>CM066332.1:52383160-53780660 GCA_033807585.1 Hydrophis major | reverse complement strand
TACAGTGGTTTCAAATTTAAATTTGGGGCAGCCTATTGCTGTGCCAGAATGGTTGTTTTTTTCTTCATCCTGATTGGTTGGGAGTCTTGGTCTGTGTTTATTGGTCTTGGAGTTTGCTGTGTTCTGCTTGATTGGTGTTTCTAATACCTTCTGTGTTTTTTGGCTCTTTTTGTATCTTGATTGGCTGGCAGCATTGTGTTACTTTATTGGAGGCCTTTAGTGCAGCTTGGCTTCGGGTAAATGGACGGCTATGATTAGTTAGGAAGCTGGGTTTAATCTGGGTGCCTGGTTGGGGGTGTTTGAGCTGGAGGTATCAGGGGGGATCTGTTTGTGCCCAGGTGTTTGCCTGGCTTGTGGTGTGGAGATTTTTTTGTTTGTGAGTGCAGGCTTCCAAATGATTGAAACCTGGTGGAAGCCTGCACTCAGAAACAAAAAAAATCTCCACAACACAAGCCAGGCAAACACCTGGGCACAAACAGATCCCCCCTGATACCTCCAGCTCAAACATACCCCAACCAGACACCCAGATGAAACCCAGCTTCCTAACTAATGATAGCCGTCCATTTACCTGAAACCAAGCTGCACTAAAGGCCTCCAATAAAGTAACACAATGTTGCCAGCCAATCAAGATACAAGAAGAGCCAAAAAACCCAGACAGAAGATATTAGAAGCAGAACACAGCAAACTCCAAGACTAATAAACACAGACCAAGACTCTGAACCAATCAGGATGAAGAAAAAACCATTCTGGCAGAGCAATAGGCTGCCCCAAATTTAAATCTGAAACCACTGTAAAAGTCTAACTCACAGATGAACACTATACAGAAGCGTGATGATGGCAGATGAGATTCTGCTGAAACGTTGCTACAACTTTAAAAGCACCACTACTATGACGTGGGAAAATACCCGAACAAAGCTGAATGCCAGACATGTAAGTACCCACAAAAACTTAAGAAAACAAATATCAAACCTCTACGGGGAGGGAATAAACAACCAGATCAAAACCTACGAGAAACTGGAAATTAAAAGAGCAGGAATACTATGTGACCTCCAATTCCTATGCAGCTGCAGAGACAACAATACTACACCAACCTGCTTCAAATTAACATTTCATCAAAGCACAGCAGCCACTAAACGTATCCTGAAAAGAACTGAAATGGCTCTACTAAGGAACGAGCTCCACAGTAAGAGATTCCAATTAGATCAGTTAAACAAAGATTTGCTAGCACTACACCTGGAATTGAGCAGCAAAATCCACCCTCTACTTTGGGACAAGATAAAACAACTTACAACTTGGAGAGCTGCATCTGCCAGCACTTACAAACAGGAAAAGCTCTTGAAAAAAGTAAAGAAATTAGAACATGACAAGAAAACCCCCAACAACTCACAACACCTGAAACAATTAGTGTACAATGTTTCCAACAGAGAACTCACCAAAACAGAAACAGAAGTCCTAACCAAAGGATTCAATTATGCTATAGCACCCCAAAAAATCCCCACAGAATCCATCATATGTGCAGTAGAATCCAGCTTAACTAAATTAAATACAGATGAAGCTGATAAAATAAGACACCAAGTTACCAACATCCTATGCACAACCAAACCACCCAAAAGCAACCTGCAGCAAAATGAAATTAAAGCACTACAAACCCTGAAAAGAGACAGCAGCATAATCATCCTCCCAGCAGATAAAGGGAATGCCACTGTAGTAATGGACAGAAAAGACTATGAAACAAAATTGACAGACCTACTCCAAGACTCCACATACAAACCCATAAAGACCCAACCACATATCTGGAAAAATTAACCAAGAAGAAAATTATAACCAGCCACATAAGCAAAGAGATCCAACACACGATCATACCCAGAGAGAAATCTTCCAGATGCCCCAAACTATACGGCCTCCCAAAAATACACAAAGAAGGCATACCTCTCAGACCCATAGTCAGCTCCAGAGGAGCACCACTACAAAACCTGGCTAAACACCTAGCAAAAGAGCTAGAGCCCCATGCTGAAACAGCAGCTTCTCATGTACAAAACTCATACCACTTCTTGGAAATGATCAAATATCTACACATGGAACAAGAAGATCTGCTTGTGAGTTTTGACGTGGTTTCACTATTCACTCAAGTCCCGATAAAAGAAATCCTTGAAGTCATCAAAAATAAATACCAACCAGCTAAACACCTCATGGAACTAACAGAACACTGCTTAACCAACACATATTTCATATACAAAGGACAAAGATACAAACAAATTGAAGGAGCCCCCATGGGATCACCACTGTCACCTGTCATTACAAACCTGTTCATGGAAGAATTCGAATCCAGAGCCCTGGCCAATGCCATCCTCAAACCCAAACTATGGTTAAGATATATCGATGACACATTCGTGATTTGGCCCCATGGACAAGAAAACCTAAACAATTTCCTAACACACCTAAACAGCGCACACCCCAAAATCAAGTTCACCATGGAAACAGAAACAAACAAACAACTACCATTCCTAGATGTACTAATCTACAAAAAAACAGATGGCACACTAGGACACACCATATACCAGAAGAAAATACACACCAACCGCTACCTCAATGCCCAATCCCACCACCACCCAGCACAGATAAACTCCGTGGCTAAAACACTAATTACTAGAACCAAATGCCTGGCAGACAAGACATACATTAAGACTGAACTATGCACCCTGACTAAAATATTGACAGCCAACGGCTTCCACAAAAGCAAAATCACCAACTTGATCCACAAAAACATACTGAGACATAATAGAGACCCAGAAGATGAACAGACCCATGGAACAGCTGTCCTGCCCTACATAAGAGGCACTACAGACAAAATTAGTAAGTTACTATACAGACACCACATCAAGACTGCCTTCAAAACAGACAGAAAAATAGCAGCCATCCTCAGAAACCCCAAAGATAAAATTGACCTGGAAAACCAAGGCATATACGAAGTCCCCTGTGCATCATGCCCGGCCACATACATTGAACATACCAATAGAAGAATAAGCACCCGCCTGGATGAACACAAAAATGCAGTCAAAAAGCTGGAACACACTTCCTCACTAGTCCAACACATGGAAGCCACAGGTCATAGCATCAACTTCAATGGCACCAAAACCCTAGCCACTATAGAAAATCCCAGCCACAGAATCATCAGAGAAGCCATAGAGATTGAAAAACGACCAGAAAGCATGAACAGAAGAGATGATTCCACCAGGCTGTCAATCATTTGGAAGCCTGCACTCACAAACAAAAAAATCTCCACACCACAAGTCAGGAAAACACCTGGGCACAAACAGATCCCCTCTGATACCTCCAGCTCAAACACACCCCAACCAGGCACCCAGATGAAACCCAGCTTCCTAACTAATGATAGCCGTCCACTTACCCGAAGCCAAGCTGCACTAAAGGCCTCCAATAAAGTAACACAGTGTTGCCAGCCAATCAAGATACAAAAAGAGCCAACAAAACCCAGACAGAAGATATTAGAAGCAGAACACAGAAAACTCCAAGACCAATAAACACAGACCAAGACTCTCAACCAAACAGGATGAAGAAAAAACCATTCTGGCACAGCAATAGGTTGCCCCAAATTTAAATCTTAAACCACTGTAAAAGTCTAACTCACAGACGAACACTATATAGAAGCCTGATGATGGCAGATGAGATTCTGCTGAAACATTGCTACAACTTTAAAAGCACCACTACTATGACGTGGGAAAATACCCGAACAAAGCTGAATGCCAGACATACACACACACACACACACAAACTATTCTCTCCCACAAAAAAAGTGTTAAACAATTTTAAACACATAAGCTCTAATCACAGACTAATATTAGTTTTTCCTGTTGCACCAATAAACTGTAGATAGAAAGAGAACGTGTATCATTGATTGTAAACTTGGATCACAATGTCTTTTCAACTTCAAAGAATAATAATTTCTGCTGTAAATTGCCCAGTACATTTGTAATTCTTTAAAACAATCATTTGCTGAAGTAATCTCAAAGGAAACATGCTTTATATTCCTTAACATTCTTTGCCATTTAATATGACATATTCCAAAATTAGTCCAGATTTCTTACAAATAACATTTACTTTAATTCTTTGAAAAAATTCTGTATATTTAAATCATCCAACGTACATACTGATATTGAGAATAGGGAATTTTCAAACACATCTGCATAGTATTATAAAATCAAGTGTTTTAACCTTTGATTAGTACAAAGCTTAATGCCCATGTCTTTCAAGAAGAGAAAATGTACAATTTTCAGAGTAGAATTATCTCAGAAAAAAAGTTTATTAATGTATTTATAAATTTTTATTCTGCCATTATTATTTTTATAATAACTCAAGGTGGTGAACATATATAATAATCCTTTCTCCTCTTCCTATTTTACCCCACAACTACTATGTGGAGTGGGTAGGGCTGAGAGAGAGTGACGAGTCCAAAGATATAGCCAGTTTTCATGCCTAAGGTAAAACTAGAACTTACAATTCCTTGGTTTCTAGGCTAGAAGGGGCGTTGGTACTTACCTGATACGCCCATTCTCTTTGAGCTGCGAAGAGCATCCAGTAGTGGGAGGTGCTTCAGTCTCTGCACTCTTAGGCTGAGCTTGAATTGAGGAACACTCCACCTCCTCCACGTGACTTCTCCACAGCGTTCCCCAGTTTTGCGAAGGTGAGAGGGAAAAAAGGTTGCTTCCATCCCTATCACCTCAAAAAAAGTTTGGTCCTTGACCGAGAGAGAGAGAGAGACCCCACCAGATGGAAAAACAGGGTGGGGCTGGATGCTCTTCGCAGCTCAAAGAGAACGGGCGTATCAGGTAAGTACCAACGCCCCTTCTCCTATGAGCTGCTCCGAGCATCCAGTAATGGGACATGCCAAAGCTTGGCCTGTCCTAAGGGAGGAATTCCGTCTAGTCTGGAATCTCTTTAGGGTCCCTAAGAACCCGCTGCAGGACCCATCTGCCAAATGAAGCCTCCGCAGAGGCAAATACGTCAATTTTGTAGTGCCGAATGAAAGGGGAAGGTGAGGCCCAAGTTGCCGCCTGGCAGATTTCGATTATTGGTGCCTGGGTGGCCCAGGCTGCCGAAGTAGCCATGCTCCTAGTAGAGTGGGCTGTTATGCCTTTGGGAACTTGTAGGGCCTGGGACTGATACGATTTGGCTATGGCCACCCTAATCCAGCGTCCTATAGTAGAAGGTGACACCCTGTGCCCTGTTTTGGGTTGGAAAGAAAGAAATAGGGCCTCCGATTTCCTGAAGGGCTTTGTGCGTTTGATGTAGATTGGGCGTTGGTTCTTACCTGACATGCCATTTCTCTTGAGCTGGGAGGATTGTCCAGAGGATGGTGTGGAGCATCAGTCTCTGCTTGTTGTAGGCTGAGCTTAATTTCTGAGGAATGCTCCCCCTTCCATCACGTGGCTTGCCATCTCGTTCCCCAGTTTATGCGAAGAAGAGAGGAAAAAAACAGGTATTCGTGCTGTCCTTTTGCTAGAATTAAAGTGCATTGGCCGAAACGAGACCCCTCCAGATGGTGAAAGGAAAAGGGAGGGGCTGGACAATCCCCTCAGCTCAAGAGAAATGGCATGTCAGGTAAGAACCAATGCCCATTCTCCTTAGAGCTGCTCGGATTGTCCAGAGGATGGGACATACCAAAGCTGGAGCTTGTCCTACGGGAGGGACACCGTCTGGTCTGTTGAGTCCTCGAGATCCCTGAGCACCCTCTGGAGGACCCTTCTCCCGAAAGACACCTCCGCAGCGGCATACCTATTGATTCTGCAATGCCTAATAAAAGGCAACGGAGAGGTCCACGTTGCTGCCCGGCAAATGTCGAATATAGGGGCCTGTGTAGCTCAGGCAGCTGATGTCGCCGCACTCCTGGTAGAGTGAGCAGTGATACCCCTGGGCACTGGTATGCCCTAGAAATGGCTGCCCTTATCCAGTGGCCTATTGTAGTTGAGGGTACCCTGAGCCCGTGACTTTGGTTGAAAGGAAATGAATAGGGCCTCGGATTTGCGGAAAGTCTGAGTATGTTTAATATATATATCCGCAAGGCCCGCCTAACGTCTAAGGTGTGCCATAGCTGCTCCTTTTCATGAGTTGGCCTGGGGCAAAATTTGGGGAGGATAAGCTCCTGAGCCCTGTGGAATACCGAATTAATTTTAGGCAGAAAGGACGGGTCAAGTCGGAGGACCACCCGGTCAGAATGGAAGACGCACAGGTCTTTCCTGACTGACAGAGCAGCGATCTCTGAAATCCTTCAGGCTGAAGTAATCGCCACCAGGAACACTACTCTGTAGGATAGGAACTGGAGAGAAACTTCTCTAAGGGGTTCAAAGGGTGGCTTAGTGAGGGAGGTCAAGACTTTGTTGAGATCCCATGTTGGGTACCAGTGAAGGGATGGAGGTCGTAAGTTTGAGGCCCCTCTCAGAAATGCACGGATGCAGGGATGGTGAGAGAGGGAATTAGCACCCTCACAGGAAATTACGGTGGATAGGGCTGCTACCTGGCGCGTTAGTGTGTTGGGGGACAGGTCTTTACCGAGACCCTCCTGGAGAAAGTCGAGGACTTGGGCCACCGATGGGTTTGTTGGGTCAATGCGGAGATTGGCACACCATTTGCGGAAACTGTTCCAAGTGGCGTCGTAAATCCTTCTGGTGGAGGAGGCCTAGCTGCTAAGATGGTATTAATAACCTCAGTGGAGAAATTCTCCCTTTTTAGATGTTCCCGCTCAACCTCCAGATGGCTAGCTGTAGCCATTGGGGGTCTGGGTGAAGAAGGGGGCCTTGAGACAGAGAAATCCTGTCTGCTGGGATCCTCCAGGGCGGGGCTACTGATAGGCTGCGGAGGTCCGCAAACCAGGAGCGACGGGGCCAATAAGGAGCTACCAGAAGCAATTCCGCCCTCTCATGAAGGACCTTCTGTAGTACTCTTGGCACCAGTGCCAGAGGGGGGAAGGCATAAAGAAGGCCCGAGGGCCACGGGCATCGGAGGGCATTGTGGTTCTCCGCCCCTAGGGACGGAAATCTGGAGATGAACCGTGGAAGTTGGGTATTGCGGGGAGAGGCAAACAGGTCTACCACAGGCAGGCCGAAAATTGCTGTCAACTGCCTGAACAGGTCTGGGTGGAGGCGCCATTCTGCCTGGTCTATGGTGGCCCTGCTCAACCAATCTGCCCGGGTATTGTAGATGCCTGAAATGTGGTCTGCTCTGAGTGAGAGGAGGTGAGACTCTGCCCACCGACAAAGGCGCTCGGTCTCCCTCATTAGACTTGAGGACTGAGTGCCCCCCTGCCTGTTGACATGTGCCTTTGCTGTTATGTTGTCGGTGAGAATGAGGACGTGGTGGCCCTGAATATGACGGAGCAAGCTGCGGAGGGCCAGGTGGATGGCGTGAAGCTCTAACCAGTTTATGTTGCGCAGCCTCTCTGTCGGTGACTATCTGCCCTGAGCTGTCAGGGAAAGAAGGTGGGCGCCCCATCTGGACAGACTGGCGTCTGTAGTGACGGTGAGTCTTGGTGGTTCCTTGAGGAGGCAGCCCTTGTTGATCGACGCCTTGAATCTGCGGTACACCAGGTGACGGTTTAACCGTTTTAGGTCCAAAATAGCCCTCCATCCCCCCGAGTGTTTGGTCACCACGAATAAGAGTGAATAGAAGCCCTGTCCCCTTTGGGATGGAGGAATTGGCTGGATAGCCTAAATGTCCAGTAGGTGCTGAATTGCCTCCTCCATGAGGTTACGTTTGGTGAGGTTCTTGGAGCGGGGACATGTAATGTAAAAATCGGGGGGGGGGGAGAGAAACTCGAGGGCAAGGCCAAACCGGACTGTATCCCTGACCCAAGAGTCTGAAGTGGATGAGTCCCACCGACAGGCGAAGGCTTTGAGTCGCCCGTCAATGGGGATAATGTCAGGAGGCTTATCTGGAGCGCTGGAAGGGCCTGCTGCCGGAACCACGAAAAGGCCTCTTGAAGTTTCTGCCTCTCCTGTGCCTGTCGAAGGGGTCGGACCTGTCCTGGGACTGTCCCGAACCAAAGGCCTTTGGTACCTGGGGGGAAGGGGGGTTGGGGATAGGGACGAAAGGGAGCCCTCCGAAAGGGCTGCAGAGATCTGGGTTCTGACTTGCGGGAAAGGGAAGGGAGGAATTTCTTTTTATTCCTTCCCTCGACTAGGAGAGGATCCAGGGAAGTACCGAACAGCTTATTTCCAGCTAGGGGGGCGGAAGCTAGCTTCACCTTGTTCTTGAGATCTGCCTGCCAGTGTCTTAGCCAGAGCAGGTGGCGGGCCGAGACGTGGGAGGAAATGGCGCAGGAGAATTTTACTGAATGAAAGGTGGCGTCAGCTGAGAACTCAGCTGCGGCCGTTATCTTGGCAATGTGTTGATGGGCGCAGATATTGGAGGTCGGGACATGTTGCTTAAGCTGGCGAAGCCAGCGAATGGAAGATCTGATGAAAAAGGAAGCGGCCGTAGCTGCCCTGATCGCCCATGCGTCCGACTGGTGAGCTCGGCTTAATGCGAGTCTGACCGCTTGTCCTCTGGTCTGAGGGCCTCTAAAGGGTCACTGAGGGCGGAGGAAGAGGTAAGGCCTATGACAGGCTCATCAACCTCCGGGGTGCAGCAGGGTCGAGAGCTCTGGGTCGAGGTTGAAGAACCTTTTATCATTGGCCGAGGGGGCCAGGGGGGCAACTGAAGAGGCCAGTTGCTTGGACACCAGATCCAGGAATATGGGGGGGTAGGGATGACCTCTGCCTCCACTACCGGTTGTCTAAACATGGAGTCCTCCGGCCCTTCCAGAACCACGGGAATGGGGTTAGAGGGGCTCTGGGCCGTTAGGCCTGAGATGTTCCTTGCCTTGTAGAGGGGGGATTTGAATAGCTGGGGCTTAAAAAGCCCTACAAAGGTGGGTTGGTCCGGAGTGAGACCCTCATCCTCGGACATTTCCGCCTCTGATGGGTCTGAGTCCGGAAGAGGTTCGTCGTATGGTAAAGGACCCCAGGTCAAATTGTTCCTCTTCCTCCTCCCTGTCTAAATCTAGGTCCCCTTCCACTTCCTCCTTGTCCTCCCTGACTGAAGGGCAAACCTCCCCTTGGGTGGGCATGAGAGGGAATGATCTTACAGATTCGGTGACCTGCGAAGGCAACCCCGGTCTGGTCATCTGCATCCAGGCTCTGAGCTGCTCCGGAACCGCCTGAATGAGAGGTTCCTCTTGGCGCAGGCCGGCGGCCGTGGGCGTGAAAGTAGCCTCTGGAGTTCGCCTGGCTGGTGCGCCCAGGGCTTGATGCCCTTGAGAGGGCGAGCTGTGCCTGGATAGGGAGGAAAAGGCTGCAGGAGGGGGGAGAGCGCGGAGGTGGAAGGAGTGGCTGGTGCTGGGGGCACTAAGCCTGTCTGTCTAGTACGTTTGTCTATCTCTCTTTCTAGCGCCTTGTGTCGTCTTAAGGCGTCCCTTTGAGAGGCTTTGGTGGGCTCCTTAGCCTGACTGCGCAGGTGGTGGGTCTTTGCCTTGGTCTTCAAGGAAGGACCCTTTGAAGGATTGCTTTCTGCCATTCCAGGTAGTTAAGAAAAAAGAAATTAAATCTGAGGCGGTTGGCGCGCCTAGGGGTCGACCTACAATGAAGGCCGGGAGCCCTGGGAGTTCTTTTACACACCCACACACCCACACCCACACCCGTTTATTATTCACTTGAATTAATAAGTATTCTTTGCTCCGTATATGATTATTCCCCCCTTCTCTGTATCTATTTTCTCTCTCTCTCTTTTTTTTTTGGTAAGTCAAGGCCTAATCGAGCCTCTGCAGTCCTCTGATGTAACGACCTTTCAAGGTCTCTCTATTATTGGGTATATATTATTATTATTATTATATTATTATTATCCTATTTTGAAGGATTACAGGGCCTTAAGGGCAAAGCCGGGCCTAAACCAGACTGCCGACCCAGGCAAAACCGGGCGGGAGTGGTGGAAATAACCGCAGCCGCTACAGCTGGTTGCGGGGAGAGCCAACAAAGGGAGGTGGAAACAGAAAAAAATCTCCAACTGCAAAAGCATAATTTAAAATCCTCGGCAGGCCTGCTGGTCCTGTTGTTTTAAATGGACACGCTGCAGAGATCGGAAAGATAGGAAAACCAAAATGGCGCCCGGCCACGAGGCGACTTTCAAAATGGCGGTCGCCACTACCAAAACTTGTGGGACCCTTGTGCAGCAGCCAGGAGGATCCCCAGGGACAATCCAAGGATCCCAGGGGAAAGACCATGGAAGAACTAGGCAAAACGTTTTAAATGCTATAAAAAACAGAGTTCGGGGGGGGAAATGGAATGAAACGGAGCCTTTTTAAAAGATTTAAAGCGGCAGAAAGGCAATAGGAAAGGGGGGGGCAGTTTGAATTTTGCTGGCCTATCCCCTGGCAACCCCTGTGGGGGGGAGCCCTCCCAGGAAACTATGCCAAACCAAGGGACCAGCTGCGCAAGGCTAAGGAGAGAGGAAGAAATAAATGGTTGTATACAACCTGAATTGAGATACTAAAAATGAGTGAGAGGAATCCTGAAACGGCCAAGAGCACACACACACACAGCCTACTCTGCTCGAGGGCTGAGCATAAACTGGGGAACGAGATGGCAAGCCACGTGATGGAGGGGGGAGCGTTCCTCAGAAATTAAGCTCAGCCTACAACAAGCAGAGACTGAAGCTCCACCCCATCCTCTGGACAATCTGAGCAGCTCTAAGGAGAATCGCAGAGCGCGCCTTATGTCAAGTTTGTGCCATTGTTGTTCCCTTTCCTGCGATGGTCTGGGGCAAAAATTTGGAAGGATGAGGTCCTGGGCTCTATGGAAAGCCGAATTGACCTTGGGTAAAAAGGTGGGATCGGGTCGGAGGATCACCCTATCTGCATGGAAGACACAGAGGTCTTGCCTGACCGACAAAGCTGCTATTTCCGAGATACGCCAAGTGGATGTAATGGCTACCAGGAAAACCACTTTATATGTCAGGAACTGGAGGCCTGTCTCCCTCAGAGGCTCGAAAGGTTCTTTGGTGAGCGAGAGAAGAATTTTACTGAGGTCCCAGGTGGGATAGCGGTGCACCAGGGGGGCGTAAGTTGGTAGCCCCTCTAAGGAAGGCCCGGATGAGTGTGTGGTGAGAGAGGGAACTGGGACCCTCGCCAGAAAGAATTGATGACAGGGTAGCTACCTGATGTTTCAGTGTACTAGGAGACAGCCCCTTGTCGAGTCCCTCCTGAAGAAATTCTAAAATTTGTGCTATGGAGGGGGAAACTGGGTTAATTTGAAGCTTGCTGCATCATCGACAGAAAATGGCCCAAGTGGCATTATAAATTCGAATGGTTGATGGTTGTCTGGCAGTTAGGATGGTGTCAATAACCTTGTTTGAGAGCTTTTCTCTCCTCAAACTGCTCTGCTCAACCTCCAGACGGTCAGTTGGAACCATTGCGGATCCGGGTGGAAGAAGGGCCCCTGGGAAAGGGAGATCCTGTCTGGTGGGATCCTCCAGGGAGGGGCCACCAAGAGAGTGCAGAGGTCTGCAAACCACGGTCTGGGCCAGTGAGGTGCCATTAGAAGTAATTCCGCCTTTTCATGGAGCAGCTTCTGAATGACCCTGGGCACCAGAGGCAGAGGGGGGAATGCATAGAGGAATCCCGATGGCCATGGGCAGCGGAGCGCATTGTGATTCTCCGCTCCTTGGGATGGGTACCTTGAAAAGAATCTCGGGAGCTGGGTATTGAGGGAGGAGGCAAACAGGTCTATCACCAGTTGCCCGAATATCCTTGTTGCTTCCTTGAACAGGGATGGGTGGAGGCGCCATTCTGACTGGTCTATGGTGGCCCTGCTTAACCAGTCTGCTTGAGTATTTGATAGCCTCGATATGTGCTCTGCCTTGATGGACAGAAGGTTGATCTCTGCCCAGCTACAGAGGCGCTCGACTTCCCTCATTAGCTGGATTGATTGTGTGCCCCCTTGCTTGTTGATGTGTGCTTTGGCTGTCACGTTGTCTGTCAAAATGGGAACGTGCTGCCCGCATACCTGGGGGAGGAAGCTGCGCAGGGCCAGGCGAATAGCGTGAAGCTCCAGCCAATTTATACTGCACGATTGTTCTATTGCAGTCCATCTGCCCTGGGATGTGAGTGACTGGAAGTGGGCGCCCCATCCGTATAGACTGGCGTCTGTGGTGATAGTCAGCCTTTGAGGTTCCTTGAAGAAACAGCCCTTGTTGATCACTGGTCTTGCCCACCAGAGGAGGGACATGAGGACCTTGAGAGGAACTCTGACCGGGAGCTTGGAATTGCTTCTGCCGGATCTCTGGTAAGGGAGCAGGAACCACTGGAGGGATCTGGTGTGAAGGCAGGCCCAGGGAACAATAGAAATGCACAAAATCATTTTCCCCAATAAGTTTTGACAATTCCAATAAGGCCACCCTCCTGCGGTGCCTGATCTCCCTGACCAATTTCTGAATACTAACTAGCCTTTCTGAAGACAGGTAGACCTTGCCTTCCACTGTGTTGATAATTGCCCCCAGATGAGTTATTTGGGTAGAAGGAGATAATTGGCTCTTCTTCCAATTTATGAGAAACCCATGTTCTTGAAGGGAAGTCAAGGTGGTCTGGGTGTCTTTCACTGCTTGATCGATAGATGGGGACTGAATCAAAATGTCGTCTAGGTAACATTGGAGACGGATGGGGGTATTCCTAATATGGGCAGCCAGCGCTGCCAAAACCTTGATAAAAGTCCTGGGGGCGGAGGCCAGTCCAAAGGGAAGGGCCACGTATTCAAAGTGTTGGTTATTGTAGCAGAACCTTAGGAATTTGGAATGGGAAGGCCGAATGGCAATATGTAGGTATGCTTCTGTCAAGTCTATGTGAGAAAGTCCCCTTGCCTGATACCCAGCAGGATAGATTGTAGGGTATGCATTTTGAACTTGCGATAAGTTAAAAAGTGATTAAGTCGCTTTAGATCTAAGATAGCTCTCCATCCCCCCAAGTATTTTGGGACAACTAAGAGGTGAGAATAAAAGCCTCGTCCTCGTTGGTCGGGCTGAACAGGTTGTATGGCACATATACTAAAGAGATGCTGAATGGCGGCATCCATTAGGTTGCGTTTGACTGAGTCTCTGGAGAGGGGGGATGACATAAAGAAGTTTGGGGGAGTGGAATGGAACTCAAGGGCGAGGCCAAATCTAATGGTGTCCCTGACCCAAGAGTCAAAGGTAGAAGAATCTCATTGATTGGCAAACGACTTTAGATGCCCGCCAATGGGGAGAGAGTCCCTTAACCTATCTAGGACGGCGGAAAGGCCTACTTCTGGATTCCCGAAAAGGCCTTTTATATTGGCTGGCCCTCCTGTTCCTTTCCCCCGAATCAAGTCTATCCTGAAATTGACCCGATCTGAACGAGGGAGGCCTCTGATATCTGGGAGAGAAGGGGGCCTGATAGGAGGGCCTAAAGGAGCCCCTCCGAAAGGGCTGCAATGACCTGAAATCTGACCTTTGGGTGAGGGAAGAGAGGAATTTCTTCTTGTTCCGGGTTTCCATCAATAAGGGGTCCAGGGATGGGCTGAACAGTTTGTCCCCCACTATGGGAGAGGAGGCCAGCGTAGCTTTGTTCTTAAAATCCACTTGCCAGTGCCTGAGCCATAGCAGACGGTGGGCTTGGACGTGCGATGTAATTGACCTAGCAGAAAATTTGACTGCGTGGGATGTAGCGTCCGCCGAAAACTCAGCTGCGGCGGTGAGCTTAGCAATGTCCTGGAGTGCCCTGGTGTTGGAAGTAGGGACATGTTACTTGAGCTGGCACAACCATCGAATTGATGACCTTGTAAAGAAAGATGCGGGCGTAGCCGATCTGATGGCCCATGTGTCTGACTGATGGGCCCTGCGCAGGGCCAGCTTGGCCTGCTTTTCCTCCGGTTTTAGGGCCTCTAATGCATCAGTCGGAGTCGAGGAGGATGCCAGGCCCACAATGGGCTCGTTGACCTCAGGGGTGTTCAACAATTTGGAGAAATCTGGATCCAAATTAAAGTATTTTTTGTCGTGGCTGGAGGGGGCTGGGGGGACCACTACAGACGCCAGTTGCTTTTGCACCAGATCTGCAAAGATAGGTGGAGCTGGAATAACCTCGGCCTCTATCACGGGCTGGTTAAAAATGAGATCCTCACGTCCCTCAGAAGGGGCAGGGTGATCTGAGGAGGGTTGCTTACTTAGACCTGAAATATTTTTGGCCTTGAACAATAAAGATTTGAATAGCTGTGGTCTAAAGAGGCCCACAAAGGTGGGCTGGTCAGGGATGAGCCCCTCATCCTCAGACATTTTGTCTTCTAGAGGGTCTATTTCTGATAGGGACTCGCTGTAGTGCATAGACCCCAAGTCAAAGTCGTCTGGATCCATGAACTGATCGCCTTCCTCCTCCCCCTCTTCCACCTCCTCCTCTCGTCCTTGAAGGGGGGACTCCCTATGCAAGAGTACCTGAGCCAGATGTTGTTCACACCTGGGCAGGGATCTCACAGAGTGAGATTCCTGGTCAGAACCTGCTGGATACTGACTGGGCCTGGTGGCTTGTTGGATGCCAGCTGCGATCCCTTGGCAGATAGCCAACTCCATCCAGGATCTTATCTTTTCTGGAACCTCCTCAATGAGAGACTCCTCTTGGCAGAGACCAGCAGCTGTTGGGGTGAAGGTGGCTTCTGGAGCCCTTCTGATCGATGTTCCAGGAACCTGAGCCTGTTGTTCCTGAGAGGGCAAGCTGCACCTGGATGAAAAGGAAACATCTGGGGGGGAGGTTGAGCAGAGGTAGAGGGACTGGAAGATGGAAGGACCTGAGGCACCTTGAGGCGTCCCTCTGGGCCGCTTTGGAGGTCTCCTTAGCCTGCTTGCGCAAGTGGTGGGTTTTGGCCTTAGCCTTCAAAGAAGGTCCTCTAGAGGTGTTACCATCGGCCATTGTAATGATTCAAATGTAGTTCTAATAGGTTAGAGATTAATATGAGGCGGTTGGCACGCCCAGGGCCTCATCTGCAGCAAGGATGGTTGCCCTGATCAAGATATACGTCCCCCTTTTGGTATAATTTTTTTGTTGTTGTTTTCTTTTTCTTTCTTTCTTTCTTTCTTTTTATATATCCTTATGTAGGATATGTATATGTAACCAAGGAGAAAACAATTGAGTTGTACCTCAGTGATAATATTTTGAATATTAAAATATTATACTGTTAAAATATGGAGTCAATGTTATAATGATAATGATATATGGATTACTGTAAGTGAATCCCTGCTCCTGGCATAATGGAAGGAGCCAATTAGCCAAATTTCGAGATGCCTAGGCCCGGTGGAAATTAAAGCTGGGGCCTTCAGCAGCTTCTCTGCACAGCTGACACAAGGCCTGGGTGCAGCTGCTGTGCCGCTGGAGATGAGCTGTGGGGTAGAGCCAACGAGTGTTCCAATTGAATACAAGCAGAATTTAGGAAGTCAGGAAGAATAACACTGAAAAAAGCCAGGCAGGGGCCTGTTGCTTTGAATAACTTCTCCTCACAGCATCAAATTAGCAGAAAACAAAATGGTGCGCGCCACAAGGGATGTTCCCAAAATGGTGGCCGCTGGCCCATTGCGCCTCTCAGCAGCGTTTCCCCGCCTGACTGAATGGAGCCGAGACTCTGACTGCAGAGGTGGCCAGGGAAGGAGAGAGTAGGCCTTCTTCTTTCACAATAAAAAACAGCGTTCGAAGGTGGGGGGGAAAAACACGGTACGACTCGATCAGAGCAATAAAAGACAAGCCGCTGTGAAACGGAGCGATAGGAAATGAGCGGCAATGAGTCAAGGCAGAGGGGGGGGGTTGGTTATGGGAGGTAGTGCGAGGATAGCTACTGACTCTCCCTTCGCCTCCCCTGGGGGTGAAACTGCGCTTCCCCTTAGTGACAAGAATGCCAATTCAATCAATTGCGCAGGGGCTATGGAGAGAATGATTCAAACCTGGAAGAAAGTTGATTTAGAGCTGATTGAAATCAAAGTTTTCCTGCTTCGGCCAAGGAGCAATGAACAGAACAGCCTGTCTCACACAAGGCTGAGCAAAAACTGGGGAACGCTGTGGAGAAGTCATGTGGAGGAGGTGGAGCATTCCTCAATTCAAACTCAGCCTAAGAGTGCAGAGAGTGAAGCACCTCCCATTACTGGATGCTCGGAGCAGCTCATAGGAGAACCTTCACCACTGCATCAAACTGGCTCTCCTTTTAATCATGTGAACAGAGATCAAAGTTATGTTTCTGTCACCAAATGTTCCAAATTTCAATGTTATTGTCATTAATAAACTGCAATAAATTACTAATTTTTTTGTCACAGGATAGTCACAGAATTATCATATCAATATATTTCAAATATTTTTGGTAATTCCACTACCTAGACACTTATAATTTATAATTAATGTGTATTAATCCTGAATTAACATCAATTTTGTTACACTTATTTTACTCCATAAACTTCATGGAATGTTTTTATTAATTGTTTGTTTGTTTTAATTTTTATTCATAAACATTTTGAATACAGTGTATTGTCGGGGCATATCATTTACAGAGGAAAAGGGGCATTGGTCCTTACCTGACACACCCTTTCTCTGGGAGCTATAAAGAGCATAGGAAGTGCTTTTGTCTGTCGTTCTACAGGGTGAGTTGATTTCTGAGGACACTCCTCCTTGTGGCTCCTCCCAAGTGTCCCCAGTTTGGCAAAGTCAAAGTGATTAGTTCATTGTTTTTCCTCCTTCACCATTGTCCTTAGTCTTGGCCAGGATTGGACCCAGAACCAAATGGTCTCTGGGTGGGTCTGGATGCTCTTCACAGCTCCCAGAGAAAGGGAGTGTCAGGTAAGGACCAACACCCCTTCTCATGAGAGCTGTTCCGAGCATCCAGGCATGGGACATACCAAAGCTGGTGTCCTACGGGAGGATCTCCAACTGGTTCGGAGTCCCTTTTCATGTGTGGACCTATTGTAAGACGCATTTGCCAAATGCTGCTTCGGCTGAGGCAAAAACATCCAGTTTATAGTGTCTTATGAAAGGCGACAGTGATGACCATGTCGCTGGCCTGCAGATTTCATTGATCGGTACTTGAGTTGCCCAAGCCACAGATGTGGCTGTACTCCTGGTTGAGTGTGGAGTGATACCTCTAGGCATGGAGAATGTCTTTGCTTCATAGGTTTTTGTAATTGTGGCTCGCAGCCACCTGCCAATTGTTGAGGATGTGACTTTCCTGCCTAGAGTGGAGGGCTGGAATGAGACAAAGGCAGCCTCCATCTTCCTAAATGAAGCAGTTCTGTTTATATAAGTTTGGAGGGCCCTTCTTTCATCTAGTAGATTCCATTGTCTCTCTAGGGCGTGGGCCAGTCTTGGACAGAAGTTGGGGAGGATCAGCTCCTGTGCTCGATGGAAGGCAAAATTAATTTTGGGTATAAAGGTCGGGTCTAGACGAAGAACAACTCTGTTGGAGTGGAATATACAAAGGTCTTGTCTCACTGACAGGGCAGTCAAGCTTGGAGATTCATCTTGCAGATGTTATGTCTACTAAGAATACCACTTTATAGGTGAGCAGGTGGAGGCTTGTGGTTCTCAGAGGTTCAGATGGTTTGAATTTATGAAACTTTTGCCCAATATCATTATGTTTTGAACTGATCATAAATCAGTTTATGTACTATTATTATATAAAAGTGCTGGGGAGGAGTCCCGTGGAGGAGGAGGAGTGTTCCTCAAATTAAGCCCAGCCTAGACAGAGACTGAAGCACCTCCCCACTACTGGATGCTCTGAACAGCTCATGGGAGAAGTGGTTTGTGTTCAATCAACATTAAATACTTCCCATTTATTTAATGAGGTAACCTCAAACTTCCAATATAGTGGTACCTTGGTATTCAACTACTTTGAAACTTGTCGAATTTGGTACTCAATGAATTTTGATATGAAAATGTTGTCCTGGTATTCATCATTTGTTTGCACTCAATACACAAGATAGAACTTGTGTCTGTCGTCTTATGACTCATTTCATTATTCCTTATGAGAAAAATTTGTTTGGTACTCATCACACCTTCTGGAACCAATTACTAATGAGTACCTCGATACCACTGTATTAATAAATCATGAGAGGAAAAACAATATCCTTGACAAATTTCAATAATTATTTTTATAGATAAAGAAATAATTCTACCTGTAGCAACCAGCAACAATGAGTAGGTCCTCTTCTCTATAAGGTGTGCTCTGAAATCAGTAAACAGCTGATTCATAGGCATTATAAAATTTCAGTTCAGTTTCTACAGTGTCTCTTTAATAACAACAATGTGGCTTAAATTGCTCACTTCTCTTTGTATACTAAAATTGTATACTACACAGGATACTAACCTTTAAGCAGAGTTCAGGATTTGATCATCCCCATCAAAGTATGCTACTTTTTTTAACAGTTAGAAAAGTAAACTTCTTTTCCTTGGAAGAGATTCCTTATTGAATTCACCAGGCCATGCAAGTATATAATATGCAAGTATATAATATAAAAAGACCCCCAAAACATATCAGAAATTCAATAATTATTTGAAAAATAATTAATGTAAAAAAAATCCAACTTTTTTACAAGCCTGGAAAAAAATCCAGCTTAGTCTTTAACAAAAAAGTGTTACATACACTTTAATTAAATCAAGAAAAAAGTCTATGGCAAAGGCTATGTCTCTGGAAGATTGAGCTAGGCCAGTATGTTTTCCTTCAAGATCATACAAGAATTCCTAGCACTCCATCTTTACCAAAACTAGAAAATATATTCCTTTTCTCAGACCAAGATGTTAAAGAGAAAGAAAACACATTCCTGAGCCCCTGTGATAAAAAATATCTCGGCATGTGGAATGTAGGAGCACCTTCTTGTATTAAAAGTTTTTATTTAATTTGGTGCATTATCTATCACTTTGAGGAGGGAATAGAGAGGAGTTTGAATGTTGCACTCTTTTTGTCTCAGAGTCTATCTATCCCCTGTCTGTGGCATGCTCCATCACTGCCTTCTGTAAAGGAAACAACATCCTGTTTAGGGCACAAAGGGAGAATTATTCTTACAGCTCTTAGAAAAGTAACCAAATTTTAAAATATACCATAAACTTTTTCAGTGTATGATATCAATTTTTTTTAACTAGACAAGACAATTTCCAAAAAGTTAAGTTATCACAATATTACTGCTTGACATGAGGCCCACCAATATTTTCAACGACATCAGTTCAGACAGGCGTTATTTTTGGTATGGAATAAAATCAAACAACAAATATACATAGAAACTCCAGTTTGACTATCTATTCTTAGTACACCCAAATTTTTTCAGTCAAGGGAAAGTCATCACATACAAAGATATTATAAATGAGGCAGGAGAACTGAAATCAAGACAAGAATTATAAGAACAAGGGGTGGAATTGGAATGGTGGGCCTATCTACAAGTCCAATCAAGATACAGGAAAGATATGAAAAGATATGAAAGAATGGGGGATTAATAGACAGCCCATAACTTGGATCAGAGGATAAACTGATAAGAAAAATTTATAGATTCTTACTGGACTATAAACTGGAGGAGAAGATGATAAAATAAACCATGCCATGTTGGCATGGGCTAAAAATTTTGGATATGGTATTAATTTGGACAAATAGCAAATTTTATGGGAGAGAAACAAAAAAATCACAGTGGCCACATCGTATAGGGAAAACCAATACAAAATGTTTTATAGGTGGCATCTTCCTCCAGCAAAATTGGCCAAAATGTATCAAAATATAATCACCCAACTGCTAGAAATGCACCCAAGAATATGGATCATATTACCATATATGGTGGAAATGTAGGAAAACCCAAGAGTTTTGGCATAGAATCCAGAAGTGGCTTCAGGAGATGATAGGGACAAAAAGTGGAACATAAACCGGAATTTTTCTTACTCAGAATCATAACAGAAAAATATAACAAAGAGGTGATCTATTTAATAATACGTGTGATCACCATAGCAAAGTTAGCCTTTGCTCAAAAGTGGAAATTCCCGATGAAGGTGAACTAATAAAAAAGATATGGACTTGCGCTGAGATGAACAAATTAACTATGGAAATGAAAGATAAAGACAAAACAGAATACTATAAAGTATGGTATAAATTCTATCAAAGGTGTGGAAGAAAGAAGGATCTAGAACCAAAAGATAGGAGGATTGGGAGAATGGATGATTACAAATAGAAAATGTTGTATAAATGTACCGTATATACTCAAGTATAAGTCGAGTTTTTCAGCCCATTTTTTGTGCTGAAAAAACCGCCCTCGACTTATACTCGAGTCAGCCGCTAAGGCACCATGCCTAGCCTATGCTGGCGTGGTTGCAACCGATCGCGCCTCCAGGGCAGCATCGCCGTCGCGGCTGTCTACCCGCTGAGGGCCTCACAGGCGACCCCAAGCGGCCTCTCCTTCCCCATTAACGGGCGCCTGGGGCCCCCGTGAGCTCCTGCGTTGCGCGCTTCCAGCTTCGCCAACAAACTGCCAGGCTCAGGCAGCCTCCTCCGTCCCCTACCCTAGCAGCGAAGAGCTGCTCCAGGGGCTCCCGCCACGGCGCAGCCAGGCACTTTGTCTCGCTGCCCCCGGAGCAGCTTTTCGCTGCTAGGGGAGGGGGCGGAGGAGGCTGCCTGAGCCTGCGGTTTGTTGGCGAAGCTGGAAGCACGCCCGTTAATGGGGAAGGAGAGCCCGCACCTCCGAAAGTCTTTTCACCGTTGAGGACTGAACAGGAGAACCGCAAACGCCGCACTCCCCAGGAAAGGGTGGCCCTCTTCCTCTCGGCGGCTCCCGCCACGGCGCAGCCAGGCACTTTGTCTCGCTGCCCCCGGAGCAGCTCTTCGCTGCTAGGGGAGGGGGCGGAGGAGGCTGCCTGAGCCTGGCGGTTTCTTGGCGAAGCTGGAAGCGCGCCCGTTAATGGGGAAGGAGAGCCCGCAGCTCCGAAAGTCTTTTCACCGTTGGGGACTGAACAGGAGAACCGCAAACGCCGCACTCCCCAGGAAACAAACTGCCAGGCTCAGCCAGCCTCCTCCGCCCCCCCCCAGCAGCGAAGAGCTGCTCCGGGGGCAGCGAGACAAAGTGCCTGGCTGTGCTGTGGCGGGAGCCCCCGGAGCAGCTCTTCGCTGCTGGGGGGGGGAGGCTGCCTGAGCCTGGCGGTTTCTTGGCGAAGCTGGAAGCGCGCCCGTTAATGGGGAAGGAGAGCCCGCAGCTCCGAAAGTCTTTTCACCGTTGGGGACTGAACAGGAGAACCGCAAACGCCGCACTCCCCAGGAAACAAACTGCCAGGCTCAGCCAGCCTCCTCCGCCCCCCCCCAGCAGCGAAGAGCTGCTCCGGGGGCAGCGAGACAAAGTGCCTGGCTGCGCTGTGGCGGGAGCCCCCGGAGCAGCTCTTCGCTGCTGGGGGGGGGAGGCTGCCTGAGCCTGGCGGTTTCTTGGCGAAGCTGGAAGCGCGCCCGTTAATGGGGAAGGAGAGCCCGCAGCTCCGAAAGTCTTTTCACCGTTGGGGACTGAACAGGAGAACCGCAAACGCCGCACTCCCCAGGAAACAAACTGCCAGGTTCAGGCAGCCTCCTCCGCCCCCCCCCAGCAGCGAAGAGCTGCTCCGGGGGCAGCGAGACAAAGTGCCTGGCTGCGCTGTGGCGGGAGCCCCCGGAGCAGCTCTTTGCTGCTGGGGGGGGGAGGCTGCCTGAGCCTGGCGACCCCAAGCGGCCTCTTCTTCCCCATTAACGGGCGCCCGGGGTCCCCGCGAGCTCCTGTGTTGCGCGCTTCCAGCTTCGCAAAGAAACTGCCAGGCTCAGCCAGCCTCCCCCACCCCCTAGCCTAGCAGCGAAGAGCTGCTTTGGGGGCAGCGAGACAAAGTGCCTGGCTGCGCTGTGGCGGGAGCCCCCGGAGCAGCTCTTCGCTGCTGGGGGGGGAGGCTGCCTGAGCCTGGCGACCCCAAGCGGCCTCTCCTTCCCCATTAACGGGCGCCCGGGGCCCCCGCAAGCTCCTGCGTTGCGCGCTTCCAGCTTCACCAACAAACGGAGCTGCAAATCTGGTAATCGCTTGCGGAGCCTCGGCACGAACCCCTTTTCCCCACACTCCCCCCCCCGCACTCCTCTGGCAGCAGCAGGCGGAGAAAGCCCCACTTCCCCCTGGCTTTGATGGCACGCGTGAGTTGGCTTCCCACTCTTTTTTTTTTAACTCTCCTCCTCTTCCTCCTCCTCTCCTCTCCCCTTGTTGTCTGGTCTTCCCTAAGGAAACTCGAGGGCTCACACTTCCAGGTGTTTCTCCCTGTCTTTCTCCCTGTCAATGATCTTTTCTTCCCTTCCTTTCTCTCAGCCCCATCCTCCTTCACCTTTGTCACCACAATCCTGAACAGATTGTACTTCTCAAGAAAGGTTGGATGTTCCTTTTGAGGAGGGAACCTAGTGTGACATCTGTATGTTGACCTACTATTGAGCCATGGCATGTGTGCACATGCAATGGAGGCATGAGGGAGAGCTGTGAAAGAGATGGTGGCTCTCCAAAACAGGATGTACATGCAGCCCATACACATGCTTTTTTCTTGCAAGGGAGAGAATGACTCCTGCCTCCCACTGTCATCATCATCATCTTTTAGGTTAGTGAATCAATTAAACCTTTCATGATAGTGAGATCGTTTCCCAAATTTCCCTTAAATCAGGGAAGAAATCAGAAACAAACCTTTGGACTGAGAATAAGCCTGTTCCTATGATGCCATTTTTGTTCAATGCAGTGTGAAAAATGTGAAAAAACACACTTCTTTTTCTTCATCTTCTTGGTCCCTATTTACTGGTCTCTTTCAAAGAGGAAATTGTGAACATCAAACTTATTCTCAACTGTCCTAGTGAAAGTTTTAATTAGACAATAATTCCCTCCCACGGCATTATTATGGATTATTTGAGAAACACTTTGCCATGGAAAAATGTTAAGAATGTGAACATGTTTGATTTTAAATGTAATGCCAGTTAAGATCTAAAGTTTCCTAAGAGGACTTTCATCTGTCAGGCACTTCATCTGTCAGGCACTAAAAAATTAGTTTATGGAAAGCGAAACGGTGTGCATGTGTGTGTGAAACTAACCTCACTTACATTTTAAAGCACTCTAGCCTGAATGAATATCCACTTTTGTCCATAAATATAACATACAGATGAGGAGGAGGAATCCAGTTTTGAAGGATTTTAACTCTTGTGTTTTAGCTTGGTTGCTGATTGAGCTAAGGTTTTTGTACTTTTAAAGTTATTGTTGATGCCATATTGGTTTTGTTGGCTCTCTTTTCCACTTACAGAGCTAGTTTACTGTTTTTCTTTGAAATAAATATTCAAAAACATTTAACCTACTGATGCCTCAATAAATGTAATTTTATTGGTATCTATTTTTATTTTTGAAATTTACCAGTAGCTGCTGCATTTCCCACCCTCGACTTATACTCGAGTCAATAAGTTTTCCCAGGTTTTTTGTGGTAAAATTGGGTGCCTCGACTTATATTCGGGTCGACTTATACTCGAGTATATACGGTATGTAAAAAATGTACTTTATTCCATAATATGTATGACAAACAGGATTGTCAGGATGATTACATGATATCCAATGTTTTTAATAATTTATTTAATAACACTTTTGTTTAAAAAAAACAATATTACTGTTTGAAATTATTATTCCTAATTTTTAGTTTTTTTATACAGAATGTATACATTTCAAACAATACATCTATTTCTAATGACCACTGGCTTATATTGAAAAAATGGCAAAATATATGTAACGATAATAAATGTGTCTTTATCCAGGCACATTGTTGTTCATTCATAGAAATTATTTTTTGTTAATGGGCAGTGTGGAAAATGAAAACTTGAAATATGCAGTGTTTTTTTAAAGAGGATTATAATCCATATACTTTGTCAACGTAGTCACAATTTGATTTGTGTGATGCATACATTTCTCGCCTCTCTCCACTATTGCAAGTGAAAGTGGACATGAAACTAGAAGACTGCAATTAGCTGCAATGTTAGGAACAAAATGTTAATATTCCTTTTAAGTCTGAGCTTACGCACTTTCATATAAGTCTGAAATAATAATACAACTCACTTCTCACCACTATTTTCTGATCAAAAAATCCTCATGAAGCAAATAGACCAAATCAGCAATTATGTTGTCTTATTTTCTAACTTCTAAGCCACCAACATCTTAATAAAGTCCATAATTTACTGAACTGTGTCAGCACTTAAGAATTGCATTCTGAGAAGAAAAACAAGAAAGGAAAAGATAAAATGAAAACAAGTGTATCCTAGGAAGTTCCTGAAAACTCAGTTTCCTACGATTGAATCTTTTCTGTAATTTGCCCTGGATCTCTGTGAATGTCAGTGCCAAACTGAAGGATAAACATAATGAGAAGATGCTAAAAGAGTTCTAAAATAAATATCTTTTAAAACATGTATATAATTATAAACTGTTTCAGTTTTAATTTGTTTTTTTATATTTTTATTAAGAAATTTTGAGAAATTTCTGAATGGTAGCAAAACAAGTTGGCAGTAAATAAGCTCATGTGCATGGATGCAGGTGTACATGCTTTTGTGTGTGTGTGTGCATGTGTGTGTGTGTGTGTGTTTACCTTTGAGTCATTCTTGATTCCTGGTGACTGGACAACTTCTTGCATTTTCCTTGCCAAGATTTTTGAAGTGATTTATGACTGCCTTTTTCTTGGACTGAGTGTGATTGGCCAAGGTCACCCAACTTGTTTTGTGCCTAAGAGGAACTAGAACTCATTCTCCTGGTTTCTAGCCTGTTGCTTAATCACTAAATCAAATTGGCTCTATATAAGCTTAAGAAAGCATATTATATTTTACTGTTTACTACTACTCTTACATGAAACTAAGTAACTATATCCAGTTATTAAATATTTAACACTTTTAACATAAAGCAATGCTGTTTTTGTAGCAACCAATCTGTTCCTGGAAAGAAGGCAATGATTAAAAACAACTGAACCTATAGTTCAGAAATGGAGAATATGAAACCATGTTAAACAATTAATGGAACTAACGATACTGTTAAGTAAGGTAAAATGCTGATCCATGCTCATAATAGATTGTGAGCATCAACATACAGACTGAAGTATTCTATGGCCTGATAAAATCATACTAATTTGAAAAATAACTTAAAAATCTATAAAACATGGGATTATATCTTCAGACAACACTTTTATACCTAAAGATCCACTTAGCTTCTAAAACTTGTGCTATATGTTGAAGTGCATAGAATAATATTGTACTAGAATTGCAAGGTGCCATTCTTGTTCAGTGAAGCTAAGGCCTCCGAAACAAACACTTGTCTAGTTTCTGCCTAACACATCTAACGAAGGTCAGCTAACCAACTCTCTAGCATATCACCCAGAGACAAAGATGGAAGATGTAGCAGAAATCATTCAGTGATTCATCAAATTAATAACTACTTCTGAATCTAACTGACTAAGGAAGGCGTACCTGGAAGGGAGGAATTGCCACTGGGAGGAAAATCAGAGATCCCCAAGAACAGTTTAGTAAAGCAGGGCCAGATAAGAAAAACTAGAATTTAGACCAAGCAAAGGTCATTCATGCTGAAATGCACAATGTAAGAAACCCTGCAAAATTATTGAACAGTATCTGCTGAAGATGGTGGGACAGTCTTATCTGGGGAACATAATTCCCCAGCTAAGAGTCATTAAAATAATGAAAGATACATTGTTTTAAAAGCCATTTCAAGGAAAATATTTCCTTCAGTGCCCAATAAGACCTTTCCATTTTATATAGATATAATTTGAATTCTATAAGGCCCACATGACATTCCAGAGACTAATGCTATCAAATCAAATATAACTGCCATAACCAGTTTTTGGAAGTCTGGCTTGTATTAATCTGCTAAATGCCAACTTTATCTAGCTCAAATACGTTGCCTAGGTAGTAGATCATGAGGAAGTTAAGATAAAAGCACAAAAAAACCATACCATATAGAAAGGTACACTCCATTCACCAAGAAGGTGGTGCAATTATTTATGTGGGCTGGAAGATATTAAATACATTTTATTTCACACATCTCCTAAAATATAAGCCCTCCCTGAGACAGCCTACTGAAGTCTGTTCGGTATCAGCATGCCAAAAAACTTTTTACAAGTTGAAAACTGTGCCGTGCATGAACCCAATATTAAAACAATATTCCTCTACTATTCCTGCTATATATTGATAGATGTTATGTGAGCCTTGTATTGGTCTTGATGTAACTATAGGAAGACACATTCTTAAGCGGATTACTAAAAGCCTACAAGCACACCTGTGGTGTTGAGACTTTAGCATAAACACAGACTATCATTTCGAGTGGGAGAAAGATACCATTCAAAGACTCACACATGGGTACTTCACCTTCCAATCATACAAGTTTACAGCCTTACTGTAATGACTAGGATAAAGATAGATAAGGATTCAAGAAAAAAATGGCAAACAATGACTTGAAAATTCCTTCATTATCAGTAAAGAGACCCATCATTTCACACAAAGACAATAAACAAGAAAATGAGGAAGATTCTACTCAGTATTAAAGATGCATCCCAATTATAAATGAGGAACAGTTTAGTTGCCAGAATTCTGGTACGTCATCTGTTCTTTTGAATAAATATCAGTAACAAGAATTTGTGAGACTTGTACTCAGGAAAGTAATTACTTGCATTTTTTCAAAAATGCCAAGAACTGACATTAATATCAATATGGCAAACAACTTTGTTGTCAATGTACTGAATAGGTACAGACTATGCCCCCCATAATGGGACAAACAATATAGCAAAATATCCTCAAGAAGATAAAAATTTAGCCAAATAAAACTTTGGAGCTTTCACTGAAAATATGCAGGATGTTTTTTGAGAAGACAAATAGAAAAACGTCTCCCACTAACTTTTAAGGTTCCTGCCAAATAAGAGGAACCAATCCTTTAAAGTAGGTTACCGTTTCCTCAATTTATTTGGTAAGGAGGAAGATAGTGTGAAGTTGTGAAAAAGGTTTGTAATGAGGTAGGGTGTAGGAGTACAGCCAAAGATGTCAAAGAACATGTAGTAGAGTTGAATATGGTAGTGGGTGTGACTGTGAAAACATTTGAGAAAGTCAGCATGCAGAAGGCTATGAAGCTTTGGTAGTGGGGGAGGATAGAACAGAGAACAATGATAGTAAAGCCAGAAAGACCCAGGAGGCCAGCAGCAGGCCACTAACACCAGTGGCAAGCCAACAAGGTCAGCAGCAGCTCTATAATTGGGATGTCTGATAAGCACAACTACTACCACTCCCTCTATTCCAGTTACAATTCTATTGTACTAAATACATGTCTACTTGTAATGTATTTTGAATCATTTAAAGTATGCTTCTAAATTTTACTGAAATTTACTACTCCAGGAATATCACATTTTTCTTTTATGTAGTGGTTTCTATGCATGCAAAGTAGAGAACAAATAATCTGCTGAAAGGTGTGAATCATGGTGTTTATACCCATTTAACAAGTTGGCAACATTACACTGGTTCCTTTAAGCTCCATTAATCTCAACACAGTTTCACAAAACAAAACAGTTTTCCCTTAAAGGCCAGATTCTTGACCTTCTGGTGTTCTGATGTCAGAGTGGGGTTGGGTAAAAATATACCAAGCAATCATGCCCAAGTACTGCAGTAAAAACACAAATCCTTCCCCCATGTAACACCATGGCAACCAGCCAGCATTCCTGCATCATAGCCTGCAAACAATAATTCAAATTCACAGAAAAAATACTGTTTGTGATCAAGAATATTTGTACAGAATTTGTCAGTACAGATAATACTTAAAACCAAGCAAAATGCAAAATTAACAAATTTTAGAAGTTTAAGAAACTAAAAGTGAAAAGAGATAAAAAGATGTGTTTATTTGTAGTTATAAGTCCCATTGAAACTCCATCCTCAAAACTATTTACTCAATAGCTCCTCATTCTTACTGTTTAGTTCTAATTCATACTGAGAACAAAGATGCACATCTTATTTATTAATAAATTTCAGTTATTTCATAGTGCATCTTTTCTATACAGACTCCTGCTTGAGCAGGAGATTGGAGTAGAAGACTTCTAAAGTCCCTTCTAACTATTATTCTATTTTCTATTCTGTCATAGAAATCCAGTTCAAAATAGACTATGTTCGTATGTGCGTGTGTTCAATCTTTAGAATAAGCAAGAAGTTGCTTTTACTGTTAATAAAAACTGTATGACAATGCAAAGTATTTGAAAGAAATGATTTACAAGCAACACATGACAAACAAAACAACTTCCTGAAAATTGTAAACCAGCTGTGTCTTTGAAGGGAAAAGTCTTTGAAGCAGCAAAGTTGACTGACCCTTCTGCAGACCATGGCTCCTTCAATATGTTGAAAAGGGTGTTGCATACTAATATGCTATATGTTCTGCTTCAGCTCCTAAAAGTTAGGGAACAAGAATATATTGCATCATCTGTCATAGGAGTAATCTAGGGCTGCAGAACTATAGCCTCTCTAAGTATAGTGTGTGGAATACACATATCTGAGCCCAAGTCAGATGTGAAACACCACAAACCACTTTCAATCATGGAAGATTTATGTGTGAAACCTTTCTGCACCACATCTAGCCAGTTGAGACTGATCCAGAGAAAATTCCCAAGTTTCCTGCAATGTTTCATTCTTCAAATGCAATAATTTACACCTCCCTATGGCTTTATTTTTGCCAACTTAATTTGTGAAGCTTGTTTTTCTGAATGCTTTACACAACACTAATAACCAAAAAGAGAAATGACTACTTATATTTTATCTTTTTGTTCTTTATTTTTATCAAAAACCACTAATGCAATTCAATTTCTAAACTAGTGTACTTATTAGGGCTATGAAAAGTATTTGAAGGAGTGCTTTGTGAAATGTGTTGTTGAAAATTAAATGCCTGTCCACAAACTCCCAAGTTAGTTGCATCTCTCAGAATGTTGGGCAAGCAGCTTTGAAGGATTTCCCACCTTGTCTGCAGGTAGGTACAATCAACACTTCTGTTATCATTGCAAGAAAGTGAAGTGATATCACATGATCAGAGATGTAAAGATGATCTAGAGAAGCTTTCAAAGCATTGCACCAGTGTCTGCCTCAACTCACTGAAAGGGGACCCTTTGTGAAATGTGTATTCAATTATTTTGTATAATTTCAACTTATAAACCTTTCATTCAGATAAAATTAAACCAAGCAATAAGAATTCCATCCATTTGAATGGTTTAAATCCTGAATATTAATCTTGAACATTATTACTACATTAGTGGCAGCTGTAGTATGCAACTGATGCTAATTCCCAGTTAATCCATATCTGTACTGTAAAAGGAGTGTTAATTGCATCTCGTTTGGATTGGTACAATGTGTTTCGCTTGGGAATGACATATAATAATATTTGAAAACTTTAAGCGTTTCAGAAAACTGCAGCAAGACCACTGATCTGGGCAGTCTGTAAGATATCATAGCTAGTGATCACTAACAACTAAAAACAATTCAAAGTCATCTTACCAAATTTTGGACCAGTCTATCTGAGTTGTTTTTTCCCCAATAGAAAATTCAAAACACTTCTCCTTTTGCTTCCTTGCAATAAATGGCATGTTTAGTGGGACAGAACTAGAATCCTGTCATTGAAATAACATTAAATTGATGAAGGAGATTGAATGAAACTTCAAGATAATAATCTAGAGTGAGAAAAAAAAGCATAATTATGATAGCTTATTGGTCATACTTTGAATAATTAGGAAAGGGTAATTATAAATCATTTTGTGGAGGATATTGTCGTGTCCGCAAAATGACGCCAGGAGAAAGTGACTTCGTTCAAAGCTCTTTATTAGAAGGATTGGAACCGAACCGGCGAAAGGAAAAAAGCCCGCGGCTTTTATTCCTTTCGCCGCGGCGGCCGCGGCCAATGGCAGCGCTTTGAGTCTCCCGCGCTTTGAGCGAGCCAATCGCGGGAGACTCTTAGCGAGCCAATCGGCGCGGCTCGCCTGACCAATTAGAAAGCCCCGCGCTTTGGCCAATCAAAGCGCGGGGATTTCGAGTATGTAAATTAGGACAGAACACCCCTCCCCTCTTGGTTCAGTCCTTACATTGCGTAGTCATGTAGGTAGGCGGGGCTCCGTCTAGTCCTACTTGACCTGCGCAACTCAGTTGTAAGCGGGATCCCGGCTGGTGCAGTCGGGTTTTTGGTTGCTCTTGCTTCTGTGCGAACCGGCTGGTTGATCGGGCCGGTTCTTTCTCCGTGGCTCCCACCTGGGCCTTCCGGGTTGGTTGAGCTACGGGTTTCACCGCTCCCGCTCGGTCTCTCCGGGTCGGTCGAGCTGGCTTGGCTGTTCTTTGCCGGCGAGGGGTCGCGATGGCTACGTCTCGGTAAGTACTGCTGGTTTATTTTTTCTTGCGATTGGGTAACCGGGTATTCCCTCCCCGCTTGGCTTGCGTTTTGGGAGGTGGGTTCGTTTGCTGTCCGAGACCTCAGTTGGTCGATGTGCCGTTTCCACGCTCGTCCGTCTGTTGTTTGTAGCCGGTACGAGCGTGGGCCTGTAACTTGGGTGATGACGGCTGGGATCCATAGGGGGTCCCCCGTCAGGTTTTTCGCATATACGAGGTCCCCGGGTGCGAACGTTCGGTATTTCGTGCTTGAATCTGGAGGCCGCTCCGGGTTATATGTAGGGTGTAACCTGTCGAGCGGGGACCTCAGCTTTCTACCCATTAGCAGTTCGGCTGGGCTTTTGTTGGTAGTGGTGTTCGGGGTTATGTGTTGTATAAAGAGGAGTTTGTTGATTTTCTCTTGGATCTCCCCGTGGTCCATTTTCCGGATGGTTTTTTTGGTAAATTGGACCATCCGTTCCGCCCTACCGTTCGCCGCCGGATGCGCCGGTGCTGTTAGTGCGTGGCGGATGCCCCTTTCCGCCAGGAACTTCTCGAAGTCTAGGGAGGTAAACTGGGGCCCGTTGTCGGAGACGACGACGTCTGGGAGGCCGTGTGTTGCAAAGAGTTTGCAAAGTTCTTTGATCACGGCCTCCGTGGTTGTTGTCTTCATGTCGCTTGCCTCCAACCAGTTGGAGTAAGCGTCAACCGTTATGAGGAAGGTATGTCCATTCGTGGGTCCGGCAAAGTCCAAATGGATTCTGGACCAGGGCCCCCTTGGTGTTTCCCACTCCAGGATGGGCGCTGCGGGTGGGCTGGGCCTAGTCTCCTGGCATCGCTGGCACTTAGCTACCCAGGCCTCTATCTGCTTGTCCATCCCTGGCCACCAAGCGTAACTTCTGGCCAGGGCTTTAGTTCTTACGATGCCAGGGTGCCCCTTGTGTAACATTTCTAAAACCCTCCCCTGTAGTCTGTCCGGAATAACCACCCTGTCACCCCATAAGATGCACCCTTTAAGCAACGAGAGTTCGGTTTGGCGGTTCCGAAATGTCTTGACGGACTCATCGTTGTCTTTTTCCGGCCACCCTTTTTCTACCCAATGCAAAACCCGCGCCAGACGCCTGTCTTTATTAGTTTCCCGGGCAATGTCTGACGCGGTTATGGGTAGGTTGGGTAGGGTCTCGATGCTGAGGGTGGTCGTCGTTGGTGCTGGGTCAGGGTCGGAGTCCGGTAGCGGCGAGCGGCTCAAAGCGTCCGCGTGCGAAATCGTCTTACCCGGTCTGTGGATGAGTTCGTAGTTGTAGGCCGCCAGGAACTCGGACCACCTTGTCATCCGGGGAGACAGAATGTTCGGGGTGGCCCGGTTTCCTGCAAGGATGCCCAGCAACGGCTTATGGTCCGTTATAATAGTGAAAGGTCGGCCGTAGAGATATTCGTGGAACCGTTTTATGGCGGCAACTATAGCCAGAGCCTCTTTGTCCAGTTGGCTATAGTTCCGCTCTGGTTTGGTTAGGGTCCTCGAAAAGAATGCGATGGGTGCTTCTTTTCTGTCAGGAAGGGTATGGCTGAGGACAGCGCCGACGCCGAAAGGTGATGCGTCGCAAGTGACGGCCAGGGGCAGGGTTTCGTTGAATTGAATGAGGACGGCGTCGGAGGTGAGGAGGTCTTTAGTTTTTTGAAAGGCGGCTTGCTCCCGTTTCCCCCAAGTCCAGGTTGCCGCCTTATCCAGGAGCCTATGCAAAGGCTCCGCCGCCGTCGCCTTTTGGGGTAGGAAAACATTATAAAAGTTCAGTAACCCCAAGAATGCTTGTAGTTCAGTTTTTGATTTAGGGGTGGGGGCTCTTTGATAGCCTTGACTTTTTTACTCGTGGGGTGAATGCCGTGCCGGTCTAGGAGGTAGCCCAAGAATTCCACTCGTTCCGTGCACAGTTGGCATTTCTCCCTTTTTACTTTAAGTCCTGTTACTTTAAATTTAGTTAGGACCTCTCTTAGCCGGCTTTCTAGTTCGGCTTCGTTGGGCGCCGACACTAGAACGTCATCAAAATAGGGCACCACCCCCTTGATGCCCTGCAACAACCTCTCCATCAGGCTCTGAAAGATGCCTGGTGCCACGCTGACTCCGAATTGGAGTCGGTTGCACTTGAAAGCCCCCCGGTGGGTAATGATGGTCTGGGCTTCCGCCGTTTGCTCGTCGACCGGCAACTGTTGGTGTGCCTGGGCGAGATCGAGCTTGGCGAAGACTCTGCCCCCTCCCAGTGAGTGCAGTAGGTGTTGCACTATAGGGACGGGGTAGGCACTTTGTTGCAGCGCGCCATTTAGGGTGGCCTTATAGTCCCCACAGATCCTCACCGACCCGTCTGGCTTGACCGGGGTGACTATGGGGGTCTCCCACCGGGCATGGTCTATGGGCTGCAATACCCCCTGTTTGACGAGCTTGTCAATTTGCTCGTCTATCTTAGGTTTTAGGGCGAATGGCACCCGCCTAGGTTTTAGTCGTTTGGGGGGGACGCTAGGGTCTAGGTCGAACGAGATAAGGGGCCCCTGGTACTTGCCCAGGCTTCCGTCAAAGACTTCTCGGAACTCCTGGGCTAGTCGCTGTTCCCAACCGTCGTCGGTGACGTGGTTGACTCCCGTGAGAGTGATGTCGAGCGGGGCGAACCATTGTAGTCCCAGCAGGCTTGGGCGGTCACGATCAACGATCGTGAGTGGGAGTTGTTTGGTGCGGCCCTTATACGTCACGTTAAAAGTTTTTGGTGCCCACTACCGGGACGCGGTTTCCCTGGTAGTCTTTCACAATAAGTCTTTGGCTGTCTATGTTCCTCCTTTGGAGGGTAGGCACCAACCGTTTTATCTCGTGCCATGCAATCATGGAAAGGTAGGACCCGGAGTCTACCTCCATTTTGCACGGCTGGCCCTCGATGTGAACCTCGACGTGGACTTTTCGGGCGCCGTCGGAGATGGCGTGGCCGATGGTTACCGTCTGGTGGGTCTCCTCTCTCCGCCGGTTGTCGCCGCCTCTCGAGGATCGTCCGGTCCGGTCCCATCGGCTGTCCGAGTGGCGATCTCTGGGCCGGGGTGGTGAGCTTTCCCTTCTCCGGTCGTTTTGGTCCCATCGGGGTGGAGTGCGGTTTTTCTTCTGGCGGCAAACCCGGGCAATGTGCCCCTTTTTGTCGCAATGCCGGCAGATGGAATCAAAAAAACAGCATTCCGCCCTGGGATGGTCGCCGCCGCAACCGGCACAGTTGGTCCTCGACCTACGACCTCTCCGGTTCCGTTGGTCGCGCCCCGTCTGAAGTCGATGTATGTCTTCTTCGTCTTCGGACGTGCTGGATGCAGAGTGGAAATCGCCGTGGTGTGTGGTTGTTTCAGTTTTTCGTTCGGTCGACCTTGCCGGGTTGTTGTTTCCGCTGCGGTCCTTCGTGTCAGGTTTGCGCATGCTATCTGCGGAAGTACGGGTTGCTTCTGCGGCTGCGGCTGCGGTGAGGGCGTCTGCTAAGTTGATGTTGCCCTTAGCCATTAGCCGGCTCTGGAGCGCGGGGTCCCACAGACCGAGCACGAATCGGTCTCTCAGGAGGTTGTTCAGGTTGTCAAACTCGCAGAGCCCCCCTAGGCGCCGCAGCTCGGCGACGAAGTCGCTCTATTTCTCACCCGGTTTCTGGTCCCGCCGGTAGAATTCGTTGCGCCGGATCAGGATGGGGACTTCGGGAGCGTAATGGCGCCGAAGGATAGGTTCGAGGACGTCCCAGTCCATGGCGGTTGCGTTGGCGGGCTTGGCCAATGCTTTGGCCATCTGGAAAACTTCGGTTCCGCAATGGGTGAGGAAGACGGCGCGTTTTAGCGGGCCCGAGGCGTCCTTCATGCCGGTGCACTCGAGGTACATGCGGAAACGGTCGGAGAACGATTCCCAGTCCTCGGTAGCGGGTTTGAAGGGGGCGGGCGGTGCGATTTTAGCCATCTCGGTGCTTTGTCTGGCTTCCGTCGGACACGGGGTTCGGTTCAGGGTCTGGATCCCACCCTCGTCGCCAGTGTCGTGTCCGCAAAATGACGCCAGGAGAAAGTGACTTCGTTCAAAGCTCTTTATTAGAAGGATTGGAACCGAACCGGCGAAAGGAAAAAAGCCCGTGGCTTTTATTCCTTTCGCCGCCGCGGCCGCGGCCAATGGCAGCGCTTTGAGTCTCCCGCGCTTTGAGCGAGCCAATCGCGGGAGACTCTTAGCGAGCCAATCGGCGCGGCTTGCCTGACCAATTAGAAAGCCCCGCGCTTTGGCCAATCAAAGCGCGGGGATTTCGAGTATGTAAATTAAGACAGAATAGATATCATTGTTTTCTTTTACGTACATACAAGTTTAAAGTGCATTGTGTGTTTTAAATATGCATTTGTGAAATCTGAATCAATGAAATGTAAATACGTATTTTATTTATTTCTAAAATTTATTGGCTGCCCATTTTACCTTAAGATAAGTTGAAAATTAATTTGTTAATTAATTAGAGTGTCCCAATTTATATAATCTGTAATCTATATAATAATATAATTTCAAAATGAATTAGCAATGTGTCAAAGGTAAAATGAAATCAGTTTCAACATAAATTCAAACAATTACCTATGTGCTTGATGTATTAAAGTCTTCTTTTACTTTACATTAAAGGAAATTTTATTCCCGTTAAATCTCCTGAGCAACTAAAATATTTTGTTTTACTTCTAAAACTTACTATTTCTGACATGATGGCCAAAGCTGCAAACTTCAGAAGAAAGTATCAGACTTCCATCCTTGCAATTTGGACTTGAAACCATTATTGTAAATAACTGTTATTGTAAATTCTCAATAAACCGTTATTGTAAATTCTCCACCATGGTGGAGATAGCATTTAGGATTGGGTTATCAGCCACTACTTGCTGATTGGACTGAGTCTGTCAGATTTTTGAGGACACTCCCCCTGTTGCTAAGAATGCCCCCCAAAATGGACTCAGTCAGCTAGCTGGATTACGTATTAATTTTTGCTCCTAAAAGAATTCAAATTTGAATCAAAATAATTGGAAAATTAGAAAAAAATAACAATCCTGAATACTATCTACTACTGAGGACTTTATTCCACAGTGGCTTCAATTGACTGCTTGGAGATTGAGCGGGGATCTTTGATCCAGGACCACTATTACTCCAAGGTGATAAGAGCCATCCAAGCCTCTAGGAGACCCTCCGCTAATTGCATCTACAATGCAACCTGGAAGGCTTTCTGCAATTGGTGCTCTAGATCCGACAGGGATCCTACTGGGGCCTCGATCACCCAGGTGCTGGACTTTCTCCAAGATGGCCTAGACAAGGGACTTTCTCCCAACACGTTGCAGAGGCAGGTTGCAGCCTTGTCTTCTGTTATCTCCTGGGGGGGGGGAGTAGAATCATTACCTAGACACCCCACTGTCCACAGGTTTCTGAAGGGGACTACAAACCTGAGACCTCCAGTGGTTCATTGCTATTTGACATGGGACCTTTCTCCTCCAGCATAGATAGAAAGGGCATTCCGGTAACTTCTACCAACACCCACTCTAAAGTATTTGTAACCACCTTTTTTATTTTGACAAACAACCAATGCAGTGAACATATCCAATACATCTTCCTCCTCCTGTTTTCCTCACAACCACTTTATGAGATGGGAGGACAGAGTGTGACTGGCCCAAAGTACCCAGCTGACTTTCATGGCCAAAGTAGAACTTGAATTCACACTCTCCTGCTTTGTAACCTGGTGCTTTAACCTATAGACCAAATTGGCTTAGATTAGAAGAATATGGTTGCAGCTCAAGAATCCCACTGAATATTCTATATTCAAATGAAAATTGACATAAAACCCCACATGGTAAAACTCTGGTTTATTTTCTTATGTCTTTTTGGTGCAAATGGGAGAAGACGGTTTTCTTCTGTAAAGATAGGACAATCTACATTTGTTTATTATTTTGGTAACTGCAGTTAGATTTCTTATCATCAATGTGAGAAATTATTCTAGCCTGAGAGCAGACACAATATAGTGAAGGTGTTCTAAATATCCAAGGCTGAGAACTGAAGACCATTACCAAGTAAAAATGGAAGAGAGAGACATATAATTAATCCTGTTATGCCGTGCAGCTGGAATAACTAGGTTCTGTAGTAAATTTCACAGGATTTGTGTCTGCAATGAAAAAATCTCCCTCTCCTCCCTCCCTTTCTATCATGTGGGGTGTGTGTGTAAAACTGAGCCTTATCCTTGACCCTTCTGTTGCACTTCTGTACTTTGGCATACACAAAATGGGCGTTGGTTCTTACCTGATACGCCATTTCTTTTCGAACTGCGAGGAGCATCCAGAGAGTGGGTGGTGCTTCCGTCTCTGCTGTTGTAGGCTGAGCTAAATTCCTGAGCAATGCTCTTCCTTCCATCACGTGACTCCATTACTAGTTTATGTGAAGGCGAGAGGAAACAGAATTCGTGCTCTCATCTTACTATACTTAGGTTCCTTGGCCGAAACAAGACCCCACCAGACAGTGAAAGAAAAGGGAGGGGCTGGATGCTCCTCGCAGCTCGAAGAGAAATGGCGTGTCAGGTAAGAACCAACGCCTATTCTCCTTAGAGCTGCTCGGATCATCCAGAGAGTGGGACATACCAAAGCTGGGCCTCTCCTACGGGAGGGGCGCCGTCTGGTCTGTGGTCCCCTCGGGTTCCCTGAGAACCCTCTGAAGAACCCTTCTACCAAAAGAAGCCTCAGCTGAGGCATACCTATCAATCATGTAATGTCTGATGAAGGGTGATGGGGAGGCCCACGTAGCTGCCTGGCAAATGTCGAGTATTGGAGCCTGGGTAGCCCAGGCAGCTGAAGTTGCTGCACTCCTAGTGGAGTGAGCCGTGATGCCCCTGGGTATCTGGAGGGCCTGAGCCTGGTACACCTTGGCGATGGCCGTCCTTATCCAACGGCCTATGGTGATTGGGGTTACCTTGAGCCCTTGTGACTTTGGTTGGAAGGATATAAACAGGGACTCGGACTTACGGAAGGACTCAGTGCGTTTAATGTAAATCCGTAAGGCACGTCAGAGGTCCAGGGTGTGCCATAGTCTCTCCCTGTTGTGAGTTGGCCTGGGACAAAAATTGGGGACGATAAGTTCCTGGGTCCTTTGGAAAACCGAGTTAATCTTGAGCAAGAAGGAAGGGTCAAGCCGGAGGACCACCCAGTCGGGATGGAATATGCAAAGGTCTTTTCTAACTGACAGCACGGCGATCTCTGATATCCTACGGGCTGAAGTGATCGCTACCAAGAAAACTACTTTGAAGGATAGGAACTGAAGAGAGACCTCTCTTAGGGGTTCAAAAGGTGGTTTTGTGAGGGAAGAAAGAACCCTATTGAGGTCCCAAGTTGGGTGCCAGTGGAGGGATGGAGGACGTAGATTTGTGGCCCCTTTCAGGAAGGCACGAATACGGGGATGTTGAGAGGGGGAACTGGCCTCTTTACAGTGGATGACTGTGCATAAGGCTGCTACCTGACGTCTTAGTGTATTGGGGGATAGTCCCTTGCTGAGACCCTCCTGGAGAAAGTCAAGCACTTGAGCAATGGAGGGGGCCGTTGGGTCAATAAGAAGTTTGACATACCATTTACGGAAAATGGTCCAGGTGGCGTCGTAAATCCTTGTGGTTGAGGGTTGTCTGGCTGCTAAGATGGTATCAATGACCTTGTTAGAGAAGTTTTCCCTCTTCAAATGTTCTCCAAACAGCTAGTTGAAGCCATTGGGGGTTCGGGTGGAGGAGGAGACCTTGAGACAGAGAGATTCTGTCTGCTGGGATCCTCCAGGGAGGGGCTACTGATAGGCTGCAAAGGTCCACGAACCAAGGGTGACGGGGCCAATAAGGAGCTACAAGGAGAAGATCCGCCTTCTCGTGGAGTGCCTTTTGAAGGACTAGGAACAGCAGCGCCAGAGGAAGGAAGGCATAAAGGAGGCCCGGGGACCACAGACACTGAAGGGCATTGTGGTCCTCCACCCCTGGGGATGGGAATCTCAAAACGAACCTTGGAAGTTGGGTATTGAGGGGGGAGGCGAACAGGTCTACTACTGGTAGACCGAATATGGATGTCGCCTCCCTGAATTGAGATGGGTGGAGACGCCACTCCGACTGGTCTATGGTGGCCCTGCTCAACCAGTCTGCTCGGGTGTTGGAGATACCCGAGATGTGGTCCACCCTGAGGGAAAGGTGAGACTCCACCCACCAACAGAGGCGCTCGGCCTCCCTCATTAGGCGTGATGACTGAGTACCCCCCTGCTTGTTGATGTGAGCTTTGGCCATGATGTTGTCGGTGAGGATGAGAACATGGCGACCGCGTACCTGGGGGAAGAAACTGCAGAGAGCCAGATGGACGGCGCAAAGCTCCAACCAATTTATGTTGCATGATTTCTCTGTTGCTGACCATCTGCCCTGTGCTGTAAGGGACTGTAGATGAGTGCCCCATCTGGACAGACTGGCGTCTGTGGTAACGGTGAGTCTTGGGGGCTCCTTGAGGGGTCAGCCCTTGTTGATAGACACACTGCTCCACCAAAGGAGGGAGGTGAGCACCCTTGGTGAGAACTTGACCTTGTGCTTTGAGTTGCTTGATCCGATTCTCTGGTATGGGAGCAGGAACCACTGGAGGGATCTGGAGTGAAAATGGGCCCAGGGAATAATGGAAATACAAGATATCATTTTACCTAGTAACTGGGTTAGCTCTAGAAGGGAAACCCTTTTAAGGCGTCTGATGTGTCTGACTGATTGTTGGATGCCGAGGATTCTCTCCGGAGAGAGGAACACCCTCCCTTTCACAGAGTCTATTACCGTCCCTAGGTGGGTTATCCTGGTGGAGGGGGATAATTGGCTTTTCTTCCAATTGATGAGGAACCCGTGTTCCTGCAGAGAGGTCAGAGTGATTTGAGTGTCCCTCACTGCTTGTTCCCTGGAAGGGGAAAGGATGAGGATGTCATCCAGGTAACAGTGTAGTCGCACCGGGAGGGATCTGAAGTGGGCAGCTAGAGCAGCCAGGACCTTGGTAAAGGTTCTGGGGGCAGAGGCCAACCCAAATGGGAGCGCCACGTATTGAAAGTGGAGCTTATTGTAGCAGAAGCACAGAGATTTGGAATGAGAGGGCCGGATCGGGATGTGTAGGTATGCCTCAAAGAGGTCAATGGATGACAACCAGTCTCCCTGTCTAACACCCAGGAGGATGGATTGCAACGTGTTCATTTTGAATTTGCGGTATACGAGATGGCGCTTAAGCCGCTTTAAATCCAGAATCGCTCTCCATCCCCCGGAGTGTTTGGGAACCACAAATAAGTGGGAGTAGAATCCCTGTTCTATTTGAGATAGAGGAACGGGCTGGATGGCCTGTATATCAAGCAGGTGCTGAATTGCTGAGTCTATGAGGCTGCGCTTGGAATGGTTCTTGGAGAGGGGACATGCCATGAAAAACTCAGGTGGGGCAGGTGGAATTCGAGGGCAAGGCCAAATCTGATGGTGTCCCTAACCCAGGCATCAGAAGTAGAGGAGTCCCACTGGTTGGCGAAGGCTTTGAGGCGCCCGCCAATGGGGATTAAGTCTGGTGGCTTATCTGGAGCGCCGGAAGGTCCTGTTGTCAGAGCCACAAAAGGACCTCTTGAAGTTACCGCCTCTTCTGTGTCTATCAGAGGAGTCGGTCCTGTCCTAGGGCTGTCCCGAGCCAAAGGGCCTTTGGTACCTGGGAGAGAAGGGGGATTGGAAAAAGGGACGAAAGGGAGCTCTCTGAAAGGGCTGCAGGGATCTGGGCTCTGACTTGCGGGTGAGGGATGGAAGGAATTTTTTCTTATTCCTTCCTTCTATTAAAAGGGGATCCAGGGAAGGTCTGAATAGTATATTTCCCACAAGGGGAGCGGAGGCTAATTTCACTTTATTCTTGAGGTCTGCCTGCCAATGCTTTAGCCAGAGCAGACGGCGGGCAGAGACATGGGAGGAGATGGCACGGGTGGAAAATTTGACAGAGTGAAAGGTAGCGCTGGCCAAGAACTTGGCTGCGGCCGTGAACTTGGCTATGTCCTGATGGGCTCGGACATTGGAGGCTGGGACATGTTGCTTAAGCTGGCAAAGCCAGCGAATGGATGACCTGATGAAGAAGGAAGTGGCTATGGCCGATCTGATTGCCCATGCGTCTGACTGATGAGCTCGGCGTAAAGCCAGCTCCGATCGTTTCTCCTCTGGCCTCAGAGCTTCTAGGGGGTCACTGAGGGTGGAGGAAGAGGCCAGGCCCACGATAGGTTCATCCACCTCCGGGGTGCCCAACAGGTTGGAAAGCTCTGGGTCTAAGTTGAAGAACTTTTTATCATGGGCCGAAGGGGCAGGGGGGGCCGCCGAGGAGGCAAGCTGCCTGGACACCAGGTCAAGGAAGATGGGGGTGCTGTGTTCAAAGACTAGCAGCAGTCCTCCCTCCGGTCCGCCACCAACGCGGGAGCGCCGATCGCTCCCATTGGTTGATGCCGTTTGACAGCCGGCTATAAAAGGGAGCTGTCAAATGGCATCAGCTGTCGCCACCAGCTGGCTGTCAGATAGCCTTGGCAGCCGCGGCGACCCTTTATTCGCTAGAATAAAGTTGTTAGCCTTTAGCCTGGCTCCGTCTCCCTTTGTAACCGCCGCTCTACAGCACTGGCGACGAGGGCGGGATACAGCTAAGACAACCAGGCAGGAAATCGAGCCGAAGTCACAACAAGAAAGAGCCGAAGCCGCTACAAGCTGATCGAGTCACTGCCACTGACGCTCTCCAAAGAGCGCAAAATTTAAAAGCCCTCTCAGCTGAGGATCTGAACGCCGCTGACAGGCGCAGCCAGAAACGCTTTTCTAAAAGCGAAGACTCTAGTTTTCCTCAGCTGAGGAAACCAACGCTGCCACTCTAATGGCTTCAAATCCGACATTCCCGCACTTCCAACTGGGGGCAGAAACATGGGAATCATATATGAATAGATTTGAATGCTTTTTAAATGCCATTGAGCTAGATGAAGCCACGGATCTAAGGAAAAGCGCCTATTTTTTAAGTTTCTGTGGGGCCACAGTTTTTGACACAGCCTCTGCGCTAGTGTCCCCACGTTCTATAAAGGCTATTCCCTGGGATGAGTTAAGAGAAATCTTGTCAAATCACTACTCCCCCAGACCCTCTAGGATAGCCAGGAGACTGGCTTTTAGAAGAAGAACTCAGGCTGAAGGGGAGACTGTGAGTCAGTACATGGCAGCATTGAGATCGGCTGCCATACACTGCGGTTTTAGGGACTACCTTGAGGACATGCTGCTCGATCAAATTGTGGAAGGAGTAAGGGATCTAAAACTGCAAAGGAGGTTACTTCCTAAAAAAGACTTAACCCTAGCCTCAGCTATTGAGGAAGCTCAGGCTGCTGAATTGTCAGAATTATCAGCAGCTGAAATTCAGGGGAGCACCCCTAAGCAAGGGCAGGCTACAGTCCACTATGATGAGGTCTCCCAAGAAGTGGAAGAAGAACCTCTGGAGGTAAACTGCCTCACGCGTCCCAGGCCCCCCCACCAGGGCCACCTAGGAAATACAACAATCAGACAGCCAAACAGCAAACCCCTTGTATAAGCTGTGGGGGCAACCACCATAGATCAACCTGCAGATTCAGAAACGTTATCTGTCTGAACTGCCAGAAGAAAGGGCACATAGCCAGGGTTTGCCAAGCTGAGCAGGCCTCCATACAAAGACCTCAAGTTTCTGCCTCCTACCAAAGGCAAGTGGAACATTGTTACACTTGTTACCACGCAAACAACAACACCTCTAGGCCTAACAAATTAAGCATTTCTCTTTTTATAGAAGGTAAACCCTGCCGAATGGAAGGAGACACCGGGTCAACCCTCTCCATCATTTTGTGGGCCTCCCAGAAGAAGTTGCTGCCTTCGCTCTCAAAAAAGAAACTGACCAACTGCCACCTGACTCTTCGGGATTACCAGGGTAAGACCATTCCAGTCCTGGGTAAGGGAAAATTCCTCATTCAATTCCAAAACTTTAGGGGTCACTTGCCACTGGTGGTTGTAGATGGTGCCCTTCCTAGCTTGCTAGGATTAGATTGGTTTCCTGCCCTAGGCCTCAATGTTATGGGAATTCACTCTGTGGAAAATTCTGATGTAGATGCCCTTTATAAAGACTACTCTGATGTTTTCAGTAGTGAACTAGGCTGCTATTCAGGCACCCCCATATCTTTTGATGTGGGTCCACAAGCCACCCCAATTCGTTTGAAACCTCGGAGGGTACCTTTCGCCATTAGGCCTAAGTAAGATGCTGAATTAGATAAACTTATCAAACAGGGGGTGCTAGAACAGGTAGACTTCGCCAAGTGGGAAACCCCCATAGTCACCCCTTTAAAAAAAGATGACAGCGTGAGAATTTGCGCTGACTATAAGACGTCCCTCAACCGTTTCCTACAAATTAGCGCATACCCAGTACCTGTAATCCAACAACTGCTCCACTCTTTTGAGCCAGGCATAATTTTTGCAAAGTTAGACATGTCCCAGGCATACCAGCAATTTCCCATTGACCAACACACTGCTGACCTACAAACTATAGTTACTCACAGGGGCGCATTTAGATGTAGACGTTTGCAATTTGGAGTTAGCGTTGCCCCTGGCATTTTCCAATCACTCATGGAAAGAATCCTCCAGGGCCTACCTGGGGTGGTTCCATACTTCGATGACATTTTAGTTTCTGCCACCAACAAAACACAACTTTTACTCAGAGTGAGATCTGTCCTTGACAGGTTTAGGCAAAACGGGCTTAAATTGAAAAAAGACAAATGCACCATTGCAACCAAACAGGTAGACTTCCTGGGTTATCGAATTGATGCATCTGGAATTCACCCCATAGAGAGTAAAGTTAGGGCTATTCATGAGGCACCCACTCCCCCTAACAAAACTGAATTGCAGGCCTTTTTGGGACTCCTTAATTTTTATGCTTCCTTTTTGCCTCACAAAGCCTCTGTAGCTGAACCCCTACATAGGCTCCTAGATAAGAAAGCCCCATGGCAATGGGGACAAAGGGAAGCCCACACCTTCCAAGCAGTGACATCTCTCTTAACTTCAAACTCTGTGCTGGTTCAGTTTAACCCAAACCTGCCCCTAGTGTTAGCTTCTGATGCCTCACCTTTTGGTATAGGAGCTGTATTGAGCCATAGGCTCTCAAATGGATCAGAGGCACCCATTGCCTATTTTTCAAGAACTTTCTCCGCTGCAGAGAGGAACTATAGTCAGATCGATAAGGAGGCCGTAGCAGCTGTGGCCGCTGTGAAAAAATTCCATGAGTTCCTTTATGGCCATAGTTTTGAACTTGTAACAGATCACAAACCTCTATTAGGACTGCTAGCTGGAGATAAGCAAACCCCACAGGTGTTATCCCCGAGAATGACCAGATGGACTCTATTTCTGGCCGCCTACTCTTACACACTGGTACATCGCCCGGGGAAGAACCTGTACCATGCTGATGCCCTCAGCAGATGCCCCCTACCATCACCAGTCGAGGACCCAGCTCCCATCCACGCAATCTTCGACTGCAATGAACTTAACCTACCTGTCTCAGCTGGGGATATTGCTGCACACTCCAAGAGGGACCGTGTTATTTCCCAAGTCCTGGACTGGGTAGGGAGGGGGTGGCCTGACATTCAGTTCGCCCCTGAATTCATGCCATTTAAGACCTGCAGGCAGGAGCTTTCTTCACTACAGGGCTGCCTGTTATGGGGGACAAGGGTGGTCATACCACCCACCTTGCAAGAACCAGTTTTAAGGGCACTGCACGAGGGTCACCCTGGCGTCGTAAGGATGAAGGCCTTGGCCCACAGCTACATCTGGTGGCCAGGATTAGATGCCCGGATTTCCAGCTGGGTTAACACGTGCCAGCCCTGCCAGGCAACAAGAGCAGCCCCACTAGCATCTGCCCCAACCAAGTGGGAAGATTCGGGAGCCCCTTGGCCAGGCTGCATGTAGACCTGGCTGGTCCCATACAAGGGAGGACATTCCTGGTGGTTGTAGATTCATTCTCCAAATGGACTGAAGTAGCCTTGTTACCCTCCACCACAACGCTGGCTGTCACAAGGGCCTTGACCAGACTGTTTGCTACTCATGGACTTCCTGACACATTAGTTTCAGATAATGGCCCCCAATTCAGTTCTAACGAGTTTGCCATCTTCACAGCTAATCTGGGCATCAGACACACTCTCACAGCCCCCTTTCACCCAGCAAGTAATGGAATGGCAGAAAGGGCTGTCAGGTCTGCCAAGGAAGTTCTGGCCAAGCTGGGCCAGGCAGACTGGCACGCCAAACTATCAACTTACCTACTCACACAACATGCCACCCCGTGCCCTTCCACCAACAAGTCCCCTGCTGAACTGTTAATGGGCAGGTGCCTCAGGACCACCCTGGACAGGTTGCACCCCCACTACGCTCCCAGCATGCCACTAGCCTCTGACAGCCATGCCAGGGAATTCGCCCTGCAAGACCAGGTGTACACCAGGAACTATGAGGGGCACCCCTTATGGCTGCCAGGGCAGATAGTCTTTGTTGCAGGACCCAGATCATACAGAGTCCTTCTGGAAGATGGCCGGATTTGGAGAAGGCACGTAGACCAGCTGAGGAGGCATTGGAACAAGACTGCCACCGAAATCCCGGTCTACCCGCCGCCGGACAAGCCAGTCTACTCACCGCCAGCCAACCTGCCGAAGGACCCGGTCTACCTGCCGCCCGACAACACAACCAGCCGACCGCCGCGGGAAGACTCACCCGAGCAGTCACCAGAAAGCAGTCCAGGGATGGCCAGCGACCCTCTGCAGGTTCCAGTCACCGCCCGGGAGGAACAAGACGCACCAGCTGCCGACAAGCCTTAGGAACTTCGGAGATCGGGCCGTGAGCGAAAGCGGCCATCATGGCTACAGGACTACGCATGCTCATGGCCAGGGGGAAGGAGTGCTGTGTTCAAAGATTAGCAGCAGTCCTCCCTCCGGTCCGCCGCCAACGCGGGAGCGCCGATCGCTCCCATTGGTTGATGCCGTTTGACAGCCGGCTATAAAAGGGAGCTGTCAAATGGCATCAGCTGTCGCCACCAGCTGGCTGTCAGATAGCCTTGGCAGCCGCGGCGACCCTTTATTCGCTAGAATAAAGTTGTTAGCCTTTAGCCTGGCTCCATCTCCCTTTGTAACCGCCGCTCTACAACAGAGGAGGTTGGGATGACCTTGGCCTCCACAACAGGCTGTTTAAAAATGGAGTCCTCTGGACCTTCCAGAGCGAGAGGAGAGGGGTTCTGACTTGTTAGACCAGAGATATTCTTGGCTTTGAACAGGAGGGATTTGAATAGTTGGGGCTTGAAGAGCCCTACAAAGGTGGGTTGGTTGGGGGTGAGACCCTTGTCCTCTGACATCTCTGCCTCTGATGGCTCTATGTCAGAGGGGGGCTCGTTATAGTGTAAGGACCCAAGTCAAACTGCTCCTCCTCCTTCTCCCTCTACAAATCTAAGTCCCTTTCCGCCTCCTCCTCATCCCCCCTTATAGAGGGGGAAATCTCCCCCTGAATGGGCACCTGATCCTGGGGCGGTTCAGATCTGAGAGGGAATGATCTTACGGATTCAGTGACCAGTGAAGGTAGACCAGGCCTGGCCGCCTGTTGGAGACCTTCCGCAAATCCTCGGCAGATAGCCAACTCCATCCAGGATCTCAGTTGCTCTGGAACCTCCTGAATGAGAGGTTCTTCCTGGCGTAGGCCAGCGGCTATAGGCGTAAAGGTAGTCTCTGGTGTTCGTCTGGCCGGTGTTTCAGGAGCCTGGTGACCTTGAGAGGGCGAGCTGCGCCTGGATAGGGAGGAATGGACTGGAGGGGGGTGGTTGAGAAGAGGTAGAAGGAGGTAGAATGGGAGGCTGCCTGCCTGCCTGGTGCGTTTATCAATTTCTTTTTCCAGAGCCTTGTGGCGTCTTAAGGCATCCCTCTGGGAGGCTTTGGAATCCTTAGCCTGCCTGCGCAGATGGTGGATTTTTGATTTGGCCTTCAAAGAAGGGCCTGTGGAAGGATTGCCTTCTGCCATTTTTAGATAATTGAGAAAGATAAATATCAAACAGGAGGCGGTTGACGCGCCTAGGGTTCAACCTACAACAAGGCCAGGAGCCCTGAGAAATTCTTTTACGCCCCAAGTTAATTTGCTCCTGCTCTCTTTTATGCCCCCCCTCTTGTATTGTTTTATTCTGTGTATGTATGTATGTATATACATATACATATACACATACACACATACACATATACATATATATATAGGCCTTAAGGCGAGAAGCCCCTAGGCCCGACTGCCTTCCCAGGCAAAAACTGGGCGGAAGCGGTGGAAGGTAGACCGCACCAGCTACGGCCGGCTGCAGGGGAAGCCAACAAGACGGAGGCAGGGAACAAGCCTCTAACGTAACAGTAAGGTTTTTCTGCTTTAATGATGTCCGAGCAGGCCTATGGGTCCTGCTGCTTTAGAGCAGCACGCTGTAGATCGGAACAATAAGAATTCAAAATAGCGCCCGGCCACGAGGCGGCACTTAAAATGGCGGCCGCCTGTGATGTGGACTTACAGGGCCCTTCAGCAGCGGCAAGAGAGACTGCCCAAGCAATTCAAGGTCCCCCAGGGGAACACAGGAAGGAAGGAGGCAAGAAAGGCTTCAAAACTAAGTAAAAATGGCGTGCGGTGGGGGGGGGGAAATGGAGTGAAACGGAGCGTCTGTTAAAGCAATGGGAATCCAGAGCAACAAAACAGCAGAAAAGGCAATGGGGAAGGGGGGAGTAGCTGCTAACATTTGCTAACCTTCCCCCTGAAACCCCCTGGGGCTTCCCAGGGGAAGGCTTCCCAGGGGAATGCAAAATTACCAATCACAAAACCAACTGCGCAGGGCTAAGGGAAGGAAATAAACAGATACAACCTGAGAAGAAATAGTAGTCAAGGTAAGGCTTGCTGAGACGGCCAGGAGCACTTTGAAAACACTGCCTACTCTGTGAGAGGCTGAGCATAAACTGGGGAACCTTGTAATGGAGTCACGTGATGGAAGGAGGAGCGTTCCTCAGGAATTTAGCTCAGCCTACAACAGCAGAGATGGAAGCACCACCCACTCTCTGGATGCTCCGAGCAGCTCTAAGGAGAATCTTTATCTAACCACTTTCCATAGCACTGTAAATAGGGTTCTTGTTACTCCCATAGATGTCAAATGACATGAATTCATATTTAACTTAATGAGCTCACTTTTTTTTTTTAAAAAAAGGATTCATCTTGCACATATAATATTCATTAAAATCTTTTAATTACATTTACAAAGATGTTATTTAACCATAAATATGTTCATAATAGTCTTGGCTTTGTCACTAAGCATTATTTCAGTCCTCATTTCCTTCTTTTACTTTGAAAAACTCTTTCAAGTAACTTCACTGTTTTTAATCATGTTTCTATTCTTATTTTGAATCTTATTCCGTGCAGTGAAACATTTCAAAAGGAAAGGGTGTGTGTGGTCCTGTTTTCATATTCAGAAGAACAAATTTTTATTTCCAGATTTTAATTAGCTCAAAAGAGGAAATATGTACAACTACATAGACTTTCATGTTTTTCCAAAATTTTCAAATGAGATATAAAGTAATATGTAATTTTGATTTTTCTAAAATATGAATTGATTATTCACGAGAAAGAAGATCACAATGCAGATATACATAGGGACAGGTGCTTCTTCAAGTTATCATGCCCAAAGAGCTTTAAGCATAGTCATTCTTATTCAATCTAAGTTATATGACTTTATATTCTGCTTCTGGTCATCTAACTGCTGGATTCTGTGTTATTTGCAGCTTCTATGTACCATTAGAATGAACTTTAGTAATTTAAAGAGATAAATATCAAACCAGTTAGAACATTTTCTAGGAAAAGAAACTGACTAAAAGCTTTCTACGTCACTTATTAGAACCAGTTTAAATGTAAAAACACTTCCAGAGAAGCAATATAAAAATGTAATTCATCAAAAAATAAAGGATGCTTGCAAATCTGAAAGTCCTAAGCAATTATTTCAATAGAAAGTCAACATATTCAAAGACCACCACTACCTCAGTCCCAAATATCCAGTCTTCCCAGAAATTTCAGTTTTATCTACACCCTTGATGGCGAACCTATGGCACGCGTGCCCAGGTGGCACACAGAGCCATTTGTGCAGACATGCGAGTCCCAGCCAAACCTACCTGCACTGCACATGCGTGAGCCTTCCAGCTGATTTTTGGTGCGTTTGAGGTTGTTTTCACCCTCCCAGAGGCTTGAGGGAAGCCTCTGCAGCCTTTGGAGGCTGAAAAATGGACCCATTTCGTCACTTCCAGTATTTCTGGAAATGACAAAATGGGCCCGTTTTTGGCCTCCAAAGGCTGCAGAGGCTTCCCTCCAGCCCTCAGGAGGGTGAAAACAGCCTCCCCTGGGCTCCAGAGGCCCTCCAGAGGCTGAAAATGGGCACTTCCGGTACTTCTGAAAATACCAGAAGTGATGAAATGGGCTCATTTTTCAGTCTCCCAAGACTGCAGAGGTTTCCCTCGAGCCCTCGGGAGGAGGAAAAAGGTCTCAAATGGGCCACAAATCAGCTGGGAGGTACATGCATGCACAGTACAGATAAGGGGTGGGGGGTATTGCACAGGAATGCGCAGGGGGGCAGGGAGCATTCCATTGTGGGTGCCGGCATGCACGCACTTTCGGCACACAACAAAAAGGTTCACCATCACTGATCTACAGTGATTTCTTTAATGTGGATTGTGTTAATTGTTCAGCAAACTTGAGCACTAATTGTTCAGCAAACTTGAGCACTAATATACTCACATACCTCTTTCTAAATCCTTTCTTGAATGAGTGGAGCAGAATACAAATGACATCAAATTTTGTATGTAACAAGTTTTTTAATTATTGCCATTCTTTCTTCTGTAAATATTGTAGGAAGCCCCCGCTCCCCAGATTAAAATATTCTTTATTCCTAATATTAAAAAGAGGCAGGATAGAATATTTCCCCAAAGGATAAATGGGAAAAAATCTTAACAAAGGCAGAAAGGAGCCCCAGTCTTCCTGCCATAGTAAAACAGTCTCAAGCAGAACCAGGAAGAGGCCAATCTTTAGGAGTTTTCGTATCCATTCAAAAAGATTGGGGCACTCTAATCATAAGCTAAGAGGAAACAGAGACTCTAAATAAGCAACACAATTAGGCAAGCCAAAAGTTGACAAGGTTAGTTCAGACAAACACTTGGGTTTGCATTTTCCTTTTTACCCATAGAGCCAGCCATGACCCCTACATGGCCACACAGAAATCTGACAACAGCCATTAGAATATCAATTGACATATTCTTATACAAGAACAGGCATCTCAATCACAAGGCGCCCAAAAATGTATAAAAGCCCACCTATCTCAACCCCATTTTGTCAGCCACCCCAGAAACATGCTGCGGTCACCTAAGTTTCTGGCACCTAAATAAACAGAGACCTTCTTTCCTTGCAGCCAGTCTCCATTTTATTTCCAGCATCTTTCTCTCAGCTTGGGACCAGATTGAACCTTTCTTCCAAAAATCTTTTTACATTCCTTTTACAATTCATCAGAATTGAAAAACAGCAATTTCAAGGTAGTTACATGTAGTTTAAACTTAGTTTAAATAGTTTAAAGTTGTTTAAGAATCAGCTGGTGTAAATTCTAAATAGGAATTCTCCTTTCATCCTCATTCAGAACTGGAAGGGAATGTCATTTTAGAGGAAAACTATTTTTATATAAAGAACAGACTGAAGTTAACTGGAATAAATCCTTACTTTCAATAAACCTTCAGTATAGTAGTATTTAAGCTTCAAATATGCTAAATCTGAAATCTACTAAAATGTACTAAATGTACTAAAATAATGTTTTGCTAATTTGCCATAAATAAGAGCAAACAATCAAATGAAGTGCGGGAGCCAGCAGTAGTCATCTATCTCATTTCCTGATAATTTCGAGTTCCCATCATTTGTAAACATTTACTATGCTGTTTAAGACTATCAAAGTTGAAAACCAAACATCTATATTGTACAGCATCAGGTTCCTCACCTCCAAACAAGCTTCCTTCTCGATCTCAGAGAAGGGCAGAGACTAGGCAAGAGGCTTAAAACATCAACCATTATTATTCTTGGTTGCATAGTCAGCCAGAAGTTTACATTGGATTAGCATTTTTAAGCACTGGGATAGGCAGATGTTCTTGTTTGATGATATTAAAGGCATTGTCACGGGATATAAACTTGTTCCAAGTAAAGCTACATTTGCAATTGATTATTAGTGATTTTGTCAATGCTACTGGTGTTCAAGTGGTGCTCCAGTTCTATTGGGATTGCACTAAGATGCCTCTTATTATTATAATTATTTTTATTCTATCCAAATATAGGAGATTTACTGAAGGGAAGGGGGGAAATGAAACAGAATTTTCAGTTATTTTGTAATAAAAATCAAGTGAACCCTAATCATATAAATACTCAAATACACTAATACTCAAACTACTTTGAGTGTTTTTAAAGTAAAAAATAAATAAATGTAATTTTAAAAAATGCTGTTAACCATATAAAAGAATTATAAAATACATTCTACTCAAACGAAATCCTAAAAAGAATGACTCACAAACTGATCTCAAGTGGTTTGCTGCAGGTTTCCCACATTCCTAACCTATGTATCACCTGAGCCCTATACTTCCACAAACATTGTCAAAAGTCAGCAGGCCAAATCATAGCTTCCCAAAACCATATTCATTGTCTATCAGCTGATTTTCAAAATGAACTGGGACTGAAAACTGGTTAATTTAATTATACAAAAGATAATAGTGTCACAATGATAAAATTCAGATAGCTAATGTTCTGAAAGATAGTTATTGACTATGAATCCCTATGTGCCATTGTAATACTCAAATCACGACTTTGCACAAGGGAAGTATCAATAGGAGATAAGACAATATCTAAAAATAGGGTTTTGTGGGCTGAAAACCCATTTAAATTTAATCCCTTCATAATTAGATTTTTTTTAATTTAAGACCTTTCTTGACCAAAAACTTAATGTAGATAGTTTTATTATTATATAAAGTACAAAAAATAATTAAATGGTAAATAGAATATAAATTTTGTGAACATTTTGGGGGGAAATTAAATTTTTAATTCTTTGGAAGGATAGACACAAACACAACTTTAATCACCATATTGCTTGCAAATCAAATGTGATCTTTTTTTTAAAGGAAACTACATGGAGATGTTTTCTATATTTCCTGAATATTTAGTAGTCCACAATTGCAAAACGCTTGCCAATTAATATTTTAAGAGACATTATTAGATCAATCTAAATTGGGTATCAGAGGACAAAAAATTTGAATCTTTTTTCTCTCACAACACTTCCAATTGAAGTTATTAGTTTTCTTAGACAATGGTATTTTGACAGGATGATTTATAATTAAAAGACTGTAAAATTATTATGCTTAGTAATTACTGATAAATACATTTAATCTTTCATGAACGTATTTAATACATTTCTAAGCTATTATAAACTAGTTTCCATGGTATATTCCACGGTTTAACCATGTTCTTGCGGACCACAAGATTCAGCATTCCACCTGCATTTAAAAGACAAATGCCACTCTTTTGAAGAGAGCAAAGTCTACATTTTGGACAAAGAGATCGCTGGTTTGAAAGATGGGTCCAAGCGGCAATTTATATCAAAATTGAATGGCCCTCTCTCAATAGAGGGGGAGGAATACAACATCATCTATCTCCAGTCTACAACACAGTCCTTTCAACAGTTCCAAGAAGGATCCACACCCATTTGCACTACTCAGGTGACCCTGAGGACACAGATAAACCTCCAAGTGGCTACAACAACTCTCTAAAAGAATGCAAATGACCAGCTGTCTGCAAGAAGTATAAATCCTTCCATTTCCCCCACCAACCAGTCAGAGGTAAAGAAGCTTTTTGAATGAGAAATGAAATGTCTTCAAAGAAAATCAGTCCAGTTGCCTCTTGAAAAAAGCACCTTTGGGATAACCATGACCTGGATGACTGAGAATCTCCATAGACATGCACCATTGCTTTCCTTTCACGGATTTGAACATTTAGTCATTTTTGCTTGAAAAAAGCAAGTTCAAAATATATGCTTTAGAACATATTACTAGGAATGATTTATTATTATCATAAATCATTTTTATTCTGCTAGTTTCTATTCTGCTTATTTCACAAAATTGAAATCCCATAAGTCAGCCTGGAAAACAGCTATTCACCTAACAGTTTCCCAGTTTAACCCTGAGAATGCCTGGAGAGAAGAATGGTTCAAGTTACCTTCTTAAGGTCTGTCCATTAGTGATCCTTCTACCAAACCACCTGGTTTTCACCTGCCCCATTCTGTCTGGACAAAACTGAACAGAATTAAATGTAACTAACATTGGAAAACATACCTCTGCCATGCATCACTGGACTGGAAAGACTCCCCTCGTTGACTGTGGGGTTAAAATGTAAACTATTAAATATATTGTACAAAACTGCCCACATTCTTTGGTTCCTTAGAAGATCTACATGAAGCAACACCAGAGGCCATCACCTCAATAGCTAAATTGGATATCCAGTTACGAGGCCACTGCCATAGAGGGAATTCTTGTCTTATGACCACAATTGAGCCCAGAACAAAATGACAAATTTTGTTAAGTGAGTTTTGCACAATTTTATGAATTTTCTTGCACATTTGTTAAGTGAATCACAGCAGTTGATAAATTAATAATACGGTTGTTAAGTGAATCTGGCTTCCCCATTGATTTTGCTTATCAGAGAGTAACAAAAGGTGATTGCATGACCTTGGAACACTGCAACTGTTATAAGTATGAACCAGTGTCCGAGCATCTGAATGTAAATAATATGACCATGGGAACGCTGCAATGGTCATAAGTATGAAAAATTGTCATGTCACTTTTTTCAGTGCCACTGTAACTTCAAACTCACTAAATTGGGTGTTGGTTCTTACCTGATACGCCTCTTCTCGTGGAACTGCGTAGAGCATCCAGAGAGTGGGAGGTGCTTCAGTCTTCACTTCTCACAGGCTGAGCTGAAATTTAGGAATGCCCTCCTCCTCCACGTGACTCCTCCATGCGTTCCCCCCAGTTTTATCGAAGACGAGAGGACAAAAACAACCCTCTACTCTTAAGTATTAAACAACATGAACTACAACATAAGAAATCATTGGCCGAAACAGGTTATCCCCCTTTACAGACGGACCAACAGGGTGGGGCTGGATGCTCTACGCAGTTCCACGAGAAGAGGCGTATCAGGTAAGAACCAACGCCCATTCTCCGTAGAACTGCTGCGAGCATCCAGAGAGTGGGACATACCAAAGCAAGTGTGTCCTACGGGTGGGAGTCCGTCTGGATTGGAACTTCCCCAGGATCTCTCACCACTTGCTGCAAAACTCGCCTGCCAAAAGATGCTTCAGCTGAGGCGTAAACATCAATCTTATAACGTCTTATAAAGGGAGATGGGGAAGTCCAGGTGACCACCCGGCAAATATCAAGAATAGACGCCTGAGTAGCCCAGGCTGCCGAAGTAGCTGCACTTCTGGTGGAGTGAGCGGTAACCCCACTGGGAACTGGAATATCTTGAACTAAATAGGCCTTGGATATGGTAGCCCTAATCCATCTACCTACCATGGACGGAGAAACCTTACAGCCTAGTGTCTTTGGCTGAAATGACAAAAATAGAGACTCTGCCTTCCTGATGGACTGTGTATGAGAAATGTAAATACGCAAAGCCCTTCGAACATCAAGGGTGTGCCACTGCCTCTTGCTCGCGCAGAGGCTTCGGACAAAAATTAGGCAGAACCAACTCCTGCGCCCTGTGGAACGGTGAATTAATCTTTGGCATAAATGCTGGGTCTGGTCTCAGAACCACCCGATCTGAATGAAAAATGCACAGATCTTTTCTCACGGATAGAGCTGCAATTTCAGATATCCTTCTAGCCAAAGTAATAGTCACCATAAAAACTGTTTTAAATGTAAGAAATTGAAGTGACGCCTCCCTGAGAGGCTCAAAAGGAGATCTAGTCAAGGCCAGGGGAACTTTATTAAGGTCCCATGTCGGGTACCTGTGCACTACTGACGGGCGCAAATTAGAAGCCCCTTTAAGAAAAGCCTTGATTCGAGGATGGTGGGAAAGGGAACCGAAAGGACCGCCAGCAATCACCGTTGAGAGCACCGCTACCTGCCTCCTTAAGGTGTTAGGTGATAAACCTCCATCTAGGCCATCTTGTAAAAAGGCCAGGATCTGTGCAACTGAAGGAGAGCGTGGGTCAATGAATGATTTGTGGAACCAGTTACAGAAACTTTTCTAGGTAGCCTCATAAATGTGAGTAGTAGAAGGCCTTCTAGCCGCCAAAATGGTGTTAATGACCTGGGCTAATAGGCCTTCCTCAATCATCCTTTCCCGCTCAACCTCCAAATGGCCAACTGTAGCCACTGTGGCTCTGGATGGAGCAGCGGGCCTTGCGACAGCGAAATCTGATGCAACGGAATCCTCCATGGCAGAGATACTGACAGATTGCGGAGGTCCGCAAACCACGGCCTCCTGGGCCAATAAGGTGCCACCATGAGGATCTCTGCTTTCTCGGCTATCAATTTTCTAATCACCCTGGGGATTAATGGAAGCGGAGGGAAGGCGTATAGTAGCCCGGGAGGCCACGGGCAATGCAAGGCATCGTGATTCTCTGCTCCGCTGGAGGGATAACGGGAAAAGAACCTCGGTGTTTGCGCGTTGAGCGGAGACGCAAAAAGGTCTTCTTGGGGCTGACCGAACCTGGCTGCTGCTTCTCTGAACAGATGTGGGTGCAGGCGCCACTCTGCCTGATCCAGTGTTGCCCTGCTGAGCCAGTCCGCTTGGACGTTGGAGGCCCCAGAGATGTGCTCCGCTCTGATGGATAAGAGGTGCGCGTCCACCACAGGAGGGAGGTGAGAACTTTCGGCGGGACCTTCACTATAAACCTTGATGTGCTCCTTCCTGAACGCTGATACGGCAGGAGGAACCATTGCAAAGATCTGGAATGCAAGTGAGCCCATGGAATAATGGAAATACAGGAAACTAGCTTCCCTAGCAGTTTGGATAAATTGAGCAACGATGCTTTCCTGGTCCGCCGGATATCCCTGATAGTGGTGCGGATACTAATAAGTCTCTCCTGAGAAAGACCCTTCCTTCAACAGAGTCAATCACAGCCCCTAGATGGGATATACTAGTGGAGGGGATAAGCTGACTCTTCTCCCAGTTCACTAAGAACCCGTGGAACTGAAGTACCGAGAGGGTAGCGTTAGTATCGCTCTCAGCTTGATGTCGGGAAGGGGATACAACCAGGATATCATCAAGGTAACAGTGGATCTGGATGGAAATTTGTCTAAGGTGAGCTGCAATAGCCGCCAACACCCTAGTGAAAGATCTCGGAGCTGAGGCTAGACCAAAGGGGAGGACTACATACTGGAAATGCTGATTATTATAACAAAATCTGAGATATTTAGAATACGAGGAATGAATGGGAATATGGAGATAAGCCTCAGAAAGGTCAATTGACGTAAGCCCGTCTCCTTCTCTGATGCCCTGTAAAATCGACTGCAGAGTCTGCATTTTGAATTTATGGCGTACAATAAAATGATTTAACCTCTTAAGATCTAAAATGGGTCTCCATCCCCCGGAATGTTTAGGCACCAAGAATAAAAGTGAATAGAAACCCCTTCCCTGTTGGGAGGGGGGTACAGGTTGAATAGCCCTAATATCAGAGAGATGTTTGATGGCAGAAGTCATAAGAGCCTGTTTAGTAGGATTCCTAGAAATGGGTAAAACCCTGAAATGTTCGGGGGGAGGAGAGAGAAACTGCAGAGTCAAGCCAAAGCGCACTGAATTTGTAACCCAAGTATCAGAGGTGGATTCCTCCCACTTGTCGGCAAAATGCCTGAGGCGGCCGCCTATGGTAAGAAAACCTGCAACGCTACCTGGGCCGGCGGGCCGCTCTACTCCCGGAACCCCTGAAGGGCCTTCTGTAGCTGCCCCCTCTCTTGCCTCTGTCTCCCGAGTCGCCCCGGTCCTGGTAGGATGGCCAGAATGAGGGGGAGCCCTGAAATCTAGGAGAGAATGATGACTGGAAGGAGGGATGAAAGGAGCCCCTCTGAAAGGACTGGGAACTCTTGGCTTCCTGCCTACGAAAAAGTGAAGGCAGAAACTTTTTCTTATTTCAGGTTTCTAGGAGCAATGGCTCCAGAGTGGGCCCGAATAATTTCCCTTTTACTATGGGGGCTGAAGCCAACTTAGACTTATTTTTAATATCAGCCTGCCAGTGTCGAAGCCAAAGCAATCGTCTGGCAGAAACATGGGAAGAAATAGCTCAGGATGAGAGCTTAACCGAATGAAAGGTAGCGTCGACTGCAAATTCCGCCGCTGCCGTGATCTTTGCAATATCTTGATGGGCTCTGGTATCAGCTGGGGAAATGTGTTGCTTCAGCTGTCTGAGCCACCTGATGGAGGATCGGGTGAAAAAGGAAGCGGCCGTGGCCGACCAGATAGCCCAGGCATCAGCGGTGTGAGCCCTCTGGAGCGCCATCTCCGCTCGCTTATCCTCCGGCTTCAGTGGCTCTAGTGCATCGGTAGGATTGGAAGAGGAAGCAAGCCTTACAATCGGATCATCTACTTCCGGGGTGTCTAACGTAGCTGAGAAATCCAAATCCAGGGTAAACAACCTCTTGTCCTGACTAGAAGGGGCCGGAGAAGGACTCACCGAGGCCAACTGCTTTGCTACCAGATCTGAGAAGATTGGGGGGGCCGGAATAATGTCTGCTGCCACTGTCGGCTGTCTGAACATAGGTCATCAGGACCTTCTGGACTCGATGGAGGGGGTTCAGAAGGAGGCTGAGAGGCCAGACCTGAAATGTTCTTTGCCTTAAATAGCAAGGACTTAAATAAATGGGGTTTAAAAAGACCCACAACAGCAGGTTGTTCAGGAGAAAGACCCTCATCTTCCGACATTTCTCCCTCCATTAAGTCCCCCTTCAGAAAGGGTTCCGAATACTGTAAGGAACCTCTATCAGAACCTTCGTACTATCTGAACGGTTCAAGGCCCACTCCCTCTTCTTCTTGGGTATCCTCCCCCTCTGGGAATGGGACATCCATGTGAGGAGGTACCTGACCATGCTGTGACGCTGGTGCAGAAGGAGATCTCCCGGATAAAGACTTAGCTTCGGGAGTCCTCCCTCGGGAATCCGGTCTAGCGAGCTGCTGCATTCCTTCAGCTATACCTTGACGGATGGCAGACTGCATCCATCCCCTGATGTTCTCAGGTACAATAATTGGAGCAGGATCCTCAGAGCGTAGGCCTGCAGTGGTTGGCGTAAATGTCGCCTCTGGCACACGGGAGGGCTGGCGGCCTCGGGTGGAAGTACCGCCCCAAGAGGAAGATGGTTGGCTCGGCAGGGGGGGTAGAAGGAAAGGCAGATGTTATAGAGTTCGACTCTTTAGCCCGCTTGCTAAATTCCCTTTCTAGGGCCTTATGACGTCGTAAGGCATCTCTTTGAGAAGCACTGGAAGAATCCCTGTCCCTTTTGCGAAGGTAGTGCATCTTAGACTTGGCCTTCAGAGAAGAACCAGTAGGATTAGCCTCTGCCATGGTATTGAAAGAAAATGGCGGTTGGCACGCCTAGGAGTTCGGCCTACAAACGTAAACCGGTTTTCCTAAAATTGGGTCACGTCCCCCTTTTTGAAAGAAATTTTATTCTAGAACTAGCTATTATCTATTCAAAAAAATCTCCTTTCTCTTTTTTTTTTTTGAACCTTATGCAATAAAAAAAACAGAAAAAAATTCTAGCAGCTAAATTAAAAAAACTGAATATATACACTGGCAATTAAATACAAAAAAAGGGGTCAGGTTCAAGTAAGGAAAACCAAATAGACCCAAAAAGGTACAGCCAAAAAAATAATAATAATAACTTAATTCTAAATAGACCAAATGAACGCTGAGGCCAAGCAATTGTAAAAGGCAAGGCAAGAAAAAAGAGACCTCTATAGGCAGCCCCCCAACAACATGGAGAGTACGTGCCTGCGCTTCTGAACTAGCTGCGGGCCAAGGAAGAAAGCCAACAATATTACTCTAAGAGAGACAGCAGGGCACAGGACCACAGTGCTCTCTCAGTAAAAACAAAGGCTCCACGCAGCCTGACGGTCCCGCTAAAGGGCCTACAAAAAACCTCGCAGCTCACTCTCAAACCAAAAAGAAGAAGGCCTTACTTGTTAAGAAAACAAAATGGCGCCGGCCACGAGGCGTGCCCAAAATGGCCGCCCGGCTCAGAGCGCACAGCTCAGAAGCGCACCAGCCCACCGCAACTTCAAGCGAGCGAAGGAAAGAGCTGGGAGAGGAAGCGCTGCCTCCTCTGAGGCGTTCTAGGGGGGAAGACGCAATTGCGCTTTTAAAATACAGCTCAGGGCCAAGCGGCTGAGCCCAGCACGCTTGGAATGGCAGAGGATAGATTAGAAGGGGGGGGCAAAAGGCTCCAAACCCCTTACTTCCCTCCTGGGAGCGAAATCGCTCCACCAACTAAATTTGGGATCGCACTAGCCTTGCAGGGAGAGGAAAAAATGAAATCAAACCTGATCCAACTCTCAACGATCACCTGAAACAGCCAAGGAACGAGAAAAAGCTGCCTGCTTCTCGAAGGCTGAGCTAAAACTGGGGGGAACGCATGGAGGAGTCACGTGGAGGAGGAGGGCGTTCCTCAATTTCAGCTCAGCCTGTGAGAAGTGAAGACTGAAGCACCTCCCACTCTCTGGATGCTCGCAGCAGTTCTACGGAGAAGAACTGATTTAAGTTGAGGACTACTGTATTGCATAGAAGTTTTTGTATATAATTGTATGGAGCGTGTGTGTGTGTGTGTGTGTGTGTATACCTCTCTTGTCATGCGCTCATCATATGCTAAATAATAATTCTGCTAGTGGCACCTTCAAATGTATTTTTTTTCAAATTCAAATGTATTTGAAGCATGCTTTAATAGCAATAGCATTTAGCAATAGCGATGAGATTTAAACATCACCCTATAGCACTTTACAGCATTCTCTGGGTGGTTTACAATGTAAATCATTATTTGCACATTGCCCCAAACAATCTAGATCCTCATTTTATCCACCTTGGGTAAAAGGCTTAGTCATCTTTGAGCCCTGTCAATATCAAATTCCAGGCTGTGGGAAAAGTTTGCCTGTAATACTGCACTAGGGCTTATTTAAAAATTCTGTTCCCACTACTCAATCTCGTGTAGTCATGTACACCCACCCTCTTAAATCAATACTTAACTTCTGAACTCATTACTACAAAATGTGTAGTAATGGATACTAATGTAGAAGCCCTGGGAAGAGAGGATAATTTAATGGAGTATGCATTGTTTAAAAATGTATTATGTAGCAAAAATTTTAATTTTCAAAGGGCATGTTTTATATTTTATATAACTAAACTCAATTGTGAAATGGAACTTTGCAGAACAATTCTACATGTCTAACGAGATATTTCCAAGCATAATGGAGCTAACTTATAGGCAAATGTGTATTCAGAATGCTTCCAAATATGTTGATTTAAGTTCTAAATTTCTCCTTGATTATTTCTGAAAATAGCCTGGAATCACAACTTGCAACTATTATGGTACATTTAAAAGGAATAGCCATTGGGTTCTCATTAGCAATTTATGAGGCAATTTTACTACTGTATAAAAATACAAATAATTTCATAGTTTTCAATTTATAACTATTGTATTTAATATCATCATTCATACAGCAACAGTATTACTCTTTTTAAAGAAATGCAATTACAGAAGTTGAAAAAGTTTTGTTCTGTAACTACTAAACTGGGTGAGAAAGTTGAGCCAAAAAATGTGTTTGTACTATATAGTCAGAATGCCTATGGAGATTCTCAGTCATCCAGGTTAGAACTTATTCAGACAATATAGGTAGTCCTCAAATCAAGACCACAACTGGGATCAAAACTTCAATCATTAAGCAATGCAGTTAAATGAGTCACGCCTGATTTTGCAACCCTTTTTACCACAGTGAAATTACACAGTTGATAAGTGAATCTGGCTTCCCCTACTAACCTTGCTTGTTGGAAGGTAGCAATGGTGAACACGTTACCATGCAACCATCATAAACACATGTCAATTGCCAAGTGCCCAAACTTTGATCATGTGGACCCTGGGGATACGGCTATGGTCATTAGTGTGAGGACCAACTAAGTCACTTTTTCTGCATCACTGTATTTTGAACAGTTCTATGGGAAATGTATAACTGAAGAAGAAATGAAAGGTATCACCACACTTTGGTTAACATTTTTGTTATATTTAAAACAACACAGCATTCAAGAGGAAACCAGGTAACAATACAGGTAGTCTTTGACCTACACCCACAATTGAGCCAAGAATTTTGATCATAAATCATTGCAGTCATAAGTCAAATCATCATGTGATCGAACTTGATTTTAACAAACATTTTTACAATGGTCATTAAGCAAGTTAACATGTTAAAATAGGAATAAAGCTTAACTAATGGGTGTTTTTTTCCGGAAAATGGCAAAAAAGGTCATAAAATGTAATCATATGACTGCAACCAACTAAATGTGAGTCAGTTGTCTAATGCCTGAAATGATTATCTGACTGACTACAGGGGTAATGCAGCAGTTTTAATTTTGAGGATGGATCATAAATATATTTTTTCAAATGGTCATTAAGCAACAGATCATAAGACTACTTGTGTATTTTATAGAAATAAAGGTGATTGTGGCTTCTCTATTGTACAGTTATAATGATGAACTAATCAAAGGGTCAAGCTTCTACTTTGAAATAAACCTCCTTCATACATGAACATGATTGCAATTTTGGCTTCCAAATATACAATTTTAATAACTAGCAATTTACAATATATTTGTGTCACTTTTATCACAGTTGTTGTCCAATTGCCTTGAAATCCCATTCTATCTTGGCATCACTAGAATTGGAAGAATACCTGGGAAGGAAACACTATTATGCCAAAGAACAGAACAACCATATTCAGTAGGATGACAATGTTATCTCTTCATGACAGATGTGCATCCTCATTATGTAGTTACAGTATATAATTAAAAATGAATTAAATGTTGCATATATTTATATGTTTTTCAGGTATTCTGCTCACACCAGAACTGAACCAACTTTACCACTCACTCTCTTGAGATACTTGTGGGTTATTTTATTAATATATAGTAAAAATGTAAGTTGAGAATGTCTACAAAAACATGACATTTTCTACACCCATCATTCCAATATCAAAAGGACAGAGGTTTTTTTTTCTTCTAGGATAAAAGCTCCAGTCTTGATTGTACATACAATGATTATATCGCTGTATGCTTCTACATGTCAGTTTTTAAAAAGAAATGTTAAAAGCAGACAAGATTTTGCACCCTATTCTTTCACCTTCAACAAAAGCTTCCTTGAAGGTGAAAGAGGAGACAAAAACAGAACTCTAAGATTGTATCAACAGGCAAAACCACCCTATTGTAAATAAGTGGAAAAGAAATCAGAGATGTAACAGACTTTATCTACCTAGGTTCAGAAGTTTATATCCATAACAGAATACAGAGTAACAGAGTTGGAAGGGACCTTGTAGGTCATCTAGTCCAATCCCCCGCCCAAGCGGGAGACCCTACACCATTTCTGACAAGTGGCAGTCCAATCTCTTCTTGAAAGTCTCAACTGATGGCGTTTCCACAACTTCCGAGGGCAAGCTGTTCCATTGGTTGGTTGTTCTGTCAGAAAGTTTCTCCTTATTTCCAGGTTAAATCTCTCCTGGTTCAGTTTCCATGCATTATTCCTTGTCTGGCCTACAGGTGCTTTGGAAAATACCTTGACTCCTTCCTCTCTGTGGCAGCCCCTCAAATATTGGAAGACTGCTATTATGTCTGCCCTGGTCCTTCTCTTTACTAGACTAGCCAAGCCCAGTTCTTAAAATTGTTCTTCAAATGTTTATGCATAAAAGAACTCCTAGAAAGTTACTGATAAAAAAAAGCAAGACGAAACTAAGTGCACCAGACTGTAAAAAATAGGACGCAACTGAACTACTGAATAAATTGCTTCTGCATTCTGAACTTACTAGCAGATTGAAATTTTTATATTGGCTAAGTAAAACATCAGAAATTGGAATCTAGGGAGAAGGCGGAGCTTCGTTCCGGCGATACAGCTGCGATCTCAGGGCTCTGAGATCGCAGCCGATATTTTCGCCCCTGGTCGGTCCTAACGGACCTAAACCGTCCCGTAGAGACGGTGATCGTGAAGGGCATTGTTCCAGGATCCCAGAGATATCGCAAAATCTCTGGTTTGATCCGGAAGAAGCCCTTTTGCTGGCGGCGGAGAGGCAGCCTCCATAGCTGCTGAAGTCGGGACAGCTCCGGAAAGAAAGTGATTGGAGTGAAGTGTGTCGGCTGGGTGAGAAAAACTCTTTTGTGCTGTAAATTCGCTGAGGTTGGAAAGTTCATCCGATATAAAGAAGAAAGCTGTGAGATTTTTTTTTGACTGAAATTGTTTTGAGCGGCGTTTTTTAAAGTGATGTCAAATTGAGGCTTGGGTTTTTGTTTTGTTTTTCTTTATACTTTTTGGGAAAGATTTTACCGTGACTTTGTAGGTAACCGGATTGAATTTTCTCTTATATATATTTTTATGCTCCCTTTGATTTTATGCTCCCTTTGATTTTTTAACTTTCTTTAGGATAGAGGCTCCCTTTGGCTATTTTTTCTCTTTTTTTTCTGTATATATTATTCCTTTTTTCTGGCGGGGGGGGGAGAAAGAGCATTAAGAAACTTTGTAACACTGCCAACTAGAGGCTTGAAAGTATCTTTATGTGAATTGGAGAGAATTGCAAAAAGACCTCATCTCAAGGACTTTTTAACGTGATAAGATAGAGGGAGAGCACAGCAAAATATTATTGCAGGTGCTTTCCTGGACTGTTATCAACAACACTTGAGGTTTGGCTTTGAAGCGGCTGGAGAAGAGAGTCATAACAAGAGCCTTGGAAATAACAAAGTGCAGTGTGTTTTCTTATATATACCCCATTCGCTAGCCTTTTTCTAAATTTTAATTTTAGTAATATTTTTATTTTTGCCTTTTATTTTAAAGGGAAAGCTCAGAGTTTTTTTTTTTTTTCTTTTTTCTTCTTTATTTTTCTTTTCTTTTTTATTGGGACTTTTTTGCTTTTCATATTTATGTTTTTGGACTACTTTGTTGTTGAGGTTGTTGTTGTTGTTTTTTTTTTGATTATTGAGACTTTTTAATTGGATTAAGGTGTGAAGAATCTGAAGGAACTTTTTCTTTTTTTTTTCTCTTTTTGCTTTTTCTTTTTTCCTTTGCTCTTAATCAATATTATTATTTTTGGATTTGTTTCTTTTTTCCTTTCTATTTTTTCCTTTTTTATGGTGGACTATCTCGTAATTGGATTAGGGTCTAGAAGAACCTGAAGATCTTTCTTCTTCCTTTTTTTTTTGTTTCTTCTTTGGTCTCGTGTTTTTTACTATTGGAGTTCTCCATTTTGGATTATAATTGGCTGCTCTACCAGTTGGATTAAAAGTTAAGAAGAACTTGAAGTTTTGGAAATATTGAAATGAGCAAGAAACCAATACCATCTGGCATTTCTGCTTCTACCTCTGCTTCCCCACCAGCTGGAGGACAACGTTTAATTCAGACAATGTTGAAGCAAGATAAGGAACAAGAAAAAATAACTTTACAGTTACAGATGATTATGCAAGGAATCCAAGAACTCAAGACAAAATCAGATATCATTGAACAAAGAACAGGAAATATTGAACAAAGAACAGAAAATATTGAACAAAGAATAGAGAAGACTGATGAAAAAGTTGAAAATATTAAACAAATGATGGTTAAGTATGAGGAGAGATTCCAAAAAATTGAGGAAGAAGGAAAACAAAGAGAGAAGAAGATTGGAAATATTGACAGCAGATTAACAGTGGTTGAACAAGAAAAAGGTGGGATGTTGAGGTGGGAGATGGAAAGGTCAGAATTTTACCTCAGATTTCAAAATATAGAGGAGGAAAAAGGAGAAAATTTGGCAGCAGTAATGATAGAAATTTTGGCAGAGGCTTTGGAAATTACAGAGGAAAAGATAATGGATGGAATAGATGAGATATACCGAGTCTATACAAGATATGCGATGAGAAATAAATTACCCAGGGAAGTCCATATTAGATTTACCAAAAAATCCATTAAAACGCAAATATTACAAGTAGCAAGAGAGAAAATACTGAAATACAAGGATAAAGAGGTTGTGGTTTTAAAACAAATACCTAGAAGAGTGAGAGAGATGAGAAGAGAATATCGATTTCTGACCAAAATACTATTGGAAAACGAAGTGAATTATAGATGGCTGATTCCAGAAGGATTAATGTTTACGTGGCAAGAGCAGAGACATAGAATTGACTCAATTGAGAAAGCAGAACTTTTTCATGCAGAATTTTTCGGAGGAAGAAGAGAGGAAGCAGAGAAAGAGGGTTCATTAATTGAGTTTCAAGATGAACAACTGGAGACTGAAAAAGAGAAAGGAGCAATAGGGGGACAGATTGATAACAAAGAACAGCGTGAAGTGAGATCCACGAGAGCTGTTAGACCTAAATATAAAGCATAATCATGGAGGAAAAAAAACTGATTACAATGAATATAAACGGACTTAATTCAGCAGTTAAAAGAAGGAAAACTTTTCATAAACTAGAGAAATTAAAATTTGATATAATTTGTTTACAAGAATTCACATTAAAAAACAACATGAACAATTGCTATTACAACCAAAATTAGGGAAAATATTTACCTCTTTGACTCAATGTAAGAAAAGAGGTGTGGTTTTATACATTAAAGAGGCTATTCCAGCAAAATTGATTTACTCGGATGAAGATGGAAGAGTATTAATGGTAGAAATAATGGACAATAATATAAAAATACTCTTGATTGCAATTTATGCTCCGAATGATAAACAAGAAGAATTTTATAAAAAGCTGCACATGAAAATAATTGGACTGGACTATGTTAATATAATTATGATGGGAGATTTCAATGGAATTGTGGACAATAAACTGGACTATATAGCAACAACAATAAAGCAAAATAGAAAGGCTCTCCCAAGGTCCTTTTTTAAAATGACAGATGAATTAACTTTAAAAGATATTTGGAGAGAAAGAAACGCTAAAGCTAAACAATATACTTTTTATTCAAATAGACATTTATCATGGTCCAGATTAGATATGATTTGGATCTCAACAGAACTAATATCTAATATTCAAGAAACAAACATTGAAACAAGTACCTGGGCAGATCATAGCCCAATGACAATTAAATGGAAGGGACAAAAAAAAAGATCGAGATGGACATTAAATAATACTATTTTAAAGGAGAAAGATTTTACACAATGGATGGAGAAGGAATTGGCTTTTTTCTTCAGAGAAAATAAAAAAGAAGATACTTCAACGCAAAATGTGTGGGACACTATGAAGGCATACGCTAGAGGTTTGATAATAGATTATACAAGAAAAAAGAATATTAGGAAAAGGCAAGCTTCTAAGGCCTTGGAAAATGAGTATAAAACTCTTGAAAAAGAATTACAGAAAATGCCACAGAAAAAGGATATTAAATTGAAGCTGGATGTAATCAAACATAAAATAGAATTAATAGAGAAAGAAGAACTGGCACAGAAAATTAGAAACTCTAAACAGAATTATTTTGAAGATGCAAATAAACCAGGTAGATGGCTAGCATATAAATTGAGAAAAGAGAAGGAATCAAGAAAAATATTGAAGTTAATAGATGAACAAGGCCAAGTTTGTTATGGGAATAAGGAGAAAAAAGAAATTATTCGAGATTTTTATGGGCAACTATATAAACAAGAGAATATTGATGAAGAAAAAGTCAAACAGTATTTACAGGAAGCTAATTTACCAAAGATACCTAAAGAGACTGAAGAAATGCTAGAAAGCAATATAACAATGATGGAACTAAATGAAGCATTCAAGAGACAAAATAATGGGAAAGCTCCGGGCCCAGATGGGCTTCCAGTAGAATTTTATAAAACATTTCAAGAATTATTGAGCATCCCATTGTTAGAAGTTATGAATGAAGTTATGTTAAAAAAGATGATACCTAAAACATGGTCAGAGGCTTATATTACACTTATACCAAAGGAAGAGACTGACCCATCGCAAATTAAGAATTATAGACCTATTTCTTTATTGAATGCAGACTATAAAATCTTTGCTTCAATCTTAGCAGAAAGACTTAAAAAATATTTAAATAATTTTATTCATTCAGATCAAAATGGATTTCTGCCAAAGAGACAAATTAGAGACAATATGAGAGTAATTTTGGACACTTTGGAATATTATGAGGCTCATCCTGAAAAGCAAATGGCTTTGATATTCCTAGATGCTCAAAAAGCATTTGACAATGTGAATTGGAGATTTATGTTATTATTATTGGAGCAGATGGGTTTTGCTAAAAAATTTATTCAAGCAATAGAAGCTATATATAATAAACAGACAGCAAGGGTAATGATGGAGGGGGAACTTACAGATTTTATTAATATAAGGAAAGGCACAAGACAAGGATGCCCCCTATCTCCTTTGCTATTTGTGTTGACCTTGGAAGTGTTGAATAGAAATATTAGGGATGATAAAAGCATAAAAGGAATGAAAATTAAGAAGGAAGAATTTAAGCTACAAGCTTTTGCTGATGATTTAGCTTTTATTTTGGAAGATCCGATTGAAACAGCTCCAAAGTTACTGGAAAGGATAGAGTCATATGGAGAGGTGGCTGGTTTGAAAATAAATAAAGATAAAACAAAGATTTTGACAAAGAATATGTTATTGAGACAGAGAGAAGAATTGGCAGATCTTTTGAAAATTCAAGTTACAAATAAGGTTAAGTATTTGGGGATATATTTGACAACAAGATGTAGCACATTAAAGGAGAATAATTATATTAAACTTAAACAACAGATAACTACAGATTTGAAGAAATGGGAAAACTTGCAATTGTCATTAATAGGGAGAATTTCAACAATTAAGATGAATATTTTACCTAGAATTTTATTTTTGTTTCAAACAATACCAATTAGGCTTGGAAAAGACTATTTTGAAGATTTAAATAAAATTATGTTGAAGTTTATATGGCAAGGTAAAAAAGCGAGAATAAAGCTAAAGCTTTTGCAAGATGCTAGAATTAGAGGAGGTTTTGGTCTGCCTAATTGGGAATTGTATTATCAAGCTGCAAGTTTGATGTGGGTCAAAGAATGGATAACATTAAGGAAACATAGGTTGTTGACATTGGAAGGACATGACTTGCTGTTGGGTTGGCATGCTTTTTTATGGTATAAGGGAACTAAAACACAGGGTTATTTTAGAAGACATTATGTACGGGAGTCTTTGTGGTTAAATTGGGAGAAGATAAAAAGACAATGTTATTTGAAAATTCCAGTCTGGTTATCTACCATTGAAGCATTTTCCTATCCTATAATTTACAAGAAGGAACAAACAGTTAGATATGGGGAACTTTTGGATGAAAAGGGTGAACTTAAATCGATCCAAAACTTAGAAGAACAAGGTATAAGGATGAATTGGTTTTCATATGCACAAATACACTCAAGGTATGATGAAGATTCTAAAACGGAGGGATTTTATGATAAACAGACTGATTTAGATAAGATCTTGATGGGTACTGATGAGAAGGTGATTAAAAAATTATATGGTTATTTACTGGGAATGAAATTAGAGGAAGAACAAGTCAAAGAAACTATGATTGTTTGGGGGAAGAATTTTGGATATGGGATTGATTTAGAGAAATGGCAGAAATTGTGGTCTCAAAATTATAAAATGACAATGTCAACAGCATATAAAGAAAACTTGTATAAGATGTTTTACAGGTGGCACTTTCCTCCGACAAGAATAGCAAGAATGTTTAAGAACAAATCTGAAAAATGCTGGAAATGTCATCAGATACCCGGCTCGTATTACCATATGTGGTGGACTTGTGAGGATGCTAGAAAATATTGGACTATAATTCGCATGTGGTTGGAAAAAATGACAAAGAAACATATAGATTTGAAACCAGAGATCTTCTTATTGGGAATTTTACCTGATATATATAGTAAAGATTTGAAATACCTGATTGTAAATGTATTAACAGCGGCCAGGATTGTATTTGCTAAAAATTGGAAGAATGAGAAAATACCATTACAGGAAGAAATTATTAAGAAAATATTGGAATGTGCTGAGATGAGCAGATTGACATTTGAAATTAGAGAGCAAGAGGATAAACAATTTTACGAAATTTGGGATCTTTTTTATAAATGGTTAGATGATAAAACACGATAATAGAATATTCAGAATGCTAGATAGTAAGGAATATCTTTATTTTGCTATTATTTTGCTATTTGATATTATATTTATAAAGGATTTCTTAGGATTGATTTGATATGATCAGATGATTTGTTATAGAGTAAACTGGTTTAAAGTATTGTTAGCTCATTAAGCATGAATGATTAAAAATATAGTCAAAATCTTCTTTTTTTAGTGATATTAGGATATATAAGTTTGGACTGACAATATGAGTTGTTATGTAACATAATTGTAATTGAGACTACAGAATGAATGCACAAAAATGATGAACCAACTGACACACTGGATGTATATATAAGAGTTGATGTTTTTATGTTTTGTCTGTCTTGTTTGTTTGTAGAAAATTAATAAAAACTTTTTTTTTTAAAAAAAAAAGAAATTGGAATCTAGTGGAATTTAGATAAAAAAAAACCTTAGCCTTTGTCCTCTATTAAACACATAGATTTTTCCAAAAGTTATATATGGATCTTTGGTTATTTGGGTTTTCTGAAGTTCTCGCGGGTATTTGTATGTGGATCTTTGGTTATTCGGGTTTTCTCCCGTGTGGGATTGGAGGTGTCTGGGCAGCGTTTCGATGGGGTTTCATTCATCATCTTCGGGCTTGGTCTTCAGCTCTGTGCTTCTCAGAAGCTCTGAGAAGCACAGAGCTGAAGACCAAGCCTGAAGATGATGAATGAGACTTCATCAAAATGTTGCCTAGATACTTCCAATCTTACGCGGGAGAAAACCTGAATAACCAAAGATCCACATATAAATACCTGCGAGAACCTCAGAAAACAAACACACACACACACACACACACACACATATATATATATATATATATATATATAAAAAAATAGAAAATTGGAAAATAAATAGTATTCCTATATACAGTAGAGCTTTTATTACTTTGGTTTTTTTTTTTTAAAAAAAGATACAAATGGCCTTAATAGTAGGTCTTAAAATTCAGCTATAAGGAATATAAGTTGTGTTCTGAAGAGTAGGGGGAGAAAAAAACAGAAGTAGCAAAAACAAGAGATAATTTCATTCATTAATTTATATTTGTACTATAGTGTTATATACTTATGTATCTGTCAGCTCCCCCCAATGTTACGTGCAATTACTGTATTAGTAATTGTACTGGTGTTTTAAACAAAGAAAAATATTCTGAAAATATTATGCATGAGTTCAACTATTGTGTTCCTTGTATTTTTCAGTTTAATATTATGTATTACTTTGGCTTAAGAATTCATTTAATTCCAAACCAAAACAGAAAAGACTTAAGACAGGGTGTCCACATAATGTCATGGACCAACCCTCTATACCTATTGTACACACAATACACATTAAAAGGGGTAAGGCTTTGATTGCATACTTGTGCTCACTATTTTAAAACCAATGCTCTAATTGCAAATGTCCGTTTCTCTCTCTCTTTCCCTCCCTCTCTCTACCTCTGCCTCTCTGTCTCTCTCTTTCCCTCTCCCTCTCTCCCCTCTGGGGAGAGTGAAGGAACCCCTGAACTGGTACTGGGTGGTGGGAATGTGATGTCTGGAGGCTGATGAGCCCAGGAAACAGCATGCTGAGGTGGGGTATCACAACATCAGCAGCTCTGCAGGAAAAGCAAGTGACATCAGGAGGCAAGAGAAGCTGACAATCATGCAGGGTTGCATTGTGGCTCCACGTTGTAATGGGCTCCAAGAGAAGGAGATCCTGTCTCCCCCATTGTGAAGTGCACTAAACTTCACTGTGCTGCGCAAGGCACTGTGAGAGCAGTGGGCAGGCCATGGAGGCAGCAATAGCAAATGTACTGTAATGAAAGTGGAATGCTATTTTGCACAAAGGCAAGTGCAGGGGCGCTTCACTCCCACACTAAGGCTCCAGCCATTGCCGACTGCTCTTTCATCCCTCTGCCACAACAGGGCAACCGGGAGCTGCAGCAGAGGGATGAAAGGGCTGAATGTGGCTCTGGAGCCACAGGTTGCTAATACCTGCCCCAAGTATTTCTTTGCCTGATTTCCAGCTCTGTCACGTTTCTCTGTCATGTATCTTGCCATCATGTGAAGGAAAACAAAAGTTTGTGGGACTAAAAAAAAAAGTTCAATCAATTCCAACTTCACAAGATCTTTTTCTTCCGCGAGACGTTGGAATTGAGTGAGTGAACTATTTTAAAGTCCCAAAACTTTTGTTTCCCTGCAAACGACGGTGAGAAATGCGACGGAGAAATTGATGGAGCTGGGCTGGTGCAATGGTGGACGTGCCCACAGAGGGCATGCCATAGGTTCACCACTATTGATGTAGAGTTTCCTGCTTGAGCAGGAGGTTGCACTAGAACAGCGGTCGCCAACCGGTGGGCCGTGGAAAAATTTTGGTGGGCTGCAGAAGAAATGGTCCCCAAAAGCAATTAATCTGGGCCGCACAGTTCTTGCACCTCCCAGTTCTCCGAGGGATCCCGAAGTCAGGCCTCTAAGATGCACACACCAACCAGCTCCTACACCAGGTGGCAGTGGCAACAGCAGTCCCCTCCCTCAGAGCCCTCTGTCAGCTCTTCCCCATTAGTTGTCTAGCTTTGAATTACTCCCTGCTCTCTCTCTTTCCTCCCCCCCACCCAAATGCAGGCAGAAAAGGTAAGGAAGACAGAGCTGTGCACAGCTCTCCCCTTTTCCAGCCCTTGCTGCCTCTCCCATCATCGAAGCCTCAGAAATGCAGGCAAAGCCGCCACAGCGGTAGCATCCTGAATTCCTTCGCATGCTCGGTTAGTTAAGAATCGCCCTACCCAGAGAAGGAAGTGGTGCTGGAGGAGGAGGAGGTAGTAGTGGAGAAGCAATTCAGGGTGCTACTGCTGTGGCAGCTTTGCCTGCATTTCCAAGGCTTCGATGTTGGGAGAGGCAGCAAGGGCTGGAAAAGGAGAGAGCTGTGCACGGCTCCATCTCCCTTTCCTTTCCTGCCTGCATGTGGGTGGTGGGGAGGAAAGAGAGAGAGCTGGGAGCAATTCAAAGTTAGAAAACTAATGGGGAGAGCTGACAGCAGGCGCTGGGGGAAGGGACTGTTATTGCCGCTGCTGCCGTGTGTGGAAGTGTGCATCTCAGGGACCTGAGCCGGGAGGCACAGGAACTGCAAGTGTGACCATTTGATGATTTTGAAGAACTTCTGGAACAAGGTAGATTGGCATTTTGTAGGTCTCAGTGAAAGAGTGAGCTTTATTTCATCTCCTTTCCTCCCCTGGTGGGGAGGAAAGGAGTGAGATGCTTTCTCTCTCCCCCCTGCCCCCAAATAACCACTGGCTGTGGCTGGGTTTGGCAGTGAAGTGCTAAAGCGAGCGAAGTACCGCCAGGGACACCTTTCCTTGCCTGTCTCCAGGTGATGCTGGAAGAGCCCCCCTGCAGCTTTTCCTCGGCTGCAGATCTGAGCCTCTCAATCCTCCACCCAGGATATGAAAGGAGCTCCCACTTTCTCCCCCTCCCCTCCCCTCCCCCAATTAATCACCAAGAGCGGCAGTCCTTCTGCAGGCAAATGCCTGCTGAGAAGCCCCTGGAGTGGCAGCCAAGGGGCACTGCCTCTGCTTCTCCCAGCGGCAGTTGCCAAGAGGTCCCTCAGCTAAGACACACACACACACACACACATCGCCCACTCTTCTGTCTCTTTGGAAGGTGACAGGTGGGGGGAGGCTTCCAGCCTGGAACGTTTTATTTTTTTATCATTAAGCATTTACATTTTTGTTATCATTAAATAAGTGTATGTGTGTGTGTATGTGTTTGTGTATCATGTATGTATGTTTGTGTACATACATACATATATATATTCTTAAGTTTTCGCAGGTACTTACATGTATGGTATTCAGCTTTGTTCGGGTATTTTCCCATGTCATTATAGTTGTGCTTTTAAAGTTGTAGCAATGTTTCGGCAGAATCTCATCTGCCATCATCAGACGAACACAATACAGATGGTAGATGAGATTCTGCCGAAACGTTGCTACAACTTTAAAAGCACAACTACAATGATGTGGGAAAATACCCGAACAAAGCTGAATAACATACATGTAAGTACCCACGAAAACTTTATATATGTGTGTGTGTGTGTGTGTATGTATGTATAAATGTATGTATGTGTGTGTGTGTGTGTGTGTGTGTGTGTGTGTGTGTGTGTATATATATATATATATATATATATATATATATATATATAAAATTTTATATTTTATATTTAACATAAAAATATATTAAATATATTAGTTTTTTTAAAAAAAAATCATATTAGTGGTCCTCAGGATTTAAAAGTATGAGTTTGGTGGTCTCTGAGATCCAAAAGGTTGGTGATCCCTGCACTAGAATACCTCCAAGGTCTCTTCCAACTCTTGTTAGTCTGATAATTATTATTTATTTTCTCTTTAAAAGCAGCTATTCCATGTTTCTTGAAACATTGTATCTAAATATGCTATATCTGTGCCAATTTCTGAAAAAGGCCCAATTTCCTGAAATCTTTCTCCAGATGCATACTTGTAGGAGTATGAAAGGGATATTTTCACTTTCTAAATAAAGATTTTGCCAGTAGATTCTTATTAATGATTCTTATTGATGATTGCATGATTTGTACTCTTCCTTCAGTATTTGATATTTACTGTACAAAACAATGTTTCCATAGATATACCATTGCAAAACCACGTTAAATCAAGAGAAAAGACAGTTCTGTTTTTTTTAACTGCCCTCAAAACATTGCTATTTGGATTGCATTTTTTCTATGAATTGAAATCCGTAGAAAAATAATCAAACATTACTTTTTATTTCCCTAACATAAATTTACTTATAAAAGGTATGCAATGTTTGCTTCAGGGTATCAAATCTGCAATAAAAACTAATCATCCATTACACAAGAACAAAACAGTACAGATCAGTGAATGATCTACTCAAAGTATCTTTAAATTCTGAAGCAGTGAATATATAGTTATTTTCCTCAAAGTTTATTTTGGAAAAAGAAAAAGAAAAGCAGGTTTAGACCAATGATTGTTACCTCTATTTTGAATAAGTATACACTGACATTACACTTGATTTTTCTTTTTTATATTCTGTGGGGAAACATTTCATATAACATTTCATATAACACATTGTTCTGTGAATTGAGCTACAGAGGGAACCATGTTTCTGTTGAATATGTCCATCTCCAGCATGATAATTATAACAGAAGGTGAAAACAGCTAGCATGTACTAAGTGATAACCTCCTGCCATATCCAGTTATACCAAGCCATGAAAAATCTTGTAGAAACGTCCCATAAAGTTTCCATTTTATGCAATGCAAAGCAAGGCTGAATAGACTTTCAATAATAAAATCAAATACCTTATGAAGTTATCTGTGTATACTGTGAAATAAATTATTAGTAAAGGATTATCAGTGTTCAGCAACTGAAAATATCCTACCAGAAAACAAATCGGTAGGTAAATCAAATAGATACCTTTGATTGATTGAACAGCACAGTTATTGAACTAGATGTTATAACAACTGGCAACGTAGTATCACTTGTGGTTGGTAGGGGAGGGTCCTATGACTTAATACCTGTCTACTATTAAAATGTAATGTCTCCTTCAAACTGAGCTCATTTCCTAGTGAATTATTTTATACTTTCACATGCTTTTCTTCTTAGCCTTAAAAATGGTTTGCCACAGCCTTCTTCAATGTCTAGACAACCCTAAGATTTTAGGCTAGATTGAGAAATCTCCCATCTCCTTGTTGGAGCCTAGACAAGAGCAAATATCCTAGTAATGTATTTCAACAGTGATATATCTGAGGAAACATAGAAGCTATGCACAGCTTCTTCCTCTATAAACTTTCCCTTCAAGGTCTATTTTCTTTTATAAAGGTTTTATAAAAAAAAAACACCTTATAGCACCACCTGAACTATATTATACTATAGAATCTATTCATTTGTTTCTTTTCGATTATAATCTCATCATTTCAGCAACACAATGCTTCCTAGAGTAATAAGAAAAGTATTGTTATACTTACTTTTTAAAGTTAAGGAAAAATACATTAATTACTTTTCAGAGAGATCCAAAATGTTTTGATTCTCAAATCCTTAATTTATAAGAGTCTAGCATAAAGACAATGGCAAATTCTTTTCATTTTGCTTATTGTTCAGCTATTTTGAATGAGAACCTTTGCTAAAAATTACCTTTTATCCTTCCCTGAGGGAATCAGGAAATTAATTTTTATATAATTTAATATTGTTCTCCTGTTCATAAACATTGTTCTGCTGTGCATAAACATGGAAATATGGTACCTGGATTAATTCATTAGTTGAAGTTGAATTAATGATGGCTTAGCAGTCTATATATATTTTACACATAAACTGCGACACGCTAGGGTCATAAATGCTATGAAACAATTCAGAGGTAGTGCTTTGTAACCCACACAAACATAGTATCTGTCATTAAAGCAGCCCCCTTCTATTTCTGAAAAAAGTGGGGCAGCTTTAATGAAAACTAGAGCTGTACTATCTTCGTGTAAGATTCAAACTATGTTTTGTAAATCATTTTTGAAACATGCATAGCTTATCATACATGAACTTCTGCAGCTTAGTTCCTCACCAATGTATCAGGTTACAGTTTTCATAATTTTCAGCTCCTTTGTAGTCTAACTCATATTGAGGACATTAATGTCAGGAATACTGACCTTACACACAGATTTTTTAAAGTAGTACAAGGGGAAACATGTTTGAAAAAATAAAACTACATACTCAGTTTTCACCAGTCCTTACTTTCTATCTCAAGTAAGAAAGATACTGTAAGAAGTCATAAGTTAAGAATGTTAGTTTGACACATAGGTTTATGATCCAACCCACAATGTAATGTCTATTTAGTACAGGTGACTAACAATGATAGGGAAGGGAAGGGACTATTTTTGTGAGTTGCAAACTTTAGTGTTTCCATAAGGAATGTTCATTTTTAATTAAGCACTATGTAATCGTAACAAAATTCAAAAAGACAAATAGGATATGTAGATTATTTATCCTCAGCAACCTGAATTACCTTTTTTTTACTTCACTAAATATTGTACACAAGTGCAAAGGTGAACTTTCTTCCCAGTGGCAAACTGTGTGATGGCTGACGAATTAACTTGAAATGTTATTTTTAATTAATGAGGCTATGGGGGTTATTAACTCTAGCAATGCCTATAAATGTTTAGTCACCACTGAATATGATGTACTAAGCATTTACAAAACAGTAAAGCTAAGTTTTAATACATTAATTACTTTTAATCACTGGGACTTGTGTATATTAACTAACAAAAACATCTCCAAATACAACACTGCATTAAGGCACAGCCAACGCTTGCCACGAAAACGTCTGCTTCTTGATGGCACTGTCCATGCCTTAAAAAAAAAAAAAAAATCCCCAAAACACCAACACGAAGCAGTGACCAAGCAATTTTAAGTCCCACATTAAAAGGGCTTGCTTAGCAATTCCTTCCTTACAGGCGATCGCTAGTACTAAAGACATTCAGCCAGTGGCAAGAACCTGCAAGTTGTCCTGTTAAGGTAAACCACAGCCATCACCACTTCATTTCTCATCCCTTCCCCCCACCACCCGGAACCCTTTGTATACTCAATTGTTCCCTCAGAGTCAATTGGTAGCATAACCCTATTCTCCGGGCGGATCACAACAAAAACAACAATAACAAAAACCCTAAGAAACACGCCTCGTCCAGGGGCACCTCTTCCGCTTCGACAAGGTACGCAGCAGTGCACATAGGTTCGTGCAGCTCTCGCCCCTTACCTTAGTGATGATCAGAGGTTCTCCATGTTCTCTGCCTCCTTTTAACGTAAATCCCCAAGGAGCTCCGCCACTCAATTGTACTTCCACCAGCTTGTACGGATCAGCTCCTCTCTGCTCTCCCGTCGCCAGCTGGTGGGGGTGTCCCTGATCCATAAATACTGCCGGATTCAGCCTTGGATCTTTGTCAGGACCTCTTTCCTGTCCGCCTCTTAAGTCCATATTCTCTCGAAACTGCCCCCCCCCCAGCCCACCTCCAGTTTCTTCCTAGTTTGATCCCACGCGCCACTGACCAAGGAACCGCATACCTCCCAGCAGTGTTTCAGGCTGCTCCCAGATGGGAAGGGAGGGGGATTGTAAACCCCTTCCACACCCTGGCTCCTCCTCCTCCTCCTGCAGAGTTCAGGCTCCCTCTTTTTTCTTTCTTTGAAAGAGAAGCCCAAATCAGCCGAAGGGGAAAAAGCGAGCGAGCAAACAAGCGGCCTCTGGAAATTAGACTCGTTCGGCTGGACGAAGTACAATTCCTTCCAAGCATAAAGTATTTATTCGCGCTTTTTCATGGCTGTTGGCTTAGTTGCTTTTGCGCGCGCCTGTTAATATGTTCACGGAAACAAACCGCGGCTGTTTTCCCTCAGGGAAATGCCGGAGAGCTCAGCCCGAAGAGAAACCAAGCAAGTCACTGAGGGCATTTACCGCTTTCTCCAGAAGGTGATACGAGCTTCCGTTTCGGGTGGGAAGGAGTGGGGAGGCTCTTCCCAGCAGGAAAAGGGGTGGTTTGAAACATTGAAGGTGCGGGGAGGGGGGATGTTAAAAACAAAAAAGGAAATCTCGACCTGGAGAACCGTCCGACTCTCCAAAGGAGCAGCGAAAAGTTTTCTCCCAACGTTTAGGGGAAAATCGCGAGCGGCGTCGCCCTCACAACGGGAATATAACGCCTTTCCACTGGGGATGGTGGCCAACTTTTCCGAAAACTGCTCCGTTGAGCGCGGTGTTCTTGGAAGCGGCCCCGTTGGAGCCAGAGGGGTTTTTATACGAGGAAAAGAACTGCAAAAACAGTAAACGTGACAGTCCCAAGGCGCCGAGGAAACGAGAGAGGCTGAGCCACGGCAACGAAAGGAACAAAATAAAGTAAATAAAAGCAACCCTCCCTCTTTCCCCTTCCAGGTTTTCTGAGAAAGCAGGCAGCGCCGGTTCTTTCCGGCTCCTTGGCCGCAGGGTTTCACAGGGGCCCTTTCCAACTCCCCACCTCTCCCTCCGCTTTGCCGAGGAGGACACGCACAACAGGCGCCTTTTCTGGCTGACTGAAGGAGGCTTTTGTGTCGGAGGGCGACGAGAAGTTCGCCCATCGGCCTTCCAAGAGGCCCCGCGGCGTGGGCGTTTCAATCGCCCAGAGGAAGGCAGGAAACGCCGCCGCCGCCGCCTGCAGGATCTCACAGCACGAAAAAGTTCCGGCATTTTCCTTGCGGTGGGTAAGAGAGGCGCGAGCTACCTGCGAAACGCCCGGGAGGCGGCATTTTTATCGTCAGGGGCCCCCTAGCGGCGGCTGCGAGAAAGAACAGCGGAGAGTAGCGTCGCCTTCCACTCAAAAGCGCTGCTGCAGACTGCCGAGTCGAAATCCGAGATTAGCGGGGACTAAAGGCGACAATTTCCCGAGCGGCTGTGCAAAAGCCCTGAACGGGATTGGAAATTCCTTAGTCAAGTGCAGGGGATCTTGCAAGGTTAGCAACTTTTAAGACGTGTGGACTTCAGCTACCAGAATTCACCAGCCAGCACCGGTATCATCTTAACCATCTAGTCTGGTGGGTCATTGAGTTCTAGCCCCGCCTTAGATATGAAAGCCGGCTGGGTGACTTTGTCTCAACCCAACCCATCAGCTCAGCCCAGTCACACTGTCTCAGCCCAACCCTTTATACAAAGTTGGTTGTTGGGGGGGGGGGAATAGGAGGAGGAAGGAGCATTGTGAGTGTTCACCGCCTTGAGTTATTTATAACAGTAATAAAGGTGGAATAAAATAATGTGTATCTTTCTTAAAACCGTATACTACACCGACAGCACCAAGTCACTGGTTAAAATATCTGGCCAGAAACCAGGAGATTGTGAAGTCCTATCTTGCCACAAAGGGAGCTGGCAAATCTTGGGCCAGTCATTCTCTTAGGCCTAGGAAGAAAACAATAGCAAATACAAATCACTTCCCAAATCCTGCCAGAGAAACTGCAGGGATTTACCAAGACTGAGTTAAAGGCATTAAAATGTTACATTAACTCTCCCTTTGTTCAATTAATGCTCAGTAGGTAGAAACTTACTGTTTTACAAATGAGGGCAAATTCTCACAGCATCTCTGCCCTGCTCTGTGGAGAACTTCCATGGTAGTACACTGCAAACTATTGCCATCCAAGAATGCACATTGTGTGTTGTGCTGTAGGATCTGGAATTCATTAAAAGGGTGTGCCAAGACTCCAAATAGAAAAGGCAGGGCTACCATGTATGCGGAATACATGTCAACACTGCACGAAGATGCCCAACCCTCTTGCCTGCAGCCACTTGGTAGGGGGCGTGCATAAGTGCACCAATGTGCTTACCGTCCCTGTCCTATTGTTTCTTTTTTTTCTTTTTTTTTTAAATAAAGTTTTATTTGGGTTTTCACACACAAAATACAAGTAAAGCATCTTTTTTGAAAATAGCATGGTCCCGGGTTGAACTTCTTTATACAGACACAAAACTCAATTTCATGCTCCTTTTTGTATTCTATTCCATATCTTATACTATTTTACATTTTCTATATAGTATTTCCCCTTTTTTAATTTTCTCAATTTTATTTTGATGATCTCATCTCAATTCAAATCATTATATTTATACTTTTGTCTGTTCCGTTTCAATTTCATATTATCTTTTCTCATTAAACAAATTTGTCCTGTAGTTACTAATTGGAGTATGACACCTTTATATCTTTTAATTACATCCATTCAACTCTTATCTAAACTTCAATATATACCTTAAGTTTATGACCTTCAATATAACACATAATACATAACTTCCAATCAAATTCTGCTTGGTACATTCTTATAATACACACTATATTCTTTAAAAAGAAAGAAAGATTGTAAATATATGTAATTATAAACCCTCATTCCATTCCAGTTCAGTTCTATCATTAATCATTTAAATCTTAACATCTTTTCAATTAAACACTTCTTTTCAATTAAATATCATACTTCCTTAAAAACACATATAATCTCCATAATTAATTTTTCCCTTATTTCTCTTCACATATGTTTTATAAATATACCTTTTGTTACATTTATTTATTGACAAGCATTCCACTGAATTACGATAGCTATTTTATCAGACATTTTAATCATACATTGTTTCATATTTTCTAAAATTATTTGTTTCTAATATAACCATACTATCTTATGTACCTTTGCAGAATCCCTTTTTCCATTAAGTTTTCACCCATTATCTCTAAATAGGCCCTGTTTCTCTATATTTTGCTTCTGTCCTTTATAACTTCTTTTCCTTTCTTTCTTCCCTCTCATCTTCTCCCTCCCCTTTTTACTCCCTTGTCTCTCTAGTTCTAATTCTCTCTTCTGCATTTCCCTCTTCTGTTGCTTTCTGATTTTATACTTATTTTTCACTCTATTTTGGGGGGAGTTGTTTTTCCCAATCTTAAACTTTCCATTCTCTTTCCCCCCTTTCATTCCCCCCCCCAACTAAGATTACTTGTTCATTAAAGATGGCTTCTTCTTTGTCGCAATCTTCTTGTTCTGCAGGCATTTCTTGTTGTTTCTCATAATTCCAAATCTCCATTTCTGAAAACTGAAATACAAAGCCAAAAGAACCTCTTCCTTCTTGTGCATCTTCTTTGTACTTTTTAAGTTCCATTTTCAGTTCTTCTAAAAGTAGAGTCATTTTAAACAGTTTTAAACAACCACTCGATTGATTTTAGTCATTCAAAACAATAACCAAGAATCCAGAAATCATCAAGTAATCCAGATAGTCCCGAGTTATATCTTCTTATTTCTTTTTTGACTTTCTCTTCCTGGGGTTTTTGTTGCGATATTTTAGTTAGAATGTATCTTTTGGAAGTCTTGTTGAGATTTTGCTGTAAGTTCTTTTTTAATTCCAGGCAGTCTTCTCCCTTCCAGATCCTGCCCTTTTATTCTTTTTCTCTCCTTTCCTGTTTTCAAAAGCTTTTCATTATCCAGAAATCTTTATTAACCCTTTGACTTTTTATTTTCAGCATTAAATGCCTATTGATGTCAAAGTGGATTTTTTTCCAATTTCTTGCTTAAGTCTCTTAGCTGTCAGTATAGGAAAAGGAGAAAACCAAATCTTTTCCCTTTTCTCTCTCCTTCGTAGCTTAAAAATCTTCTTAGGGAACAATGTTATTGTTTTTTAATAGTTTCAATTCCAGGGTACCTCATTTGTTGCTTTTGCTGTTTGACCCAGTCAACCAAAACTTTCTCTTCTTATCTTCCTCCTGCACATTCTTTTCCGATCGAGTTCTTCTTTGTGGTGGCCATTTCTGACCACTGCTGCAACCACCTTCGGAAAAGGGAGTAATAGCCGGCTGGGGAGGAGAGATGTGGCTCTCCTCAACCCTGCTGCAGTCTCCCCCCTCTTCACCACCTCTATGGGGTGGCTTAGCCCCGAAACCAGCCGGCTCGGGCCGCTCCAGCAGTGAGCACGGATCGAAGCCTCGCAGAGACGAGGTTTCGGTCTGTCGCTGAAGAAGCTCAAACCGGAATCCGTTTCTTTTATTTTTCTTATATGTATCCATGTATTCATAACTATGTTTTTACTTATACCTATTATCTTGTAAGCAATTGACAAACCAAATAAAAAAAATATGAACAAAGTCTAGGTCCTGGCCATCACTAGATAACAGCCTCTCTATTATGACATCTGTTGGCTTGGTTTTTGTCATGTCATAGTGACATTGTTCAGACTTGCTGAGACAACATGTACCATACAAAATCACAAATGCATTTGAGTTATCTGGTAATTCATTCCTCCATTTTTGTCAATAGAATAATACCAGGACTGCTTTGCAATTGCCGCTTCCTAAAAAATCAAGGTGTCCCATTGCCATCTGTTTCCACTGTTATTCTATACAGTGAGTACTAAGAATAATTGGAATGGATTCTGACTCTCAGCAGAGAACCAATCTGTGGTGGGATTGCTGCAGCTACACATTGCTGGATACCACTAATAAGTGACTGGACCTGACTGAAGGAGGAGAATTATTGCTCTTCTGTACTTGCTGTGATACCTAGAACAAAAACCAGGATCTCCACACTCTTAAGGATGGCAATTCTGTGGTGAGCTTGTATGCATGGTAATTACAAGAGAAATCTGTCAGAAGTATCAATGGTGGTTATATCCTGCATTAACAAAATGGCAGAATGAATTTCATTGAGGTAGTCGTGAAGCAAAGGAACGAGCAAATATGAAAGGCTGGGATTTATATTATGAAACACACATTGTATAATTTTTTAATTTGCTGTTGCTATTTGTGCTAGATGCTAATAAATGTTGCACTGTGCAAGATGGTCTTAAATTATGTCAGTTAAGTCTGACAAACCCTAACCCTCTGCTAAAAGAAAGTGATGTGCAATTAATTTGAATCATTAAAAAACCAACAAATCCATAGTTAAAGGAAGCATGTAAAACATGCATGTGTTTTTACTCTTGAAGGTATCAAAACGTTCCAGAAGCAAATATCAGAGCTCTAAATGAGTCCTTCAAAAATAGAAGCAGGAATGAAATGAATAAAGTTGAACAATTTCCTTGTTTTTTTTTTTTTTGAAACAAATTTTTATTAATTTTAAAGATAAAACAACACATCATTAACCATTAAATACATAAACACATAAAACCTCTTAACATTGTAAATCCTTACAAGTCAAACAAAACATTATTTTTATACAGCATAATTCCAATTTATCCCATCTCCATATGGACACACAAATATCTTTCAGCAAATTTCTCATTATTTCTCTTTACTCCTATTCAATTTCATTTCTCTTCCATATTTATCCATTTTATAGTCATCATATTCTTTTCTTTCTGGCTTGTTTAAATTATTCTCATCTAACATTCCTCCAAGGTTTTATTGATTCTTTTTTCCTTTTTTTTTATAAAAAACAAATTTTGTTAGTTTTACCATAAACACAATACACAAACATACAAACACAAAACATAAACAAAACTAAAAGATCTTTTCTGAAGGTTGTCTGTTCCCGGGTTAAAACTCTTCACACAGGCACAAATTCAAACATCATATTCAACCCATATCTCCTTCCATATCTTATTATCATTTTCTTTTATATATATATATATATAAAAACCATTTTTATCAGTTTTATAAAAACAATGCACAAAGAATCAAGGCATAGCAGCTTATAAATTCTTTTCTAAGAAAAAATAATAATAAAAGATCAATAAGGCATAACATTTCCAGATTATAATATCAATATTTCATATAATATTAACTTCATATCTTGTCCCTACTTCTCCTTTCCATCCAAATTATTTATTAATTAAAATTTTATTGCCTTTTATCAATATACAAAATCCAAAAAAAAAAGCATATATATCCTTCCATATCTTATTACCATTTTCAACAACATTCTTTGTCTGTTCTATTTCCAATTATCCATTCATCTTTTTTTTCTTTTACCATACTTCTCCTGTACACCAATTGGAGTAACATCTATAACTCATTACCCTAACTTAGAAATACTACATATAGCAATCTTTCTTGGGATTCTGTTTAAAAGATTCTAAAATTACATAATAAATTTTATATTCTAAATATACATATAAAAACACACTCTTATATAACCTCCAGAATCCCTCTTTTAATCTAAATTAAATTCACCCATTGTCTCTAAATAAACTTTTTTTCTTTAGGTCTTGCTTCCCCCCATTAAGGCTTCTCCTCCCCCCCTTTCTCTCTTGCTTATTCTTCTCCTTGCCCTTTCTACCCCTTTGCTTTTTCCCTTCGCTTTTCTTACTCCTTTTCCTTTGCTTTCTAACCTTGCCTCCATCTTTTCGCTCATTTTTCTCTCTTTTGGTTGTTTTTATAATTCTTAAAATCCCCTTTTTCTTATCCTTTTTCTCCTCCTCTCCGGAAGGGACCCATTGTTCATCAAAGATGGCTTCTTCTTCCTCTTCTTCCTTGTCCCAGTCCTTCTGCTGCGTAATCAACTTTTCAACAGAACATAACGCCATTTCTAAGAATTGAAACAAAGCGCCCAAAGTATCTTCTTTTTTATATTTTTGATATTCAATCTCTAGTTCATCCACAAACGATGCCATTATAAAAAGGGAAACTTTTTCCAAAACAACCACAAGTATTTTTAATCAAAGACAATCAAAAGCAATTAAAAAAAAAAAATTCCAAAAGTTAATACTTTTCTTCCTTCTTCTCTTTCTCTTTCTGGATTAATTTTTATTCAAAGAGGTCCAATTACCATATATCTTCCTTTGGGATCCACAAAGACGTTCTAGACAATCTCCTCCTTTTTCAGCTTCTGCTCCAATTTTTTTTCTCCCTTCCCACTTGCAATGACAATTTTAAATAATCAGAAATCCATACCTCCAGCAAAGATTTTCCAATTTCTTAAATTTTTCAATGTCCAAAAATCCCTTTGTCTCTTAGCTTCAACTTTCAAAGCAATCCACTTTCAATGTCTAATATATCCAAATATTTCTGCTATTTCCGTGGGGTGGGAGAGTAAAAAAAAAAAAAAAAGTTCCCTTTAACAGCTTCTCCGCCGCTTTTCGCTCTTCTTAGGGATACAATGTATCCTCCAGCAATTCAAGCAGCTCAATTCCAGGCAATTTAAAAGGTGTTACTTGACCCGGCTCAGACAGAACTTTCACTCTTCACACTTCCTCCAGCACAGTTCTTACCCGGTTGCTGGCTTCTTCGTGGCGGCCATTGCTGACCGCCGCTCCACCGCCTTGGGAAAAAGGGGTTTTCCCGGAGAAGGGGGGGGTCTGCGACACCCCCACCTCCCTATCTGACTCCCCTCTCTCTTCAGCTGTCCCTACAGGGCAGCCATATCCCCCTGACCCATCTGGATCGGGGGTACCTCGACGGCTAGCACAGCAGGAATCGCGAGCTGTCGCGAATTCCTGCTGCCCCGAAGCCACACGAAACCGGAAGTTCCGACAATTTCCTTGTTTTTGAAATGTCACTGAATCCACTGGGAAACAATTAGTGAAATCATTCTTCACTTTATATTAATTAACCTTTGTTCTTTAGACAACTTCTGAACAATCTAATCTCAAAGCAGTTGCTGCTAGTTAACGAAAATCAAGAAAAGGGCACTTCTGGTTATAGCCTCCTTTCACTCTAAAACATTATTTTTTAATTGCAAAGTTAACACTTCAAATCCTTTGACTTCATTTCAGTCTTATAAAGGAGGCATTACATCACAAACCATATTGCCCTCATGCTGTCTCCATTTCAAAGTATCCTGTTTCTTATGTAGATGTAAAGTGGCAGAGAAATCAAACTCTTCCTCTTTCAAAATAGTTTTTAAAGTTACAGCTGTAAATGTGTAAAATAGATGAGCAATTTTAAAGATAGTTATGTTACAGAAATTTAATGTTAAGAGCATGGTGGTTATACAAAAGATTTGGTTTTGCTGTCTAACAAAGGCATGCATTTTATACACCAAAATAAAATCCTGCTCTTTCAGAAACTTTAAAAATGTCTCTCCCCATTTATCATGACATCAGATTAATTCTGCAATTAGTTGCATGCTTATTTAGAAATGAGGAATTTATGTATGTATGTGGCTATGAGGATATATGTGTGTGTGTGTGTGTGTGTGTGCAAACGAATACAATCCCATTCAGTAAAAGCAGTAAAACAGAATTTGTGAGCCATTTACTTATTTAAGATGAAAGTGTGACCAAATCCATGGCTTGAAAATGAACTCAAAGAGAGAAATAATGTTCAAAATTATTCAAAACCTTTGCCAATAAAAAATAGAGATAATGAACTGAAGAATGTTGACAGCTTACATCTATGTCACTAAAAAGATGATCCTGGACAATTAATGTCATAACTAAACTTGCTTGAAGAGCATTTCAGAACATTGTAACTGACTTCAGGAATGTAATATTTTAATTAGTGTATAATGTGCTAATACAAGGTTTCACAATTTGGATATTAAATTCAAAAGCAGTACAGAACTAGAAAAGTATACAAATGCTTAAGATGTGTCAAGAAAAAAAATTAAATACACCAATAGTCAAATATATATTATAATTGAGTAGCCTCACAGAAATGATAATGGTTGACCTCATTATACAACAACAGCAATGTTGGGCAACAACAATCCTTGGTTGGATACATGACCTTGAAAGACCCAGAAAAAACCCAAATAAATGCTGGGAAAATAATGTGACTCAGTTCAAAGGTGTTAACTGGAAATAATTTGCAGTCAGCTAAAGAGGACTTAATCCTGCAATGGATTGATTTGGGCTGAAAATTGTGATACTGATTGGCATAGAAATAAGTCTTATCAATTAAATGGGCTTCAGTCCATATCATTGAATGTACTCAAGATGAAAATGAATACAAAAACCAGACTGAGCAGTTAATTAAAAGAAATACCCAAATGCTGGAATAAATTCTTACCTTTCGGTTTTTGGTTTTTTTTTTTAAGAAGTCAAAATTCTTTTAAAAAGACAAAACTCTGCAGTCTTAGTAACTTGAGTCTAGTGCTATGTTTTTCAAGCCTGGCAACCTTAAAATGAGTGGACCAACTTGCCAGCATACAGACAGGGGAATGCTGGGAATTGAAGCCACAGACCTTAAATTTGCCAAATTTGAAAAGCACTGGTCTAGTGATGGTCAGGGTTAGTGAAGGGTCAGCCTAGGCTGCAAAAGCCCAGTAGACGTCACTAGCCAGCTGCAGTGACACAGAAAGGTGTACATCACCGCTGTCAAACTCGATTGCATCACGTGTCGTGGCCTGCATCTGATGCATCTGGCCTGTGGGCCGCCAGTTTATATCATTGTCATTATCTAGGTTTCATTTGGATTTGAGCTCAGATGCTGTACGATCATGCAAAGTGGACATTCAAAATTCAATTGATGGAGGGATGATGTGATCTCAGTCTCAAGCCTTTTAAAATTCTTCAGGAGTGCTGGAGGAGAAACTACCAGCCAATTTTGGAACAACTGTTTTAGGGCAGTCAGGATTTCAGGAAACATCTTCCAACTATAACAGAACCACGTGGAGGGAGAAGGATCGACGCCGCAGCGAACGACACTTAACAACTGACCAGAAATCATTGATGAGAAACGGTCATCCTCTGTCCCTAATTTACGAAATACGGAGGTTGATCCCTTTGAAGGGATTCCTTCTTTTCAGACGGCGGCTCTTCAGAGCCTCGCTTTCTCTCTCAAGCTCCCCCCCCCGCCCCCCGCCCCAAGAGACTCAGACTTGGTCCTGCAAGAAGCGATGCGTTTTGAGTGAAGCCCTGCCAACGCCTCGGAGCAAAGAGAAGGGAAGACACGCGCTTCGGATCTCTTGCTCCCCCCGTTTTCGCCGCCCCACGAAAATTTTCGCCTGACGGAAATAAAGAAAAAGAAAAAACACGGAGCCGGGAATGGCAGGTCCGGGGGCTTTAGCCGCGACTTCGCCACATGATCCGGCCATCGCGTGACTCCCATCTGAAGCTTCAGGAGGAAAGAGGGCAGAAAGCCTGCAAGAGCTTCCTAGGAGCGAGCGAAAGCGTGTTGCCCTTCCTTCCCAACCTGACCCTCTAGTCTCCTAAAAACTTGCCATGGCCTCTCCGCGGCTGGAAACTTTCTGTTGCCCCAACCGGGACGTCTCCACGAAGCTTGTCGTGTCTTTCAAGCCAGAGATCTTTTGTGGGGTTTGCCTTGGCAGCGCCTCGGCCGGGATTTTCTTGACCGCCCTGCAGCTCCTCCCGAAGAAGGGCCGGGGGTCCCGGGTGATTTCCAAGGCTTCCTCCTCCTCCTCCTCCACCATCCTCCTCCTCATCTCCGCCTGTGATATGTTGGGCTCTCTGGGTAAGAAGGTCACTTCTGGTGACATGGGCCGCTATAGACATTTGGTAACTAAATAAGGAGGTTTGGGGGAGAATCCCACCAAAGAACAGAGAGACGAGAGGGGCTGGGCGAAAGAGGGAGTAAGAGAGAGTATAAGGATATTTTAATATAAGACGAAGGTAGACAGTGATGGAGAAAGGAATACAGTAAGTAATAAGTAACATTGACAACGCACATCAATGGTTAGGAACCCAATAAAACTTCACTAGCATTGCAGCCTGGTTTCTGCTTTGTAACAAGCCCAGTGATTTTAAGTGGACTTACTTCTAGATCAGGAAATATGAAATTTCAGATGTTTTAAGACTGAATCTCTTTTTTTTTTTTTTTCCTGTTCATTAACTTTAATGCATCCAGAAAGATTGAAAAGGCTTACCATGGCATTTCTTATGGACTGAACAGGCCAGGTTGGCTACAGTTATAATTACTGGGAAAGCTGTAAGAAATGATGTTATTCTGCTAGCAGTTGGGTTAGGGGAACTAGTACACCAAACAAAACTTGGAATATGACATTTTAATAGGGAATATTAATGCAGAGGGTTGGATTAGAAGGCCTACAAGGTCCTTTCCAACTCTGTTATGTTATCCTAAGACAACAGTACTAGTAAATTAGCTCCTCTGACATAGATGAAGAAAAAATAGGCAAAAAAGGCAACAGTGTCTGGTAGAGTAGGTTGAAATTTATTCTTGTACTTTCTGATACGCATTATATGTTCAAAGTAAGGTATGGTTTATGATTTGTATTTATGACTTGGATTGCAGTTGCTGTTGCTATCAGTTCATTTTCGCATTATATAAAAAGCCAGCTGTTCTGTTGCCTAATTGGTTTGTCTACTAGTATGGTAAGCATTCTTGATCCCCTTTCCACAGACTTAATACTCAAGACTCACAATTTGATAAATTTGAAGCCAAATAGAAAAGCCTTCAATGACCAGAATTGTCCTTAAACTTGCTGTTCTAAATGCACACAGAAAGAAATATCTTTGGATGTAATGGGAATTGCTTCTTAATTTACATGCAGTTAGACTTGGTATGCACTATAACAGAAAGTCATTTTTTAAAAGATAGATTGCTGTTAGGTAGATGAAATAGTAATGAATATTAGTTATTAGAATATTAGTTATTTCACAGTTTATTTCACAGTTTAACCCATACTCTCCAGTGAAAAACTGATTGATGTATTAAGAGTGACTCAGATAGAATATGAAGGAAAATGAATCTACTGTTTTATATTTTTTTTCAAACATACCTATTTAAATACAGTTTTTGCTTTTCTGGTATTTGTAATACAGTTTGTTAAAAGGTCCAATTTAAAAAACTCTCTTTTCCCCTTGTCTCATGAAAAGTATTCATAAAAGCAGAATGGGAGGGAGGGAAAGAGAGAAAGACAGAGAGAGAGAGAGAGAGCTCATTGACCTATTTTATTTTCACTGCCAAATTTCCACTGAAGAATTTGGCTAAAACCATTCAGTTTTTAATCACTTACATGTCTTAGTTCATGAATGAAATCCATCCTTTCAGATCTAGACATTCACATGACCCTTGTGAAAATTTTAAGTCTGCAGGCAAGCATATGATTTTTCCCAATCCTTCTCCCACAACGAAGCCATAGAAGACAATCCCCATTAATCCGGTCAGTGGTTCTTGCAGTATGCAGCCTTACTGTGACAAAGGTCACTGAGAATGCGGCTTATCCATCCTTCTTTCCAGAAAATGGCTAGGATAGACTAAAGAACTGACAGCAGATTCTTATATTGCTGATCTTTTCCTTATTGGCCAGGCAGGCAGCTGTGGACCAGAAGACGGAAGGCGAAAGTGTATAAACTGTAGTACTTCTAATCCTGGTTCATACCAAAGATGTATAGCAAAGGTGACAGAGAGATCACTGGGCCTTTAACTGTCAGACCAGAGCCTTTATCAAAGTACCACTTGAGAAGGAAAACACCCTCCCATTGTAATACAAATGGATCTTTACTGAAAAATAAAAACAGAAGCAAAGGCGGTGGTGGGTGTCCTCAATCCTGTCTAACCTCACATAAGATGAGGGATGAGAAAAAATAGATAAAAAGAATTTTTTCCAGTCCTTAAGGCCAGATCCTGAGTTACATGGGAAATAAGCTTTGGAAAGTAGAGCAGCAGAACCAAATCCTTGTCCATCATCTACCTTTCTTCTTGGTAGCTTCTGCTTTTATTTGAGGAGAGAAAGGGGACAGTGAAAGGCACTGAAATAAAAGCAACAAAAATATTTGGAACATATAGTTTAGAAAATGTTTTCCCCTTTCAAGGGTCTTTGAAAGCAGGAACTAAACACAAAGGGGTTTTAGAATGACTAGCAACGTCGATAGAATATAATAGTTATAAAAATGGGCAATCCTTGGGAGATTCAAAATAATTCAGAATAGAATAGCTTCAAGTTATAAAAGGGAAAACCAACTCATCATAGAGAAAACTGAATGAAGTCAAAAAATTTCTAATAATTTTGGAAAGTATAAAGCAACATGAATATTAAAGTGGTCAGAGTTGTACCTTATTAATATAGATTTATTCTCTTCTTATAGGTATAATCTTCCGATCTGTCATCTGGTTAGGGTTCCCAGACTTTGTGGCAAACATATCTTTAGCAAATCAAACTAATATATGGCCTGCTACATTCTGTGTAGGAAGTGCGGTAGGTATAAATGAAGCAAATGAAATTGCTGCTAGGTTGCATTGATACCTCTCTCCTTTGAAAAGGTCAGGATAGATTACTTGGGGTGTGTTCTCATTCTTTCTCACCCAGGGGAATATTGGAAATAAATTATTCAAAGATATGGGGATTCTGTCTGCCTATTTGTACAGGAAAAGAAAAGATCATATTTGATATGGGGGCAGAATAAGTAGATTAATGAAATACCAAGCTTAAAAATGGGCCTGAGCAGCTGTAGAGAAAAAAATTGGTTGTAGAGAAAAAAATAACTGGAATGCAAACTAAAGTGAAAATTATTCACAGTACTGTTGCAACTTACATTCCTCCAGGCAGGGCATGGCAGTGACTTAGAATGTTGCTGATTGCTCCATTCCAAGCCTTCCTCTGGTGCTGGTCATGTGATCCTAAACAGAGCATTATGTGGCCTGCTATGCTTAAGCTATCCTGACCTATGACTAAGGTTGATAAAAGCATTATAAAGCATTCCAGAAGATGCGTTTCTCATGCTTTTGTTTCCTATTTTATATTGGTAAAGTGATTCAGTGTCTCATGAACTATTCACTTTTTTTTGTTGGTTTAGGTGCAAAAGCTGCAAGAGCTAAATCCTTATACTGTAGTTCCCAGATTTATGCTAGTAATAACAATTTTGTGACTTTTGCAAAAATATGTTTTTGTATTAAAAAAAACAGGTTATAGTCTAAAGCAGGAAATTCTATGCCCATTTATTTAATAATAGTCACTTTGAATGTACTTAACTTCTGCTCTTCATTTAATTTTAGGGCAGCATTTGCTTTCAATAACTGAGTTTTTTAAAGCTGAATTTCATTTTTTTTTCTTTGAGAAAAAAGTTTGACTTTCAATATTGCATGCAGCATGATTAAATTATAACTTTTTGCAGGTATTACCTTTGTAATAGTGACTAAAAATGATATAAGACAAAAGTAACTTAAGTAAAAATAAAAAAATTGAAGGAACTAAAGTGGAAGTCAAATAGAAATAAAAGTTCAGTCCAGTGTAATATGTAGTGAAAATTCAGTCCCCATGAGCAAAAATGCTGTATTTGTAAATATTATTAAATATTAATAAATATTAATAAACATTATCTAAACAAAATGTGTGAATTGTGTACAGATAAATGGAAATTAGTTTGATTGAAAACTGCATATTCTAAGTTCCTTCTAACTTTCATAAGGAATATGTGCAATCAAGTGTAATATATTTAATAATTTTATCATGAAGTACAGTCACTAGTCCTGAGTAACCAAGATTATGAGACCCACTCTTAGTTTCCTTTAGTTCGATTTCTCATGTATACCATGCTTAAATATCTTTTTAATATCTTACTGTTCTTTTGGAGTAAAAAAGAAAGGATTCTATAGTTGAATAGACTGCATTTGGATTATGCAGGATTTTGGATTTGATTCTAAAAATTGTAGATTCTAAGCACATGTCTGCATCTTTTTAAAGTAGCTATGTGTTTTCCTATATTCACATGACTATTGGTGAGATCAGTGGTATAATTCTGGGAAAAGATGCAGATATGGTAAAGACCTGAATTCATGCTCTGGCATGATCTAAAACATTCCCCCCCCCCCCATTATTTGAATTTGAAGCGTAGAACACACCTATTACATATATCTGAATTTAGGAAGGAACATGCTATTCATAGGTAGGTGGAAATTATTTGACTCAATTGTCTTTGGTGTACTGTGTAGTATACTGAACACAGCTGGACATAGCATTTCAGACTTACAAATAACAATATTTCAATAATCCTGTTCTAAGTACCTAAGATTTTCTGTTTGTTTCTCAGATGTGGATTCAACTTTTGTACAGTGCTGTCTTTTGGTGGCTGTTTTGCTATGCTGTGGATTCATACTTGGTTGTTAGAAGATCAGCAGGAGTAAGGTATCACAGATGAACATTACATTTTAAACATGGGATATTTTCAGGATGGCATATTTTCATGGTTAGGTGCACATTTAGTTTTATCTTCATGAATGAAATATGGATAATGGTTTGCTTAATATTTAATATGAGAGCCAATCTGGCATAGTGGTTAAGGAATCAAGCTAGAAATGAGGCGACTGTGAGTTCAAGTCCTGTCTTAGGCCCAGAGCCTATGCCTTGGATCAGTGACTTTCTCTCAGACCAGGAAGGAGGCAAAGCCACCTGTTTCTGAAAAACTTGTCAAATAAAATACAAGGACTTATCCAGGCAATGTGTAAGAATTGAACACAATTGAGCGGAAGAAACAGAAATGTATTTCCTTGCTACTTAATATCTGCTATCAACATTCAATTGGCTTTTATTCTGTTTAGATTTGCTGCAGAATGTGTATTTTCACATTGATATTTTCTATTGTTGTATTGCTTTGAGAGATGCAAACTGAAACTCTTTTCAAAGGCTTATTTTTGTATTCTTTTTTCGCCACCAGTTCAACTTGCCTTGAAATATGAAACAACTCATGTATTTTGTGAAGTTGACAAGGAGCAATATTCACATCTTATTTTTCTGTACAATATCATTCTAGCACTATTGTGTTGTACCATATGATGACATGGGGCTTGGCAATTTTGCTGTGTGTGGAGGGAGTTGCTATGCTCTACTATCCTTCAGTTTCTAGGTAAGTCTAACATTGCCTGAATTTTAAAACATTACAATAATTTGTTTAAATTAAAGCACACCGAAGGATATTGGTTAGGTCCATATTTATTAAAAGGAGGGGAATCTAATTATGTGAAAGCCAGCTTCACTGCCATAATATACAATGGAACCCAACTTTTGTTATGTTGCTCAGTCTTGAGGAGATACTTTTCCAAAGTTAGGGATTTGTTAGTGTCTGTAAACAGCAGGGGAATTTGCATGGTGGAGAAAAATTAAGAATAATTTTAATTATACTTGTCAAAAATAATTAAAAGACCTGATTTAATATTTTCTTGAGTAAGTGTTAGAGTCTAATGACTGTTATAAGAAAAATCCTGCAGGGCAAGCTTTTGTCACAATACAGTGCTGATGTGGATATTGACAGGAGTTATTTTAGGGGCACCTAAAGGCATAAAATATTTGGATCTTCCTCCCACTACTAGCTTTTGTTAAACTGCAAACATCCATTTTTCCAGATAATTTTAATCCCACAAAGGAACTCTAGTATTAGGAGGCCTGTGAGAGATGGGGAATTGTTAAAGCAGTGAGATGTGAAATTTGTACATGGAAGAAGTTACATCCTTTTTGTTTGCTGATTTTTTTTTTGTTCCCAGTTTTCTCAAATTCTTAAATTGGCCTGCTGTATTTCTGTAAGAAATATTTCTGTATTTCTGCTGTATTTCTGCTCCATTCAAAATCCAAGAAAGAAATACTTAGACTTCAATTAATCAGAGAAAAGATATCTTTCACTGGAAATCAAGTGGTAGCAACAAAAGAATTCAGAATCTGAGAAAATGGGCATGTAAATCACATATGCAAAGTAATGGCAACATTCCCACCCCCAATAGTTCAATTGACTCATCCAATTAAAAGTTGTGTGTATCATCATGTGGGCATCTCCAGGTGGTGATGAGGCCTCTGTCCGTTGACCTTGAAATATTTTGAAAAAGAGTTGCAGCTGCGCATAGCATAGGATAGAAGCCCAAGCAAGAATCTACCCCCCCAGCTTATACAGTTCCGTTTTGTAACACCTTCAGCTCACTTCCCATAACCAGTATCCCCTCCTCCCCCCGTTACTTATGAGAACTGAAAGATGCAAAGCAAAGGGAGAAAATCTTGAAGGCTGACATTCGGCCCTCCTGCAAAAAAGAGGTTAGTTCTAGAAAAGATAAAAATAGAAGGTAACAGGAAAATATACATGTAACACCATAATACTATTTCTTAGGGTTTATCAGGATATTTAGTACGAAATGCCTTGATAAGCTTAGGAGCTCTAACATCCTTCTCATTCACCCATTCAGACTGGGAAGGAGGAAAATGATTCCAAACAAACAAATATTGTAGTTGACCCAATTTGTTTTCAAGAATCCAAAATTTCTTTAACTTCAAAATGTTGTTCACCTTCAATTAGCAAAGGCACGGGGGGATCGACCTGAGCTGGTCTCAAGTCAGAGGTATGTTCAGGTTTTAACAAACTAACATGGAAGACAGGGTGGATTTGTTGGAGGGTTTTTGGTAATTGCAGTTAGACTGCCACAGGATTCACAATTCGTTCAATTGGAAAAGGTCCAACATACTTAGGTCCAAGCTTTTTTGACCTTTGTGTGGTTTGCAAATATCTGGTGGATAAAAAGACCTTGTCACCAACTTGATATGTTTTTTGTGGACTTCTCTTTTTATCTGCAAATTTTTAATGAGCTTGATGAGCATCATCTAATGCTTTACGGGTAATGGGCCAGGTAAACTGGAGCTGTGTTTTCCATTCATCTAATGACTGAATGTAAGGTTTCTCCTGTGGAAGCTTGGGTACGGGTACACAATCTTGTCCCGAAGCCACTTTAAATGGAGTAAACCCTGGACTACTATGTACCAAATTGTTATATGCCACCTCAGCGAATGGCAATAGGTCAGCCCAATTATCTTGCTGATAATTTATATAACATCTAAGATATTGTTCCAATACTGAGTTAGTTCTCTCACAAGCCCCATTGGTTTGTGGGTGGTGGGCAGAGCTTAAGCCCTGGGCGGAACCCAATAACTTCAGGAACCCCTTCCAAAAGTTTGAGGTAAACTGGACACCCATGTCTGAGATTATGCGTTCAGGAACCCCATGTAACCTGTAGATATGTAAAATAAAGAGTTTAGCCAATGTTTTCACAGATAGGATTTTCAGACAAGTTATGAAATGTACCTGTTTGGAAAACAAATTGGTTACTACCCAAATAACTCTATTCCTCCCACTTTCAGGTAATTCCACTATAAAATCCATAGAAATTTCCTTCCATGGAGCAGTCGGTCTAGCCACATTTTGTAATAAGCCTGCTGGTTTACCAGGAGGCCATTTGGCTGAGGCACAGATAGGACAGCTAGCCACATAAGTCTCAATGTCCTTTTTCAAGGTAGGCCACCAAAATTGCCTTTTAACCAAGTGTAAGGTTTTCACGAATCCAAAATGTCCAGTAGCTTTGGAGTCATGAGCTTGCTGTAATATTTGGTTTCTCAGCTTCGCTGGCACATATAATTTGGCCCCCACCCATGCCAATCCATCTCTAACCATACAGTTATTTGAGTGAGCAAGGAACCAATCAAGTTTTAGAGCATCTTTTAATTGTGTAGTTAAATTGTTTGATAAATCGACTTCCTTATTTTTCTGGGCTCTGGTAATCATTGGAGCTGCCAACTTTGGTTGGGACAATAGGCCGTACCACTTCTTGGCGAGCACTATTGTATTGAGGTAATCTAGATAAAGCATCCGCCATGAAGTTCTTTCTCCCTGGAATGTACTTCAATGAAAAATGAAAGTGCTTAAAGTACTGCGCCCAGCGAACTTGCTTGGGAGACAGCTTCCGAGGCATTTTCAAAGCCTCCAAATTTTTATGATCTATCCACACCTCAAATGGGTGTTTTGTCCCTTCTAAGAAATGCCTCCAGGTTAACAGAGCCCAAGCTTCTTTTTCCCAGATGGCCCATCTTCTTTCGGTTTCAGTTAGTTTACAGGAAATATATGCACACAGTTTCAAAGTCCCCCATCTCGTTTGCTTGTAGTAACTCCATTCCGACTGCTACGTCACTTGCATCGGCTTGGATTACAAAAGGAGCATCCATGTTCAGGTGCTTGAGCACTAGTTCAGCAGCAAACAGTCATTTCAGCTTCTCAAAAGCGGCTTGACATTCCATGGACCATTCCAGTGGTTTAGTAGGCTTCAGTTTCACCTCCCCTTTGGTTTTTAGGAGATTTGTGATAGGCATTGCAATATTCGCAAAAGCAGGGATAAATTGATGGTAAAAATTGGCAAATCCCAAGAAACTTTAAAGTTGCTTCCTGGTGCAGGGAGGGGCCCATTCTAACACTGCACGAACTTTCCCCAGATCCATTTTTATGCCATCATGTGATATGCAATAGTCTAAATAGTCAATTTTTTCCTAGTGGAATTCACATTTGGACAACTTTGCGTACAGCTCAGCAGCTCAAAGTTTTTCCAGAACTGACCACACTAGTTTCACATGTTCATCACGAGTCTCCATGTAGATAAGAATATCATTGAGATAAACCAACACCCCTTTGTATAAATGTTCTTGCAACACCTGATTGATCATTTGCATGAATACTGCAGGGGCCCCCTGTAGGCCAAATGGAAGAACGTTGAATTGGAAACAGCCCATTGGGCAGTTAAAAGCAGTTTTCCATTCATCCCCTTCCTTAATTTGAACTTGGTAGTATGCTTCTCTCAGGTCGAGTTTCGTAAAAATTTTCCCTTTGGCCAAGTGGGCCAACATATCCTTCATCAAGGGGAGGGAGTACACATTCTCCACCGAAATAGCGTTGAGGTTTCTTTTGTCAACACATAAACGAAGGGAGCCATTTTTCTTCTCATGGAACAATACTGGGACTGCTACCCGGGGTCTAGCAGGTTGGATGAAACCATGTTTCAAATTTATATCGATAAATGACCGCAGCTCTTCTAGCTCCTGTGGTGTCATCAAGTACAGTTTCGGTTTTGGGAGTTTCACCCCTGGTAAAATTTGAATGCTGCAATCTGTTGAACGATGGGGGGGAAGCTCGTCCGAGGCCTTTTCACTGAATACCTCTTTTAAGTCCCAATATTCCTCCGGAATGTTCTCTTCCCCCTTCAGACTCTCGGTGCCAATGGAGGCCAGCTCAGTGGGATTCTTGAATTTTGGTTGAGATTGCCCCTCCCCTTCTGGGCGTTGGTCAGTAGGTGTGCGCAATGATCCCCTTCTCCAATTAACATGGGGGTTCCATTTCTGGAGCCAGGGCAAACCCAGTATTAGGGGCCGCTCCATCCCAGGAGCCACAAGAAAACACAAAATCTCTCTATGCTTCCCCATCGTCATTTCTACTGGTTCTGTCATGAAGTGTGCAGGGCCACCCCCAGCTACCAATCCATCCAGTTGGCAGAAGGCTCTGAGTGTTTTCAAAGTCTTTAGCCTTAAGCCCATTTTCTCTACTACCTCCGAGCTGATTACGCACCTTGTGCACCCAGAGTCTAACAAGGCCAGCATTTCCCCTTTGGCTCCTGACGTGGGTACCCTTAATCTCACTGGAATGGTCATAGGACCCTTGTTTGGACTTACCAGTGAGTTGTCTTCCGATTCGGATTCACTCTCCTCAAAAGAGGTTGAAGTTCCCAGCTCCTTTCCTTTTGGAGGGGCAATCTCTACAACCTCCTCTGCTTTAAGCGCTGTTTCGCGAGGCTTTGCTGGGGGTTTCTCATGTTTTCTTTCTCCTCCTGGCACCCCCTTTGGCTCTAGCTTGGCATGGCAGTCTGCAGCCCGGTGATCTTCCTTCCCACATCGGAAGCATGCAGTGGTCTTGGGTTCTGCCGCCATTCCTCCCTTTTGGGGTTTTAAGGCTTCTTGAGGGCTGGTGGGGGAGGACTTGTTCCAACCAAGACACCACCCCCCGGAGTCCGTTTCAGGTCAGATCAATTGCCATCTCTGATGCCAGCACGTACCACAGCTGCAGCTCACTGGGGTCTTTTCTGGCAATACAGCTTTGATATACATCTTCATTCAACCCATCTTTAAAAGCTTCTATCAGGGCTCCCTGGGACCAGCCTCGAATATGACACACCAGCTCTCTAAATTCCTGGGTGTAGTCGGACACTGATCTCCACCCCTGATTTATGGTCTTCATCCTAATTCTGGCCTTACGTTCAGCAAGTGGGTCTTCAAACCTGGCCCGTAGTGCAGTCATGAACAGGTCATAATTCATCAGCTGAGGGGCATTATCATTATGCAAAGTCACCATCCACTTTGCAGCTGTTCCCTCCAGAGTCCTTGTAACACATCAAACTTTGGATGCTTCTGAGGAAAAATCCCCTCCATATTCCTCCATATGGCTCCAGACTTGTGCCAGGAAGAATCCTAACTCCTTGGGATCCCCCCCCCTCCATATTTTACTTCCAATGAAGGCACCTTTGGAATTCTATGTCTTCTGGCAATTACTCCCCCTGCTGGGGGGCCCTGGGCTGCTGCTGCCTGTTGCGCTAGCCCAGATTGATTTATGGGGATGGCTGCTCTGATTCTTCAGGCTGGAGTTGCCTCCCCCTCCTCTCCCTCATACCTTTGATCAGTTTGAGGTTCTCCGGTATCTTCATTTAAAAGATGCATGGCTTGAGTTAGTAAAAAATTCATTCTTTCCTTCTCTTGCCATGGCTCCTCTCTTCCATGCCGACGGGTAGTGGTCACTCCTGGAGGAGGTTTTTCTTCAGGATCCTTCCAGCCAACTCCCAGGGACCATTTGGGTTGTACAGCTGGTTTTTCGCCAAGACTTAATTCTACTAACAAATCGGCTTCCCCTGCTGCCTCTAACAGCAGGGAATCTTGTCCTCCAGTCGCTCCCAGGTCTTCTTGGTCGCTGGCTGGATTTGACATTGTGTTCAGACCCCCATGGAAGAAAATTTATTAATTCTCCGGGTGGGCTGGTAATGTGGAGATTCAGAATCATGTCAGCTGGTGCTCCATTCAAAATCCAAGAAAGAAATACTTAGACTCTGATTAATCAGAGAAAAGATATCTTTTACTGGAAATCAAGTGGTAGCATCAAAAGAATTCTGAATCTGAGAAAATGGGCGCGTAAATCACATATACAAAGTCATGGCAACGTTCCCACCCCCAATAGTTCAATTGGTTCATCTCATTAAAAGTTGTGTGTATCATCATGTGGGCATCTCCAGGTGGTGATGAGGCCTCTGTCCATTGACCTTGAAATATTTGATAAAGAATTGCAGCTGCGCATAGCATAGGATAGAAGCCCAAGCAAGAATCTACCCCCCCAGCTTATACAGTTCCTTTTTGTAACACCTTCAGCTCACTTCCCATAACCAGTCTTCCCTCCCCCCCCCCCGTTACTTATGACAGCCGAAAGATGCAAAGCAAAGGGAGAAAATCTTGAAGGCTGACACATTTCATTATGGAATTGCAACTGACCCTATGTCTAATTGCTGTGTAATGAGCAAGGAGGACATGAGAGAAAAGAGGGAGGTGAAATAGAGGGAAGGGTATAAGAAAGAATGAGTGATCTCACAAGTTTAGGATGTTATCTTGCTTACCTCTTTAGCACAAGGTGTGCAAAATTGTTGCAACCTTCAACTTCTGCTTTTATATTTTATTCTGCCCCTGATCACATTTAAATATATTTTATCTGAATGACTTAAATGCCTTTACTTCTCCAAATGTAAGTTATGGAGTCATTTCTTTCTTTTCCACATAGAGCATTAGAATAGGTTCATACTTAGCTTTTTTGGTGTCGATCAGGTTGGTACTGATTTCTTGCATTAGGCCATTTTTCAAATACATTTCAATCCCTTTTCTTATTTTTCTACAAATTGAATTAATTAAGTAGCCTCCTGAAAGCTTCCACCTTCATAAGATTTCTCCATACAGTCGTTCTTTGTTTGAAAAATAGCTACTGTACTATCACTATCAGTTAAATACTATGTTCACACAAATATATAGCCAGCTAGCAGTCGATGCTACCACACTGAAAATGCCTATTCAATGTATTCCTAGTTGCATTGTAAGCAAAGCACAAGAAATCTTCTTTGATTAAGCAGGAAGCTTTTTCAATTTGGGAACAAATAGATCGGAATTATAATCTGTCCTTTCTCCCTATTGTACAGTTGTGAAAATGGATTGGAGCATGCAATTCCTCATTATGTCACCACGTACGTTCCACTGGCGCTTGTTTTGATGGTCAACCCAATTCTTTTCAGTAGAACTGTGGCTGCCGGTAAGATTCCAAATGGCAATTGGACTTTTCATAAGAAAAAAGGAAGATTAACAGAGCAATTCTACTTACTAGGAAAGTGGGGGCGGGAGCAGATCCATGTATATTGCCTTCTGCATTCAAAATGTGGCAGGCTTGCCCTAGATAGGCAGGATCGGCTTCTTTATTGAATGATATATTGAACATACTTCATTTCTGCTTCTTAGTTGCATCTTTATTGAAGGGAAGACAAGGAATCTACACAGAGAATGAAAGGCGGCTGGGGACAGAGATTAAAAATCGCTTTTTCAAAATTATGCTGATCATTATTGTTTGGTAAGATTAAAAAAAAATTAAAGAAAACTTCACAGACAGGGAAATGTTGGGGTTTTTTGGCTGAACTATATGTATTTTTTTGATATGTAAGTGCTCCACTATAATTTTAGTGTAAGATTTCTTTGTCTCTTCCTGATAACACAAAACTTTTTTTTAATGTTGCTTTTGGCAACAGTATTTATTTCTCACATATGGTGGCGCAGTGGTTAGAATGAAGTATTGCAGGCTAATTCTACTTCCTGCCAGGTGTTCGATCCTCACGGCTCTTGGTTGATTCAGCCTTCCATCCTTCTAAGGTCGGTAAAATGAGGAGCCAGACCATTGGCTGTAATATACTGACTCTGTAAACCACTTAGAGAAGTCTGTAAATCACTATGAAGCGGTATATAAGTCTATGTGCTATTGCTATATATTAATGTATTATTTATATATCATCCAAAGCAGATTTTATTTTATATTCTTGGAATAAAATTTCCATAAAGAAAAACAGTATCAAATATAACTGGAAAGATCATTCTGGATACTAAGGAACTCTATGAAATATTTACTTTGAGACTGTTTATCCTACACATAAAAACCAAAAGTTATTGCCAACAAATTTTGGCATTGAGGGATTTAAAAATAATAGGAGAGGATGACCTGGAACATAAAGCAATAATATATTTGAAAGCACAGGAATTTCTGGAACATTTATGTAACCTATCATTGGTTGACCTACTGTCAGGTTTAGGTTGTTTTTGTAATTTTTTTTCATGATTCAATTATAATTTATTCATCATGATTTCATATGCAGGACAAGGACTTTGCAGGACGAGGACTATTAGATAGATGTAGTTGATATAAATTAGATAATAATGAAACTGATGAATAAATCAGTATTAATAACAGAATTCATCATCCAGAAATAATCAATCTAGGAATCAAATTATGCCAGACAGTAAAAGCAACGGTGATATGCTTAAAAGACATAGGGAAAGACAAAACTCTACAGTAATGAGCTGAAAAGGAGGTCTTGTGGAAAAGCAGATAGAAGATTAGTTTAAAAATCAAATTAAAAGAATATAGGTAAATATGAATTAATTACTCAAGATGTTGGAAAAAACTGGGGGTTCTGGTTTGAGCCCCTTCGGCGACAGACCGAAATCCACGATTGTGTGCGGTTTTGATCTGTGCTTGCCGCTGGAGCACCCCGAGCTGGCTGGTTTTGGGGCTAAGCCACCCCATAGAGGTGGTGAAGAGGGGGAAGCAGGGTCGAGGAGAACTGCATTTCTTCTCCCCAGCTGGCCATTACTCCCTTTCCCGAAGCCGGTTGTAGTGGTGGTCAGAAATGGTCACCTCAGGGAGAAGACGGAGCTTCGGCGCCGTGATACAGCTGCGATCTTGGGGCTCCGAGATCGCAGCTGATATCTTCGCCCCTGGTCAATCCTAACGGACCTAAACCGTCTCGTAGTGACGGGGACAGTAAGGGGCGCGTTCTGTAGATTCCGGGGACATTGCAAGTCCCTGGTCGATCCAGAAGAAGCCCTTTTGCCAACGGCAGAGAGGCAGCCATTAGGCTGCTGAAGCTGGGACAGCTCTGGAAGAACGGGATAGAAAGAAGTGTATCGGCTGGTGAGGATCTTTTTTTTTTGCTTGGGACTCAAGAACACTCTAATATTAGAAGAAATCTGTAAAATTATTGACAGAATTTGATTTAGCAGCCATTTTTTTTAGTAATGTCAAAGTGAGGCTTAGGTTTTTATTTTTACTTTTTTTTTTTTTTTTTTACTGAATTTCTATTGCAATCTAGTTAACCAGACTGGCTTTTTTCTTTTATATTTTTATATTTACTTGCTTTCTCTTCGCCTTTCTGATTGTTTATATTTTTTAAAATAGAGGCCCCCTTTAATATTTTTTTTTAAATATACATAAATATACATATATACTTTTTTTTCTCTTTTTAGGCTTTTTTCAGGGAGAGTGGATTGAAGAAACTTTGTAACACTGCCAACTAGAGGCTTGAAAATATTCTGTTTGAAGTTGAAAAATATTCTGTTTGAAGTTGAAAAACTTTTGTTTCAAAAACTTTTCTCAAGGCTACTGGAAATGATAAGATAGAGGGAAGAGTACTGGAGGATGTTTATACAGGTGCTCTTTGGAACTTCTATTATTAAATGAATATCTGAAGTTTGGCTTTGAAATTTGTGGAGAAGTCAAATAAGAGCCTTGGATAAATAAAAGGCAGTGTGCGTCTTTTTTTTTTTAACTCCTTATTAATTGTTTCATCCCTCCCCTCCAATCCCACACTATTTTGTAATATTGATATTTTTATTTTTTATTATATCTCATTTTTATTTTTATTTTTAAAGGGGAAGCCTCAGAATATTCTTTTTTCGCTTTTTTTCTTTTTTTCATGGGGATGTCTGCCTTTTGATTTTTATTTTTGACTTATTTTTATGGCTTTTTTTCATTTTCTGAGGTTTTTCAATTGGATTAAGGTGGGAAGAACTTGAAGAACTCTCTTTTTCTTTTTCTTTTCTTTTCCTTTTTCTTTGCTTATTACTTTTTGATATTATTGGGCTTTATTTTGCTTCTTTTTTTCTCTTCATTTTTTAATTTTTACTTTTGAATTATATTTGCGTATTTCACAATGGGATTAAGGTCTTGAAGAACCTGAAGAATTTTTTTCTTTTTAATTTTGGGCTTTTTACTTATTACTGGTTTTGTTTTTTGTTTTTATGGTGTTTTCCTTTTTCTAAATTGGATTATAATTGGCTACCTCACTAATTGGATTAAAAGACCCGGAAGACCTTGAGTTATCGAAATGAGTAAGAAAATTTTACCTTCGGGCATCTCAACTTCTGCTCCTGTCTCCCCGTCATCTGGAGGACGACTCTCAACAATGGTGAAGCAAGACAAAGCGCAAGTGGATTTAACGATGGTTATGCAAGGAATACAAGATCTTAAAATGAGTATTGAACAAAGAACGGAGAGTATTGACCAAAGAATTGGAAAAATGGATGAGAAATTTGAAAATTTTCAACAAATGATGGTGAAACATGATGAGAGAATCCAAAAAATAGAAGAGAAAGACAAGCAAAGAGATGATACAATTGGAAATATCGATAACAGATTAACAATGGTCGAACAAGAAAAAGGTGGGATGTTGAAGTGGGAGATGGACAGGTCAGAATTTTATCTTAGATTTCAAAATATTGAGGAAGAAAAAGGACAAAACTTGGCGGCAGTAATGATTGAAATTCTGGCTGGAGTCTTGGAAATAACAGAGGAAAAGATGATGGATGGAGTAGATGAGATATATCGAGTCTTCACAAGATATGCGACGAGGAACCAGTTACCAAGAGAGGTCCATGTTAGATTCACCAAAAAAACTATTAAAAACCAAATATTACAAGTGGTAAAAGAGAAGGGGTTGAAATATAAAGGCAAAGAGATCCTGGTCTTAAAACAAGTACCTAGAAAAGTGAGAGAGATTATAAGAGAGTGTCGATTTTTGACCAAAATGCTATTGAAAAAAGAGGTGCACTATAGATGGCTGATTCCAGAAGGATTAATGTTTACATGGCAAGAACAGAGACACAGAATTGATTCAATTGTGAAAGCAGAAATATTCTATAAGGAATTTTTTGAAAAAAGAGAAATGGAGATAGAAAAAGAAAAGATTTTAACTGAATTTGAAGAGGACCAAATGGAGATGGAAAAAGAAGAAGGGGCAATAGGTGGACAAATGGAGATCAAAGAACAATGTGAAATAAGATCCACGAGAGCCGTTAAACCTAAATATAAAGCATAACCATGGGGGAAAAAAAACTGATTTCCATGAATATAAATGGACTGAACTCAGCTATCAAAAGAAGGAAAACTTTTTACAAATTAGAGAAGCTAAAATTTGATATAATTTGCTTACAAGAAGTACACATTAAAAAACAACATGAACAATTATTGATACGACCAAAGTTAGGGAAAATATTTATTTCTCTGACTTATTGTAAGAAAAGAGGAGTGATTTTGTACGTCAAAGAAACCACTCCAGCCAAATTGATTTATACTGATGAAGACGGAAGAGTATTAATAGTTGAAATAGTGGATAATAATATAAAAACACTCTTGGTTGCAATTTATGCCCCAAATGATAAACAAGAAGAATTTTATAAAAAATTACATATGAAAATAATTGAACTGGACTATGTTAATATACTTATGATGGGGGACTTCAATGGAATTGTAGACAATAAACTGGACTATACAGTAAAAACAACACGACAAAATAGGAAAACTCTCCCTAAATCCTTTTTCAAAATAACAGATGAACTAAATTTAAAAGATATATGGAGAGAAAGAAATGCTAAAACTCAACAATATACTTTTTATTCAAACAGGCATTTATCGAGGTCCAGAATAGATATGATTTGGACATCAACAGAATTATTATCTAATATTCAAGAAATAAATATTGAAACAAGTATATGGGCAGACCATAATCCAATGACAATTAAATGGAAAGGACAAAAAAGAAGATCTAGATGGACATTAAACAATACTATTCTAAAGGAAAAAGATTTTATACAATGGATGAAAAAAGAATTGGCCTTCTTTAATGAAAACAAAAAAGAAGATACTTCAATACAGAATGTTTGGGATACAATGAAGGCATATGCAAAAGGATTAATAATTGACTATACAAAGAAAAAGAACATTAGAAAGAGGCAAATGATTAAAGCTCTAGAAGATGACCATAAAAAACTGGAAAAAGAATTGCAGAAGATGCCACAGAAAAAAGACATCAAACTTAAAATGGACATAATTAAACATAAAATGGATCAAGCAGAGAAAGAAGAACTGGCACAAAAAATTAGAAGTGCTAAACAGAACTATTTTGAAGATGCAAATAGGCCAGGTAGATGGTTAGCATATAAGTTGAGAAAAGAGAAAGAATCAAGGAAAATATCACAGTTAATAGATGATCATGGTCAAATTTGTTATGGTAATAAGGAGAAAAAGGCAATCATTCGAAATTTTTATGGACAATTATATAAACAGGAGGATCTTGATGAGGAAAAAATTAAACAGTATTTACAAAATGCTAATCTACCTAAGATACCTGATGAAACTCGGAAAATTTTAGAAAGTGCTATAACAATGATGGAATTAACTGAAGCACTCAACAGACAGAACAATGGAAAAGCACCAGGACCAGATGGTTTCCCGGCAGAATTTTATAAAACATTACAAGAATCGTTGAGCATTCCACTGTTAGAAGTCATGAATGAAGTTATGATAAATAAGAAAATACCTAAAACATGGTCAGAAGCTTATATTACACTTATTCCAAAAGAAGGGGTTGACCCATTACAAATTAAGAACTATAGACCTATTTCCTTATTGAATGCAGACTATAAAATCTTTGCTTCAATCTTGGCAGAAAGGCTTAAAAAATACCTAAATAACTTTATTCACTCTGATCAGAATGGATTTTTACCGAAGAGACAGATTAAAGACAATATGAGGGTAATCCTGGACACATTGGAATATTATGAGGCGCACCCGGAAAAACAAATGGCTTTGATATTTTTAGATGTCCAAAAGGCATTTGATAATATGAACTGGAGATTTATGTTATTACTATTGGAACAGATGGGCTTTGCTAGAAAATTTATCCAAGCAATAGAAGCCATATATTATAAGCAAACGGCAAAAGTAATGATAGATGGAGAATTCACAGACTCTATCAATATTAAAAAAGGTACAAGACAAGGATGCCCATTATCTCCTTTGTTATTTGTATTGACCTTGGAAGTCTTAAATAGAAATATTAGAGAGGATATAAACATAAAAGGAATGAAAGCCAAAAAGGAGGAATTCAAATTGCAAGCTTTTGCGGATGACTTGGTCTTTATTTTGGAAGACCCTTTAGAGACAGCTTTAAAACTATTGGAAAAGATAGAGACGTATGGTGAGATGGCTGGTTTAAAAATAAATAAAGACAAAGCAAAGATTCTGACAAAGAACATGTTATTAAGACAAAGAGAAGAGCTGGCAGATTTATTGAAAATTCAAGTTACGAACAAAGTTAAATATTTGGGGATATATTTGACGTCAAGATGTACTACACTGAAAGAGAATAACTATATTAAACTTAAACAGCAGATAGCATCCGACTTGAAAAAATGGGAAAACCTACAATTGTCATTGATAGGTAGAATTTCAACAATTAAGATGAATATTTTACCCAGAATTTTATATTTGTTCCAAACAATACCAATTAGGTTAAGTAAGGATTACTTAGAAGAATTAAATAAAATTGTGTTGAAGTATATATGGCAAGGCAAGAAAGCGAGAATAAAATTAAAAATTGTACAGGATGCTAGAATTAGAGGAGGATTTGGCCTTCCTAATTGGGAGTTGTATTATCAAGCTGCAAACTTAATGTGGGTTAAAGAATGGATAACGTTAAGAAAGACTAGATTGTTGACAATAGAAGGTCATGATTTATTATTGGGTTGGCATGCTTTTTTATGGTATAAGGGAACTAAATCACAGGGTTATTTTAGAAGGCATTATATACGGGAATCGTTATGGTTGAATTGGGAGAAAATTAAGAAACAATGTTATTGGAAAATTCCAGTTTGGTTATCAACTATTGAAGCTTTTTCGTATCCTATAACTTATAAGAAGGAACAAACAGTTAGATATGGGGAAATATTGGATGAAAAGGGTGAACTTAAAACAATGCAAAATTTAGAAGAACAAGGTATAAAGATGAATTGATTTTCATATGCGCAAATACATGCAAGGTATCTTAAAGATTCTAAAATAGAAGGATTTTATGATAAATTGACTGATTTAGAAAGGATTTTGACAGGTACTGATGAAAAAGTGATTAAAAAACTATATAGTTATTTGTTGGAAATTAAATTAGAGGAAGAACAAGTTAAAGAAACAATGATTGCTTGGGGGAAGAATTTTGGATATGGGATTGATTTAGAGAAATGGCAAAAATTGTGGTCACAAAATTATAAAATGACAATGTCAACAGCATATAAAGAAAATTTGTATAAGATGTTTTACAGGTGGCACTTTCCCCCGACAAGAATAGCAAAAATGTTCAAGAATAAATCTGAAAAGTGCTGGAAATGTCATCAGATACCTGGCTCATATTACCATATGTGGTGGACTTGTGAGGAGGCCAGGAAATACTGGACTAGAATTCGCATATGGCTGGAAAAAATGACAAAGAAACACATAGATTTGAAACCAGAGATTTTTTTATTGGGAATCATACCTGATATATATAATAAAAATTTAAAGTATTTGATTGTAAATGTATTAACAGCGGCTAGGATTGTATTTGCTAAACATTGGAAGAGTGAGAAAATACTATTAGAGGAAGAAATTATTAAGAAAATATTGGAATGTGCTGAAATGAGTAGATTGATATTTGAAATTAGAGAACAAGAAGATAAACAATTTTATGAAGTTTGGGATCTTTTTTTTATCAATGGTTAGATAATACAATATAATAATAGAATATTTAGAAATTTAGGAAATAATGAATATATAATTTTTCTTGGTTTTAATAATTTTTTAGAATATTTTATTAAGATAGATTTGGTATGATTCTATGATTTGTTATAAAATAATTTAACTTAATTATAGTTATCTCGCTTAAGTATGAATTAGTAAAATTATAGTCAAATAATTGTTCAATAATGATATTGGGATATTTTACTGATGATTGATAATGTGAGTTATTATGTAATATAATTATTTTGATGACTATGAAATGGATGCACAAAAGGGAGTGGTAAACCAACCAATACACTGTAAATTTATGAAGAATGATATATAATTTTTATGTTATGTTTTATGTCTTATATGTTTTTTGTTTGTCGTTAAAATCAATAAAACTTTTATCAAAAAAAAAAAAGAAAAAAAAAGAAATGGCCACCTCAAAGAAGAACTTGACTGGAAAAGAATATGCAGGAGGAAGATAAGAGAAAGTTTTGGCTGACCGGGTCGAACTGAAAAAGCAACAATACAAGGTACCCTGGTATTTGAATTATAAAGAATCATTGTTTCCAAAGAAGACTTTGAAGCGGCGAACAAGAGAGGGAAGGGAAAGGATTTGGGTTTTTTTTTCTTTCCTTCCCTATATTGACAACTAAGAGATTTAAGCAAGAAACCAGCTAAAATCCACTTTGACATTAACAGGCATTTAAGCTGAAAATAAAATGTCAAAGGGATGGTAAAGATTTCTGGACTTTCAAAATGTTTAAAAGAAGGAGAGGAGAGAAAAGTAAAAAACAAAAAGGTGGGATCTGGAAAAATGGAGGAGACCACCTGGAAGTGAAAGGAATTAACAGTGAAACTTTAACAAGATTCCTAAAAGATACATTTTGACTGAAACTTTGTAACATGATAATTGAACCCCAGGAAGAGAAAGTGGGAAAAAAGAAGAAGAAACAGCATTGGATCATTTGGGTTATTTGGTGATTTTTGGATTTTTGGTTTTTGGCATCTAAAGGACTAAAATTAATTGGGTGGTTGTTTAAAAGTTTTTAAAATGGTATCACTCTTGGAAGAATTGAAAATGGAACTTAAAAAACAAAGAAGATGCACAAGAAGGAAGAGGTAAAGATATCGTACTCCAATAAGTGACTACAGGGGAAATTTTTGTTTAATGAGAAAAGGAAATATGAAATTGAAACAGGACAGACAAAAGTATAAATATGATGACTAGAAAGGTATTGAAACTTAGAAAAAGATATATATAACTGAATTTAGAAAGGAATGAGATAATTAAAAGCAAGGTTCAGAAAACTAAAGGAAGGGAAAAATTATTGAGAAAATGTTAAAATAGTAATAAGATATGGAATAGAACTCAAAGACGAATATGAAATTGAGTTTGTGTCTGTATGGAGAAGTGATAACCCGGGACTATGCTATTCTCAAAAAAGAAATTTTACTCGTATTATGTTTTGTGAAAACCCAAATAAAATTTTTACAAAAAAAAAGATGTTGGGAAAAACTAATGTATAATATAAAATGCGTATCATGTTGGGCAACCCTCAGATTTCTCAGAATTTTAATTTTGTAAATAACACTATAAAATCTATAGCTATAATATATATATATAAGGTGCAACTTTAAGTTTTTAAAAATCCCCCAAATTTGAAAGACTGAATCAAGCTTTATAGCTATTTCATCAAATAAATTGATTATGTGCCATCAACTAGGTTTTGATTTTTAGCAACCACATAGATATATTTTCTCCATGACAATCTAACCCCAAATCACATAAATATTCAAGCCATTCCATTTTTCAACTTTCTTCCCTTCAGTATAGAAGTGAAAAATAGTCAGGATGGCACTTTTTTTGGTTCTACTATTAAGTAATTGAAGCTTTAAAATTATTTGGTCATTGACTTTAAAGAACCTACAGCAGATTTTGCAGTAAATGAGGAACATTTCTATCCACTCTTGCCTTTCTTGTTCTCGGAATGCACAGATCTCTGGCTGTTAACATGTCAGTAAGACTGAAAATCATAACTGGGATACAGTAACCCAGTCTCAGCACTAATAAGACAAACAAAGTAAAATTTCTTGGTCCTATACTTTTATGTATATACACACACATGCAACACACACACACACACACACATATATATATACACACACACTATATATATATACAATATATGTGTGTATGCAGATAGCTATGGATATGCAAATATAGACACAGAAATTTGAGAGCCAGTTTGATGGTTAAGGTACTAGGCTAGAAAATGGGAGATTGTAAATTCTAATCCTGCCATAGGTATGAAAGCCAGTTGAGCCAGTCATCTCTCTCAGTTCAATCTATCTCATAGGGTTTGTTGTGGAGAAAATAGGAGTTGAAAGGTGTGTTGAATATATTGATTGCCTTGAATTATTTATAAAAATAATAAAGGCTGGATATAAATAAATAAAAATATTGTTCTGTATATTCAAACACCATATTTGATAATAAATTGTCTGATATATTTAGCAGTGTTTTTATATTAAATGTGTTTTAGAGATGTTTAGGGAAGGGGGGGTGTCAATAAAATGTCAAGATTAGGTGGGCAAAGCTCCTCTCCCTTTTAATGTGTTTATGAATGTCACATACAAGTAAAAAAGTGGAATTTGCAATCACATAATTGTGCTCACTGCCTTGACTTTTATCAACCCCCATCGATGTTCCTGTCATCATCACTTTTTATATAATTTCTTACCCACAGTGTTGTTCAAAGTTTGTGGTTTGGAACAAAGCTGCATTTTCTGGTATAGGAAGCCATGTATTCTGATGACACCAGTATTGGAATAAAGTGTTTCATATTCTCTCAGAAAGAATGATAGATCTCACTGTTGAACTTCCCATTATTGAACTTACTCTTTTTCTCTTGTTTTAATCATTCTGGTTCACCTTTTGAGTAGATAAATTACATAAAACTGTCCTAGTTGAAAGGTTTTAATGACTAGACTATGGGCTAAATTAACCCCACATAGAGTGTATAATAGACTTTTCCCATTTCATAAATTGTAAGTACTAAGCAAATATAATCTATCAGATGAAATATTGTCTAAGTGCACTTACTATTTCTATTGTTATGTAACAGTACAGCTTGATATAATATTAAGTAAAAAAAAAATCCATTCATTTTATAACTATAGAGTTATAATAGTGCTCTAAAACACATTATTTAATAATTTTCTAGTACTTCTGTCATTTTGAAGGAATTTTAACAAAATAATAATGTGTGTATTCATACTAATTATTTATTATCCCTCAAAGGACAACAAGTAACCTTGATAGAAAATTGTTTTAATTTTGCTTTGAAAATAAATAATTATAAAGCTTTCTGTCTTGTTTTTATCTATAACTTTTACATCCATAAAAGCTGGTCATCAAATATCATAAATGAGAGTCTTCTGTTCTACCTGGAAATGCAACCAGATATCAGTGGAAGCTCCTTGAAAAATATCAGAAATGCTGCCCTGATCACATGGATTATAATGGTATGGGCTTTTCTAACATGTTGCTCACAGGGAAACTGCCAGCATATTTAAGGCCTCTTCCTGTACATACAGAAATTTTAAGCAAATTTACTGGATTCACACTTTATATACAACTGTGGTTTGATTAACAGTAACTTATTCAATAAAATCTGTGATAGTAATATTTCAGGTTATTTTCAAAAAGGTTCACAAAATTTTAAGCACCACAATAGCTGTATACATGTATTTATATCAGTTGAGTCATAGCAAACTTCATTTCTAGTAACTTCTTTGCCATTTTTTCCTCTTTTTTTCTCCTATATTGTAGCAACTGCACACCAAAAGTCTATTCTTGTCCTCTGCCTCCTGCTAGCATTATCTTTCCTCTCCTACAATTGCTTGCTAATTGCTTGTTAGATATTAAGAACCTTTAGAATAACAAATTAGATAATTCTCCCTCAACTATCAGCAAAAGAAGTTTAAAAAGTTATTCTGGAATAATCAGCAGTGGTTTGGTTATTTATAGTATGATTTTGAAAAATTATAAATGGACTAAGGAATGGATTGGAAATAAGTTTTTGAAATTAATAATAAGAATCCTACTTGTGAGTTGTTTAAAATCTTATTTAAAATATATGAGGTTGCTGAGCCTTAGAAGCAAACCAAAAGAAATATAATTATAATTAAAGGAGACAAGGCCCACTAATAAAGAGTGAATAAAGTTATTTTGACTTTGGAAGAATTAAAGGATATTTAAGAACAATGCCCAAAGAAAATTCTAATAAGAATGTCTGCTACCATAAAAATGAGTTTAAAAGAGGAGATAGAAGAGGATACAGCTGAGTATAAAGCTGTTTTTAATTTGGATTTTAAAATGTCAGGCTATAAAAATGATACAGAAAAAAACATTACATTGGATTTACTAATGAAACTGGTTGATTTCTTAATAACTGAAATGGATGGAAATAATAAATCAGAAGAATGATGGAGATAATTTTTTTTATCTTTGTCTTAAAAATAAATGTGTTACACTCATGAAAGATTGCTGGAGAAAAGAAAGATAAAATGAAAATATATCAGCATTTTGGATACTATTTAAAGGGAACAAATACAGAGATTTATTAAAAAATGGCTTATTTATAAAATTGGCTTATTTGATCAAGTTTAAAATATATGTAATGTTTTTTCTAGTAGTTCTTAATCAGTTTTCTCAACTAGAACTAAATGACAAGGCTATATAAAATAGATAAGCTAGGGGAAGAAAACTTTTTGGTTCCATTTTCAGAGAACGTAATAAACAATGGTGTTAGACGGAAAGGGGAAAAATACAAAGTTTTATCTTATTAAGACTAAAATATAGGTGGTGTTTCTGGTATGTGTTAAATTTGTGAGAGTTTCTGAGAGAAACAGAGAAAATAAAAACAAATCAACTTGTGAGCTATTTACTTGGAGGGATTAAAATTCAAGATTTATAATAGTTTCTGGTAGCTCTTAATGTATTTTTCTTGATTAGATCCAAATGATGAGTCATTACAGATTTGTTTATAGATAAAAAATATGGGAAAAGATTTTTTAGAGAAAATTTTAAGTAACTGTTAAAAGTAAGGAAATATGAAATTGATTTATTTGACTAAGGATTAAAAAAATACAAGCTATTTTTAGTAACTTTTAATAAACCTTTGCTGATTAGGATTGAATGACAAGGGCATAAATATCAAAAATTTTATTTATTTTTCAATGTTAAAAAGATCCTAAAGAGAGAACAATTAAATTGATATTATAGGTAGTCTGTGACTTACCACAATCCTCAAAATTCTGTTGTTAAGTGTGTTTTGCTCCATTTAGTCTTTCTTGCCACAATTGTTAAGAGAATCACTGCAGTTGTTAAATTAATAACACAGTTATTAAGTGAATCTGGAGACTTCTTATGATGGCATCAATGAGATCTAAAGCAGAAGATACTTCCACACCAGATCAATTTGTCCAAAATATTTAAGTCACCACAGAAAACAATATGGATACCTGAAGGATATATATCTATATTATGTAAACAGCAGGAACATAAGGAAGCCATCATTACTTAAAATATATTTTATTTCTCCATTTTGTTGTCTGATTTTTTTTAAAAGAAAATGACTTGTGATTTGAGGTCTGATTCTTTAGCCTGAAATAGGAGATACAGTAGCACAGAAAGCCGGGCTACTTTACTGTTTTAAGTCCTCACTAAAAAATACAGTGGAACCTCGGGTCGCGACCGTAATCCGTTATAGGACTATGGTCGCAAGCCAATTTGGCTGTGATAAGAAGCACAACTGACTGCACGTGTGGACAAAAAATTGTGTGGACTGTGCATGCGCAGAAGGGGAAATCAGCGCGGAAAGGGAATCTGCCACGGCCGGGTTTGTTTGCCACCCGAATTTTGAATCGTGACCCAATTCAAAAATTGGGTGGATTTTTTGGTTGGAACCTGATTTGGTCCGCGACCTGAGGTTCCATTGTATAATAATCTGCACTTTGGCCCTCAAATAACTTCCTCTGTCCTTTCCTTCCTAGGGAGTGATGAACCCCATGCAAGGCTTTCTTTTCACATTGGCTTTTTATGGCTGGACTGGTTGGAATCTGGACTTGCAGTGGCAAAAAAGCCCAATTCCATGGGATTCTCTGTCTACCTCAACTGCTGCAGGAAATGGCTATGCTTTGCCAAGCGGAAACTCAGTGAATTTCCATGACTCAAAGAAAACATCAACAGTGCCCATCCATCAGACAGATGAAATTTTAAGCATATTGTCTGAAGGAAATCTGGGCACCAATGAAGGATTAATGAAAAATTCTCCTGTCTACCAAGGCTGGTAAACAGGATTCACTCACACATTCACTGGCAAGATTTGGTCTGCTTTAAATACTGTTAGCTTATTTATTCAATTACTAGATCAGCACTGAGGAATGAATGAATATATGATTCAGACCTTGAAGAAATGTTCCACTCTAATCGTTTAAAAAACAAAACAAGAAATATATGGTTGTTGAGGCAAATATAGTACCAATAAATTCTGAGCATGTCAGAATGAAATACCAGTAAATTCTTTAATATAATTTTATGTCTTCTGCAATTTGAATTACCAGCAAGACAATTTTACTTAATAAAAGATATTAGGAATCTTATAATTCCAATGATTTAGCTTAAAATTGAAAACTAAAAACATTCCACTGTAACCTAGTAAGTAATTTACAAAGCATTACATGCTTACTATTATTGCTGCCATTTCTTGTTTGTTTACTTTTTCTCAGTTGAAATCATCCCACAATCGTAGTCATAGCTGCTTTTTTCTAAAATTCTTCTCCTTAACAAGCAGAGATGTGATTGTGCTAGAAGAGGGGTGAGGAACAATGGACCTGTTTATGACTTGTGGACTTCAACTCCCAGAATTTCTGCCAGCCATTCAGCCATGCTCAGGAACTCTGGGAGTTGAAGTCCACAAGTCATAAAGAGGCCATGTTCCCCACTCCTGTGCTAGAAGTTCCCCATCACTCCTCTGATGCAGAGGTGGTATTCAGCAGGTTTTGAGTTCTGGAGAACCGGTAGCGGAAATTTTGAGTAGTTCAGAGAACCGGCAAATACCACCTCTGATTGGAGATTTTATAGTATCCTTCCCCTGCCACACCCACCAAGCCACACACGCACACAGAAACGGTAGTAAAAATGTTTGAATCCCACCAGTGCTCTGATGATGTTCACTACTTCATTCTAGCTATACCCAAAACACATGCTAGTTAAGATTTAGTTCTGCATTCTGTTTCTCTACTGACCAATTACACAGTTGTGAAAGTTAACTTTTGGAGTGGGGGTGGATTGCTTTGTATTGTATTAATCATTCTTGTGTCTTTCTAGATACATATTACTGTCTTACTGTGATGGAATGATTTCTGTTAAAAGTAATGCATAAAAAAGCTATGCATCACTAATGCAAGAGGCAGTGATACAAATTATGCAGCTTCATGAAAGACAACTAGTGATATCCAAATTAGCAATCTCCAACATCTAGATTTAGCATATGCCTTAAAGATTAATGGATCACTGTTAGCCATAATTTCCTTTGGGCTGCTACATGAAACAAACTAGATTTTGTTCAACAAATAAGTTAAAGTAAATTATAGCTTTAGAAGTTTGTAAACGAACAATTTAGTTTTTGTCCTTTATTATTATTTCTTTACAAAAAACACTATTTTTTAATATAGGATTGTCTAATTAGCATTTGTCTACACCTTCTGTCAATCTGAATTAGCCTTATATATTGGTGTATTAGCGATATTGATAGTATAAAATTCTTTGCATTGTTATGATGGGCCTCAGTGGCTGTTGTTGTAATACATGATTTATAAAGCTCAGAAAACCTATAAGCTAGTTTAAAATCGCACTTTTTGTTATGACATATTATAGTAGAACAAACAATTCATCTTTCTTTTGCAGAAAGAAATAGGATTGTTATATACAAACAGAGCAATGTACCATAACAATTACAAGGTGTCATTTAAGCTCAAAATGCCACTTATGACTTTCGTAGTTAAATTGATCTGATATACCAGGAATATAACAATCAAAAGGCAGTCTTGCCTGAGGAGACCTAAATGTAATATATTGGCTATATTCTCCTTCATGTATCAAATATTTTGCTAATTATACACCTATGGAATATTTGTAATTAACATTTATATTCAGGGGTCTTCAAACTTGACAGCTTTAAGCCTTGTGGACTTCAACTCCCAGAATTCCTCCTCCAGTCATGTTAGCTCAGGATTTCTGGGAGTTGAAGTCCAGAAGTCTTAAACTTGCCAAGTTTGAAGATCCTTGGTCTGTATATCCAAAGCACCAGGAATCTATTTTGTTTCATCTCCCCAGAAGAGTATCCAACTGTTTTTTGTTCTCATTGCAGAGATCTATTAAGAATACAGTTAGGAGTGAGGAGCCAGCCAGTTTGGAGTAGTGGTTAAGGCATCAATCTAGGAACTAGCAGGCCATGAGTTCTGGTCTTGCCTTAGGTTCAATGCCAGCTGGGTGACCTTGGGGCAGTTACTTTCCCTCAGCCCTCGAAAGGAGGCAATGACAAATCACTTCTGAAAAACCTTGCCAATAAGGGTTTTTTTGGCATTTGTCTGAGTAGTCTTTAAGAATCTGGCATGATTAGAAGAAATGGAGGTAGGAGTCTGACTTGTAGATGGTGGGGGTAGGTGAAAGAAAACTTGAGAAGGAACTGTTTGGCCCATTATTTGGCAACCAACTGAAAAATGAAATATCTAACATTTAAATAACCAAAGAAACCAAAAGGTGCCAAGATGGCGCATACAATGAAAACCAATTATCAAGTGTTTTCTAGACTTGACATGAGCATAATACCTGGGATTGATGAAACAATTAAAGTTGTTACCTTTTGATTCCAATTTTGTTACATTAAAACCGACCTAGTACTCTGTGACCATGCATGTAATATTACGATTTTAAATAAACAAAGCAACAGCAGAATTTTAGAAATTATTTATGAGTTACCACTATTTAAGCTGTAAAGTTTAATGCAGCCGCCTTTCCTGACCTTATGGTCAGGGGTGGGTTTCAAAAATTTTAGCAACAGGTTCTCTGCTTGGTTGTTGGGTAGGTGTGGCCATGCCTAGTTGACCTACTGCACCATGGCCGGGGGGATGTTTTTGCCCTTCCCGGGCTCTGGAGGCTTTCCGTGAGCTTGCGGGAGGGTGAAAACTGCATCTCTGGGCTCCAGAGGCTCTCTGGAAGCCAGAAACAGGCCCATTTCTGGCCTTCCCAAACTTCTGGGAGGCCCATTTTTTGCCCTCCCCGAGCCTCCGCATGCACCTTGCACTTACCTGCATCCAAAACAGACTAGGTTTAGGAGGGGTGGGGTGGGTGGGGCCAGCTAGGAGTGGGATTTGGGGATTCTCCGAACTGTACAGAATTTTAGCAAAGGGCTCTCCCGCACCCCTGCGAACCACCAGCAGCCCATCCCTCTTGGAACAACCTTGAAAAAATCCAAATCTTAAGGAAGTTTCTATCAGGCTGGCAAATCTGGTCAAAGACCTGGAACTTCTAAGCAAAACAAGTATAAAAAATATTTGAAAGCTAGTCTGAAATTTATCAAGGCAGATTTTTGGAGAATTAGGAAGCAGCAGTGGACACACAATACATATCACAGGCCTAGATATATAAAACACATCTGTATAGTTAAACATCCAGGATTTCATTAGAATTGGGTTGAGTTGGAATTTTGATTCATCAAGGGCTTCTGTGTTATGAACAAAACAAGTATCAGGCTGTTGATATGGATATTGTATTCAAGATCTTTCTCCCACCCCAGAAAATCAATTGAAGTTATATTGCAATATTTGCTTATTAAACCAAAGCAAATTTCTATCTGTTCTATTATATCTGGATTTAAAATAACTTGGGAGTGCCACATTCATGTCATTAAGACAGAATTATAATTCTTATCTTAGATGACAATGATCACTCTGGGGTCAAGAATTGAAAGTGTCTCACTGACCTTTGTTAGTATTTGAAAAATCATTATTAAAAAGCTACATGATATAATCATATCCCATTTCTACCATAAAAGATGGAACCAATTCAATAGTCATCAGTGGGTGCAATCAAAAAGATGGAGAAAATGTATAGAATTCAACTTATTAAAATGTCAGCTGAAATGATACCTTCACATCTATGCTTGTTTGTGATATTTTGTTTCTTTTTAATTAAGGAATACTTTCAGGCCATGTTTTAACAAAAATAAAATAAGTCCAGACTTTCACACAAACTGAAAGCCTGGTGCCTCTCATATCTGTGTAAATTACCCAACATCGGGCAAAAGTGGTTTTTCTTTGGTAACCCATTACCCAATCACAATAAGAATATTTAAATAAGGACTTTCTGATCAGCAATTTTGGATAATGAAGGAGAAGGTTTGAGAGACATTGCTGAAGTCTCAGCAATGTTGGTGCATTAAAGAGGTTCAGAGAAGGGAAAGAAAAATAATGCAACATTAACTTTGATGACTAAAAGTCACATTTCCAATTCCAAATAACATTGTAACTGCATTCAGCTATTTTCCTGTCCATAGAAGAAATTCAAGTTTTTCCACTGTGGTTTTTCCACTTACGCTAAGAGTTGGAAAATGAGGCAAAACATCAAAGTTTGGGTTTTCAACATTTCAACTCTTTTTGGGACTTTGTAAATTTGTATAATACAATTCTTGCTCCAAGACTTTAAAGTGCCCTCTATAGTTTTCTCCCTTAAAAAAAAACAACAACAGATGTGAGTATTCTACATTTCTCTGAACTTAATGAAAATTCTCTCTTTTTTGTTATGCTAGATACTATTTCCAGTACAACTAAACTCTGCATTTCAAGTATAACCCATTAGTTTGTTTTATACTAAATAATGTGCACAAAACATTTAAATTAAGCTATGGAGAATAGGTTGTTAGGGTTGCTCTATTGAAGTGTTGATTGCAACTTTGGGGCAGAAAATATAGGTGATGCACACTTTGAAAATAATGACATTTTGCATTTCATAGAAACACAACATTTCTTAGATAATTATTTTAAGCATCCTGACTTTTCTCAAGCTTCTGCACAAACCTGAAACAGAGATGCTACATCTTTAAGGAATCCACTCTTAATAGACTATTTATAGGCTGAAAAAATGATGCAATTAACAATTGCATCTTTTTTTCAGCCTATAATAAGTCAGGGTGCTTTAACGACCAACAGAAATATTGAACACAAAGATTGAAACATTTTTTTTCAAATAATTTTCAAGGCATATCCAGGCCTGGAAACACCTTCCTTACTTTACTCCTTTGAAATGCATTGATTACAATTTGCTGTTCTTTGCTTTATTTTAATGAGGGATAAACCACCACTACTCTAACTCCATATAATGTTTTCTTTTGGTTCATCATGCATTCCTTTCTTCCTTTTCCCCCCAACACTTCTTGCTGAATAAGGTGCTTAAAAAATTCTATACACTCCAGATTAGATCCAACAAAAAAAACAAATAGAAAATGCCCAGAAACATAATCCTGCCACATACCAATGTTTTACTTCTTTAGTTTACTTTGTTTATAGGATATTCATAAAATATCCTATAAAGTACATAGCATTTGAAGACTAAAACATCAACAAGTAAGTCTGTTTATATTGGCAGTTATTTCCGAGGCAATGTCACAGTAGCCTTCTTTTTATCATTATAAACACTATTAAAAATTGTAAATTCCATTAAGGAACTTTGAATAATTCAACCGTAATTTTAGTTATGCAGTTCTAATAAATATTTTTCCTCTTGGAAAAAAAAAAAAGAATGGCATGAGAACTACTGGTATTTTTTAGTTGCTTTGATCACATAGTACAAGCATAGGATCTGACAACTTATGTAGAATTTAGGTATCCAGATTTAAAATAATAAAACTATTCTGTACGTTTCTAGTCTTCAATTCTGAAAAGATGAGGTTGATAGTGCCTCATAAAGTTTCAGAAGTATTACTGTATATATGTAATGTACTTAAAGGATTTTAGTGACTAAAACATACAATGTTTCCATATATAGCACAAACTTATACAACTTTGAAACATGAGACCTTATTTATATGGAAGTCTTAAGAATTGAAGACAAAAAGAAAATGCTGATAGCATAGAAGGAATGAATAACTCACACAAAATTGTTCTAATATCAAAATATAGCAATTTATTCAAGACACTGAATATGATCTCTTGATTTTCTTCTTGGAACAAATGAATTACAACACACAAGGTGATTTGTTGAAAGAAAGTGTGTGTAGTTTTTGGGTGTGTGTATGTATGTGTGTGTAAGAGGGGATGGGTATAGAGAAAAAATGGGACGAGGGGAGGGTGTTTCAACAGAATCTATGAAATGATGAAATGAGAACCAAGCCTGGCTTCAAGTCTGACACAGACAATAAAACTTCAGAAGCCAGAATTTAGACTATCAGTGAATGGCTGAAAATATAATTTGGAAAGGAAGGAAAAGAAGAAGGTAAGAAAAAAAAAGGGGGGGGACACAAGCTGTAAAAATGGGGGAAAAAGTGCACATCACCTGGGCCCAAAATTACATAGTTTTGTTTTAAAATAAAAAATAAAAATGTAATCTCTTATATTAAGAAAAAAATATTTGTGGAACCCTAGGACTATCAGGCATTTTGATTCCCCATACAGGAACCCTGTTTACCATATTAAAGATGTAGTATCCCATTAGTTCACATGTATCTCAATTGAGTTTAAATTCAAATAGAATGTCCAGAATTTTATTCTAGAATTGGTTATAAAGTAATATTTTATCATTTTAATATTACAACACAGGTAGTCCTCTACTTACAACCATTCCTTTAGCAACCGTTCAAAGTTACAACAGCACTGAAAAAAGGAACTTACAACCAGTCCTTGCACTTACAACTATCATAGCATTCCCACTTCGGCCACTTGGCAACTGGCATGTAGGGTTGCAGTGTCAGGGGGGTCATGTGATTGCCATTTGCAACCTTCTCAGTTGTCTTTTGACAAGCAAAGTCAATCGGGAAAGATAGATTTATTTAATGGCCATGTGATTCACTTAACAATTGCAATGTTTCGCTTAACTTTGGCAAAATATTATTGGGCGCAACTTACTTAACAACTGTCTTGCTTCACAGTGGAAATTCTAGTCCCAATTGTGATTGTAATTCAAGGACTATCTGTAGTTTATTCATGTATTATATTCATATGCCTCACTACTCAGTTATTGCTGATTTGAAGCCAGATTTAAAGTATTGTCTTAAACAGTAATATTATGCATGTCTTAAGTGAATTTCATTGAGTTTAACATACTCAAGCCTAATATCTTCGGGTGAAATACTATTTGAAAAATAAAAATAAAAATGATGAAATCTGTTCTGTCTATCAAACATCTCTACATAATTTGTAAGTAGTATTTCATACAGAGTGAAATATTAAGATTAATTCTTTCATAACTTCAAGTATAAGTCAAAGCTCTATTTGAAAGCAGAATCATGGTACACCAATGATAATATTTTCCTTTAAAAAGTCATGATTTTTAAAAAAAAATTAATTCAAATTAAGTTTTGAAGTTTATAATTCTGAAATTATGTTTTAATATTCTTTCAAATTATAACATCTGATAATGAATTTACTGTGAGGGGGAAAAAGTATTTGATCCCCTGGTGATTTTGTATGTTTGTCCACTGACAAGAAATGATCAGTCTGTAATTTTAATGATAGGATTCTTGTATTACGTTTCTTGGAGTTGGCCACCAGGTTTGCGCACATCTCAGGAGGGAGTTTGTCCCGCTCTTCTTTGCAGATCCTCTCCAAGTCATTGAGTTTTTGAGGCTGACAATTGGCAGTTCAAATCTTCAGCATCCTCCACAGATTTTCTATGGGATTAAGGTCTGGAGACTGGCTAGGCCATTCCAGGATCTTAATGTGTTTCTTTTTGAGCTATGCCTTTGTTACCTTGGCAGTGTGTTGTGGGTCATTGTCATGCTGGAATACCCATCTATGACCCATTTTCCATAGAAGTCTCGAATAATTTCCTTTTTCTCTTTATTGCCATAACAAACTTGGCCTTAATCATCTATTAACTGTAATATTTTCCTTGATTCTTTTTCTTTTCTCAATTTGTATGTTAACCATCTACCTGATCTATTTGCATCTTCAAAGTAGTTCTGCTTAGCGCTTCTAATTTTCTGTGCCAATTCTTCTTTCTCTATTTGACCCATTTTAAGTTTAATTATATCCAATTTTAGTTTAATGTCCTTTTTCTGTGGCATTTTTTGTAATTCTTTTTCAAGTCTTTTATGCTCATCTTCTAAAACTTTGATGGTTTGCCTTTTCTTGATGTTCTTTTTCCTTATATAGTCAATTATCAAGCCTCTAGCGTATGCCTTCATTGTATCCCAGACATTCTGAATTGAAGTATCTTCTTTTTTATTTTCTCTAAAGAAAAAGGCCAATTCTTTCTCCATCCATTGTGTAAAGTCTTTTTGCTTCAAAATGGTATTATTTAGCATCCATCTCGATCTTCTTTTTTGTCCTTTCCATTTATCATTGGATTGTGGTCTGCCCAAGTACTTGTTTCAATGTTTGTTTCTTGAATGTTAGATATTAGTTCTGTTGAGATCCAAATCATATCTAATCTGGACCATGATGAATGCCTATTTGAAAAAAAGTATATTGTTTGATTTTAGCATTTCTTTCTCTCCATATATCTTTTAAATTTAATTCATCAATCATTTAAAAAAAAGATTTGGGGAGAGTCTTTCTGTTTTGCCTTGTTATTGTTGCTGCATAGTCCAGTTTATTGTCTACAATTCCATTGAAGTCTCCCATCATAACTATATTAATATAGTCCAGTCCAATTATTTTCATGTATAATTTTTTGTAAAATTCTTCTTGTTTATCATTCGGAGCATATATTGCATTCAGGAGTGTTTTCATATTATTGTCCATTATTTCCACCATTAATACTCTTCCATCTTCATCAGTATGAATCAATTTTGCTGGGATAGTCCCTAATTTTGGCTGTACCAACAGTTGTTCATATTGTTTTTTAATATGTACTTCTTGTAAACAAATGATATCAAATTTTAATTTCTCTAATGTATGAAAAGTTTTTCTTCTTTTAACAGCTGAGTTAAGTCCATTTTTTTCATTGAAATCAATATTTTCTCTTCCATGATTATATTTTGTAATTAGGTTTGGCAGCTCTCGTAGATCTTAGTTCACATTGTTCTTTAATCTCCACTTGTCCACCTACTGCGCCTTCTTCTTTTTCAGTCCCCATTTGGTCCTCTTGGGATTCAATTGGTGAGATCTCTTTTTCTGCTTCTGCCTCTCTCCTTCCAAAAAATTCAGCGTAAAATAGTTCTGCTTTCTCAACTGAATCAATTCTGTGTCTCTGTTCTTGCCATATAAGCATTAGTCCTTCTGGAATCAGCCATCTATAATTCACCTCCTTTTTCAATAGCATTTTGGTTAGGAATCGATATTCTCATTTCTCTCACTCTTCTAGGTATTTGTTTTAAAACCACAATCTCTTTGCCTTTATATTTCAATGTCTTCTCTCTTGCCACTTGTAATATTTGTGTTTTAATGGCTTTTTTTGTAAATCTGATGTGAACCACTCTTGGTAGGTTGTTTCTCATCGCATATCTTGTAAAAACTCGATATATCTCATCTACTCCATCCATCATCTTTTCCTCTGTTATTTCCAAAGCTTCCGCCAAAATTTCTATCATTATCGCAGCTAGATTTTGTCCTTTTTCTTCCTCTATATTTTGAAATCTGAAGTAAAATTCTGACCTGTCCATCTCCCACTTCAGCATCCTGCTTTTGTCTTGTTCAACCACTGTTAATCAACTGTCAATGTTTCCAATCTTCTCATCTCTTTGTTTATCTTCTTCTTCAATTTTTTGGAAACTCTCATCATACTTCAGCATCATTTGTTGAATGTTTTCAATTTTTTCATCGGTCTTCTCTGTCCTTTGTTCAATGTTCTCTGTTCTTTGTTCAATATTCTCTATTCTCTTTTCAATAGTATCTGATTTTGTTTTAAGATCTTGGATTCCTTGCATAATCATCTGTAAAGTCACTTGTTCTTTATCTTGCTTTAATATTATCTGGATTAAGCCTTGTCCTCAGAGTGGTGGGGAGGCAGAAGCAGAAGTTGAGACGCCAGGAGGTATGGGTTTCTTACTCATTTTGAGTGATTCAAGATCTTCAAATTCTTTTAATCCTTAGTCCAATTAATAAAGTAGCCAGTGATAATCCAAGCAAAAATGGGAGATAAAAATAGTAGAAAATAAAAAGCCCAATAATAATAAAAAAGAAAAAAAAGAAAAAGAAAGAAAGATTCTTCGGGTTCTTCAGAACCTTAATCCAATTATGAGATAGTCAATTGTAATCCAAAGTAAAAAATAAAAATAGGAAGAAGAAAAAAAAAACCCAATAGTAATAAAAAAAAATAAGTAAAAAGTTTCTTCAGGTTCTTCACACTTTAGTCCAATTGAAAGTTCTCAAAAATAAAGAAAAACCATAAAGGTAACCCAAAAATATAGATGGAAGAAGCAAAAGTCCCAATAAAAAAGGAAAGGGAGAAATTCTGAGGCCTTCCCTTTAAAATAAAAAGTAAACGTAAAAATATTACAAAAATAAAGGTTTACAATAGAACTGGTAAGGAGGGGTAAAAAAAAAAAAATCCACTGCACTTTGTTTAATTATCCAAGGCTCTTGTTATGACTTCTCCACGAGCTTCAAAGCCAAACTTCAAGTATTCAATTGTTGATAGAAGTCCAGAAGAACACCTGTAATAGCACTCTCCCGTGCTCTTCCCTCTACCTTATCAAGTTGCAATGTCCTTGAGAGTTTTTCACAATTTTCTCAACTTCAAATGGAGTATTTTCAAGCCTCTAGTTGGCAGTGTTACAAAGTTTCTTTGTTCTCACTTCTGCCCTCCTTTCCCAGGAAAAACGCAATAGGATTTTTTTTTAAAAATGTATGTGTGTGTGTGTGTGTGTATATATATATATATATATATATATATATATATATATATATATATATATATATATGGATGGATCTTTGGTTATTCGAGTTTTCTCCCGATTGGAAGTATCTAGGCTTATGTGGGAGAAAACCCGAATAACCAAAGATCCACATACAAATACCCGCGAGAACCTCAGAAAATATATATATATATATAAATATAAATTTTTACTAAAGGGAGCCTCTAATCTAAAAAAAAATAAAGTCAAAAAAAGAGATGAAAATAGATAAATATATATAAGAGAAAAACCAGTCCAGTTAACAATTGCTAAGTCGCGATAGAAGTCCAGTAACAGAAAAAATAAAATAAAATAAAAAGCCTCACTTTAACATTTCCCTTTAAAAACCGCTGCTTATTCAATTTTGCCAAAACTCTTACAGATTTCTTATTCTTAGGGTGTCCTTTCAAATCTCAAAATATTGGTAAAAAAAAAATACTCAGCGAGCCAATATGCTTTCTCTTTCAATCTCTTCCCTACCGGAGCTGTTCCAACTTCAGCAGCATTGATGGCTGCTTCTCCGCCGCTGGCAAGAAGGGCTTCTCCTGAATCAACCAGGGACTTTGTGGTGTCCCTGGGATACACAGGATGTGCCCTTCACTGTCACTTTCTCTACAGGACGATTTAGGTCCGTTTGGGCCGACCAGGGACGAAGATATCGGCTGCAGTCTCAGAGCCCCGAGATTGCAGCCATATCGTCGCGACGTCAGCTCCGGCCTCTCATCTATGACCCATTTTCAATGCCCTGACTGAAGGAAGGAGGTTCTCACCCAAGATATGACAGTACATAGCTCCATCCATCGTCCCTTTGATGAGGTGAAGTTGTCCTGTTCCCTTATTAGAAAAACACCCCCAAAGCATAATGTTTCCACTTCCAAGTTTGACGATGGGGATAGTATTCTTGGGGTCATAAGCAGCATTCCTCCAAATATGGCGAGTTGAGTTGATGCCAAAGAATTCAATTTTGGTCTCATCTCACCACACTTTCACCCAGTTTTCCTCTGAATAATTCAGATGTTCATTGGAAAACTTCAGTTGTGCCTGTACATGTGCTTTCTTGAGCAGGGGGACCATGCGGGTGCTGCAGGATTTCAGTCCTTCACAGCAGAGTGTGTTTCCAATTGTTTTCTCGGTGACTATGGTCGCAGCTGCCTTGAGATCATTGACAAGATCCTCCTGTGTAGTTCTGCGCTGATTCTTCACCATTCTCATGATCATTGAACCTCCACGAGGTGAGATCTTTCATGGAGTCCAGACCAAAGGAGATTGACAAATATTTTATGTTTCTTCCATTTGTGAATAATCACACCAACTGTTGTCACCTTCTCACCAAGCTGCTTGGTGATGTAATCCATTCCAGCCTTTATAGGTCTACAATTTTGTCCCTGACATCCTTGGACAGCTCTTTCATCTTGACCATGGTGGAGATTTTGGAATCTGATTGCTTGCTTGCTTCTGTGCAAAGGTGTCTTTTATACAGGGTAACAAGCTGAGATTAGGAGCATTTCCTTTAACAGAGTGCTCCTAATCTCAGCTCGTTACCTATATAAAAGACACCTGGGAGCCAGAAATCTTGCTGATTAATAGTGGATTGTTATGTCTCATCTTTCTCCTTTCCAAGAAAGATGAAGAGTCCAAACTCAAACAAATACAGGCAGGCAAAAAGACTCGGTCTTTACAGAGTTAATTCCTTTATACAGATAATGTCCTTGGCATTCTAACACACGTTGCCTGCCAAATCCGAACTGATAACAAGAATAATTAATCACTAAAGCTTCCAATGCAGACCATAAGAAACAATCACACCGAAGCCTGAAAGAAAAGTAAAACTTTGTCCCGTACAAGGTCTCCAGAGAAAACACACCCACTTTTATCCCATGGGGTGTGTCTCAATGATAGCTCACTCTCTGATTCACCCACACCTCCTACGTTGCAGCTCACACTTCTTCCTATGATGCTGCCTAGGATCAAGCCAACGTTCGTCTACTTGATTCCCTGTCAGAGGCTGCTCCGATATGCCCTCCTCCTCCTGATTAATCTCAGGCTGTTCCTCTCAGTTATCTGCTGAAACCTGAGGTATTATCAGGGAGGAAAGCACTGCCAAAGAGGGAGGTCCTGGGGAGGAAGGCATTCCCAATTCCTCCTCCTCATCTTCCGAGTCCTCTTCCTCTAACAACACAGGCTCAGGAATCGGAGCCACAACAGGGGATCAAATACTTACTTCACTCATTAAAATGCAAATCAATTGATAACTTTTTTGAAATGTGTTTGTTGTTGTTATTCTGTCTCTCACTGTTAAAATACATCTACCATTACAATTACAGACTGATCATTTCCTTGTCAGTGGGAAAACATACAAAATCAACAGGGGATCATATACGTCTTTCCCTCACTGTATGCCATATGGACTGTATGGGATATTTTACTACTTGCTATTTTACTTACTCACTGTATGAGTAAGTAACTACTTGATATTTTACTTACTCACTGTATGCCATATGGACTGTATGGGATATTTTACTACTTGCATGATTAATTTAAAGAGTTTTTTTAAAAGAAGTATAGGCAAAACTGCCTTTCATGAAGATTAAAAAGATACTGCATCTTTAAATAGGGATTCATCTGAATTGTTCTTTTAAATGATAGAACACAATCCAATCCACATCTGTTAGATATTTTAAGTTTCTAAAATTATGTTTTAACAAAAATACTACAACCTTTATTTCTTATTCCAAAAATACATGGGGTTCTTTCTTTTTTTAAAAAGTAATCTTTCTTCTGTAAAAAGCTTTTCCGGCACCTAAAGCACTTAATACACAATTTTTTGAAAGTGCCCTTCAGATTTCAAGATCTGAAGAATGGAAACATTAAAGAAGTAGCAGAATCAGAGGATAAAGAAAAGAGAAAAGATGGGGGTAAATTGGAAGAGAAGAAATGGAAAATAGAAGCAGTCACTAATGATGCCCATCTGCCCTCTGCATTAACTTGGCACAAATGGAAAAGACAAAGCAAAAAGTTGGTGAGGGGAGAGAGTGAGTGAGTGAGTGAGTGAGAGAGAGAGAGAGAGAGAGAGAGAGAGAGAGAGAGAGAGAGAGAGAGATTCAATTTGAACCTATGTCTATTATTGTCAAGGCTGTAACATTCCAGCTGATAAGAAAAAAATCACTGAACAAATAACAGTAGTCTAGAAAATACAAAGTGTTGGGATTACAAATTTGAGTGTATCATCAATACAAACTGGTTTTTGAATGTCCTTTGGGAGAGCAATTGTAGTGTCCAAACTAGAAAGAAAAACAATGCAATATCACATGGAGGAGAATTTTTTTCCCCATTTTGGTTTATCAAAGCATTTTGCTTCATAGATTTTGTTTTCCTTTTAATTGTTTTGTTTTTGGCACAGCTTTTCCTCTTCTTTTTAGCAGCTGTCAAAATGAGGCCTCAGAGATCTGACCCCAGCAAACAGCAGGTTTAGCTGTTGATGGCCACCTTCTTGCTTGCCTCCAAAGGCTGTAGGCTCATAGTGGAAAAATCCCCCCTCCCCAAGTGATTTTGTTTTAAAACCTTGATGAAGGTTGATGGACAAAACATTGCAAGCTCCTTTTGCCTGGGAGAAATGCATTATTTGTTTAGTTCTACTTTTGTTTATTTCCCCCAGTTTTTGCCATTCCAGAGAGGTTAAAAGTACGTTTGAAGAGTGCTTCTACCTCTACATTCAATGCTGGTCCATTTGCAGTTTCTTCTAAAATATTTACTTTCGCAGGTCTAGAACACACACCTGGAACATAGAAAAAGGGAATTGGGCACCAAATAAACTCTTAATAACTTTTGATAATTCTATTTTATACAATTCTATTAGGAAAAGAAACAAGAGCACACTTGCATTTTCATAAAATGTTCACACTCACTCAGTTTTAAATCCTGAGTATTACAAAGAAAGGCTAGCTGAAGAGTGAGGATTGCCTAAAATCAAATCCTCACTCAATTTTTTCAAGTGTGTAAAAGCATACAATGAAAGCAAGAAATATCTTTATTTGAACTTGGCCATGATAGCTAATTTTCAACTTATGATTGGTACCTTAACAACTGTTCAAAATTAAGATAGTCTTAGATAGCTTTATTGTCTGTAAAACACTTAGATTCATCCCAAAACACTGCTTACAACAGATTGCCAAATGTCCTACAGTCATGTGCTTGCCATTTGCACTCTTCCCTGCCAGCTTCCCTAGAAAGTGCTTTCCACTTAGATTTTAGCAATGAGAATTTCCAGCACCAGAAGTGAGAAGTTCATGTGTGGGCTACATTGGGCTTTCCAGGCCTTGCCCAGAGCCATGAGGCACCCCACTCCTTACTTTAGTGCTGCCTCCCTACTCTGGCATTGCAAATCCTTCCTGTTAAATAATGTTTGTAAATAATGTTTAAAATCCAAGCATACTAAACCTCTACACATTTGACTGCTTAGCAATGATGGGAACTTGCTGGAATAAGTTTCCAAAGGAGTCTTATCTTCCAGCAAAGAAACAGTTTGGGATGGGTTGCCTTTTCCAAAAGTCAAGCACTGATGCTGCATTGTGCAAAGCCCCCCATGGGTGTTCTAGCCTAGTCAGCAGGAAATGAATGGCAGAACAGGAGGGAACCAAAAGGAAAAGAGTAAGAAAGTATGCTCCTCCTCCATTCCTTTTCTATCTCCTTCCTCACTCTCACTTTCTGTTGGCAAATACTTCCAGCTGCACACTTCCCAGAAAAGAAAAAAGTATCTAGGCAAAAGAACCATTTTTCCCCTCCCTACCCAGCCAGCCATTCCTGACAGCAAAGTTTAATGCAAATTTTCCAAAAGGCCTACACAGCCAGAATCCCTAGGTCCAGGATTTAAACCTCAGGCATTTCCCCCATCTTTTCAAGGCAAAGAACTCTTGGCCATCTTTTAATGTTGGGGGCACCTGTTCCACATTTAACAATTCTATTTAGACTGAGATTTGTAGTTTCTTGTCTCTTCATCTTCAGAACTAGATTTTATTGCGCTCTGGATTTTACTCCAATATATCTTGAATAAATTTGTTTGAATTATGCCTTTTACCAGAGAGATCACTAATGGATCACAAGAAGAAATACTTGCAGTACTGCAATGCACTCATTTATGGGTAACTAAAAACAACAACCCCAAAATTGAAGAAACCATACCGATCCATCTGAAGCACTGGCTCCGACTTTGTCTCCTCTAGCATTCCAGCAGACTTCAAATATTCCACCGGTACCTCTGTAGCTATGTACTAGAGTCCCACTCTATGAAAAAAATACAACACCTTCATTCAGGGGAAAATGTATACCATTTTGTTTGTAATTTCAAACTGATATTGTAACACATACATTTCTGAAAATAATGTTTGCATTAGTTTTGCCTATAGCTTTTGGAGCAATAACTTGACCATTTGTATTTGCATATCCATGTTCCAAATGGATAACTATATGTTATTAATCTTTTGAAGAAGAGTGGACTGTTTTTCTCCTTTTGTGTAAAGACAGATGCAAAAAACCATTTAAACAGTTCTGCTTTCTCTCTGTTGCTTGTCACCTTCTTATTGTTTTCTCCCATTAAGGAATTGTTTCCTTGATTTTTTTTCTCATGCTGAAAAAAACTTTTTTTTTATTTTTTTATTTTTGTTGCAAGCCTTAATTTGTTTTGAGCCTGAGCCTTAGCCTTAGCCTTGCTGCTTTCATCTTTAGAGGCTTGGGTTATTTGCTGATATTCTGCCTTAGTTAAGTGCCCCTCTTTCCACTTTTTATGGAAGTCCTTTTTGTCGTTCAATTTATCGGAGAAGTCTTTATGCAGCCATGCTGCCTTCTTTTGAGAGCTGTTACTTTTCTTCATTAGAATTGTGCTAGACTGGGTTTTTATAATCTCACTTTTCAAAATTCTCCAAGCTTCTTGTACTGTTTTCCCCTTGAGGTTTCTCATCCATGGAATCCTTCTCAAGTTCTAAGTGTATTGAAATCAGCTGTTTCAAAGTCCAAGACTCTAGTTTGACTTTGTTCTATTGTTTATACTTTCATGATGTTGAATTCCAATACTGCATGATCATTCCCACCCAACGTTCCTGTAGCTTCATCACTGTTAGTGAGAATTAAATCCAATATGGCTGATCCCCTGGTTCCCTTCTTTATTTTTTGGAGACAAAGTTGTCTGCTACATTTGTCAGGAAACTGTTTGATCTTCCACTTGGTGCAAAGTTTGTTTCCCAGTTGATATAGGTGTAGTTTAAATTCCCCATTACTATTGTGATGTACTTCCTAAATAGTTTAGTTAATTGACTATAAAAATCATTTATTTCTTCTATTTGGTTGAGTGGCCTATAGTATACACCTATGGCAATGTCATCCCCCCCTTTTATATTGACCCAAATGCATTCAAGACGGTTTTCATCATTATCTTGATAACATAGATATTTGTTAACTATTAACTTACTATACAAAATACTTGGCCTTTAACTAAAGGTACATAAACAAGTAAGGAGTCTACATAAACTGAAAACTGAATTAAAAAATAACTAAGAATGAAACTACGCTTAAAATGTAATTTTGTCTCTAATTTATAAGAATGTGACCCTATAACAAGAGTTCCAAACTACAACTGATAAGTTTCAGCCAGTAGAAAAATGTGAGGATTGCCAAAAATTTAGCAACATTGGGAGAGTCACTGCTGAACAGAATACATTGGTATTTTGAGCAATATTTTGGGACTAATTTCTTAATTAAGTTCACATATTGAGTGCAGACTGCTATTTCTAGGAAGGAATACAGCTAATCTCATTAGCCTCAAAGTTGCTTTTGAGAATTTGACTGAGAATCAACATAAGAACAGTCCTTCTGACAGATAAAAAAAAAGTCAACAATATTACATTAGGTTAGTTTTTGGACTAAAGTCAAAATCTGAAGTCTACCATGGTGAAAAACATACACACTAACAATGAACATTTAAGTGTCTCCATTAAACATGCTTTAAATTTATTTTCAAACAATCAGACTTGCTACATGTCTCTGGACTATAAGCAGGACATTCTGTTGTTATTTTATATCATATGGTACTTATTATACATTCTGAATCTAATCGCAATTGGAGTTTAAAGTACTTGGAAAGTATTAGGTTATCTACTTCTAATTAAGCTATTGAAAGAACACTGTTGATAATGTCTTTCAATTAATGAAAACATAAAGCTGAGGGAAAGGACTTACTAAGTTTTTAAGAAGTATGATTTAATCAAATTTTATATAGCTTTATTGCTGAAAATCATTTTAGAATACAAACATTCTACTATACAACATATGTAAGATATGCCTACATGTACTATCTGTTCCTAGACACAAAAACTGCTAGTGGCAGGAATATCCTTTTGTTAAGTCTATTAGATTCATAGGCCTCTGCCACATTTATTTAAATGTATGTATCAAAAATATTTACATTATGTAGCAAAAAACAAGTTACAAACACATTAAAGAGCATATTGAAATTTATATCTTAGTGCCATGATATAAAATTACCATACCTGGGTATTCCATATATGAACACATTTGTCGAAGGATCCACTTGCTAAATATTTTCCATCAGGACTAAAAGCTACACTGTAGACAGGTTCTTGATGTTTTGTTAACGTGTGAGTGCAGATTCCTTTTTCTACATCCCACAACCGAACAGTAGAATCAAATGAAGCACTGAAGTAAAGAGACAAAACCTTTTTTAAAATTGAGAATATTGCTCATGTAGGTGATTAAAATATTACTATCAAAGTTAAAACAATATATCGATCTTATGCAATGTACTTTGCCTTCCTATGCAAATATGTGCTTGGGCTTATCTCCCCATTCCATTGCTGATACTGGGGTTTCCCAATGGACAAAATTCCTTGAACAACTATATTAGACTCAAAGCCCTATATTAACTCAGTAGTCATAAACAGTATGTAGATGGGCCATGAAACTTAACAGGGATAAGATAAGATAAGATAAATTTATTGCCATTGTACTCAGAACCTGAGAACAACGAAATAAGGTGCTCTTTCACAACATACAACTGAACAACACCAAAAAACATACACAAATAACAATGTAAAACAAATTAAAACAAATAACAGTTAAAAAACTACATAAATAAAGAGGCTTGAAGGAAAAGGATGAAGTAGGAACTGCATCATAGGAATTACACAAGCTGTTAGAGGAAGAAAGCCCTTATTCTGTGCTCAGCACAAAAATGTAGCTCTCTGTTCCTCTTCTGCCAGTGCTGACAATGCAAGGAACATTTTTCAAGACATGCTTATGCTTCTAATATTCTATGAAGAATACCAATAACTTTGTATTTGTAAGTAAATAGTTAAATATAACTGAGAGTACAGGATGCTAAGGGACTGGACCTGGCTAAAGCCATCTTGAAAGCTTCAGTGTTGCCACACTGGAGCTGAGGGATAGGGAGAGGGGATTTGAGATAGCTGGGATTTTTTACCCAAAACAAAATACTTTCTCTTGGGAATGACGGACATTCTCACACCTAGTCAGAGGAAGGTGGGGTGATGTCACCAGGCAACCAGACAGCACCTTGATTGGACTATGTGACTAATTTGTTTTGAGAAACTGACAAACTTTTAATTAGGTGAAAACCACAAGAACCTTCAGAGTCGGTTTTCACCAGATCTGTGCCAATATGACATATCCAACAAAGCTTTTCTTTGAGGAATTTACCTGCCTCGGATTTTTGCTTGCTATGGATTAATTACTTGGAAATCTGACATTGGGAAGAGAAGTTGTGTTTCAAGTGCTTTTGTATACAGTAATAGAAGACATTGCATCGTTTTACTTTTACCTTGCCAACATAATGTTGCAGTTTGGGTTGCTGGTACCTGGTCCTGTTGGACTCCATTTGATAGTATAAATCTCTTTGTTATGTGCTTGAAGGTCATGTACACAAGTGTCTTGCTTCATATTCCAAATCTATATAAAGAATCAATTGAATGGAGATAAATAAAATTTGCATTTAGAAATATTTTGCCCATCTACAATGCAGGTCACTATGAAAAAAGACTAGTAATTTCTGTTTTTAGATGGTTTTAAAAACACTGCAAATCCTTTGAAAACTTTACAGATAGTGTTTTATAACCTTCAATTCAAGCTCTTGGAAATATTATGCTTGGACCTGAGATCATACCTTTAACGTCATATCATCTGAGCAGGATGCTAGAAGCATACCAGAAGGATCCCATTTAATTGCATTGACCTCATTCTGAAATAAAGGATTTATTTTAGAATTAGTGTATATACTCTACAAACAGTGTTGTACTTTTTACAAGCAAGCAAACTACTTAAGCTGAATTTTTTGGCACATTTTAAAAAACGTAAACTTTTCAGAAGTTTCTCAAACAGGGAAATAGACTGGATGTTATTGAACCATTTTGCAAGCAAAGGTTTATTAAGATATTACCATTGGAAGATAATGATTAATTTTGCTGTAAAAAAGGAAACAATGAATTTCTTGTTTTACAACTTTTTATTCCTTCTGTGAAGCATAAGCCTAAATTTGGAGAGAATTCAATCTGTTGCTTGGTTATTGTTTTCATTTTGTCCAAGACATCCCTTTAAAATGTCAAAATTTTATGCATTCCCAATGCAGATGGAAGCAAGTTCCCTTTTTATTACAATTACTGCAGGGTTCGTGATTTTGTGCAAGATGCTTATAGAGGTTAAATGTCAATGAATTAATGTCTTAAGGCAACATTATTACTACCGCATCAATTCATGGGCATTTTGTCTGTTTTATAAATAAATAGGGATGTACTGAAAATTAGAAATTGGAATTAGAAATTGCCTCATGTAAAAATGCAAAAGCTGTTATATCTGCTGTTGTGTGTAGTGTAATGCAGAGAGACTTTATATTAATTACAATAATAATAAGCCTAAATATTTTTTTTAAAATTCAAAATTTAATTTATATTATAAATAAATTACAATTTAAAATTATATATTTTCTGGATTTGATATTTAATTGATAAATTATCTTGCATTCTCCCAATATTACAGTTAGCTATCTTTTTTACAGATCTCTTCACAGGTTAAAAAAATACCTATGGGTTTTAAATAATTTCTGGGGAAAGTGTTGCATACCAATTCACTACTACGAATTCTATTTAATGTACTAATAAAAATAGAATTTCTATTCTAAAGCAAAGCTATAACAAATAAAAATTGATTTCACTCCATTCTTATTAACATCAATGAATTTACTGCCAAGAATATACAAGATTAAATTTAAGACTAAAATCCCTAATGTATTATCTCATTTTAGAAAGAAGGCAAAACAATCTGTGGTAATAATGGAACTTTCCTTCTTAGCTTCCTGTTTGCCAGCTAATTTTTGAATGAGGAAACTCCCATCCCAGAGTAACATGTTTCTATTTTGTATGAAGACATAAATATATATTCTCAAGATTCAATATATGCCTGTCAGCTAAATGGATTAGAAAGCTATTGATTTAAGAATATAGTATTCCTGAAATATTGATAAAGTCTGTTTTAATTGCAATGTGTTAAGATTATTGCTTAATGTTACCGTGTGGCCTTGAAAGGTTTTGACTGGACGATCACAGCCAAGTCTGCATACATGTATGCACATATCAGTGCTGCATGATGCAAAAGTAGTATTGTTCTGCCAATCTACATCCAGGGCTGGAGCTGTGAAAGGAGGACAGAAAGAGACCATTAGGAAATTTGGCCAGGAAACAAATTACCTTTGCAACTGTTAATTTAATTAAATTACATGTAGCATCCTAACACTATATTATTATTCTAAGAGTATGACCAACATTATTCTGATAATATGACTGCTATTTACAATAGAATAAAAACATTACGTACCAGACTTTGATGCCACAGCATGCAGTGGGTCTAGTTTCCACTCTAATGACATTATCATACAAATAACATATATTAAAGTGTTTTATGACAGTTTTGCTGAAAATCAGCATTTACTTCTGGTTTTCAGCAAAACCAACTGCTCGTGAACCATTAGTTCATTGAACAACTGCAGTTTTCACTTAATGGCTGTGATGTTCACTAACAACCATTGCAAAAAAAAAATGTAAAATTGGGTCAGTTATGTGGATGACCCAATTTATGTCATAGTTAAGGACTACCTATAGGAGAAAAAACACCAAACAAATCTAAAAACATTCCCACAGCATACTTTCTGAAACTTGTAAAACACTATCATAATAAATTAGATAATAATGTAATTTTTGCATGCATGCCAGAATAATGCTTTTGGGAAACCAGAGGATAGACTTTTAGAACACTATCAGTTTGAACTAAACATGTGGCCCAGACTCTATGCTGAAATAATACAAGATGAAATCTTGACATAAAACAGACATAAAGCATTTAAAATGTCTGTGGCACCAAATATCCAATGCAATTTATATTGTTTGAATAACAAGATGAAAATGGAATTAATTTATGCAATTTACATGATGATATTGTTTGATATCATTTATATAAATTTATGTCATTGGTACAACGATAAGTATGTGATCAGACTAAATCACTACAAAGATACTATCCCCTATATAAAAGATAACTGAGAATAATGAATGATTTGGTCAGTGATTTGGTCTATCAATACTTTATGGTATGGCAATATTCAAAATTTTATTCTCAAAGTTGTCTAACAAAAATTATTTGACTTCTGTTCTTATCAGACAAACGCAATCAAGCAAACTAGGATGCAATAGCCTAAATCTGTTTAATAGTCATTTGTGACAACATAATTAATTATGACAGAGTAAACATTTTTCCGGCTTGTTAAATATAGCAAGCATCAATAACAGTTAATCACCTGAATGGAAAGGAAACTGTTGTTTAGCTTCACCTGTATGAGCATCCCAAATTATTGTTGTCTAGGTAGAAAAGAAAAAGCAAGTGGAAGAAATGAGTTAGGTGTTAAATAGCACTATCAGTTGTAAAGTCAAAATAATCCACATGAAACAGATAATGTGGAGTCTTCAACAGATAACAAATATGGCCGTCTATAAACTGCACAAGAGTTGATCATAACAGTATTGTGCATATAGAGAAATAAAGATTAGGGTGGCACCACCATCTGGCAAGTACAAAAATAGCAGCTGTTTCAAGAATTGAAACAGAAGATTAAAAAGATAATTAGATACTTGATACTTGCAAATTATAGAATTCAGCACTTACTTTATCAACGCCTGCACTTAAAATGTAATTGCCCTTTTTGTTCCACTTCAGAGCAAAGATGGGCCCTTTATGTTGCCCTAAGGTGCTTGCAAGATTTCCTGTGATGAATTCAAAAATAAAATCAGTGTTTTAAATAACTTGAACACTGAAACAAATTTAGGATCATTAAAAAAAAATCTAATGATCTGGAAAAATTATTTCTTACCAACTTCTGTCCATATTCTTGCGAAGCCATCATATGACCCAGTAGCTAAAAGTGTTCCATCACTCTGTAAAATATGCAAGAAGAAGAGGATTTTTTTATATGAGGCCCAAATAAGTTATGATTCAATAATTCAATTCTGATTTTCTGGTATAAAAAAGGAGATACTTTCATGACAAAGAGTACCGGTAAATATCAATATCCCTTTATATCAAAAATTAATGGCTAGTTTGACAACTAGAAACAAGACCATTAATGCAGTATATTGTTCTCAGAATAGGATAAAGAGCCCTGGTGGCACAGTGGTTAGAATGCAGTATTGTACTATTGGAGGCAAACTCTGCCCATAATCCTGATAGGGCTCAAGGTTGATTCAGCCTTCCATCCTTCCGAGGTCAGTAAAATGAGGATCTACAGTGTTGTGGGCAGTATGCTGACATTGCAAACTACCCAGAGAGTGCTGAAAAGCACTATGGAGTGGCATAGAAGTCTAAATGCTATGCTATTGCTAGTATTACCACAATAATTTAACTAATATATAATTATTTTAATGTGACAATTTAACTGATCTGAAAGGATTTACTTTTAAAATTTTATCTCAACATAATCAGGTTTTCCCTCTCTCTTTCTCCCCATAACATATTCCTAATGAAAGTTTCATGATTTCCCTTTCCTCAACAAAAGTTGCTGGATAAAAATGCATACAACTATAGGCAGTATGATAATGTACTAAGTAAAAGCCAATAATCTGGAAAAAACATTTCTACAAATAAAAAAAGTTTGCCATATACTTTTTACTTAAAAAATCTCTGAATACTGTTATACTGTCTGTAAATACTAAAAGAGGATAACCGTTTAATTTTTTGCAAGAGCATAAAAACTATGCCCTGATATTTCATACTTATTAAATATGCTTATTTTTTTTAGTATAAGTTTAGTATTTAGGTTTTTTTTTTTAGTATAATGTAAATTTTAATACAGTAATTGGTTCTGGGAGGCGCAATAAGTACCAAAAACAATGAGTACCAAACAATTTTTTACCATAAGGAATAATGTGAGTTACAAGGCAGCCGACACCAGTAAGTTCTAGCTTGTGAGTTGAGTACCAAACAAATGATGAATACCGGGACAAAAGATTCATATCAAAATGCATTGAGTACCAAATTTGATGAGTTTCAAAGCAGTTGAGTACCAAGGTATCACTGTACATGAGAATAACTGAATCTATGCTTTTTCTTTTTATAGATTAATAGGAATTATAATCTTTTTATAGATTAATAGAAGTTTCATAAATTTTATGGATGTAATGTACATAATCTTAAGGTAAAAGTTCCCCTGCACATGCATGCTAGTACTTTCTGGCTCTAAGGGCAGTGCTCATCTCCGTTTCTAAGCCGAAGACTCAGCACTGTCCGAAGATGTCTCTGTAGGGATGTGGTTGGCATGACTAAATGCCAAAAGTGTACGGAGTGCTGCTTCCTTCCCACCAAAGTGGTTCCTATTTTTCTACTTGCATTTTTTATGTGCTAAGTTGGCAGAAGCTGGGACAAGTAATGGGAGCCCACTCCGTTACATGGTGCTAGGGATTCAAACTGCTGACTTTCTAATCAACAAGCTCAGCGTCTTAGCCACTGAGCCACTGCATCCCTAAGGTAATCTTAGGTAATATTTTATTCATTTTAATAACATTCATATGGATGTTTTATTGTAGTTTGATAAATTTATTTTTCCTTTTGTTACTCACGGATAAAATGAAAGTATCTTTTTTAAAATGTATTTTCTGATTCATTTTTTTAAAATTATAAATTCTAATCTTTGTAACTTTGAAAAATACAAAACTAAAGAATAGATTCTCTATGGATCTTTAGAAATATATTATTTTATTTAAATATTACATGTGAATTTTTTTATTTTGAATATATAAATAAATGGTTCCCATCTACAATATTCTCAAAATAAACTGTTACTGCAGAAAATATTGTGACATTTTCAATGTGTTCCATAAGCACACTAGTCCAATTCTGGGTGTAAGGAGACTATTAGCATACGTTTAAAATAATTGATAATATTAATGGGAGCTGCTGAACCATTATCCAAAACATCCAGAAGGCATCAAATTGCTTACACCTAAATTACTATTATACCTGCAAGGAAAAATTGGAAGAAATATTTATATTGATACCAGTGTTGACAAACCTTTTTGGCACCAAGTGCTGAAACGGGAGCATGGACGCATTCTATAGGTTCGCCACCACGGATCTATACTGTATCTATAACTTCCTAAGTGCAGATTCCACTTTTTGTTTTTGAATCAACTGAGTGTTGATCTTTTGCTAGCAATATGAATTGACTGATTGGTTTGTCACCTGAGCATGATGTTGTGGGTTGAGAGATACTGGCCCAAACTCACTCTGCCAGCTTTCATACTAGAACTGATGGTCTTCTGGTTTCTAGTCTGGTGCCCTAGTCACTACAGTAAGCTGGTTCTGATTAATTAATTAATTGATCCATTTAATTAATTAATTTGTTCATTCATTCACTTACCAACTTGCGCGTGCGTGCGCGCGCACACACAATTATATTTTATACACAAGCTGTGTTCTATAGATAACTTAGAAGAGCTTTATCTGTCAACTTACATTCCAGTCTAATGACGTCACATCCTTATTGCTGGGAACATCATGCCCTCCTTCTCTTATACAGTGCCTCAAAACTAGTTGTGTGGAACTACCATTGTTGCTTTCATTAAGATTCCATATTCTGGCAGTGGAATCACCAGATCTAAAAAGAATGAATACATATATTACTCACAAAGAAAAGCTTGGGATTCTGTTAGCTCAAAATTGTTTTGAAATAATATTATTATATATTATTGCCTTTCTTCTAAGAATGAAGATTATCTGTCAATTCTATTTACCGTTATTGCTAGAATTGATATTGTTGGCAAGAATGAAAAATCTCAAAAAGTTTACATTTGTTTTAATCCATAATTTACCCTGATGCTAGTAGATCACTGACAGGATTCCAGGCACAGATGAACACTTCTGATTCATGACCCCTAAGAACTGTTGCTTTATTAGAAGGAATTTCAACATCCCCATCGATTTCCATTGGTTTTGAGTGATTATCTGCAAAACAAATGTAAATCTATGTAAACTAATTTTAGGCATAGTGAAAACAGAAACAACAAACATAAAACAACAGCAACAAAACTAATAGGAAAATTGGATTAAGCATAAATATTGGAAATGTTAAGAGGACAAGTCCATTATTGATTGACAGTTTAAGCCCACACTTCTATTACCAGGATTAATGAGAATTTATGGTGTTTAAACATATCAATACAATTTACAATTTCAAAATGTTTATTTGGTAATCACCTTGTAGTAAGTAATCTGAACCAAAAAGACAATAGCAAAAAGACATCTACTAATATGTAAGGCTAAAATGAGGCAATGTGTCTGTGGATTTTCATTTTTGAGCACAAAAATCTTAAAATGTCTATAGTTCAAAGATATCTATACCTATATCTAGCTCTGCCGCATAAATTTGCATTTGATGTAAACATATCCATTAGAAAACATAGTTTAACTTACTTATTGCATGCGCCCCATTCTCCTCTCCATTCACAGTGGCTTCTCCGGTCTTTGGTGTATTTTGCTGTGGGACAGCAATAGCTGTTGTTGTGACTGTTGTAGTAGTTGTGACTGCTGTTGCTGTTGCTGCTGTTGTAGCTACAACTGTTGCTGCACTAGCTTGCTGCTGTGCTAATTTCTCCCTGAAAGCCTGCTGCCGAGTTTGCACTACATCAGGCATTACTGCATCTATCAAAGATAATGACTCTATAGGTCTGCCATCAAACACTGTACCATCCTAGGAATGGAAAGAAAAAAAGAAAAAGAATTAAACTACGTTTTTCCTGCTAAATACATGAAATACTAAGCAAATAGAATACAATTACCACATAATCTGAAATTATAGTCTTAAATTGAATCTATAGAATTTTTACTACTAACTTGCTAGACTACAGTCCTCAACGTACAAAAGTTCATTTAGTGATGGTTCAAAGTTACAATGACACTGAAAAAAGTGACTTAGGATCATTGTGTGATTCCCATGGTTATGTGATCAAAATTCAGATGATTGGCAACCAACTCACATTTATGACGGTTGCAGTGTCCTGAAGTCATGTGATCCACTTTTGCAACCTTCTGACAAGCAAAGTCAATGGGGAAACAAGATTCACTTAACAACCATGTTACTAACTGATTAACTTAACAAATATGGCAAGAATGGTCATAAAATGAGGCAAAACTCACTGAACAAATTTCTCATTTAGCAACATAAATTTCAGACTCCATTGTGGTCGTAAGTTGAGGACTATCTGTTCTACACAACGATGAAAAAATTTGAATGATTAATCAGAAAATATATTATGGAAGTCACATACTGACAATGAAATTGACAATCATATACTTAAGAACAAGAAAAAATATTTTGACTTATCCTCAGAAGACATTGCTCAGAGTATCACATAAAATTATACTTAACAAAAGCTTCATTTGAAACCTTTTGATCTGGAATCTTAATTTACAAAGGTTGGATTTTGGGAGATTCAGAAAATTCATTTTATTTCTTTTTTTCTCATGAAGGTTAAAAAAGAACATAATAAAATTCCTTTTTTAGATCAGAAAAAGTATTTCTAGTCCAACATTGGATGAATCATGTAGCTAAATAGTCTATCATAGCACAATGCAAATCTCTTCTACTTTTTCTACTATGCCGATGTGTTCAGTAAGAGAGAGGTAGAGAAAATTTCACCTCACTGCTCATACACCGACCTCGTTCTGAATGCCAAGCTTCTGGTCAGTTGGATTTACTCCTTGTCCAAACCTGAATTTGAGGCCCTCAAGGACTTTATCGGGAAGAACTTGAAGAAGGGATACAACTGTATGTTGCTGACTCCTTTACTCCTTTACTTTCAAGTGTCATTGGCCATTGCTCTGTGAACTAGCATTGGTCTGCTTGTGGCTGGACTTAATTGGGAGAGTTCTGGGGTTTTGGTGAAGGGAGTTCTGGAAGAATATTAATAAAAGCAGTAACCATAGTTACTTGTGTGTGTGTGTGATCACACGGATGTAACTGTGGTATGTATGTGTGTGTATATATTGTTTTATTGGATTAATGTGTGTATGTATGTATGTATGTATGTATGTAGGTATGTATGTATGTATGTATGTATATGTTATGTCTCACCTTTACAAAGAAGATGAGAAGTCCAAACTCCAACCAAATACAAGCAGGCAAGAAGATTCAGTATTTACAGAATTAATTCCTTTGAGCCAGCAATTTTCTTGGCAGTATCACACATGCTGCCTGCCAAGTCCGACAAGATAACAGAAACATTAATCACGAAAGCTTTCAAGAAACAGGATACACCGAAACCCGACAGAAAATTCACACTTTGTCCCGTACGGAGTTCCCAGAGCAAACACACCCATTTTTATTCCCCGTGGGGTGTGTCACTAACTCAGCTCAGTCTCTGATTCGTCAATGTCTCCTGCGTTGCAGCTCACACTTTTTCATGCGATGCTGCCTAGCATCAAGCCAGCATTCGTCTGCTTGATTCTCTATCAAAGGCTGCTCCGATATGCCCTCCTCCTCCAGATTAGCCTCAGGCTGTCCCTCTTGGTTATCTGCCGAAACCTGAGGCATAATCAGGGAGGAAGGCATTCTCAATTCCACCTCCTCATCTTCTGAGTCCTCTTCCTTTAAGAATGCAGACTCAGGACTCGGAGCCACAACACTATCCTCACCACAGGGCCCTTCCCCCAACTCTGACAATCAGGATATGGTTTCAAGGGGAATTGCTCATGGAAGCTCCGTATAAGGTCCAGGGCGTGGAACGTGGAAGCATCCACCCAGGAAAGGGCCTCCAGTCCATCCCCCACCCTCTCAATGAAATACTGAAACCGTCCTTTCAGCCAGCGGGTATCCCAAATGCTGACCACTGTGCCGTCAGCAGCAGTATCATTGTCAGGTACAGGTGGTGGAACATCTACAGCAGGAGGATGGAGATCACATGAAGGGGCGTCAGGAACCAAAAGGGAACGGTGGAAGACAGGATGAATGCGCATGGAGCGTGGTAGAGTCAGACGATAAGCTACAGGGTTGATGACCACCTCAATAGGAAAGGGGCCGATGAACCTATGGTTCAGCTTCTTGATCGGGCGGTTGACCCGAAGATGTTTCGTGGACAACCACACCCAGTCTCCCACAGCCAGCGGGGTGTCGGCCGGTGAGAGCGATCCGCAAACCTTTTATAGCCCTCCTTGGGCCCTATCAATTGCTGTCTAATCAATTGTTGGACAGAATGCTATTCCAACAAGAATTCCTGCATCTTGGGAACCGGGGAAACTAAAAGTGTCAATGGAAAAAGCCGTGGATGGAAGCCCACATTCGCATAAAAAGGTGTCATTTGGGTGGAGGTGTGCTGGGAGTTGCTGAAGGCAAACTCCACCAGAGGGAGATAAGCAACCCAATTGTTCTGTCGGTGATTGACAAAACACCATAAATATTGTTTGAGAATGCCAATCACCTTCTCCGTCCCACCATCAGTCTCTGGATGGTGCGCCAACGATAAGCACACCTGCACCTGCAACGCGGTCATCAGTCTCTTCCAGAATTGAGCAGTAAATTGAACACCGCAATCCAAAACTACCCTGTCCGGCAGACCATGGAGACGAAACACATGCTGCAAGAACAACCAGGCAGTAGTAGGGGCTGAAGGTAATTTACAACATGGAATAAAGTGAGCCATTTTGGTTAACATGTCGACCACCACAAGTACAGTCATAAATCCGGATGAAGATGCCAAGTGAGTTAAGAAGTCCATGGAAATTGCTCCCCATGGTCTTTCCGGAGTCGGCAGAGGTTGAAGAAGATCAGGAGGCGTACCCGTCGCGATTTTTGCTTGCCTGCACAGTACACAAGACGTGACATAGGCATGGACATCATGCCAGACTCGAGGCCACCAAAAAGTCTGTGTGACAAGATGGAGGGTCTTAAAAAACCCAAAATGACCGGCTGCAGGGTTGTTGTGACACTGAGTCATAATAAGGGCTCGAAGCGGCCCTGTGGACACGTACAACTGGCCCCAATGCTTGAGTAAACCCTCCTCCAAAGTCAATGGGGAGTCGGGTCCAACCTCCCTGGTCCTCTGCTGCGACCAAGCGTCTAGGCGCTGTGCCTCTCGTACCTGAGTCTGCAAATCCACCGGTTCCTGGACTATGGCCAAGGATTCTGCTGACAGCACCGTCTGCAGATGAAGGGGGTTCTCAGGGCAAAGTACTCAGGTTTGCGAGACAGGGCATCCACTCTCTGATTATGACCACTGGGGATATAGGTCATAAAAAAGTTGAACCGGGCAAAAAACAATAACCACCGGATCTGCTGCTGATTCAACTTTCTCGCCGTGGACAAATGTTTCAAATTCCGATGGTCCGTCTGGACCTCCATCTTGTGTCGGGCCCCCTCAAGATGATGTCACCAAGTCTCGAACGCAGCCTTGATAACCAGCAACTCTTTTTCCCAGATGGTGTAATTGCGTTCGGAAGGAGTGAGTTTCCGGGAATAGTAAGTGCAGGGAAAAAGAGTCGCGTTATCTGCCGGGGCTTGCAACAACACAGCCCCAACAGCCACTTTGGATGCATCCGTCTCCACCACAAAAGGACGATGCGGATCAGGATGCCTCAGGACAGGTTCTGCAATGAAGGCCTTCTTGAGGGCCTCAAAAGCCTGTTGCTGTGGGGGTCCCCACTGGAACGGGACCTTCCTTCAAAGGAAGCTGGGTTATTGGTCCCATCAGCTTGGCAAAACCTGGGATGAAGGTCCGGTAGTAGTTAGCGAACCCCAAGAGGCGTTGAATATCCTTCACGCGATGAGGGGGTTCCCAACTACAGAACGCCTCCACTTTATGTGGGTCCATGGCGATGCCTTCAGGAGAGATGATGTGCCCCAGGAACTCTATGGAAGTCTGGAAGAAGAGGCATTTCTCCAGCTTCGCATAGAGTTGATGCTCCCGAAGACGTTACAAGACCAGACGAACGTGTTGAAGGTGGCTGTCCTGGACCTGGAATAAATCAAAATATCGTCCAGATAAACCACCACGAACCGATTTAACATGTCCCGAAACACATTATTCATCAGGTGAAAGACCGTGGGAGCGTTGGTCAACCCAAACGGCATCACAGTGTATTCAAAATGGCCATATCAGCTGCCAAATGCCATCTTCCATTCATCCCCCTTTCACATCCGCACCAGGTTATAGGCCCCTTGAAGATCGAGCTTGGTGAAAACAGTGGCCTCCCGCAACCTCTCCAACAACTCCGGAATGAGTGACAAGGGGTAGCTATTCCGCACCGTAATGGCGTTCAACCGGAGGTAATCGCAGCACAAGCGTAAATCTCCCATCTTCTTCTTGACGAAAAGAACGGGAGCTGAGAGAGAGGACGATGCCGGATGAACCCTCGGGCCAAGTTCTTGTCCAAAAGGTCCCGTAGGGCAGCCAGCTCAGGCTCGGATATGGAATACAAACATCCCTTGGACAATGGTACATCGGGCAGAAGGTCCACTGGGCAATCATAGGGCCTTTGCGGGGGCAACCAGTCCGCCTCCTTCTCACTAAATACATCCGAGAAGTCCGACAGTTCAGGAGGTATGGAGACAGCAGAGGTGGTGATGTCCTGGCCAGCACAGGTGTGGTGTAAGTGGTCCACGCACTGCAAACTCAGAAAAGAAATGGCGTTCTGCGACCATGCCACCTGAGAATCATGAATCCGAAGCCAGGCCACGCCGAGGACTAATGAGAGATGGAGGTCCGCAGTGACATAAAAGCGGATCGCCTCCTCATGGTCTCCAATGACCAGGCGCAAAGGCTGGGTAGTGAATTGAATGAGTCCAGCAAGAATTTCCCGCCCATCAATAGTCTCGACCCTCATCAGAGGGTCTACCGGAACCAAAGGAACATCAAAATGGGCTGCGAAGGCCTGGTCCATAAAGTTAGTTGGGCCCCCCGAATCCACCAGCGCAAGCGCTGGAATCCCTTTTGACTGGGTCGGCAAGAAAACCCGAGTGTCCAGAAGTAGATGCCGAGGGGGCCCAGAGTCAACCTCCGCTACTTTAGGTGGGTGTTTGATACGTGCCCGGCCTAGGGTTTCCCTTAGGTCGGGCCTGCCTTGGTTCCCCAACTGATCAGGCCGAGATTCCGGCACAGGTATGAGAGCCCCCCTGTGCTTTATAGGACAAGAAATAGCAAAATGTCCTGGCCCCCCACAATACAAACATAAACCTCCTTGGAGTCTCCGTGTTCGCTCTTGGGCCGTCAGATGAAGTCTGACTGCTCCCAACTCCATTGGCTCCTTGGCCATTGCCATGACACGTTGGGTGATCCGGGGCGCTGGTTGCATAGGGTGCTGTGGCAGAGATGTGGATGGATGCTCCTGGACGGTGCGTCGAGTCTTGTGCCATTAAAGTCGGGCGTCGATGCACAAGCATTGCTCCAACAGAGTGTCGAGGGTCGGGGCCAGTTCCACTCGAACCAACTCATCCTGCCAGGCCATGCCGAGGACTCATCTGACAGGCCATCCTTGAAAAGCATCAATCAAGGCTGCATCGTTCCAATTGGAATCCAGACATATCAGCCGAAATTCCGAAATGAATTCCTGCAGGGGGATTCCTGCAGGGGGCGCTTCCCTTGGCTAAGTTCCTTCAGACATCTGGCTGCCATCTGCACCCATATGGGGTCCTCATACATGTGGCGCATGTGTTGCCAAAACCTCTGATAATCCATTAACAATGGGCTGTCCTGGAGAAACAAAGGAATGGTCCATCTGGCAGCCGAGCCCGAAAGGAGGCCTATTACAAACCCCACCCGAGCCCGGTCATCTGGGAAATCCTCCAGCCTCAGAGCCATAAACAATTGGCACTGTCCCATGAAAGCCGGGAACATCTCAGGCTGCCCAGAAAACTTATCCGGCACAGCCACCAGGCATTTCCGACGGGAAGGGGAAGGAGGAGCAGCATGAGCCTGCAGCAGAGCAAACTGATTATTGTTGCAAAGTTTGGTTTTCATTCTGCAGCTGTTGGTGAAATTGCTGCTGCTGCTGGTCCATCTTGGTCAAAAGATGGTTTACGTGTGTGGTACAGGACAAAAATGTTATGTCTCACCTTTACGAAGAAGATAAGAAGTCCAAACTCCAACCAAATACAAGCAGGCAAGAAGATTCAGTATTTACAGAATTAATTCCTTTGAGCCGGCAATATTCTTGGCAGTATCACACACGCTGCCTGCCAAGTCCGACAAGATAACAGAAACATTAATCACGAAAGCTTTCAAGAAACAGGATACACCGAAACCCGACAGAAAATTCACACTTTGTCCTGTACGGAGTTCCCAGAGCAAACACACCCACTTTTATTCCCTGTGGGGTGTGTCACTAACTCAGCTCAGTCTCTGATTCATCCACGTCTCCTGCATTGCAGCTCACACTTTTTCCTGCAACGCTGCCTAGCATCAAGCCAGCATTCGTCTGTTTGATTCTCTATCAAAGGCTGCTCCGATATGCCCTCCTCCTCCAGATTAGCCTCAGGCTGTCCCTCTTGGTTATCTGCTGAAACCTGAGGCATAATCAGGGAGGAAGGCATTGCCGAAGAGGAAGGTCCTGGGCAGGAAGGCATTTCCAATTCCACCTCCTCATCTTCCTCTTCCTCCAAGAATGCAGACTCAGGACTCAGAGCCACAACATACATTCATACATACATACATACATACATACATACATACATACATACATACATATTATATACATACACACACACACACAGCTCAAAAAAATAAAGGGAACACTTAAACAACACAATGTAATTCCAAGTCAATCACACTTCTGTGAAATCAAACTGTCCACTTAGGTAGCAACACTGATTGACGATCAATTTTACATGCTGTTGTGCAAATGGAATAGACAACTGGTGGAAAGCAAGGGCAGTTAGCAAGACATCCCCAATAAAGGAGTGGTTCTGCAGGTGGTGACCACAGACCGCTTCTCAGTTCCTATGCTTTCTGGCTGATGGTCTGGTTACTTTTGAATGCTGGCGGTGCTTTCACGCTAGTGGTAGCATGAAACGGAGTCTACAACCCACACAAGTGGCTCAGGTAGTGCAGCTCATCCAGGATGGCACATCAATGTGAGCTGTGGCAAGAAGATTTGCTGTGTCTGTCAGCGTAGTGTCCAGAGCATGGAGGTGCTATCAGGAGACAGGCCAGTACATCAGGAGACATGGAGGAGGCCGTAGGAGGGCAACAACCCAGCATCAGGACCACTACCTCTGCCTTTGTGCAAGGAGGGACAGGAGGAGCACTGCCAGAGCCCTGCAAAATGACCCCCCAGCAGGCCACAAGTGTGCATGTGGCTGCTCAAACGGTCAGAAACAGTCAGACTCCATGGAGGTGGTATGAGGGCCCAACGTCCACAGGTGGGGGTTGTGCTTACAGCCCAACACTGTGCAGGATGTTTGGCATTTGCCAAAGAACACCAAGATTGGCAAATTTGCCACTGGCACCCTGTGCTCTTCACAGATGAAAGCAGGTTCACACTGAGCACATGTGACAGATGTGACAGGGTTTGGAGACATCATGGAGAACGTTCTGCTGCCTGCAACATCCTCCAGCATGACTGGTTTGGCAGTGGGTCAGTAATGGTGTGGGGTGGCATTTCTTTAGGGGGCCGCACAGCCCTCCATGTGCTCGCCAAAGGTAGCCTGACTGCCATTAGTACCGAGATGAGATCCTCAGACCCCTTGTGAGACCATATGCTGGTGCGGTTGGCCCTGGGTTCCTCCTAATGCACAACAATGCTAGACCTCATGAGGCTGGAGTGTGTCAGCAGTTCCTGCAAGATGAAGGCATTGATGCTATGGACTGGCCCTCCCGTTCGTCAGACCTGAATCCAATTGAGCACATCTGGGACAACATGTCTCTCTCCATCCACCAATGCCACGTTGCACCACAGACTGTCCAGGAGTTGGGGGATGCCTTAGTCCTGGTATGGGAGGAGATCCCTCAGGAGACCATCCACCACCTTTTCAGGAGCATGCCCAGGCATTGTAGGGAGGTCATACAAGCATGTGGAGGCCACACACACACTACTGAGCCTCATTTTTACTTGTTTTAAGGACATTACATCAAAGTTGGATCAGCCTTTAGTGCTTTTTTCCACTTTAATTTTGAGTGTAACTCCAAATCCAGACCTCCATGGGTTGCTAAATTTGATTTCCATTGATCATTTTTGTGTAATTTTGTTGTCAGCACATTCAACTATGTAATGAACGATGTATTTAATAAGAATATTTCATTCATTCAGATCTAGGAGGTCTTATTTTTGTTTTCCCTTTATTTTTTTGAGCAGTGTATATTTTTTCTTAAGTTTTTGCGGGTATCTGTATGTATGTATTCAGCTTTGTTCAGGTATTTCCCACGTCATTATAGTTGTGCTTTTAAAGTTGTAGTGACGTTTCGGCAGAATCTCATCTGCGATCATCAGGCTTCTGTATTGTGTTCATCTGTGAGTCAGGCTTTCACAGCTGTTTCTGTACAGAAACGGTTGTGAAAGTCTGACTCACAGACGAACACAATACAGAAGCCTGATGATGGCAGATGAGATTCTGCTGAAACGTCACTACAACTTTAAAAGCACAACTATAATGACGTGGGAAAATACCCGAACAAAGCTAAATACCATACATACATATGTTAGAGTTACATTAGGTAAGATGGATGGTCATATAAACAAATTAAATAAATTGATAAAATTAAGAACACCAATACAATCTTAAGCCATCCTTTTCAAGAACTGGAAAATTAAGAATGATCAGAATTTGTTGAAGAAAGACTTCAAATTCTTTGAAGTTCTATCCTAGTTCTGACTTTGACCTGACAACATTATTATCTCAGCTAAGATCAAATCTGAATTCAATGTGCAAGACTACACATTGTTCCATTCTTTTGAAATAGAATTCAAACAAATTTTAATTAATTTGAAATTCAATCTGATAAAATTCAATTTAGATTACAGTTTAAGTACTAACATGCATAACTCTGATTTATTTTTAGGGACAATGGAATAAAAAAAGGAATGTTGTATATTTTTCAACAGAGGTTTTCTATTTTTTTTTTCAAAAGGCAATCTGTTTATTCAAAATATTCTCAAAACCTCTTATCAAGAGGGGCAGAGCTTCTAAACGACTACTGACAAATCCTATCTTTCTCACTATACTTCAGTCACTTCTGGGAGAGAACTTTTCTGCAAGGTATTAAGAAGAAAAATAACCTTAAACAGACAGGCCTTTTTCTTATTTGTCTGATAGAATCCATACAAGTCCTGCAGAAACCAGTTTGAAAAATCCTACTTTAGAAGACATTAATTCTGCAAAGTTCTGCTTGAAAATATCAAGATTTCATTCAGTAGATGTTCAAAATAACAATTACAAGGGAGAGTTAGTACAATGAAGAAAGTCTAAGCATTTTTTAAATTATAGAAACTTTTAACTCCAATTAAGTAGTTAGTAAGATTAAAATGCAGCCTTCAAAAATTATTTAAAATTGAACAAACCTCTGACCACCTGCTTTTCAAGACTTAGAGGCTTGCTGGCAAGATTTTTTCCAGAAGGGCAGTTTGAACTGTTTTTTAAATAATTGTGTTTAAGAAATCTTAGCAATGTATATAATGACTGCTTCATTATGTCAGTATGGCATAAAATAACATACTTATTCAGTACTAGACTAGACAGAAACAGTTGAGTAACAAAAAGAACAGATTTTGTTCTGATTATTTTAGGAAGAATATGAAAGGAACCAATAAGGACTGTTAATCAGGTCAGTACATTAAGAGATAAGGGAGGAAAACAATAAAAACATTAAACATGGAAAAAGTAGAGAAAAATAAAAGTAGAAACTAAAAAAGTAGAAAGTAAAATTAAAAAGAAGAGCCAGTTGGTTTTATTGGATGAAGTACTAGGCTAGAAATCAGAACAGTAGTTCTAATTCTGCTTTAGGCATGAAAGTCAGCTAGGTGATTTTGGGCCTATCACTCTCTTTCAGACTAACCTACCTCACAAGATTGTTATTGTGAGGAAAATAGGATGAAGGAGGAATTTTTGATATGTTCATCATCTTGAGTTGTTTCTAAAAATGATAAAAGCTACATAAAAATGTCTAATTTAAAATAAATATAAAAACTCAAGAAAAAATAAACCAGAATAAAACAAACAGCAGAATAAATCTACCCTCCCCCCACTTTCACTTCTAAAGCTAAACAAATTCTAATAAAAGAGGGATGCAACTAAGGTGGTATTATAAGTGGGTTTTAGGTGATGTAAAACTCACTGGCCATTCACATCTGTATCAGAGAACTGAATACCTCACTTAATCATTTTTCTGATTGGTTTATACATGAAATATTTGCAATAATGAAAACTGTTTCATTTTTCAAAGGAACAGAATGAACAAAGAGCCCCTAGAGCATGTGTCATAGGTTGCCATCATGTGACATTTTGCGATGATTTCCCATTCGCGGAGCTGAGGTGGGCATGGCCTGCAGTGATGCATCTGGCCTGCAGGCCACCAGTTTGACACCCCTGCTCCAGAGCTTTCACCAGTGAAAGAAAAACAGGCATGTCCATTTTAATTAAACCAACATTAACAAATAAGTCAGGTCTGGTTTTTTTGTTCTTCTGTCCTTCAAAATTTGCATCAACTCAAGCAAACTGTCTTAGGTTGATCAAACTCTAATTGTAAAGCATTTTCTACCTAAGGAAGAGGTGATACTTGCCTCATTGATGCTTATCTCTGCTTCCACATACTGTAGGCCTTTCTGAAGTATAGAGATAAGGGCAGCAGGTGGCACTAGTGTTCCATTGATATTGGATTGGCTAATATGACTCTCTATTCCAAATGTAAAGGCGGAATGGGAAAAACCTGAGAAAAAGGAAGGCATGATATGAAATCTAAACTCTCTGCAATGTGACACATATACTAAATCCAACACAGCTGAATCCTGCACCTGTCCCAACAAGGGAGAAAAATTGCCATGTTAAATCTAATAGAAAAAATATATATGAATATATATGAAATGAAACAGAAATAATATACTTTAATGGGGTATATATTTCCACACATCACCTTGATATTTGGTCTATATATTTGGTGATTAAAGCATAAAGCTTAAGTGGCACATTAGATAATAATGAGCTGAATGTTTCTAGTAGCAGAGGGAACATAAAACGAATATTGTTCAACCAATTCTGAAAGGTTATATGTCACAGAAAAATCTGGTATGCAATCTAAGTTGTTCATTGATCCAATATCATTACTCAAGAGATTTTTCTCTGTGAAGTATCTAATATCCACATTGGGCTGCTTTGCCAACAGTGATCATAACTGGAGAGTTGAGCCAAATTATCTATCCTCTTGTAAGCTCCGCCTAGGCTGTTATCATTCATTGCATGTGGGGCTGCTTTTCAAATTTCCCTAATAAAAGCTGTTCTTAATCCAAATTAGGAATTGAACATCTCTAACATATTTCACAAAAGATCTATCAGCAGCAGCTATATCCAGGCAATTATTGGAGATAATATTATTTATTGCTGTTGAACTTTAAAGGGCACAAGGGCCTGTTTATCTGCTTTACCGAAATATATCTAAAACCAGAAGATTCTGTCACTATCATTCACTTATTCTCTAAACCAGTGGTTCCCCAATTTTTTCAGTCCACCACCTCCTTGGTGCTACAAACTCATCCTCAGTGCCCACACCCAGGGGTGCAACTCAAATTTATGTGGTCTTGGCCTAATTTGAGGGTGTGGCTTGCTGGACACATGACTGGGTAGGCGTGGCTTGCTGGACACATGATGGCTGGCGTGGCTTGCTGGCTGGGCATGGCTTGGTGGTCACATGGCCTGGTAGATGTGGTTTGGTGGGCATGTGACTGGGTGGGCATGGCCAGATGATTGGCAAACCAAATACAAGTGGTCCTCACTTAATGGCTGGTTTAACAAGTGTTCTAATTTATGACTGGCCTACCCAGAGCGACTTGACCTATTTTTGGAGTTTTGACAGCCATGCACACACATACACACACACTCCCTTCTAACCAGGGGTGGGATTCTACCAGTTTTCACCTATTCTCTAGAACCGGTTGTTAACATTCTAAGCAGTTCAGAGAACCGGTTGTTAAAAGAAATTACTGGCCTAATCCTGTAAGGAAGGCAGAAAGGAAACATTCTGGTGTTGCTTACAGAAACTGCCTCTCTGTTAACCCTTATTACATTCTTGGCAGGACTAGACTTCCTGTCTCAGGAACTTCTCTGGAGTCTTTTCCCCCTCCTTTGCTGGTACTTTGCTTGTGTGGAATGACCATTCAAAGTTACAATGGCACTGAAAAAAGTGACTTATGACAATTTTTCACACTTATGACTGTTGCAGCATCCCCACAGTCATGAGAGGCCAGGCGGGGAGATGCATGCCTCAATGTGAGTTATATTGAGTTAGCCACGCCCAGAGAACTGGTTGTTAAAAAATTTGAATCCCACCCCTGCTTCTAACCCTGCTGGAGCAGGTCATTGGATTAGAATTGGCAAAGCATCTGTGATTAGATTCTAGTAGTGAATAGAATCTAATCAGAGATGCTTTGCCGATTCTTGTTGATTTGTTTTATTTTTATTTCCTTATTTTATGTTGCTGAATTGCATTGACATGTGCGTCCCTTCTTGTGCACAGCCCAGAAGCTTTTGTGATTCTTTGCAGCAAAAATTACCGACCTCTGACTTTGCTCTACTTTTCAAACGTGCCACCACTGCTGTGTTTTAGGTGCCGGCACCGCAGGTCCACCCCACTGAGCCCACTGCATCGGAGGGACCTGCCCAAGCAAGTCTGAGTGGAGCGGTGCACCAAGTCAATGGGGTGAGCCTGAGACAGGGAAAAAGAGAGAGAAAAAAGAAAGAGAGAAAGAAGAAAAGAAAGAGAAAAGGGAAAGAAAGAAAAAGGGAGAAGGAAAGGGGGGGATGGAAGGAAGGGACAGGCAGGCAGGCAGGCAGGCAGATATATTGATAGATAGATAGATAGATAGATAGATAGATAGATAGATAGATAGATAGATAGATAGATAGGCAGGCAGGCAGGCAGGCAGGCAGGCAGGCAGGCAGGCAGGCAGGCAGGCAGGCAGGCAGGCAGGCAGGCAGGCAGGCCTTTTGGATGGATGGATGAATGGATAGATAGATATATTGGTAGACAGATAGGTAGGTAGGTAGGCAGACAGGAAAGCGGGTAGGAAGACAGACAGACAAACCTTTTGGATGTATGTATGTATGTATGGATAGATAGGTAGGTAGGTAGGTAGATAGATATATACATAGATATTTTGGATAGATAATATTCACCAGACATTTAAAAAGCCAAAACATGCAAACTCTGGCTTTGCTCTACTTTCCCAATGTGCTGCCGCCACCACGTTCAAGGCGCTGGCTCTGCCGGCTCACCCCATTGAGCCCCTTGCATCGCTCCAGTGCAGCAGTCAATGGGGTGAGCCTGCGGGGCCAGCGCCTTGAATGCGGCAGTGGCAGCATGTTGGGAAAGTAGATCAAAGCCAGAGTGGCTTTGCTCTACTTTCCCAACATGCCGCCAGAGCTGCGTTCAAGGCGCCGGCTCCGCAGGCTCACCCCATTGAGTCTCTTGCACTGCTCCGGTGCAACAGTCAATGGGGTGAACCTGCGGGGCCGGTGCCTCAAATGCAGTGGCAGCGGCACATTGGGAAAGTAGAGCAAAGCCAGAGTTTGCATGTTTTGGCTTTTTTAACGTCTGATGAATATTATTTTAATTCATGTACATTATCATGTTGAAAATGAAGAATCTCAGGTTGGTAATATATTGCATTTTATGCTCTGCTGCTATGATTTTTTTATCTTTTTTTTTTTAAAGTGATAAATATGTTTTGTTGCAATTATTATCTTTTTTTTTTCCCTTTGGTGAAGGACTAACTACCATATATTACTACACTGCTTGTAACAATATAATTGGTTAATAGGGCTGTGCAGCACTTCAGATTTGTTTTTAAAATATTCCAAAAATATTTTATTGGATTCTGAGCAGAATGCAATAAAACAAAAACAGTTTTTAAAAATAAAATAATAAAGCTAAAAAGAAACAAATGGAGAATTTGGTCAAAGGCACCCACACATACAACACAGAGCATCTCTCCAAGCTCAGCTCAAGGCCTGGGAAAACAAACAAGGTTTTTTAAGCCTTCTGAAATTCCAGCAGCATGAAAGCCATATGGATCTATCTCCAAGGGAAACTCTTTCACAAAAAGACTAAAACAGCCTTATGGAACTTAGGCACCCCATCCTAATTAAATACAGAAAGGGTAATAATATATGTAAGGATTTTTCTGGAATGGCAATGCAGTATTGCTAATAGTTTTTGTAAAATACAGAGGCAAACAAGTGTAAGAATTGGTGATATTTTTTCTCATATGATTTCAGTGCTGAAGATACTACATAAAAGCTACATCAGAGGAAACTGGCCATTATGGTGCTGTCAAAAAATCTTATGTAACAGTTATCAAAGAAATGCAACCCAATGATAAATATATTTATTGCATTTTACCTGCATTAAACATAAAACTGCCAGCAGCAATTTAGTCAAAATGTTATGCTATAAATGTGATTGTCAGGACATATTTGCATTGAGCTATTCGTGCCTACTAACATTGTCCCTGAATAGCATGTACTCTGCAGATATTTCTTATTCTGTAATAGCTTAAATTAAAAAAAAACCCTACCAATTAATTTTTATGCAGTCATTGGGAAATATGAATTTTTTCATATGAACTAGCATTGCTTTGTTTACTTTATAACAGTACAGTGGTACCTGAAAATAAGCCTACCCTGAAAACAACCCCTAGACTGATTTTTCACACCAGCACATAATATAAGCCCCACCCCCAAAATAAACCCTAGTTAATCCCCGCCCACCATCTGGTTGTACGAGGTGGGGTGAGGCATAAAAATCAAGCTAGGGTGGGGGTAGAGCTGTCCCACACACCCCGCACCTGCTTACTTTAGGATCGCTGCAGTCAGGCCTCCCGCACCCCAACACCTGTTGTGCCACTGCCTGAATTATTCTGCAGCTTCTTGTGGCAGGATGCCACATGGCTCATTGTGCTGGTGCCGCCATTTGCAGCAGAACACCACAAGGCTTGTTGTGCCACTGCCGCTACTCACGGTAGAATGCTGCAAGGCTTGTCATGCCAATGCAACCGCTCTCACATGCAACAGCACAACATGCCATGTAGCCTCTTACCGCGAGCAGAGGCACCCATGCAACAAACCACAAGAACTGCAAGTGGCCACAAAAAAATTTGGCCAGCAGCACAACAGGTGTCAGGGTGTGGGAGGCATGGCTGTGGTGGTGCTACGGTAAGCGGGTAAGATATCCCCCCCACAAATAAGACCTTGTGCTTATTTTGGGGTTGAAAAGAAAAGACTGGGTCTTATTTTCAGGGAAACACAGTACCTTGATACTCAACTGCTTTGAAACACATTGAATTTGGTTTATACAGGCTTCTGCTGGTTATTATAATGAAAACATGCATTTAATATGTAATTTGTATATAATTTCTTTATATTATCTACAAAAATTCTATACATTTTTAGAAATGGTAAGTGGGAGAATCTTTTTTCACATGAAAGGAAAAAGTTCAGTTTATCAGGACTATAACATCTAAGTATAACATTATACCTGCTACTTAATATTGAAATAACTTATGTATTACTGTTATGTATTACTGTTATGTATTACTGTTATGTATGACAACCTCATCTACATCACACACATGAAGCTAGTCCCTTTAATTGTAATCAGTGTCATCTGAGACGCAGAAAAGGAATAAGGCAAAAAAATTAAAGACATAGATTGCACCATGATCCTCAGATGGATACATGGAGATTGACCATCACCTTCCCAGAATCAAGGCTTTTGCATAACACTGTTTAAATACATCAAGAAAATGTACACTAGATTACACTAAGCTTAATTTACCCATGTAGTGCTTCCTGTAGTGGTAAACATAGTAATAACTAATTTTTACCCATTCTGGGTATCAAGGCACAAACCATAATACTTCACTCTTTCCATTGAGACAAAATGTTTCCTTTCTCAGTTAGCATTCTTTACATTTTGTGACTTTTTTGTACATGTTACTTGCATGGAAATTGATTTTCAGCTTCAGAATTTAAAACTATTTTATGATGAGAACAGATCTGGAAACCCAGGAAGATAATTTTGATAAAGATCAATGACTGATTTCTATTATATTTGCAACCATCAGTTGTTGATAGCAATCTATTTTCTTGCATTTAATTCGTTCTTGATAAAACAAGAAAGTTATAGGCTTTTTTTAAGCATAAAGAATGCAGCACCAATTTCTATGACATGGCATGCTTTGTACCCTTAAAAAGTTCCCCTCTGTCATGCAGATTTCATCCTATTCACATTAAAAAAATATTACAGCTATGCATTTTCCCATGAGTTAGATAGTGGTAAGATGGCACACTACTTTATTTTTATTTGTTTCAGACCACAGAGCTCCAGATTAAAGAAAAGCTAGTTGGTCTGCTTCCAGAGTTGAGGATCTGGCTACGAATCCTGGCTGGTCATCTTTTAACCTGGCATACCAAAAAGTTCACTTCTGAACGGAATGGCTGCTATTTAGAAGGCATTTCAAGCATGTTCTTCATTATGTTCACATCCTGACAATTTTATATTTATTTTTACTTGGGAAGCACATCCTGAACAAATACGTTTGCCAACACCTAATGTAAAGAAAATGCTTAACAGTACCTATTAAATCACCATGCTGATTGGTTTCATCCCATATATAAAAATGTGTATCACATCTAACATAAAAAAGCAAACAAAAATAAATGTCAATAAATCCAGGGCATCATATTAATTGCCATTAAGTTATTTGAAGTAGCTATTTTTAAAAAATATTTGGAAGGCTAAAAATATTCTGGTGTTTATATCTTTTAATATACTGGAATATAATATACAGGTATGAAATTAATACATGTCTGTTTAAAATATCCTGAACATCAGTTTGAATTCTGAAGTTTTTCCCTCTCTTTAAATTTGTAATTTTATATATTTTTTTCTGTTTTGATAACAATTTGGTCTAGTGTTGGACTAGGGACAGAAAAACTTAGTTGTAGATCTGCCTAAGTCATAAAAGTCTGGCTGAGTTATCTTGTGCCAATAACTCTTTCTCAACTGTTAGAAGGCAGGAATGTCAATTTGTTGCAGTTTGTTCAATGGCATAATTAAGATGTACATGATACAAAAATAGCCATGATAAAATAAAACAAAACATAATTTAAAAAGTAAAATATAAGTGCAATCCAAATAGAGCATGATCTCACTCTCCAGGCACTGGAAGAGCTGTTTTCAATAATATAAAGGGAGACAGCAGAATGCAGGCAAGTGAGAACTTCAAGAGGAAGCTGTTCAAGATGATGAATACTCCTAATGAAAAACAGCATTTCTAAGCTTCAGCCCCTTGGTACTATGAATAACTAGGAAGCTAACAAGTTTCTTTGGGAAGATGAATGAATCATATGGTTATTTCTGGTTGGAAAAGGTGATCTTGAAGGTATCTATCAGTCGGCTTAGGTTGGTTTATGCCACAACTGCTATATAAAATAATTCCACACACACCAGTGCAAAGGAAATGCTGAATATTCCATACTGTTTGTAATTTTTGTGAGAAGTTTATCCAATGCTGTCTCTGCAATAAACTGCAGTGAGCGCCAGCTTGTCATAATGGCTTGGAATTTGGAGTTGGCAATTGCAGCAGTGCTACTGGAAGAGGACAAGAGGTAATAGACATCATCAGTGCTCTAGGGCACAATGGGAGAATTGCTTAATCTACTAAACACAGATTACAGAAGTTAATTAACAAAAATTGGCAGGAAAACTATGCAAAGTGAAAACAAAATAAAAATTATCCAATTTCATAGTTGTGCATTTTGAACAAACTTGATTCAAGGTAAAAATAAATCATCATTTATACTTATATGTCTGTGTGTAATGTATATATGTTCTGAAAAATGTTAAGAAACATATTTACATATTCATTCACACATTCATTCAATTTAGCTGTTACATTCAGTTGATTTTTGGCAAGCATAACCAACAGTTTTCAATATTAGAAACCTATCAGATTAATTCCCCAATCAAGTTCACACAGAGAACTGGGTCAAGAAATTGCAGAGAGAGAGAGAGAGAGACAGAGAGAGATTAAACCTATTTAATATTTGTTAGAATTACACTTATATCTGTGCATATGAACAATGTAAAAATCTAATTGGCATCATAACCTTATCTGTAGCCTGGAGTAGCTTGAAGCATTTGCTGTTATCTTGTTACACAGAAAACATCTTTTTAGCCGATTTTATAGACTATAGCATATAGACCAAAAGAGAAAATTACAGGGTAATCAAGGAATAAAAAGATTTTCACAACAGGCAAATTTGCTTAATAGTAAATGAAATTAACAAAATTGCTGTTAAAATAATTTCATCAAAGTTGGCAATATTTCTGAAGTTTTCTGGTGTTCTGACAGCAAGGAGAACACCTTGATTTTCGAACTGTCTTTGGGGGAACATAGCATAATGAAATCCTTTGAAATAATTTCTTCAAACGTGCATTTCAGCCATTTCTCCCCCCCACCATGCCCAGATCTACAGTAGCTAGAAATAAATCCTTCCTCATAGTACTAGCTAATGTTTTATGAACCAAATTTAATTAGGACAGGCAAACTCTTTTATCTTAAGAAATTATGTTTGTCTTCAAAATATGAGTTAAATAGAAGAGCAAATATGGACATTCATGTAAAAAGGCCACTCAGCATGTCTACTTGTGCAACTGCTACTTGAAATCAGACACAAAAGAGTAGTGCATTCCTATTGCCAGTCAAATGTGTACAAAATTCAAGAGAAACACCATTACTCAGTACATCATTATTCTGCAGCAATGCCCATTACATTTTAACAATCATATCTAATTGTCTATATCTGCCCTACCAAATCTGGCAGAAGGGGCATGGCATGCTCCAGTCCCATTGCTTAAAGAGTATCACCTTTCAAGTTCTATGAAGGATATCTACAGTTACAGTACTTGCCCTCTAGAACAGGGGTCCCCAACCACTGGGCCCCGGACCGGTACCGGTCCATGGATCACTTTGTATTGGGCCGCAAAGAAATAAAAAAAAATGGCGGCTTTCTTTGCCTTCGGTGAATGCTGCTGGGATCAGGGATCAAGAACACAAAGGAGAGAAGGGGAGGGAGGAAGCAACCAAAGTCTGTCCTGCTCTCCGGCTCAGTGGCTTCGGTTTCCTCCCGCCTCGTTCCTCTCTCAGTCGTTCTCTCGTTCCTCCACCAGCCCAGGAAGAAACTGCTTCAAAGAAGCTGGCAGAGTGGCTTTTCCTGTCGGTGCAGCTCCTCCGAAGTGCCCGTTCACCCCCACACAGCTGCCCCGGTTCAATCCAGTGCTCTGTTCTGCCTGCCTGCCTGCCTTCGTTTCTGGTTGTTTCGGAGCAGAAGCTCCAAAACAACCAGAAACGAAGGCAGGCAGGCAGGCAGAACAGAGCACTGGATTGAACCGCGGGTGGCTGTATGGGGGTGAATAGGCGCTTTGGAGGAGCTGCACCGACAGGAAAAGCCACTCTGCCAGCTTCTTTGAAGCAGTTTCTTCCTGGGCTGGTGGAGGAGCGAGAGAGCGACTGAGAGAGGAATGAGGCAGACACCCGAGGGATGAGGCTGAGGAAGGCAGGGCCGAGAGGCTGGGCTTCTCAGCCGTCCTGCAGGGACTTGTCCTGAGCCGCAGAGAAAGCCGTGGGCCGCCACCGCCCAGCACTCAGTTTTGAAGGCGCTCCTCAGCCAGGCACAGTTCCTGAATCTGCAGCTGAAACCCTCTGTTTTAAATGTCCCAATAGAAGAGAATATCTGTCGCTCAGGGTTGCAATGAGGAGGCATTGGCGCTCCCTGAACTTGGTGGTTTGCTGGCAGACATTTTATTACCTGACTAGGTAACAACATCAGATGTTACCTAGTCAGGTAATGAAATGTCTGCAAGCAAACCACCAAACTCGGACTCCCCCCCCCCCATCCTTGAAAAAGTGTTTCTGCATGAAACTGGTCCCTGGTACAAAAAAGTTTGGGGACCACTGCTCTAGAACACAATTCCTTCCAAGACTAGATAGACTTCCGGAAAGACCTCCAGATTTGCCTTTTTTTTTCCAGATATGAGGTCGAGCCATGAATTGAATGAAATTGTTGCTAATTGATTTATTCTTGGTGACCATTTTTCTTTTTAGTGTCTAATGAGTTTTATTTATTGTATTTTGTTTTTTGTGTTGATGTTTATTGTGTTGGCCTCCCAACATCATTTTATGAGAGAGGAGCAAACATATAAACTGAATTAAATAAATAACTTCATTTACATTTTTGCTTCTAATTACATAATTAAAAAACTTATTCAACAGTATTAATAAGCATATCCTATGTCAGCTGTTGCCGACCAGTGGGCCACGAGAAAATTTTGGTGGGCCTCAGAGAAATGTCACCCCCAGAGCACCCCCCCCAAACAATTAATCCAGGCTGCGCAGAAACACAAGGCTGCGCTGCCCACATGGCCCGTGGGAACCCCCCCACCCACTCACTCCTTACCCAGCAAACTTGCCTGCTAAATTACTATTTTTACTTTTTCCGACCATCAGCTGTTCTGCTGTGTTGGGAGATTTAGATTAGCTAGGAAGCAAGAAATGGTTGGATTTCTTGCTTTCTAGCTAGTCTTTAGATCTTCGGCTCTGCTTTTAAGCATAGACGAACCTCCCTTAGGACGGTTCTATTATTCAGTGCAGACTCACGGCAAGCAAATTATTATGTGGCAGACTGAGCTAGCTAATGGCAGATAGATCACTGAAAGATTCTGTGAGCAACTCAATCTGCCTGCCTGCTTTGCCTAATTTTGGGTAAAAGTTGCTCTTTTTTCATAAAAAATTCAGTATTTACATACATGGTGTGTTGTGAGTTAATTTTGTGAGTTTGTTTGCTAGCAAATTTTATGTGACAGACTGAGCTAGCCAATGGCAGATAGATAGTTCTCTGAATGAATCTGTGATTCTGTGAGCAACTCAATCTGCCTGCCTGCTTTGCCTAATTTTGGGTAAAAGTTGCTCTTTTTTTATAAAAAAAATCAATATTTATATAAATATTCATAATATTTACATACAAGCCAGGCCCAGCCAGTCACATGATCACCAAGCCACACCCACAAATTAGGTCACACCCCCAGAACCAGTTAGTGGTCCCTGGGATTTAAAATTATGAGCTTGGTGGTCCCTGAGGTCCAAAAGGTTGGCAATCCATGCCCTATTTACACTGTGTTAAAAATCATAATAAATTACTAATTTTAGAATCGTATGTAAAATACTAATAATTTATTATTCATCTACTCCAAAGATCATTCCATTGAGATCACAAGGTTCATTCTCAATCATGTAAGCATCAGATTATAGTCTAATACAAATTTAAGCCCTTTTGGGAATTACAAACATTATTTTTGGATGATTGTTGGATCAATGGGGCTTAATCCTTTCCTCTTTCACTAAAGATCGCTCTTGTATATAAATATTCTTGCGACCATTTGGGCATCATCAGAAGATTCTGGAGGAGCAAGATAGCTGCGAAAATTATAATAAGTGTGGCTTCCCATGAAGTTTCATAGAAACAAGAATATATCCATTACTGCACTGAATATTAAATTATACTGTACTGCTTTGACTGGGTGATCAACACCTGCAAGAAATTCAGAACCATTCAACATCATCTATTAAAATAAAAGGAAAGTATTCAAGAAAAAAACTTTTATATATTTAATAATTTTAGCAGGCAAATATGGAAATACATAACTTAATCTGTCTAAATGTTCAATCAAAGAAAAAAGCAATCATTTTATATAAATCTTCTGTTAATCTTTTGGATTGTGGGTAGTTCAGATACAATTTGTTTTTCAGGGCAAGAAACAATGGATAGAAACTAATCAAGGAGAGAACTAAAGTAGAACTAAGAAGGAATTGCCTGGGAGAAAAATTAATCAGTGAAATGACTTGTCTCAAAGATTGTGGGTGCTCCAACACTGGAGATTTTAAGAAGAGATTGGACAACCATTTGTCTGCAATAGTATAGTGTTTTCTGTTTGTGCAGGGGTTGGACCTCCAAGGTCTCTTTCAACTCTTGTTACTCTTTTATCTTTTTATTTTGGTTTTGAGTCTATTTGTGGATAGGAATAAGATTTCAAAAAAGGCCCTGGAAAGTATTAAAATACCTTTAAGTTTACGCACTGGAAATAAAATGAACATGTGTTTAACCTTGGTTGGGCGGAGGGGCATAGCCAGCTTGATGTCATTCATGTTGGGGGCATGAGTAGCAGCCTGAGCACTCTGCCAGCAAAAACCATCTCCCAAGCTCCATTTCTGGCTGTGGTGGCCTCCTGCAACCCTCTGCTAGTGAAAACGGGGCTCGCGAGGACCAAACGTAATCCTCCCAAGCTCCGTTTTCAGTGGCAGAGGCACCATGGGCCGGTCCTTCGCTATTTCCAGGGTGGCTCCATAGGCCATTATCTAAGCACCCTTGGTCTAGCGACTCTGTCATAAAGCCCAGATCAGTGGAGGGCTGCAGTGATAGTTATCCTTCTGGAACTCTGTCCCATCTCCACATAGGATCTCTGAAGCTCAGTTGGAGTCACCTCTCTTACTAAGATCTTTCTCCCTTCGTTGTTCAGTTTCACCAGGCAACCAGATCTTGGAAGACCCTGGTTGGGCCAAATGTCTTGCATTTGAGAATTATGGAAGTCACTGTGCTCTTAGGAAGCTTCTATGCAGCAATTTTATTGTAGTCTCCCCGGGATCTGTGCCTTGTAATAATCCTGTCTCTGAGCTCTGCAGGCAGTTCCTTTGATCTCATGCAGTTGCTTTGCTACAGAATGCATTGTCAGTTATGAGGTCTTCTATAGAGGTTCCTTTCCAAATCATGTCCAAACAATTTAATTTACCAGAAGTCAACTCCAATCAAAGTGTAGAAACTTATCAGCAATGATCAAGAGAAATGGGAGGCATCTGAGCAAGTGTCATTGCAAAGGGTCTGAATACCCATCCCAATGTGATATTTCAGGTTTTTCTTTGTAATAAATTTATAGACAATTCTGAAATTCTGTTTTCACTGTCATTATGGGATACTGAGTGTAGATTAATGAGAAAGAATGAATTTCAACAACTGTAGAATCAGGCTGCTGCATAACAAGATTAACCAAGGTGAAAGGGGTCTGAATATTTTCTGAATGCACTGTATCTGGGTCTTAATGGCTTAATTAGCAGGAAATATAAATATTATTTATTGTCATGCTACACTGATACTGTAGAGTAATGAATAAGTATTTTGGGAATACTTGTTTTTAAAATTTGATAACGGAACTCTTAATCAAATATTATGTAACTATATTTTTATGTTTGCAATTTTACAAAATAAATGTACTATCCAGAAAGGCTGAACAGCAATACATAGAGTATAATAACATGTGATACATGCAGCTTGATTCTTATACCATTTCAAATGCTGAAACTCCAGAGGGAAATAGATGATATACAGTATAATTATTTTAATTGAATTTTAAATTTATCATCCTTATATTTGTTTTAATTTTTTGTGGCACATTTGGTGTAAGCCACCAAGAACCACTTCTGGCAAAATGTGTTTAATAAATAAATAAATAAAACATTATACACCGCTCAAAAAAATAAAGGGAACACAAAAATAAGACATCCTAGATCTGAATGAATGAAATATTATTAAAAACTTTGTTCATTACATAGTTGAATGTGCTGACAACAAAGCCACACAAAAATTATCAATGGAAATCAAATTTAGCAACCCATGGAGGTCTGGATTTGGAATTACACTCAAAATTAAAGTGGAAAAAACCACCACAGGCTGATCCAACTTTGATGTAATGTCCTTAAAACAAGTAAAAATGAGGCTCAGTAGTGTATGTGGCCTTTATGTGCCTGTATGACCTCCCTACAATGCCTGGGCATGCTCCTGATGAGGTGGCGGATGGTCTCCTGAGGGATCTCCTCCCACACCAGGACTAAGGCATCCCCCAATTCCTGGACAGTCTGTGGTGCAATGTGGCATTGGTGGATGGAGAGAGACATGATGTCCCAGATATGCTCAGTTGGATTCAGGTCTGGGGAACGGGCGGGCCAGTCCATAGCATCAATGCCTTCATTTTGCAGGAACTGCTGACACATTCCAGCCACATGAGGTCTAGCATTCTCTTGTATTAGGAGGAACCCAGGGCCAACCGCACCAGCATATGGTCTCACAAGGGGTCTGAGGATCTCATCTCGGTACCTAATGGCAGTCAGGCTACTTCTGGCGAGCACATGGAAGGCTGTGCGGCCCCCTAAAAAAATGCCACCCCACACCATTACTGACCCACTGCCAAACCAGTCATGCTGGAGGATGTTGCAGGCAGCCTAACATTCTCCATGGTGTCTCCAAACCCTGTCACATCTGTCACATGTGCTCAGTGTGAACCTGCTTTCATCTGTGAAGAACACAGGATGCCAGTGGTGAATTTGCCAATCTTGGTGTTCTCTGGCAAATGCCAAACGTCCTGCACGGTGTTGGGCTGTAAGCACAACCCCCACCTGTGGACGTCGGGCCCTCATACCACCCTCATGGAGTCTGTTTCTGACCGTTTGAGCAGCCACATGCACATTTGTGGCCCACTGGGGGTCATTTTGCAGGGCTCTGGCAGTGCTCCTCCTGTCCCTCCTTGCACAAAGGCGGAGGTAGCAGTCCTGATGCTGGGTTGTTGCCCTCCTATGGCCTCCTCCATGTCTCCTGATGTACTGGCCTGTCTCCTGGTAGCGCCTCCATGCTCTGGACACTATGCTGACAGACACAGCAAACCTTCTTGCCACAGCTCACATTGATGTGCCATCCCGGATGAGCTGCACTACCTGAACCACTTGTGTGGGTTGTAGACTCCGTTTCATGCTACCACTAGCGTGAAAGCACCGCCAGCATTCAAAAGTGACTAAACCATCAGCCAGAGAGCATAGGAACTGAGAAGTGGTCTGTGGTCACCACCTACAGAACCACACCTTTATTGGGGATGTCTTGCTAACTGCCTATGCTTTCCACCTGTTGTCTATTCCATTTGCACAACAGCATGTAAAATTGATCGTCAATCAGTGTTGCTACCTAAGTGGACAGTTTGATTTCACAGAATTGTGATTGACTTGGAGTTACATTGTATTGTTAAGTGTTCCCTTTATTTTTTTGAGCAGTGTATTAGAGTTGGGGTATCTTATATTGTCCAACAACGGGTTCAGGCTTTATGAAATGCTTGATATGCTTCTTATAACCTAAAAACTTAGTTAATTCAAGAAAACAATTTTCTAGGGATTACTGGACCATTGAGAGAATGTTTTTAAAAATATTGATTCTCATCCTTTCTATGCTTCAGATATAATATATTTAAAGGAACTTGGTACGCATATTATGCACATTGCTACTTGCTTGGGCTTATTGATTAGACATTACTAGGCTGAACCATGTTCTTCAAAGATATTAATTTGGGGGTCAAAAACATTAATTTGAAATTAATTCTATTTCCAAAATCAGAAATCTTTCTGCTGAAGAGCTTTGTTTATACTAAGCTTACACTGTTGCTAAAAAAAAAGTTTGAATCCCAGATTCAAAATGTTGATTAATTTGTCAACGTTCACGTTGAATCACCTTTGTAATGAAAGCGCCACAAGAATGTACAGTGTAACTACAATACATTTAACTTCAATACATGTTCAAAATAAATAATAACATTAAACATTAAAATAGGTAATTTTAACAGGTTAATTTTAATGTTTTGTTTTAAGTTTTATTTACTTTCTGACAGTAATTTTTCTATTTCCTTGGTAGTTTAGCGTGTTTTTTTTAATCTTCCTATCAATCCATTTTTATTATGGTTACAGACCAGCATTACAAATAAAAGCATTAAAAACAATAATAAAAAATAAAAATGAAAAACAGACACAATTATATATTACGATTGGTGGTGGATTATCAGTGGGCAGTTGGAGTTTGCCTAATCTTGCAGACAGCATAAAGAATATGGCCACATTCAAAGAAACTAATTTGTACTGATTTGATAACAGTAGTTGCACATATAAGAGATCAGTAGTTCCTGGATATATTAGGTACGGTGTTATAAATTGAGTCTGTGAGTCCTTATAGAAGATGGAGTATAGCAGGGTGTGATTTCAATGGTTCCTTGTCCAGAGGGATACAGTCTCAGCTCTCATAGTATTTTTTTGAATTGCCCATCCGAAACGGCTGTGGAAAGTGCATTGCAGTATGCTAATAGCACTTATAAACCATTGTATACTGCTTTACAGCATTCTCTAAAGTGATTTACTGGCTCTATAATCTGGGGGCATTTTACCGACCTCAAAAGGATGGAACCTTGAGCCAGTCAGAATTGAACTTCTGGCAGTGGGCAGAGTCAGCCTGCAATACTACATTCTAATACTGCATCACAATGGTTCCTAAGGTTAATGCCCTTTGGATATTGGGAACAGTTATTTGATATAAGTATCTCACTGCTTTAAAAGGAGAAGTTTGACTGCTCAAAAAATAACATCGGGAGAAGCTCTTGGGAAGAGCAGACTGAACTTGTTGGATTCCCAGCTCTTCAGTACATTGTTTAAGTGCACTAAGTTACATTTATTTTTTTATTTTTTTCTTCAGTGAATAACCATTTAGGTTTGTGTTGTAAACTATGCAATATTTAAATAAGAGTAACATATATTTCTATTTACTTTATATATGCTACAACAAAGTATTGAAATTTTTAAAAATGTGAATTGTAATGTTTTTGAAAAGAATAAACTGAAGTTTTAGACTAGCATTGTTTAAATTTTTCTAACCTTTTTATTTATATTTTATTATTTATTAATATTTTTTAAAGAAATCTCTTCTTCACAAAGTAAAATTATTTGTAGCAAAAACACTATTCACTGGAGCTATGTATGCTGATCCATAAAACCTATAGTTTCTTGCATTGCCACAACAACAAACCTTTTTTCTTTAAAGTTGTTTTTGTGTGGTGCGAGTAAAGTTACCATAAAAGTATCAGGAATAGCACATTTCAGGAAATTATCTGTCATTTGACAGTTTTTGTTTTGGACTGTAGACTGAAAGATGGGTTTGGGTTGGTCTGAGATAAACTATAAGGATATATTTTATAAGCCTAATCCATTATTTCTGCTTTCTTTGCTCAAAAGAATAATTTATACAAGTTATGCCAAGGAAGAACATGTTGAAATAACAAAAAGGTTGTAAAAATAAAATGACCAGAGCTGAACTTTATTTTTCACAGTCAAAAAGTTTAATTTATTCTTTTCAAAAACATTACAGTTCACATTTTTAAAATTTTTAGTACTTTACTGCAGTATTAACATTATTATTTCAGTGATACCTTGGCTTAATGGACCTAAAATACAATGAATATTATTATACAGACTTCACCCCCTTTCTATGGACTATGAATTGTCTTGTGTATCAAGGTTTTACTTTATGATGATGATAGCTTGGTTCTAATATGCAATAGTGGCTAATATATTGGTTCTAATATGTTCGCAAGTTTAGGCAATTTAGAATTTAAAAATTTATAATTGCTACACAGTACTTGTGCTACTGCTTTCAAAAAAAAGCTGAGGGATGGAAGAAATAGAAACCACCAATGACAGTTTCAAATGAGATTGATAAAATATATTATTCTTTTATTACTCCAATAAAATTGACTTTTAAATTTTTCCCAAAGCCAGTTCAACATGATTTTTACATTGTTGAACAGTATAAAATCATAGTATGTTGCAAAAGTTACTATGATTGTTCCAAAGTATGTTCCAAAAGATACTTTCATCTCTAGTTATCTGGAAAGATGCTGCTTCTCATTTAATTATCAACCAAAATACATGGAACACAATTATTCATTGTCTTACAAGTATTCGTTAAAGCTTTTGGATGTTTCAAGCTGTCTGGACTTCAACTCCCAGAATCCCCTAGCCAGTATGTTTAGCTGGGAATTCTGGAAGTTGAAGCCCAGACAGCTTAAAGTTGCCAAGGTTGAGAAGACTGCAATAAAGCCTTTCCATTCATAGAACCTTCTGATGTTATGATTCAGAATGATATTTTATTCTTCTACTGTATAAAATTTTAGTGCATTCTTATGATTTTGTTACATTTCATTTTGAGCTTCCTATAAATCCTATTAGCAGTTTTGCAAATTTCTTTATGCCCATTGGAAGTATTGTCTGTATCTTAACAAAGTATTAAAATTAATTAAGCTATACTGGGATAAATAATACTGTCAAAGAAACCAATTAACATATTTATTTTAATCTACTTTAGATGATTTTGTTACCGCCAATAACTTTGTGTTTGAGAAATACATTATATTGTGAAAAGAATAGTAATTACCTGACTCCTGGAGGTAACGATAAACCAAGAAATTCACTTCATCGCTGGTTATGCTCATCTTAGCCCCACCTCAATACAATGAGGCTTGCAAGAAGTGTGATCCACGCTCTGTTCAAAGAGGAATAATCACAAATATATCTTTTAATTGCAATATTTAATCTTAACTGTAATTTAGAATTTTAAATTTCTTAAAGGCAGGTATGTTGTTATTCTGAGTTATAGCTGCATTTAAATGAAATAAACATGTATTCAAGTAATTATTTAATTGATTGAAAAATTTAATTGTTGGGAAAATTAAGTGTAACAACAGTAAGTTGACAGTTTTGAATGAGATTTTCATCATTTATTTTGAAGCTATTCACAATTTACATGGTTATCCTTGTAAAATGAACCCACATATCAGAAAAGTACCAAATATTGCAACATAATAGCCAATTTAAAAGAAGTCATCTAGACCAACATGGTTGGTGATTCTCAGCTTATAATTTGTTTTAAAAAATTACATACAAATAAAATATAATTTTAACTATGGCTATGAATTAAAAGTATATCAAGTGGCCTTTAAAATACAGTATATAATCTAATTGTTCCAATATCTATGTTGCACTTTGACCGCTCATCATAAGTTACACAATAATGTTTTTTTTACACAATAACAGAATTGATTTTTTTTTTACAAATTCTCTACATATATATGCAACATCTGTCCTTTTTTGCACTTAGGAAAACATTTACTCATTCAAACTGTTTAGCAATTCCTTCTGCTTAAAGGGACACCTGCTATTTTAAGTCAGCTACACTAATCTACAGGTTTCCTTGAAGCTGAAGGTCAGACATTAAACTAGAAGATGTCTGCATTATTTATTTATTTATTATTTATTGGAACTATTTGGTGCTTTTATTTCAGTGTTCTCACATAATCTATCATCCATAGAGATTGTTTTCCCCCTGCAGTTTTACAATCATGGTAAATTTGAACTCTTCTTCCTAGGTATTAATTATACTTACTGCAGTAATTTGGACTTAGCACAATAGAGATAGTGATTTGCTTTTATTTCCTTCTATCGTATTTTCTAACAGAAAAATATTTTATCTTATCTTCAGTAAAAAGTTTCTTTGGAAAGAACATGGATTAATTTATAGATAAAAAATTATTAAAAAGTCCATGAAGAAAATCCAGTTTTACAGAAATTACATACAATAAGAAAAAACATAAATGCATTCAGTGGCAAGACTGCTAAAAAATTAGCATATTATCTATTTTAAGTGTTCTCAAAGCTTAGTCCACAAACTATAGGTTTATTTGTTCTGAATAAACTCTATCAGAATAATATAAAGATATTCAAATTTATTATCCCTATGTCCAAAATACCCATTTGCTGCTGCTGTTGTTCTACTATTACATTACTATTATTACTGATACCAACCAATACAACTGAAGGTAACAGAAAAAATTGCGAAGATTGACGTTGGTTTATCTTTAGACATAGCTACTTTTCACTGAACTGTTTAAATTCTAACTTTTCTCAACATTTTCAGGATTCCTAAAACATTTTTTTCTTTGAGAGTTTTCTTACTCAGACTGCTTTTCTAAACCATCACCACAGAATCTGCCTGCATTATCTTCACTGCTCTGTCTACTGCTTTATAATGGTACATCAACGTTGTATTGTCACTCCTTGATGCCCCCAATAAGTTCCCAATATCCATCAGTGATCTCTTTCTCTTTAAGATCATTTTTATCAGAATGCCAAAAAAGCAGGGTTGAAGAAAGACAGTTGTTTTAAAATTTTATAAGATATATGGATAATCTATATTAGTTGAAATGACATAAAATATCTGAAAATTCCATAATCATGTCAGTTCAAACTTCTTAGGCTGATAAAAACTCTAGAACAACTCTTGAAGCTGACTTCATTCTCAGTCATCATCTTCCCTCACACATTTTGTCAACCATGCCGAATTAAGGGCTTACATAAAAAGAGAGTTTTTAAAAACTGTATACTAAACCTTTAAAACAAGTTTTACAAAATAAACGCGTTCTTTTATGTGATATTCTTCAAAGCCAATAAATAGGTTTTAAAAAAACAAATCTAAAAGTGATTTAAAAGACAAGCATCAGATATCAAATTTATACATCATAAGATTCAATTGTGCCAGTAAAATTATTGGCATTTTAAGTCACAAGTAAACAAAGTGAGCATCAAATACTGTGCAAAGACATTGCTGTAGTACACAACATTCCTGAATGTAGCTGAAACCAGATTAAAATGCAGCTGGGTAAATTAAGAAAATAAAATTAAAATATCTTACAACAAAATGTAAGATATTATATTTTAAAAGTAAATAATAATAAATTCAGTGACCAGTAACTGAAACTCCAGTTTTGTGACTCAAGAACTCCTTCATGTTCACTTGAAGTAGTAAAATTGCTTGATGCTATGCCAGCCCAGGCTGAATAGGAGGACCTTGCATCAGGAGCTCTCAATGTGAGCTACAGCTGTGCCAAGCAATCTTCCTCCTGCAATTAAACACAGGCAGCAAACTTGGGCTTTTCCTGGACAGCACTGCAGCCAGCTAGCCTTGCACTTGTAACTGACTGGCTTTAAACCCCAAAGCCTCCAATGCACAAATGAACCCTCCCTCACAAAACAGGTTGAGTTAATTTCTCCTCCCTTCAAAAAAGCTGAATTTTCCTTCCTCCTAAACAAGTTGCATTCATTTAGCTTCCCCCTCCAAGAGGTTCAAATAAGTTAAATTCCAGGCAGCAGAAGGCCATTGTTAACTTTTTGCTTATTTTCCTCCCCAAAAACTAAGTCCGATCACATAGTTTCGTAGAGAAGCACTGGTCTCCAGTTAGTACTGTATACAACACAGCTGTGTTTCTCGCCTTAGTTTGGAGTTCTAAGTACTGCTTTGAATGCCAGCTCATTTCCTTGTCATAAAATATTGCAGAGACCTAAACCATGAATAGATGTTTGTTTGAAATCCACAGAAAGCCTCATATGCAAATATGAATATTACCAATATTATTTCAAGTAGACAATTTGAAATTCACTGTTTTCTAAAAACCAGTAGTTTCAGATAAGAGATACTAGCAGGTGATTTACAGATACAGTATGGTTGAAATCAATGGGAAATAAAACTAGGGGAAAAAAAGTCAGAGAGAAAAAGTAGCTTTATGCAGCCCCTTGCATAAAGCTACTTTTTCTCTCAATGCTATGAGGAACAGGGTCATCCAGAGACCCTGTTCCTCACATAAAAGAAAAAAAATGTAGAAAAGTGAAAAAATGTTTAAATGGGTTTAGAAATCAATATGTCTCTGCCAGAAAGCCTAAAACCTGACAACTGACTCAGAGATTACTGGATAGATACATATTTTAAACATTTTAAACTCTATTAGTTTGAATTATTTTTTCAGTTCACAGTTGGTTTTTTTTTTAATGTCAGCAGCCTCTAGCATTTAAAATCTGAAAATAGAAATGGATCTTTTCTAATTCCCTCTTGTCCACAGTGAAAAGGGCTTTTACTTTATTGATCTTTTGTTCTTAGCACTTCACTCAGAAAAAGAAAAAACACCTCTTAATTAGTGAGATTGTTTTAGATTCTATTTCATGACCTACTTCTGAGACGTAAGACCTTTGATTAGTCTTTTTGAAAATGAAATACTTTGATATTAATATATTAGCCTATGCAATCAAGAAAAGGTGTGAGAACAGACGGATCACATTACTGAAGTTAAATGAAGTTAGAAAAGTAAGTTACAAAATATAGTAATGTATGTATGTTCCAACACTGGAAAAAAAATAAAGAGTCAAATATCCAGTTTTTGTGACAAACTGTCAAAGTTTTGGTATCAGTATTAATAGCTTCCATTAATTAGACTATCATAACATATAGCAAACAATGGCAGAAAAAAAATTATGTGATACTAGGAAATCTTCATGTAGTATTCATCTAAATAGGCACATATCATTCAACTGGACAATTTTAAAAAAGATATATCCAACTGAAACTGTTGACATAATGTCATTTGATTACTATAGCAGGAAAAACAATTTTAAATCCATACAATTTGATGTTAAAATGGTAAATGTATTCAAAAATATTCAGATAAAGTAATAGGAGTACAAATGTGTACTTAATAGAAAAGGAACAAATACAGGAAGAGGAAGTTCTTTATCTCATTTGTTCTTTGAAAATGTGGCATAAGCATTTTGCCTTCTACTGAGCCTGCTCAAAATTTTGTGGCATAATATACTGTAGCTCAGAACAGAACAAGGTGAGCACTGAATAAGGAACAGGTGCAAAACTATGGAAGTACTTGCAAGGAAGAAGTGGCATTATAAATTAGATAAAGATAGAGAGACAAATAGAAAAATACTTAAAAAGAAATACATCCATCTAAACCTGGGGTATCAAAAGTCAAGGCCCATGGGCCATATCTGGCCCATGGAGTGTTTCCATCTGGCCCGTGGGGCTGCCCTGGAAACAGTAAAGCACCAGCTCATGGTGCATCTGCCAACAAAAAACAGAGCTTTCCGTTTTCAGCCAGGACGGCCTCCTGCACCCCTTTGCCAGTGAAAACAGAGCTCAAGGGGGCCATGCATAGCCTCCCGATGTCCGTTTTCTCTGACAGAGCTCTGCAGAAGGCCGCCCCAGCCAAAAACAGGGCTTGGAAGCTATGCATGGCTGTTTTTGCTGGCAACAGGCCATGCCCACTGCATCCTGGCCTCCCCCAACCCTCTATGAAATCAAGTTTGACACCCCTGATCTAAACTCTCTTTCAGTCATAAAATGTAGCTCAGTGATATGAAATAATTTGCAATATTCTCAATGGAAGAAATAAACCATGTGATAATAAGCATTAGAGGTGGTATTCAGCAGTTTCTGACCAGTTCTGGAGAACCGGTAGCAGAAAATTTGAATCATTTGAAGAACTAGCAAATACCACCTCTGACTGGAGATTTTACAGTATCCTTCCCCTGCCACGCCCCACCAAACCACGCCCACAGAATCAGTAGTTAAAAAAAAATTGAATCCCATGTAAAATATTTTGAAGGAACATCAAAAATCCTTTGTCAATATTGGTTCTGGTTTGAGCTTCTTCAGCGACAGACCAAAATCTGCGATTGCGCACAGTTTCAATCTGTGCTCGCCGCTGGAGTGCCCCGAGCCGGCTGGTTTCGGGGCTAAGCCACCCATAGTGGTGGTGAAGAGGGGGGAGACTACCAGCAGGGTCAAGGAGAGTTGCATCTCTCCTCCTCAGCTGGCCATTACTCCCTTTCCTGAAGGCGGTTGCAGTGGTGGTCAGAAATGGCCACCTCAAAGAGGAACTCAACTGGAAAAGAACATGCAGGAGGAAGATAAGAAGAGAAAGTTTTGGCCTAATTATCTCTAGTTATAAGAATGCAAAGATTAGCTAGTCAAGATACTATCTACCACTCTACTGAACTGATGAATTAATATATTTATTACATAAAGCTGCATATATTTATTTTCCAAAAACAACTGCTTTACACCATGGTATGCCACATCAAATATTAAAATTATGTATCCTCTTACCTTAATATATAGTGCCACTACGTTAAAATCCAGCAGCTTAACAGCAGTATTCAACTTATTTAAATTAGAAGAATACTTATATGACTGAGGAACCAAAACCCTTTCACCAGGGAATTACCCTTACTGAAATGCAAATCAGTTTGAATTTGAGATCTTCACCATTTCAAACTCAAGACAGACTGTTCCCACATCATAGGAAATGTTCTGATATTCTTCTTGTCACCGTTTAAAAAGTGGCCTGAATTTGAAATTAGTTTTGGAAGCTCTTTTGTGTTGCTCAATTGTTTATGATGCTTGTTGACCTAATGCATATTGGTTTGCCAAGATTGTCAATATACCTACTTCTCTTAATACTTGTAACTTACATATGTCATCAGTGATAGTATATCACTGTCTTATCTGAGTTAGGCCTATTTTTCAATTGCCTTCAAGTTACTCAATTGTTGAGGTCTCCTCCACTGACTTTTGCCTTCATCTTATACGTCCAAAATACTCATTTGATACTTAATGATTTGTCCTTTTGGTTTAGGGTATTTTCAACAATTTCCTCCACAACACAATTCAGAAGCATCAATTTCTGATGATTTCACTACTGCATGTTTTAACTAGGGTATCTAGAATTTGACAATGTGCACCTTTGTTGCCAACGTAATATCGCCACTCCTTAGTATTTTGTTTAGTTTTGCTATAGTGGCAGACATCTATTTATTTAATGAAAGTGTTTGCTATTCTGATGAAGTATTGATTCTAGGAAGACAAAGTCAATTTCAGTTCCATTTCTTCTCCACTTCTTTGATTTCTCATAGTTGGTTGACATAATTCTTTTTTAAAAAAATGCTCACCGAAGTAAATCAGTAGCATGTTCTTTCACCTTTAACAAGACCTTTCTCACTTCCTGCCAGAAAGTCTGTATTTATTACCCATTTATTTATCTATATATCACAGATCAAACTGATTATGCACCTTCAACTCGGTGTCAACTTTTAGCAACCACAAAGTTAGATTTTCTTCAGGATGATCTGTCCCAATCTCCAACATTACACCCATCACAGCTATAATCAAATTTATCTAGCTTGCTGGTGGTAGTGATTCAACCTCTTTGTATATTATACATGTGCATATTATACATAGATGGATCTTTTTGTAAATGTATTCAAAATACAGTAATTTGAACCTGGTTGTTTGTGCCTTTAATAAAAATTCTGGATTGATTTGTTCTAGGATTGGTCATTTGTTTTCTTGGCTCAGCGTATTTTTAGAAGTCTTCTCCAAAACTAGAGTTCAAAAACATCAATGTCTTTTCTATCCTACTTCTTCAAAGTCCAGGGAAAAACACTACCACCACAATTCTGATCTTTTGAAATATGTACGGTACACAATGTAGCATCTGAATACATTTTACAAGGCCTTCTTTATTATGCTACTAAGTACTAGTCCATGCCATACACCCTCCCTGACTGCTCATTATTTACTCTTCTTACTTGATCCTAAAAAGCAGAAATTATCCAAAGTGTCTTCTTTATCATTTCTTTTTTTAAATAAAGTTTTATTTGGGTTTTCACACACAAAATACAAGTAAAACATCTTTTTTGAAAATAGCATGGAGGAGGACAAAATCAAAATGTCATCCAAGTAGCATTGGATCCTTACTGGAACAGAACACAGAGATGCCATCAGTACTGCCAGAACCTTCGTGAAGACCCTTGAAGCCGATGAGAGGCCGAAGGGAAGTGCTTGATACTGGTAATGGGTATTTTGATAACAGAAACGGAGAAACTGGCAATGATGAAGCCAAAAGGGAATGTGGAAGAAGCCTCCATGAAATCAATGGAAGAGAGGAGATCACCCTCCCAAACGCTCTCTAAAATAGAATGCAGAGTCTGCATTTTAATTTGTCTGTATTTTACCAATTGGTTGAGAATTTTTAGATCCAGGATGGTTTGCCACCCCCACCCCCCCAAGGCTTTGGGAACGATGAAAAGGCAAGAGGAAAGCCCACGTCCCCGTTGAGAAGGGAGAACAGGTTGAATAGCTCGGATTTCAAGAAGGTGTTGAATGGCCTGTTTCATGAGGTCTTGCCTTGAAATGTCCTGAGAGACAGGCCAGCTCAAAAAATAAATAATGGTTTTTTCCTTTTGGGGGTGGCATTAGGAAGTCCAATTGTAACCCTGACCTAATAGTGCTGAGCATGCAGGCATCCGTCGTTGACTCCTCCCATTTGGAGGCAAAGAAGGCTAGGCAACCTCTGATGGGTGGGGAGAACGAGGGATTATTTAGAGCAGCGGAAGGAATGACCCTCACTCCCCAAAAGGGCTGTTTACCAGTAGAAAGTTGTTGCCTGCCAGATGCTTCCGCACGTTGGTCTTGGCATTGGGAGTTTGGCCTCTGAGACTAGGGGAAGCTGGATGAGGTCTCCGCTGAAAAGGCAGGAGGGCGATAAGGAGCTGGGTGATAGTCAGCTCTCTTCCCAGAGGAAGAGAGAATTTTATGTTTATCTCTGGTTTCGATGAGATAAGGTTCTAGAGCATCGCCAAAAAGCTTATCGCCCGCGAATGGAACTGAAGCCAGCTTCCATTTATGGCATGACTCCACCTGCCAATTTCTGAGCCATAACAATCTTCTTGCTGCTACTGAAGGTGCCATGGCCCTAGATGCAAATTTGGCAGAATTGAGAGTAGCATCTGCAGTGAGTTCCGCCACTGCAATAATCTTATTAAGGTCTTGGTGAGACCGAAGGTCAGAAGCAGGCAATCTAATCTGGAGTTGGTGCAGCCACCATGATTGCGCTTGAGGGCCCATTCAGAATGTTTATCATCCAGTTTCAGGTATCTTCTGGCTCCGGGGGAGTGCCAGAAGAGGAGAAAAGGCCAGAACCGGAATGTCAACACAAGGCACTGCCAGGGCATTGTCCAGAGCTGTGCTGACGTTGTAGAAATGCTTATCCAGAGAAGATGGGCGAAGACCTGCCGAAGGGAAAGTGCACTGTTCCTTAACCATGTCCAGGAGCAAAGTGGGAGAAGGCAAAACCCTGCATGCACTACAGGCCTGGAGAAGAGTGAGTCTCCCTGGCTAGAGGGATTTCCTTGTGGCTCGGGAGCCACTTCCTCTGGCAACAGCTTGGCAGTGACCCAGGCCTTGCTGAGTAATGGCCTGAAGAGAAAAGGATTGAAGACCAATGCAGAGGATGTCTGCTCTGGGCAAGAGTCCTCTTCCTCTGAAAGATTTTGGTCAAAGATCTCACCCTAAATCAGGGTGATGAGGCAGGAACTAATTGAGAAGGGAGAAGGGCCTGAGCCCTTTCCAGAGGTCGAAGAATTTGCTTAAAGCCTTCAGCCAATCCCTGCCTAATGGCCAATGAGACAATGTCTTGGATATTCCCTGGTCTATGTTCAAAGGTAGAGGCAGAAGGCCGAAGGCCCACTGCTGTGGGAGTGAAGGTGGCTTCAGGCCTTGATTGAGAAGAGGTTCGAGGCCTGGAGGGAGGGGGAGGAGCATAGGGCCCAGAAGCCTGTTGGAAATAAGGCCCAGAACTGCTTAGATCCTGAGGATCATATTATACTGCCAAAGCCTCAGGAGACCAGGATGGAGGATGGAAAGGCTCAAGATAACTTCTCCTCCCCTGGGTGGCTTGGCTGGGGCTCATGGGTATCACCTGAAACCAGCTGTAATTGCACTCTGTTGAAAAGTTCTGTTGAACTGCCGCTCTAGGGCTGCATATGTCTGTGCTTTTCTGCCCTCAGCTCAGCCTGAGTTGCCTTCTTAAGGGCTAGAGCCTTAGCTCTGATTTTAGCAGCCACCTCACTCTGGACCAATTGGTGTTGCCTATGTCTTTTTCTCCTATTGGGCTTAAGAGACTGCTCCACTGGGGGGGGAAAGCTCTGCCTGACCCTTATCTTGCTCCATAGTAGAATAAAAGGCTCTTGCGATGGAAAGAAACTGTTTGTAAATTTTTTGTATTAAGTCCCTTAGGGTATAAATTGGCCCCTGGGCTTACAAAATGGCTGTCACCTCATGGTGGAAGGCTTCAAGCCAAGATGGCCACTGACTATGGGAAACAGACTCCGAGATTAAAGAATCACTCCTTAGGGTATAAAGAGCCCCGAGTGAAGACAGCAAAGGAAAGGGCAGGCTCTGGCCACATGATTAGCTGGCTGACGCTGTTATCGGTTTGCCGATCGCTTTTTATGACCGCCCAAACCGCAGGCGTGGGGGAGGTCTACAGACTCTGCCCAACTTTCCTGAACAGCGCTCTGGCAATGCTGCTCCCAACGTTGCAGCAGAGAGAGAGAGCCCTGCTCTCCTGGAAGAGCAGCTGCCCTGGGAGCTGCTTGAAGCAAAGAAAAAAAGGTACTGAAGATCGCTGGTGAGTGCTAACTAATAGAACACTTTCAGAGACACAGCTACTGACTGAAAGGAGCTGAGTCAAAAGCTGGGGTATCTTCCGGGGGCTGGCTTTTATATCTTAGTACAGACTCAGCTAAATGATGTCATAGGAAGCAGTCAACCCATCCTGGGCTCTCGATGCAGCATGGAGGAGAAGGCACACAATATCAACTGGCTGGAACTGAGAGTGGTGTACTTGGCACTCCGACAATTCCTCCTGCATCTCCATTGCAAACATGTGCTCGTCTTAACAGACAACATAACTACAAAGGCCCATATCAACAAACAAGGGGGCACTCATTCCAATCTACTAATGAGGGAAGCAGAAAGACTATTCCTGTGGGCCGAAACCCATCTTCTCTCTCTAAAAGCAAAGCACATATCTGGAGTAGCGAATTTACAAACAGATTGGCTCAGCAGAGCCATGTTAGACCAATCAGAGTGGTGTCTGGACCCCAAGATCTTTCTGGAGTTTGGGCCAACCGGTTGTCGACCTGTTTGCCTCCCCATTCAATGCACAGCTTCCCCAATTCATTTCTCATTACCCATCGCAGGGAGCAGAGGACGTGAATGCCCTCAGATGTCACTGGCCCACCAGACTACTATACACCTTTCCTTCCCTCCCTGTGATCCCCAAATTGATTCAGAATTTGCTGGAAGAAAAAGCTACTATTAGTGGCTCCTTATTGGCCAAGGCGAGCATGTTTCGTGGACCTGAAGGACCTCTCGACGTTACCACCATGGAGGATCCCATCATCGGTCATATTGCCATCTCAAGGCTCAGTGTTATACCCGGACCCCCAATGGCTAAACTTAGCCGTATGGAAATTGAATGGCGACGTCTGAGAGATGAACATCTTTCTACTCAAGTTATTCACACTATTCAGTTGGCTCAACGTCCTTTGATGAACCGAATCTATGAGGCCATCTGGTGTAGCTTCTGCCATTGGTGTCAGAGAGTTCAGATCGACCCCACTTCCCCATCAGTAGCGCAGTTATTAGAATTTTTACAGGGGGGCCTAAACAAAGGGTTATCACCCAATACTCTGCGGAGACAGGTGGCGGCCCTGGCTTCGGTTATATCTTGGGATGATCTTACTTCCATATGTCATCACCCTCGCATTCGCAGTTTTCTGCGCGGTGCCAAGAACTTGAGGCCCCCCGTAGTGCACCAATATCCAACTTGGGACTTAAATAAGGTACTATTGGCCCTTACTACAGGTCCCTTCGAGCCAGTAAGGACCATGACGCTTCAATTTCTTACCTACAAAGTAGTTTTCCTGATAGCAATTACATCTGCCCAAAGAATCTCCGAACTAGCTGCATTATCGGTGCACAAAGACCTCTGAATTTTCCATTCAGATAGAATGGTTCTCAGACTAGATCCTTCCTTCATTCCAAAAGTTAATTCAGCATTCCATAGAGCCCAAGAGCTGGTGCTCCCAAATTTTTGCTCACGTCCATCACACAGGCTCAAACACCAATGGCACCGATTAGACGTAAGAAGGGCCTTAAGCATCTACACGGCACGGCACCCTCCAGAAAGACCGAAGTCCTCTTCATGTCCTTTCAGCCTAACACCCTGGGGCACAAGGTTTCACCCTCTAATCTCAGTAGATGGCTAAGGGCCACCATTGCTAAGTTGTATTGACTCTCACTTGATACCAGTGCCCCAAGGCATTACCGTTCACTCCACCAGGAATGCAACCACCACAGCAGCATGGATGACTCAAGCTACAATAGAGGAGATTTGCCAAGCTGCAACCTGGGCTTCTCCATCTCCTTTTATTAGAAATTATAAAATTGACGTATTTGCTTGCTGAGGCTTCATTTGGTAGGCGAGTTCTGCAGCAAGTTATTTCAGAGACAGTTAGGTCTGCAACTCAGATGGAGTCCCTCCCTTAGGACAGTGGCAAGTTTTGGTATGTCCCATCAATGGATGCTCTGAACAGCTCATGGGAGAAAGGGCGTTGGTACTTACCTGATACGCCTATTCTCTGTGAGCTGTGAAGAGCATCCAGCCCCACCCTTTAATTCCGTCTGGTAGGGGGTCTGTTCCGGCCAGGGTTATTATATAGGCTTAAGCATATAGGGTATCAATATCTCGGCTTTGCATAACTGGGGACGCTAAGGAGGAATCTCATGAAGGAGGAGGAGTGTTCTCAAGTTTAAGCCCAGCCATCCTAGAAGAGACTGAAGCACCTCATGAATGACAATTAAAAATGATTCATTGAAAGGATTATATTTTTAATAATCTTTCTTTTCACACACACAGAAACATACACACAGAAACATACACACAAACAGAGACAGAGATAGAAAACACACCTTCTTTCTCCTCCAGAGCACTGTTTCAACAACAGCATTTATTTTCTTCAGAGACAATAGACTGTATGGTTCATATTATACTTCAATGCATTAGTTAATGGGCCAGTTAAAAATTAAAGCATTGTGTGTGCTTGAAAATAAACAAATGCAAAACAGCTGTACCTAAGACATAAAGTTTATGTTGAATAGGATGAAAGCTCTTATTATCTTTTCACTGTGAGTGTTTAAGTGCAGCATCATTTTACTCTAGTCTATTGCTCCAATCTTTATGGATTCATCATGCGTCAAAAAAGCATAACATATAGTAATATCATTTGCCAATAATACTATGTAAATACAGCTTTTAAAATAGTCTACTAACTCAGATATCACTTGAAGCAATTAGAAACATTAGTCATTGGCAAAATGTATGGTTACTATCCTCCATCTTTTCAAACTGCCAGGCAGCCTTGAGGAATTTCGTCTGTCTTTTCATGATAGCTGTGGAATGAAGAAGGGCACGGATGCTACTGCCTTTTAATCTTATACTTGTCATCTGTTAATTATTACAGCAGATGACAGTTCTGTCCTGGACAAAAGAAACAAGAACTATGTAATCAAATTCATTGATCTTGGAATCAGTATCCTTTTTACCAAGTGCAAAATATGGAGAACTACAAGCAGAAAAAAATGTCTGAGCAGGATTCCAGAATGAAAGTAAATCTAAATAAGTAGTAGAACACAATATGAATAATAAACAGCATTTTAAATTGAATAATTATTGTCAATCAAATATTTCATTTTAAAAAATTAGATAAAATTCTTTGCACTCAGCTTCAGTCATTTCTGTTTACCATATTTTTTGGACTATAAGATGCTCTGAAGTATAAGATGCACTAGCTTTTGGGAAGGAAAACAAGAAAAAAAAAACCTGCCTCTACCTCCCAGCAATTTGCCTCTTTGCAGCAAACAGCAAACAGCCTGGTTGGTTTCAGCACAGCTTGATTAGCACAAGCAGCTGATCGTCAATTGAATCTACCTCCCGACGATCAGCTGTTTCAGGCTGCAGAGATCGCCATCACCTATTGCCACCTCTGCATGCCCCATTTTTGGCCTCCGCATCCAGTTTTTGGGCTCCACACGTCCCATTTTTGGCCCGTTCTAATCCCCACCACCTAGATCCAGCATATAATTCTATTTTTATATTTTATAATATAACTTATATTTAATGAGACAAAGTTAGATACAAAATTTTATCTGGTTAACTAAGTTAAAAATGTTGTAAATCACAGTTATGTGATTGCAGGATGCTGCAAACAATTGTAATTGTAGGCCAGTTGCTGAGCAACCAAAACATGAGCATGTGAACTATGAAGCTAGGCTGTAAATATCTTTTGGGGTCAGTTGTAAATTCAAACTATTGCTAAGCATAGTCATAAATTGAGAATAACCTGTAATTTTTTTTTGTATTTTCCACACCTTTCTTCTCTACGGATCTTGGATTTATGCTACTTAGTTGCTTGATAATGTTTCTTAAATAAATGCACACACACAACTCCATAGAGACATACAAAATGTGAATAACAACAACAACAACAACAACAACAACAACAACAACAACAACAACAACAATAATAATAATAATAATAATAATAATAATAATAATAATAATAATAATAATAATCCATATCTGTCTATCTCAGATCCTTGGGAAGAACTCAATAGGCAGACAAAAATGTCAAATCCAGTCTATATATCTGGCTGACTTTGCAATGAACCATAATAATAACCCCCAGTGAAGCACTACCTTGACATGGTTGTGGGATTTGTGTGCTCTGAGGAAGATGACAGCTATGGCTGAGGTTCAACCTCACTGGACAGGTCTCATCAGAGGCTCAGAGTTTCTCTCCCATAAAAACTATGGGAGATGTAAATTATAGAAACCATACCATTTCAGTCATCTAGGTTCAACCAGGACTGTTCTAAGTTCCTGGACATCAAGTGAAAAATGGCAACAGGTCTCAGAACTGTTGGCTGAGCACCCAGGACCAGCAGCTGCAAAATAATTTGAAAGAAAGTTGTTTACCTGTTGCAAAATAATATATGGAAAATAAATAATAATCTGTTATTACAGATTAAGTCCAAACAGACCAGGATATTTGAAATGAAAGCGCCAGTTCTGGAAAGAACAACATTCAGAATCAAAAATAACAGATAATATAATATAATACGAAATAAAGTATTCACAGAAGTGGAATTGGAAGAACTGTAAAGGTCTACCAGGACAAAGAAATCAAAATCTTGCCATAAGTAACTCTAACTATAGAGACAACACAGAAGAGTTGGCAGTTGAGGAAACAAGCACAGCGATAGAATTGTTTTCATTTGGAAATTAGGCAACCATATCTCTGCCTCAGAAAGAATAAAGCTCTCTAACTAAAAAAAAGTATAAGAATGGAAACAAAACAAAAAATAACTGAGCATCTAGAATAGTACAAAAACAGAAAAGATTGCCTGCATTGAAGCTTGTTCCAATGAAACAGTTAGCGCAAGCATTAAAAAATGCCAATACTGTAGTTCAAATATAAGCATCAGCTCACTGCAAAACAACAACCAATTAATGGACAGCACAGCTGCAGTTATAACTGAATATCTGAGATGCAAAATATCTGTGATGTAAAATCATTAAGAAAGAAAACAGCTTTGCTACAACCTGTGTGGCTCATCCAGATTGCCTATGTTTCCCCTGTGCCTCAATCTGCTGTCGGTGCCGTCATGTGAAGATGAACCTCCTGCAGCCTCCTGCTGCTCTAGCCCACTAACTCTCAGCTTTCCTGCAGTCCACTTGATGCGTTCGGATCGCCTGCCTGCCCCCCCCCCCCGTGCCTCTGTCTCTGTCTGCTGCTTGGACATCGAATCAACTCACCTGTGCTGTGTGGGCTGCGGCTACTGCCTGATACTGTCAGCCCATGCCCACTCGCCACCTATGCTGGCCACTTCCACTCCTTTTCACTGGGGCTTAGTTTTTGGAGTAGGGCTTATTAGGTACACAGTTAAAAATCAGGCTAGGGTTTATTTTCAGGGAAATATATTAGCTAAAGCCAAAAAGATCAGCAAATATGAAGCTCAAATTGCAAATTAAAGGCAGAATCTCCAATTTCAATCCAATCAGAAATGTTTCTACCAATCCAATAATAGAGAGACTGCAGCGAACACCTGACAAGGAGGAAACAAGGCAGTTTTTAGTGAAGATATAGGATAACCCAAAGAAATAGCCCAGCTTGGTTAAAGGAGATAGATAAAAGGATAAAAAAGAAGCTGAAATGAAAACTTGTAACAGCAGAAATAGTGGAGAAAGCGCAAGGAAGAATTCATCAGGAGCATGTGAAAATGAACTGCATGGGTTTTGGTTGAATCAACTGACTGGTCTAAACCTACTCACTGATAAGCAGCTTAACAACATACTGCAAAGAGATGAAATTGAAGCACAGTTAACATCTGACAAAACCACCCGATAATGAAAAATCTAGCAAAAGGGACAGCATCAGGTAAATATAGGCCAATTAACTTTCAAATTATTAACTGGTGTAGTAGCTGATACAGCCAACAGCATCTAATTAAAAACAAGCTTTTTCCACTTGAGCAGAAAGGAAACCATTCAAACAGCAGAGCAACAAAAGATTAACTCCTAATTGATAAGATGTTTCTGAAAAAATGTAAAAGAGGAAAGACCAACTTGAATGTAGAATGGATTGATTACAAGAAGGCATTTGACTCCTTGCCACATGATAATTTGTATAATTAAGTGTCTAGAAATAAAAAGAATAAGTAGAAACATCAGAAGCTTTGTGTAATGATCAACAGCACAATGGAAGACATGGTTGGTCCTCAAAAGTGATAGAATTGGAGAGGTTAATATCAAGAGAGGAATCTTCCAAGGAGGCTCACTATTACCACTATTGTTTGTAATTACAATGATTCATTTATCAGCAAAACTGAATAACTCAGGCCGTGGCTATCAAACATGAAAAAGATCTGCCACATCATCCTACCTCCTTTAAATGGATGGTTTGACGTTGTTTGGAAAAACACTATTTGAAACAGAATCATTGTTCAACACTGTCTGCATATACAGCCAAGATATTGTAGTGGAGTTTGGACTAGATTAGCAGCCCCCAACCTTTTGGCCACTAGGGACTGGTTCTGTGGAGAGAGGTTTTTCCATGGACTGGAGGGAGCATGGTTTTGCATGCTACCTGCATCCCACAGATGGGACTTCGCTTGTTGGCACAGCCCAGTTTCTGACATGCTGCAGCCCGGTGCCATTCCACGGACCAGGGGTTGGAGACCCCTGAACTAGATAAATATGCCACACTTGCCATCAAACAGGGAAAATTAGTGAAAACTGAAGGAATTAAGATGATCTATGAAAAAAGGATGAAGAGTCGGGATGAAAATGACCACTACAAATGCCTGGAAATCCTCCAAGCTGACAATCTCAAGCACACTGAAGAAAAAAAAGTTAATAAATACATCAAGACAGTGAAGAAGATTGTGAAGTCCAAATTCAGTGGAGGGAGTAGAATGGGCGTTGGTTCTTACCTGATACGCCATTTCTCTTCGAGCTGTGAGGATCATCCAGAGAGTGGGAGGTGCTTCAGTCTGCGTCATTGTAGGCTGAGCTTAATTACTGAGGAACGCTCCGCCCTCCATCACGTGGCTCCCTTGCAGCGTTCCCCAGTTTATGCAGAGTCGAGAGGGAAGAGAAAGTCGTACTCTCATCTTACTAGACTTAAGGGTTCATTGGCCGAAACAAGACCCCACCAGATGGTGAAAGAAGAAGGGTGGGGCTGGATGATCCTCGCAGCTCGAAGAGAAATGGCGTGTCAGGTAAGAACCAACGCCCATTCTCCTTAGAGCTGCTTGGATCATCCAGAGAGTGGGACATACCAAAGCTTGGCTGTCCTACAGGAGGGATTCCGTCTGGTGTGGAGGCCTCTGCGGGTCCTTGAGGACTCGCTGAAGGACTCGTCTGCCAAACAAAGCCTCCACTGAGGCAAATATGTCAATCTTATAATGCCTAATGAAGGGAGACGGGGAGGCCCAGGTGGCGGCCCAGCAAATATCAGTGATTGGAGCTTGGGTGGCCCAAGCTGCCGAGGTAGCCGCACTTCTGGTGGAATGTGTTGTTATTCCGCTGGGTACTGGCAGAGCCTGAGACAAATAAGCCTTGAAAATAGTAGCCCTGATCCAGTGGCCAATGATTGAAGGGGACACTTTGTGGCCCAATGTCTTGGGTTGAAAGGAAAGGAATAGGGATTCGGACCTCCTAAAGGGCTGGGTGCGCTTAATGTAAATGCGAAGGGCACGTCTCACATCCAGGGTGTGCCAAAGCTTCTCCCTCTCCCATGAGGGATTGGGGCAGAAGTTCGGAAGCGTGAGTTCCTGTGCCCTGTGGAAAGCTGAGTTGACCTTGGGCAAGAAGGTAGGGTCAGGCCGGAGGACCACCCAGTCAGCATGGAAGATGCAAAGGTCCTTTCTCACCGACAAGGCTGCGATCTCCGAGATTCGGTGAGCCGAAGTAATAGCCACCAGGAACACGACTTTGAATGTTAAAAACTGGAGGGTGGATTCCCTGAGAGGCTCAAAGGTAAGGGACACAAGGACCTTATTGAGGTCCCAGGTAGGATATCGGTGAACAGTTGGAGGGCACAAGTTAGTGGCTCCTCTGAGGAATGCTCTAATGCGAGGGTGGTGGGAAAGGGAACCAAGGTTGTCAGAAGCGATGACAGTTGAGAGGGCTGCGACCTGACGCCTCAAGGTGTTAGGGGAAAGCCCTTTCCTCAGACCTTCTTCGAGGTAGTCCAAAACTTGAGCGATGGAGGGCGAAAGCGGGTTGACCTGGAAATTATGGCAGCACTTGCAGAAACTATTCCAAGTGGCATTGTATATTCGGGTAGTTGAGGGCCTCCTGGCGGCTAAAATGGTATCAATAACCTGGTCAGAGAACTTCTCATTTCTTAGACGTTCCCGCTCAACCTCCAAACGGTTAACTGGAGCCATTGGGGATCCAGATGCTGGAGGGGCCCCTGAGAAAGGGAGATCCTGTTCGGGTGGATCTTCCAGGGAGAGGCCACCGATAGGTTGTGGAGGTCCGCAAACCATGGGAGTCTGGGCCAGTAGGGGGCCACCAGAAGCAGTTCTGCCCTCTCGTGGATCAGTTTCTGGATGACCCTGGGGAGTAGGGCTAATGGAGGGAATGCATATAAAAGCCCTGGGGGACAGGGGCAACGGAGGGCGTTGTAATTCTTGGCCCCGTGGGAAGGGTACCTCGAAAAAAACCTTGGGAGTTGTGTGTTGAGGGGGGATGCGAAGAGGTCCACTGACGGGAGACCAAAGATCATGGTCGCCTCCTTGAACAGAGATGGCTGGATGCACCACTTGGACTGGTCCACCGTGGCCCTGCTCAGCCAGTCTGCTTGGGTATTTGAAACCCCTGAGATGTGCTCTGCTTTGAGGGAGAGGAGATTGCGCTCCGCCCAGCGGCAGAGGCGCTCGGCCTCTCTCATCAACCGTATGGACTGGGTACCCCCCTGCCTGTTGATGTGAGCCTTGGCGGTGACGTTGTCTGTGAGTATAAGGACATGCCGCCCGCGTACCTGAGAGAGGAAGTTGTACAGGGCCAGATGGATGGCGTGGAGTTCCAACCAGTTTATACTGCATGCCCTTTCTGCCTGCGACCATCTGCCCTGTGTCATGAGCGAGTGGATGTGAGCACCCCATCTGGACAGGCTGGCGTCTGTGGTGAGGGTGAAGCATTGGGGCTCCTTGAAGCAATGACCCTTGTTGATGGCGGGTTTGGTCCACCAAAGGAGAGACGTGAGGATCCTTGGAGGTACCTTGACCGTGGCCTTTGAATTGCTTCTGCCGGACCTTTGGAACGGGAGCAGGAACCACTGTAGGAATCTGGTGTGTAAACGGGCCCAGGGAACAATGGAAATGCATGAGACCATTTTACCTAGTAATTTAGACAATTCTAAGAGTGTTACCTTTTTTGATCGTCAGATCTGTTTGATGGATTCCTGGATGGTAAGGAATCTTTCTGAGGAAAAGAAGACCTTCCCTTTAACTGTGTCGTTGACGGACCCCAAGTGGGTTATCCGGGTAGATGGTAACAATTGGCTCTTTTGCCAGTTTACTAGGAATCCATGGTCTTGGAGGGCAAGAGATTAGCTCTGGTGTCTCTCTCTGCTTGGCGTCTGGAATGGGACAGGATGAGGATGTCATCCAGGTAGCAGTGGAGACGCACTGGAAGGTCCCTGAAGTGAGCCGCTACAGCCGCGAGGACCTTAGTGAAGGTTCTCAGGGCAGAAGCCAACCCAAAGGGGAGGGCCACATATTGGAAGTGGCAGTGATTGTAACAGAACCTGAGGAATTTGGAATGGGAGGGCCAGATTGGTATGTGTAAATACGCTTCTGAGAGTCTATAGAAGAGAGCCAGTCCCCCTGCCTGGTGCCCAGTAGAATGGACTGTAAGGTGTGCATCTTAAACCTGCGGTGGACCAGGTAACGGTTAAGGCGTTTTAGGTCTAGAATTGCTCTCCATCCACCTGAGGATTTGGGAACCACGAAAAGGTGGGAGTAAAACCCCTGCCCTCGTCGGGAGAGTGGGACGGGTTGGATAGCCTGTATGTTGAGTAGATGATGAATAGCAGAATCCATTAAACTGCATTTGGTGGGATCCCTCGAGGGGGGGGACGCCATGAAAAAGTCAGAGGGGGCATGCTGAAATTCCAGGGCGAGACTGAATCTGATGGTGTCCTGGACCCAGGCATCGGAAGTAGAGGAGTCCCATCGGTCGGCGAAGTGCCTGAGACATCCGCCAATGGGAAGGGAGGGACGGGATCTATCTGGGGCGCCGGAAAGGCTTCCCTCCTGAACCTCTGAAGGGACGCTTGTAGCTGCCACCCCTCCTGTTCCTGTCACCCGGATCGGCTCGATCCTGGGGTTGGAATGGCCGAAAGGAGGGGGTCTCGGGTACCTGGGTGGGAAGGGAGACTGGTAGAAAGGTTGGGAGGACCCTCTCCTAAATAGCTGAGGTGCTCTTGGCTCTGATCTCCGAAAAAGAGAAGGAAGAAATTTTTTCTTGCTTCGGGTCTCGGCTAGCAGGGGCTCCAGAGCCGTGCTGAATAGTTTGTCCCCCTTGATGGGGGCAGTGGCTAACTTAATTTTGTTTTTTACATCCGCCTGCCAGTGTTTGAGCCAGAGCAGGTGGTGGGCTGTAATATGAGAGGTTATTGATCGGGAGGCGAACTTAACCGCCTGGTAGGTGGCGTCGGCCGAGAATTCTGCCGCGGCCGCCAGTTTGGTGATGTCCTGATGCGCCCTTGTATTAGAGGGGGGGACATGCTGTTTAAGTTGGCGGAGCCACTGGATCGAAGACCTGGTGAAAAAGGAGGCGGCAGTGGCCGGTCTAATGGTCGGCTTGATGAGCCCGACGTAAGGCTAGTTCGGACCTCTTGTCCTCGGGTTTCAGAGCCTCCAGAAGATCACTAGGGGATGAGGAGGATGCTAAGCCAACGATGGGCTCATCAACCTGAAGAGTATTAAGCAGGTTGCAGAAGCTTGAGTCGAGGTTGAAGAACCTCTTGTCCTGGCTGGATGGGGCAGGAGGGGCCCCTGTGGAATTCAACTGATTTGAGACTAGGTCGTGAAAGATGGGTGGAGCCAGAATAACCTCCGCTTCCACAACGGGCTGCCTGAAAATGGTGTCCTCTGGACCTTCCGCTGGGGAAGAGTGGGCAGAGGGAGACTGTATGGACAGGCCAGAGATGTTTTTGGCCTTAAAAAGGAGCAATTTAAACATGTGCGGCTTGAACAAATTCACAAAGGTGGGTTGATCGGGGGTGAGCCCCTCACCCTCGGACATCTCCCCTTCCATAGGGCCTATCTCCGATAGGTGCTCACCGTGGTGTGTAGACCCCCATTCAAATTCTTCCTCCTCCCTGAACTGATCCAGGCCCTCTATCTCCTCCTCCAGTTCCCCTTCTGGGAGAGGGTTGCCCCTCTGTAAAGGTACCTGACTGTGGGGAGGGTCCGATCTAGGCGAGGACCTGACCATAGCGACTCGTGTTCGGGAGCCATCGGGAGGAGGCCGGGCCTGGACATCTGTTGGAGACCTTCTGCAATCCTCTGGAGGATAGCCTGTTCCATCCATGCCCTCATTTTGTCAGGGATCTCGACTGTGGTGGGCTCCTCTTGGCGCAGACCAGCGGCCATGGGAGTAAATGTAGCTTCGGATGTCCGTCTAGTCGTTGGTCCAGGGACCTGATTCCCCTGGGATGAGCTGTGCCTGGAGAGGGAAGAGAAATCTGGAGGAGGGGGGGTGTCTAGAAGTAGAAGAAATGGAGGGTGGGAGGGCTGGAGGCACCGGTTGTGACTCCATGGATCGCCTGTCGAATTCTTTCTCCAATGCCTTATGGCGTCTTAAGGCGTCTCTTTGAGAGGCCTTGGAAGATTCCTTAGAAATTTCCTTAGCCTGTCTGCGCAAGTGGTAGGACTTAGATCTGGCCTTCAAAGAAGGGCCTTTAGCGGAATTGTCATCTGCCATTTTAGAAGTAAGGATTGTATATAAATTTTCTATAGGCGGTTGGCTCGCCAAGGGTTCGACCTACAACAAAGGCCGGGTGTCCTTTCAGCTGGCCCGTGCCCCCTTTTGGAATTTAGACGTATATAATCTATTTTATTATTATTAGTAGTAGTAGTAGTAGTAATAAATATACGTATCTCTTTGTTTTGTTATTTATACGTATATGTCTATATATCCTATATAAACTTATTTACTATTATTAATATTATTCTAATTAACACATATATATATATGGCATTCAGCTTAGTTCGGGTATTTTTCCACGTCATAGTAGTTGTGCTTTTAAAGTTGTAGCCACGTTTCGGCAGAATCTCATCTGCTATCATCAGGCTTCTGTATAGTGTTCATCTCATATACAAAGGACAAAGATACAAACAAATTGAAGGAGCCCCTATGGGATCACCACTGTCACCTGTCATTGCAAATCTGTTTATGGAAGAATTCGAATCCAGAGCACTGGCCAATGCCATTCTCAAACCCAAACTATGGTTAAGATACATCGATGACACATTCGTGATTTGGCCCCATGGAAAAGAAAACCTAAACAATTTCCTAACACACCTAAACAGCACACACCCCAAAATCAAGTTCACCATGGAAACGGAAACATACAAACAACTACCATTCCTAGATGTACTAATCTATAAAAAAACAGATGGCACACTAGGACACAACATATACGAGAAGAAAACACACACCAACCGCTACCTCAATGCCCAATCCCACCACCACCCAGCACAGATAAACTCCGTGACTAAAACACTAATTACTAGAACCAAACGCCTGGCAGACAAGACACACATTAAGACTGAACTATGCACCCTGACTAAAGTACTGACAGCCAACAGCTTCCACAAAAGCAAAATCACCAACTTGATCCACAAAAACACACTGAGACATAATAGAGACCCAGAAGATGAACAGACCTATGGAACAGCTGTCCTGCCCTACATAAGAGGTACTACAGACAAAATTAGTAAGATACTACACAGATATCACATCAAGACTGCCTTCAAAACAGACAGAAAAATAGCAGCCATCCTTAGAAACCCCAAAGATAAAATTGACCTGGAAAACCAAGGCATATATGAAGTCCCCTGTGCATCATGCCCGGCCACATACATTGGACAGACCAATGGAAGAATAAGTACCTGCCTGGAGGAACACAAAAATGCAGTCAAAAAGCTGGAACACACTTCCTCACTAGTCCAACACATGGAAGCCACAGGTCATAGCATCAACTTCAATGGCACCAAAACCCTAGCCACTATAGAAAACCCCAGCCACAGAATCATCAGAGAAGCCATAGAGATTGAAAAAAGACCAGAAAGCATGAATAGAAGAAATGATTCCACCAGACTGTCAATCATTTGGAAGCCTGCACTCACAAACAAAAAAATATCTACACCACAAGCCAGGCAAACACCTGGGCACAAACAGATCCCCCCTCATACCTCCAGCTCAAACACACACCAACCAGGCACCCAGATGAAACCTAGCTTTCTAACTAACAATAGCCGTCCATTTACCCGAAGCCAAGCTGCACTAAAGGCCTCCAATAAAGTAACACAATGTTGCTAGCCAATCAAGATACAAAAAGAGCCAAAAAACAGACAGAGGATATTACAAAACACCAATCAAGCAGAACACAGCAAACTCCAAGACCAATAAACACAGACCAAGACTCCCAACCAATCAGGATGAAGAAAAAACCATTCTGGCAGAGCAATAGGCTGCCCCAAATTTAAATCTGAAACCACTGTAAAAGTCTAACTCACAGACGAACACTATACAGAAGCCTGATGATGGCAGATGAGATTCTGCTGAAACGTTGTTACAACTTTAAAAGAACAACTACTATGACCTGGGAAAAAGCTGAACTAAGCTGAATGCCATACATGTAAGTACCCGCGAAAACTTAAGAAAACAAATATATATATATCTTTATTTATTTCTTTATTTTTATATCAAAATAACTATTAATTAACTAGATTCAGAGCTCTCAGGAGGGTAGTAACCCAGAAGATTATTATTATTATTATCCAATTGGTCGAATGAACGCCTGAGGCTGGAGATAAGGCCTCTAGCAGCCTGAACTCCAAGACAACAACCGGGAGGGGGTGACTGCTATTCCTCGCCCTGAGCGCTGCTGCGGAAAGCCAACAATTCTGGATTTTTAGTAAAACAACAGGACAGAGAAAAACAGCTCTAACGGGCTGGGAGGCCTGTGTAAGCGAGCTAGCACCCTCGCAGCTGTTTAAATTGAGGCCGGAAAATGGCGCCCGAGCACGAGGCAGCGCCCAAAATGGCAGCTGCCTACGGATCTCCTCTTTGGGCTGCTCAGGGCAGAACTAAGTCCCTCCGGCAAGCTTAGAATGCCAAGAGGGCAGCAAAGAGAAATTCACCCCTTCCTGGGGCAATCGGCGTTCGGGTGGGGAGAAAACCAGCTGAGCTTACAGCGCGATCAATTCAAGCCGCTAGCAAGGGCAGCATAGAGAATCGGCAGGAAAGCAAGTTAAATCGAGGGTAGGGGGGATTAACGCAGGAGCGCTGCTAACCGTCTGCACTTCCCCCCCTTGGGGGTGAGAAACGCGCTCCCTTTGCTCTCGAGGTACCCCAGATGCGCAGAAGCTAAGGAAGGAAAATAGTAAGGCAAACCTTAAAATTAATAGAAGAGTCCTGAATCGGCCACGGAGTGAAACAAACACAGCCTAACTCTCACGAAGGCTGAGCATAAACTGGGGAACGCTGCAAGGGAGCCACGTGATGGAGGGCGGAGCGTTCCTCAGTAATTAAGCTCAGCCTACAACGATGCAGATTGAAGCACCTCCCACTCTCTGGATGATCCGAGCAGCTCTAAGGAGAATCAAGGCAATTAATGTCTGGGCAATTCCAGTCATTAGATACACAGCTGGATTATTGAACTGGACTCAAGTAGATAGGAAGACTAGAAAAATAATGACAATGAATCATGCCCTCATCCAGTGGTGGGATTCAAATAATTTAACAACTGGTTCTTTGCCCTTATGACTGGGTGGGCATGGCCAACTTGATTGGTCTCACCCTTAGGAAATTTCTCCTTAGTCCAACTAACAATATAATAACACAATAAAATAGCACTGTTCCAATATTTAGAATACAATAGAATAACAGAGTTGGAAGGGACCTTGGAGGTCTTCTAGTCCAACCCCCTGCTTAGGCAGGAAATGCTACACCACTTCAGACAAATGGTTATCCAATCTCTTCTTAAAAACTTCCAGTGTTGAAGCATTTACAACTTCTGGAGGCAAGTTGTTCCACTGATTAATTGTTCTGTCAGGAATTTGAGGGGCTCCTACAAAAATGTCAATCTTATTTTCCAAAGCACCAAAAGGCACAACAAGAAACAATGGATGGAAACTAACCTAGGACTAGAGAAACAACCTAGGACTAAGGAGAATTTTTCTAAAGGTGAGATCAATCAACCAATGGAATAGCTTGTCTTCAGAAGTTGTGGGTGTTCCATCACTTGAGGCTTTCAAAAATAATGAGGGAAGTAGACCCCAAAGGGACAGTGCCAGGAACCACTAAAAAGTGCCAGGAACTTAAAACAGCCATTCCCCTTTAAAAAAAAAAGTCAAAACCCCAAAGCAAAATCAGCAGCTTGGAGGGAAAAACTAAGAGCAGCCACTCAGGCTAATTGAAAGCCTGGGCATGCTGCCAAAAGCCATTAACCCTTCCAACTCTATTATTCTTTGTTCTCTATGTTCTAAATTGGGTGTTTCACATCAGAAGCAATACAGCTGGCTGGACCACACATGCATTACATTCACAGCCTATATAATCAAACTGCATCATTGTCCCCTCCTGATCCTTTCCCCCAGGAAGAAACAGGAAGTAGCCAGCACTGCAGCAGATATACACTCCAGGGAGCATCAGCTGTTCACAGAAGTGTTACTTAATATTCTTTATAATGAAAATGTTTGCAATCTTGTCCTTTTTCCTGAAGGAAAAGGGTTAATCTCATCTCTAGATGGGTGATTTTTGGGTTTCCCTGCCCTAATCCTATCAGTTTCTGTTGTTTATTGACTTGATTCAGTGTGTATTAGCTGTATTTCAGCTGTAACTGTTAAATAGTTCTTGGTTGTCTGCCTGGAGCTATTAATTGAAGGAAGGAGGAAAAAAAAAAACCCTCTCTTGCACTTTATTTTTAGCTGGTTCTCTGAACTGCATAAGCAATTAACCTTCAGGCAATGATGTTGACAGATTCGATGTAACAAGGAAAATGGGCGTTGGTCCTTACCTGACACGCCATTTCTCTTCGAGCTGCGAGGAGCATCCAGAGAGTGGGTGGTGCTTCCGTCTCTGCTATTGTAGGCTGAGCTAAATTCCTGAGGAACGCTCCTCCTTCCATCACGTGCTCTCATCTTACTATACTTAGGTTCCTTGGCCGAAAAACAAGACACTACCAGACGGCGAAAGAAAAGGGAGGGGCTGGATGCTCCTCACAGCTCGAAGAGAAATGGCATGTCGGGTAAGGACCAACGCCCATTTTCCTTAGAGCTGCTCGGAGCATCCAGAGTGGGACATACCAAAGCTGGGCCCTGTCATACGGGAGGGGCACTGTCTGGTCTGTGGTCCCCCTGGTTCCCTGAGAACCCTCTGAAGAACCCTTCTACCGCAAGAAACCTCAGCTGAGGCTTACCTGTCGACCTTGTAATGTCTGATGAAGGGTGACGTGGAGACCCATGCAGCTGTCCGGCAGATGTCGAGTATTGGACCCTGGGAAACCCAGGCAGCTGAAATTGCTGCATTCCTAGTGGAGTGAGCCATTATACCCTTGGGTACCTGGGAGGCCTGATCCTAGTACGCCCTGGCGAAGGCCTCCCTAATCCAACGGTCTATGATGGTTGGGGTTGCCTTTAGCCCTTGTGACTTTGGCTGGAAGGAGATACACAGGGCCTCAGACTTACGGAAGGACTCAGTGTGCTTAATTTAAATCCATAAGGCATGTCAGACATCCAGGGAGTGCCATAGTCTCTCCCCTTCGTGAGTTGGGCCGGAGCAAAAATGGGGGGGTAAGGTCCAGGGTCCTGTGGGAAAGCAACTTAATCTTGGGCAAGAGGAAGGGACAAGCCGTAGGAACACCCGGTCGGGATGGAATACGCAAATGTCTTTTCTAACTGACAGCGCAACGCTCTCTGATATCCTACGCGCTGAAGTGATCCTACCGAAGGAAAATTACTTTGAAGTATAGGAACTGAAGAGAGACCTCTTTTAGGGGTTCAAAGGGTGGTTTTGAGAGGGAAGTAAGAACCCTATTGAGGTCCCAGGTTGGGTACCGGTGGAGGGACGGAGGACGTAGATTTGTGGACCCTTTCAGGAAGGCACGAATACGGGGTTGGTGAGAGAGGGAACTAGCCTCTTTACAGTGGATGCCTGTGGATAAGGCTGCAACCTGACGTCTTGGTGTATTGCTGAAATCCTCCTGGAGAAAGTCAAGCACTAGAGCAGTGGAAGGGGCCCTTGGGTCAACCAGAAGTTTGACACACCCTTTCTCAAAGTCACCCAGATGGCTTTCATGGTCGAAGTGGGACTTGAACTCTTGCTTTCTAGCTCAGGGGTTTAACCAGTAAACCAAACTGGCTCCCATACTGGTTGAAGATTGTCTGGCTGCTAAGAAGGTATAAAAGACCTTGCTAGAGAGTATTTCCCTCTTCAAGTGTTCCCGCTCAACCTCCACACAGCTAGTTGCAGCCATTGGGGGATCAGGTGGAGGAGGGGATCTGGAGACAGAGAGATTCTGTCTGCTGGGATCCTCCAGGGAGGGACTATGGTTAAACTGCGAAGTCCGTGAACCAAGGGCGAATGGGACAATAAGGAGCTACAAGGAACAGATCCGCCTTCTCGTGAAGTACCTTTTGAAGGACTATGGGCACCAGCGCCAGAGAAGGGAAGGCATAGAGGAGACCCGGGGCCACAGACACTGAAGGGTGTAGTGGTTCTCCGCCCCTGGGGATGGGAATCTTGAAACTAACCTTGGAAGTTGGGTATTGAAGAGGGGGGCAAATGGGTCTACTACTGACAGACTGACATGCATGTCGCCTCTTTGAATAGAGATGGTGGAGATGCCTCTCCGACTGGTCTATGGTGGCCCTGCTCAATCAATCTGCTTGGGTGTTGGAGATGCCCGAGATGAGGACCGCCCTGAGGGACAGGAGGAGAGACTCCGCCCACTGACCGAGGCACTCAGCCTCCCTCATTAGGCGTGATGACTGAGAACCCCCCTGCTTAATGATGTGAGATTTGGCTGTGATTTTGTCAATGAGGAAGAGGACGTGGCGGCCGCGTAATTGGGGGAGGCAATAGCGGAGAGCCAAGGGATGGCGCGAAGCTCCAGCCAAGTTGTGTTGCACAGCTTCTCTGTTGTTGACCCTCCGCCCTGTGCTGAAAGGGACTGTAGGGGGGTGCCCCATTCGGACAGACTGGCGTCTGTGGAATGGTGAGTCTTGGGGGCTCCTTGAGGGGGCAGCCCTTCTTGATAGACACTCTGCTCCACCTTTTTAGAGAGGGGAGGAGAGCATCCTTGGTTAGACCTTGACCTAGTGCTTTGAGTTGCTTGATCCGGCTCTCTGGCATGGGAGCAGGAACCACTGGAGGGATCTGGAGTGGAAAAACGGGCTCAGGGAATAATGGAAATACAGGATATCCTTATACCTAGTAACTGGGTTAGCTCTAAAAGGAAAACCTTTCAAGGTGTCTGGCGTGTCTGACCGATTGTGGATGCTAAGGAATCTCTCCGGAGAGAGAACACCCTTCCTTTCACAGAGTCTATTACCCTCCCCCGGTGGGTTATCCTGGTGGAGGGGGATAATCGGCTTTTCTTCCAATTGATGAGGACCCCTTGTTCCTGGAGAGCGGTCAGGGTGCTTTGAGTGTCCCTCACTGCGTGTACCCTGAAAGGGGAGAGGATGAGGGAGTCATCCAAGAAACAGTGTAGAGCCCCGGGAGGGATCTGAGGTGGGCAGCTAGAGCAGCCAAGACCTTGGGAAGGGTTCTGGGGGCAGAGGCCAACCCGAAAGGGAGCGCCACATATTGAAAGAGGAGGTTATTATAGCAGAAGCGCAGGAATTTGGAATGAGAGGGCCGGATCAGGATGAATAGGTATGCCTCAGAAGGGCAATGGATGACAACCAGTCTCTCTGCCCCATCCCTAGGGGGATGGATTGCAACATGCTCATTTTGAAATTGCGGTATGCGAGATGGCGGTTAAGCTGCTATAAATCCAGAATCACTCTCCATCCCCTAGAGTGTTTGGGAACCACGAATAAGTGGGAGTAGAATCCCTGTCCTCTGGGCGATAGAGGAACGGGCTGGAAGGCCTGTATGTCGAGCAGGGGCTGAATTGCTGAGTCCATGAGGCTGCACTTGGAGTGGTTCTTGGAGAGGGGACATTCCCTGAAAACTTGGGGGGGGCAGTTTTGGAACTCGAGGGCAAGTCCAAGCCTGATGGAGTCCCTAGCCCAGGCATCGAAAGTGGAAGAGTCCCACTGGGGCAAAGGCTTCCAGGCGCCCGCCGATGGGAATTAAGTCTAGTGGCTTATCTGGAGCACCGGAAGAGCTTGTTGCCAGAGCCACGAAAGGGTCTCTTGAAGTTACCGCCTCTTCTGAGACTATCAGAGGAGTCGGACCTGACCTGAGGCTGTTCCGAGCCAAAGGGAGGGGGCCCTTTGATACTTGGGAGAGAGAGAGGATTGGAAGAGGAGATGAAAGGGAGCTCTCCGAAGGGGCTGCATGGATCTGGACTCTGACTGCGGATTAGGGATGATCCGAACAGTTTATATCCCACGAGGGGAGTGGAGGCTAATTTCACTTTATTCTAGAGATCTGCCTGCTAATGTTTTGGCCAGTGCAGACTGGGTACAGAGGCATGGGAGGGAATGGCACGGGAGGAGGCTGGGACATGTGTTTGAGTTGGCTGGTCAGTGAATAGATGACCTGATGAAGAAGGAAGCGGCCGTGGCCGCTCTGATTGCCCATGCTTCTGACTGATAAGCTCGGCGTAAGGCCAGCTCCGATCGATTCTCCTCTGGCCTCAGGGCTTCTAGGGAGTCGCTGAGGGTAGAAGAAGAGGCCCGGCTCCAATAGGTTCATCCACCTCCGGGGTGCTCAATGGGTATAAAATAATTATATTAAGCACCTAAGATTTTCTATTCTTTTCGTAGAATAACAGAATTGGGAGAACCCCCGGAGATCATCTAGACCAACCCCCTGCTCAAGCAGGAGAGTCTATTCCAAAAACTAGCCCCTACCTAGGATCAAACTTGCAGCCTCCTCTAGACCAACTGAGCTGCTCCAGGATCTACCGGAGTGATAGGAGAGGGGTTAGCTGGGTTCTGACTTGTTAGACCCAAGGAAAGCTTGGCTTCGAGCAGGAGGGATTTGATTAGTTGAGGCCTGCAGAGCCCTACAAAGGAGGGCTGGTCGGGGATGAGACCCTTGTCCTCTGACCCCTCTGCCTCTGATGGTTCTATGTCGGAAGGGGGTTCGGTATAGTAAAAGGACCCCAAGTAAATACTGCTCCTACTCCTACTCCTTGTATCAATCTAAGTCTCCTACCGCCTCCTCCTCGTCCCCCCTTGTGGAGGTGAAAATCTCCCTCTGAAGAGTACCTGATCCTGGGTCGGCTCAGATCTGAAAGGGAATGATCTTACAGATTCAGTGACCAGCGGCTGTAGACCAAGTCTGGCTGCCTGTTGGAAACCTTCCGCAATTCCACGGCGGATAGCCAACTTCCTCCAGGATCTCAGTTGCTCTGGAACCTCCTGAATGAGAGGTTCCCCTTGGTGTAGGCCGGCAGCTGAGGGTGTAAAGATAGCCTCTGGTGTTTGTCTGGCTGGTGGTCCAGGAGCCTGGAGGCCTTGAGAGGGCGAGCTGTGCCTGGATAGGAAAGAATGGACTAGAGGAGGGGGGGGGTTGAGAAGAGTAGAAGGAGGAAGAATGGGAGGCACCGTGCCTGCCTGCCTGGTGCATTTATCAATTTCTTTTTCCAGGGCCTTGAGGCGCCTTAAGGCATCCCTCTGGGAGGCTTTGGAATCCTTAGCCTGCCTGCGCAGATGATGAGTTTTTGATTTGGCCTTCAAAGAAGGGCCTGTGGAGAGATTGCCTTCTGCCATTTTTATATATATAATTGAGGAAGATAAATATCAATAGGAGGCGGTTGGCACGCCTAGGGGTTGACCTACAACAAGGCCGGGAGCCCTGAGAGAATCTTTTACGCCCTAAGTTAATTTGCTCCTGCTCCCTGTTATACCCTCCCCTTTATTTATTTATTTATTTATTTATTTTTTAATAGTTTTATTTGTATATAAATATATATAAATATTTCTCTCTCTCTTAGTTTCCTCTGGTCTGTTGTTCTTGCCTTCTCTCTCTCTCTCTTTTTTTTTTGTATTTGAAAACAGCGGTCCAAACGACCTAGACACACCAGAGGCCTTAAGGCGAAGCAGCCCTTAGGCCTAGATCTGACTGCCTTCCCAGACACATACTGGGCGGGAGTGGTGGAAGGTAGACCGCACCAGCTACGGCCGGCTGCGGGTGAAGCCAACAAAACGGAGGCAGGAAACAACCTCTAACACCACAGAAGGTTTTTCTGTGTGAATCAAGTCCGAGCAGGCCTACGGGTCCTGCTGCTTTAAAACTGCACGCTGCAGATCGGAAAGATAAGATTGAAAATGGCGCCCGGCCACGAGGCGGCGCTCACAATGGCGACCACCTGCTACATGGACTTACAGGGCCCTTTAGCAGCGGCGAGGGAAACAGTCCCGAACAATTCAAGGTCCCCAGAAGGGACCCAGGAAGGAAGGAGGCAAGAGAGGCTTCGCACTAAGGGAAAAAGCGGCGTGCGGTGGGGGGGGAATGGAGCGAAACAGAGCATCTATGAAGGCAACCAAAAAAAAAAAAAATGGCAGAAAGGAAATGGGGAAGGGTGGGGGGGGGGTAGCTTATAACATAAGTTATCCTTCCCCCTGAAATCCCCTGGGCCCATGAGGGCTTCCCAAGGGAATGAAATCACAATTCACGAAACCACTGCGCAGGGCTAAAGGAAGAAATAAACAGATACAACCTGAGAATAAATATCGGAGTCAAAGTAAGGCTTGCTGAAAAACGGCCAATAGCACTTTGAAAACACTGCCTATTCTGCGAGCGGCTGAGCAAAAAACTGGGGAATGCTGGGATGGAGTCACGTGATGGAAGGAGGAGCGTTCCTCAGGAATTTAGCTCAGCCTACAATAGCAGAGACAGAAGCACCACCCACTCTCTGGATGCTCCGAGCAGCTCTAAGGAGAATAGGTGATGTGGAATGTTGCATGAGCATCAAATGGTTGAAGAAGAAAAAAGGGCACTGGAAGAGTATTTTAAGTGCAATGAAGATATACTGAAACTACTATACCAGGAAAGTCAGCTGAGTACTAGAGAAACCAAACAGGCTTACAAGAAAGACAAAATGAAGAACAGAAAAGAGACATGGGAAGACAAAGCTTTACATGGCCAATACATTAAAAAAAAAGAGAAAACAGATAATAACAAGACCTGGCAATAGCTAAGAGCAGGAAAATTGAAGAAAGAGACAGAAGGACTAATTCTGGCTACACAAGACCTAACTTTAATAACAAATGTATACAGAACTGAGAAGACAGCAAAAGATAGCAAGTGCTCTCTCTGCAAAGAAACTGAAGAAACAGTAAATCACCTGGTTAGCTGCTGCAATAAGATCACACAGACTGACTACAAACAATAGTACAAAGTACCATGTTTCTTAGAAAATAAGACCAGGTCTTATTTTCTTTTAAGCCCTAAAATAAGCACTTGGGCTTATTTTTGGGGAGGTCTCATTTTTTACATGTACAGGAGGCAGCAAGCCCACCAGCTCCACCGTCTCTGTCCCACCACCTGCTTGCCAGTGGCCTCAATGACCAAAGTCCTCCATGTGCCCTGGCCTCTGCCTGGCCTGCTTGCTTGCCCTGCTGCTGACTTGCCACCTAACAACTGACTGTGCTGCTCTGGCCGAGGTTCTTCACCCTCCTGGCAGTGCTGCTTTCAGTCATCCTGCTGCGCTGCTCCTGCCAAATGCAGGGCGAGTCGTCCCAGATTTATGAACTCTGGAGCACGCTCTGCTGCCGGTGAAGTGTGCTGCCCATGCCACCTCCTACAACCAGCATGAGAGCTAGTGCCCACCAGGGCCAGGGCCTGAAGAACGCAGGGCTCAGCTCATAGCCTAGAGCCTGCAGCACTGAGTAGACCTGCAGGAAGGCACTCAGCAGCATGAAGGCTGCAGCAGGTGAAATGGTGTGGCTTCACCAGTAGCCACTGACAAAGGGCCCTGGCAGGCCAGCAGTGGAGGGCACCCCAGAGATTGTAGATCTCATCCAACTCATCCCATGCCATGCCGAAGCAGTCCAGCAGGGTGGCCAAAAGTAACACTTCCAGGTGGGCGAAGACCTCCTGCAAGACCAGCAGCAGCATGGGCAGTTCTCTTTTCAGTTGCTGCAAGCGAGTGGTGAGCACATCAAAAGCGAAAATACGGTAGGACTCAGCTCTTTCTTAAAATGTGTTTGCAGCAGCTGCTGGACACGGAGTGGGCAGCCCTGTGCCTCTGCTGGTGTCATCCCAGCATATTTTGGAAGGGAAATAAAATTAAACCTTGCAATCTCTCACTGCTGTGCAAACCTGAGTAAAGGCGATACCGTAGCAGCTGTACCGTTTCCCTTCCAAAACATGCTGGGATGTGATCTGAATAAGACCTGGCTTGACCTGCTGTTGAAACACCTCCCAGCTCTTTCCCAAAGGGTGGCTGCCTCTTCTCTACATTTCGCCACCTTCTGCAGTGCAAGAGGCAGCGGGCAAGTCCTGCTTTCGATGTGTTAGCTTGCAGCAACTGGACCGCTGTGGGTGGCACTGGCAGCTCTCCTTGCTCTTTTCTCCTCTCCTTCAGCCCAGCCTAGCCCTCTACCCAGCAGCTAAGGATCCACCTGCCTCTCTACAAGGCCTCTCAGGAGACACGATGTTCAAACAAAACAAAGTGCCGCAGTCTGGGAGTCCTTTCCATTTGTTCCCCACTTCTCTCTCACCCCTTCTCCCTCCCTGGGAACTGTGCAGCAGGAGGGGAAGGCCATCAAGGGGATGCTGGGAAAAGGATGAAGCAGCCCCGCTGCCAGAGCCCAGAATTTTAAGGCAGAAAAAAGAAGGGGGAAATTTCCAAGGCCCTGGAGAAAAAGTGCAAAGCTCTTCTGCTTGCCATGCAAAGCAGGTGCTGAGGCCAACCCTACAGGAAGCAATCTGCTCCTCCATGCAAAACCTCGCAGAGGAAGGAAGGAAGGAAGGAAGGAAGGAAGGAAGGAAGGAAGGAAGGAAGGAAGGAAGGAAGGAAGGAAGGGTGAGAATGAGAGATCAAACTTCTCTCTGTGTGTTTTTGTATGTGTGTGTGAGAGAGAGACACAGAGGTTTGATCAGATTACCCTCTGCCTCCGCCAGTGCCGGTGCCATCCCAGTATGTTTCAGAAGGGAGATAAAAATAAATCCTGCAGTCTCTCTCTCTCTGCCACTGTGTAAACCCCAGCATAGGCAACAGTAGTTGCACCTTCTCCCTTCCAAAACATACCAGGATGTAATCTGAATAACACCAGCAGCAGTGAAACGCTTCCCAAAAGGGGGGCAACAAACAGAAAGGGCACCCAGACTCACAGGTTTTGTTTTGAATCAAGCACTGCTGCTGACTCGGTACTGGTAGGAGCGGCTTTTACACTTTACTTTTTGCATGCTGTGTCGCCCTGCTATTTCTTGTTTTTGGCTGGGTCCTGGGGTGCCATCCTGAGCAGGCATTGAGCTGGAGGTGGGGGAGATCAGTCCCCTTACCTGGCTGCCTTCTGCCATTTCTCATCAAGTGTGTGTGTGTGTGTGTGTGTGTGTGTGAGAGAGAGAGAGAGAGAGAGAGAGAGAGAGAGAGAGAGAGAGAGAGAGAGGGAGGGAGAGTGAGTCAGAGTCAGAGTCAGAGTCAGAGACAGAGAAACAGTGGAGAGCAAATCCTTTCAAACAGCGTTGTCTGCAATTCAGCTGGCTCAATTGATCTGCGGGCCATGGTTAAGGGGCCAAGCAGCCCTGAGGTGACCGGGGAAGGAAAGGACTGTCTCCTGTGCTGGCCATGCCTACCTAGCCCTTCATTAAAGCTTATTTTGGGAGTAAGGCGTACATTAGCCCCTTCCAAAATAGGCTTTGACTTATTTTGGGGGTGGGTTATATTGTTGGAGAAACACAGTAGCAACAATGGTGCACTGGAAGATCTGCAAGAAATACCATTTAACTGCAAGCCAGAATCGGTGGGACAATAAACTAGAGAAAATCAGAAAATGAAGAAGCTAAAGTGCTCTGGGACTTTAGAATTCAAACCAATAGACATGTGTCACATAACACCCCATACTTAACAACTGTCGATAAGAAAGATAAAGTCTAGACAGTGGATGTGGCAGTTCCTGGAGACAGCAGATTAGAAGAGAAAGAACTGGCAAAATACAAAGACCTCCATATAGAAATAGAATAATTGTGGCAAAAAGAAAAAGAAAGGTGGCACCAATAGTAAAAGGCACCTTGGATACTGTTAGGAATAACAAGGTTACCTAACGTAGTTTGGGTAACTGGTAGTTACGTAACGTAGTTTGGGTATATATATAAACTATGATTGTAAGTTTTTAGTGTGTGTCACTTTAAACTGCAAAGCATGTAATTTTGGGTTGTAAAACCGCCATAAGAGGGAGCAAGAGAACCTGCTGGTTTACTGTATTGTTGGATGGATAGCTGACTATGATGGATTGATGGTTTGATAACTGCGTGTTCCCTGCTGCTAAAGGAAGAAAGGAGGTTTGACTTCTTTATATCTCTACTGCGAAGAGATAAATTACTGGACTGATATTTGTAAGTTTACTGACCTCTTTTTCGACACTGGACTTTGCAAATGAATAATCCCCGAACGGACTGAACTAGTGAATGATATATGGACTGTTTGACTATGCTAAAATTCTTACTGGAATAAACTATTTAACTAGTACAGTGTATCTGATTTACTGAGTGTAAGCTACAAAAACGTTTATCTCACATATTTGCCTGCCTGCCGTGCAGATTCTGCTAGGGTGTATCCCTAACAGATACAATGCCAAAACAACTGGAGCACCATTTGAACACCATCAGTCCTGACAAATTCACCATCAGTCAGCTGCAAAAGGCAGCTTTACTCGAAACAGCTTACATCTTGCGATGGTATCTGTAACACCATCAAACATTGGGAAGGGTAAGTAGACAAAAATGCCAAATCCAGTCTGAATATCTGGTCGACTGTGCAAAGAACCATAATAATAAAAACTCTAGTAGCATTGACCAAATCACCATCACTGAATTGCAAAACACACTTTTACCCAGAATAGCTTACACACTATGATGATACTTTTAAAGTAATCAAACAACAATATCTGCCTATCCCAGGGGTCTTCAAACTTGACAGCTTTAAGACTTGTGAACTTCAGCTCCCAGAATTCCTTCTCCAGTCATGTTAGCTCAGGAATTCTGGGAGTTGAAGTCCATAAGTATTAAACTTGCCAAGTCTGAAGACCCTTGCCAATCCCAATCCTTGGGAAGAATTTGATAGATGAATAAATATGCCAAATGCAGTCCTAACATCTGGCTGACTGTTCAATCAACTACAATAATAATAAATGTCTAACTAACCATTCAATGTGAAAGGAAAATACAGAACTTTTGAAATACATTATGGATATCAGAAAAGTTTGACAAGCTGAAAAGGGATAGAATTCTCAACTTTTATTAAACACCATTAACCACAGAATCATGAATGACATGTTTGTTACAAAAATAATATCACTGCACCAAAATGTCCCATAGAACAACCTATTTATAATTCTTCTTGCAAAATTTAATGTTTAAAATAAAGAGAAAGCGATAACCTGCATAAAGACTCATTTAAAAAAAACAGAGAAAGCTGTAGTAACTTGTATAAAGAATTGTTCATAAATATTTCCCTTTAATACATGGAATACAAGCCCTATCATTTCCATAATCGCAAAGTTTCAGCAGCTTCTTTGTTGTAAAGGACTCAGTGGAAATACAAATAGAAATAATTTCTGGATGGAATAGAATGTTAAAATAAGGGGATTCAATCACAGGTGATTGTATTTGCTTATTTGTAAAATAGAAATAAAGGCAGGATACAAAAAAATAAATAAAAACATTTACTCTTATCTTCTTTCTTTTATAAATGTAATTTTTTTCTGTTTGTTATTATGAATTATGCAACATTTCAGCCAAACTTCACCAAACTTGGTAATGCATATCAAGATTTCATGTGTATCAACTTTCGCTGTATGAAATATCCAGTTTTATTTCATTAGCAGTAAAATGTAATTGAATAGTCACTTCATTCTCTATATAGAGCATGATTGCACCCTGCTAATTTGGCAAACAAGCATAGTGTCATCATTTACAACCTGCTAAGTATCACCCCATATTTCTGCTTCAACTCAAGAGTTCATAATTACATCCCCTGGGGAGTTATTATTTAGGTCAGACAGACAATAAGTTTTGAAGTTGTTGTATGATTTCACCAGGTTTCAAAAATACTGATTTAGCTGTTCTGATGGAAATGAGGCCATTTAGTAATGAAATATATTGCTGTTACTTCTCCTCTCCTTACCTCTTCCATTAATTTAATGGTGGTTATAAAGAGAAAAGCTTTGTAAAGAGAACTCGGAGAGCGTGGAATATTTTCAGTGAATTTATTGTATATTCTAAGACCCACAAATGTTTCTGAGCATTAAACAGTTTGATAGTGAAGCTTCTTTCAGGTATAGTCAGTGTCACTTCTTGTCAGTGCCACTGTAACTGATTATTCATTATAAATTTAGCCAATTTATATTCCACTCAAGGCAAGGGAGCAAAGTTTTATCAATAGCTGCTCCTACTTCAAAATCTCACTCTGAAAATTATGTTTGAAAGTAAATTGTCAAAGTATCTAACACAGAGATCACATTTCAGTCAACATTCAATATAGCAGAAAAGACTGAAGATACTGGAGATTTACAGTGAAGGAGAACAGTACACCTCTCTGAACAGTGTCCGGGAGGCTGTGGTTGCTGCTGTACAAAATGTTGATCGTCAACAGATCAAGAAATTGACAGACTCCATGAATGGGAAGTCTTATCATTGTTATTGAAAAGAAGGGTTTCAATATTATAATTGCTCCTATTTGTACACAATGTTTAGAGTTAGATTTTGAAGATTTTGTATATTATACGTAGAAGATGTGTATATCTTTGACTCTTATATTTGTAAAACACATCTTCAGACATATTTTGTATTGAAAGGTATAATGAAATACCAGTCTCATTTATACAGAATACAGTAGGTTAAAAAGTTGTATAAATATATTTAAAATATATACATATTTGAATAATATTTGCATTAAACAAGTATATATAAAATTGTAACTGTTTATTGTTATGACATATATTTTATTTTTCTTGAATTTCTTCATATTTTTTGCTAAAGCCTTTTTTACATGCTTTTTCTACTCTTTGAAAATATACATAAAATACTTGTAAAATATTGTGTAGTGCATTATCAACATGACACAAAATTTAAAACAAATAAATATACATCAAAAGTAGATAACTTGAAATATAAAAGTATCAATCTCACATGTATACATATTTTTTGAAAAAATGAATGCATTTTATAATCTTCAGTTAACGAACTTTTTTATATAATGAAAAAAAAGAACACTACAAAATTATATAAATTATATAATTATATATAACACTATTAAATTATATAAAGAACACTACAAAATTACACTACAAAATTATGCAGTAAAATAAAAACATGATTTTCACAGTGAATGAAAGCAAATGCCACAGAATTTCTATAAAACTAGATTATAGGTCCTGAATTTACATGTATTATAGGATTTGATTGTGATCAATAATCTAGAAAAGTCATTTTTAAAAATATGAATCAGAATGGAATCACGTATAGCCCCACTGCTCACATGAGGAAAAGAAAGTCCTTCACAACATATAGTACCAGGAACTATCAGAAAAATATATATGACAAGGCTGCAATTATATATTTCACCATAAGGGACAATATGCATTGTGTGACATTATGTGAGATGAGAAGTCCTTTCCCAAGTCTCTTGTTCTATTCAGGGGTCTCCAACCTTGGCAACTTTAAGCCAGGAGGACTTCAACTCCCACAATTCCCCAGCCAGCTGGCTAGGGAATTCTGGGAGTTGAAGTCCTCCATGCTTAAAGTTGCCAAGACTGGAGACCCCTGCTATAGACTATCACATAGAAAAGTTCTGATTTTCAGACTGATTTTGCACTGCTTGGTCTGTATAAGTTATTACAAGAAGCATATTTCTTCTTTGTAAAAGACTTGGATTATTTTTATATTTTAATATCCACTTACCATTGGACCGATTAATTTTTTTTTAAAGAATCAGTTTTTATCACTTTTCTCCTTTGGATATTTTGCTATTCAATATCTAATTGTGGCTCAGGTTTTTTTTTAAAAAAGAATAATTTATTCTGTCGTATTATAAGGTAAATCAGATTCTATGGTTTTGATAACATAGATGTGAAAACGTCACTTTTCCAAATTGTTCTGCTTACCTGGCCGTGAGACCTTTGAGCTGTTGAAAACTGCTTCTTGCAAGCTGCTACAAAGAGGCTGGGGGTTTGAGTTACCATGGAGATCTTTACATTCAACAGTGGAGAAATCTGGAATGATACAATGAAATATTTTGTCAGGTGAACTTTAGAATGGAAAAAATACCCATACTCTATGGCCATCTTCTCCAGTTTATTTGCCACAATCAGCAAAAAAAAAACTTACTATGTAATCAAATGAAAATATTAATTTGGACAGTTAAATGCTCATTAAAAAAATCCAAATGGATAAGTACTGAAGCTTAGTCCCAAAATCAGCATCTAGAACAGCCAATAATACAGTTAAAGGCCTTAATGAAATATATTACCAATCAGTTTGGTTTACACATCACACTAAGTGCATAACGTCTTTGGTTTTGAGCCTTAGTTTATGACTCAGCATAACAGATTACCAAGCCTTTTCAGAAACATAGTCAAAATAAAACATGCATTAATGCAGTACAGGTTGCCCTAGTTTAGCAACTGTCTTGTTTAGCAACTGTTTGAAGTTATCACTGTGCTGAAAAAGTAACTGTGACTGGATCTTGCGCTTACAACTGTTGTAGCATACCTATCGTCATGTGTTTAAGATTCGGGTTGCTTTACAATTGGTTTAAGTTGTGCCCTAGCAGCCCATGGTCACCTGATCACAATTTGTACACCTCACAGTTGGCTTCCAACAAGCAATATAAATGGAGTAGCTTATGGTAAAATTGCAATTTGCAGTAACATGATGTATCACTTAACAATCACATGGAAGTGAACAAGTAAACCTATCATAGTCATGTGATATTTTCCTTAACAACCACATCATTTAGCTACAGATTTGCTGATCCCAATTGTGATTGTTAAACTAGGACTACCGGTATGCAAAATCAGCTGGATGATATTTGCCTATATGGATCAAGATTTGATTTGGTGCTAAATAGCAAATGATTACTGGGTTTCTATGAAGCTGCTTGGAAACGGAGATTCTCAGTGTAAGGTAAATTATATCCCCTTAATAACACTGGATTCCAAGTGACTCCATGTACTCCATATAGATTTCTTAAAACAACATTGAAGTCATTTGGTACTGCCTCCTGGGATAGTTTGTCTAACCTCCCAGTCTAGTCCTTGGCTGTTCAACCAAGCCTGCTTAGCTTTGTCCACTAGGATCCACTAAGGTCAACAAGGTGCTGGTACTTGCAATGATTTACAAGCACTCTAATAAGAAGACAAATGGTGTGCTCTTTCATGCAGTATAAGATGGTAAAATGTGCTTACATTATGCCACATCTGAATTGAGACACCAGAATTCAAAGGGAAAACCCATGCTATGCTACTCCTCCATATCAACTCTCCGTTAACAAAAATTAACAGTTGCAGGGGGATGGACAGAAAAATCTGCCACTGTGACTCAGGGCTGTTGCTTTTTTATTTTTTACGATGCCATAAGAAACAAGTCATGCTATTGGCTTTCATTTGAAAAATACTGTATCAAAAGAATACAGAAGATGCTTTCTATGTAAAAGTTCAATTTCCAATTCTACAACTCAAAATTTTCATGAATCAGAGGTCAGAAAAACACAAATAACAAATATCTATGGTTCTGGAGAGACATGACATTGTTGTCCAATTTCAAATAGAACAGGAATATGGAAATAAGGAGGACAGGGCTAGAAAACAAAACCTAAAAAAGCTGCCTTCCAGATTGATTTAGACCCCGCATGGGGTAGAATCAATCTATTAGTCCCATGGGGTAGAATCAATCTATTAGTCAGTCAGTCAATCAATCAGAAACAAAAACAGATAATTAGAGTTGGAAGGGACCTTGTAGGTCATCTAGTCCAACCCCCCACCAATCAGAATAGAGCTGGAAGGGACCTTTTAGTCCAACCCCCTGCCTAAGCAGGAGACCCTATACCATTTCAGACAAGTGGGTAACCAATCTCTTCTTTAAAACCTCCAGTGATGAAGCCCCTACAACTTCTGAAGGTAAGCTGGTTAATTTTTCTCACCCTTAGGAAGTTTCTCCTTAATTTCCATGACCAGATTCAAAAATTTTGTGAATATTTTGGTCGGAGCCAGATTTGTTCATGGTCAGAAGCGTTCGCAACCAGAAGTTCTATTCTACTTAGATTTCTGCTTGAATTTCTGGGCAGATTTTTCAGGCAGAATCAACTAGAAGGCAATGGCTTACAACCTTCCCTGCTGGCTTCCCCAATGATTTTCTGGGAAACCAGCAGGAAAGATTGCTAATAACAATCACATGATAGGACACTTGGCAACCACTTCTGCAAACCTTCTTAGGTGTGTACAGATTGCCAAGTACCCAGATTACCATCATGAGGATACTGAAATAACTATAACTTTGGACACAGATCATAAATCCCTTCAATACTGTCATAATTTTCAGTGGTTGCTAAAATAATGTTATTTTAGTGTGAGGACTAAGCTTTGGTGGATTGTTTAGCTTCTGTGAGAATTAGAATATTCAAATATTATCATGGCAGCATATTATATATTTTATTTCTGAGGTCACCTTATGCAGTGTTAATTGCAAATCTCAAATTAGTCTGATTTGGCAGTCTGAAGTGCAGAAATAGAAACAAATTTACATATATAAGCTACTCCTTTTTAAAGGAGGTTGTTAAAAGAAATTTTACATTAAATTTAAAACATATTAAAAATACTCAGTAAATTATAATTATAAGAGCTATTAAAATTTGTGACAGTAACATGATTTATCCAAAGGATGAAATTTTTAAAGCTATTTTGCCATACTTTCAAAGAATTAGCAGGCTTGGCAATCTTTTTACCATAGCAGGAAAAGGGAAAGATTCATATCACTGAAACTATTTCAGAAGTTTTTACAATTGTTTTTTTTTCCACATGGAAACCACTTCTGAATTTTGTGCTTGATATGAAAAAGAATGTAATTTTGACTTTGGGTTTTATAGATTAGATTGACAGAGTTTTATAGAAATGACTTGTTTGTATTACTATGGAAAAACACAAAGCTGTGATTTGATGCTAATGCCTTATTTTACTGCAATAGAATGAGAAGTTAATGCTTCTTTTCCTTTTCTTTTCCCTACCTTTCCTCACTTCTCCCCCCCTTCCCCTTTCCGCCTCATTGTTATTTACTTTTGTATTTTATAATACTTAATAACCTAATAAAAATGTTTGAAAAAAATAAGTTTTAGAACTGCAAAAAGTTTAAATGCTTCCTGTTAAGAAGTACGTGGTAACAAAAAAATCCATAAACAGAAAAAAAAAATAGCAGCCAAAGTATATGGAGAACACTAGCAAGTCAACCATTGGAAGTTAAAGAATTCTTAGTCATGTTAATTGTACAAAACATTTCAATCTTTCTTCATATACATCTCTTCCAAGGATAACAAAGAAGATGTAAGAATGAAACAAAATATATTAATTGAAAATTAAACAGACATATTCTCAATTTATCTTCAAGGCAAAAGCTACACTAAACAAAATTCAACATTTGTCTGTCTTACTTGATGATAGTTAAATTACAACTCTAAATCCTAGAGGATTCTGAATGTCTTACAATGATCCAGTTATTTTTAATCATTGTTTGCTGAGTAATACTGTGGGCTATTCATGAACGATATTAAATTACAATGCTGATAATAACATAATATAATGATAATAACAGAGTTATCATTCTATCCTTGTAAGCCACCTGGAATTACCAAGTGTGAATTGCGCAGCCGTATACATTTTAATAATAATAATGATGATGATGATGATGCAAAGTCAGATAATGTAAGAAAGGCAGCAATTCATGCAAATATTCTCTAAGTGTCATCTGGGAATTTGACAATGGCTGGGTCCTGTTGCACTCTCCTGTTTATAATCTGCATTTTGCATGATCAAATCATATTCTTCTTTAGAGATACCTGATAGCAGAAAAAGATTTGCAGAGGTAATAAATCAAGTTAAAGCACAATTATCTTTAACTGCAGAAATAGCAGACAAATCATGCAGACCAACAGTTGCTGATTCAGGAAAGGATTGGAAGTTAAATTAAAATGTCTTTTTTTACTATTTATTGTCCTTTTTCATTTCACGTCAAGTTCCTAGAATCCCTCCAGTGTAAGCTAGAAAGGATAATGAGTTTCTGAACACAAACTCTTAATGGGACATGTTGCATGAAAGCTTTCAGCATTTGCTTGGATTCTGCTTCCCAGCAGTACTAAACAACTTAAATATAATTAGCTGAAAGCTCCACAGGCTACATTTCTTCACTAGAATACCTCTTACACTAATCCATTCATCTGGCTGACAGATGACTGAATCATCGGTAATATGAGGTCTATTCCATTAATACTGTTGTGGTCAAAATCCCAAGTATCCTTTAATAGCTTTTTGACAATTGCATCATTTATAACCAGTAAGCAAAACAAAGAGACACATACAGATTTTTTTCTCTCTTCTTGATTTTATGTCTGTCCCACAATATAATCACTTTAGAAATGTGGACTAGGAAAGAATTTTGTTTGAAGCATGCTAACTCTGTTTTGTGAAAAGAAATCATTTTATGATTAGTTTCATTGATATTTTAACAACAAACTTCACAAATACCTTTTTAGGAATTAATTGCTCATTTAAATTACTCAGTTACCAAATGTTTTCATTTCATACAAATTCTTTATCCTATTCATAATCTCTATTTGCCTCAGAATAGGATGTGGAAATTAAACTCTCGCAAGTGCCAAGAAAACTTATTTAAGGAAAATGCATACATACATCTCAGAAAACTTATGATAAATGCTTTGGACTTTATATGGGCACAGTGTTTCTCTGCTCATTTAAGTAACCAGACCCCTCCCCCCCTCTTTTTTTTAGATTTCTGCATGAGTCTGAAAAAAGAGATCCCTGCCTGAAGAATAGCATTAGCCTTAATAAATAGTTTCCTTACAGCAGTTTGAGAACGAGGAAAGTTGCAGTAGTTCTTAGAGTTCATTAATAGCAGACAGAGCTCCAAATATGTTTCAGCTACAACATCAACATCAGACATTCGCAAAAATGTTTGGAATATAATGGAGTTTATATTTTACAATACATCATAAGTGAGGAAAGGCATTTCAATTTTCCTAAAATAAGTTCAATTTTTTAGAGTTTAATAATTTATTACTGATTCATTGTTTAAAGCCTTACTGCTGCCCAGAGGGGGTAGGAACTTTTTATCTAAAGTGGTCTGTTCAATTATAGCAGGGGTGTCAAACTCAATTGTACTATTTGTAGTCATTTAGTCATCAGGTTCTGTACATTACTTTGAGAACAATTTTGTGGAAATTAGGTTTAAAAAAACCCCACAAGAATAAAATAAATATGTGATGTTTTGGCCATATATTCTAGACAATTAGAAGTGATGTTTAACACCAAATTAATATTCAAAGTGTATTTCTTATAGTTCAGAACTATAGGATAGACTCACCCTGAAAATTATTAAAATATGTGACCTATAAGTTTATCTAACAAAGGGTCCCCACCTCCTGGTCCTTGGACAAGCACCAGGCCACAGCATGCCGAAAACCAGGCCATGCAAACAAGCAAAGTCCCATCCGCAGGATGGAGGCAGCACCACATAACCATGCCCTCTCTGGTCTGCAGAAATACCTCTCTCCATGGAACCGGTCCCTGGTGCCCAAAAGGTAATCTAACAGAAATACATGTCAATGAAATTGTAGCTATTATGTTCCCAGAGTGGGTTTTTATTGTGCCTATCTTCAATCATAGAATTTACAAAAGATTGTGAACTACTTGTAATTAGCTTGTATTTTCTCCACTATTACCTTGACCTTATTTCCAGCCACCAATAAATAAAATCTTTAAGGAAAGAAAGAGGACAGCAGTGAATCTTTTCAGCAAGCTAAGGTATACTGTTTCAGGAAAATTGATTAAAAATTCTCAATTACAGCTATGCACTTATTTCCAACAGAATTACATTGAGTTATTCATTATGTGCCATAAAGTTGGTGTCAACTCTTAGTAATTACATAGAAAGTTTTTCTCCAGGAAAACACCCAACCTACCCTTCCGGTAAGCCAAAGGTGTACCCATTGCCACTATACTTGAGTATAAACACCTTGCTGTTGCTGGTTGTATCATATTCTTTTTTTTCTACTTTCCCCATAATGTTAAACTTTTTCAGAGAATTAGGTCTTTACAAAATGAAGCATGTCCAAATGTGTCTAATTTATGGATGTAATATTCATAATGTGTCCAATGTGGCAGAAAAATCTTTATCCAAAAAGAGCTATGCCAGAGGTTCAAACCACACTGAATAGATATATCATCAGAGGAGCTGGACAAAGAATGCCTCTCCAATAAGCAATATGGTTGGGCATAATTTCCATAAACCTATTTTGAATCAGTCTTTCCCCAGTTCAACAAGGAGTTCCTAAGTGATGAAGTTCCTAGACATCAAGTGACAAATGGACTACAGAACTCAGCACTTTTTTATCTATCACAAACACGTGAAGACTGAAAACAAAAAAATAATGGTCTGTTATTAAATAAAGCAAAGATAATACCAATGAGTTAATAGGCACCTTGTGTACAATTTCAAAACGTCTGGAGTTTTTTTTAACACCATTTTGAATCATTAAACACCATTGGCATTGACCATCAATCAATTGAAAAAGTCAGCTTTACTTGGAAGAGTTTATATCTGTGACAATACTTTTAACATCATCAAATAAAAACATCTGGGAAGGACTTGATAAGTGAATAAAATGCCAAATACAGCCTAAACAAATGGATGACTATGTGACCAACCATAAGAATGATAATTACTAACAATATTCATAATATTATTAAAACAATATTTCAAGCAATGGCTTATAATAGGAACATTAAAAAAAGAAACTGAAGTTTGTTTTGGAAACTTGGTTTTGGTTGCATAAGATTAAGCGATTTGAACTAATGTAACCAAGGCCAGAATTGAAAAATCATCAAATGTTTCAACAAATAGGTTATGCAAAGAAGCAGATGAAACAGACCATGTTGTTAGCTTATGCAAGAAAATAACATAAAACAACATAAGACACTTAGAAAATCAGCACATTGACAACATTTCAATTACAAAAAGCCACACTGCTTGAATTCGCACATATACTAAGCTAATACATTACAACATCCTCGATTCTTGGGAAAAAGATGTGGATGAAGGCCAATATTAGCTGAAGTACTGGCAGCTGTGTCACATATCTATTACAAAAACATCAACTACTACTACCACAACACTAGAAGGAGTGTTGGTAGACTTACCTGAGAACGCGCCTTCTCAGATGGTGTAGACAGGATCCATGCATGGGATGTATTCAACTCTGTTTGGCTATAGACTAAATAGAAAAACTGAAGGCACACCCCTTCCGGGCCACCGTCTCCAGTTCTGAATGAAGTCAAGGCTTTCTTGTATATGCTGCAATAGTTTCATATTTGTATAACATTCATGATTAATAATAACTTAAATTTTAGTCCAATACCCAACAAGATTGCCAGAACCTAAGAAAATGGGTGGGTCTGGATCCTGTCTACATCATCTGAGAAGGTGCGTTCTCAGGTAAATCTACTAATGCTCCTTTTCCAGAATGGTTTTGACAGGATCCATGCATGGGACATACCAAAACAATGTCCGATGGGAGGGATTCTGGCTCTAATGACTCTGATCTTCTGGCAATATCTTTTGAAGTACTCTCCTTCCAAATACTGCTTCCACGGAAGCGAAAGAGTCAAATTTATAATGTCTAACAAACAGTGAAGGAGAGGACCAAGTCGCCGCCTTACATATTTCTTCCACTGAAGCCTGAGTACTCCAAGCTGCTGTAGTGGCCGCACTACATGTTGAGTGAGACGTGATGTGAGATGGGACAGATAACCCCTGTGCTTTGTAAATGTTAGCAATGGTTGCTCTAATCCATCTGCGTATGGAAGAAGACAACACTCTTTGTCCTAAGGAGTTCTGATGATAAGAAATAAACATTGCTTCCATCTTTCTAAAGGAAGCTGTCCTTTTTATGTAAATATGGAGAGCTCTCCTTACATCTAAGGTATGCCAAAGTTTCTCTCTAGGGTGAGATGGATTTGGACAAAAATTTGGTAAAACGATTTCTTGTGCCCTATGAAAATGAGAATTGACTTGTGGTATAAAGGTAGGATCCAATCTTAAAACAATTCGATTGGTGTGAAAAATACAGAGATCAGGTCTTACTGACAGAGCTGCAAGCTCAGATATCCTTCTGGCAGACGTAATTGCCACTAGAAAAATTACTTTATACAACAAATGCTGTAGGCTGACAATTCTCAAAGGCTCAAAAGGTGAAAGAGTAAGGGCTTGCAGTACCTTGGTAAGGTCCCATGATGGAAATCTGTGAATGACCTTAAATTTGCTGTCCCTTTAAGAAAACGCTGAATTAAAAGATCTTGTGACAATAAATCTGAACTTGTACATGAATTTACCGATGAGAGCGCTGCAACCTGTCTATGGAGAGTTTCTGGGGCAAGACCTTTATCCAATCCTTGTTGTAAAAAATCTAAAACCTGTGAGATCGAAGCATCTCCAGGATCTGAACCCTTATCCTTGAACCAATTACAGAAAACTCTCCAAGTAGTCTCATAATAGTAGATTGTCTTCTATATGCCTGGATAGTATTAATAACCTGTGTGGAAAGATCCACCTTTTAAAACAGTCTCCTCTCAAGTGCCAGGCAGCCAAGTGAAGCCATTGAGGCTCTGGATGTTGAATTGGCCCCTGGCTGAGAGACACCCTTTCAGGAGGAATCCTCCACAGAAATGACACTGACAAACCGACCAAGTCTGCAAACCCTGGCCTCCTGGGCAAATACGGTGCCACAAGGTGAATTTCCGCTTTCTGCTGTAAGGTCTTCCTGACGACTGCCGAGATGAGAGCTAATGGAGGGAAGGCGTAAAGGAGTCTCTTTGGTCACTGACAGCGAAGGGCATTGACTCTCTCTCCACTCCCCGGGATGGGAATCTGGAGAAGAAACGAAGCAGTTGATGATGCGACTCAGATGCAAACAGATCCAATATTGGGTGACCAAATCTGTTGGAAATTTCTTGAAAAAGAAGTGGATGCAAAGTCCACTCTGCCTGATCTATTGTAGATCTGCTTAGCCAATTTGCCCTGACATTTTGTGTCCCTGAAATATGGTCAGCTTTGATTGAAAGCAAATTTTTCTCTGCCCATCTGCAGAGACAAGAAGCTTCTTTTTGTAATGAATTTGACTGTGTTCCTCCCTGACGATTAATGTGTGCCTTAGTGGCCACATTGTCTGTTAGGATTAACACAGCTTGTCCCCTGATTATTGCCTCAAATTCCTTGAGAGCTAGGTGAACTGCCCTTAATTCCAACCAACTGATATTATTCTTGAGGTCATTAGCATTCCAAATGCCCTGTGCTACCTTGTCTTGACACTGGGCACCCCCATCCAGAGAGACCAGCATCGGTAGTTATTGTTGTAAACTCCCTGTCTTTAAAGGAGCATCCTTTATCTAATGCTGAAGAGGTCCACCAAAGCAAGGATATTAATACCTTGGTTGGCAATCTGACTTGGATGGGAGAGGTACCTTTCATGGATCTCTGAAAAGGTAATAAGAACCACTGCAATTCATGAGAATGCAGTCATGCCCATGGCACTATATCAAGGCATTTCCTAACCTAAAATTCCTTCCTATGATGTCCTATATATTAATACTGTCTACTTCTGCAGGAACGCCCTATAATTTTGCCTAGTAATTTTGACATTTGAGCTGGGGATGCCCTTATACAATAGAAATGGGCTGCTAACGTTTTAATGTCCTCTCTGTTGAGAAAGGAAAACTAAATCTAATTCAGTATCTATTATTGCCCCTAAATGTAAAAGTTTGGTAGACGATTCAAAATAAAACTTTTCCTGATTAACCAAAAATCCATGAGATTGTAAGGTTTGTAGGATGATGGTTAAGTCTCTAATAGCTAACTCGTGGGAGACTGATTGTATTAAGATATCGTCCAAGAAGGCCAGTATCCTAATTGGAACAGTTCTAAGATGGGCTGTTACAGCCGCCAGGATTTTGGTAAATGCCCTGCATGCAGATGCCAACCCAAAAGGGAGTGCTCTATACTGAAAATGTCGACCAGCATAACAAAATTTTAAATACTTGCGGTGGTCAGGTAAGATTGGAATATGCAAATACACTTTGGTAAGGTCAATTGAAACTAAGTAGTCCCCATGTCTCACGTTCTTCAAAATAGATTGAAGCGTGTGCATCTTGAACCTACAATAAATAACAAAAGAGTATAGTCCTTACAGGTTTAAAATAGCCCTGGCCCTGTTGCTCCTCTGGGACTGCTTCCACAGCTTGGATTGTTAGGAGGTGCTGAACTGCATCCTCCATCTGTCTCCTTTGTGTATGTTTGAAGATACTGGACACCTGATAAAAAATATCAGAGGCCTGGCTCGAAATTCAAGTGCCAGACCTTCCCTTGTTGTCTGTCTGACCCAAAGATCCGAGGTTGTTTTCTCCCATTGGCCTGCAAAACTTTGCAATCTACCACCAACAGGAGTTTCCAAGTGCCCTTTTATATTTTTAGAATGGCCTGTTTGATGAACCATGGAATGACCGTTTGGTCTGTGGTTGAGATCCTGCCTTGAGCCTGTTCAAAATGTTGCCTCTAGCCGAAGTTTGCTTGACTTCTTTGGCTGGTAGATCTGTAGAAAGGTGCACGAAAAGAGCGTCTGTAATAGGGTGAAAATTTGTTGTCTGTTTTCTTTAAGACTGACGGCAATATCTTACGTTTATCCCGTGATTCGATGAGAACAGGATCTAAAGGTGCCCCAAATAGTTTTCTATCTTTGTACGATGCGGGATGCTAGCTTCCATTTCTTCTTGGTATCGGCCTGCCAATACCTGAGCCAGGGTAACCTGTGTGCAGCAACTGCTCAAGACATGGCCCCTGAGATGAATTTGACAGAGTTTAAAGTTGCGTCTGTCATATATTCTGATGCAGCTATAACTTTGTTAAAATCTAAATGGGCTCTTATATTGTCTGTTGGTACCTGCTGCTGCATTTGTCTTAGCCATATCACAGCAGCCCTAGTGAAAAAGAGTGCCGCTGTGGCAGTTTTGACCACCCATGCAGCTGCCTGGTGTGTCTTTTGCCACATTAAATCAGCCTTTTTGTCCTCTCCTTTTAGGACATCATCTTCATCGTTGAGAGTAGTTGAAAAAGATGCTAAAGCTAGCACTGGGTCATCAACCTTGGGTAGCTGCAAAGTTGCTGCTAATGATGTGTCTACATTGTAAATTTTTTTTGTCAAAGGCTGTTACCCCAGGACCCGAACAGGAGACATCTAGCCGTCTCTGCACCATATTAAAGAATATTTCGTAGGAAGGGATAACTTCCGCTTCCAATTTTGGGTCCATGAAAAGAGCTTCATTGCCCCCTGGTTTTGTGGGTAACGCAAGGTGTCTCTTTGTTCAATTCTAGCCCGGTTGTACTCTTGGCCTTGGCTATGCTTTAAATAAAAGTGGTTTAAACAGGCCTTTGGTCTGATAACTCTGGTTCTGTCTCCTGTTCAAAAAGAGATTCTATTTCTCCTTCCTCTATTGAATAATCGGATTGTTCATCCTCTGATGCAGCAGAAGAACACGTTCTAGTCATAAAAGTCTGCCTAGGGGTATGGGAATATTTCCTACAGTGGGAGGAACCTACTCTCGACTCTGCCTGAATTGGATTGTTCGTCTGAAGTCCCATCATTCCCTGACCAATAAGTTGCATAAACCACTGCTGAACCACCAATGGCATTAATTGTCCTCCTGTTTCAGTGTGTTGCATTTGCACAGGTCTAGGTAAAGGATGAGCCATTGGTACAGGATTACTCCAGTAAGAACACCCTAGCATTTCAGAATCCTGTGTGTTTGTAACTACTTGGCCCAAATTGTCCATGTCTGATCCCACTTGGGAAAGAATTGACTGACTTGTGTGATCCTCCTTGGGAGGACTTAACTGCAGTAACTTCACTTGTTCTTTTGAATTCTTTTCTACTTGCTTTACCAATGCATTATGTATTCTACGCTCAGCCTGCTCATCAGCTTTGGTTTTCCTGTTAGCTCTGGCCCTGATTTTTGTCAGCTGCCTCCTGTACTGATCCTTTGGTCTTACAGGTTCTTTTACCCCTAACCTTTCTGTTGAGTGGAAGCAGTCTGTTGTGGAGACAGTGTGTTGGAAGATACATCCATAATGTTTATAGATGACTGTAACAGTATTCTGACTATATTAAATAAAGATAGAAGTAACAATTAATTGTAATGCATATTATTAAATCCCTTGGTCACCAATGATGCAACCTTGACAAAAGTCACTGATAATAATTCAAGTGGTAGAAATACTGAGGGAAAAAAATTCTTGTGTTTTTCTTTGCCCCTCAGGACAGGATTCGCCAATACCACTCACTTAAATAGCTCAATAATCAGGATTGTTCCAGGTTAACTGTCTATAAGTTGTACTGGTGGAGTTGTGAGGCACACTAGATTTGGCTAGAAAATGGCCGCTTATACAAAATGGCGCTCCCGCCAATTTCATCCATTACCATGCAGAAGTTACCATTGCTGGAACACACGTTGCGGATATGGCTGCAGCTCTGCTTAGACAGCACTCCCTTATTTGGGCAGGATGTCTGACAGGCTTTTCGCTCAGGGAGCCTCTGAGTCCAATGTGAGCAATCTCTCCCTCAGCTATTTGGCGCGAAACTGCTCGGCGCTCTTCCCATTTCAAAGCGCCTTCCATGCTCAAGCTGTCTAGCACTCCCTTAAACGGGCAGGCTGCCCAGCTGGCAAAAACCTCTGCAATTCTCACAAATTCCTGTTTTTAGGACCTTGGCATGTTTCAGATGTCTCAAACGGCCGCTGTGACTTTCTTTGTAAAGCCGATAAGCACAAAGCGAGGCTTGTGATTTTAACAAGCAACCAGATTGTTTGAAAAAAACATGTGGTGCTATTAGTCTCTTAAGGACTGTGGTGTGGTTAGTCCAAAATAAAAAATCTAAAGCTGCCAACACCCCTCTGTATAAGAAATATAGAGGAGCAATATAGCAGACATCTATCTGATGAGACGGTGGTCCGGAAGGGGTGTGTCTTCAGCTTTTCTATTCAGTCTATAGCCAAACAGAACTGAATACATATCATGCATGGATCCTGTTGAAACCATTCTGGACAATAGGGCATTCTTAAATTGTAGAAGAGGAGCTTATTTATTTATGTACCTATTTTAAAAAGAGAAACTACTGTGTTTCTCCAACAATACGCCCCCCCCATAGGAGGACCCAGCATGTTTCATAGGCATAAAATGAAATTAAGCTCCTCCCCCCAAATTTAGGCCTATTTTAAAACATGCATAATGGGGGGAAGGGTGGGGGGACTTGCCATTAGGAGTGCCCACAGGCAGCCATGCCTCACTACCAGCCACTCCTAACAGGTGATCATAGTGGAGTGCGGAGAGCTCCCTACTCCAGCCAAGCACCTTTGCTGCAGACCCGAGACCTTACATGCGTTTGGAACACCACCGCCATGCTTGGAGCTGCTGTTTCTTCATTTGGAGCGCCACCGCCATTTGGAGGACTGCAGCCACATTTGGAGTGTATTTGGAGCAGCGGCAGTGCTACAAATGGCAGTGGCGCTCCAAACGTGGAAGCGGCAGTGGTGCGCCAAATGTGGAAGTGGCAGCTCCAAATACGATGGCGGTGCTCCAAATGGCAGTGGCACTCCAAACGTGAAAGCGGCAACTCCAAACATGGCAGCATGCTCCAAACAGCAGCGGCGCTCCAAACGCGTTCCAAACAGCGGCAGTGCCCCAAACGCGAAAGCAGAAGCAGCAGCTCTACATGCGGTGGCAGAATGGGCAGAAGGGAAAGCAACAGCAGTGGGCGCTGAAGGTCTCGAGTCTGCAGCAAAGGTGCTTGGCGGGAGTAGGGAGCTCTCCGTGCTCCACCACGATTGCCCGTTAGGAGCGGCTGGTAGTGAGGCATGGCTGCCCACAGGCACTCTAGGCGAGGATGCAAGGGGGGGAATTAAATCACCCCTGAAATGACGGCCTAGCCATTTTTGGGGGGGCTCAAAAATAAATAAGACCTGGCCTTATTTCGTTAGAAACACAGTAATACATAGCTTTCAATGAATAGGCTTTTGCAATTCCAATGCTTCAAATGCTTGAGATGGGGTAGGAAAAAAAGGATTTAACAAGATTTTACAATTCTGTTGGCTCGTCATGAAACTGACCAGAAAAATCAAAAGGAAATTAATCAGAAGTTGTCATTCCTAATATACTGACAATATAAACTTAATTAAACATTGTTATTTTTCTTTTCCCTTTCTCACATTACTTCAGATGTTTGCAAGGAGACAAATATCTGTAGCTCGGGTGTAGGATGAGGGTGAAGGTTAATTCTCCGAGCTGGTGAGTTGGTTTCCAAACATTTCATTACAAGGCTAGGTAGCATCTTCAGCAGAGTTTAGAAGATGTCAGTGTTCTTCTGTTTATAAGGGTTTCATGTGGTCAGTAGGTCTTGTCATGGATCAGGTGTGGCTGTCTCATGTGAGAGTCTTGTAATGGGTCAGGTGTGGGTGTTTCAAATGAGGGTCTTGTAATGAGTCTTGTGATGATCAGGTGTGAGTCGTCAGTGAGAGTCTTATGATGGGTCTTGTGATGGGAAGGTTCCATCAGGTGAGGATCATTGGGAGATGAAGTGCTCATTGGTGGGAGCTCTTGTGTGGGTTGTTTGAGGGTTGGTACTGTCTCTGGTTGGCTGTGTGATTGATTTGGATTCTGAGGGGTTCATAGGCTGGTTGTAGGTCAATGTGTCTTTTTATGGAATTGCTTGTGGAATGCAAGGCATAGATGAAGTTATGAGTGTGGCAGATGGTAGCATGACTGACTGTTTTTGTGTTGTTCCAATTGAACTGGTGCTGTTTGATGTCAGTATGGAAAGAGATTAAAGATTTGGGATTGTGGAGTTTGACTGCCAGCCAGTATTTATGGATTCTGGTTTTTAAATGATGTGATGTTTGTCCCATCCCAAGCAAACAATGTAATTTACAAAATCAACTCTAACAATTACAACTAATTCTACATGGGACAAACATCACATCAATTAAAATCCAGAATCCACAAACATGAGCCAAGCTGACAAATTTAAGGTGACTATCAAAACCAAAGAGAATTCAAGGTTCTATTTTAGCAAGCTCTATTTCTGTATCAAATCTTCCTTCATTTCAGTAGCATGATTTCTCAGTTGGATTTACATAATTTTTAATACATTCCACCATATAAGATAAACATTACTTCTTCCTAAAATGCTTCATCACTCTATCACATTTCTATTGAAATTTTTATTCTTAATTCTTTTCACTAGAAATTAAGTTCTGGGTCAAGGCTACATTCCAACAAAACAAGCAGCGGAAATAACCCTTATCAAATGTTCCTTCTATGTGGAAAGGTGAGCACATCATAACTGAGAATATACCACATTTGTGCATGCATACTTGAATTACTTCTGACTTCTCTATTCTGCTGATTTGCTGAAAGAATATTACATTCTGGCTCTCTAAGGAACTCTTGGTTTCATTCATCAGATGAATAAGCACTTTCTATTGCATTATTAGTTTCTATATATCCAAGCTCCAAGTTCTGAGAGCCTCTCAGTATGTAACCACTTAGATCACTTAGTTGTAAGATTTTCTAGGAAATGAATGAGTACAAATATCCTTACGATTTATATTGACTATTTCCTAGTATGATTTGATTGCTTATTGTATCCTATGATCATCATAAGGTGTTGTACCTTATGATTCTTGACTCTTGACGAATGTATCTTTTCTTTTATGTATACTGAGAGCATATGCACCAAGACAAATTCCTTGTGTGTCCAATCACACTTGGTCAATAAAGAATTCTATTTATTCTATACTTCAAAGGATGGAACTTTAAAAAGAAAAAAAAATGACGTTACAAAAATTTCAAGTTGATGGCGGAATGCTTTTTTAAAAAGATAAAAAAGTTGTTGAAATTGACTGGTTATAGAGTCCAAAACTGGCCACAGATAACCAATTTTCACTGATAGCTGAATTTATCTTTGTAATACTAAAATGCCATAAAAGTCCTAAAGAGAAAAATGTGCATGAAGCAGAATTTACTAAATGTCCAATTGACATAAATAGGGTCACTCGTACTGATTAAGATCTTTGTGTTCCCAAAAAAACAAAGATATTTTATGCTAATTCTGGTAAAGATATACATATTTTGAACCAATTTTATTTAAAATCATTTGGTATTTTTGAATGAATATTCAACTATCAATTAAATAGTTACAACTAAATAAACAAAAAGACAACCAGGAATGGAATGTACTGTAGTATGAACAAATTATACTAGTCATGAAACAGACTATTTATAAATAGTTGCCCTTGTGATAAACAATGGAAAGTTTCTTGGCTAAAGCTCCTGTTATGAAGGAATCCTGGTTTTGTCCCATCTCTGAAACATTAATAGGATTTCGAAAAGCAAGGCAGAACTGCGTTTTCACACTAATGCTGTGATCTGGGAGCAAGCCTCATTTTCATGATAGACATAATGGGATCATATGATGCTGTCTAAAATGCGAAACATTAACTATATTTCTTCTTTTCAGTTCTGGCTTTAGAATTTGATAATTTTGCTAGTTGTGAACACTGAGATACATTAGCCTTTTCTGCTGAAGTAGATATTTATTTTCAAGAAAGCTGCCACAATGGACATGTCCCTTTAATTATGTCACAACATTCATCCATTACTGATTTCCACAAGAGATGAGCTAAATACCATAGACCAAGGGTCTTCAAACTTGGTAAGTTTAAGACTTGTGGACTTCAACTCCCAGAATTCCTGAGCTAACATGACTGGAGGAGGAATTCTGGGAGTTGAAGTCCACAAGTCTTAAAGCTGTCAAGTTTGAAGATCCCTGCCATAGACATTGTTGGGACATCCAGATTTAGAATAATCATTTGGAGATTTTCAAATGTTACACACAGAATATTTTATGTCCTCATATGTAACCACTACCAAAGGGGGAGGAAATTCCAAAACCCAAGCTTAAATACTACAAGATACCTCTCTTGAAAATAACATTCTCACTAATATACCTGAAAAGAAAGAGATGCCAATGCCTTACAATTTGTCAAATTTACAAAGGAGAAATATGACCTTTTATGAAATTTATGAAAATTGTTCTATCCAAGTTCTTGAAGATTAAAGTTGTCTTTGTGTGTGGTGTGCGTGCTTGTGCACATACGTATGAGAGAGAGAGAAAGGGGTGAAGAAACAGAAAAAAAGAATAAAGTGGAGCTATCAATGCAAAAATAAAATATATGCAATTCTTATTAATTTGGAATTGAAACACACTAACTGTAAGATTATTTTTTGTTCTTTACTGTACTGTTTAAATCTCAAGGTTTTTTAAAAAAAACCATAGAATTATAGAGCGCAGAGGGGATATTTAAGCATCAAGTCCAATCACTTGCTCATTTAAGATTCTCAAACTAAAGAATCCTACAAGTACATAGCTCCACCTTTACAATCTACCATCTCTCTATTCTACAGGTAATCCTTGACTTATGACCATTTATTTCACAACATGGTCACAATTTGTGCACTTGGCAACCTGGTTGCATTTACAGTTGTTGCAGCATCCTGCAGTACTCTCACTGTGAGTTTTGCCGATTTGTGGCAAAAACAGTTATCTGTAGAAGAGCAGGCTGTTGATTAACAATTACAGGCACCTGTGCTGTCTTTGCCTCTTCTCCTATTTAAGCTTTCTATCCAACACACGCATTGCACAATTGCTTACAAAAGCTACAATCTTGAAACAGGTGTGGGAGGAGATATGCATGTTCGAGAATACAGGTGTCAAACTTAATCATGTCATATGACGTTTTTGCCTTTGCGGGCCACCAGTTTGGACAGTTTCTAGAAGCTCTGCGGGAGAAACAAAGAAAACAGCCAAATAAAGAGAGCTTTTTCTTCACAAAGACTGAATGATCTGAAGAAAAAAGGAGAACCAAAGCAAAACCAAGGCAAGCACAATGTTGGGAAGCTGCCAATGCTTTACATGTTGCCCATTACTAAAAAAGAAAAAAGCAATAAAAGAAATCCTAGAGAAAAAGAGAGGATTTAAAGACAGACCAGGTCTGTAAGAGTGAAATACTGTTGTATACTAATAGTATACCAATAGTAGTATAATATCAATATTAATAGTATGCTAGTAACAGAAATATAGTATAGAAGTAATAATATCAAGTGTAGTATAATAAAAGTTGTAAAATATACAGAGCATTGTATAGTATCAATAGTAATAGAAATACAGCATAAGACAATGACATAGAATTTGCACATTTATATTTGTAAATTTAATTTTTATACTTAGATATTTTTCAAAATCAAAAAATGGACCAATCACACTCTCTCTTAACCCAACACTCAACAAGCTGCTGAAGTTGGGACAGCTCCGAAACAAAGAGAACAGAAAGAGAAAGTGTGCCGGTTTGGTGAGAACTTTTTCTTTATTCTAAGATCTGAAAGAACACCCTAAGGAAAAGAAAGAATGGGCATTGGTTCTTACCTGATACGCCCCTTCTAGGTGAGCCGTGAGGAGCATCCAGAGAGTGGGATGTGCTTCTGAGTCCTCTTCTTGCAGGCTGAGCTTTAGCTGAGGAAACGCTCCGCCCTCTCACGTGACTCCACGTAGCGTTCCCCCAGTTTTTTGCAATAACGAGAAGGAAGGTTAAAAAGTCCTTCTAATCAACTATTGGCTCCTTGGCTGAAACCAAGAGTCCCCACCAGACGGAGGAGTTAGGGTGGGGCTGGATGCTCCTCGCGGCTCGCCTAGAAGGGGCGTATCAGGTAAGAACCAATGCCCATTCTCCCTTGAGCCACTCGGAGCATCCAGAGAGTGGGACATACCAAAGCTTGGCTGTCCTACGGGTGGGACTCTGTCTGGGCCGGAAGCCCCTCTGGGTCACTGATGACCCTCTGTAGGACTCGTCGGCCCAAAGAGGCCTCCGCTGAGGCGTATACGTCTATTTTGTAATGCCTGATGAATGGGGACGGAGAGGCCCAGGTGGCTGCCCGACAAATGTCAGCGATTGGGGCTTGCGTGGCCCAAGCCGCTGAAGTAGCTGTACTCCTGGTGGAATGAGCGGTTATTCCACCAGGTGCGGGCAGAGATTGTGATAGGTAGCACCTGGCGATAGTCGCCCTGATCCAGCGACTGATGGTTGAGGGAGAGACTTTGAGCCCCAGAGTCCTGGGCTCCTGGGAAAGGAAAGGAAGAGGGATTCCAATCTTCTCAGAGGTTGTGTGCGCTTAATGTATATGCGCAAGGCCCTTCTAACATCCAGAGTGTGCCAAAGGATTTCCTTGTCCCTTGAGGGTCTGGGGCAAAAGTTTGGGAGGACCAGTTCCTGTGACCTGCGGAAGGGTGAGTTAACCTTGGGTAAGAAGGTGGGGTCGGGGCGAAGGACCACCCAATCAGCGTGGAACACACATAAATCGTTTCTGATTGACAATGCTGCTATTTCCGAGACTCGACAAGCAGAAGTAATGGCCACTGGAAAAACTACCTTAAACGTTAGAAATTGAAGGGAGGACTCCCTCAGAGGTTCAAACGGGTATCTTGTAAGCAAAACGAGGACCTTGTTGAGGTCCCATGTGGGGAACCTGTGAACAGTCGGAGGGCACAAGTTGGTGGCATCCCTGAGGAAAGCCCTAACCCGGGGGTGATGAAAAAGGGAACCCGGGGGTGATGAGAAAGGGAACAAGAGACAACGGTTGAGAGGGATCTGATGGATAAAGAGTCGTGCTCGGGAGCCCTTCGCGAGAAGCCTGATCTGGACATGTGCTGCAGGTCCTCCGCAATGCCCTGGCGGATAGCCGATTCCATCCAAGCCTTGATGAGGGCTGGAACCTCGGAAGTAGAGGGTTCTTCCTGGCGCAGACCAGCAGCCGTAGGTGTAAAGGTGGCTTCAGGGGTCTGTCTGGTCGGTGGTCCAGGGGTCAAGTGACCCTGAAGTGGACTGTGCCTAGATAGGGAAGACGGGTCTGGAGGGGGAAGAGGTTGATTAGAGGTGGAGGGAGTGGGAGGAGGAAGGGCTGGAGGCCCCGAGCGGGACTCCCTTGACCGCCTATCAAACTCCTTTTCCAATATCTTATGGCGCCTTAAGGCGTCTCGTTGGGAGGACTTGGAAGGTTCCTTGTCCTGCCTGCACAAGTAGTGGGACTTTGCCTTAGCCTTCAAGGAAGGTCGTTTAGAGAGATTGTCGTCTGCCATTTTGATAATGATAATGATAATAATAATAGTAATAATAGCAAAGGGCGGTTGTCTCGCCTGGAATTGGCCTGAGCAGGGCCAAGTGAGGTTTGAGCTGGCCCACTCCCCCTTTTGGAATTTAATATGTACAGTGATAACAGGTAGTAAGGTGTATATATAAATATATATATATATATATGGCATTCAGCTTTGTTCGGGTATTTTCCCACGTCATAGTAGCGGTGCTTTTAAAGTTGTAGCAACGTTTCAGCAGAATCTCATCTGCCATCATCAGGCTTCTGTATACAGAAGCCTGATGATGGCAGATGAGATTCTGCTGAAACGTTGCTACAACTTTAAAAGCACCACTACTATGACGTGGGAAAATACCCGAACAAAGCTGAATGCCATACACGTAAGTACCCGCGAAAACTTAAGAAAACATATATATATATATAATATGTACAGATATATAATCTTCTGGTTTTTATTTATTTTTTATTTTTTATGCTATCTGCATGTAAAGGTTATCTATGTATATACATATAAATACATATAATTTTGTATATAAATTTTTCTCTTTTTTTTTTCTTATATAAACGATAACAGGAAGGTAACTAGAAAGGCCGGATTTACCAAATAAACGCCTGAGGCCTAGAGAGCCAGGCCTCTGGCAGCAGGCCTCCAGACAACAAACCGGAGGGGGGGGCTGCAACTTCGCCCCGATGAAGGCTGTGGGAGGCCAACAGAATAATGAAAGCGAGCCAGGAAGATCGCTAAAAACGACTAAACTCTTGACCCAAGGGGTCTGGGACGCTTGCATCCACCACAGCGGCAAGAATCGGAAATGAAAATGGCGTCCAACCATGATGTGGCATCAAGATGGCGGCCGCGAGCTGAGCTATGTCAGGAGCCTTCGGGAGGGCAAGGAGGGCTTGTCTGGTTAGCTCAGCACGCCTGGTGCTCTTAAGGAGCAACTAGCCCTTCCCGGTCAGCGTTTAGGGTGGGGGGGAATCCAGCAAAAATGCGCGCCACGAGGCAGCGGGAGGCAGCGACGCGATCTTATAATGGGGGGTTGCGCGAAGCGCTGCGAACCCGCCCGCTTGGCCCCTAGAGGCGAGGGGAGACTTCCCCTAAGTCCCAACCTTTTGCGCAGGAGGAGAAAGGGAAATACCCAACCTGAGAAATGAAGAAAATAGCCAGAATAAAGTACGTGGTTTGAATCAGCCAAGGAGCTCTTTTCAACAGCAGCCTGATTCTTCGAGGCTGAGCAAAAGACTGGAAGAACGCTACTTGGAGTCATGTGAGGGGGCGGAGCGTTTCCTCAGCTAAAGCTCAGCCTGCAAGAAGAGGACTCAGAAGCACATCCCACTCTCTGGATGCTCCGAGCGGCTCGAGGGAGAATCTGTAACAGTTTTGACAGAAGTGATTAAGCGGCGATTTTAAACAGGAATGTCAAAGTAATGTTTTTTTCTCATTGCTGGATTTTCTACATATGATCTTATATTTTGAAACTGGACTAGTTTTTTTCTTTTCTATCTATTTTTTTCTCCTTTTTGATTTTGTAACATTTTAGGCTAGAGACTCCCTTTTAGTTATTTCTTTTTTTAAAATATCTTTTTCTTTTTTAAAAAATTAATTCTTATTAATGGAAGCCAAAGAACAACGTGAAGCAAGATCTATGAGAGCTGCTAAACCTAACTAAAAAATATAACCATGGAAGAGAAAAAACTGATTACAATTAATATAAATGGACTTAATTCAGCTGTTAAAAGGAAAACTTTCCATAAATTAGAGAAATTAAAATTTGATATAATCTGCCTACAAGAAGTACATACCAAAAAGCAACATGAACAATTGTTGATACAGCCAAAGTTAGGGAAAATATTTACTTCTTTGACACAATGCAAGAAAAGAGGAGTGGTTTTATACATTAAAGATATTATCCCAGCAAAATTTATCCATACTGATGACGATGGAAGAATACTAATGGTGGAAATAATGGACAATAATATTAAAACACTCCTGATTGCAATCTATGCCCTGAATGACAATCAAGAAGAATTTTATAAAAAATTACACATGAAAATAATTGAACTGGAGTATGCTAATATAGTTATGATGGGATATTTTAAAGGAATTGTAGATAACAAACTGGACTATGCAGCACAGAAAATAAAGCAAAACAGAAAGACTCTTCCCTAAATCTTTTTTTAAAATGGTCGATGAAATGAACTTAAAAGATACATGAAGAGAAAGAAATGCTAAAACTAAACAATACACCTTCTACTCAAATAGACATTTATCATGGTCCAGAATAGATATGATACGGATGTCAACAGAATTGTTAGCTAATATTCAAGAAATAAATATAGAAACAAGTACTTGGGCAGATCACAATTCAATGACAATTAAATGGAAAGGACAAAAAAGAAGATCTAGATGGACGTTAAATAATACTATATTAAAGGAAAAAGACTTCACACAGTGGATGGAGAAAGAACTGGCTTTCTTCCTTGGAGAAAACAAAAAAGAAGATACATCAGTGCAGAACGTATGGGATACAATGAAGGCATATGCCAGAGGCTTCATAATAGATTATACAAGGAAAAGAAATACCATAAAAAGACTAGCCTCTAAGGCATTAGAGGATGAGTATAAAGGACTTGAAAAAGAGCTACAGAAAATGCCACAGAAAAAGGACATTAAGTTAAAAATGGATATAATCAAACATAAAATGGGTCTAATAATAAAAGAAGAATTAGCACAGAAAATCAGAGCTGCTAAACAGAACTACTTTGAAGATGCAAACAAATCAGGTAGATGGTTAGCATATCAATTGAGAAAGGAGAAAGAATCAAGGGAAATATTTCAATTAGTAGGTATTCCTCAATATTGATGAGGAAAGAGTTAAACAGTATTTACAGAATGCTAATTTACCCCAGATACCAAAAAAGATTGAAACAATGTTAGAAAGCAATATAACGATGATGGAGTTAACTGAAGCACTCAAGAAGCAAAACAATGGAAAGGCACCAGGCCCAGATGGCCTTCCAGCAGAATTTTATAAAACACTACAAGAATCGTTGAACATTCCATTGCTAGAAGTTATGAATGAAGTTATGTTAAAGAAAAAGATACCTAAATCATGGTCAGAAGCTTAAATTACACTTGTCCCAAAAGAGGAGGCCGATCCATTACAAATCAAGAATTATAGACCTATTTCCTTACTAAATGCAGACTATAAAATTTTTGCTTCAATATTGGCAGAAAGACTTAAAAAATATTTAAACAATTTTAGCCATCCTGATCAAAATGGATTTCTTGCAAAGAGATAAATTAAAGATAATATGAGAGTAATTTTGGATACTTTGGAATACTATGAGGCACACCCTGAAAAACAAATGGCTTTGATATTTCTAGATGCACAGAAGGCATTTGATAATGTGAATTGGTGATTCATGTTATTACAACTAGAACAGATGGGCTTTGCTGGAAAATTTATTCAAGCAATAGAAGCTATATATCATAAGCAAACAGCAAAGGTAATGATAGAGGGAGAATGGGCATTGGTTCTTACCTGACACGCCGTTTCTTTTGGACTGGGAGGATTGTCCAGAGGATGGGTGGAGCTTCAATCTCTGCTTATTGTAGGCTGAGTTTGATTTCTGAAGAACGCTCCTCCCTCCATCACGTGGCTTGCCATCTCATTATCCCAGTTTATGCGAAGAAGAGAAGAAAGAAACAGGCATTCGTGCTGTCCCTTTTGCTAGACTTAAGGTGCCTTGGCCGAAACGAGAGCCCCCCCCAGACGGTGAAAGGAAAAAAAGGGAGGGACTGGACAATCCTCCCAGTCCAAGAGAAACGGCGTGTCAGGTAAGAACCAACGCCCATTCTCCTTGGAACTGCTCAGATTGTCCAGAGGATGGGACATACCAAAGCTGGGGCTTGTCCTACGGGAGGGACACCGTCTGGCTTGTCGAGTCCTCGGGATCCCCGATCATCCTCTGGAGGACCCTTCTACCGAAAGACGCCTCCGCCGCGGCATACTTATCAATCCTGTAATGCCTAATAAAAGGCGACGGGGAGGACCATGTTGCTGCCCGGCAAATGTCGAATATAGGGGCCTGTGTAGCCCAGGCAGCCGATGTCGTTGCACTCCTGGTAGAGTGAGCCGTGATACCCCTGGGCACTGGGAGTGCCTGAGCCTGGTATGCCCTAGAAATAGCCGCCCTTATCCAGCGACCTATAGTAGTAGAGGTAACCTTGAGCCCTTGTGACTTTGGTTGAAAGGAAATGAACAGGGCCTCGGATTTGCGGAAAGACTGAGAACATTTAATACAAATCCGCAAGGCCCGCCTAACATCTAAGGTGTGCCAAAGATGTTCCCTATCATGAGATGGCCTGGGGCAAAAATTGGGGAGGACAAGTTCCTGAGCCCTGTGGAAAATAGAATTAATTTTTGGGAGAAAGGAAGGATCAAGTCTAAGTACTACTCGGTCAGAGTGGAAGACGCACAGGTCTTTCCTGACTGACAGAGCAGCGATCTCTGAAATCCTTCGGGCCGAAGTAATAGCCACCAGAAAAAATACTTTGTAGGATAGGAACTGGAGGGAAACTTCTCTAAGGGGTTCAAAGGGAGGCTTGGTGAGGGAGGTCAAGACCTTGTTGAGGTCCCATGTTGGGAATCTGTGAAGGGACGGAGGTCGTAAGTTTGAGGCGCCTTTTAGAAATGCCTGGATGCAGGGATGGTGAGAGAGGGAATTAATCCCCTCGCAGGAAATTACAGTGGATAGGGCTACAACCTGACGCCTTAGAGTGTTGGGGGAGAGACCTTTACCGAGACCCTCCTGGAGAAAATCGAGGACTTTTGCTACCGATGGGTTTGTAGGGTCAATGTGGAGATTGGCACACCATTTGCAGAAACTGTTCCAAGTGGCGTCGTAAATCCTTCTGGTAGAAGGACGCCTTGCTGCTAAGATGGTGTTGATGACCTCCGTGGAGAAATTCTCCCTTTTTAGACGTTCCCGCTCAACCTCCAGATGGCTAACTGTAGCCATTGGGGGTCTGGGTGAAGAAGGGGGCCTTGAGAAAGAGAGATCCTGTCTGCTGGGATCCTCCAAGGTGGAGCTACTGATAGGCTGCGGAGGTCCGCAAACCAGGAGCGACGGGGCCAATAAGGAGCTACCAGAAGCACTTCTGCCCTTTTTTGAAGGACCTTCTGGAGTACTCTTGAAACTAGAGCCAGAGGGGGAAAGGCGTAAAGAAGGCCTGAGGGTCACAGGCATCGGAGGGCGTTGTGGTTCTCCGCCCCAAGGGACGGGAATCTGGAGATGAACCGTGGAAGTTGGGTATTGCTGGGGGAGGCAAACAGGTCTACCACTGGCAGGCCAAATATTGATGTCGCCTCCCTGAACAGGTCTGGGTGGAGGCGCCATTCCGCCTGGTCTATGGTGGACCTGCTCAACCAATCTGCCCTGGTGTTGAGGGTGCCTGAAATGTGGTCCACCCTGAGTGAAAGGAGGTGAGACTCTGCCCACCGACAGAGGCGCTCGGTCTCCCTCATTAAACTTGAGGACTGAGTGCCCCCCTGTCTGTTGATATGTGCCTTTGCTGTTATGTTGTCGGTGAGAATGAGAACGTGGCTGCCCTGAATATGATGTAGGAAGCTGCGGAGGGCCAGGTGGATGGCGTGAAGCTCTAACCAGTTTATGTTGCGCAGCCTCTCTGACGGTGACCATCTGCCCTGAGCTGTAAGGGAGAGAAGGTGCGCGCCCCATCCGGACAGACTGGCGTCTGTGGTGACGATGAGTCTTGGAGGCTCCTTGAGGAGGCAGCCCTTGTTGATCGATGCCTTGCTCCACCAGAGGAGGGAGGTGAGAACCCTTGGCGAGACCTTGACCTTGCTCCTTGAGTTGCTTGTCCCAGCTCTTTGATACAGAAGCAGGAACCACTGGAGGGATCTGGAGTGGAAACAGGCCCAGGGAATAACGGGAATACAAGAGATTATTTTACCTAATAACTTGGATAGATCAAGGAGAGAGACCTTCCTGTGTCGTCTGAGGAACCTGATTGTTGGATGCTGAGGATCCTTTCTGGGGAGATGAACACTCTCCCCATGACTGTATCAATTATAGTCCCTAGGTGGGGTAGTCTAGTGGTGGGGGCCAGTTGGCTTTTCTTCCAATTTATGAGGAACCCATGTTCCTGGAGGGAGGAGAGGGTAGAGTGGATATCCCTGATAGCCTGTCCCCTGGAAGGGGAGAGGATGAAAATATCATCCAGGTAACAGTGGAGCCTCACCGGGATTGATCTGAGGTGGGCGGCCAGTGTGGCCAGAACCTTGGTGAAGGTCCTGGAGGCCGAGGCTAACCCGAATGGAAGGGCCACGTACTGAAAGTGTAGGTTGTTGTAACTGAAACGGAGAAATTTTGAGTGGGAGGGTCGAATTGGGATGTGTAAATATGCCTCGGAGAGGTCTATAGAAGACAACCAGTCTCCCTGCCGAACTCCCAAAAGGATGGATTGAAGTGTGTTCATTTTGAATCTATGGTACACTAAGTGACGGTTTAAGCGTTTTAGGTCCAAAATAGCCCTCCATCCCCCCGAGTGTTTGGGCACCACGAATAAACGTGAATAAAACCCCCGTCCCCTTTGGGATGGAGGAACAGGCTGGATAGCCTGAATGTCCAGTAGGTGTCGAATTGCCTCCTCCATGAGGTTGCGGTTGGAAGGGTTGTTGGAGCGGGGACATGAAATGTAAAAATCGGGGGGGGGAGAGAAACTCGAGGGCAAGGCCAAGCCTGACTGTATCCCTGACCCAAGCATCTGAAGTGGATGAATCCCATTGATTGGTGAAGGCTTTAAGTCGCCCGCCAATGGGAATAGTGTCAGGAAGCTTATTTGGAGCGGCGGAAGGGCCTGCTGCCAGAGCCACGAAAGGGCCTCCTGAAGTTCCCGCCTCTTCTGTGCCTGCTGAAGGGGTCGGACCTGTCCTGGGACTGTCCCGAACCAAAGGAGGAGGACCCCTGGTGTCTGGGAGGAAAGGGTTGGTGATAGGGACGAAAGGGAGCCCTGCGAAAGGGCTGCAGAGATCTGGAATCAGACTTGCGGGAAAGAGAAGGGAGGAATTTCTTTTTATTCCTTCCCTCGACTAGGAGAGTGTCCAAGGAAGTACCGAACAACTTGCTTCCGGCTATGGGTGCGGAAGCTTGCTTGACCTTGTGCTTGAGATCCGCCTGCCAGGGTTTTAGCCAGAGCAGGCGCCGGGCCGAGACGTGGGAAGAAATGGCGCGGGAGGAGAATTTTACGGAATGAAAGGTGGCATCCGCTGAAAACTCAGCAGCGGCTGTTATTTTGGCGATATGTTGATGGGCGCGGATATTGGAGGTCGGAACATGTTGCTTAAGCTGGCAAAGCCAGCGAATGGAAGATCTGATAAAAAAAGAAGCGGCCGTAGCCGACCTGATTGCCCATGCGTCCGACTGGTGAGCTCGCCTTAATGCGAGCTCTGACCGCTTGTCCTCTGGTTTGAGTGCCTCTAAAGGATCACTGAGGGCGGAGGAAGAGGTCAGCCCTACGACGGGCTCATCAACCTCCGGGGTACTCAGTAAGGTCAAGAGCTCCGGGTCAAGGTTGAAGAACCTTTTATCATTGGCCGAGGGGGCCGGGGGAGCAACTGAAGAGGACAGTTGCTTGGACACCAGGTCCAGAAATATGGGAGGGGTAGGGATGACCTCGGCCTCCACCACCGGTTGACTGAACATGGAGTCCTCTTGTCCCTCCGAAACTACGGGGATGGGATCAGAGGTGGTCTGGGCTGTTAGGCCCGAGATGTTCCGAGCCTTGTAGAGGAGGGATTTAAAAAGCTGGGGCTTAAAGAGCCCTACAAAGGTGGGCTGGTCCGGAGATAGACCCTCGTCCTCGGACATTTCCGCCTCTGATGGGTCTGAGTCCGGAAGAGGCTCATCGTATGGTAAGGACCCCAGGTCATATTGTTCCTCCTCCTCCCTGTCCAAATCTAGGTCCCCTTCCACTTCCTCCTCGTCTTCCCTGACTAAAGGGCAAACCTCCCCTTGGGGAGGCATAAGAGAGAATGATCTTACAGATTCGGTGGCCTGCGAGGCAACCCCGGTCTGGTCATCTGCTGCATCCCTTCTGCAATTCCCTGTCAAATTGCCATTTCCATCCAGACTCTGATCTGCTCCGGAACTGCCTGAATGAGAGGTTCCTCTTGGCGTAGGCCAGCGGCTGTGGGCGTGAAGGTGGCCTCAGGAGTTCATCTGGTTGGTGTGCCCGGGGCTTGATGCCCTTGAGAGGGCGAGCTGTGCCTAGATAGGGAGGAAAAAGCTGCAGGAGGGGGAGGGAGGGTGGAGATGGAAGGAGTGGCAGGTGCTGGAGGCACTGAGCCTGACTGTCTAGCACGTCTATTTCTCTTTCTAAAGCCTTGTGACGTCTTAAGGCGTCCTTTTGAGAGGCTTTCGTGGGCTCCTTAGCCTGACTGCGCAGGTGGTGGGTCCTTGCCTTGGCCTTCAAGGAAGGCCCCTTTGAGGGATTGCTCTCTGCCATTTTGGATAAATAGGAGTCCAATCTGAGGCGGTTGGCGCGCCTAGGGGTCGACCTACAACGAAGGCCGGGAGCCCTGGGAGTTCCTTTGTACCTTGGCACACTTTCCCCCGAATATTATAAACTTGAATTAATAGGATTCTTTGCTCCGTATAATGATTCCCCCCCCTCTGTTCTTTCTACTTTTTTTTTTTTTTTGAGTCAAGGCCTATGATTTGCCTAGAAAGAACTGAAGAAAAACGACCTTGCAAGGTCTCAGATTAAGGGCCTTGAGGGCAACCAGGCCTAACCAACTGCCGACCCAGGCAACAACCGGGCGGGAGTGGTAGAAAGAACCGCAGCCGCTACAGCTGGTTGCGGTGAGAGCCAACAGGGGGAGGAGGAGAAAAAAATCCTCCAACAGCAAAAAAAAAAAACAATTATTTTTTATTTATCTATTTTTTATTATTATTTTTTTTAATCAGGCCTATGGGCCTGCTGTATTGAATAGGCCCTCAGTAAGGCAAAGAAATGCACTTCAAAATGGCGCCCGGCCACGAGGCAAGCTTCAAAATGGCGGACGCCACTAACCGATCCTGTGGAAATTAACCTGGCAAGGCCAGAAAGATCCCAGTATCAAAACAGAGGGTCCCAAAGGAAGCCCACAGAGAATAAAGGCAAACAAGCCTAAAACGCTAGGAAAAATTCAAACGGAGCTCGGGGGGGGGCGGAACAAAACCGAACCTTTTAAAATAATTTTTACAAGGCAGAGAAACTGAGAAAAAAAGGGGTGGGGGAGGCAGCGAAACGCTTTTGAGCCTACCCCTTGGCAACCCCTGGGGGGGGGAACCTCCCAGGAAACCAAGCCAACGAAGGAACCAGCTGCGCAGGGCTAAGGAGATAGAAAAGAATAAGGATGTATACAACCTGAACAGGTAGAAAAAAGGGGGAATCCAGCAACGGCCAAGAGCACACAAACACACAGCCTACTCTGCTCGAAGGCTGAGCATAAACTGGGATAATGAGATGGCAAGCCACGTGATGGAGGGAGGAGCGTTCTTCAGAAATCAAACTCAGCCTACAATAAGCAGAGACTGAAGCTCCACCCATCCTCTGGACAATCCGAGCAGTTCCAAGGAGAACTGACAGACTCTATCGATATAAGAAAAGGAACAAGATAAGGGTAGACACTATCACCTCTGTTGTTTGTGTTAACCTTGGAAGTGCTAAACAGAAATATTAGAGAAGAAAAGGATATAAAAGTGATGAAAATGAAAAAGGAAGAATTTAAGTTGCAAGCATTTGCAGATGATCTATTGAAAATTCAGGTCACGAATAAGATTAAGTACTTGGGGATACATTTGATAGCAAGATGCAGTACACTAAAAGAGAATAATTATATCAAACTTAAGCAGCAGATAGCGTTAGATTTGGTGAAATGGGAAAATTTACACCTGTCATTAATAGGGAGAATATTAACAATCAAGATGAATACATTACACAGAATTTTATATTTGTTCCAAACAATTCCAATTAGGCTTGGAAAAGATTACTTTGAAGATTTAAATAAAATTGTGTTGAAATATATATGACAAGGTAAGAAAGCGAGAATAAAGCTAAAACTTTTGCAAGATACTTGAATAAGACGAGGAGATTTGGTTTGCCTAATTGCGAGTTGTACTACCAAGCTGCAAATTCGATGTGGATTAAGGAATCGATAACATTAAGAAATATTAGATTGTTGACATTAGAAGGACATGATCTGTTGTTGGGGTGGCATGCTTTTTTATGATTTAAAGGAACTAAATCACAGGGGTATTTTAGAAGACATTATATACGGGAATCTCTGTGGTTAAACTGGGAGAAGACTAAAAGACAATGTTATTTGAAGATTCCAGTCTGGCTATCGACTATTGAAGCATTTTCTTATCCTATAATATATAAAAAGGAACAAACAGTTAGATATGTTGAAATATTGAATGAAAAGGGTGAACTTATATTAGAGGAACAAGATATAAAGATGAATTGGTTTTCATATGCGCAAATACATTCAAGGTATGATAAAGACTTTAAAGCAGAAGGTTTCTATGATAAATCGACTGATTTAGATAAGATTTTTGACAGGTACTGATGAAAAGGTGATTAAAAAATTGTATGAATATTTATTAGAAATTAAACTAGAAGAAGAACAAGTTAAAGAAACAATGATTGCTTGGGGGAAGAATTTTGGATATGGGATTGATCTAGAGAAATGGCAAAAATTGTGGTCTCAAAATTATAAAATGACAATGTCAACAGCATATAAAGAAAATTTGTATAAGATGTTTTACAGGTGGCATTTCCTCCCGACAAGAATAGCAAGAATGTTCAAGAACAAATCTGAAAAATGTTGGAAATGTCATCAGACACCTGGCTCATATTACCATATGTGGTGGACTTGTGCGGATGCTAAAAAATATTGGACTAAAATCCACACGTGGTTGGAAAAAATAACAAAAAAGCATATAGATTTGAAACCAGAGATATTTTTATTGGGAATTTTACCTGAAATGTATAATAAAGAATTGAAATACCTGATTGTAAATGTATTAACAGAGGCTAGGATTGTATTTGCTAAAAATTGGAAAAATGAGAAAATACCATCACCGGAGGAAATCATTAAGAAAATATTGGAATGTGCTGAAATGAGTAGAATGACATTTGAAATCAGAGAACAAGATGACAAACAATTTTATAAAATTTGGGATCTATTCTATCAATGGTTAGACAATAAAACATGGTGATGAAATATGTAGATTCTTAGAATATAATAAATATATAAAGAGGTATTCTTTTCTTATTATATCTACAAAATGATTGTAGGATAGATTTGAGATGATAATATGAACTGTCATGAAACAATTTAAGTTAAATATGATTATTTCATAAAACATGAATGAATAAAAATATAGTCAAATGATTAACAATGATATTAATGTATTTAATACTTGATTGAAAATATGAGAATATATACAATGTAATTGTAATTGAAGACTATGAAATGAAAGCACAAAACAATTTGTAAACCAACTGGCACACTGTAGTATATATTGGGAAGATGGCTTGATGTTTTTATGTTTTGTTTGTCTATGTGTTTTAAAAACCAATAAAAATTAAAAAAAAATACTTCAAGGAATATCTGACTGAAGCAGAATAATTTAGAATGATTATTTCATGTGATTTGGAACTTATATTTCTACTGAAACAATTGCACTTTCCTGTTTTTTGCAGCCACTTCACACTACTGACTCTTACTCAGTTTGCAGTGGGTTTATTATTGTATTTTTGCAAGTACCATGAATTAACTAACCACCATCCTATTCTGTTATCTGAAAATTTGATTTTTGTTTCCTATCTGAGCAACTTTACACTTAGACTTGTGTCTAGTATACTTAATAAGTCTCTTGGTCAAATTCCATTAGTCCTCGACCTATTACCACAATGGAATCAAAAATGTGTGGCTAAAAGAGACAGGTAATAAGTGAATTTTGCCTCATTTACAATCTTTCTTGCCATAGTTAAGTAAATTGCTACAGTTAAGTTAGTAACTGTTGCTAAGTGAATCTGGTGTCCCCATTGACTTTGCTTGTCAGAAGGTGACAAAAGGTGATCACATGAACAGCGCAATGGCCATAACTATGAGTTAGTTGCCTAGTATCTGAATTTAAATCATATGACAACAGGGATGCTACAATAATTGTAAGTCTGAAAAACAGTCTTAAGTGACTTTTTTCAGTGCCATTGTAACTTCGAACAGTCACTAAACAACCTACTGTAAGTCTTATAGTGTTTGCCAATTATTCTATTTCCTGATTTTCTCTAAAGCTTCAGAACATAATATACATATGAGATTGTACTAGATTTTTGGGTTATTTGGTAGCCAAGATTTTTCTTCAAAATCACTGAAAGCAGTATCATGGCAATGAAAATAATAAGAATGATCACGAGTCACCCTGGAAGATGCCTCTCCTAATGTTGATAAGCCCATTGTTTTCATTTCCAGCCACCAATTCCATCTTTTCTACAAACATTCTAATATTATTACCAGTTTGTTCAGACATTTGATAATCCAATCATGTAATAATGAATCAAATCTTAAAATCAATCAAACTACATATAAATGGATTTCTTTGGCTTTTGTAATTCTGAAGCTTTTTAGCAATCATAAATTGATTTTTTATAACTTTGTTCTTCCTCTTCTTTTCTTTCCAGTCCATTGTTCTCTTTTCTTTCTAAACAATTTTAGATGTTGCTTGCTATTATTATTATGCATAACATGAAATCAAAGCTTCTAGTTTTTTAGTGGATGTTCATTCACATTGAATTTTTCCCAGAACCTCGGAAGTCATAATGTATTGACATAGTATACATCATAATGTATTGGCATAGTATGTCTGCCAATTCAAGCAGGGTAGACTTTGTAACTGACAGATGAAATTTTGTCAATGATCTGTTTTTCTAAAAGTTATCCAATATGTTTGGTAGAATACTCAGTGGGTCAATAACCAGTGGGTCCACCATGTCTGGTTTATGCCATAGTTTTATTATTATGTATAATATATCAAATATTATTTGAAACAAGATTCAAGGCATTGAACAAAAGAAAGTGGATGGAGAAGTCAATGTGTTATCCAGTGGGACCACAATGTCTGGTTTATGCCATAATTTTATTATTATGTATAATATATCAAAATATTATTTGAAACTAGACTCAAGGCATTGAACGTAAGAAAGTGGATGGAGAAGTCAATGTGTTACAGGATTAGAAAATGTTAGAAATAAACTTAAGTTTTCGTTGAAGGAAGTCTTATCTTTTCTTTTGCTTATGCAAACATAACACAGAGTGCCTAGTTTTATACTGGTCTTATTATAAAACAACATGCCTTTGTGAACAATTAAAAATACAGACATGTACTACTTTATTAAAACCATCTTTTCAGCCTTCTGACATCCATGCTGGATTTCAAATTCCACAATCTCACATGGTTAATAAACATCCTGGTCCTTGGAATGTGAGGGAAATGCATGCAGAGGATTGGTTATGCAGGATACAAATTATAGATAAGACATGCAATTCAGAATAATACTTCCGATACTGTTCTTGAAAACATTTCAGGTTGCTCCCTTGTTTAAATCAGATGTACTTTTTACAAGTTTGCCTGGAATCACTGTTTTGATGAACAAATGTCAGTCATGCAGAAACAGATTTTTTTTAAAAAATGATCTTTCATGAAGCATTTAGAGAGACTCAACTGGCCAGGAAACAATTTCTCATCATCATTTTTTCTTGCTGTGTCAGCTCTGGAAACAACAAGGCAACCAATTTTCCCTCTTACACTGTTATGCTCAGCAAACCAGATTGATGTGACTGATAAGAGGGCTGTTCTGTTCCATGCCTGCAGGAACTGGAGCGGGAGAGCAACCAAGCAATTAAAAATGGGAGTTGGTTCTTACCTGACACACCATTTCTATGAGAGCTGTGAGGATCGCCCAGATAGTGGGTGGAGCTTTAGTCTCTGCTGTTGTAGGCTGAGCTTAATTTCTGAGGAACGCTCCTCCTTCCATCATGTGGCTCGCCACAGCGTTCCCCAGTTTACGTGAAGACAAGAGGAAAAAACAGGCATTCGTGCCCACCTCTTACTAGACTTAAGGTGCATTGGCCGAAACAAGACCCCACCAGACAGTGAAAGACAGAAAAGGGAGGGGCTGGACGATCCTCACAGCTCTCATAGAAATGGCGTGTCAGGTAAGAACCAACGCCCATTCTCCTGAGAGCTGCTCGGATCGTCCAGATAGTGGGACATACCAAAGCTGGGGCCTGTCCTACGGGGGGGGACACCGCCTGGTCTATAGACTCCTCGGGTTCCCTGATTACCCTCTGAAGGACCCTTCTACCAAAGGAAGCCTCCGCTGCGGCATACCTGTTGATTTTGTAATGTCTAATGAAGGGCGACGGGGAGGCCCACGTTGCTGCCCAGCAAATGTCAAATATTGGGGCCTGGGTAGCCCAGGCGGCTGAAGTTGCCGCACTTCTGGTGGAGTGAGCCATGATACCCCTGGGTACTTGGAGGGCCTGGGCTTGGTAAGCTTTGGAAATGGCTGTCCTTATCCAACAACCTATGGTGGTTGAGGGTACCTTGAGCCCTTGTGACTTTGGTTGAAAGGATATAAACAGGGCCTCGGATCTGCGGAAGGTCTGAGTATGTTTAATATAGATCCATAAGGCCCGTCCAACGTCTAAAGTGTGCCATAATCTCTCCCTTTCATGAGTTGGCCTGGGACAAAAATTGGAGAGGATAAGTTCCTGAGCCCTGTGGAAAACCGAGTTAATCTTGGGTAGAAAGGAAGGGTCAAGTCGGAGGACCACCCAGTCAGAATGGAAGACACACAGATCCTTCCTGACCAACAGAGCAGCGATCTCTGAAATCCTGCGGGCTGATGTTATAGCCACCAAGAACACTACCTTGGAGGATAGGAACTGGAGAGAGACCTCTCTTAGGGGTTCGAAGGGTGGCTTAGTGAGAGAAGTCAGGACTCTGTTGAGGTCCCAGGTCGGATACCGGTGAAGGGAAGGTGGCCGTAAGTTTGTGGCCCATTTCAGAAATGCTCGGATGCGGGGGTGATGAGAGAGTGAGCTGACCCCCTTGCAGGCAATGACGGTGGATAAAGCTGCCACCTGACGCCTTAGTGTGTTGGGGGACAGTCCCTTGCTGAGATCCTCTTGAAGAAAGTCGAGAATTTGGGCAATAGATGGGTCGGTTGGTTCAATGAGGAGATTGGCACACCATTTGCGGAAAATGACCCAAGTGGCGTCATAAATCCTTCTGGTGGAGGGACGCCTGGCTGCTAAAATGGTATCAATGACTTTGGTGGATAAACTTTCCCTCTTCAGACGTTCCCGCTCAACCTCCAGATGGCTAGTTGGAGCCATTGGGGGTCCGGGTGAAGGAGGGGGCCTTGCGACAGGGATATCCTGTCTGCTGGGATCCTCCAGGGAGGGGCTACAGATAGGTTGCGGAGATCCGTGAACCAAGGGCAACGGGGCCAATAAGGAGCTATAAGAAGCAATTCCACCTTCTCGAGGAGTAGCTTTTGAAGAACTCTGGACACCAGCGCCAGAGAGGGGAAGGTGTAAAGGAGGCCCGAGGGCCATGGGCATCGGAGGGCGTTGTGGTTCTCTGCCCCTAGGGATGGGAATCTCAAAACGAACCTTGGAAGTTGGGTCTTGAGGGGGGAGGCAAACAGGTCTACTACTGGCAGACCGAATATTGCTGTCGCCTCCCTGAACAGGACTGGATGGAGGCGCCACTCCAATGGGTCTATGGTGGCCCTGCTCAACCAGTCTGCTCGGGTGTTGTCGATACCCAAAATGTGGTCGGCCCTGAGTGAAAGGAGGTGAGACTCTGCCCACCGATAGAGGCGCTCGGTCTCCCTCATTAGGCTTAATGACTGAGTGCCCCCCTACCTGTTGACATGAGCTTTGGCTGTTATATTGTCGGTGAGAATGAGAACGTGGCAGCCCTGTACCTGAGGGAGGAAACTGCGGAGGGCCAGGTGGATTGCGCAAAGGTGTAACCAGTTTATATTGCGCAGCCTTTCTGACGCTGACCATCTGCCCTGAGCTGTAAGGGACTGTAGGTGGGCGCCCCATCCGGACAGACTGGCGTCTGTGGTGACGGTGAGTCTTGGGGGCTCCTTGAGGAGGCAGCCCTTGTTGATCGACGCCCTGCTCCACTAAAGGAGGCAGGTGAGAACCCTCGGCGAGACCTTGACCTTGCGCCTTGAGTTGCTGGATCCGGCCCTTTGGTACGAGAGCAGGAACCACTGGAGAGATCTGGAGTGGAAACGGGCCCAGGGAATAACAGAGATACAAGAGATCATTTTACCTAGCAACTTGGATAGGTCGAGGAGGGAAACCCTCTTAAGTCGTCTGATGAGTTTGACTGAGTGTTGGATGCTGAGTATTCTCTCCGGAGAGATGAACACCCTCCCTTTGACCGTGTCTATTATAGTCCCCGGGTGGGATAACCTAGTGGAAGGGGCCAATTGGCTTTTCTTCCAATTGATGAGGAACCTGTGTTCCTGGAGGGCGGTAAGGGTAATTTGGGTATCCCTCACGGCTTGTTTCTTGGGGGAGTATAGGATGAGAATATCATCCAGGTAACAGTGGAGTCTCACCGGGATGGATCTGAGGTGGGCAGTCAGAGCAGCCAGGACCTTGGTAAAAGTCCTGGGGGCAGAGGCCAACCCAAATGGAAGGGCCACGTATTGGAAGTGGCGGTTATTATAGCTGAAACACAGAAATTTTGAGTGGGAGGGTCGGATTGGGATGTGTAAGTATGCCTCAGAGAGGTCAATGGATGCCAACCAGTCTCCCTATCTAACTCCTAAGAGGGTGGATTGCAGCTTGTTCATTTTGAATTTGCGGTATACAAGATGGCGGTTTAGCTGCTTTAAGTCCAAAATCGCCCTCCATCCCCCCGAGTGTTTGGGAACCACAAATAAGTGTGAGTAGAATCCCTGTCCCCTTTGGGACGGAGGAACGGGTTGGATGGCCTGTATGTCAAGTAGGTGCTGGATTGCTGAATCCATGAGGTTGCGTTTGGTGTGGTTCTTGGAGATGGGACATGTCATGTAGAAATCGGGGGGGTGGAGAGGAACTCGAGGGCAAGGCCAAACCTGACGGTGTCTCTGACCCAGGCGTCCAAAGTGGAAGAGTCCCACTGACTGGCGAAGGTTTTGAGTCGCCCGCCAATGGGAATTGAGTCAGGTGGCTTATCTGGAGCGCCAGAAGGGCCTGCTGCCAGAGCCACGAAAGGGCCTCTTGAAGTTACTGCCTCTCCTGTGCCTGTCAAAGGGGTCGGACCTGTCCTGGGGCTGTCCCGAGCCAAAGGGGTGAGGCCTTTGGTACCTGGGAGGGAAGGGGGTTTGGGGATAGGGACGAAAGGGGGCCCTCCGAAAGGGCTGCAGGCATCTTGGTTCTGACTTACGGGTGAGGGATGGGAGGAATTTCTTTTTGTTCCTTCCTTTGAATAGGAGAGGATCCAGGGAAGGTCTGAACAGTTTATTTCCCGCGAGGGGGGCAGAGGCTAGTTTCACCTTATTCTTGAGATCCGCCTGCCAGTGCCTTAACCAGAGCAGGCGGTGGGCCGAGACGTGGGAGGAAATGGCACGGGAGGAGAATTTTACTGAGTGAAAGGTGGCGTCTGCTGCGAACTCCGCTGCAGCCGTAATCTTGGCTATATTCTGATGGGCGCGGGTATTGGAAGTTGGGACATGTTGCTTAAGCTGGCGAAGCCAGCGAATGGATGACCTGATGAAGGAAGCAGCCGTGGCCGCCCTAATCGCCCATGTGTCCGACTGTTGAGCTCGCCGTAAGGCCAGCTCTGACTGTTTCTCCTCCGGCCTCAGAGCCTCTAAGGGGTCGCTGAGGGTGGAGGAAGAGGCCAGGCTCACAACGGGCTCATCCACTTCCGGGGTGCTCAGGAGGTTGGAGAGCTCTGGGTCAAGGTTGAAGAACCTTTTGTCATGGGCCGAAGGGGCCAGGGGGGCAGCTGAGGAGGCCAGTTGTTTGGACACCAGATCCAGGAAGATGGGGGGGTTAGGTTGACCTCGGCCTCCACTATAGGCTGTTTAAACATGGAGTCCTCTAGTCCTTCCGGAGCCCGAGGAGTGGGATCAGAGGGGCTCTGAGTAGTTAGACCGGAGATGTTCCTGGCTTTGAAGAGGAGGGATTTGAATAGCTGGGGCTTGAAGAGCCCTACAAAGGTGGGTTGGTCGGGGGTGAGCCCTTCGTCCTCTGACATTTCCGCCTCTGATGGTTCTAAGTCAGGAAGGGGTTTGTTGTATTGTAAGGACCCCAGATCAAATTGTTCCTCCTCCTCCCTGCACAAATCTAGGTCCTCTTCCGCCTCCTCTTCATCCTCCCTGACTGAGGGGGAAGCCTGAAGAGGTACCTGACCATGAGATTGTTCCGGAATGAGTGGGAATGATCTTACAGATTCGGTGGCCTGAGCAGGCAACCCCGGCCTAGCCATCTGTTGGAGTCCTTCCGCAATTCCTTGGCGGATCGCCATCTCCATCCAGGCTCTGAGCTGCTCTGGAACTGCCTGAATGAGAGGTTCCTCCTGGTGCAGGTTGGCGGCTGTGGGTGTGAACGTAGCCTCTGGAGGTCGCCTGGCTGGTGTTCCAGGAGCCTGGTGCCCTTGGGAGGGTGAGCTGTGCCTGGATAGGGAGGAAAAAGCTACGGGGGGGGGGGAAGCGCAGAGGTAGAAGGAGTGGCTGGTGCTGGAGGCACTGAGCCTGCTTGTCTGGTGCATTTGTCTATTTCTTTGGGAGGCTTTAGAGGAATCCTTAGTCTGGCTGCGCAGGTGGTGAGTTTTTGCTTTGGCCTTTAAAGAAGGGCCTCTTGATGGATTGCCTTCTGCCATTTTAGATAATTGAGGAGGATAAAGGATCAGATATGAGGCGGTTGGCGCACCTAGGGGTCGACCTACAACAAAGGCCGGGAAACCTGGGAAAGTCTTTTATGCCCCCCCCCCCGTTTATTAATCATTTATGATTAATCTGTTTGTCCTATTTTTTCTTATTTCTTAGTGTTTTTTGTTTTTTTTAAATTTGTTTTATTTATTTATTTATTTTTGTAAAGTTATTCAATTCGGCCGTCTTTCTCTATAGAGAAAGATTTTGAATTGTTAAAGATCTCCTTCTTTTTTTTTTTTTTTAGAATGACTGATCAGGATGACCAGACGACAGAGGCCTTAAGGGCAAAGCCAGGCCTGTACCAGGCTGCCGATCTAGGTGGAACTGGGCGGAAGTGGTGAATAAGGAACCGCGGCTGCTATGGCTGGCTGTGGGGGAAGCCAACAAAGGGAGGTGGTAAATCAAGCCTCCAACAGAACAATTCAATTAGAAAGTAAGACGCTCCTGAGCAGGCCTGTCGGTCCTGCTGCTTTAATTATGTATGCTGCAGCGATCGGAGAGATAAGGAGAGAAACAAAATGGCGCCCGGCCACGAGGCGGCGCTAAAATGGTGGCCACTTGAACGTGGACTTACAGGGGGCCCTGCTGCAGTGACCAGATGACTCCCCAGGGGCAATCCAAGGTCCCCAGGGGAAGGACAAACAGAAAGGAACCAAATTAAGTAAAGAACGGCAGAAAACAGAGTTCGGAGGGGGGGGAACGGAGCAGAATGGAGCGTTTTAAAGCTATCAAAAATGAAAAAACGGCAGTAAGGCAATGGGAAGGGGTGGGGGGGCAGCTTGTAAGGTTTGCTATTCTTCCCCCTGACACCCCCTGGGGCCAGGAGAGCCTCCCAGGGGCCTCTAGAAATTAAGAGAACCAACTGAGCAGGGCTAAGAACAGAAAACAATTCAATGAATCAAATTACAACCTGGAGAAGAGGAAATACGAATCAAATAGGGCTTTCCTAAAACGGCCAAGAGCACAATCCAAAACTGCCTACTCTGCACGAGTGCTGAGCATAAACTGGGGAACGCTGTGGCGAGCCACGTGATGGAAGGAGAAGCGTTCCTCAGAAATTAAGCTCAGCCTACAACAGCAGAGACTGAAGCTCCACCCACTATCTGGACGATCCGAGCAGCTCTCAGGAGAACAGACAACTATCTCAATTTTCATACTTTCCCTGGTGTGACTCACACAAGTCAGTAACAGACAAGGATGAGGAAATAGGAAGAAAAAGATTATAATTATGGCACTTATGTATCTCAGTGTGTACAGATATTTTTTAGTATAGAAATTCTATAAAATTTAATTTCACACAAGGAATGGAAGCTAATTTAAAGTCCCTGATGGGTGCTGTAAACAGACAATCACCAAGCTCACAATTACAACTACTTTTTTTTCATGTCAACAGTGTAGCAGGGAAGTTACTTTAAAAAAAAATCCAAGAATATATTTTTCAAATTTCCAGATGGAAACAGTATTGCCTAAATAAATCCACCTATAGTGTATGTTAATATGCAGAATAACCTCTCTCTATATTATATGTAATATAGTCTTCCTCCAGTACTGTGACATAATCATCCCTTTCATTATGAGGATTAATTATGCAGTGGTTGGAATATGACCTTTCCTTATGCAGAAAGCTGTTTGTATGTGACAAGAAGGCTGCATATATGTATACTGAGGTCAGATAAATTACATGAGGCTTTGATGAAGTGAGTAGAGATGCAGCAAATTCAATTCAGTTCAAAAATATAATTCAAAACATAAATGTGTATTTCTCATTTGGTTAAGAATCTTCCCCTCCTATCAGATTAAAAATTGCAAGTTGGAGTCAATATGAGAAGCAGCTCTGGGTGCAACACGTCGGCTTCAAGTTATGCATCCCCGCATTACTGGAAAGAGTTAGGATTAGTACAATCCCATGTTGAATTACATATTCTAAACTAAAACAATAAATTACATCATCAAAGACTTCAAGTTATTGATATTCAATTAATTTTCAATTAAGTTAAAAGCTGACACAATAAGAAAAATAAAAGAAAAAATGGAGGGTGTAGAAAATAAAAAACAGAGAAATAGGAAAGAAAAAATAATGAAGAAAAAGAAAAGAAAAATATACTTAAACATGAGTGTAAACAGCCTGAGTTAAGAACATATAACTTAAAAACAACCCCTTGTTACAAATGTACTGCTATATTAAAAATGGTAGATACCTTTCTCTTTCCTCAAGCTGATGAACTGCTAAAGCTGCACCATGTTTTCATGAACCACTGAAAACTGTCTATATTAAAAATATGCAACTTCAGCTGTTCATGAAAACGCTCCATGACTTTTGAGATTCATTGACTTAAAGAAGGACAACATGATCTGCCATTCTTAATAATAGACAGCCTACACAAGTATGAGTTCCATCTTACATATATATTAAATATAGGGTTAGGAACAGAACATCAGAATGAAATAGAATAGAACAGAACAGAATAGATTAAACAGAGTTGGAAAAGACCTTGGAGGTCTTCTAGTCCAACCCCGTTTAGCAGAAAATTTTATACCATTTCAGACAAATGATTATCCAATTTCTTCTCTCTTCTTAAAAACTTCCAGTGTTGGAGCATTTACAACAGTGGTTCCCAAACTGGGTGGTACTGCCTCCTGGGGGTGGTGGGATGCCTTAGGGGGCACTAAGAGGCAAGGGGGCCGGCAGGGGGCGCTAAGCTTGCACCCTTTCCCCAGTTGCAATCTGGATGAAGGAGTCTCCTGCACCCACCCACCCATTCACTCCGGGGTCTGGGACACCCCCCCCAAGCAGCCTTCTGTAGCTTGGCAGGGGGTGTACATGCATGGAGGTGGAATTGGGATTAGAGGGCATGGATGGGGGGGGAACCGCCTGCACGCTTTCCCCGCCGCTAAACTCAGACTTGCTTGGACAGGCCCCTCTGGTGCAGCGGGCTCAATGGGGTGGACCTGCGGGGCTGGCACCTAGAACACAGCAGTCGTGGCACGTTTGAAAGGTAGAGCAAAGCCAGAAGTCAGTAATTTTTGCTGCAAAGAATCACAAAAGCTTCTGGGCTATGCACAAGAAAGGACACACATGTCAATGCAATTCAGCAACATAAAATAAAGAAATACAAATAAAACAAACCAAGAATTGGCAAAGAATTTGCAAAGCATCTCTGATTAGATTCTATTCACTACTAGAATCAGAGATGCTTTGCTGATTTTAATCCAATGAGCTGCTCCAGCAGGGTTAGAAGGGAGTGTGTGTGTGTGTGTGTGCATAGCTGTCAAAACTCCAAAAACAAGTCAAGTAGCTCTGGGGAGGCCAGTCATAAATTAGAACATTTGCTAAGCAGCTGGCCATTAAGTGAGGACCCACTTGTATTTCATCTGCCAGTCACCTGGCCACACCCACCCAGTCACATGACCACCAAACCACACCTACCCGGTCATGTGACCACCAAGCCACACCTAGCCAGTCACGTGACCAGCAAGCCATGCCCATTCAGTCATGTGACCCACACCCTCAAATTAGGCCATGCCCACAGAAATTTGAATTCCACCACTGGGTGGGGGCACTGAGGATGAGTTTATAGCACCAAGGGGGTGGTGGACTGAAAAAGTTTGGGAATCACTGATTTACAACTTCTGGAGGCAAGTTGTTCCACTGATTAAATGTTCTGTCAGGAAATATTCTTAACCCGGACACTGGAAGCATAAACAATTTTAGAAACTTTATCATCTTCTTTTAAAATGTAAGAAATGATTTCTTTTTCCAATAATTTATCTATAAACAAATCCTTAAAACCTTGTAGTTCAATTGTGGTCAACAGAAGTCCATTAAAGTTTATCAGAAACAACATATCTATTTTAATCTTGATCAAATAAACCAATATTATATTCCTCCCTTTTACTTTAAAAAATGTTGCTCTCTAATCCTGTCAAATTATCTCCTAAATCTTTATTTCTTTTCATTTTATTCTTTAACCCTTCCCACAAAATTCTTCAAAATTTTAAAAAGTTTATTTTGTATATCCAATAAAGGAAAATTATCCAGATCACTCTTTTGCTGAGTTATTTGCATATCCCTTTTAATTAAGATGCCATTCATTTGGTTTCATTTGTATACCCAATGTAGCTTTTCTTTATTATTTTTGTAGCTTGTCAATTTTAAATCCACTTTCAAATCTTGTCTTGTAAACAAAATGTGTTCCTTTTCCATAAAACTTTTTAAATATAGTCCGTTTATAATAGCACATACTTTTAAAATTAACTTCTGAGGCCACTGTTCACAGATATCCACCAATATGTCCAAAATGAAATTGCAAGTAATCTTCAAGTTATGGCAGATCATTTAATGACTGTTCAGTTATAACATACCCCCTAAAAGCTACATACGAAGTTAGGTCTTTACAAATGAAAAGTTAACTGCTATATGTAATGTTATGGGCTTGGCTTGATAAACTGACGTTTTATGTAGTATTTTGGATAGGCTACTACTTCTTGAATCATCCATCAAACTATAGCAAATTTAAACAAAGACCTGGCTGCTAAAAGAAAAGCAGATTTATCTGAAAATCAAGCAAAAACTAATAAGGTGTGAGACATCAGAGGTTTTATTTAATTCATTTTTTAAAAGTTGTTGTAAAAATAATACCAGGGGCTAATAATTATTGTTTTAACCATCCTTCACTAAAAGCATATTTCAAAAACCTTAAATAATTTAAAGATTATATAACAGTCACTTAAATATTAAGTCACAACAAGAGAGATAACGTATTTGTGATTTAGGGCAAGAGTCATGGGCTTTTCTTTTTACTTATTAGCAATATAATTTGTTTGGCAAACTGGGCTGCCCAAGATGATAAATGCTGCACCAAACAATTTTCTGGCTCTTTAGAGAAATGATCAATTCAATTATGTTACATAGAAGTTCTCCTCTCCCTCTTTGCAAAATGTCTCTGTGGAATCTTGCTACAAACAACCCATTTATATTCCAATACTGTAGGACACTTGCTTTATTGAAGCACATCTCTGCTTATGTACTGGCAACAGTATACTATTTCTCTTCTCCTGCACTCAGTGTTCCTTTCTACCTGCACATTTTGATTCTCCCTCTCTAAATACTGAGGTTATGAATATTTCTCATCCTTAAATGTATATACTTTACTAAATAAGTGTCTGAAACCCAGCAGCTGTCAAATGAGACAACAAAATACACTGGTGCACTGTACTGTGGGGTGATTCTTTTTTTCCTTTTTCCTTTCGGCAGCAATGGATTCAAATTCAGAGATTTTAACCTTTGTATTAATACTGGAGCCCTGAAACCTGGAACCAAGCATTTTCTCCTTATAGTACTGCTTTGTTTCTTGTGTTGTCAGTTAGACCCGAATTTTGTTAGAAACCAGCAACTAGAAAAATTTTAAAAATATGAAATTTATACATTTGTATTGGTCTCTTTTATGTGCTTCTTTTATGTGCTTCTAAATAGGATGCACTTTAATACAATGTTTCATCTCTAGTATTTAGTCAAGGAATAAAAGGGGAAATGCACCGGCTCTTCAAAACAAGGATTTTATATTTACAGCTTTTACTGGAATCAAGCAAGGTTCTCACATATACGGGACCATTTTTCATAGGCATAGCATTCTCAAAAAGAATTTGAACATTACCATCAAAATGAGTTTTTAAAAGAGATCGTTCAGCAGTGCTATCAATTATCAGAAAAGTTATCAGAAAAGTTCTAAAGATGGCGGCACGTGACTAGGAAGGTGAGGCTCTCGCTTTTCAAGAAATATTCTCGCTTTTCAGACGTCTCCGCTCAACGTCCATACAGCAAAGTGGAGCATTGTGGATGCTGAACTGGACCCTGGGTGAGTGAGACTCTGGTGGAATTCTCCGTGATTCTGCTGATGACAGATCCCTGAGATCTGCAAACCACGTGCTTCTGGGCCAATATGGTGCCACCAACAAAAGTTCCACTCTCTCTTCCAGAAGTTTCTGGATTACCTTGGCAATTACTGGAAGTGGAGTGAATGCATAAAACAGACCTGAGGGCCAGCAGCAGAAGAGAGCATTGACGTTTTCCGCTCCTTGAGATGGGTACCTGGAGATGGACCTTGGGAGTTGAGAGTTGAGGGGGGAGGCGAACAAATCTATGACTGGTTGACCAAATCTCCTGACTGCCTCTTGAAACAGACTTGGATGCAGGTGCCACTCCCATTGATCGACCATGGCCCTGCTCAGCCAGTCTGCATAGGTGTTCGACAGACCCGATATGTGCTCCATCCTGATGGAAAGCAGGTTGTTTTCTGCTCAAAGGCACAATCTCTCTGCTTCCCTCATGATGTGTGCCCCCCTGCTTGTTTATGTGGGCCTTTGTTGTCACGTTGTCGGTCAAAATAAGCACATGTTGGTTCCAAATCTGTGGAAGGAAGCTGCGAAGAGCCAGATGGACTGCTCTGAGCTCCAGCCAATTTATGCTGCATGACTGTTCTATGGAGAACCAACAACCTTGAGCTGTGAGGGACTGGTAGTGTGCTCCCCATCCAAACAGGCTGGCGTCTATCGTGATGGTAACTCTGTGGGGTTCTTTGACTCTATGGGAACCCTTGTTGATGACCGGCCTGGTCTACCAGTGGAGGGATATGAGGACCTTCGATGATACGATGATCTGGAACTTGAAGTTGCTTCTTCCTGACCACTGGTACAGGAGCAGGAACCATTGTAGGGTTATAGCGTGAAGCCGAGCCCAGGGAAAAATAGAGATACATGAGATCATTTTGCCCAATAATTTAGATAAGTTGGCCAGGGGTACCCGCTTGAGCATCCTGATCTCTTGAGCTAATTGTCTTATGCTCTCTTGTCTATCTGGTGAGAGAAAAACCTTCCCTTCTACAGTGTCTATAATTGGCCCCAGGTGAGTTGATGGAATTAAATGACTCTTTGCTCAGTTTATTGAAAATCTATCTGTGTTGTTCTAGGGTCTGCAATGTGATCTGAGTGACTCTAACTGCTTGTTGGGTGGAAGCTGACAAAATTAAGATGGCATCAAGATAGCATTGTAGCCGGGCGGGTCTACCTCTGAGATGGGTAGTCAATGCTGCAAGGACCGTCGTAAAAGTTCTGGGGGCAGAGGCTAAGCCGAAAGGAAGGGCTACATACTCAAAATGATGACTATTGTAACAAAATCTCAGGAATCTGCTGTGAGATGGCCGAATTGGAATATGTAAATATGCCTCCGTTAAATCTATTGACGTAAGGACATCACCCTGTCTGATGCCGAGCAAAATAGATTGCAAATGGGCATTGGTTCTTACCTGATATGCCCCTTCTCGGCGAGCCGCGAGGAGCATCCAGAGAGTGGGACGTGCTTCCGAGTCCTCTTCTTGCAGGCTGATGAGGGAGGCGCCATTCTGCTTGGTCCACCGTGGCCCTGCTCAGCCAATCCGCCTGGATGTTGGAGAATCCGGAGATGTGTTCGGCTTTTAGTGTGAAGAGGTTGGATTTTGCCCAAAGGCAGAGGCGCTCGGCCTCCCTCATCAACTGAATAGACTGGGTGCCTCCTTGCCTGTTGATATGGGCTTTAGCCGTGGTGTCGTCTGTAAGAATAAGGACATGACGCCCGCGTACCAAGGGGAGGAATCTAAGCAGGGCCAGGTGGACGGCATGAAGCTCCAGCCAGTTGAGGCTGCATCTTAGCTCGATCGGCAACCACTTGCCCTATGCTGAGAGCGAGTTGACATGAGCGCCCCAACCTGATAGGCTGGCGTCCGCGATGAGGGCTAGCCGCTGAGGTTCTGAGAAGAGGTGGCCCTTGTTGATGGAGGGGTTCGTCCACCAGAGGAGGGATGTGAGGACCCTCGGAGGCACCTTGACTCTGGACTTCGAGTTGCTTCTTCCGGATCTTTGGGATGGGAGCAGGAACCACTGGAGGGATCTGCTGTGTAAACGGGCCCAGGGAATAATTAAGATGCATGAAAACATCTTACCCAATAATTTAGAAAGGTCAAGTAACGCCACCCTCCTTGATCGCCTAATCTGTTTGACCAGAGCTTGAATGCTGAGGAACCTCTCCGAGGAGAGGAAGACCCTTTCTGTAACCGAATCAATTATGGCTCCCAAGTGGATGATTCGGGTGGATGGGACCAGTTGACTCTTTTGCCTATTGATGAGGAACCCGTGTGCCAGGAGAGCAGAGAGAGTGGCTCTGGTGTCCCTGACTGCCTGGGTCTTGGACAGGGAGAGAATAAGGATATCGTCCAAATAGCAGTGACGGCGGACGGGAACGCTCCTGAGGTGAGCCTCCAGGGCCGCGAGGACCTTGGTGAAGATCCTGGGAGCTGAGGCCAGACCAAAGGGGAGGGCCACGTATTGATAGTGAAGGTTGTTATAATAGAACCTAAGGAATTTGTGGTGAGAGGGCCAGATTGGAATGTGTAGGTATGCCTCCGAAGGATCTATGGGGGATAACCAATCACTCTGCCTGGTACCCAAGAGAATCGATTGCAAGGTATGCATTTTGAATTTGCGCTGGATAAGGTGGCGGTTTAGCCGTTTTAAATTTAATATAGCTCTGCATCCCCCAGAATGCTTGGGCACCACAAAGAGGTGGGAGTAGAATCCTCATTCCCTCTGGACCAGTGGAACGGGTTGAATGGCCTGAATGTCAAGCAGGTGTTGGATGGTTGCATCCACTAGTGCACTTTTGGCGGGATCTCTTGAGGTGGGGGATGTCATAAAGAAATCAGCGGGGGCGGACCGGAACTCAAGGGCAAGACCAAACCTGACGATGTCCCTAACCCGTGCATGGGAGTGGATTGTCCCATTGAGCGGTGAAGTGTCTAAGGCGGCCGCCGATGGGGAGGGAGGAAGAAATTCTATCTGGGTCGGCGGTAGGGCCTCCCCCTTGATCCCCTAAAGAGCCTCTTATAGTTGCCACCCCATTTGTTTCTGTCGCCTGAGTCCGAGCGGTCCTGAGACCAGAAGGAAGGGGGTCTCGGGTATCTGGGTGGGAAGGGGAGTTGATAGAAGGGGCGGGGGAAGCCCCTCCGAAAGGGCTGAGGACCTCTTGTCTCTGGCCTCCAAAAAAAGGGAGGGCCGGCATTTCCTCTTGCTGCGGCCCTTGACCAGCAGCGGTTCCAAGGCCAGGCCGAACAGTTTGTCTCCCTGACGGGAGCAGTGGCCAGCTTGACTTTATTTTTACATCCGCCTGCCAGTGGTTGAGCCGCAGTAGGCGGCGAGCTGTGACATGTGATGTTATCGCTCTGGAAGAGAACCTTACCGATTGGTAAGTGGCGTCAGCTGAAAACTCGGCTGCGACCACCAGTTTTGCTATGTCTTGGTGCGCCCTCACATTGACGCAGGGACGTTCTCTGAGCTGCCGGAGCCAGCGAATAGAGGACCTTGTGAAGAATGAAGTGGCCCTAGCCGATTTAATGGCCCAAGCGTCGGATAGATGTGCCCGGCGCAATGCCAGTTCCGTCCGCTTTTGCTCAAGTTTCAAGGCCTCTAAGACCTCACTGGGGATAGAGGAGGAGGCAAGGCCCACAGAGGGGTCGTCAACCTCCGGGATGTTTAGAAGAGTAGACATTGCCAAATTGAGATTAAAGAATCTCTCGTCTTGGATAGAGGGTGTAGGGGGGGACTCCCGTGGAAGTAAGTTGCTTCGGTTGGGATGACCTCAGCTTCCACCACTGGTTGTGTGAAAATGGAGTCTTCTGGTCTCTCTGAGGCGGGGGGGAAGTCAGAGGAAGACTGGGGAAGAAGACCAGAGACATTCTTGGCTTTAAAGAGGAGGGATTTGAACAAGTGTGCCTTAAACAGCCCCCCGAATACGGGTTGGTCGGAAGAAGCCCCCTCGTCCTCCGACATCTCCCCCTCCATGAGGTTCGCCTCTAAAAGGGGTTCACTATAATGGGAGGATCCCATCCAGGAGTCCTGTACCTCTTCCCTGAAGTCACCAAAGTCCCCTTCCTCCTCCTGGGCCCCTACGGGAGGAGGGCTGTCCCTCTAGAGAGTACCTGACCAACCGGGGGATCCGGCTGTGGAAAGGATCTGATGGATAAAGAGTTGTGGTCGGGAGCCCATGGAGAGAAGCCTGATCTGGACATGTGCTGCAGGCCTTCCGCAATGCCCCGGCGGATAGTCGATTCCATCCAAGCCTTGATGTGGGCTGGAACCTCAGATGTAGAGGGTTCTTCCTGATGCGGACCAGTGGCCGTAGGTGTAAAGGTAGCTTCAGGGGTCTGTCTGGTCGGTGGTCCCGGGGTCAAGTGACCCTGAAGTGGGCTGCACCTAGATAGGGAGAAGGAAGGGCTGGAGGCCCCGAGCGGGACTCCCTTGATCGCCTTTCAAACTCCTTTTCCAACGTCTCATGGCGCCTTCAGGCGTCTCGTTGGGAGGCCTTGGAAGGCTCCTTGTCCTGCCTGCGCAAGCAGTGGGACTTTGCCTTAGCCTTCAAGGAAGGTCGTTTAGAGAGATTGCCGTCTGCCATTTTGATAATAATAATAACATACGGTTCCTTGTCCTGGTGATAATAATAGTAATAATAGCAAAGGGCGGTTGGCTCACCTGGAATTGGCCTGAGTGGGGCCGAGTGAGGTTTGAGCTGGCCCGCTCCCCCTTTTGGAATTTAATATGTACAGTGGTAACCGGTAGTAAGGAATAAATATATATGTATATAATATGTACAGATGTGTAATCCCCTGATTTTTATTTATTTATTTATTTTTTATATGCTATCTGCATGTAAAGGTTATCTATGTATATACGTATAAAAATGTATAATTTCGTTCGTAAATTTTTCTCTTTCATTTCTTTTCTCTCTCTCTCTTTTTTTTTTTTATACAACAGCAGGAAAGGAACCAAAGAGGTACCACAGTACAGGCCGGATTTACCAAATAAACGCCTGAGGCCTAGAAGGAGAGAGGCCTCTGGCAGCAAGCCTCCAGCAACAAGCCGGAGGGGGGGGTGCTGCAACTCCGCCCCGATAGAGGCTGCGGGAGGCCAACAGAGACCATGAAAGCGAGCCCGAAGGAACGCTAAAAACAACTAACTCTTGACCCAGGGGGTCTTGGACTTTAACTTCCACCGCAGCAGCAACGATCAGAAATAACAATGGCGCCCAACCACGATGCGGCCCCAAGATGGCGGCCGCAAGCTGAGCTATGTTGGGCGCCTTCGGGATGGCAAGGAGGGCTTGTCCGGTTAGCTCAGCACGCCTGAGCTAACGCCTGCTCTTAAGGAGTGACTAGCCCTCCCGGTCGGCATTTATGGTGGGGGGGAATCCAGTGAAAGTTGCGCGCCACAAGGCAGCGCGGAGGCAGCGACGCGATCTAATAATGGGGGGTCGCGCAAAGCGCTGCAAACCCGCCTGCTTGACCCCTAGGGCAAGGGGAGACTACCCCTAAGTCCCAACCTTTTGCGCAGGAGGAAGGAAAGGAAATATCAAACCTGAAGGTGAGGAAATTAGCCAGAATAATATAGGTAGTATAAATCAGCCAAGGAGCTCCTTCCAACAACAGCCTGACTCTTCGAGGCTGAGCAAAAGACTGGGGGAATGCTACGTGGAGTCATGTGAGGGGGCGGAGCGTTTCCTCAGCTAAAGCTAAGCCTGCAAGAAGAGGACTCGGAAGCACATCCCACTCTCTGGATGCTCCGAGCGGCTCGAGGGAGAAGTGCTCATCTTAAACTTGTAACAGACCAAGAAATGGTTGAGGCATTTTAAATCTAAAATTGCTCTCCACCCTACCCCATCCAAAACTCTTTGGAATGACAAAAATAAAAACCCTGCCCTCGTTTCTAAATGGCTTGGATCTCTAGCAAATGATGCATAGCTGTTTGCATAAGAGTCCTTTTAACGGAATCTCTAGAAAGAGGGCATGACATGAAGAAGTCTGGGGGAGTGGACTGAAATTCCAGAGCTAGGCCAAATCTAACAGTCTCTCTGATCCAGGCATTTGAGGTTGAAGAGTCCCACTGGTCTGCAAATAGTTTAAGCTATCCACCAATGGAAGCGTTGGTGATTTAGGGTGGCAGAATGACCTGTTTCCTGCCCCCCAGAAAGGTCTCTTGGCTTGCCCTCCCCTCCTATTTCTGTCTCCAAAGTCGGATCTCCCTGACTGCTGCCCTGGCCTAAATCCAGAGGACCTCTGGAATCTTGGGGAATATAGTGCCTGATAAAAGGAACTAAAGGAGCCCCTCCAAAAGGACTGGGTGTTTCTGCTATCTGATTTTCGAAAAAGAGAAGGGAGGATCTTTTTCTTATTTCTGGTCTCAATTAATAGCAGATCAAGGGCAGAGCCAAACAATTTGTCTCCCAAAATGGGGGATGAGGCAAGCTTCCACTTGTGTTTGGTGTCAGCTTGCCAGTGTCTTAGCCATAGCCATAGCAAGCACTGTGCTGTAACTTGGGATGCTATGGCTCTTGATGAAAACCGCATTGAATGTTGCGTCCGCAGAGAACTCTGCAGCTGCGATCAGTTTGGCAATGTCCTGATACACCCTTAGATTAGAGGTCGGTATGTTTTCCCTTAATTGCTGCTCTTATGGCCCATACATCTGACTGATGTGCCTTATGAAGGGTCAACTCAGCTCTTTTGTCCTCCTGTTTTAGCACCTCCTCTGCTTCACTGGGAATAGAGGAAGAGGACGCTAAAGCTACTACAGGTTCGTGAACCTCAGGTGTATTCAGGGAGTTAGAAAATTCTGATGCTAAATTGTAAAACTTCCTGTCGTATCCTGTGGGGGTGGGATACACCCCTGCAGAAGCTTTTGTACCAGGTCCGAGAACATGTGTAGGACGGGAACTACGTCCGCCTTGGTGACTGGCTGGGAAAAAATTAAATCCTCTAATTCCTCCTGCCAAGGAGTTGGTAGGGCAGGGGGGTTTGATTTATCCAGGTGTGCGGTATTTTTGCCTTCCACAAGAGTGATTTAAATAATTGAGGGCGGAACCAACCCGTAAATGTCGGTTCATCAGGAATGAGGCCCTCTCATCTGACATGCCCCTTTCTAGTGGATCCACCTCTGACAGGGCCTGATTGCTGTCATGGGCTGACCCCGATTTGATTTGTTCTATTTGGTCAACTTGGCTTTCCTCATCTTGTAAGCCCTGGAGAGGTATGTCTGGAATCATAGGAAAATGTCCCTGGGGATGTACCTGAGGGTAGTGCTGTTCCATCCTGTTTAGTAACCATAATGATTGGGAATTGCAATCTATAGCTGTTGGTTTTGCCTGGCCAAAATGGTCTGCTGCACCCCCACTGCGATACCTTGCCGTATTGACAGTTCCATCCAAGCTGTCATCCTTGCGGGGATCTCCTCCAGGAGGTCCTCCTTCTAACAATGTCCAGCTGCTGTTGGGGTAAATGTGGCCTCAGGAGCCCATCGTGTAACTGGTGTTACCTTTGAGGTGCTAGGTTATACTTCTAAGGCCACACTGTGCCTTGATGGTATGGGCAGATCCAGGGAAGAAGGCAGAGGTGGGGTTGAAGCCTGTGCTGGCCTAGGTGGCGACAAAGCCTGAGAGTTTTTCTCAGCCTCCTACATGCACTTTTTCATGTGCTTTTCCAGTACATTCTGGCGCCTTTTAGTGTCTTTTTCCGCAGCCTTGGAAACTCCCTTGGACTGTTTTGACTTGCTCTGGGTTTTAGACATGGCCTTTGAAGTTAATGCTCTAGCACTACCACCACTTGCCATTGTGAAAAAAATGTTAGTATGCCCATTAATGGAGGCTATACTTTTGGATGGATGGCATACCCAGGGGCCTGTTCCAGGAATGGACAGGGAGCCCTTAATCACAATACTCCCCTTTTTAAAATTAATTTTGTAATATAATTTTATTGTTATTAATTTAATATAATTTTTTTAAATATAGTTATTCACACCCATAAACTATTAATTAATTATATTGCCAGATTAGTCAAAGTTGAGAACACTTAACAGGCCAGAAGGAAAGAGAAAACTGTTGTTGAATTTGCTGGCCTACAACAGCTGCCCTGCACAGGACAACTTAGGCCTTGGTGCTCGCTGTTGTGCTGCTGGATCAGTTGTGCTGTGAGGGCTAAGCCAACTATCTTGAATGGCCCCCAGAATGTGAAAGAAAAAACCCGGGTTCTAATTTCCCTGGGTTCCTGAGAGGAAAACCCCTACTTGGGGACAATGCCTTCACAAGCCTGCAAAAGGCAGTGCTCAGCACTGCCACATGATCTGAGAGGAACACAATGGTGCCGGCCATTACTTTTGGCATGCGAAGACCAGGCCAGCAGCAATCTCTTGCTGTGAGAGGAAATTGCCTCCAATGGGCTTCCCTCAAAGCAAAAAAATGGCAAGGAGGGCGAAACAGGGCTGATGCCTCCACCCCAAGCGGCATTCTCTGTGGGGAGAGGAAAAAAAGCCTCAGGCCCTTTGAATCAAGACGCGCCGATTGGAATGGCGTGGCTAGTACAGAATCGCTGTGGCAACGGCTAGTTTTTTGCAGCTGGGGGAGGCATGTTTTGAAGGCCGGTGTCTCTGACCGTCCTGGAGGTGTCTAGAGCGCTCCCCAATATTGAAAACAAGACTCCGACAGCCTAATGGTTTTAACAGCCATCAGTAGTTCTCTTCGACTCCCGGATGAGAAGTGGAGTCTTGAGGAGATAAAATTTGATTTTTTTTCAAACCTGGTGTTATTTGCTTTCTCCTATTTCGATCAAGGAAGAAATAAATGCTGCCTATCTCTACAAGGCTGAGCCAAAACCGGGGGATCTTAGGAAGGAGTCCCATGGAGGAGAAGGAGCATCCTAGCAATTAAGCCCAGCCTATACAAGCAGAGGCTGAAGCACCTCCCACTACTGGATGCTCTGAGCAGCTCATGGGAAAACAGGGGTGTGAAACTCAAGGCCCATTGGCCAGATCTGGCCCGTGGTGTGCTTAGATTTGGCCCACGGGCCAGTCTGGAAATAGCAAAGGGCCAGTCCACAGTGCCTCTGCTACCAAAAATGAGGTGGGGGGGCATATGCAGCCTCCTGCACCCCATTCCGGGTCTGGACGGCCTCCTGCAGCACTCTGGCAGGCAAAATGGGGCACATGAAAGTTGCCAGAGTGCTGCCAGAGGCTGTCCTTGACTCAGAAGGCTATAAAAGGGAGGAAAGGTAAAATATTTTACCTTTCATGCTTGCAGGATTCTGTTACTATAGGCCTATGTTAATAATTTATAGTTTTAATCTTCCTATGGAGTCAGTTTCTTAATTTGGTCTCTTTTCTCATAGGGTGATCAAGTAGATCAAGTATGTATTAAAAAAGTAAAACCACAGAAATGTAGAGCTCTCTACTTTTATAAGTGTATAAAACCATGTGTGTGGAAGTGTGGTCCCGTGTCTTGCCCATTGTGGCCATGCCCACCCAACCACACCCATCCCTGCCTTCCGAGGTCAAATACAACCCTGAATTGGCCCTCAATGAAATTGAATTTGACACCCCTGGATTAGAAGATTGTGCAAACCAGTTTTCCACTGAGATTAAACAAACACAAGATTTATATTTTAGCTTTATAATTAGTAAACATCATTTTGTGAGATAAAAATGAAAAGTTCTATTTCATTAAATCTCATATTCACTCTATATCTCCCAAAGTATAAGTAAATCTACTTTAACATACTTGCACATGAAAACAATATGTCTTTTTAAACTGTTTTAAACTCCACAGGCTTCAACCACAATGATTTTGAAGTTATGCAATGGATATCATGTCAGTAATTCATTTACTGTAAAAGAAGGGATAATGCCAATTCTTTTGTTTTCCCTAATTCAAGTTCAAGATTTTTCTATTTTTAGATCCATTTGCCAATATATAAAAATAGGAATGGGTTTATATAAACCACTCAGGGTACCATAAAGATCATCTGAGAATATAATCAAGATGATATTTTTTTAATTTTTTGCTAAATTTAAGGTTTCACATTTCTGCTTTTTTTTTTTTCTGTTGAAGCAGGCAGCAAGCATATCAGGGAACACAGCACAAGTATAAAGCAAAACTCCTCTTTGGTAATGTGAGAATGTACATGCAATGAGAAGGAATTTTATCTTTGCTTTTCCACCCCTTATATAGAAATATAAAACCTCGTTTCCAAAACACTTGTTTAATCTGTATTCATGAATCTGAGATGATGAAGAATGGAAAGATGGATGCTACACTGTTTTTCCCCCCTCATAAACATTTATGACATCTGAACATAGCCCATTGGTCCTTTTATTATTTAACAGTGTAATATAAAAAGAGCATTGACCTTAGATACAGTTTCTATTCTTCTAATATTATAAGGCTGCAGATACATTGTAGACTTAAAAAAATCCTTCTTGGTGCAAAACAGATTTAATAATCTGCTAGACAGACTAAAAAAAGGACTTAGTTTTTGAGCCTTGAGACACTTTATATAGGGATCTGAACTTTTCAGCCATTATTCCAGCCTGGGTCCCAAATTAGAAGGCCATATGTGTAAAGAGTCATAATGCTTAGAAATTCTAGAACTTTACAGTAATCCCAAAATAGGTTGAGAACACTAGTGAGAAAAGCTTGTTATATGTACAGAAACTATTAATATATTGTGCTTTTATGATTTTATTGCTCATCTTATTCATAGTAGATTGTGCTTTGCAAATGGCTTCTACATTAATAATCTTTTTGTCATGAGATATATCAAGCGTAGCTTTGCACATGGAATCATATGGGTACATGCAGATTCAATATTATTTGAAAAAAAAGACAGAAGTCATTACTGAACTATTTTACATAAGCAGCTGCCTTCTCTTGACAAGAACAGGAAACAACTACTTCTTATAACAATTGCTACTAATTAAATTAGAAAAATGTGTTCCTGCCAATTTATACTCAGGTTGTCCTTAGTGAATATGGTAATTGTGACCAAAATTTCAATCACTAAAAGATGCAGTTGCAAAATGCAACATCACATGACCCCGTTGCTAAGCAACAGCAATCTGAGGAATCTCCATTACTGTCATTAAGCAAGGTTTGTGGGTGGTTAAACAAGTACCAAGTGGCTCACAAGTATAACATGTAAGGTAGGTTGTGAGCATGTAAAACCAGGGCTGGTTGCTGCTTGGTGGGAGACAGAATGCAGGTAGGCTATTTGAAGAGGCTGGAAAGAGAGCAAGTGACTTAAAACCTTCCCTGTTGATTTTCGCATTGACTTAACTTGTGGGAAGTGGCAGGGATTGTCACAAATAGCAATCACACAACCATGGAATGCTGCAAAAGTTGTTAAGTGAGAGCCAAGCATTCAGATTGCAATCCCGTGACTAAGACAGTCTTAACTTCATGGATTAGTTGTAAGTACCACTTGTTCAATACTATCATAATTTTGGTCACTAAATGAGCAATCATTAAGCAAGGAGTACGTGTGTTATAAACCTGTCCAAGTTAAAATTAAAGTGTAAGTGATAGATTCAGCAGTGGTCGCTAGCATGAATCCTATTCACACTTTCAATTATAAAGCAAAGTACATGGCTTCAAATGAACTGCAACAGTGACATTTGTGTTGGCTAATGATCAGCACAACAGTAGTGTTTCCCTTTAAACAGTAAGTTCAGTTTCTACTATTGTGCACTTGTAAGCCTATAATTCTTTGAATAATTTTTAAGATATTTTTATTTAAATTATTACTTTAAATTTAAAGATCAATTTCTGAATTAGTGTCACCAATCTTGACTCATTAACATATTCCAAAATTCTTTAGTCAATTAGTTCAGATGTTTACTATAAAAACATATGGCAGATATAATAATGTGATTTATATCCATGTGTTTAAATATTCATATATTCTAATTGTATTTTAAATTGAAAATAAATTATACCACACTACAAACTACTTTCTGCCCTTATTCCCTCTCACTAACTTAAATTTAGTAATGCTTATCTATATACTGTATATAAAAGCAAAATACCACTCAGGCATCATCACAAAATCTCCAGAACCGTAAAGTTTACAAACTTGAAATTTGGCATGTATGTTCCTTTTGGCCCCTAGGTGCTCACTAAGGCAAGATTTTTTGAAATGATCATCAAAGCATTAGTATTTTGTATATTATTATTAAAACACTCTGATGCTAAGGAGTTCTACTCCCCCTCCCCCCACCTACAAAACACAAGCAGAGGAGAGGAGTTTCAGTTTCAGAGCACCAAGCAGCTTTAGTCCAGAACAGTTGAGCTAATTCATGCCCAGGCTCCTTGCTGTCTCCTTCTTGCTCACACTGAAATACTGGTTCAGTTTCCAAATAGCCATCAACTCTCACACACACTGACAGGACGCTAGCCAGATGAATACCAATGGATGCTGGTAGGCAGAGGCAGAATTTTTTAATCCTTATTTTCCTCCCAAAAATCACATAGTTTCATAGCAAAGCACGGGTATCCAGCTAGTTTAAAATACTCCAAATCAAAGTAGAAGACATTGTGATAAAATTTATTTTCTACCTCTGCAAGAAATAAATTGATGAAAATTACATTCAGCAAAACCAAAGTTATTTTCCCTTTACACTTGCAGACCCTTACCTGGTGAATTAATTTTTCTCAATTAATTATACTGTTCTGTGATAGCCCTCAACAGCATATTTTTTGAAGCTGGATTCACAACATCAAGGCTTGTGCTTTCTGCCTTGAGTTTTACTAATTTTTCTGGCAGGCATGTTCAGGCATAGAAGCTATTTCCTGAAGCACATTTTCAAATTTGCAAATTAGAGCTTTAAGTTTTTTCCCTACCTTGTGTGCCTTGCATATTTGTCAGGACTCAATTCTCTATATTCTTAGCCTGTTCTTTAGTTATGCTGATTGAGAAGTTTAGAAGTTCCAGTCTCAACACATCTGAACGTGCCAAGGAAAGCAAGGCTGCTCCAGTTTAACATCAACAATACTGCATTTTGAACAAAATCCATAACATGATTTACTTCAATGGCATATCCATTCACCTTCACTATTTGATGAACAGTCAACAGCTCATTTTTCCTAAAGCAGCATTTTGATAAGATATCATCTGAAGGGGAAATATCCATCCTGTTTTGAGCACATCGCATCAAAGCTACAGAATTTTCAAATATTTAAGACAAATTTACACATCTAATTTATTTGATTGCCTGCCATTTTATTCTATGATCATAAGATACTTCTGCTGTTTCCAGAAGCAGCAAATGATCAATGATAGCTGCTGAAGTTGCAAATACTCCAGGAATTAGAAATTGAAATAAATATTGGTACTTCTAGAACCAAAGATGATTCTCAAGGACAGGTAACGAAACAGCTGGGAAAGGATCTTGATCTCCTGAGATATTTAGAGCTAAATGTCAAGCTGTACATTCATAATACATTAGAAATTTATTACACTATATAACAAAACTGTTGAACCAAGAAACACATAATCATAGCCTGAATTGAAGTTAGTTCCCCATTCTTAAATATTTGTTGGCCTAATTTGGATCACCACACCCAATGAGTTGTGAAGATGGAAAAAAGGTGTCTTGAACTATCTTGGCAGGTATATACTTGCAGTTTAATTGGTTTGGCATGAGAAATAGTATATTTTTCTTTCTTTGCCAAACTCTGTTAACATAATTCTATTCACATCAGCCTCTTCATAAAAAGAATAACTTGGTAAAGGTGAATATTTTGAATACTACCACATATGCTGCCACATCCATGTTTTATATAGCTTCATATAAAGATTCCATTAAAATATTTTAAAATCTCAGCTTTCATGGACAACATATAGCTAACAGTTGTGGCATGGAAGAACCTTATGTAACCCTATCCCACCACCAAAAATAATGGAACATCACTGTTTGTTCAGATCTGAATTTCAAGTATACACAAAGGGAAGATGACAGTTTACCAGTCGTAGTTGATCTTTAAGCATTTGCTTGAGTTCCCTGCCTGGGCAACCCTGGTATGGAACTTGCTCCATGGCTTTCAGTCCCAGGGGAAATGGTTCCAGCCATGCTCCAGGAGTTTCCTGATGAATTTTAATGCTAGAATAGGACAGAGCCACAAATTCTTCCTAAAAAGATAACAATTTGTCTCTGTATCATTTTGTAATGATTGCAGACTGTTTACACTGATTACCTACATTAAAAATGTCTACAATTAAGACAGCTGTGTTTTCTTATTTCTGGACTCCAGGGTGTGTATGTGTCACAAATTGAAATATTAGCTAGCCCTATACATTGATCAAAGGAATCTTAACTATAAATTGTACTGTATGTATGATTTGCTTATGATACCTTTATGAATTGAAATGAGTAATGTTTTTAACAAATTGCTTTTGTTATTTGTGTTTTATTATATTTGTATGCTTAGATTTGTCCAATTTAGGGACCATTAAAAATAAACATTTATCGTTTGAATAAGATACAAGCTTCCATTCATATATTTTTCATTTTATAAAATATGGAAATATTTCATTTTATCAAATATGGAAGCTTTAAATAGAGTAGCATCAGGAAAAAAAATCCAAAGAATAATATAGCTAGCAACGGTTCATCTAAGTGTATAAAACCTGTCTCCAATATTCACATAAATGAATGGTAGTCCAATATGAATAAGCATTTTTAATTATGGTACTATTCTAGACAACTTGGTTCAGCCCAACTCACCTCACAGAATTGTTATTGTGGATAAAATAGGAAGAATAAGCATTAGATATCACCATTTGAGTTAATTATAAAAATTATAAAGACGGGATAAAAAAATCTAAAATAAATTTAACAAAATTAATATTTTGATTCCTAAAACAAAAAGAGCACAGTTTAAAAATATCTCTGTATTTCATGAATTAAATTATGTAACTGTTTAAACCATAAAAGAGGGGGCCACAGTCGCTCAAGGACGCCAAGTAAGACTACTGAGAAGTTCACAGCTTGGCAGTTTGAAATCTGTGAGTGAGCTGCATGATGGAATAGTCCCACCAATTTGTCTCAGCTCCTGCCAAACTAGCAGTTCAAAAGGGTACAAATGCAAGTAGATAAACAGATATCACTTCGGTGGCAAAATAACAGGGACATGAAAGAAGCAACCTTGGGCGTCTTGGGTGCAACAGTCATGTCACCATGCTAATCTTTTCTTTCTGACACAAATGTAGCAGCAAAATAAAGAAAATAGTCAAACAAAAATTACACTGAAATGCATTCATACATTAAATATACATACAAAGGGACAATTAAACTACAGGTAGTTTTTGTTAATAATGGTAAATGGGAGCAGAATTTCCCTCACTAAGCAATGCAGTCATAAAGTGCAATGTCACATGACCACACTACATGAATGGTTGTACATCAAAGATTACCTGTACCACTTTACCAATGTAACTTCAAGCAGTCACTGAATAAAAGTATGTGTTTGCCTATGTTCTATTAGGAAGTAACCCTTAATCTAGGTTCCCTGTTGAACCAGATTTCTGGATAAGCAAGCATTCTCAATCAAATCTGCATACTAAAACTCATTTCATGTTGAACTATGTAAGCAGCCATGTTTACATTTCTCTTTTTCCAACACAGGAAACAGATCTATATTAAAATTAGACAGAAATGCTCCTGTGTGAACTGATCTTGGCTTTTTCTAATGCCTGATGCACTTATGCCAGGAAAAGAAGTAACAAGCATGTAATGTTTCAAAGATTGCTTTAAGCATCGAAAAATGGACTGTGTAAATAAACAACAAAATCATCATATATTCAGACATGTCAAAGAAAGAAAGATAGGTTTTTGTAGTTACTATTCACTATTCACTATTGTTGAATTCTGGTGTCTGTTTTATAATTGTAAAACATTTTACAGTGTTTTTTCAAACAAAAATAAATTAAATTATAAAAAATCCAATCCCGCTAATACCTTCAAACAATTCTATAAAATTATTGGAATTTGAAAAGTTTAATTCTCAAATAATTGTTAGAATGAACTTTTTAAAAATTACAGTTGATTAAGCAATGATATAATAATTACAAGTTTCAGAGGAACTTCTTATGTCTTGCCAAAGAACATGTGCCCGTATAGACAGATCAGAATATTTTAAACTACAAATTAGGGCCATGTTTTCACTTGCCTTATTAAGAGTATGGCATTCCATTTCAGGTTCTTTTCATTTTATGGGAAAATGTATGTATGTGATGGGATAGCATCAGGGTATTTTTCATGTATTTTTTTCATGTATTTTATTTATTATTTTAACACTGGTAGAAATCAATCCCTGTGAGTGATTACATCATGATGACATCAGCCAAGAAAACAACACTGTATTTTCAATACTCAATAAATACTGTGGTCTAATAGAAAAAATATAGATTACATCTTCTTTTTCAGAACATACATATCAGCAAAGGATGGATAATAATTGTAATATCATGGAAAAGAGTCTTTTTAAAGAGCATATCATTTTATCATCATCAGGAATGGTTTCCTTTCTTATAACTATGAAGAACTTCTAGCTAGCCTGATAAGCAAATCCATGATCTAATAAGCAAATCCATGATCAAATCCATGATCATAGCAAAAATACACATATTTTTGTACTTCCCAGTGATAATATACAAAAGTATTCAATTTAGCACTAAAAAATTATGTCAAGGATCATAACATTTGCATAGTAAGTGAAATCAGAAAACTTCCTGATATGTTGTATGATTTCTACAGCAACTTATACTTAACAAACCCAAAACTATTTTTCCTGTTCTTTTATTATTCATTGCACATGATATTGTCAAGGCCAGGGGTAAGGAAACTTGGCTCTTTTATCACTTATGGACTCCCAGAATTCCTGAGTGAGCTGGCTTACTGGTTTTTCAGTTGTGGGGGAAATCAATTTTTGACTTGAATGGGACTGTTTAATATACAAATGTAGGCCATATTTAATCAAAAAATGATTTCCCCCACAACTGAAAAACCAGTAGGCCAGGGATGGGGAACCTTTTATGGCTCACTCAGGAATTCTAGGAGTTGAAGTCCATAAGTGATAAAAGAGCCAAGTTTCCCTACCCCTGGTCTAGGCAGTTATACAAAATAAGTGATTTCCCCTTCACCAAACAAGAAACACTCACGTAAGGCTTCTCACAGACATTTTGCTTCTACTTTTAACAGGAAGTGTACAAAGGGCTTTAAGCTTTTATGCTTCTCCCAAAAGACCACTATGAAATAAAAGTTATTTCTTAAAAATGTTCACAAACTTAAAATAATTAGAAAAAGTTAACTGTGTTCAAAAGTCCTTATATCACAGGGGTGTCAAACTGGATTTCATCGAGGGCCAGATCAGCATTGTGTCTTCTGGAGGCTGGAGGAGGGATGTAGTCACAACTGACTGGGCATGGCTAGGGGCTGTAGCCAACTTGACATCACTCATGTGGGTGGTGCCTGCAGGGGCTGGGTGGGGTTAGGAAGGGAATCCAAGGGTCTCTGGTGGGTGGGAGGCTTGCCCTGCAGAATGAAGTGAGGCAAGACAGGGGCCAGGGCAGCTATAGCTGGAAACTCAGACACCATGTACTCGCTGCCCTTTGTGTACAGGGAATGGTTTCTAGCTGTACCCGCAGCCTGCTCACTGTCAGCTAGCTAGCTAGAAAGGCTGCAGTCCCAAGGTACGTTGGGTGCATGAGAGTAGTGCTCCCCCAGCAAGCCCAGCAGGAAGAGAGGGAGGGCACAGTGCTTCCCCACCTGCTACCAGACCCAACACGCAGCACCCGTCTAGGCTTCCCCAAAGCATGGAGGGTGGTAGGATAGGAAGTGGCACCCATTCCAAGGCTGAAGAGGGCCTTTCTGCAGGAAGTGGACCTTGAGCTCTGGGATCCTGATTGGGCAGCGGCCCTGCCAACTTGCCCTGCTACCCCTAGCCACCCACCACTTACTTCATGTGGCTGAAGTGTTCCTGTCCACACACGGGTGCCTCTTTATAGAACAGTGAAGGCTCACTGGTGAAGTCTCTGCTCCCCCCCCCCCGGGCTTGTTGGGGAAGGTGTCCACAGAACAAACAGGGTGGGTAGAACCTGTCACCAGGGTTGGCCTACCTCATGGGGTTGTTGGGAGTGCCAGAGAGCAGGATCTATACAGCTCAGGAGGGTGAGGGATGTGTGGCCTGGAACACCTGTCAGCGGCTCCTCTCACCTCGCACTTACCCTCCCAAGCTTCCAGCAAAAGTGCTTGAAAAGGCCAAGCTGCACCTTCTGGGAATGCCAGTCAAGTGGGGAATTTGCCTGCAATCCTCAACTTGGAGCGGAGATGTGGCAGGCAGCTGCAAGACAGAAGGCTGCCTTCATACAAAATACAAGCCCTCCTTGCCTGGTGAAGACATGGACAATGAGCCCTCATTATGTTGCCTCTGTGCCCTCATGATTGATAAGGTGGCATGGTGTGCACAGTGGTCAGGCAGCTGCTGCTGCTGTGGGCAAGCCAACAGGAAAGAGAGAGTGGAGGGGAAAAGCGTACAGCTCCCCAAAGCCCACTTGCCCCTTGTTCTCTGGCCAAGCCAAGCACGGCTGCTCCAGGCGCAGTCTTGGGGCTCCCTGGCAGCTACAGCATGCCCTACCTCACCCACTCCCTGAGTGGGGAGCTACTGCCAAGCACAGAGTAGGCAGGGGAGCATGAGGATTGAAGGGCAGCAGCCAGAGGCGCAGGGCGGCCACCCAGATGGAGGGCTGGTGTGGTGGAGGTAGTGAGGTTTCCTCCTCCTGGAGAAAGCGAGCCACTGATGGATAAGGCCTCACGTTTGACACCCCTACTATAACAGATTAATTTTGAGACTTCTCAGACACTCATACCATAGCAAAACTAATTACTGTTGACAGTTGAAACTTTATATTAGATTCTTTAATTCTTGTAACTAAAGATATTCATGAAAGATATTAATGAAGTAATACTGTGTTTCTCACAAAAATAAGGCCGGGCTTTGTTTTTTTTTAAGCCCCGAAAAAACGGCTAGGCCGTCTTTTCGGGGGTGACTTAATTTTCCCCTCCTTGCATCCTCAGGCAGTCAGCAATGGCTTGGATATTGACCTCGGTGTTAGGTGGGGCACTTCTTATCGGAGACCTTCTGCCACCGTTGCTTTCCCTTCTCCCCGTGCTGCCGCGGTGTTTAGAGCAACGCTGTGGCATTTGGCGCAGCCACACGTGGCCAGCCAGGGCTCCTCCCTGCAACTGGAGCCTAGCGGAGACACTCGGCTTCAGGTACTCCTGTCCCCACTTTCCCTTCACCTTTGAAGGCAAAGCCAATTCTTTAAAAAATTACTCCCTACTACTGGTATGACAAAGCCTCCCCTGCCTGGCGCCGAGCAGAGCATGAAGAGCTTCGCCTGGAGTGTCCAGCACAGGTGACAGACAGGCCCTCCTGCCCAGCGGCGGAGCTCTCACCAAGGCAGCAAGTGCCTCCCTGCTGGGCCCTCCGCTTATCCCGCCAGGGCCGCACAGGCTGGGCAGAGCCGGGAAAGTGAGCCATGGGTGTGCACCCGCCTGCCAAGCGAAAGAGCCGGGCTGATCTGAGCTTGGCTTTCTTCCCAAGTCCCTCCAGCCTGAACCCGAAGGGGCAACTGGGAGAGTTGACAGGGAGGCAAGGCGACGGCCTGCACCATGTCCTCCTCCGAGCTGAGCCCCGAGTGAGCACTTCTGCCCGATGCCCGTGCCATTGCAGCGTTTGGAGCTGCCAGCGCATTTGGAGATGCATGGGGATGGGGACGGGCTGGGCGAAGGGTGGAAAAGATGGGCGGCTTCAGGCTCTCTCCTCCGGACCCGCCAGCCAGGGAAGCAGTGCTGCCATCACCTTGCCTCCCTGTCCACAGATGGCTGGAGGCTATTCCCGGGAGATTCCCCACGTGGGGGTTGGGCTGCCCTCTCGGGCAGGGGAGGCTTTGTCATACCGGTAGTAGGGAGTAATTTTTAAAATAATTGGCTTTGCCTTTAAAGGCGAAGGGAAGGAGGCGACAGGAGCACCTAAAGCCGAATGTCTACGCCGGACTCCGGTTGCAGGGAGGAGCCTTGGCTGGCTGCACATGGCTGTGCCAAATGCTGCGGCGTTGCTCTAAACGCTGCGGCAGCACGGGGAGAAGGGAAAGCAATGGTGGCGGAAGGTCTCCCGATACGAAGTGCCCCACCAATGCCAAGGTCAATGCAGGCAGCACCATATCCGGGTATGCAACAAAAGTACTTCCTAACAGCAAGCCCCCCCCGTCATCCCCCCATTTCGAATGTTTAATATAGGCCTTAATATGGGGGGAGGGACTTAATTTGATTTTATGACTATAAAACATGCTGGGATTTCCTATTGTGGGAGGCCGAATTGTTGGAGAAACACGGTATATTTTTACTTTGGATCACCTTATATAACACAATCATTCATTTCATCATCATATACTAATCAATGGAAAACAACTTTAAAAAAACATTATTAATAAAACTTGAACAACATATTAGCATATTGATTATTTTCATCCAGACCAATTTCTTAGGGACTCACAAGGATTGGAGATTATTGTTTTGACTGTATAGTGGTACCTCAGTAGTCATTGTTAATTGGTTTTGGAGGCGTGAGTACTAAAAATGACATGTACTAAACAAACTTACCACATGATTCTTTGTTGCAGCCAGGAATAAAGTCTTCCTGCTCATTTCTGTGGCTGTCCTTTCCTAACACAGTGCACCAGGTACTAAACAAAAAAGCAGTATTTTCGCATCCAAATGCATTGAATATCAAATTCAATGAAGCAGTTGAGTACTGAAGTACCGCTATATTTGAAAACCATGTAGTTTTATTTCACCTGGACAAATTGATATTATTAGATTTAATAATATCTGTTGTTTTGGAAAAGTCAAATAGGACTTTTCCTATTTGAACGAGGTTTTAGCGAACAGTGCCAAAATTCTTTACTGCTGGGAACAAATGCTGGGCTGCAAAACCCTCAAATTATCAGAGACTGAAATTCAGAGTTGGAAGTAATGGCTGGGAATTAATGCTGACCTAGACAGTTCTGGTTATTGAAGAGTTATGGATATATATGGACTCTATAATTAAAAATCACATTCATACTGAATCCATATTACTTTTCTCCAAACCACATTAACAAATTTATGGATGGTAAACCAAAAGGAGACTATACTGTGATTATGTATGTTTGTTTGTAGGTATGTTTGTATGTATGTATGTATGTATGTATGTATGTATGTATGACCTCTTTGTCATTTTTTTTTAATCCAGTACAATGAAGTTTCATACCCATATTTTTTTAAAAAATATAGACATTAATAAATAAGGATATTTGCCATATTGAATATTTCACTGCACAGGAATTATTTTATTAAACAGCTTTTAGTCACATGGTAAGAAATACTACATTGGAGTCATTTTGTTCTAAGGGTTAAGGTAATAAAGCAGGTAATAGATTAGGAAATTTGAAGTCCTGCCTTAGACATGAAACCAGCCTTTATAGGTGACAGGGACCTCTGTCTCTCTCCTTCTCTCAGCCCTTAGAAAGAGGCATATGCAAACTACTTCCAAAAATGTTGCTGAGAAAATGTGTTTTTCTTGTCTTTTCTGTCTGGTTATATTTCTCCCATGTTTTATCTCAATGCATTTCATTTTTCCTTTTCTTTACAGTTCTTTCCCTTCCTAGAACAGATAGGCTTCAACTCCATTTCTTCTTCTTTTGCTCTTTGTGCTAGAATAAAGAAGAGGAACGTTATACAGTATAAGGATGGGTGCTTGAGTGCTTCTGTTTGAATGTGATAAAACAATTCCTGGCATACACAAAAGAAAGATCAATCAATAATCATATTCATATGGTTGCTCATGTCACAGAAAGCAACTCTGGGTGGCATACAACAATCAGTATATGGAATATTCACACATACAAATACAACTTTGTTGGGAAAATCTTTAAAACTGTTTTCAGCTGTAGGTAGCAACCCTAGCCTGGTATGGTATGAAAGTGGACACTTAACAAGATTTTTAAATAAATGTTTTTCCTTGTGATTCTGGGAATAGGGTGGTGGTAGATTAGTGTGTCTTCCTGTTGGGTAAATGCAATAAGCATTCTGATACTCCTGAAGTTCAAAACAGTAAACACATATAAGTCCCAAGTTTAGAAAAAGCATTTGCTATAAATTAACAAATGCTATATTTTTCATTTTAGAAAACATTTTTTTTTTGTGTGAACAAGTGTCATATCCACTTTGAATAAACAACAAAAAGAAAACAATAGCTTTAATGTTATTATTAATTATAATTTTGATGAAATATTTCAGGAGAAAAACTAACTATTGGAAATTTATCTTTGAGTTCCTGACATTCCAAAATATGTGACAGAAAAAAATTTAAATATCAAAGAACTCAAACAGGTTGAATATTTGATCTATCTCACAGTTACAACTTTTGCTCAAGATAATATATTGTATAATATATAATATTATAATATATTATGTTATATTATAATATATAGCTCCAACTGATATACATATCTATTTTTGCTATTTACCTAAGAGCCTGGGAATTTTCTTCAACGATACAAGAATCTAAGCAATATTATTAATGGCTGCCATCACATAACATGCAATTAGTGATTAAATTTGAGAAAATTTGGATTCCCCCCCATCCCCCCAGCGCTAATTTGCCTCTAATAACCAGATACATATATGCACACATGCAGGAAGATTTATTACATGAATGTATTTCAAAATTTCCTAGAATGTTAGTAACAGTATTAATATTCCTATGATGACTTATATTCTATAAGGCTAATGAGGGAATTACTTGGACTATATCTGCCACTAAAGATTCACAGGTTGTACAAACAATGCAGTTCCAAATGACATTGTTAAGTCCCTATAACAGGTCTAGCGGGTCATTCTAAAAGTCTGTTTCCAGAAAGTTCAATCTAATACAACAAAATGAAACCACATAAAAATCACCTGTAGCTAACTATTGATGGCTACTGACATAGAAATGTGATATGAAATGAATCTTGTATATTCCTACCAATGGCAACAGAAAGATATAATACAAGATACTCTGGATTTGTTGTAAAGAAAACCCCACCAATTTAGAATGTAGCATCTCACTTTTATAGCAAGTAAGCAAACAAAAAATGTGTTTATTGAATTCCAAGCCCTTATGAATTATTGTATGAGTAATCAAAGTTGTGTGTATGATATTCTTCCTTTTTATTCATTTAACCACACAGAACACTTTATTTTGGGCTGTATTATTAACTAATATGTGTAGTTGGCAGCTATATCGTTACTATAAAGTACTCATGTTTTAATAATTAAGTAGCCTCCTTTTAATCAATAACTGGAGGCAACTGGAGGCAAAAGTTAAAGTAAAAAAAAAATGAACCCTTTCACTAGCTTTTGACTGGAGATAAAGCAGAACCCAGTGCAAAACTGCACAGCAGGGGTAGGATTCAAACAATATTACTACCGGTTCGTTGATTACGTTTTATGCACGCATGCGTGCTTTGCACATATGTAAAAAAACCTTATGCTGTGCCGCCCGGAGAGCTGAAAAGTGCTGCGCGCAGGTGCACAGCATTTGAAAAGTCTCTTTTTTTTCTGCTTTTTCAACCACAGCTGTGCCGCACAAATTGTACAGTGCAAAAATTGTACAGTGAAAGGCATGGAGTAAAATGGGTGTTTTTGCTTTTGCTTAATCATACTACAGAAGCAGGGAGAATGTTGCTCTTCCTTTCTTCTTCTATACAACAAACCTATTTGCTTCTCTTTAAGTGGAAGGGGTTTGGGAAAAAAAGATCAAGCTGTGCTTATCTGTACAGGTTTCCTTTTATAGTGGGTGACTGGTAGGAATGAGATATCAGGTACTGATTTAGCCCTGACAATTTTATTAGTTAGGCAACTGAAAAAAGAAATAATTCTCCTCTCCCTGACACCCCTATATAAGCATACACATGCACACTTGTGTGTGTGTGTGTTTATATGCAAATATTAACAGTAGAGTTTCAGTTTTCTGATTTCTCTCCTAAACAGACAACTGCCAGACTGACTCAAGATGGTAGAGTTAGAAGAAAATTCTGGCTTCAAATCTAGCCTTCCATAGAACATGCAGGGCAAGTTACTTGGAGCAGAGGCAGAATTTATTTTGACAGCATAATGTGCGCAACAGCAAACTAAAGATAGGCTACAGAGTTACAGTTGTTAAGTGATTACCTTTATACCTTTTCCTTTGTTCCTCCTAGAAACAGAGCCCACCACTAGGAATTATTGGAACTGTAAATACTTGGATGTCCAAAAGGGTGCTTAAGCCCTCCACTGAGTTTCCTGCAGCTGGAGGTACGGTACTAACAGTAATCAGGAAGGGATCTTTGTCAATGTGTCAATATGGGCAGAAAAGCTTAAGTGGTTCTTTGTTTTGTGATAGGGTTTACTGAGATCAGGCATAGCCAAAGCAGTGATATGCATGGCAACAATGACAGAAAATATGTCATGAATAATATGGAAGTCACTTTCTTCCTATAGCACCTAGGCTATTTCTGGAGTTGAGGAATCTGCCACTGAAGCATCCTTTTGAGAACCTCTAAAAATATATCTAGAACTGGATCTTCCTTCTTTTATTCATATTTTAAATTAATAATGACTTTCATCTTATAGCACCAAGGATCTGCTGTAGACAATTATCTCATTGCATTTCTATTGTTTAAAACTTCTGAAAGCCAGGGATGAACAATTTGGGGTTCACAAATATATCAGCAGGTTGTCTATTATTACCTGACTTTTGTTTTTTAAATATTGAAAAAGGAAATGTAAAAGAAACTTATCACAGAACAAAATGCCTACTTTTAGTTATTTTTATTTCTAAATATTGTAAATGGTGAATACTTAGTGGGCACTTGACATGTTTTTAAACATTACAAAAGGAAATATTATACAAAACAACATACCTACTTTTAGTTATCTTTATTTCCAAATTCTGTAAATAGTGAGTACTTAGTGAAATCTGAACTTACAGTAGTATAATTTGAGACTATGACCATATGTTATAGTATAGTTTTGATAACTATTTTACAGTTTAACTCCAAAAGATATTAAAATAACAAATTATAACAAGTTTACAATCTGAAAACTGAATGTGAAACATTTTTAATCAATAGGTATAATGAATCATCTTCTTAAATCATTTCAAATCAATCCATTTGATTGACTTTTGTGGATACCGACTTTTATTAAAATGAATTACAAATTCAAGTTAAAATAAAATTTGCATACCCCTAAAATATGAAGAAGAATAAGCAATATTTGTATCTTCAAAAAAGGGAAGACACCAGTAGCAGGGAACCACAAACAAGTCATTCGAACATTCATAATTTATATGATTCTAGAGAAATCTCTCACACACATTTTCAAATACCTTAAAACAGTAATTACAATTATGGCCTAACAACTTTCCTGATTACCTCTATCTCATTTTTTGATTAGGTAACTTACATAATAGATTGTGAGAATGCAGTCCATGTAATGTTTCTTGATTCAGCAAAAAATATAGTATACATGACTTTCTGATTGGCATGCACTTAATAGTATGATAATTAACAAGATTTATAGCTGACTTGAAAACAGTTCTCAAAGTGTGCTTACTAGTGATTCTTTCATCAAACTGGAATGAGTTATCAAGTCGGATAATGTTTAAATAGCTTTCGGGCTGACATTCAGGAAACTAGTAAGACCTGACTATTCTCCCAGGCTTTGGAATAGATCGAATGAATCCCTGTTGAAAAAGGGGATGGGGTTACAAATTAAGTTTTGGCTGCTCATTGTTATTATTTTGAGGAGGGAGTCTTTTTTATTTTAAAAAACATTTTAACTGTAACCTACCCAGAGTCAGTAGAAGTAGGGAAGCCTTTAAATTGTATGTATAAATAAATAAGTAAATAAGGTTCAGCCCTGGATTTAACACTTCTATTAAAGAATTCGACAAAGAAGTTGCAGGAATACTTATCAAATGTACTGATTACATATTATATAATAATACAAAAGAGTTTTACATTCTGAAAGGTAGAACCTACAATGGAAGAGTGGACGTGAAGCTAGTGAAATTGGCAGAGAAGGTGAGATGAATGAAAGGACACATTTTATTTTTCTTTGGATCTTTTGTTAAAAACTTAAATTATTTATTTATAAAATTTATATCTTGTCCATCTCACCATCTAGCAACTCAAAACTGATTTTGGGATTTGATTATTAGCATTATATGGGACTTTGGAAATAATGTAGACAAATGTTAACCTTACATAAATACTTTTATGTATTTTTAATCTGTATCTGTATTTTAAAAAGCCGGAAGTTATTCTTTTTCTATCTTTCTTACATTTTTCCCTCTTATTTTTCCACACTTTTACTCTTTCTTTCTTAAGGTTTTTTTTTTTAATTTTATTTTTCTATTTAACTTGTAACCTTGCATTTTTAAAAAATAACACTTATGAAAACAAAATGTCATGAATACTGAAAATTTCAAGAGATCTAAATAATTTAGAAGAGCAAATAATTCAGTGGCTTTCTTTTTTCCTGTTAAAAATGATAAATAGAAAGATTTCCTCTCTTGGTCTCAATTTTTTCTAGATGTGAGCCAAATAAGCTCCATAATCTTTCCTGCACAGATTCTTTCGTTTTGTCAGACACTATACAGTGAAAAGAAAGGAACATAATTGATAAGAAACAGGTTCATGGGGTAAAACCTGAAAGAAAACTAGTTCAAAGCTCTTCATATCTCTAATAGTTGGACAGAAAACAAATGGTAATGATTTTCAGATGATTCCCATGGGTTAAGTAACATAAGTTCATTAGCCAACTAATGTTCTCAAATCAGTTTCATATACATTTCTCCTAAATCAAAATAAGGATGGCATGAAAATTGGAAGAAGAAAAAAACTCTGAAAGTGGCAGGGAGGGATTTTGCTTTTCCTGAAAACTAGAAAAAATATTTTCATTTTAAATATTGCATACATAGGTTAAATATGAAAATAAAGTGAACCAGAGTTGGAATATCACAATGAAATGATAAGTTAAAATGTAAAACAACAGAAATCCGGCTGTCAAATATAACTAAATTTCATTGTTTCAAATTTTCAGAAATTTTGTATTTCCTACTTCTACAATGAGAGAATTGCTTTGTGCTGGAATGTACTCCTGTACCAACTCAATACAGTATTTTTACCCTTTTTAGTGTTTTAGCTTATAGATTCAAAATTAAAGTTTAACATTTTTGCTGATTTCAGCATTAAGCTCTATAAAGAAAATAATCACTATTCTTCACCCAGATTACACATGCAATTCTTTAGCTTGCTACAAAGGAGACACACTCCACGCCCACTGTGCTTGGCCGAAGGGCGCAGGTGGGCAGGGAGGGTCAGCTGGTGAACGTAGGGCCGATACCAAGGGAGGGAGACATGTTGCAAGAGTGCGGGCCACCTCAGGGGAGGACGGTGAGGCTCAGCTTCCTTTTGGGTCTGCCTTTTGGTTTCCGTGATGCCTTTGGGTGCCTGCTACCCAATTACCTTCCCCTCTCCCTCAGGCCCCTTAGAAAGCCTCATTGGAGTCTCCTGACAGCCTAAAAGGAATGCAGGACTGGCACCATACTCCCCCACATCCTGTTTTTGCTCCCAGAGGGCCTCCTTACCTGGGAGCTATGCGGACCTCGTGGGAATTCCTGGGAGGGGTGGGATGGGCCAGCTGGTTATCGGAACTTCTTGTTCACTGAACTGAATGTAAAATTAACATCCGGTTTGCTCGAACAGGCCAAATCCCATCCCTGCCCTTATCCATCCTGCGACTGTGGGACAAGCCATTTCTGGGCCAGGCTGGATGATGGGTGGGCAAGCAAACGCCTCAGGAGAGAGCCCATCTCTTCCTCTCAGGTCTCCCACCTGTCTCTGCTTCTTTGAGATCTCTGATGAGCGCACCTGGATGGAAGAGTTGCTCCGGGATGACCAATGGGCCTCTGTACTCTGCCTTTGTCGCAGTACATTGATACCAACTGGTGGCACAAAGGCAGCCCTCATCTATCGCTTCAGGCTCCGAGCTATAAGTCGCATCCAGAAAGCACTGCAGTGGAGAGAAGTAGCTGGGTTCAAACCCAGCTTTGCAGGTCAGAGAGGACAGCAGCAGAACAGTGGGGGGCTAGCAAGGCTTCCTGTAATGCCACCGGGCCTAAGCAGCCAGGGCTACAGAAGTGGTGGTGGGTGGACTGACATGCACGGGGAGAGAGGGGAGCACATGGGAGGCATCAGTGTCAGAGCAATCCTTGGCTATTCCCTGAAGAAGAGAAGGGGCAAGGCCAGCTTGATCAGAACCCTGCTTCTTGCAAGGAAAAAGCCTGCAAATTTACACTCTGGAGAGCGCACATACATGCAGACTGCAGCAGTGGGATCTTACCTGTGCCATTACCAGTTTGGTAATGATCACATGTGTGTGTGTACCTAACATGCATGCACCCAACGCACATGCGCCTAACGTGTACATGCAGCTTTCCATACACAAGCTGAGGCCTACAGTGCCAATCAGCTGAGACGATTTCTTTTTTCCTCTCAGCTGATGTCAGGTTTATTTCCTCCTCTCAGCTGATTGGAGGCTTTTCTTGGAGCTCAACAGGTAGCATACCATCACTGATAGACTGACCCTCGCTAGTGCTTTCCGGGAATTAAGAGACCAGATTTGGGGGGGGGGGGGAGAAGGGATGTGTGTGCATGTTATCCAGCTCACCATGCTTTCCATCTCTTTCCTTTTTGCTCTCCACCAACAAGACCCAGCGTTCCTTCTTGATTCAGCTCTTGAGCTGAATCCATTTGTTTTATTCTTTTTTAATGGCCTGTTTTAAGGAACCTGAGGCTGCTGTTGTAATGAAGTTAGGCAAGTGGCAAGAAAGTTTGTGCTTGTTTTCCCTTTAGAGAGGGGGTCTTATTAAATAAATAGATGCCTTGGGTTGAGCAAGTACAGCTTAGGAAGAACAAAGGCAAAATGGATTGCTAAATTGGCCATGCCCACCCAGTCACATGACTACCTAGCTACGCCCACCCAGCCAATCCGGAGGGCCCAACAGTCTGAGGGACCGTGAATTGGCCCCGTTTAAAAAGTTTGAGGACCCCTGATCTATAGTTTCGCTCTCCACTGAAACAGAACTTAGAAAAAAAACTTTCTTTACATGTAGGAACAAGACTGTGCTTCTCTGCTGCTTCTCTTTTGGAGATGTTCCCTACAAGGTTTTTTGTGTGGTATCAATCATGAGTTTACATCAAGGTTTAGCCAAAGTTATCCAAGAAACCCTTGTAATTTTCAGAGATTCTTCTCCATAGATAACTGCTTGTAGATCCCCACAGATGAGAAGATAGTAAAAAAAACAAAAAACTAGAATGTGCAGAAATGGATAGATTAGCACTTGAAATTAAAGAGAGGAGAATATTTTGAAACATGGGATTTGCTTTATGTATAATTAAATAGAAACAAAAATTAGAATATTTAAAATTATAAGCGAAAAATTTTACCATGCGAGTTTATTATATTTATTATCAATATGATTTAGTATTAACAAGTATTAATGTCATGTTGAGAAAATACTGTTATTATATGATCACTAATGAACATTATGTTAAAAAATACTGTTATATGATCACTAGTAACAGCAATACACTTAGACTTATATATCACTTTATAGTGCTTTATAGCCTTCTCAAAGTGGTTTACAGAGTCAGCATATTGCCCCCAACAATCTGAGTCCTCATTTTACCCACCTCAGAAGGATGAAGGCTGAGTGCACCTTCAGCCTGGTGGGATTCGATCTGCCAAATAATTAATAATAATAATAATAATAATAATAATAATAATAATAATAATAATAATAATAATAATAATAATAATAATAAACATTATGACTATTGCTCAAATTAACTGTAACCAGACAACAGACTGTTTATATAGATGTTGAAATTGTTGCTCTTTCTTTATATAGTCAAAATAAAAAAAAGAATTTGGGGAAAAAAGGATATCTGCTGTGTAGGCCTGCTAGTGAAGTTGGGCTGTATGAATCAGAAGGGATTGTGCTGATGTACTATTCTTTTATGGTACACATCAACTTCTTTACTTGAGTTGCTCCAAACTGTGGGAAGGTTAGCAGTGGAGTTCCTCAGGCATATGGAGATGATTTATTAAATTTGTATGCCACCTAATCATGCTGCTTGTTCCTAGATGCAAACTGAGAGAGAGACAGTTTCGGAGTTTAACCATGGTCCTGACTCTGGTCATCTATAGCCTGATTCACAATTGGAGCTAGAGACTCATGTGTTACACATGAGTAAGATGACTCAGACAAAACCTACAGGTCAAGATTATTTTAAATACATGTTAGATAGAGTTGCTCACATTCATTCAAAGTTGGATTCTGGATAACTCCTGTAGAGGTGGTTGAAACATAATCATGTCCAAATACCTGGGAAGAGTTTGAACTTCTTAGTTCTGACAAAGTGAATAGTAAGCGGGGTGGACAAAAATTGATGATTTAAAAAAATATTTTTAAAAAAAATTGGATTTTTAAAATTTAAATCAGATTTTGTTTATTTTTATCAAATTTATTTTAATAAAATGCTTTTGGAGTAAAAATGTATCTAAAAATAGCTTTCTATTTAAAATACACTAACAATTTAGTTTATTCTGCATGAAGTGGAGTTTAGTTATGTAGAATGAGGCTGTATATGCTGCAATATTTACATTTTTTGTAAACTCATTCAATGAATCCAACCTCTGCAAGCTAAATAGGAAATCTTCATTTAGTTTGCAAATAATAATATTAAAGATTCTAGCTATCAGCAAGAATGAGTCCTTAAATTTAAAGAGCACTTGTCATTTCAGATCCATCATGGCAGTGCCTGTTACTGGACATCTACTCACCTGCTTCCTGCCATGTCCCTCACCTTATTGTGTCACTGCCGCAGCTGTCCCATTAAAGTGAATGGGACTGTTCATGAGTCAACAGAAGGTCAGAGGAGGAGCCACTATGGGATAGATGACAGTTGCTCTTTAAAAATTATGATCTGAGTTGATTTAAATCAAGCCGTTTTACTACCGTGTTTCTCCAACAATATGCCCTCCCCAATAGGAAGGCCCAGCACTTCTTTGTACACATGCAGTGAAATTAAGCCTGGCCCCCCAAATTTGGGCCTATTTAAGCGCATACATTCACACCATTTCTCACATCGCTTGAACAACACGAGGTGAAGACATGGGGGGAAAGGCCGAAGGGGGGGAAACTTGCTGAGTTCATCTCACGCACAGCCATGCCTCGCCATTAGGCCGCTTCTATTGGCTGTTAGGAACACCCTGCGGGCAGCCTCGGCTAGATTGCCCCACGTGCAGCCTTACCTTGCCAGCAGGCCACTTCTATCAGCCATTAGGAGCACCCCATGGGCAGCCTCACCTCCGAGCCACTTCTATTGGCCATTAGGAGCGAGCGCTCACGGGCAGCCTCGGCTACATCACCCCATGAGCAGCCTCGGCTAAATCAACCCATGTGCAGCCTCACCTCACTAGCTGGCCGCAGGCAGCCATGCCTCACATTTTATCAGTTGATAGAAGCAGCCCGCTGGCAAGGTGAGGTTGCGCATGGGGCAATCTAGCCAAGGCTGCGCATGGACTGATCTAGCTGAGGCTGCCCGCAGGGTGCTCCTAATGGCCAACAAAAGTGGCCCACTGGTGAGGTGAGGCTGTGCATTGGGCGATCTAGCCGAGGGTATGCATGGGGAGGAAATTAACTCATCCCTCAAAAAGATGGTCTAGCTGTTTTTGGGGGAGGGGGGTAAAAAAAAAATAAGGCCCAACCTTATTTTCTGAGAAACACGATAGTAATTTAAATCATAATTTAAATTGTGATTTAAATCAAATCCACCCTGATAGTAAGTTGAAGTAACAATATTTAAGCTACGATCTTGGAATGTGATATTTCTGATTAATGTCCTTCCTGGTAGTTAAGAACTCCTTGAAGATGATATGTGGCTGGTCCCATGCTGTGGCTTTCTTGAGAGAGAGGATAGTGCCAACTTCTTTAAATGAGGTGGTTATTTGCCTTCTCCTCAAGAGGCTATTGATTAGACAGCTTTTACCCAGTTTCCATCTGTAATCAGAATAGAGCTGGAAGGGATTTTTGAGGTCTTTGGCTTGAAGCTCCAGAAGGCCCCAAAGGAAGCAAACTATCTTTTTCAGTCAGGATCCAGACCTTGTTATAACACTGCAATGGCACTGATCTTGATGACTTTTGACAAGTACTGGATGGTGGTAGTACAGCTATCCTGGTTTCCATTATCTTCCAGTAACTTTCTATATCATTAATCATGGAATTATGGATCAGCTCAATGAGTCTTTTTCTGTCTCTTTTGCTAGCATTAGTATGAAATGAGCTCTTCTTTGTTGGGTTTCCTCAGGACCCACACTTCTTGCTCCTATTTAATGCCCTCAGGCTATTGGGGAGGATAATCCATCAGATCAGAATACAGAGTCATCAGTATACTGATCATGCCCAATTAAATGTCTGTCCTAGGCCACCCAATTGATGCCATCAAGGTTCTTTCTCTGGACTTGGAAACTGCAGAAGGCTGTATGAGAAAAGCATATTTCAGCATAATCCAACAAGTATGTGGATATTGCGATGTTGGATTACTGAAATGTTTTCTATATGAAAACATTTGAAAACTGCATCTAGTTTAGAAGCAATTTTTGGATATTCCATGATCTGATCAAAGAAAAACAATGCTCAATGACTTTCAGTGGATTTACAGGTACAGTTCAAGATGCTGGTTAATACATGACATGGAATGAGGTTATTTGCAGGACCAACTGTCTCTAATTGTCTCTGCTTGCTACATCAAAGTAAATAGAATTGCCATGCTTTGAGGCCCCTCTACTAGGCAGTGTGATCTTGTGGGATTGAACAGTAAAGCCTTTCCTGTTAGGGTTCTTATCCTGTGAAATAGCCTTACATCCTAGAAATCCAGATGGCCCTGACCCTGCTGACCTTTTGTTATGGTATTGAGGACCTGGATGATCTTTTAAGAATTCGGTCCATAAGCTCAGCTGGTTTATTTATTTGTACCCCATTTCTACAAATAACTCAAACATATCCAACACACTTTCCTCCTTCTATTTTTTCCACAGCAACCCTGTGAGGTGAGTTGGGCCAAGAGAGAGTTGCAATAGCAATAGCATTTAGACTTATATGCCATTTCACAGTACTCTACAGCCCACTCTAAGCAGTATACAGTGAACATATTGCCCCCAACAATGTGGTTTCTCATTTTAACAACATCGGAAGGATGGAAGTCTGAATCAACCTTGAGCCAATCAGGATCAAACTCCAGGTTGTGGGCAGAGTTTACCTGCAATACTGCATTCTAATCGCTGCGTCACCAGGAATCTTGTAATTGGTCTAAGCTGGTTTTCATGGCTAAGGTGAGACATGAACTCATGATCTCCCACTTTCTAGTCTGGTGTCTTAACCACTAGACCAAACTGGCTTTCTGGTTGATCTGATTAATTCCAGCTTTTATTGGGACTTAAGCGGGATAACTTAACTTACTATCGTTATTAACCACCACAAGAAATTTTTAGATCTCAAGTATATGTTAATTGTTGTTGTTGTGTTTTCATTTTTGTACATCGCTGTTGTTTTTGGTTTTAACTGCTGTTTTAACTTGAACAGTTATATAAATTGTTTAAATGAATAAAATGGAAGATAAGTTTTAATAAACTAAATCTACTTTTTCTATCAAGACAATGGACTAGAGAATATTTGAGATACATTTGTCATCAATTTCCACCATCTGAAATGAGCTTCAAATAAATTCTCTATATCACATTGACAAATTTGTTCCATCCTATCAGTAGAACAATTATGTAGATAAATAAATACAATTATTCATCAAATATTTTGTGAATAGGACTTTGTAAGCAAATGTTATTTTATAGCCCCACATATTTGAGAATTCCTGATCAAACATACACATAGAATAGCCATTTGGTGACAGCCATTTATAAAAGTTCAGCACGCTAGTAGATAAATCTTGATTACTGAAAAAAAATACTTAAAATAGCATTGATTGCACTAATAGGTGGATCTGTGGCAGAATCGGGATGGAAATAGCATCCCTTTGGACTGCTTTGAGGTATAACAGTAGGATGTTGGTTTCCTATCTTTCTTTAAGGACATTTCCAGTTGATGATGGGCCAAGCAGGGGGAACAGATAGGTGTGGGTCTATCTGAGACAGAATGATTCTTGACTCATTTTAAACCATCTAAATTGAATAGTTGGGCAAAGTCTTTTATTGGAACAGGTCAGAGGATATCTAACTGTTCATCTCCATCCTATTTCACTGTATGCCAAGTGATGCTATCAAGATTCTTTCCTATGTGGATGGAAAAAGCCAGCCTTTGGTTAAACCATGGCAACACCAAGTGAATGAACTTTTTAAGCTATCATAAATCTATCATGTATAGATAGTTCTCGACTTATGACCATAATTGAGCCCAAAATTTATGTTGCTAAATGAGACAGTTAAGTGAGTTTTGCCTCATATGAAGAATATAATATATTCAGATTCAGAATCTTTAATGTATCTTAAATACAAATATTCTAATTATAACCTCTGATGTTGCCATATAAAAGATAGCTAAAAAAAAGGAAATTATATTTCCTTCATAGAAATAACTTTTTATGGAGAAATTAGCATTTATACCTCCATCCTTATTCATAATCATATTTTAAAGATTATGTAAACAAGATGAGGCAACAGCACTTTTTAAATATTATTAACAATGAAATGAGTGATAATAAAGACGAAGTCTTTATATATAAGTTATTTTTGTAAGGTATAAATCATCTGTTAATTAACATTAAAGGTAAGTTGTCTTGCTTTTGCATCTGTTATTTGTTATTCCTGGAACTTCTTTCTTTTTAAAGTAGAATCCAAGTGATCATTTACAGTCAAAGTAATTGTCAATTGATATACTCATTTTAAGCATTATATACTGCAGATAATGATCAATGTATCCATAGGCACTTGCAAGTCTATCTCAGGCTTACTATCTTGCCTTGTTTTTAAGTTGTTTTTTTTTTAAATCTGCACAAATCCAATTCTTTTGTTAGAAGTACATTTATTTTGTCAGAAAAAAAAATCAATAATAAACAATGATCTTTTAAAAACCATAACAATGGGCTAGATGGGTGGGTGGTAATACCATCTACCTTTTTAAAAAACATGCCTGGCTATACACACTGTGACAAACATTTTACCGTAACTGCAATAATATTATACCACTGGCTATGCTGACCAGGATAAGTATCTGAGTTTAAAAACATGAGAAAGCCATACACATTACCTTCCTTATTCCAGGCAAATGTATTAGCCAGACTGCCTTAACTGCACTGCCTGACTAGTTGTCCAATCAGATTTGTAAAAAACAATCCTCACACCCACTCTATCAAATCTTTGCCTTTGCCTGTGGGCTTGCTATAATATTAAGTGATCATTAAGGGAAACAGCACCTAATATAATCTAATAGGTTCTCTTTTTTTCACTATCTGCTTTACAGGTATATATCAAGTCAACATTTGTTTAAAACTTTGGATCAAATTTCCTATTTTCCAGGCCAACTGGACAGTTTTGCTAGCTGTTAGATATAACTTTATTGATTAGCAATTAGGTCACACCAGAAAATAAAATATAAAATACAGAACAGTATTAAGACCACAAGTTAGAAAGTAGAATAAAAAAATAAGTAAAAGAAAATGCAAATCATATTTCTGTGTCACCCTTATAATTTACCCCAATCAAATCCAAATATGAAGTCTCAATCGCACTGGCTTATTATTATATACACCTCCCATTCTTTAGGGCTGGATTGATCAGAACAGTTGAATTGTTTCCATTTTCAAAATAAATTTACTTTAATGTAATGGAACACATTCTGGGTATAGGCAAAAGAGAAAGACTACAGATTCTCCTGCTCAAATCAAATATACAAAAATATATCCAGATCTACTATTAAAAAATGCGTTAATTTACACATAAATTATATTACCATGAATAAATTAGCAGTACTGCTATTGCTTGTACTCCCATCATTTCTAGTCAACAAGCATCACAAAGTCATTGAGAAAAAAGCATACAAAATGAAGATCCAGGTTCTAGGGGTAATAATGTATTTGATGAAGCCCCAAGGAAGATTAAGAGCCAATCTCAGGTATTCTCATAACATAAAAGTCAAGTGAAATATAAAATAAATTATTTGCATGTCTTTTGTCTTCCAGGTTAAGAGAATCTATTGGGATTTGGCTTACTGGAGGACCAATATAATCCAATTTAGAAGAATGGTTCGTGAAAATGATGGTTGTTGCATAGATGGCTAAATTAATTTCTCTGATTAGAGAAAAAAATAATTTCTATATTTATGGTTGATTGGAAACCTATTATACACTTTTTGTATATAGTGGAACAAAATACTTTAATTCCTCCTTTCTGCACTCTTTTCCTTTCTTTTTTGAATTTACTTTTTATTAGTTTGTGTTACTTTTCAGGATCATTACAAATTTATAAATGAAAAAATGCCCCATTGGTCTGACCACAATAGGTAATTCGTACACCTTTATGCAGAAACCCATCACTCACAACAGTGACTCAAAATTTGGTCCTTATAAATGTCATCTACACCACTAATTTGGTGGAATATGTGTATGTGACCCATGGCAAATTTATACTATGCAGGGTGGTGTTATTCTTTCCAACCTACTGTGCACACTCTGCCAAGAATGTGTTCACTGAAATTAGGTTAGATAAACTTTGGGCATGGCTTGACATACTGATGTTTGTATCTCAACTCTTGGTAGTAGACAAGTCAAGACCACATGCTAGGAGTCACTAGGAACTACACACTAGGAATGACTAAGAATCATCCTTAAAGTCAAGTAAAAGACATTCTGAAAGAAAGAAAAAAACAGCTGAAAAATTGTTTATATAATTAGTACATATTTACTATTAACAATTAAAGGCCTCATTGCTCAAAAACAAAATCCAGTTTGCATTTAAGCATACTCTATGAAGCTTATTGGTTTTGACAGAACTTTTGAATCTGTGTTCTGTAGGCTACTTGAATATGAAAATCAGCATGAATTTATCACAGCACTTTTTCCAAGCATGAATCTTACATAAGAGTTGTACATGGATTAATAAAAGTATAACAATAGCTTCCTTTACTCAGTACCGTCAAACAAACAAATTATTCATTTCCCAAACACTGATCTGTAAAAGTTTGGGTTTTTAATGCTGAATTATACTACAGTTCTCTCTACTGTACGCAGAGAATAATTCTGTGGGCAGGATTCATGAATTGCTGATAAGGCCACACTGTAAACCAGACTACAAACCAGTAATAAAAATACATTGTGATTTGCTTTGTTTCCTTCCGAATCAAAAAAACTGCTTAGAACTGTTCATATAACTTCCAGCCCAAAAACATGCATGTTTTATGCAGCTAGTATGATTGGGATATAAAACAGGCTTAAAATAACTACAGTTTTTCCCAATAAAATTAATGCTAATCAACATGGGAAAATTAAAATACAATAATCTGTTCATCAAGATCAAGTTATTGTTTTTTAATCAATCAACAAGCTTGTTTCTTTGGCACCATTAAATTGATTTTATGGAAATGCTGGCACTCAGGCAGAGGTAAAAAAAAATGTCCCACATGGGTAATAATTAAGGTACTGTTTGGAAACGTATCATGATACCTGTATTTTAATTTATGAAAAAAAACATGAAATATAACTTGTCACAGAATGCCCCTCCCAAATATGTAAATGCAAAGAAGTTCAAACGAAAAGTTTCCCACCTTTTCTTTTTCTCTGGCAGTGTGGGGGGGGGGGGGGGAAGGGAGAATGAATAATGGTGAAAGGGACAAAAAAGGGGAGATAAACAACTTCCACAGGATTCCCGACACTCTGCCCCAGAACCCTTATCTTCTTCATCCTCCTCTTCCTAACTGGAAGAAAGGCTTGCAGTAGTAACGCATTTATGGGGAAGAGGAAGTGTTATGAAATTTTATTTCTGAAAATTTCCTATACCTACAAACAAGATATATTTACAAAGTTTACAAACAAGTGTGGAGAGGCTATAGGAAAATGCTAATGATATTTTACTTGTAACACTTTCTTTCATTAAACCATTCTGGGATTCTTGGAGATTGCCTGACAGGTCCCTTCAGTTTTCTTCTTCCAAAGTTTTTCTGAAGTGGTTTATCACTGCCTCCTTTGTAGGGTTGAAAAAAGATGTTTGGGCCAAGGTCACCCAGCTTAAGGCATGACTAGAATTCACTCTCTCTCGGTTTATTATCTGATGCAGGGGTCTCCAACCTTGGCTCCTGGAAGCCTGGCGGACTTCAACTCCCAGAGTTCCACAGCCAGCAAAGCTGGCTGTGGAATTCTGGGAGTTGAAGTCCACCAGGCTTCCAGGGGCCAAGGTTGGAGACCCCTGATCTGATGCATTAATTACTATATCAATTAGGTTCTCAAAACATATATTACTCAATTCTATAAAATAGGACAAGGGTGTTTTTAACACATCAGTATTCAGTGAGTCTATATTCTGGTTGGCAATCAAGAAATTAAGGTATGGTAGCATATCTTGAATTTGTGAACTAGACTACTATTATCCTAAGACACTGCTTGTTCTATTGCTGTTTTAGTCCTAGTTCAATCAAGTTGTCCAAATAGGCCATTTGTTAGAGACCTATAAATTACACCCATGGGAACTGAGTTCTTATAGCAAAGAGGCCAGTATTTCCTTTAGACTAAAAATAGTGAGGGGGGAGATGCTTAATTTAGCAGTTCAAAAATAGTTTTTACAAACTTCAATCTTGCCTAATGATAAAACATTGGGGGGGGGGGGAGTAAGCTTCTCAAAATAATTTGAGGGAGATTTCCACTCTCCCATATCTCAAATAACAGATGAACGTAACTAGAGCTTATATCAAAATAGTAATACAAATTCAAAGTAACCAATATGAAATCGGATCAAGCAATCAAAAAACCCTATCCATTTTGTGGAAAAGCAATATTGGCAATAACTAATTAAGGAATATTTTCAAAAACAGTCCCACAAGTTTAAAAGAATCTTGGTAGACTTGAACATTAGGACTTATATCACAAAATACAATTATCTAATGTGGGTTTCTGGTCTTAGGAAATTACACACAATAATAAAATAGATTGTATCTCGCTCGGCAGTAATACTTGTAAGAAAGATATAGGCATCCTAACAGATCAAATATTAAGCACTGTGCTACAGCTATCAAAAGACCTAGGGCAATCCTGGGCTGCATCTAAAGAGTTATAGTGAAAAGATCATGGAAATTATATTTCTATTCTATACTGTACTGGTCAGACTGCACCTAGAATGCTATGTCCAGTTCTGGTTGACCTAGTACAAGGACACTGAAAAACTGGAAATAGTGCAGAGAAAACTTACAAAAAAATGGGTGTTGGTAGAAGTTACCATGAACGCCCTTTCTATCTATGCTGCGAGAGAGCCCAGGATGGGTTGACTCCTTCCTATGACGTCATAGCTGAGTCTGTATTAAGATATAAAAGCCAGCCCCCAGGAGAGACCCCAGCTTTGGCGAAGATATTTGACAGACTGAAAGGTGTCTCTGAAAGCCCAAAATAAATACAGAAATATGTCTTACCCTCTCCAGACGAATCAAGGGAGGGGCTGGGCTCTCTCACAGCATAGATAGAAAGGGCGTTCATGATAATTTCTACCAATGCCCATTCTCTTCCATGCTGCATCGAGAGCCCAGGATGGGACATACCAAAGCTTGCATGTCCACGGGCGGGTCCTCTGGCTCATCACACCGACTGTAGAACCACTCGTTGAAGCACCCGTCTGTCGAAGACTGCAGTCGGCGAGGCAAAAGCATCCCGATGGTAGGGTCTGATGAAAGGAGATGGGGATGTCCATATGGCCGTATGACAAATCTCCTCCAAGGATGCTTGGGTTGCCCAGGCAGCAGAAGTGGCTGCACTTCTGGTAGAGTGCGCCGTCAGACCTCGGGGAACCAGAAGGGCCGCAGCTTTGTAGGCCTGCTCAATGCAAGACCTGACCCACCTGCTAATAGTAGAAGAGGCCTTGTGCCCTAAGTGAGAAGGGAAAAAGAAAACAAACATGGCTTCCGACTTCCTGAAGGAGGAAGTGCACTTAATATATATTCTTAAGAGCCCTTCTTACATCTAGCGTGTGCCACTGCCGCTCTAAGTCATGGTGCGGGAGAGGACAGAAGTCAGGCAAAACAATGTCCTGGAACCTGTGAAACCAGGTGTTAACCTTCGGAATAAATGAAGGGTCCAGACGAAGAACAACCCTATCATTGTGAAAGGAACAAAGGTCCTGTCTGATGGAAAGAGCAACAAGCTCAGAAATCCTACTAGCAGAAGGAACACTACCTTCAGAGTCAGGAAACGGAGAGACACTGTTCTAAGGGGTTCAAAGGGGGGCTTTGTAAGGGCATTAAGGACCAAATGAAGGTCCCAGGAAGGATACCTGTGAACCACCGGAGGGTGCAGGTTGGAAGCCCCTTTCAAAAACCTCCTGACTGAAGGGTGATGGGATAAGGAAGCGACCCCCATGAAAGGACTGAGGAGAGAGCCGCAACCTGCCTGCGTAAGGTGTTGGGGGCCAAACCTTTCTCCAGCCCATGCTGAAGGAAGCAAAGAACTTCTGCCAACTGAGCTGAAGCAGGAGAAAGACCCTCCCTGAGGCATCATCAGGAAAAAGCCTTTCAGGTGGCATCATAGATAGAAAGTTTTCGAGAAGCCAAGATAGTGAGGATGACCCCTTCTGGAAGATCAGCGTCCTCTAGCCGCTGCCGCTCAAGTGCCACACGGTCAGCTTGAACCACTGGGGCTCTGGGTGGAGCAGAGCCCCCTGGTGAAGGGAGATTAGATGGGCAGGAATCCTCCAAGGAGAAGCCACCGATAGGTTGACCAGGTCCATAAACCAGGGCCTCCTTAGCCAATAGGGTGCCAGGAGGAGGAGCTCCGCACGTTCCTCCAACATCTTCCGAATTACTGCCAAAATGATGGGAAGCAGGGGAAAGGAGTAGAGGAAATCCTTGGGCCACCTCCGCTCCCTGGCAAGGAAACCTGGTGAAAAATCTGGTGACTTGGAAGTTTTGAGGAGTGGAGAAAAGATCCATCTCTGGTGTTCCGAATCTGAGGGAAAGATCCCTGAATAGAGACGGAGGAATGGACCATTCTGCCTGGTCGACTAGGCTCCTGCTGAGCCAGTCGGCCTGAGAGTTGTCGATCCCGAAGATATGGTCTGCTGAGATCGATAACAGGTGTTTCTTTGCCCATAACCCCAGCCGTAGAGCCTCTCTCATGAGGGCTTTGGACCTCGTCCCCCCTTGCTGGTTGACATGAGCCTTTGCGGCCATGTTGTCTGTAAGGACCAGAACATGAGAGCTGGTCACTGATTGCCTGAAATGCTTGAGAACTAGAAAAATAGCTCTGAGCTCTAGCCAATTTATGGGAAGGGTCTGTTCCGATCTGGACCAAACGCCCTGAACTATCTGACCCTGCATATGGGAACCCCAACCCAGGAGGCTGCCATCGGTGGTTATCACTAGCCTGTCTGGGTCCCTGAACAGGAGTCCCCTCCAGATAGATGGGGAATGCCACCAATTGAGAGATCTCCGGATTTGTGACGGGAGTGGGACCTTGATGGATGAGTGGCTGGTTCCTGCTCGTTGGTAGGGAAGCAGGAACCATTGGAGGGCTTGGGAGTGGAGCCAAGCCCACGGGACAATGCCAATACAGGAAACTATCTTCCCCAGAAGTTTGGACAGCAGCGACAGGGGGACAATTTGATGTTGCTGGATCTGGCTGATGATCTCTGCAAGGCTCTTTCCACGAGCTGGGGACAGGAAAACCTGGCACAACATGGTATTGATGACTGCTCCCAAGTGTTGCAATTTGGTTGTAGGAGAGAGCTGGCTCTTTTTGGTGTTGATGGAAAATCCGTGGCTCTGGAGACATGACAGGGTAATTTGCAGATCCCGATGGGCCGCAAGAATGGAAGAGGAAAGAATCAAAATGTCATCCAAGTAGCATTGGATCCTCACTGGAATAGAACACAGAGATGCCACCAATGTTGCCAGAACCTTTGTGAAGATCCTTGGAGCCGATGAGAGGCCGAAGGGAAGTGCTTGATACTGATAATGGGTATTCTGATAACAGAAACAGAGAAACTGTCGATGACGAGGCCAAATTGGGATGTGGAGGTAAGCCTCAGTGAGATCAATGGAAGAGAGGAGGTCGCCAGCCGACCTCTGATGGGTGGGGAGAACGAGGGATTACTTAGAGCGACGGAAGGAATGACCCCCCCCGAAAGGGCCATTTACCAGCAGGTTGTTGCCTGCCAGATGTTTCCGCCCATTGGTCTTAGCGTTGGGAGTATGGCCTGTGAGAGCGGGGGAACCGAGATGACATCTCCGCTCGGAAGGCAGGAGGGCGATAAGGAGCAGGGTGATAGTCGGTTTTCTTCCCAGAGGAAGAGAGAATTTTACATTTATCTCTGGTTTCGATGAGATAAGGTTCCAGAGCATCGCCAAAAAGCTTATCGCCTGAAGGCAGTTTCCATTTTCGGCGTAACTCTACCTGCCAATTTCGGAGCCATAAAAGTCCTCTTGCTGCTACAGAAGATGCCATGGCCTTGGATGCAAATTTGGAGGAATTGAGAGTGGCATCCATAGTGAATTCCGCCGCTGCAATAATCTTATTAAGGTCTTGGTGAGGCCGAAGGTCAGAAGCAGGCAATCTATTCTGGAGTTGGTGCAGCCACCGTATGGATGCCCTGGTGAAGAAGCATGCTGCTGTTGAAGCCCGAACAGCCCAAGCAGCAGACTGGTGATTGCGCTTGAGGGTCTGTTTGGAATGTTTATCATCCGGTTTCAGGATATCTTCTGGCTCCGTGGGAGTGCCAGGAGATGTGAATGAGGCCAGAACCGGAATGTCAACAGAAGGCACTGCCAGGGCATTGTCCAGAGCTGCACTGACATTGTAGAAATGCTTATCTAGAGAAGATGGGCAAGGACCTGCCGAAGGAGAAGCGCACTGTTCCTTGACCATGTCCAGGAACAAAATGGGAGAAGGCAAAACCTCTGCATGCATTACAGGCTTAGAGAAGAGCGAATCCCCTTGGCTAGAGGGATTTCCTTGTGGCTCGGGAGCCACTTCCTCTGGCAATAGCTTGGCAGTGACCAAGGCCTTGCTGAGTAATGGTCTGAAGAGAGTAGGTTTGAAGACCAATGCAGAGGATGTCTGCTCTGGACGAGAATCCTCTTCCTCTGAAAGATTTTGGTCAAAAATCTCACCCTCTTCAAACTCTGAATGAGAGGAGTAACTGTGTTCAGATGGTGAAGGCCTGCTCCCATTCTGGTCAACCTCCTCCCATTCTGGTCAAGAAGAATAGACCCTGAGGTCCTGAGGCCTGTGTAAATCAGGATGAGGAGGCAAGGAACTTATAGATTGAGAAGGGAGAAGGGCCGGAACCCTTTCTCGAGGTTGAAGAATTTGCTTGAAGCCTTCAGCCAATCCCTGCCTAATGGCTGATGAGACTACATCTTGGATATCCCTTGGTCTATGCTCAAAGGTAGAGGCAGAGGTCCGAAGACCCGCTGCTGTGGGACTGAAGGTGACTTCAGGTCTAGATTGAGGAAAGGTTCGAGGCCTGGAGGGAGGGGGAGGAGCATAGGGCACAGAAGCCTGTTGGAAATCAGGCGCAGATCTGCTTAAATCCTGAGGATCTGACTGTACAGCAAGAGCCTCAGGAGACCAGGATGGAGGATGGAAAGGCTCATAGATAACTTCTCCTCCCCTGGGAGGGCTTGGTTGAGGCCCACGAGTATCACCTGAAACATGCTGTAGTTGCACTCCCTTCTGTTGAATAGTTCTGTTGAACTGCCTCTCTAGAGCTGCATGTCTGCGCTTCTCTGCCCTCAATTCAGCCTGAGTAGCCTTCTTAGGGGCCAGAGCCTTAGCTTTGATTTTAGCAGCCACCTCCCTCTGGACTGATTGGGTGCGTTGCCTACATCTTTTTATCCTATTGGGCTTAAGAGACTGTTCCACTGGGGGGGGGAAGCCAGAGCCTTATCTTGCTCCATTTGTAAAATAAAGGCTTGGAAAGAAGCTGTTTAGAAATTTTTCTATTAAGCCCCTTAGGGTATAAATGGCCCCTCACCTTGTGGTGGAAGGCTTGAATCCAAGATGGCCGCTGATTACAGGAAACAGGCTCCAAGATCGAAGAATTGCTCCTTAGGCTATACAGAGCCCCGAGCGAAGTCAGCAAAGGGAAAAACGCAGCAACCAGCCACACGATCAGTTGGCTTGTGCTCTTATAAGTTTGCTAATCGTTTTTATGATTGTTCCAAACTGCAAGCATGGGGGAGGTCTGCAGACGCTGCCCAGCTTGCCTGCACAGAGCACTGTGATGCTGCTCCCAACGTTGCAGGGCTCTCCTGAAAGAGCAGCTGCCCAGATCCCTGTGAGCTGCTTGAAGAGAGGAAAAAAGTACTGAAGATCGCTGGTGATCGCTATCTAACAGAACACTTTCAGAGACACAGCTACTGACTGAAAGGAGTGGAGTCAAAAGCTGGGGTCTCTCCTGGGGGCTGGCCTTTATATCTTAGTACAGACTCAGCTATGACATCATAGAAAGGAGTCAACCCATCCTGAGCTCTCGATGCAACATGGAGGAGAATGGTGAGTGACTCAACGGTGGCTAAATCCTATTAAGAAATAATTAAAGAAAATGGGTATGTTTCATGAGATGTCATATGGCTAGGTGTATATTCCACAGCTGCAAAAAGTAGGACAAGAACCAAAGAAAAACCCACACTTGAAATAACGAAAAAATGTCTTCTTATTGTGAGAGTTGTTAAGCAGTGAAACAAGCCAAGTCTAGAGTTGTGGGTACTCTGTCACTGGAAACTTTCAATCAAAGATCATACCATTTGCCTGAGACGATAGGAGATTCCAACACTGAGCAAGGGGTTGAAGATCTCCAAGGAATCTTCCAAAATTATGATTCTGTGGAATAAAGCCAGGCAGTGTGAAGGTAACAGAATACTACTCTGAAAATGCTGAATCTCAGATGTTAAGTAGAATCATATTTGGTTAGTTTTTGAATAGGAGATTTGCCTGGAAATACTGGTTGCTGAAGACTTGAGAGCCAGTATACTGGTTTACGTACAGTAGAGTTGCAAAGATAGAAGCTCACTGGATGGACTCTGGGAAAAACCCTCTCTCTCCCTCAATCTATTTTACAGGGCTATTGGAGAAAATAGAGGAAGGTAAGCTATATATGACTTAAGCTCTTAAACTCTTAAATTAAACACAGGATATAAATCTAATAAATGAATTAGGAGACTACACATGTGTTTTACTTTCAGTTACAATTTATTAGATAGCATTTGCCATGCTAGACTAAAAGGATAACATATACCAAACATATCCCATACTGCGGTTCCTTTTATACGTTAATATTTATATCCTGTCTTTATTATTTTTATTATTATTTTATTATATTTACCATATTTACTATAATAACTAAAAATGGTGAACATATCCAACGTATCTTCCTCCTCCTATTTTACCCACAACAATCCTATGAGGTAAATTGGCCTGAGAGGGATTGATATAGCAATATGTGTGTGTGTGTGTGTATGTATGTTTTATGTGTGTGTGTGTGTATGTGTGTGTGTGTGTGTGTGTTTATATTGCCACCTATTTGCCCATGGTGACTCAAGGCAGCTGATGCAATGTAAAACCATATTTAAAACAAAAAATAAAAATTAACAAATAATATAATAAATTAATCAAGTACAAAAGAACAAAATCTGGAAAAATAAAAATAAATAAAAAATCACCCCCAACATTCATCCCCACTGCCCCAATGACAGCAGAACACACTAGCTATTTGATGGGCTCCATCCCGCTCTGGGTTCCCCAGGCCCACTGGCAAAACCAGGCCTTCAGTGCCTTCCGAAAGAGTGCTAGAGTGGGGGCCATTCTAATCTCTGGGGGAATGATATTCCAGAGAGGGAGCCACCATGGAGAAAGCCCTTCTTCTGGATCCCACCAGGTGTATCTCCCTCAGGGACGGGACCCACAACATTCCCTGCCCTCTCGCTCTTATGGGACAGGTAGATGTGACTGGCAAGAGACATTCCCTCAGATAACCCGGTCCCAAGCCATGAAGGGCTTTAAAGGTGACAACCAGCATCTTGAATTGTACCTGGACACAAATTGGAACCAATGCAGCTCCTGCAGGAGAGGCGAAACATGTGAACACTGTATACACACACACACACACACAGACAGAGTTATAATCACAGAAGCAAAGATCTAAGGACAAACTAACTCTTATATACAGACCAGTAAGCTAAGCCAGGCTCTGAGCTATCTCCCATGGCCCACAACAGGTGCTGTTTCTTAGTCACCAAACAGTTCCCATTGGCTGACCTGTTACCATATTCCAATTCGGAATATATTTTAAGAATGCAAACAAAAATGACAGAATTTCAGGAATATGGATTAGTCCAACAAAATGTCTTACAGACAGCAAAGATGGTTTGTTCCAATAGCCGTGGAAGAGAGTTTTTGCCCCCTTTCATATTAAAAAATAACTCCTATGTACAGATCAAAGGAGAAAAATACCTACTAAAGAATATTCTGTAGAGCAGAAGTGAGCCACTTTACAACCTGTAGACTTCAACTCCCAGAATTCCTGAGAAAGCCATGCTCAGGAGTTGAAGTCTTAGCCATGCTAAGAGTTAAAGTCCACAGCCATGCTCAGGAGTTGAAGTCTTAGCCATGCTAAGAGTTAAAGTCCACAGGTCATAAAAGGCCATAATTGTCCACCTCTACTCTAGAGATTAGCCAAAACCTGGGAAGTAGGGAAAAATTATTTCTCAGATGATTTGCCAATGAAAATTAACCACAGTTTCTCCAGCGACTTTTACTCAGAAGACTAATCTGAATCACACAAATTTGCTTTAAAAATAGAAAATGGCTGGTAATGCTGTTTTATGCAGACTGATAATATTTTTTCAGGTCAGGATATCATTGTCAAATTGATTAATTACTGCTCAACTACCACTATTCAACTATAATGTATTATTAAATTTAATCATTTAAAGAAGATGAATAATGAAGGTATCCAAGTACAGAGTAAGACTCCAAGCTAACATTAGTACTAGATGTAAAAATACCAATCACCTCTTTTTCTCTGCTCCACTACTAGAATAGCTACGTTGGATTGGAAGTCTCCCACAGTTCTGTTCACAAAAATGAAACCATACATTTTATTAAATATTCTATATTCAATTGGCAATTTGCTACATAGTCAGTTGGCAATTTGTTGCATGTATATTACCATATTTGATATTAAATGAATACAAGAATCATATGAATAAAAATTGATCCAAATCCTAAATGAAGTGCTGATATCCATACTTCTTTTATAAAAATAGCTTATTATTTATTAACATCAGTGTTAAATTGAACAGGTGGCAGTCTAACTGCCAACTATGTTCTACCACTTCCCCTAAAAAGATGCAATAAAGAATGACTGAATAACTGTCTCGTTTGAGTCTTTTTCTATATTGATAAAGGCATTTCAGATTTTTTGGAACAATATTGCATATACATATATTCAGTTACTTTCTGAAAATAGACAAGTAGTTTTGAAGATGAAGCAGTAATCTATTGTTATGGTAAAGTTCATTCTCTAAGTTATTTAAATAAATACTATTTTATATAAAATTACCACAATACTGTACGTAGCCAAAAAGATTCAGCACTGTAAATATTCAATTAAGACTTATTTCAATCTTACAGAATCACTCAGCAACCTATCAGAATTACCACTCAGCAAAAAGTAACACACAAACCAACACACAGTATAACTTGAGATCATGCATCCAATTCACATTCTCACTTGAAATGTTCACTTGAAAACAAATTGACTGGAACTTATTCACTAGTTTAATAATAATCTGTGTCACTAAGACTACAAGATTACACATAGTTTTTTACAGACAACCTTCCATTTTCTCAGAAGAAATTTTTGAAAACGTTAAGCCACAATATACTTAGTTACGTTTTAATGGGGACAAAAATTCTCTGTTTTTGTTAGAAGACTCCTGCTGCTTTGGACTTCTTTGGACATTCTGTGGGAAGTGATTTATATCCTTTAGAGAAGAATATATTTATCTGAATAAGAGTTGTGTTGGAACTCAAAAAAACAGTATCTTAATTATGTTGCTTAAGTATTTACTGAACACTGTAGTATTTTGAAAAGATTGGAAATTCTTTATCAGTTTAAACTGCTGGCAGCAACATGTCAGCTCCTTATTCATACAACTTCAAAGTTAAAATGAATTAAAATATTGGTTCTTCAAGATATGAGCCTATGTAAAAGGTGTGATGATAGTTTGACTAGATGAAGTTTGATCAGTCATCCACATCAAGGAATAGCAGTAGCCCAAAATAATCTGCAAGCATCTGAACCTAGAAAGCAATTGGGAATCACCAAACATGTAAACAACCCGAAATAGACTTGCTGTTTTGGAAAAAGTAACAAAATAAGCAAACTCTAATTATATTCCCGGACTTTATAACAAGCTTTCTGAATCAGACCTCATACCATGTGGGTTGACAAAAAGTTGGGTTGTAGCAAGAAAGGTTTATTGCATTAACTTTATCTTTACTCTATGAAATTATCTAGTTTAAAATCAACTAATAAGTAATCAAAGTAAAAAGTATAATACTGACAACCTGTTATTTCAATTATTTCTTTGCAGAAAAACAATCATGAAAAGTATTGAACTAAAACTTCCATAGTGAACCTTTCTCATCAGATATTTCATTTCATAAGCCACCTGAAATCAAACACACTTCTTTATAAAGCTTATGTACAATTAAGTCTATGCCAATATACCCCACACATGCAGTTTCTAGATCACACATGTGCACACATGTTAAACTATTTAAGGACTACCTGATGCAGCTTCAGGATAGGTGATTCTTTTTTGTTTCTATGAGTCACCCACCATGTCAATAAGTAGGCCAAGAGTTCATAGAGGCACGAATAACGTGTACTCCCCTCTACCCAACCCAAATTAAAATAGGCTGACTACACTGACACTGGGACAAAACAAAACATGGGAGTGGGAAACGGAAGAGAAAGAAGACAAAAGCCAACGTGCGGAAGTCATTTGCAGGAATGAACCAATGAGGTCCTCATAAAGAGGGTTCTCCGTCTTTCTGAACTTTTAGCATGCAACAGGTCTTCAGGCTGCAGTCTGAAACGCAGCCGAGCACTTTTCTTTCGCTAGGAAGCCCCCGAGGGCTTCTTGGCCACGCCACCCCGGGAAAACTTCAGGAACGGCCTCAGCGACAAGGGTTGATTCAGGGGCTCCCTTCCCCCACGCTGGGGTTACACAACCGCGACACCATTTTCCGCGCTCATGTCCCTTCCCCCACCCCTTATTTCAGTTTAAAAGGCACCCCCTCCCCCCCTCGGGTCCAAGTTCAGCAGCCCTCTTGGCCGTAGCTTTCCTCCCTCAGCTTTAGCCGAGGCAAACGGCCAAAAAGCACGGAGACTCCCTTCCCCCACTCTGCAGCGGTACTGCTTAAACCAGACGAAACGAAATAAATATCAAGCTGACGTCCCTGCGATCGAATTATGGGGCCGGGAGGGCAATCAGCAACCTCTCCCTCCCTCCCAAGGTTCTCCATTCAATCAACGCAAGGCCCGGAGAGTTGTTCCGGCCCATTTTAAAGCCCGGAGGGGGGGTTGCCATAGGGAAACGCAGCCCATCCTTCTGGGAAAGTAGGGGGAGCGGGGGAATCCGAGGGCCGATCCAGCTAGATGGCCACCGAAACGTGAGGCGCAAACGTCCACCCATATAAACAATAGTCAGCCGCCCATCCATTACTGCCGGGGAACAGAGGGAAGTTGAAATCGTGCTGGAAAACATGGCCCTCCCGAGGCGTCCTCGGCGCTGTCGACCCGTGTTTGTCAATTTCTGTTAGGGACTCTCCAAAAGGCCGGCCGGAAAAAAAAACTCACCTCCCTCCGCGTGTAGAAAGGCCCGGCTCGCCCTCCAGGAAGCCCCCGAGGAAAGTCTCAACTTCTGCCAAAGCCCCGAGTAAGCCCAAGTTCCTTTCACTTGCAGCCCATGGTGGAACTCTTCTTTCCAACCCTGAGGTCCCGAGATCGTGAAGGCAGATTGTAAATCTCGAGCAGCCCTTGTAGCTCTTCTCTCTCACCCCCCTCTCCCGCCCTTCCTCCTCTTGCTCTACCTCCACCGCTACCACCACATCCACTCCGGTGGCGGAGGGGATCAAAAGGAAGTCCGAGAGAACGGCGGGCAGGAAAACGGAAAGTTTCGGGGTGCAGAATGGCGGTCAGGTGGTGCTGCTGCTGCTCACGCTCATGACTTCGTGAGCCAGTTAATGTGCTCGGAGAGCGAAGTGCATGTGGAAGTCCGGGGCCAGCCTCTCCCTGCTGCAACTCTCTACGAGAGATGAAGCAGCAGGCAGAGGCTGGCAGAACCCGGCTGACTAAGTGCTCTCCGGGGCTGCTGGTGGAAATCAGCATATTGATCTTCAAGGAAGAAACCCGGAGAGAGAGGTTAGGTTGGTTTATCAGCAGCTCTGCCTTTATGATTTGCAACCAATAAAAACATCAACACCTACCCCGACCATCAAATGAATTTCTCTTCCAAATGCAGTGTCCTGAAATAACTCCTTAGTCACTTTTAGGGGTAATTGAAATGTTTTGTTCCACCAAAAAGGAATTCTTGCCCACCCCACCAGCCTTCTACTGTTCAAATGAATTCTTAATCCTGTGGAGTCAGAAAAAAATGGATGGAAGGATAGTAAAATCTATGTTTACACAATCTTCTAGAATAGATGGACCAGTGTTACTTATCAATCTTATTTTCATTCTCCTTTTAATAAGGGAAGATGGAGACAGTCATAATATTGATTTATATTACCAGATTTTTCTTAGATGAATAGGAATAATGTAATACACTATTTGACAGTGTGTGTGTAAATATAACATTAAGACTGTTTTTTAAGCAGCTAAATTTATATGAAGAATCTTATACTTTTATTTACATCCACTTTCTAAAAGTCAAATAATTTTGTGTCAAGTAAAATGTAACCTACTAATGGACATCAGAATACAATGCTTTTGCAAATTCAGTATTTTATATTTGGAAGTTCAGTAAAAAGTGGGTGAACAACCCATAATATTTATATACTCTATATACTTTATAAAAACCAGTGCTGCCATGATATAATTATAATGTATTTAAATATAGACTTACACTATCTCTATAACTCTTATTCAGCAGAATAGGTATTATTCCACATAGCCCTAGACATAGATCTCAATGTTCTTTGTCTTGAATTAATCCTCCTTTTCTTATTTTTCTCTAGGCTGGCAGAGCTTTCTGAATTACAACAGTCATTTCACACAAAAAAAGAAAAAGGAAGCTGTGCAAAAAGCAGTGCAAATACATGATGCAACATTACCCTGGTTACATGTGCCTCCCATCCCCCAACCTCTTACTGGTGAGAGTGCTGTGTTTTTTCTGCCTGCAGGGTCACATTGTGGCTGATTGGTTCTCCTTTCGCCTTGCTCAGTCATTCAGATTTGGAAAGTAAATAACAAGCTGACATCATTACAGCTCTCTGCATTACTGTGACACATTCCTGTGCTACCAAGCATACTCTATTAGCTGCGCATAAAGAAAGAGTTGCTTGATCAGTTTTTGCATACAATTTATGCTTGAATAAAATGTGTATGGTGAAAAGCCACAGAAATGTATGGAATATTAGATTCAAAAATTAAAAAAGCATGTGTTATGTATATAAAATCTTGGAAGCAAATTTTACTGAAATTTCACTAAATTTTAAATATATATGTACAATCATATATAAATGTGATTATTTTTATTCAGTAAACACTACCTTTGTTTACTTGGAAGTTCATGGAACACATTAAAGTTTGTTTCCAAATAAATAAACATTACCTTATAGCTTAATTTTCATACAGTTTAGGAAAATATGTCAATATTAACATGTCCCTTTGACCTGATTAATTAATACTACAGCCTTTTATATGAAACAATCCCTGGTTGCAGCTATATTAGTTAATAGGATCACCCAGTTGCACTGTTCCTATTGGTAAGGAACCTGGTGCCTATAAATTGTTTCCAATTCTAGGGGGCGGTGCTCATCTTTGTTACAAAACTGAACAGCCAGAGCTGTCCGAAGACGTCTCTATGGTCATGTGCCCAGCATGACTAAATGCCGAAGGTCCACGGAATGCGGTTATCTTCCCACGAAAGTTGTCCCTATTTTTCTACTTGCATTTTTACATGCTTTCGAACTACTAGGTTGGCAGAAGCTTGGACAAGTAACGGGAGCTCACTCTGTTATGCGTGCTAAGGGTTTGAACTGCTGAACTGCCTTTCTGATTGACAAGCTCATTGTCTTAGCCACTGAGCCACTGCATCCCCTCAAAGTTTTGGATTACAGCTCCTATATTCAGTTGTTAGTAGTCATGCTGCCTTGAGTAAATATGCATTAAAATTCAAAACATAGAAAATTTGACATTAGAAGATATAATACAATACTTTGCTTGCCAGAAGCAAGCTGGGAAGTTTATAAATGGTGATCACATGATGCTGGGACAATGCAATTGCCATAAAATGCAAATGGTCATTGTACACATGTGCATTGACAATAAAGGTTTGAAATACATGCCAAGTGCTTGAAATTTGATCACATGGGGATGCTGCAACAGTGATACATGTTACAGCATCCCCATGTGATCAAATTTCAAGCACTTGGCATGTATTGATAAATGGGAAAACCAATTGTAAGTCACTTTTTTCAGTGCTGTTGTGACTTCAAATGTTCACTAAATAAATGGTTGCAAGGGGAAAACTATCTGTACTGTTCTGAAGTATAAAGACACTGAAGTACCAATCAATGCACTGAAGTGTTCTTTGTATAATGCCAATATAGTTTGCAACTCTTATAGAATAAATGTATACCTGTGCATTAGATTAATCAAAGTAACTTAGGTACCTTCGGTAGACCAACTGTATGAAATAGTTGTCTTGCTATATATCTATGTATCTTTTTCATTTTAAACATTCTACACATGTTACTAGAAACACACAGACTTTCTACTGAGTCACAGTATTTGATCCATTTATCTCAGTACTGTTAACTCTTGTTGGTTGAATTTTAGTTTGGCTTTATATGCAAAACCAGCTTACCATGATTTAACAAAATATAGTGTTTTATAATATGTGAAATAAAGCATTGATAACATTTCTCCAGATGTCAGAAAGTACTGATTCCATCTCTGCTCTGAAGTGGCAGGAAATGAATCTGGGCTTTCTTGTAATATAGATATAATATAATATACTATTCTGATTTATAGACAGATTCTGTACACTAGAAAGTAGTGTGGTAGAATAGACCAGGGCTGTCAAATCCATGGCCTGCAGACCAGATGCACTACATGCTGACCACTTCCCCACCCGGCTTAGCAAAGAGGGGGAAATCCCAATACATCATGTGATGGTGCTGTGACGATGCGAGTTTGACACCTCTGGAGTAATACCATTTAGCCCTGGTGACATCAACAGAGTTCAGAAAGACCTCATCTGCATAGAACTTACTCCATTTGGAATAATAGGTGGAGTAAGGCAATACAATCTTCAGGAAAAATGTTATTTTGTATAATCAAAAGTAGTTCCCTTACTAATGTAGAATAATTTAGGAACTCTTGATGATAGTCCTACAGCAGTTAAAATATTTTGCAAGTGCTGACCAGTAAACAGATATAAGAACCAACTTTTAAAACAATGACACAGAGCTCTCTAGAAGAAAAAAAGGATAGAAAAGTGGAAAGAGGAAGTCCCTAGGTTAGAGTTTATTTCAGCAATGAATGAACTATAACCAAGTTTCCATATCAAAAAGGACATGGCAGGGTAGATAATGGCACAGTCAATCTGATCAAGAGGCTGTAACAATTTCCCTCTTAGGAAAGGTTGCCAATTTAGGGCCTTTTTAGCATTCTTTTTTAGAAAACAAAATGTTTTTAAAAGAACATGGCGGGGACATATAAAATTAAGCATATGAATAAGGAAAAGGGATTCTCCCCCCCAACTTTTGTTTCCTAACACTAGAATCTGGGAACAAATCTATATTCAATAAATAGCTTTTTACACAGATCATAGTTAAACAATAGAATTAGAGATTAGTAGTAGTAAAGGCTGTTGAAGATGACACATTTGAAAAGGATTAGACAGTATAAGGTTGTCAATAGTTATCAAGATACCTATGTGTCATCTTCAATTTCTGAGACATGTCCCTCAATACTTGTTAATGTGGAATATAGCATTCATGTCTCAAAAATATATACCTTATTATCTATTCTGATGGATTGTTGATTATAATGGCCTTTGGTCTATCACACCACAAATCTTATGTTTTAGTAACACCTCACTCTGGAGAACCATACCAGTTTGGGACCTTCTCACATTTTCTATCTTTTTCATATTTGTTACAGCTCCATTTGTTTGTATAAGAAATAAAATTGGAGTGAAACCTACATTAAAGGTAAAAATTAGAGTTGGATTTATTTAACAAAAAACCTATACTCATTGGATTATATTTAGAATCTATGTGGTGTAGAGTTCCTGAATATAAGTGAAGTTTTTACATAGGCTATCCTTTGCCTATGTTTAATGCATCGTCATCAAACACATTGGCTACTTACACGGTTGAGGAGACTTTAATTTAATAATTATATGCATTAAGAAACCTACTATGACTGAAATAACAACAATGAGAAAAGATTCCAGAAAGATATAGAATTGATCATTCTCATGGGATTCTCCTGCCTCATATGATTTATATACTCATATTATTTGGAGCTTTGTGAAATTGAGCTATAGTAAGGTTGATTCCATGATGCACTTTTAGTGTGTAAACCAACCCAAAGTTGGTCTAGGCATCTAGAATGATTAACCCTAATCAGAATCTCCACGGCAAAAGCCTGTGATTGTTTTTGACATATGGTTGACAGCAGTATGAGTTATAACATATGTTATGAACAGTGGAATTTGTGACGCCCTCATTATTTAAAATTAGATCCTTCAAGCCTTAAAAGTGGTTCTTTTTATGTTTAACTAGAAATTTGATCTTAGCTATGTGTACATGATGTCCACACATGCTTTTTAAAAGTGAATTAATTTATCATTGAAAATATGCTTTGTGGTTTATAGGAAATCATAAGCAGAAAAAAGGGATATCACAGCATTGCAGATTGCATTTAGAATTGAATTGAATAGAATACAATTTTTATTGGCCAAGTGTGATTGGATACACAAGAAATTTGTCCTGATGCAAATACTCTCAGTATGCATAAAAGAAAAGATACATTCATCAAGAGTCACAAAAGAACATCAGAAAACATGAAGAAATGGCAGCATGTGAACATATCCTAGTAAAAAATTCTAATGACATAACACAGAAGCAGCCTTTAAGCTCTGAAGCCAAACTTGTCAGGACTCATTTGAAAAAATCACTATCTGAATAGTGAAATGAATAAGCATAATAAAAAGTCTTTTACCAAAAGCCTGACAAGGACACTTGTGGGAATAACTTAATAACTTATTATGCCTAAGCATATGTTTCTAATATATATGAAGTACACCTATACTCTTTTACCAGACTGACCTACCATTGGTGATTAAAAAAAAAACTTCTTCCATGTAGACGTTTCTATACAAATATCTATAAAAACAAAAAAAATGAACCGTGCTGCATATAAATACTTCCTTTTTAATGTTTCTCCTATGTTAAATGTCAGTAGCTGATTAAGATCCAGGAAACCCTTGCTTTAAATAGCTGAGAATTACAGAGTCATGGTAATTTTTGTTGTGATATATTAAATAGAACTCACAATTTCATTATCTTTATATTTAAAAATTATATCTTGTTCAATAAACTCAACATAAAACAGGAAAATTCAGTCAACTTTCCTGCTGTCTATGCATAGCAATAATTACTTATTTGTTACCACATAGCCTGGGTATTCTCAATGAAAATTAAACTAAGTTTAAAACACACACATACGCACATATATAAAATACATACACTGTTTCTCTTTTAAAATACAGAATAAGAATCAGAAACCGAACAAATCTGAGCCTCTGCCAAAGGAACTAAATATAGAAAGTTCCGTTTAGATATATGTAAATGGGCTGGCAGCAGTCTGGTTCTCTGACCTTTCCACTCACCCACAGTATCCATCTTGGGGAATCCCCTTATCTTTGAACTGTAATCTATCCATTCATCAGTACCCTACTATCTCTTCTTTATCATTCTTTGGGAAATGGGGTAGTCATAAAGAGGATACAACATAGCTCAAATAATTAAAAAAAAGATTTATTAGTTATTAAATTTGCTTGCTGCTTCACAACCAGATGACTCTGGATAGCTTACAGTGTTAAAAAGAATAAAACTATACAAAACATGTTTACTGTAAGAATAAAATACTACAAAAATTTAAATTATGAGCTATAACTAAAAGATGAGGAGAGAGGGAGTAGGCTGGAGGATTTATTCAGAGAATGGATCTGTTGTTAATCAATCACCTCCAGCGTGATGGTTCCCCATTGGAGCCTCAGGCCAACTGGCAGAGCCAGGTCTTCAAGCTCCCATGGAAGGTTAGGAAGGTGGGAGCAACCTCTCTCTGGGAGTGTGTGTGTAAGATGTTCCAAAGGACAAGAGTGACAACAAAGAAGGCTCCACTCTTGGACCCCACTAGCCCAAATTTCCTGGCTGATCCACCAGCACAAGTGTGGTGGGCCAATCTCATTGGGATGAGATGGTTCCCCAAAGAACCTGGATCCATGATATGAAGTGCTTTAAAAGTGATAACCATCTCCTTGAATTCTACCCAGAAGCAAACCAGCAGCCAGTGCAATTCATGGAATGGAGATGTAATATGGGCCAGTCTGAGGACCCAAAAGCTACCCATGCCACTGCATTTTGCACCAGCTGTAACTTCCAAATGCTCTTCAAGTTAGCCTCCTGTAGAGTACATTGCAATAGTCCAAACTTGAGAGGACTAGGGTTTGAATGACTAAGTGCAGGGACGCCTGTTCCAGGAAAGGCCACAATTGGTGCACAATCTAAAATTTCACAAAGGCTCTTCAAGCAAGAGTTGCAAGTCCAGGAGATCCCCCAAGTTGTGAACTGGATCTGTCAAGTAGTGCCACCCAATCCAGTCCTAAAGATGTCAAAATCCCAGATCTTGAGATTCCATGCACCCAAAGCCATTCAGTCTTGCCAGGGTTTAGCCAAAGCCTCTAGGTTTTCTCCACAAGAGGGCAACAACAGCATCACTTGTTCACTAGGAGTGGAGATATCAGTCAGCTGATGTTACTCTATGATACCTCAGCTCATGGTGACAGATGATCTCACCCAGCGATTTCATGTACATGTAAAAAAAAAGGAGTGGAGAGAGTTCCGAGCCCTGCAGCATGCATGCCACAAGAGAGCAGCTGTGGGCCGGATCTCTCATTCCCTATTAACACTGATTGGGACCAGTCTTGGCAAAAGGAGCAAACTAGTGCAAGACTCTGTCACGTAGCCTCAACCCCCATAGCTACCCAAAAGAATACTATGGTACTGGTACTGAAGGCCACTTGATGGTACTGAAGGCCACTGAAAGGTCAAGAGAGTGAGGATGATTGCACTATTTCCATCCTGTTCTCACTAGAGATCATCAATTGCGACCAAAGCTGTTTCTGTCCTACAATCAAGCCTGAATTCTGAATGAAAGGGTCAAGACAATCTGTTTTATCCAGGACCCTCTGAAGCAACCACTTTTCCTAAAAAGGAAAGCTGGGAAACTGGACAAAAATTGTCCAGGCAGCTGAGAGAAGTTTTTTTTTTTTAAGAGAGGGCAAACCAGGATCCCCTTAAAAGCCTTGGAAATGTTAAAAGCCCATTTGCAATGACAAATTAATCACTGGCTGAACTGTCTTGAAGACTTTTAGCATCCAGGAGGGACAAGGATATAACTGATAGGTGGCAGCACTGACAGCATTGAGAATCCTGGATACCTCCTCAGGTCCAATAAGGTCAAACCATTCCCAGATCACTGAGCATTGACTTGTACCACATATGGGGTCTAACTGGGAACAAATCTGAACACTTTTGTCAGGTATTGAACATGGCCCTGATGATCATCTGAGCTTTATACCACTGGTTGCCATAAAAAGTAGTACATGACCATTCATGACCATTCAAAATTACAATGGGAAAAGTGACTTTTGGGCTCAATTGTGGTTGTAAGTCAAGGACTACTTGTATTCACAAGAGATGACTATGTTTATGTTTATATTTCAGTAAGATCTGGTTAGCTTAGCCGTGGTTTAATGAATAAATCACAACTGGCTGATTTCTGTTCTTATCCAGTAACTATAGATTAAATTGTTGTACAATTCAGTAAATAAAGAAAAACACTGAGCCTACATTATAGTATTATGTATTGACTCAGCTACAAAGTATGTTATGACTCAGGCTTCTCCATCCTGTGTTCTTTGGTTTCATTAGAAGTGTAACTACCAAGTTTCATAACTGTCATCACTGATAAATATAGATGATGCCAAAAGAAGGTTGATTCAAAGTATCATACCCCATGTTTTAATTAACCATGACAATGAATTCACTTTTTTGGCTGGGTTCATGCAATACATTGAGCTACATACTAACCGACTACACTGTTTAGCCTAATATATGCAAATAGAAATAGTAAGAAAGGCAAGTTAACTAGCAAGAATTAAGGAATAGGATATAATTGAGAGCCAGATTTTCTGATTAAAAAAAATCTATTTTTTTTTCAGCACCCTAATTTAGGGAGGAAAAGATTTTTAGTATATATATTTGATAATTAGGAATCAGGAATTATTTCTGATCTATCTATCTTTCTCTTCCCCTCGCTTAAAATACAATACAAGGCCACTATGGAAAATGCATGTCTGTGACAAAAGAGAAACTTTAGAGAAATCTAAAATTCCTACAAATTCTACAAACTATAAAATTGCTACAAACTATTCAAGTAGAGTTCCTAAGGTTGTTTTGCTATATAGAAAGTAATCTATAGAACATCAAAGGACTTGCTGAGACAAACCTGATTTATGGAGTGGATTGATATTCTGAGAAGAAATGTACTTATTTAAACACTGTTTATATGAGACTATGTGTGATGGGAATTGAAAGTATGGTAATATTCCATTGCTTCTGAATTCAGAAGATAAAATGAACAAGAGTACTGCTTCTCGGTAATATTAGTTCTATCCCAGTAAAAACCAAACGTTCTTGATTTAATCTGTGTCAATAGCTATTGCAGTAGTCATGAACTTTATGCATTACAGTCATAATCAAGGATTGTGAGAAATATTAGCAGTTATGGGAAAAAGGAAAAGAGGGTTGAATTGCACTCATATATATACATTTGGCATGTCTGTTCTTGTCATTGCATTCTGCATGTGTTTACTTATGTTGAAATTTCATCCTCCCTCTATGTATCTCAGGATAAAAATATTGCAATTGTACCAATCTTATGAAATAAGTTGAAATGATTTTAATGTTAAATTTGATACTAGGTGGCAATCATAGGTCAATTTAATCCAAATCTAGCTATTCATATATTCCACTTGCTTTTAAAGGTACCTGTATTTTCTCACTGTTACATTTTTATTAAGGTAGTGATTCAACTGGTAAATCATTCTCAGAAGCACAAAGAAAATACAAATGAAGCTGAATGGTTTATGAAAGTAAAACAACTGCAAAAGCAGAGTGTGATTAAACTTCTACATAGATCACACAGCTCATGTCTGAAAAAAAATTAACAAGATAATTGGTATTACTCACAAACCTATTATGTGGGAGGTACATTTTCACAGCTTAGTTTTAAGACATGGTATTTCTCCATTTTGCTTTTTAGCACTCAAGAGTATTTAATTTAAAAATCCAGAATTAAGAAAGAGCTGCACTAGGATCTTTTCTTTTTCTTTTCATTCAAATTATGAAGAAAAGTTGATAAAACCAAAGTTGGAGCCAGCTTAAAACTAATTTAAACTAAAGGTCAATTCTAAAATGCATATGATGCATTCTTGACAGATTCTTGTCTAGTCTTTTTTTTAAAGAATCATTTCATAATCTGATAAAAGGTAATACAGATAACAGATCATCAGAGTTGGAAGGGACCTTGTAGGTCATCTAGTCCAACCCTCCCGCCCAAGCGGGAGACCCTACATCATTTCTGACAAATGGCAGTCCAATCTCTTCTTGAAAGTCTCAAGTAATGGCACTTCCACAACTTCCGAGGGCAAGCTGTTCTATTGGTTGATTGTTCTCAGTGTCAGAAAGTTTCTCCTTATTTCCAAGTTAAATCTCTCCTTTTTCAGTTTCCATCCATTATTCCTTGTATGTCCTAAAGGCACTTTAGAAAATAGCTTGACCCCTTCCTCTCTGTGGCAGCCCCTCAAATATTGGAAGATTAGCTATCATGTCTCCCCGGATCCTTCTCTTCACTAGACTAACCATTGTAAAGATATTTTGGTTACTTTAATTTAATTTAGATGTACTTGGTAAATAACTATATAAATATCATAACTTTTAAACATTTTGTTTGTTTCATTTGTCCATCATGCTGTTTCCAATTAATGCTGTTCAGGTATGCTGAATTATATTCTCATAATTCTCAGATAAAATAACCAACAATATTGTGGGCCACCACATCTGGTATCCATGTATTCTACCAGTTGATGATATTAATTCAAAGCAGAGCTATATTAAAGTATTTTTTGTGCATTCAAGGAGAGAAAAAAAATTATTGTAGTGCATTTAGACTATTGGTGTCAGCGTTCCAACCAAACTCTCCATTTCAATTCAACACTCAGAGACAAATTCCAGCCAAGTAAGTATTTATTAGAGAAGTCATATTGGCACATCTGGGAAAATCTGAATCTAAATTCTTGTGTTTTCCCCTGCTAAATTAAACTCACACCCTTTACTGATGACCCTCAAGTCACACTCTCCAATCCACTACCATTCTGAACTCCCACCAAGTCTAGTCATTCCCCTCCAAACTCCAGTGACTTGAGCTTGAGCTCTGGCAAAAGAATGTTGTTGTGGCTATCCTTCCTTCTCACTTTACTTTCATTCCCACGGTTACCTATTCTCCCTTGCAGCAGCCCAAAATCCGATTCAAGATGGATGGGGCTGACAGGCTGCCTCCCCTCAAGCAGTGATAATGTCCTGAAATTAAACAAGTGCAGTAGAAATACTGCAACTAATCACCTCTTTTTCCCACAGGGGACCCCTTTGCCTTATCGGGAATTTTTTCATAAAATTGCTTTACTAATCTATCTGCTTTTACATCCCAACTTTTTATGCAAATGGCTTCAGACAAAGGGTACCTCCTTCCAGTGAATTAAATATTGTAAGCGTCCTCTATGCAATCTAGAGTCAAGAATCTTCTTTATCTTGTAATTTTCTTCCCCCTGGACCAGTATTGGTTTGGGTGCTGGTCGATCGCTGGGTCTTACTTGGGAAGTAACAGCCAGCTTTAGTAAGCTACTATGGAAAACCAGATTTACTTTCCCTAGCAAGCGAGGGAGACTCATCAGCACAGATACTGTGCACTATAGGGAATGGGCCCACGAACTTAGGACCTAGTTTCTTTGTGGGCAATCTCAGCTTAAGATATTTAGTCGACAGGTAGATCCTGCCTGTTACTTTGAAAGAGGCTTGTGGTGATCGGTGTTTGTCTGCTTGAAGTTTCTATTTCTCAGCTGCCTGGCCAAGAGTGCACTTGGTATCCTCCTATCCCTTCAGTAAAGAGTCCATCTATTCAGTCAAGGACATCGAGGTGGGAGGCTTTGTAGGCAGTTCAGGCATTGGCACAAAGTCCCTTCCACTGGTAACCTGGAAGGGAGTTAAGCCGGCCTACTATGGACTGCATTATTATAAGTCACCTCAGCAAATGGCAGCAGCTTGACCCGATTGTCTTGCTTGTAATCCACATAATACTGTTCCCTCATCGCGTTGGTCCATTCCATGGCCCCATTCATGCTTGGATTAAAAGACAACTCAATCCTTGTGAGGACCCCATAGACCATAGGAACTCTCTCCAGAACTTAGTTGTGAACGGCACTCCTCGATCTGAGATGATTTGCCATGGCACTCCATGTAGTCTATAAATCCGATTGATGAACATTTTCACCAGTTTCTTGGCTGAAGGGAGTCCAGAACACGCAGTAAAATGTGCTTGCTTAGAGAAGATGTTAACTACTGTCCAGATAACTGTATTCCCTCCACCTTCTGGAAGTTCTACAATAAAGTCTATCGCTATTTCCTCCCAGAGACAGCTGGGATCAGCTCCAGTTTGGAGCAGACCTGGCGGTTTTACAGGTCGCTGCACCAGTGGAACAGCTTTTGACATAATCTTCTACACTGACTTTCATTTTTGGCCACCAGAATTGACACCATGTCAAGTGGAGAGTGTTTAGGAACCCAAAGTATCCAGCCAAGTTGTGGCAGCGCTTTAGTACTTTCAGTCTTAGGCTGGCAGGGACATACAGTTTGGGACCCTTCCAGGCTAAACTATCCTGCATCGTCAGGAGATTGGTGTTATCTTTCAAAATGTTGTGGCTATCCTCTCTTCTCACTCTACTTTCATTCCCATGGTTACCCATCCTCCCTTGTGGCAGCCCCAAAACCGATTCAAGATGGATGGGGGCTGACAATTGGTATCACTCTAATTCATTTCAAAATAGTTATCCATGTTCTCATAGTTGTGAAATTCACTGTAGACAATAATAGAACAGAAGCTTATTGATTGAAAAATGAAGAAACAGACAAAAAAATTGAAAAAGTATTTAGGAGAGAAGTATTTAGGAGAGAAAAAGACTGGATGTGATTATGAATTAAACTATGTATCTATCATAGTTATTCATTCTACCCTGTACATAATTGCAATAGCAGCTAGGATTTATTTAACCAAAGAATATTACTATTTATTATTATGATTAATAATATTTTAAATTTGAAATTTTTTAAATTTAATTTTTTTCAATCTTAAAAATAAAATTTCTGTGTGTCTGTCTGTCTGTCTCTCTCTCTCTGTGTAGACATGCCCATAACTGGGACTAGATATCAGGTCATAAGTCATTCCAGTTGTAAAGCAAAGCAAGCAGGAGACTGATCCTGGTTATTCTACATTTTTGGAATGAGCGAATCATCACAGTTGTTAAACAAACTGTATGGTATAATATAATTCTGTTAAGCATTGTATGCAGATGTTACTCTAACCAATTTAATCAATGACAAGCAATAAATAATATTTCATAGCACTGTTAAGAAATGAATAATTTAGATATATTTAAATGGACTACTTTTCTCTAATCCTCACTCAAGAAGATGTTCTCAATATTTAACAATACAAAAACTGTGTTTGCTTAAGCAGGTGTGCTATATAACCAATGCCTCCTGAATTTTACTTTGTCTTACATAGGAATACAATTGTCTATAAATACAGCTTTCTGAATAAATAAATAGAATCATTCCTAAAATATTGTCATTTGTCTTATTGCAGATTTATCTCTGTTAGAGGAAAATAAAATTAATAATTAGCTGCAACTGTGAGGAGACATGGTGGCTCTTCTCCTTTCTCTGAGGCCTGTTCCTCTTGATGTTGGTCAGAGATGAGAGATGAAGTACAAATGCCCAGGATGATGTGACATAGGACCAGAGGTGGGATTCAAACTTTTTAACAGCAGTTCTGTGGGCGTGGCTAAGTTGGTGGTCATGGCTTGGTGGTCATGTTATTGGCTAGGCGTGGCCAACTCAGTATCACTCACATCGAGGCATGCATCTCCTCACCTGGCTTCTCAAGACTGTGGGGATGCTGCAACAGGCAGCATATATATAATGGAATGTAAGATTCCAGAGGGGGTAAAAATGATACCTCAAATCATCCCCATGCGAAGAACTATAACATTGAAATTTTCATTGAACTTAACAGAGGAAATTCAAAATTATCTTTTGTTTTTCTTCTTACAGTAGACTCAAGCATATCTCGTTTTCTTCCCTGCTATTTGGGAAAGTCTCAAGAGTCTGTCTTGCACTTATCAAGTTGCAGATAAAAAGAACCTAATCGTGGTTTTATTCAGAAATCACTGAAGATATTGGATCAACTAAAATCTTTTTAGTGGCAAAAAAAAAAGGCCAGTCAGCTGAGCTTGCAGATTGAACATATTCTGGTAACTCCATTTACAGACAAAAACCCACATTTACAGACAGAAACCAGAAACAAAAACAAAACACCAATGCAACCAATAATGAAGGGCACATAACCAAGTGAATTGTAGTAATAATGTCATGTGATTAAAATAAGCAGAGAACCAGCATCAGAATAATGATCATTGTCCCAAGCCTTGTAGTGGCAGTAGGAAGAGAGGAAAACTTTGCTGTATTCCTGAAAATTGTTACTGAAAAGCACGCAAGTTGAAAGTAAACAACTTTCAGCTTTGATGAACCTGTGCAGCAGATGAGACATGGGGTACAGTGTAAACTCTAAATGTCATCTATAATAAAGTAGGCAGTAAAATAAAATGTGTGCCACTTCCTCTCAGCAAACACATAAATGGTTGACATAAAGGTACTAGTAAATCTTTCATACATCAACATTGAAAGTAGGTCATTGGCCTCACTAACCTAATGTTATTCTGTCTTTGGCAGAAGTTGTTCTAAAGATTTTTAGAAGTCTCCAATGAGATATAAATGGTTTTGTTTTTTTTTTTTTTAAAAAAAGTTGAATCTATTGTACTGGATATCCAGATAAAGGACAGTTTGTCAGGGCAACCAATATGAAAAATGGGGAAGGGGAGGCACACACACACATAAAAAAGGTAATTGATTATGACTTTTTCCCCCAAGAGCAGATGAATTTCCCAATGAGCCACCAACTTGCTCCAAAACATTTGTCTCAACTAAAATTTCCAATGGAAAATTTTCAACTCTTCAGCCAAAGGAGTACATTTTAAATAGAGAAAAGAAATCATAATAAATTTCTAATGAATTTTGAGTGAATGGTTTTCCAGTACAATGATTTAGGGTAAGCATGAAACTGAGTGGCAAAAGGCAGAAAACTTAGGACTTTAATATTAAACAGCTTAATAGCAGCATAAATCAAAGTATTCCCATTGTATCTAGCAAATCTTATAATTGTACTGGAACCCAGACTATAACTTCATGCATTTATGATTTGAAGGAAGAATTGAACTTTAAAGACTAAGTATTTAAATACCTTTACTTGCACTATTGAGCAGTCATTAACTTTATATTTATACTAGCAGCATGTTTTCTAGAGAAGCCAAATCTTCATTTTCAAATAGTGTATTTCCATGTTATCAGGTAATGGTCAGAGGCTATGGAGAAGGATAACTTGGATTAACAGAAAATAATGGTGTCATTTTAGGGGGGAAAATTACTTAGCAAGACACAATGAAATTCATGCTCAGACAGAGCTTGCCCAATTCCTTTAATGTAATACTTGAACCAGATAGGAAGAAATATACATTCTTGCTTAACATTCTTTTGCATGGGAATGCAATCTGGAAGTGTCCTTGATGTCGCTTTCAACTGGTGAGGAAGCCTCATGAAGCTTTATAACAATCAACGCAATGGGTAAGTGATTGAACAAGTTTCCAGATTCTGCCCTAATTGCTCATGGCATTTCTAATAAAAAGTTACTTTCCAGTCAACACAACTGATATAAAGGATCCCATGAGGACAACGTGAATATTTTGCATCCGAACATTAGAAGATGATACCTTGAACAAAAGTTAAGAAACCTGGTCTAAAGCCAACTTTATATTTGATGGCTTCTTTGGCTGCTTGCAGCAATCTTTTCCAATCTACTTTCTAAAATAGCAGTTTTTTTCTTTCATCAGATACCCCTACATTCTGCTTTCAAGATTTTATTTATTTATTTATTTATTTGATTTGTCAATCACTTACAAGATAATAAGTATTATATACATAGTTATGAATAAATGAAATGGGTATATATAAGAAAAATAAAAGAAACAATAGGACAGGGATGGTAGGCACGTTGGTGCGCTTCTGCACGCCCCCTACAGACCTCTTAGGAAAGGGGTGAGGTCAATAGTAGACAGTCTAAAGTTAAAGTTTTTGAGGTTTGGGGAAGAAACCACAGAGTCAGGTAGAGTATTCCAGACATTGACCACTCTGTTGCTGAAGTCGTATTTCCTGCAATCAAGTTTGGTGCGGTAAACCTTGAGTTTGTATCTATTGTGTGCTCTTGTGTTGTTATGGTTGAAGCTGAAGTATTCATTGACAGGTAAGTCATTGCAATGTATGATTTTGTATACCATACTTACATCAGATAGAAGATGGCATAATTAAAGGTTGGCATAATTAAAGGTTTTCTAGGTCTAGAATTTCAAGTCTGGTGGCATAAGGTATTCTACAATGAGTAGAGGAGTAGAGAACTCTTCTTGTGAAATATTTCTGGACTTTCTCAACTGTGCTAATATTAGATACGTAATGTGGGTTCCAGACTGATGAGCTTTATTTGAGTATTGGTCTAGCACTTAGATCATTTGAGATGAGTATTCCAAAGTCCTTGACAAAATTTGGATCCTCAACAAGGTCTTGACTATTTAGCTTGTATTTTATTTTGTGATTTTTTTCTGCCAATATGTAAGACAGAGCATTTATTTGTTGAGATTTGAAGTTGCCATTTGTTTGACCATTCTGATACATAGTCAAGATCTTTTTGAAGGGTAGCAGTATTGTCTGTGGTATTGAACAGTTTTACATCATCAGCGAAGAGAACGCAGTTGCTCTTAATATGATCACAGAGATCATTTATGTATAGTATGAAGAGAGTTGGTCCTAGAACACTGCTTTGGGGGACACCACTATTGACAGGTACAGAATTTGATAGGACACTCCCAATTTTGACCATTTGTTGTCTGTTTGACAGGAATGCTTCTCTCCAGTTATGCAGTTGTCCACAGATACCATAAGATTTTAGTTTTAGGAGTAGTTTGTTGTGTACCACTGAATCAAAGGCTTTACAGAAGTCTATGTAGATTACGTCTATCGTTTTGCCCTGATCGAGTTGTGTAGTCCATATGTTTTTGCAATGTAAGAGTTGCAGATTACAGGAAAGTTTTTTTTCTGAAACCAAATTGTTTATTGGAGAGTAGGTTGTGTGTCTCTCAGTGGAGGATAATGGATTGGTTAATAATTTATTCCATGACTTTACAGGTGACACAGCATAACGAGATTGGTCTGTAATTTTCAACTAGCTGGGGGTCTCCCTTTTTGAAGATGGGGATGACCATGGCTTGTGACCATAGTTTTGGCAAGGAGGTGGTCCTGAAAGATTTTTCAAAGATTATGCTTAGAGGTTCTGTTACGGCAGTGGATAGCTTTTTTAAGAAGTAGGCATATATTCCATCCGGTCCAATATGTGAAAGATCTCGTATAAACAATGATAATGTTTGTGTTTGGCAATCCTAAATGCACCCACAAAGTTAGCCTTAACTAGATTGCTTTCTTTATGGCTTATGAGTACTTCTTGTTTAATTACCTTACAAAGAGGTAAAAAGAGGAAAAAAAGGAAAAATAGCAACTTATCAGGCAAGTTTGCCGGATAAGGATTGAGTGGGCAGGGATGGTTCCCGTGGGCCATGTAGGTGGCGCAGCCTTGTGTTCCCATGCAGCCTCAAATTGAACCAATATGATTTTAGTAAGATTGTGTCAAATTTAGGCGCATGTTTTGAATAATACATTAGAACTCAGGTATGAATGGCATCCACCTAGCAGTTCAAAAGCAGGCAAATGCAAGTAGATAAACAGTTACCATTTCGGTGGGAAGGTAACAGAATTCTGGGTGTCTTGGCATGCAGTCATGCTGGCCACATGATCACCAAAATGTATTTGGACAATGCTGGCTCCCTTGGGTAAGAAATAGAGATAAGCACCACCCCCTAGAGTTGGACACATCTGTACAGAGGAAATTTTTACCTTTATGAATGATAAAACCTTAAATTGTACTGTTCTTTGATACATAACAAAGTTTTAATATTTTCATAAGATCTCTTGCAATAACATGTGAATCTATACGCATTGTATAATTAAAAATAAACTTGTTTATTTATACTTTTTCAGAATATAATGGGCAATAATTGCTTTGGCTGGATCAGCACACTTGGTTTACCACTAGTCAAAAACATATTTCTAACACATATCTCAGTAATGCCTATTTGTGCCAGACATTTACTACAGGGAAAAGGATGTCTTGAAAGCATACAGGCAGTTCTCAACTTACAACCACAATTGAGCCCAAAATTTATGCTGCTAACTGAGAAATTTGTTAAGTGAGTTTTGGCTCATTTTACAACTTTTGTTGCTGTTCTGTATATTCATTAGCATTCTTGAAACCCCGCGCTTTGATTGGCCAAAGCGCAGGGTGATCTGATTGGTTTAGCGAGCCGCGCTGATTGGCCTGCTAAGAATCTCCTGCGATTGGTGGATACGAATCGCGGGAGATTTAAAGTGGTGCCATTGGCCGCGGCCGCGGCGGCTTGGGAATAAAAAGCCGCTGTTTTTCCCTTGGAGCCATATCGGTTCCGGGGACCAATAAAGAGCTGAAACCTAGTCACCGCCTCCTGGTCTCCTTACCGACGGACACGACACTGGCGACGAAGGTGGGATCCTGATTCTGAACCCCAGCAAGCACGTGTCCGATGGAAGCAAGACCGACAAGATGGCCAGCATCGCTCTGCCCGCACCCTTCAACCCCGCTAGCGAGGACTGGGAATCCTACACGGACAGATTCCGCATGTTCCTCGAATGCAGCGACATGAAGGACGCCACCGGGCTGAAGAAAAGAGATGTCTTCCTGACACACTGCGGGCCCGCAGTGTTCAAGATTGCGAAAGCCCTAGCGAAACCCGCTGACGTCACTGGGATGGACTGGGCCGACCTCGAACCCTTACTCTGAAAACACTACGCTCCCGCCGTGCCCACCCTCATCAGACAGCATGAGTTTTACCGGTGGGATAGAGGTCGGGCGAAAGCCTCAGCAACTTTGTTGCGGAGCTGCGGAACCTAGGAGGACTATGCGGGTTCTCTGACATGGACGAGGCCCTATGGGAACGAGTCGTGCTCGGGCTTCGGGACCCAGTCCTACAGAGTCGGCTGATGGCCAAAGGCGACATCGCCCTCACTGATGCCATCGCTGAAGCCACTGCAGCCGAGGCCACCCGGCAGTCAGCAAACCGCATGTGGAGACCGGACGCCAGGGACCGCACCACGAACAACAACCCTGGACGGGCGACCGAGGCCCAACCGGAAGCAAGTCACCGCGAAACTACCACCCACCATGGCGAATTCCACTCCGCCTCCGACACTTCGGATGAGGAGAAGGAAATCCACCGGCTCCAGGCAGGACACGACCAGCGCAGTCGGCGGGGTCGTAAGTCGGGGACCACGTGTGCCAGTTGCGGAGGCGACCACCCTAGATCCGAGTGCCGGTTCTTCGATGCAGTTTGCCGGCACTGTGACAAAAAGGGTCACATCGCCCGCGTATGCCGGTTGAAGGAAGCCTACAGCCCCAGACGGCAGGAACACAGCGAGCGGAGACGGGACAGCACACCCCCAGAACCAGAGATCGCCCAGCCAACAGCCATTGGGACAGGAGCGGGCGAGCCCGACGAGGTGGCGAGACCTGTCGGAAGGTGGAAACACACCAGACGGTCATCATCGGCCACGCATCAACCACCGATGCCCGAAAATTCTATGTGGAGGTAGGCATCGAAGGCGAGCCATGCAAGATGGAGGTGGACTCCGGGTCCTACCTCTCCATGGTCGCCTGGCAAGAAATCAAACGCTTGGTGCCTACCATCCAAAAGAAGGGACTGGAGAACCAGAGACTAATCATTAAAGACTACCAGGGAAACCGCATCCCGGTAGTCGGAACCGGACAATTCAGAGTAACATTTAAGGGATGCACTGCAAAGCTTCCCCTAACAATTGTGGACCGAGACTGACCCAGCCTTTTGGGACTGCAATGGTTTGCACCGCTCGGCATTGAAGTCACGGGCATCAACCACATTGCCAAGACCGATTGGGAGCAACAACTGGCACGGGACTTCCAAGAAGTGTTTGACGGCACCCTAGGCAAGTACCGAGGGCCCCCAATCTCTTTCAGCCTAGACCCGAACGTTTCCCCGAGATGCCTAAAACCAAGGCGGGTACCTTTCTCACTCAGACCAAAAATTGACGAGCAAATTGACAAGCTCGTCAAGCAAGGGTCCTACGACCAATAGACCATGCCCGGTGGGAGACCCCAATAGTCACCCCAGTCAAGCCCGTTGGGTCGGTGAGAATCTGCGGGGACTATAAGGCCACCCTAAACTGCGCCTTGCAACAAAGCGCCTACCCCATCCCAGTAGTGCAGCATCTTCTACACTCACTGGGGGGAGGCAAGGTTTTCGCGAAACTCGACCTGGCTCAAGCATACCAGCAGCTGCCGGTCAATGAAGAAACCGAGGAGGCGCAAACCATAGTCACCCACCGGGGAGCTTTCCGATGTAACCGACTCCAGTTCGGAGTCAGCGTGGTGCCTGGAATTTTCCAGAGCCTCATGGAGAGACTCTTACAAGGCATCAAGGGGGTGGTGCCCTATTTCGACGATGTGCTGGTATCGGCAGCCAACCAGCCAGAACTAGAGGGTCGACTAAGGGGGGTGCTAACCAAATTTAAGGAAACCGGGCTAAAGGTGAAGAGGGAAAAGTGCCAACTTTACACAGAGGGGGTCGAATTCCTGGGGTACCTCCTAGACCGGCACGGCATCCACCCAACCGACACCAAAATTAAAGCCATCAAAGAGGCCCCCACACCCAGGTCTAAAACGGAACTGCAGGTGTTTCTGGGACTACTTAATTTTTACAATGTTTTCCTGCCCCAAAAGGCGACCGCGGCGGAGCCTTTGCATAGGCTCTTGGACAAGGCGGCTACCTGGACTTGGGGGAAACACAAGGAAGCCACCTTCAGGAAAACCAAGGACCTGCTCACTTCGGATGCCGTCCTCATCCAATACAACGAGACCCTATCACTAGCCGTCACATGCGACGCATCACCTTTCGGCGTCAGCGCCGTCCTCGGCCACACTCTCTCTGACGGAAAAGAAGCACCCATCGCCTTCTTTTCAAGGACCCTCACCAAACCAGAGAGAAACTACAGTCAGCTGGAAAAAGAGGCCCTGGCTATCGTCGCCGCAGTGAAGAGGTTTCACAAGTACCTCTATGGCCGGACGTTCACCATTATCACCGACCACAAGCCGCTGCTGGGAATCCTCGCAGGGAACAGGGCCACCCCAAACATTCTATCTCCTAGAATGACAAGGTGGTCTGAATTCCTTGCCGCCTACAGCTACCGGCTCACACACCGACCCGGTAAGACGATCACACATGCAGACACTTTAAGCCGCTCACTGCTACCCGAGCTAGACACCGACCCAGCACCCACGACGACCACCCTCAGCATAGAGACTCTGCCCGATTTACCCATAACCGCGTCAGACATTGCCCGAGAAACTAATAAAGACAAACGTCTGGCGCAGGTGTTACATTGGGTAGAGAAAGGGTGGCCGGAAAAGGACAATGACAAGACATTCAGAACATTCCGGAACCAGCAAACAGAACTCTCGCTACAAAAAGGGTGTGTACTGTGGGGGGATAGGGTGGTTATCCCGGAAAAACTGCAAGGGAAGGTACTGGAGTTGTTACACGAGGGGCACCTGGGCATAGTTAGAACAAAAGCCCTGGCCAGGAGTTACGCTTGGTGGCCAGGGATGGACAAACAAATCAAGGATTGGGTAGCAAGGTGTCAACGCTGCCAAGAAACCAGACCAAGCCCGCCCATGGCACCGATCCTAGAATGGGAAACCCCCAGGGGACCTTGGTCTAGGATCCACATAGACTTCGCCGGGCCCACAAAGGGGCATACATTCCTTATAACCATAGATGCTTACTCCAACTGGTTGGAGGTAAGCAACATGAAAACCACCACCACAGAGGACGTGACCAAGGAACTTTGCAAACTCTTCGCAACACACAGCCTCCCAGATGTCATTGTGTCAGACAATGGGCCCCAATTCACCTCGCTGGAATTTGAAAAATTGCTAGCGGAACGGGGCATACGACATGCACTGACAGCCCCGGCGCATCCGGCGGCAAACGAAAGGGCAGAACGGATGCTTCAATTCACGAAAAAAACCATCCAGAAAATAGACCACAGGGAGATCCAAGACAAAATAAATAAAATGCTTTTCATACAGCACATAACCCCGAACACGACAACAAACAAAAGCCCGGCAGAGCTATTAATGGGGAGGAAAATAAGATCCCCACTCGATAGACTGCACCCCACATACAACCCAGAGAAACCCCCAAACTCCTCCAGCAAGTATCGATCCTTTGCACCAGGCGACGCCGTCTATGCAAAGAACCTAACCGGAGACCCACTATGGGTACCAGCAACCATAACCCAACTGACAGGTCCCCGCTCATACCGGCTACAAACAACCGATGGACGAGCATGGAAATGCCACATCGATCAATTAAGATCGAGGACAGCCACAAGAAACACAACCGACAGGCAACCAGACATAACCAACCCCCTTAACACAAACCAAGAGGGGAGGGAATACCCCGGGAACCAAATATACCCCGGAAACCAAATCCCAGAAGAAAGGAACCAGCCATACTCACCAGCAAGCAGCCAGCCCGGAACCTCACCAGGAAGAAGCAGCCAGGCCAGCTCGACCAGCCCGGAAAGACCAGGCGGGAGTAGCGAAAACCGCAGCTCAACCAGCCCGGGTAGACTGGGAGGGAGATGCGACGAGCGGCCCAGCAAGACATACCAGGCGGTTCCACCAACAAGTCTGAGAGACACAGAGAACCCGACCGAACCGGCCGGGAGCCAACCCATGACTGACCTGTGCAGGTCCAGTAGGCAAGTACGGAGCCCCGCCTACCTATGGACTACGTTACGTAGGACCAAACCAAGAGGGGAGGGGTGTTCTGTACATTCATTAGCATTCTTGAAACCCCGCGCTTTGATTGGCCAAAGCGCGGGGCGATCTGATTGGTTTAGCGAGCCGCGCTGATTGGCCCGCTAAGAATTTCCCGCGATTGGTGGATACGAATCGCGGGAGATTCAAAGCGGTGCCATTGGTCGCAGCCGCCGCAGCTTGGGAATAAAAAGCCGCTGTTTTTCCCTTGGAGCCAGATCGGTTCCAGGGACCAATAAAGAGCTGAAACCTAGTCACCGCCTCCTGGTCTCCTTACCGACGGACACGACAGTTGCCACATTTGTGAAGTGAATCACTGCAGTTGTTGAGTTAGTAACAGGGCTGCTAAGACAATCGTAAATACAAACCATTTGTCAAACATCCAGATATAAATCATGTGACTAAGTCACTTTTTTCAATTATGTTGTAACTTTGAATGGTTACTAAATGGACTGTTGTAACTCAAAGACTACCTGAAATTAATTAGAAAGAAAGAAATAGAATGTGCTGCTCTTGAAATACATTTTCACTTTGCCAAAATTTAGAACAAAAATCTTGAAAAATAGAAATTAAGAAGAAAAAGAGAAGAAAAGATTGCCAAAGGTGAGGTAGCTATGTTCATGCATGGAAAAGAAGGAGAGAGAGGAAATGCTGTGTGTGTGTGTGTGCGTGGGCACACAAACACATATGGCCTGTGTATGTATATATGCGAAAGGTGAATATGGGACAGGAAACTTGTTAGCCTTGTTCTGCTTGACAGTTTATACATGCTATTTAGATGTAGCAATAGCCTGCCATGCCATTTATGCATACTAGAAATATTTGCACAGAAGCAGTTCCAAACAAATCAGACAAGTCATTTTGTACGGGATTAGAAAAAAAGGATATAAAGAAAAGTTTAGTGGAATACAATGGATTAGCTACTGCATTGTTAGAAATCTGAAAGTAGATAGCATTATAGAAAGGAGAAAATGTTAAGTATGCCTTTGCCATAAAATGTAATCCATCACATTGGACCTTCTGTTGGAGAAGTATCCATGCGTGACAGGAGAAATATAATTATTTTACAAATGAAGGTGAATATATGTGGTCCCAGGATAATGTTGCATGATCCAATCTGGGTTGGCAAGTCTTACAGCTCTTATTAGTAGTGGGAATCTCTAGGAAATAGATACCATTTAAGGAGAAAACTGGATTTTATAAATAGCTTTAAAATCAGGCATCTGATCTAAAAATGCAGGTTAATGAACATTAAAAAAAATTTCTTTGATTGCATCAGTCAAGTTATATACTAGTTGAGAAAAGACAGTTTCAAGTTTCAACAAAGCTGGGATCATTGCCTTTGTCCTAAATGCTTTGCAGAATTTTTATATTACTGATTCACTTGAATGAATTTTGCCTGAAGCATTACAGTCCTGGAAAATGCTTCATGTGCTCTTTTCCCTAGCTTTCTATGCTGCTACAAGCTACACAAACCATTTTATTGGGTCACAGTGGAATCATCAACAATAATCCTTTCCTCAGAATGAACTTTATTTTGCCATTTTCCTATTTCCTATTGGAGATTTGACAGATTTTATAATTCAAGTTTGTAATTTTCTTCATTAATATAAACAGTAAAAAATGCTGCTAGCTTTAGAACATCCTTATCCAATTATTCTTGTTTGTAGGTGTCAGGAAAGTATTTACCATATTACTTTGATAAAGGGAAATTCCATCCTAGCATTGTACTGCACAACTTCATTTTACGTATTCAAAAGCGTTGATTCAAAAGTGACGAGACTACTTCAACATAAGTTGGAGAGAATATCTAGGCCTGTAACTCAATTTAAATAAATAAAGGAAATCCAATCTATTTTAAGTAATCCTAACTACCTCATCTTATGAATTTTCACTATAACAACAATATTACTGCACCATCTGTATCATTATATCAAAAGAATATCATTTACAGATGCCAGATCTGGTTTGCAAAAATCTGGACAAATATTAGATGGCAGCAAAGAGAAAAAAACATAGTTCTCTGTTGTCATCTACTGCTCACCATTTTTCCTCCCAGTTCAGATGTGATGAAGTAATGGTGCTCAATCTGACACAAACAACATTGTTATACCATATTTACCCTAGCAGTCTTCCGCCATGAAAATAGTAGAATCTTACCAAATTCTGATTTATTCTGAACAGAACAACACACACACACACGCACACACACACCACACACACGTATCACAGGTTTTCCAGGATTCTAAACATTTTCTCCCTGTCAACAAGAGATGAGGCAAAGGTAGAGTGATTATTAGGAGCAGATGCACCACCTTCAGAACAACTAGCAGAGTTGAAGAACCTAGAGGAGGAAGAAGAGATGAGCAAGGAACATAGCCAGATGACTGGATGATGGAGCAAACCATAAAATTCATGTGTGGGGCTTTTGAAAACCTCAAGGTGCATGGAGCCCTTGCCTGAGTGGTACAACCCAATGACCAGGAGTTTCCAGGTGCACTGGCCAAAACAGGGCACCCACCTCCACCACCACTGGCAATATTGGAGTTGGATCCTTGGTTGCAGCTGTGGGCCCAGCATCTGGGAGGGTAGTCCTACTTGTTCTCCTGCAGGAGCAGCACCAGTGAAAAGGAGAAGACTGAAGAACCTATCGCTGGGTTTGAAGTTTGATAGAGATCCTCTACAGAAGGTGGAAAGTTATGGTGTGTCACCACGGCTCTAGAAGAGCCACAGCATGGTGGATGGTCACTCTCCATAATGACAATGCCCCAGGGCTGAGAAACCAACTGATTCATGGCAGCACTCTGCAAGCAATTCAAGGACCCTTTGGCTGGCTACAAAGCCAGGGACTGCATCAAAACCATCAACCAGGGATGAAGAGGGGTGGCTGAGTATACTCAAGAGTTTTGTGACCTGACGTACAGGCTCAGTGACTGGCCATCCTGGGCAGCTGCCCTCAAAGATGGGCTGAGTGATGAAGTCTACAACTTCCAGAGGTGTTCCTCTACCCTTCATAGTTGGAATGTGTTGGCAGAGGAGGAGATTGACCTGGCTCAGAATAAGCACTGCCCAGGGTGTGGGTGGCATAATTTTTTTCCAGAGAAGAAGGAAGTGCTGAAGCCACAATCAGGTGTCCTGAACCCACAACAATGCTTGGCCACCTGCTTTAAATTTTGAAAGGAGAGACATTGGCTGCTGAGTGCAAGTCTGACTTCTCTACCCAAAAGATGACTCAGAGCCCCACCAAGAACGTTGCCAAACTACCACTGTAGATCTGTAAAATGTCTTTAAAGGAAATGGAAGTCATAGAGTTCATCCCAGCTCCCAAGGATGGCTTTGACTGACCTAACCAAGGGCCCTGGGGAGAGTAAAATTTATTCCAACTCTAACTCCTTGGTAAGTGGCCAAGTTTGTATGGGAGCTTAGATTCCGCCTGATTTTACTGCAACCAGTATCTCTTAGTAAAAGTACCTTTACTTCAAGCAAATAGATTCAAGGTCCCACCCACCCACCCAAGGCAGGAGTGTCAAACTCACGTTGTCATGGTGGCATCATGTGACGTATCAGGACTTTCCCCCTTCTCTAAACTGGGCATGGCCAACATGTGATGCATCTAGTCCATGGGCTGGGAGTTTGATAGCCCTGCCCTCAGGGATCAGACTATGCCAGGTCTGACAATTAATGCAATCCTGTTAGTGTTGCTGTCATTGCTGTCATTGTTATTATTACACAGGGATGTTATCCACCTATATTCTTTCCTGCATGTGTAAACTCAATATTCCATGCATTAGCTTGAGCTTGATCCTGGCAACATTGCATGCTTAAGCATGACTTAAGCATGACTGAGCTGTGTTGCCTTCCTGGAGTTTCAGTTGTAGATTTCTTTGGGATTAGAAAGAACTTGATGCAAATTGTGTTGTGCCTAAGAAGGACAGAGAAACCTATCATCAGTAGTCACAGCTGGAGGAGGAAGAGAAGGACGCTGCGCAGCTATTATAAATCTGTTGGTAATTCCTACTCCAGGAGCTGGTATTGACCTCTTAACAAAGAACAGGTTCAATCTGCTTCCCCTCCTCCTCCCCAGGAGACTGATGAGGGTCACATGACCTTTCTAGACAGCACAGAATTTGGAGATAATCTACTGTTGGGGGAAGGGAGGCGCATGCATCTCTCTCTCATTCTCTCTCTCTCTCTCTCACACACACACACACAGAGAGAGAGAGAGAGAGAGGCTACAGCTCTGTTCTGAAACCTTAGTCAGGAAAGCAGAGAGGGAAGGAACAACTCAGCCTCATTCCACAGACTTATTACGATCCAAATGCCAAATATTTTTACCAGACTGTATAAAATTTACAGTTTCCTTTCCAGTTCAGGCAGACGTTAATACACATTATGTTTTTTTGGACTGCAGATGAAATGTGGGCAGTGGTTACTGAGGCCTCATTAAGGGCTTATGTAAAAAAAAAAAAAAGTAAAAGGAAGAAATAAAATGTGTGTATAGAATATAAAAATCTCCCTCCCCCCTCTTCAAGATTCACTTTTTCCATGAATCGGATGGGTGGAATTTTCTAGTTTAGATATGTAACACAAGCAGCAGTTAATTATTGAAATTTTTGACAGCCTGCTAGCCTTTATCAATATGCCTATCCATCAACTGTGGAATTCTATTAATTTTATATATGTGTGGGTCAGAGGTGGTAATCAGCAGGTTCTGACCAGTTCTGGAAAACCAGTAGAGGAAATTTTGAGTAATTCGGAGAACTGGCAAATACCACCTCTGACTGGAGATGTTACTGGATAATTCCCCTGCTACTCCCACCAAGCCATGCCCACAGAACCAGTAGTAAAAATTTTTGAATCCCACCACTGGTGTGGGTGCATAATTAATTAATTAAATCAATTTAATTGACAATAAAATATTTGCTGATTAAATAAAATTACATGAAATTAACAAGCTAGAGAAATACAAACTATAAATTGGTTTGTATTTTTATTTATTTTAAACTTCAAAATGTTACTAGGAGTGTTAGTGGCTAACCAACAGACACCCTACATTCTCTCACCAGACTCTTCTTCTAGATATATTTTCTTTGTGGATTTTCATAAAACCATGGAAGAAGGGTAGAAATTGTTGAGCAGATAATCTCCTCTGGCTATCTTGCTGATTCATGGAAAAAGGAAGCAAGGAGGAAAGCATTTGAAAGAGCAGCCATGCAGAATTACACTGAAATAAAGGCTTAATTCCCACTAGATTCTTAACTCAATTTGTGATAGAAAGTTAGAAATAAATTGTAGAATAGATTATGGAATAAATTTCATTCCAATTTAGATAACTGTGGAATTAAAAAATGTTCTTGAGAATGAAATAAAATCACAGACAAAAATACAAACATAGAACCAAGCTCAATTTAAATTTTCCACAGGAACTTTATTTTAATAATATTTTCCATAAACCATAAAGGACACTATGAATGTTTTATTTTAGTTAATCACATGAAACTCTCTGATCTGCATAGTAATATTTTATTCAATAATTAATAGACTTGGTTCAATTTTTTTTCAATCCAAATTTTCATTGCAGCTTTGGGGGAAAAATTATTAACCCTGTTATATAAAAGCAAACTTCTGATTCAATTGGCAAAGTGTAAAACAGTAAGACCTCATTATGGTACATCTAAATGGAAAGACTTTTCAAGTTTGTTGAGAAGCCATCCAAAAATTCTTGGTATGGTTCAAGCACATTAATATTCTTAATTAAAACTGATACAATAAAGTATACACACAGACATTTTTATATAACCAAAATGACAGAAATTTTTCCTTTTCACAACATGTAATTTTAATACTTTAAGGAAGTACTATTTGCAGCACACCTCTTGGCAACTTACAAAGAACATGAATTTGGATTCTGGTTGGTACCTGTTTAGAAAATATTTAACAGATAACAGATAATCAGAGTTGGAAGGGACCTTGTAGATCATCTAGTCCAGTGGTCGCCAACCAGTGGGTCGGGGACCACTGGTGATCCGCAGAGAAATGTCCCCCCCCAAAGCACTCCCCCAAAGCAATTCAGGCCACATGGGAACACAAGGCTGCACTGCCCACGTGGCCTGCCCACCCGCTGGCCCCCACTGTTCGGTCAAGCATAAACCTTACCTTGAGTAGAGCCACACGAGCCGGAACTGGAAGGTAAGACCAATGGCGGTGGAGGGAAATCTGCCCCGGGGTGGTTTGCTGATGTTGGTGGAAAAGTCGGTCCCATATTCCAGAGCTGCAGTAGTCACAAGACTGGTCCTTTGGTCATCCTGGAGCAGCTCATCCAGTCCATGGAAAGCCGGTGCACCCGGGTGGCGGAGCAGCTGGTCTGGGATGACCAAAGGATCAAGATAAGCCTTCAAAAGATTTTATGATCCATAAAAGAGAAAATAGAAATAAATGAGTGATTTGATGGACTAACAAAATCACTTTTGGAAGGCTGATTTTTTTTGTTATTGTTGTTACTGTTGTTAATTTATCTCTGACAATTTATATCCCTTTTTCCCCTATGCTATATCTAACAACCCTTGGCCAATTTTGAAAGATGTGAAAGCAAATTTTAGTAAATGTCAGGTTCACAAAGAAAACTGGGTTTTGTCTATAATTTCTCTCAAGAGTGTAGAAGGAAAATAATTCCTCCCCCACACATTTAAATCTGACTTGCATCAGAGTTACTGTAAGTATGTATATGGGTCTTGTTTTTCTCCATTGATTTCAAGAGCAATTTTTAATGTGATATGGGACTTGAGTAACAAACACAGTCTGCAGCTGAAATTCTGACAACAAACTTTTAGAAGAATTATTATTGATTTTTAATAGTTGAGTTGAAGGGTTAGGTAAGTAGATGGGCTAGATTTCTAACATTTGAAGGAAACCAAGAAAAAAGGCACTGTTATTGATGGGTAAAGTTAAGGCAAGCATATAGATAAATTGTAAAAACAATTTAGAGTGAGTTTTGGAAAGATTTTTTTTTTTTTTAACTTGTGACATGAATAAGCTCATTTCCCAACTGAGTGGTTGGCTTGGTTACATTAATTATTGGATTTCCTCTGTCATTTGGTAACAACCACTTGGCTGCTTCTTGTATTGGAAGGCACTTGCATATTCTATGGGAATAAATTCTTGAGAGAGAGTGGGATAGAAAAAGAACATGCACACATTTTAGGTAAGGAATAAACGTAGTTTTTGCTTATTTACTTTCAAAACAGTCCTCTGACAATAAACAAGTACTTGTCATCTATAGGATAAGTGCAGAACAATTCAGAAGAGCATCTACTGTATTTGTCTAAAATGCAAAAATTATCCTCTTTATTGTGAATTTATTACATGAACACACACACACACCACACACACCCACACCCACACCCACACACTAGAACCTGAGACTTCTGCCTCCTGATCAAGTGTTTAACCCGTCCATTAAGTCCCACAGAAAGCAAAACTTGTTATTTATGGAAAGGCAATGTTCTGCCACAGGAAATATTATTTATGTTTTCATCCAAAGCAACATAAAAGCAACAGAGCTTCAAAACTGGAAAATGTACATGTGTTACTAACTTGGAACATAGCCACAGGTCTCATAATTTTTAAACAAGCCAGGTTTGAGAATAATTAAGTGATGATCTGGCAAGGGAAAATGTCAGTTCTGGGAGAGTGGGCGCAAGGAATGGAGACGAGGCATCGAATAGTGACTCCAACTCTTTATTAGTGACTTCAGAACAGAGCGAAATACTAGGGCAGCAGCAGCTCCTTTTATAGAGCTGGCTGCTGTCACAACACCCAATGATTTGAGTTTGCCGCGCTGGGAATGTCCAATCAGCGGCGACCCACTATCAGCCAATCAGATCAGCCAAAACCAACCAATCACAATCCGCTATTAGCGGGCCAATCAGAAGTGCAAGTTTACGAGTCTGTCGTGGAAGAAAAACTATTAGAATTGCAAGCTAACGAGTTTGCTTAGTTCGGAACACCCCTCCCCCCTAGGTTCCGTCTCAAGGGTGGGGTGATGTATTCTTGCAGGTAGGTAGGTTGTCTCACCTGTCTACCTGATCTACATTGCTCCACCAGTCTTTGCCCGGACTCTGGTTCCGGTGGGCTGTTTGTTGAACTCAGCGGTAATGGTGATCTGACTTCTCCGTTGGGTGACTCGGGGTTGTCATTTCTACTCCCGTCAAGGCTGTTATCTGGATTCTCTGGGTTTGCTGATGCCGCCGTGCTGCTTCATGGAGAGATGACTATCTGCCCCAGCTCTTCTTCGAAAGGTGAATATTCCAGGTTTGGTCATGCTGATTGCTGGGTTTCGAGTACTGAGTCAGGTACTAGTTCATTTTCGGCCCCCTCGATTTCCCTTCTCCCCCTGGTTTGGAGTTCAGGGCTTGTGAAGCGGGTAGGTGCCAGCCTGGAGTGTAGCTGGTCAATGTGGCACTTTCACAGTCTCCCATCAGCAGTTTGTAAATGGTAGGAACGGGGACCCATAAGTTGAGTTATGGGGGGACCCACAATGGGTCATTGGTAAAGTTTTTTGCAAAAACTGGGTCGCCTACCTTGAACGTGCGATACTTGCTGCTGGAACCCAGGGGTTTTTCTGGCATGTAGGCAGGGTGTAGGCGGTCAAGATGTGATCGGTTTCCTGCCCATCAGGAGTTCGGCTGGGGTTTTGTTTGTGGTGCTGTTTGGAGTAATATGTTGGAGGAGAAGCATCCTGGTCACCTTGTCGTGGATGTTCCCATGTTCCATCTTGTGTAAGGTTTTCTTTATGAACTGGACCATTCGTTCAGCCCTACCGTTGGCTGCAAGGTGAGCCGGTGATGTTAAAGCATGGCGTATCCCCCGGTCTTTTAGGTACTGCTCAAATGCCAAGGCGGTAAATTGTGGGCCATTGTCTGAAACCAAGACATCTGGCAAGCCGTGTATAGCAAATAGTCTGTTTTGTTTTTTAACGACTGCCTCTGTGGTGGTGCTCTTCATTTTGTGGACCTCAAGCCAGTTGGAATAGGCATCCACTGTTATGAAAAATGTATGTCCCTTGGTGGGTCCCGCAAAATCGATGTGGATATGGGACCAGGGACCTCGGGGTGCTTCCCATTCAGTTGGTGGTGCTTTTGGTGGAACTGAGCGTGTTTCCTGGCATTTGTTGCAGGTGGCCACCCAGGTTTCTATTTGCTTATCTATACCTGGACACCAAGCGTAGCTTCTTGCTAGCGCCTTCATTTGCACGATGCCCGGATGTCCATCATGCAATAGTTTTAGGACCTTATGCTGTAGTCTTCCTGGGATGACGACTCTGTCTCCCCATAAAACACATCCTTTTTGGGAGAAAAGTTCTGTCTGCCTGTGTTTGAAACGCTTGAAGGTGTCGTTGGGTTCGTTGTCAGGCCAGCCTCTTTCCACCCAGCTGAGGATTCGTGCCAAACAAGGGTCCTTCCTTGTTTTGGATGCGATGTCTTGTGCAGTCAGTGGTGGTTAAAGAAGTGTCTCAATTTGTAGTGTAGTTAGGGTTGGAGCTGGGTCGTCTAGGACTTCTGGTAGCAGAGAGCGGCTCAGGGCGTCAGCGTGGGGAATGGCTTTCCCCGGTTGTTGTCACAGTTGGTAATCGTATGCGGCTAGAAACTCTGATCAGCGTGTCATTCTTGGCGATAAAACGTGGGGAGTTAGTTTATCCCCCGCCAAGATGCCAAATAATGGTTTGTGATCGGTGATTATAGAAAAGGATCTTCCATATACATACTCATGGAATCGTTTGATCGCAGACACAATAGCGAGAGCCTCTTTATCTAGTTGGCTATAGTTTCTCTCAGTTTTAGATAAAGTTCTGGAAAAAAATGCAATGGGCGCCTCAGTACCATTTGGCAGGACGTGGCTCAGGATGGCTCCTACTCCAAACGGTGAGGCGTCACAGGTGACAGTTAAGGGTAAAGTCTCGTTATATTGTATCAATACAGCATCTGATGTTAAAAGGTCTTTTACTTGCTGAAAAACTCGCTCTTCTTGACGTCCCCAGACCCAGGAAGCCTTCTTGTCGAGGAGCCTATGCAGGGGTTCAGCAACAGTCACCTTCTGGGATAGGAAGATGTTATAAAAGTTAATGAGTCCCAGGAAGGCTTGGAGATCTGTTTTGTTTCTAGGTCTTGGCGTGTTTTTTATTGCAGCTCATTTTTGCTCAGTAGGGTGAATTCCCTGTTTGTCAAGAAGGTAACCAAGGAATTCAACCCTCTCAGTACATAGTTGGCACTTGTCCTTCTTGACCTTCAGGCCAGCATCTTTAAATTTTTGGAGAACCATTCTTAGTCACTTTTCTAGTAGACTTCTAGTGGGGGCGGCTATCAAGACATCATCGAAATATGGCACGATCCCTTTTATGCCTTGTAATCCCCACAAATTCTCAGAGATCCGTCAGGTTTTATGGGGGTTACAATTGGGGTCTCCCATCGGGCGTGGCCAATTGGTTCCAACACGCCCTGGGATATTAATTTGTCCAATTGTTCATCAATCTTTGGTTTGAGTGCAAAGGGCACTCGATGAGGCTTAAGGAGAATGGGCGCAATATCTGGGCAGAGATTAAATGATATTGGGGGATCCCTTGTACTTGCCTAGCTTCTCAGTGAAAACTTCCTGGAATTCCTGGATGAGGGCCGCTTCCCAGTCATCGCTTTCGGTCTGGTTGATGCCCGCCAGTTCGATTCCTAGTGGCGTGAACCACTGCAAGCCTAGTAAGCTGGGTTGATCTTTATCGATGACGGTAAGAGGAAGGGTTGCGGTGCGGTCTTTGAAGGAGACTTGGATGTGGCTGGAACTGACGACTGGGATTCTATTTCCTTGGTAATCCTTTAATATGATTCTCTGAGTGCTGAGGTCCTGGCGACGGATGTCAGGGATCAGCTGTTTGAGGGTTTTCCAGGAGACCATTGATAGGGAAGATCCGGAGTTGACTTCCATAACGCATGGTCGATTCTCAATGGTGACCTTTACTCAGATTTTTCTTGCATCAAGGGATGAAGTGTGGCTGATGGTGGTGGTTTGGTGCGCCTCTTCTCGACTGGTAGAAGTGACTGGTACTCGATTTCTGTAGTAGTGGTTCCATTGGTTGCTTGGGCGGTCCCGATTTACTGGTGGGGTGCCTGTTGTCTGCCGGGAATTATTTTCTCTTCGGTTTGGGCTGGACCCTCATTTGCTTCTACAGACTTTTGCAATATGGCCCCTCTTTCCACAGGAATGGCAGAGGGCGTCAAGGAATTTGCAGCCTGATCGCGGGTGGTTTCCCCCGCATCCAGCACACTGATATGAGGGCTTATGAGTCCGTTGATCTCGCTGATCGCGTTCTCATCTGAGTCTGTTGACCTCCTCTTCCTCACTTTCTGATGAGGATTCGAGGTCTTCATGGTGGGTGGTCGTTGTGTGCCTCTCGGAAAGGGGCGTAGAGTCACTGGCGAGTTGGTGGTGCGGTCTGTTTGCTCGGTGCATTCGAGCTGCCGACTTCCTGGTTGCTTCTGCTGCAGTAGCATCGGCGATGACATCTGCAAGGCCGATGTCCCCCTTCGCCATAATCTTGCTCTGGGTTGTGAGTTCTTTTAGACCCAGAACAATTTGATCTCTCATGGCTTCTTCGAGGTTTGCGAAGCCACAGAGTCCCCCCAGGTTTCTGAGGTCCGTGATGAAATCTCCAACACTCTCGCTTTCCTGTTGGTCCCTCTGGTAAAACTCGTGTCTCCTGATGAGTGTTGGCACCGCTGGGGCATAATGGGCCTGGAGGATTGGGGAGAGGTTGTCCCAGTCCATCGTCTTGTCTTCAGCTGGTTTTGCAAGTGCCTTTGCCATCTTAAAAACGGCGGGCCCGCAATGGGTCAGGAATACAGCTCGTTTCTTGCCAGGCGTAGCATCCTTCAGGTTGTTGGTCTCCAGGAACATTTGAAACCTGTCCATATACGAGTCCCAGTCGTTAGCCAGATCAAATGGAGTGGGTGGTATGGCGCCGCTGGTCATTCTGCCGCTATTGGTGTGCTCTCAGCCACATGCTCTGTTAGCATTCAATGAGTGTTCAATCAGCTCTATCGTCTCTGCATCCCACCTTCGTCGCCAGTGTTAGATCTGGGAGAGTAGGCGCAAGGAACGGAGACGAGGCATCGAATAGTGACTCCAACTCTTTATTAGTGACTTCAGAACAGACCGAAATACTAGGGCAGCAGCAGCTCCTTTTATAGAGCTGGCTGCTGTCACAACACCCAATGATTTGAGTTTGCCACACTGGGAGCATCCAATCAGCGGCAACCTGCTATCAACCATAACCGACCAATCACAATCAGCCATAACCGACCAATCACGACCAATCAGATCAGCCATAACCGACCAATCACGATCCGCTATTAGCGGGCCAATCAGAAGTGCAGGTTTACGAGTCTGTCGTGGAAGAAAAACTATTAGAATTGCAAGCTAACGAGTTTGCTTAGTTCGGAACAGAAAATATAATTCTAAATAGTTTCTTTCTTTCAGAGAAAACAACAGTTTGTCATTTCTTGTTTTATTACAGTTGAGTTTCTGACTGACTGCAAAATGCTTAGGGCTTGAGCATAAAAATTATCCACTCAGGTTTCTTTCAGTGTAATTTAATACAGCACACATCTTACATGCCTTAATAACTGTCATCTTCTCGATTTCTCTCTCTCTCTTTTCTGTCCATATTTGGCTACCTGAAGAAGACACACATTAGGAGGATTGATAGAATCACACACAGTTCCACAATATAAAAAACTGGAAATATAAAGAAAAAAAATTGTAATAATAATATTTTCTTTTTAATGATCAGAGGAAAGATCACAATGATACTCAGCAGCTACAGGATTCAGCAGATAGCATACTTACACATAGGCACTCATATATTTACTCCGGTTTGCATGAAGAATATGGCAAACATGTTGCAGAACACAGGATAATCTTTTCCAAACCAACTGAGTCCTGCGCTACCCCTGAACATATTTTGCAGCTTGTACTACTGCTACTGCTTTCATTCATATTGCAAATATTCAATAACTCTTCACATGAAAAAGGAACATATCTGTGGTTTTTGGGCAACCATGACATCTTTCTTTATTGCTACTGGTTAAATAAACAACAATAACAAAAATAGGGTGCATCACATGGTGTGCTATATCACATATAGCAATTCTATGTCTCCCCCTCCCATGTCTCATTACAAATGTCTGAGCTCAACTAACATTAAGCTAGCTAGAAACATGCCAACCATTGTGCTTTATCTACTGAGACTGATTTTCTTGATGTTCTTTTTAGTGAATGTAGCCAATGTTCCTAATCTCCTTTGCAAATATTTCTGTTTTGTCAGATACAAATATAGTTGTAATGTCTGCCTGTGATTATGTCTTCTTTTGTTTAGAAAAAGGGGGAAAAAAGCATCTGGTGGTTAGGTCAAAGAAATTCTCATTCTCCACCTGTGCTTGAAATCCCTCTGGAATTTATCCAGTACACATTATAAATCTTTCCTGTCACAGCTCTTTCTGGCAAGCTGATTTTGTGGGAGGCTCATTTTTCTTCTGCTGTTTATTACCATACATGGTCATAAAAGGGGATTCCCTCTTCACATGACTGAGGTTTCTCTGGATGACTGTAGTTCTTTACCATCCACATTTTAATCTACATTGGAATCCATACTTAATCCATACTTTAGCAGCAATCTACAAAGGAACACAGGACTTATTTTAAAGTCCTTATTTATGTTAATTCCCCAGTATAAAACAAAGTCTATTAAATAAAGTACCATGCTTTAAATCTCATTCAGAAAAATCCAGACTGAAGGGCACAATTACTAATAGTTGATGGCAAATACTGTATACCCCCCCCCCGTGTATAAAACTCTCTCTTATACATAGACACACATATGAGCACACATTTGTGTATGTGTGCTCACATGTGTGTCTATGTGTAAGAGAGAGTCTGAGAAATTGAATCAAATTTATACATTTGGATTAATATATGGTTACTTGGATAACCTTTTATATTGTTTTTATACTGATGAATTAACTGTGAATGTGATGCTGAACTATAATTTCCTTGACACTGTTCTGTTACTATAAAGTCTGTGAGATTATTCTGAAGGAGTTTTATTTATATGAACTAAAATAAATGTTTCTCCTTTACAACTATTAAACTATTGCACTTGTACCATTTTTATCAGTGTTGACAGATATGCTACATAATCTTTTATTATACAGTATCTGAAAACATTAAAAAATTATAATGTATAAGATATAACAATAATTAAACTGTACCTATATCATCATACTTCAAGATTTCTATAGTAAGGCAATGTGTATTCATAATTTGAAACTATTATTATATTAAATATAGGTTTCCTTAAATCATTATTTAAACAGTAGCTGCTGCCACATTAGTTGAATAGTGTACATGGGTACGCATGATATCCTGATTCCAGAACATCCACATTCTTAGGCTTTTTACAATGACATATAATCTAAATAAACTATACCAGACTACTAACAGGTTAGCAAAAATGAGACTATTTTATAATCCTTAGTACCAATTATGGAATTAAACTATTTTTCTTAATCAATAGTACTTTAATAAATGTGTAATCTATTAAAACTGATAACCAATGTTACTTTCAGATAATGGAGAAATGATGACTCACTTTATATTCTGTTTGGTAGTTTTATTATTATTGAAAACCTGAAATGAATCCATTACCCCAGGAGTCCCCAACTCCCAGTCTGTGGCCTGGTACCGGTCTGTGGAAATGGCAGGCAAGCTTGCTCCTTTTGCACATTTGAAACCACCCCTCCCCCTATCATCATTACTACTACCTGCTGTGGCTGCTGCTGTTGCTGGTCCATGGACCCAGAAAGCTTGGGCCTCAAGATATTTTTTCAATATACAACTAGGGTAATGATGTCTAAAATGTAATTAATTCTTCAACATTTTGATAACTGTTTCTTAGGCTGTAATGAATCCCTCTTGTCTTTAATTGCATCAAGAGTGTCAATAGGAAAGCTTCCAACACTAAAACACCAACCTTTTTCATTGAGACTGTGAAGCATTGTAAGAAATTTGACTTTTGAAGGGGGTGAAATTATAGCTATTCATTTCCGTGTAATGGTAAGAAATAGTCTATCTGTTCTAAGAATACCTCTACTCAGATAAAAATATATAATTCCTATCCAAAACACTTTATATTTGGTAGAGGCTGGCATAAACAAATCCATGTTGTAAAAGCTTTAGATTGTATAACAGAGTTATGGATTAATAAAGCAACTTCATTTGCCACATTAGAAAAAAGGTACAGATAAAATTAAAATAGTAAGTCTTAAGTTCTGCGCATGGGCGCAAGGAACGGAGACGAGACAGTGAACAGTGAACTTCAACTCTTTATTAATCATTCTGAACAGAGCAAAAACCTAGGGCAGAAGCAGCCCTTTTATAGGGCAGGCTGCTGATCTAGTAACCAATGAGAAACGTGGAGTGTTAACTCCTTTAACCAATGAGAGTGGCTCGTTAACAGCCAATCAGATTCTCCTGAATGGACCAATCCGATATCGCTATTATCGGCCAATCAGAAGTGCAGGATTAGAACCCTGCTTTTTCTAAAGGTTTGATAAAACTTTATTTTAGCGTTTTATTAGTTCATAACACCCCTTCCCCCCAGGTTCCGTTTAAGGGGTGCGGTGACATAATCCCTGAGGTATGAAGGTTGTTTTGACTGTCTATTGGATTTACGCTGTCCCACCAGTTCCTGTCTGTAACCTGGCTTCGGCGGGACATTTTTGGGCAAGTCAGGTACCGGTGGTTCTGTATCCTCATTGGATGACTCGGTGCTGCTAATGTTCTCGTTGTTGTCCTCCGATCTTTGCGGGCTTGCTTCTGTTGAGGTGTTCCTCTGTGGCAAGGACACTCCCCTCCCTGATTCTTCTTCATTCGTCTGATTGCTGACTTCTTTTGCTCCTGCTTCCCACCATCTTGAATTCGGTTTGTTTGACATCCCCTCCCCCCTCAGTTTGGGAGTTACCGGGGTCGCGGAAACTAGGTTGTAGCTTTGAGTGGAGCTGATCTATATGGCATTTCCATATTTTTCCATCACAGGTTTTCACACGGTACAACCTGGGCCCAGTGGCTTGAATTACGGTTGCCTCGACCGACAATGGTTCGCCGGAAAGGTTTCTGGTGAAAACTAAGTCATCTATCTTGAACTCCCAGCATTTTCCGCTAGATCCAGGGTTTCTCTGGCTCGTAAGATGGGTGAAGCCGGTCGAGGTGGGAATGGAGTTTGCATCCCATCAATAGTTCAGCTGGAGTCTTGTTGGTGACACTGTGCAGAGTGATGTGTTGGAGAAGGAGTATTCTGTTTATTTTATCTTCAATGTCCCCATAGTCCATTTTGTAGAGGTTTTTTTTAACAAATTGTATCATGCGCTCGGCTCTTCCGTTAGCCGCAGGGTGCACTGGCGAAGTTAGCGCATGGCGAATAACCTGGTCCGCTAAGTATTGTTCAAAGGGTAGATCGGTAAACTGGGGTTCGTTCTCGGAGACCGGAATGTCTGGCAGTCCATACGTCGCGAATAACCTGTTCAACTTCCGGATGACAGACTCGGTTGTAGTACTTTTCATTTCGTGGATCTCGAGCCAGTTGGAATAGGCGTCCACTGTTAATAAGAACGTAGGTCCCTTCGTAGGTCCCACAAAGTCAATGTGTATGCGGGACCACGGTCCCCGGGGTGTTTCCCATTCTGTTGGAGTTGCTTTAGGTGGGGCACTGCTAACTTCTTGGCACTTTAAACAAGTCTTCACCCAGGCTTCGATCTGTTTGTCGATGCCTGGCCACCATGCGTAGCTTCGTGTGAGCGCTTTCATATGCACGATGCCGGGGTGACTCTCATGCAGTGTTTTTAATACTGCTCGTTGTAACCGCTCTGGGACGACAACTCTATCCCCCCATAAGATGCAGCCTTTTTGTGAAAACAGTTCTGTTTGCTGGTTCTTGAAGGGGATGAAGTCATCAGGGGTTTGTTCTACTGGCCATCCCCATTCGACCCAGCTAAGAACTCGCGCTAAGATAGGATCGCATTTTGTTTCGATCGCAATATCTCTAGCTGTTAGCGGCGGTGAATGTAGCGTTTCAATCGGGAGTGTCGTAAGTGTTGGAGCTGGGTCATCGACGGTTTCCAGAAGTGGTGCATGGCTCAGTGCGTCAGCATGGGGAATGGCTTTCCCTGGATGGTGTTGCAGTCTATAATTGTACGCAGCCAAAAACTCCGACCAGTGAGTCATTCTAGGTGATAATATATAGGGGGTTGGCTTGTCTCCCGCTATAATCCCCAGCAAAGGTTTGTGGTCAGTAACAACAGTAAAAACTCGTCCATATACATATTCATGAAACCGTTTCACAGCAGATACAACAGCAAGAGCCTCTTTATCGATTTGACTATAGTTACATTCAGCCTTTGATAGAGTCCTTGAAAAATAGGCAATAGGGGCCTCACTACCGTTTGGTAACACATGGTTCAAAATGGCTCCTTCTCCAAACGGTGACGCGTCACATGTAATTGTTAAAGGCAAAGTCTCGTTATACTGCATTAAAACAGCATCTGAGGTTAATAAGTTTTTCACTTGTCGGAACGCGTGCTCCTCTCGGTGTCCCCAGACCCAGGTTGCTTTTTTGTCGAGGAGTCTATGTAGGGGCTCAGCTACAGTCGTTTTGTGGGGCAGGAAAATGTTGTAAAAATGAATGAGCTCAGAAAAGCTTGGAGGTCAGTCTTATTTCTGGGTCTTGGGGCATTCTTGATTGCTTTTAGTTTGCTATTAGTGGGGTGAATGCCTTGTTTATCGATTAGATATCCCAGGAACTCTACTTTACAACTGTACACAGTTGACATTTATTTTTTTTAACCTTAAGGCCGGAGTCTTTAAATTTCTGGAGAACCAATTTAAGACGCTCTTCTGGTATTTCTCTATTCGGGGCAGCAATTAAAATGTCATCAAAGTATGGTACGACCCCTTTGATCCCCTGCAAGAGTCTCTCCATCAAACTTTGAAAAATCCCTGGGGCTACGCTAATTCCGAATTGGAGTCGGTTGCACTTAAAGGCACCTCGGTGCGTAACGATCGTTTGTGCCTCTGCTGTTTTTTGATCTACAGGCAGTTGTTGGTACGCCTGTGCTAAATCCAATTTAGCGAAGACTTTTCCGCCCCCCCAAGGAATGGAGAAGGTGTTGTACCACCGGCACCGGGTAAGCGTGCTGTTGAAGGGCGTGATTCAGGGTGGCTTGGTAGTCCCCACAAATCCTTAACGATCCATCCGGTTTGATGGGTGTTATGATTGGGGTTTCCCAACGAGCGTGGTCTGTTGGTTCTAAAACACCCTGGGCTATTAATTTATCAAGCTGCTTGTCAATCTTTGGTTTAAGGGCAAAAGGTACCCGACGAGGCTTAAGGCGGATGGGGGCTACTTCAGGGTTAAGGTTAAATGATATCAGGGTCCCCTTGTACTTGCCTAGTTTGTCTGCAAAGATGTACTGGAATTCCTGGACAAGGGCCTCCTCCCAGTCGTCGCTTCTGGTTTGGTGAATGCTGGCTACCTCGATCCCGAGTGGCGCAAACCATTGAAGGCCTAACAAGCTAGGCCGATCACGGTCGATGATGGTCAATGGTAAAGATGCAGTACGATTTTTGAATGAGACCTGGACTAGGCTGGATCCAACGACCGGTATTCAGTTTCCCTGATAATCCTTGAGCATAATTCTTTGGGTTCTGAGGTCTTGCAGCCATACGGCAGGGATTAATTGTTTAAGGGTCTTCCAGGAAACCATCGATAGGGACGATCCTGAATCGACTTCCATCAAGCAGGGCTGGTTTTCGATGGTGACCTTCACTCGGATCTTCTTTGCATCTAATGATGAGGCGTGACCAATTGTAATGGTTTGGTGTGCCTCTTCTCATTTCGTTGAGTTGGCCAGTGGTTTATTTCTGTAGGAGTGGTTGTTCCATTGGTGGTTCAAATGTTCCCAACTCACAGGACAATTTCCTGTGGTTTGGCGGTAGTTGGTCCCCCTCTGAAATGGGCTGGATCCTTGCTTGCTTCTACAGAACTTTCCAATGTGGCCTCTTTTCCCACAAACATGGCAGAGCGCGTCGAGGAATTTGCAGTCTGATCGCGGGTGGTTTGTCCCACAATCTGCGCATTGATGCTGCAGTCTCTGATTCCGCTGGTGGCGTTGGTCTCGTTCAGACCGGAGCCGGTTGACCTCTTCCTCATCACTTTCTGATGACGATTCGAGGTCCTTGTGGTGGGTTGCCATTGTGTGTCCCTCTAGGCGAGGTGAGGTTTCGCTGGTGAGTTGGCGGAGCGGTGCGTTGGTGCGGCGCATTCGGGCAGCCGACTTCCTGGTTGCTTCTGCTGCAGGAGCGTCAGCGATGGTATCTGCAAGGCTGATGTCGCCTTTTGCCATCAGCTTACTTTGCACGTGCGGTGCATCTAGTCCCAGAACTATTCGGTCTCTCAGGGCTTCTTCGAGGTCGGCGAACCCACAGAGGCCTCCCAGGTTCCGGAGATCTGTGATGAAATCTGCAACGCTCTCTCCTTTCCGCTGGTCTCTCTGGTAAAATTCATGTTTTCGGACAAGCATTGGTACGGTAGGTGCATAGTGGGCCTGCAGGAGGGGCTCGATGACGTCCCAGTCCATGGATTTCACCTCAGCCAGTTTTGCCAGTGCCTTAGCCATCTTAAAAATGGCAGGTCCGCAGTGGGTCACGAATACCGCTTGCTTTTTTCCCGTAGTGGAATCCTTCAAGTTGTTGGTCTCCAGAAACATCTGGAACTGGTCCATGTACGAGTCCCAGTCTTCTTGTGCCGGGTCAAATGGAGCAGGTGGTATGGCGCTGCCGGACATGGTTTCCGCTGTCAATATGCCTTCAGCCACGTGCTCTGTTTGGTGCTCTTTAGTGTTCAGTCAGCTCTGACGTCTCTGTATCCCATCCTTGTCACCAGTGTTAAGTTCTGCGTATGGGCGCAAGGAACGGAGATGAGACAGTGAACAGTGAACTTCAACTCTTTATTAATCATTCTGAACAGAGCAAAAACCTAGGGCAGCAGCAGCCCTTTTATAGGGCAGGCTGCTGATCTAGTAACCAATGAGAAACGTGGAGTGTTAATTCCTTTAACCAATGAAAGTTGCTCATTAACAGCCAATCAGATTCTCCAGAACGGACCAATCCGATATCGCTATTATCGGCCAATCAGAAGTGCAGGATTAGAACCCTGCTTTTTCGAAAGGTTTGATAAAACTTTATTTAAGCGTTTTATTAGTTCATAACAGTAAGATTTCACAAGCCAAACCACAATTTCTTCAAACTTTATTGGATTTTATGATTTATCTTAATAGCAATAGATTATAATTAGTCATACTCCTTATATAAGATGAATTTTGACATGTATAGTACCTAACATTTTGTTTACATGGTAGTAGATTATTTTTTTGTACTTTTTCTCTTTAATTTCTTTTTATATATATCTAGGAATTATGTTATCATTTTAAAAAAGGATTTCTTTATTTGTCTTTATTTTTCCTTTTTCAGATATCTGAATTAACATAATCCAAGATAGCTAGGATCATATCAGAAGAATGAGTGGATTACAAAAATAAAAGGATCACAAAAGTTTGCAGGGATAGGGGAAAGGAAGTACGATCAATGCAAAAATTTAACATGTTTAGAAAATTAAATGTTTAATAGACCTGATCTTGGCCTTTTTAATTTTGGTGGCAAATTGCATTGCTAAATTGTAACACCAAACCAGCAGCCCTTTACACCATCAAAAGAGAGTACTGTATAAATGAAATGAATCTCAAGTGTCTCATAAAAACCATGATATCTGGATATTTAATTATTCAGCTAAGCAGCAGTAATTTAAATCATTACAAGATTATTGCAGGTTTTTTTTAAAAAAAAATCCCAAAAATATTACACATGCAGACATATTTCTCTCAAGTTCATTATCACAAGTCAGTCTAGTAGAGAAGAATGGAAGAAATAGTTATATAATAGTATTAAAATGTGATTTTTTAAAATTGTACTTCACTACCAGATGCACTATTAGGGAAACACAAACTTTTTTTTTTCTGGATTCACTAGGAAAAAATGAGGGTTTTGCCAATTGCATGCTGTTCATTTTGTCACTAATTATTTTGCTGCAATTTTAATTCTATTTTGCTCCCCAAAAAGGCATTTCATGTAACCATAGTGTTTATTGTTTTTATTATTCTGGAAGAGGAGCCATGTTGTCTACTCTCACACCATTGTGTCTTCTTTGTGATATATTTCTGTGCACTCTGGACGCATATCATATTTGCAGGCAACACTGCTATTTCTTTGCATTACTGGATTATGGAGTGTATTTCTTATTGATTATCCTCTCCTCCTTCACCCTGCACTGTTCTCCATTAGCCTGACCGACAGAGGCTAGCACAGAGTAAGGTTCTCTAAATCTATAGGGAAACTGGCTTTTGCCTCATTCCATACTTTACTTCTCTGCCTTCAACTGTCAGCTGAATTATTTATGAAAATAGGTCTAATACTCTTTTAAACAGGCCTGTGGCCTGTTATTTGGACAACTTGACATGTGTCTAAACCCACAGCCTAAAGTCTGTGCTTCCAATCTCCCAGCTCTGCCCCAACATGTTAAAGAGGATGATTGGTAGTTGACTTTTTGCAAGAAGTGGATTCAAGATGGGAGGAGAAATTAAGCTGCAATGAACCATCAACTACTTTTCTTAACTTTTTTTACACTAAAACTAAGGGCAGCACCATTCACTGGCTCCAGCTCCATTACTGTAGCAGAAGATGACTTGGTTATGGGACAGTATATTTTTCTGCCAGGTAAATTATTTTAATGTACTCATAGTCATTTGCTCTAAGCAGTGTATTGTTTATAAAACCTTTCTAATTAATTTAAAAAAAGCATTCAGAATGCTTGGAGATTTTCTTTATATTTTTCATAACTCTTAGTATTCATAAAAATCCAGGTATTATTTTTTTATAATATCAGCTACTTACAATGTCCCTTGGAAATCACTACACTGCTTTTACTAGGCTGAGGGAAGATTTATTGTATTTGAATAGGATCCTCAAGGAGTTATTAATAAATCTCTCCCAATGACCTTTTCCCATTGTAAAAAGATAAGGTAGGGATGTACATACTCCAGGTTAGATACAGAATAAATGTGTGCATCATGAAAATTGTCAGTGATTGATTATTTTGATATTGTATTTAAAAAGAGTCCTGGAAAGTTTCTGATAGATGTACAACAATGTTTATTCTATTTTGAGTGTTTCATTAGTTGTTCCTTCAAACAACCAGGCTGATTCGCATCTCCTGTCATTTGTACCATTCAGAATGATAACAGTTTTGCACAACTTGCTAATTTTTTCTTTGTTTTAGATATTCTAAAAATATAATAATATTATATTAACATATAATAGCATAGTCCTCATAATAAGATACCTAATTATGGACTTGAAAACTAAAATTGTTTATATTTAATTATCAATCTCTACCAGGGGTGTCAAACTCAATTTCATTGAGGTCCACTTCAGCATTATAGTTGCCCTCCAAAGGACCAGTTGCATGTAAGACTATGACGATTCACCAGGTGGGCATGGTTGGGTAGGTGTGGCTGCTATTAGGTGGGCATGACTGGGTCAGGATGGAACAAGTCTCACTGGCTAACTCTAACTTGACGTAGGGACAATTAGGTGTACCACAAGCTCCTATTCAAATTGCTGGTGGCCAAGCGCATGCACACACACACACACTTCATTCCAAGTTTGGGGACTTTTACCCACAGAGGAAGGAGAGGGCCTTCTTCCCAAACCCAGACATGATTGGCAGTTTGCAAGCTCAGATGTGGATAAAAGTGTGTGTGTGTGTGTGTGCGTGTACATGCCACTGGCCCTGCAGGAGCTGAGCTAAGATGCCTCAGCCTGCTGCTTCTCCTTCTCTTCCTCCCTTTCACACTGCCTCCAGGGGCCTTGGCCTGGCCTGAGGGAGATGGGAAAGAAGCAGGCAGGCAGGCAGGCTGGCTGGTGGTGGTTGGGGCTAAGGCAGCTGTCAATTCATCCTCCTGCCCCACAGAGGTAACAGTAGGAAAGGTACTAGGGCAGCTGGCAAGGGGAAAGGAAGTGGGATTCCAAGCTTATTTGGGGGAGGGCAGCTGTTGAGGTAGGGGTGGAGTGCAGACACTCAGGGGAGTTCCCAGCTAGGTTGAGGTAGACCGGGACTGAGGCTGTGGGGGCTGGTCTCTCACCATCTCTAGGGGGTCCTGTGGGCCAGATTTAAAGACATCACAGGCTGGATCTGGCCTGCGGGTCTTGAGTTTGACATGTCTGATCTATACATTGCAAGCAATATTATGTTAAGAAAAAAAGATGTTGTTAGACCTTCCCCAGTCTGATCCCTTAGGAAAGAAGGACCCTCAACTCTGTTTGAGTGAAATGATAGGTTCTTTTATGCTGGCTGCAGTAAAGTCAGGCTAGATCTACATTTCCCATGTGAAAGCATACAATTCAACCCTCACCCCTTGACCTGTCCATTTCCAACCAATGGGTGGATGCCTAGGTGTTTTGAGAATGAATGGTGTTTTGAGAAATTGACATTCCATTCCCAAGCGACTCCATCTTCTCAGTGTCCTTAAAGACTGTCATGGATTGATGGCAAGATGCTGAAGAGGCTTGGAGCCAAAGATAGCAGAACTGACAGGCATTTCTTATTAGTACTAGCCATATATCTAAACACATTTTGATTGTTTTAATAAATTAAAACAGATTTTTTAAAAAAGTGTTGTACCTGATGATTCTTGACATTGACAAATGGATCTTTTCTTTTATGTATACTGAGAGCATTTGCACTGAGACAAATTCCTTGGGTGTCCAATCACACTTGGTCAATAAATAAATGATTCTCTTTCTTTCTTTCTTTCTTTCTTTCTTTCTTTCTTTCTTTCTTTCTTTCTTTCTTTCTTTCTATCATCTATCATCTATCTAAAAAGTAGTTTCATACTGTGCTACTGGGCTAACCCTTTGGGTAACTTGAGCTCAATTTGCAGTCTAGGAATCGGAAAATCTATCTAAAATTAAGTAGGTATCAAATAAATAACATGGATTCCATTGATACCTTAGTGCCTGGAAGTACTTTACTTAAGGCTTTTACATATTTTATTGTGTTTTTAACAGATGGGATTGTTTTAGCATTTGGAGATTGTAGATTCTATTCATAAATCTATATAAAGTTCACCAAGAAAAGATGCAAAAGATTGAGTTGCACAGGAAGAATAGTTTACTTTTGGCTAGTCCCCATGCTTATCTCAGTCAGATTCTTATCTCTCTGTATCTCCACACCCAGCTCTGCTTAGGCATTTCCCACAGAATTCTCTCCCCCCCCCCCAAACACACACACATCCTGAAAACTGATTTACTGTTCATGTGTGAACAAATAAAACCCTCAGAAATCTGTTGTTTCAAGCTGAGTGCTCACAGCTTGTTCTTGCAGCTGTATGGTATGCACATGAGATCATCTGTATTATAGAACTAGCAGTGTCTGTGGATCTCCAGCCTAAAACTTCCAGGCAACATGAAACAGGAAAAGAAAGAATGTGTGGACAATTGTGTCAGTAATATTTTGCTTATGACTGAATTCTGATTATTATGAACCAAAGATTTGCATACTATATTTTTCCCATAATCTATGTTAGGAATATGTCAAATCCAAGTGTCTTTTGCAAATGTGAAGATGAAAATAGTCTTCTTTTTAGCTTTTCATGGAATTATTTTAAAAGAAAAGTTAGTTATTGTGCCAAACATGTATTTATTGTGTATTTCTGAATTAGATCTACAGTTAGAAGGGTATGGAGACTTGATACAGAAGGTTTGAAAGCCCATTCTTCTCTGGTGACTCTGAAGCTATTTTAACAATTTGATCTGCCTTTCCTACCCAGGCAAGTGGATGAGACACACATGGGAAGTGTGCTGACAGCAGAAATGGAAAATTAGTGAAGTGATCCGCTAACATCTTGTCCACTTCTCCTTCAATTTACAGCTACAGTATGTCACTCATTAATCTGTGAAATTTGCGAGTATATAATATATGAAATGATGTACAGCATAATACAATATAAATCACTAGCCAGGCTAATTCTTTTTTTAAAAAATATTTATTGTTTTATTAAAAGTAAAATACAAAACAGAAAAACAAAAAAAAATGAAACAAAACAAAAGTATACATTCAACTCTAACAACAACAACATCATTTACAAAAAAGAGGAAAAGTGATCAAATAAATTTAACCCATCCTAGCTGGGTACTGAAAAGAAAGAAAGAAAAAAATTCTCCCCTTTTACATATATATGAAGAAGAAAGAACAAAAAGCAGCCAACAAGTTAAGTTAAACATTGCACTAATATTCAAATCCCGCTGTTAACCATCTGCATAGAAAGTCTCCACAAACATCTCTTATAAAGCTGGCTAGTTCATTATCTCTAATCAAAGCAGTTAATTTTGCCATCACTGCTAATTCAATCAATTTGAAAATCCATTCTTCAATAGTTAGCATCACTTTTTCTTTCCGAAGTTTTGCAAATACAATCCTAGCAGCCGTCACCATGTGAAAGAATAGCACCAAATTGTTTTTCATTTGACTTGTCCATTATATCTAAAAGAAAATCTTCAGGTTTCATTAACATTTGTGTCTTAAATATTTTTTGCATTGTCATTGTTTATCCAGTATGTTTTCACATATTACCACATATGATAAAATTAACCTGGATTTGGACTACATTTTCACTGACTACATTTATTAGAAATCTCTTTATAGATTTTTGCTAGTCTATCTGGGGTCAAGTACCAACAATACATCATTTTATAAAATCATTATTTTATACATCATTTTTCTTTCAAGCTATACTTTAATGTAAATTTTGGTCCATTTATCCATACATTCTCCCATTTATTTCCCATTATATTATACCCACTTTATAATGCCTTGGTAAGACCACACTTGGAATATTGCATCCAGTTTTGGTCTTATAAAAAAGATGTTGCGACAATCAAATCTTGAGACTCTGGAAAGAGTACAGAAAAGAGAATAAAGTTGATTAGGCTAAAACACCTGAAGAATGGTTGAAGGTGGGTATGTCTAGTCGAAAAAAAGGACTGGGGTAACTACAGTGTTCCAATATTTAAGGGGCTGTCACAGGGAAGTCAATCTATTTTGAAGGCAGAATGAGAAAGAATGGATGCAAACTAATCAAGTAAAGAACCAAATTTCTTGGCCATTCAAATGTTTAATCATTGGAATGACTTTCCTCCAGAAGTTGTTGTATTCCAACCCTGGATGTTTTTAAGAAGAGATTGGACAACCATTTGTCTGTAATTATATAAGGTTTATTGCTTGAGCAAGGGGCTGGAATAGAAGACTTCCAAAGTTCCTTCAAATTCTGTCATAGTTTGCTACTGATTAACTTTTCCACATAGCAATTTTTCCCTTGCATGACTGCTAAGGTAGGAGAAAAAGAGAAAAAAGGAGAAGAATAAAATAAAGGTGAAAAAGAAAGAGAAGAAACTAACAAAGACTAATCCAATCTAGAATTAAGGAGAAATTTCCTGTCAGTGAGAAGAACTAATCAGTGGAAAGGCTTGTCTCTGGAAGTTGGTTTTTATAAGATATTGAACAGCCATTTGGTATGGTATAGGGTCTCCTGTTTAAGCAGGGGATTAGGCTCGAAGACCACCAAGGTCCTTCTCAACTCCGTTGCTCTGTGTTCTGTATTAAGTTTTTCAGGATCTTATGTATGCCATTCAACCACAACTTTAGTTTCTGTCTTCTTCCCTTCAATCCATTAACCTTTTCTCATATACTCATGTCAACAATATGACACTATTTTCATGTAAAAATATATACAATATTCACATCCTGAACTAACATATCATACCAATGCTAACATCATCAAAAGCATTATTTATACATTTATCCATAATGATATTAAACAATTTAGGGTTATCTTTTACTCTTGCTTTTTTCTGCTTGGTGTTGAACCATTGATAAGTATTCAATTTATTCTCATACTTATTTCCTTCCATCATATAATATTCTTATCTAATTCAGCAACCAATTTTAATATCCATAATTAGACAAAATCATAATTCAAGGTTATTTACATTAGCTTTTTCTAACTTTATAAGTATAGAGTTTATAAAAAAGGACAACCCCTTACCCAAACACAATAAAACTAAGACTTAGTAGAAATAGTATGTCATAATAAAAAATGTTTATTCTTAGAAATTCGTATTGGATCATGACGATGTTTGTTTTGTATCTTGTTAGGATTATTGTCTCATACTCATCCTAGGGCTGCTAAATCCTAAATTGCAACATTTGTCCTGTATGCTGGACTGTTTTCAGGGACAATTCAAAGAGTTGCTTAAAGTCTATAAATGCTGAAGATTGTCTCCTTTTGTAAAGTTATTGAAATATTTCAGGTATGCTTTTCTTTCTGCCTCATCATTTGGTGTTTTTTGGAAGGATTGTGAGCAACAACTGTTTAAGCCCTGACTTTCTGCTAAGGGAAAATAACAGGAAAAAAAATAAAAGAAACAGTATAATAATATATTATTGTAGCAATTAACAGTTACAAATTGATATACATTTATCTAATGTAAGTATTATTCAAATACATACATACATTATATATATTTCTAATACATTTATATGACTATCATTGGCTCTTTAACCTACTGTGTTGTGTATATATTAGTTCCATGTTACATTATACTTATCCATACAAAACCCAGCTCAATTATCCAGTTTTTTATTCCTTTACTTACCCATCTCATATTTTTGTTTCATAGACATTCCAATTTTTTTTATTTCCCAAAAGAATGATTTAATCAGTTTGTTGTCTTCCAGAACTCTGTATAAGACTCAACTTTAATTGTACAGAAATAATGTTAAATAATATAGTCAAATGTGTATCTTCCTGGTTTTTGGTCCATATAAGCAGCACCCATTTCAGCTATACTGATAAGTTCTATAAGTTACCATATTAGGTAATAATACTGAAGGGACTGATCAAGTAAGAGCAAACCTCATGGGCAAAAGATTATTCAGAGTACTGTAAAAGTGATCTGAGCAACCAAATTTACAATGGAAAGAGTGTCCTTTGAAAAATTTTCCTTTGATTTTCTAGAAATTTAGCACATTTCAAAACCTCTGAATTGTTGAGGTTGTTATAGTTTTGGCTCTTTTTAAAGGAAAGTGACATGCAATGGCAGTTTAATAATTAAGTTTATAAAGGAATGTAATCAAAATATTACACTGAATTTGTTATCTCGTAATGGTCTGGCTTTCCCACAGTCTTCAGAATTGCAAAAGAATGAGATGTATAATGTGTAATTTTTTTTTTTAAAAAAAATCAGAATAGAGATTTGAGATGAAATCAGATGAAATATTCAATACCATAGACACATATGCATAAAAACAAAAATTATTCAGAAACTGGAGATTTTAAAAAATGTTTTCTTTTCTTCCCCCTTATCGCATTTTTCTCTTATATAGTTAAAAAGTTGCAGGTGGAGTCATGAAGAAATATTTTTAATGAGAAAACATCTTAGCAACATAGTTTTTTTCAGTCTGTTTTTAAAACATATGTTACTGTTTCCAAAATATTTTTTCTATAGCTCTTCTTCAAAGTGATCATGATCATTTGTTTTACAACATAACAGCCCCAAAGCTATTGTGAATATTTGGTTTCCTGTTAACAGATTTTTCTGAAACTGACGTTAGAGAGTAGAATAGAAAGTTATGAATCTGTGCTAGAAGCTGAAAGTTTTATATATGCATTTGTACTTCAGCAAAGTTGTGTATAGTGTCTGTTTCATAAGCAATTCTGCTCTTTAAAAGAAAGCTAATTATACAATGATGTTGTGACTCAGAGGTTTGAACCTGCTCTGTCAGAAGACATAGGCTCAAGTGATGAGGAAGATCTGGCATTAAGGTTTGAGCCTGCCTTGTCGAGTGACATAAATGGGAGTCAGGAGGAAGAGGAGGACTTAATTGGCATTGGGGTTTGAACCTGCTTTGCTGGAAGTTTCGGAATCCTCATCCTCTCCAGGACGTTCCTCATTAGTTATACCTCAGGTGTCAGCAGATAAGCAGGAGAACATGCCGGAGTCCTTGGATGAAGATCAAACCGAAGAATGTTGGTTTGATGCAAGGAACAGACGTAAGCAGAAACATCAAGCACAAACTGGAAGGAGACGTCGAATCAGGGACTGAGGAAAGAGACTGACACGCCCCTCAAGGAATATAAGGAGGCGTGTTAGCTTTGAATCCCTGTTCGGGTCAAACTTGTTAATTTGCATCTGCAGTTTGGACAAAGTATTCTGTTTGCCCTTCGTCTCTGATTTATAGTTCTGCTTGTTATCAGAATTTGCAGACAGCTTCTGGGAAATCTGCCAACGACGAATTCAGCCAAAGGAAAGTTAACTCTGTTGTTCCTGATATTGTCTGTTCGTGTTTTTTCCTTTGGATATTTGGACTCTCACCTCGTGGCCACAGGTGAGACAGAACACAATGAGATGTATACTATTTCTCTAGAAATGCTGTATCTGGTTGCCCATTTATCCATTATCTCTGGCGAGTTAGTAAGAGGGACTTTTCAATTCACTAATAAAGAAAATGAAGTTGTGGAAATGTAAGACAAATAATAACCAGTAGTTACATTGAATAATATTGAATTTTACTTTATTTAGATTCTGCTTTTGCTATTTTTTTTTAGGATTTTTTAAAGGCTAAATTAATTACTGTTTAGGCTTCTGCAGAGTCATTTGCAAAAATGAATTAAGCAAACGTAAATTCATTTATACTATAAATTCACTCACCAAAAACAACACCAACCATAAAAACTTCCGATCTTTTCCTGACCTAACCTTACAGCAACATGCCCGCTCCCGTATACTATGCACAGAACTCAAAAATCCTCTAGACAATGGAGAGAAGGACCTGTACATTGATTACTGTGCAGACTGTATCAAAAGAAAGTCACACAACCCACAACTCAGCATCCAAACCTTCTTCAACCAATCCACCAACACCCAAGACTAGGCACGCATGCCCCCAACTACCTCAATTCAAACTACAACTGGCCGTAAATACAAGCTACTCAATGCAAGAAGCCTTGTAAATAAAAAACATGAATTTCTCCTCTTACTAAATAAGGCTAAATTCAACATCATATTTGTCTGTGAAACATGGCTCAACGAATCTCTCCCTGACTCCATTACCTCAATAAGAGACTATCATGTTTACTGATCTGATCGTGAAATCCATACAGCAGGTGGTGTTGCTATCTTCTATAAAAAGTCCTTCTCCTTAGAGCTGCTCGGAGCATCCAGAGAGTGGGTGGTGCTTCAGTCTTCTGCTCTTGTAGGCTGAGCTAATACTTGAGGAGCGCTCCTCCTTCCGTCACGTGACTCCATTGGAGCGTTCCCCAGTTTATGCTCAGCCTCTAGCAGAGTAGGCAGCTTTTGGCCGCTGCAAGACTGCAGTTTGTGGATTGTTTCTCCTCTCAGGTTGTACTTAATTTACCTTAATTCCTTAGCCCTTAGCCCTGCGCAGTAGTTTTCTGGGATTCTAAATTCCCCTGGGAGCTTTTAGCCCCGGGGGCAAGGGAAAGGCTAGCCAGCTTCCCAGGCTACCCCCCACATCCTTTCCTCATTGCCTTCTGCCGGGTTTTTTTTTCCTCTGTTGTTTTTCATTGTTTTGCTCCGTTTCCCTCGCACACCCGAACGCCGTTTTCTTCTCTGTTCAAAGGTTAAAAAAGCTGACTCTCCTTGCTTGCTTCCCCCTGGGGACCCTTGCTTTGTCCTGGAAAGCTGTTTCTCGCCGCTGCTGGAGCCTGTAAGCCCATGTAGCAGGCGGACACCTTTTTAAGCGCCACCTCGTGGCCGGGCGCCATTTTGTTTCTCTTATCTTTCTGATTGCTGCAGCATGCTCGGAATCAGGCAGCAGGACCAGCTGGCCTGCTCAGATTTCGTTTAATAGACTGTTTGCCTGGTTCTTTCATTGGAGGCCAGTTTCTCTGCCTCCCTTGTTGGCTTCTTCCGCGGCCTGCCTTAGCTAGCCTGGTTTGACTCCCACCACTGCCGCCCAGTGCTGCCTGGGAAGGTAGTCTGGTTAGGCCCAGCTTTTCCTTAGGGCCCGTGGCATTCCTTGGTCGTCTGGACCAGCTTCCTCTTCTTCCTCTAATCACCTTCGGACAGAGAGTTTCTAAAAATCATTTATAACAAAAATAAGACTAGAGGAACTTAAAAGACAGAGGAAGATCTCATATATCTCATATAAGATCTCATATAAGAATATATATATATATTCTTAAGTTTTCGCGGGTACTTACATGTATGGCATTCAGCTTTGTTCGGGTATTTTGCCATGTCATTGTAGTTGTTCTTTTTAAGTTGTAGCAATGTTTCAGCAGAATCTCATCTGCCATCATCAGGCTTCTGTATAGTGTTCATCTGTGAGTCAGACTTTTACAGTGGTTTCAGATTTAAATTTGGGGCAGCCTATTGCTGTGCCAGAATGGTTTTTTCTTTATCCTGATTGGTTGGGAGTCTTGGTCTGTGTTTATTGGTCTTGGAGTTTGCTGTGTTCTGCTTGATTGGTGTTTCTAATATCTTCTGTCTGTTTTTTGGCTCTTTTTGTATCTTGATTGGCTGGCAACATTGTGTTACTTTATTGAAGGCCTTTAGTACAGCTTGGCTCCTGGTAAACAGACGGCTATCATTAGTTAGGAAGCTAGGTTTCATCTGGGTGCCTGGTTGGGGTGTGTTTGAGCTGGAGGTATCAAGGGGGGATCTGTTTGTGCCCAGGTGCTTGTCTGGCTAGTGGTGTGGAGATTTTTTTGTTTGTGAGTGCAGGCTTCCAAATGATTGACAGTCTGGTGGAATCATCTCTTCTATTCAAGCTTTCTGGTCTTTTTTCAATCTCTATGGCTTCTCTGATGATTCTGTGGCTGGGGTTTTCTATAGTGGCTAGGGTTTTGGTGCTATTGAAGTTGATGCTATGACCTGTGGCTTCTATGTGTTGGACTAGTGTGGAAGTGTGTTCCAGCTTTTTGACTGCATTTTTGTGTTCCTCCAGGCGGGTGCTTATTCTTCTATTGGTCTGTCCAATGGTGCTGGAAAAAGAGATCGATAAACGCACCAGGCAGGCAGCTCAATGCCTCCCATACTACCTCCTTCTACCTCTTCTCAAACCCCTCCTCCCGTAGTTCATTCCTCCTTATCCAGGCACAGTTCGCCCTCTCAGGATCTCCAGGCTCCTGGAACACCGGCCAGACGAACTCCAGATGCTACCTTCATGCCCACGGCCGCCGGCCTATGCCAGGAAGAACCTCTCATCCAGGTGGGTCCAGAGCAACTGAGATCCTGGATGGAGCAGGCTGTCCGCCAAGGGATTGCAGAAGGACTCCAACAGATGGGCAGGCCCGGTCTACCACTGCTGCCCACCGAATCTGAGTCTCATTCAGTAAGATCACTCCCACTCAGATCAGAACCGCCACAGGATCAGGTACCCCATCAGGGGGGAGGTTCCCCCTCAGTAAGGGAGGAGGAGGCGGCGGCGGTAGGGGATCTAGATCCTTACAGGGAGGAGGAGGAGGAGGACTTTGATTTGGGGTCCCTACAATATAAAGAACTCCCTTACAACATAGAACCTTCAGAGGCAGAGATGTCAGAAGATGAGGGTCTCACTCCTGACCAACCAGCCTTTGTGGGGCTTTTTAAGCCCCAACTATTCAAATCCCTCCTGTTCAAGGCCAGAAACATTTCAGGCCTAAAGACTCAGATCCCCTCTGACCCCCCTCCTCTTACCCCAGAGGGGCCAGAGGATTCTATTTTTAAACAGCCTGTCATGGAAACCGAGGTCATACCAACCCTCCCCCATCTTCCTTGACCTGGTGTCCAAGCAACTTGCCTCTTCGGCGGCCCCTTCCGCCCCTTCGGCTCATGATAAAAGATTCTTCAACTTAGACCCAGAGCTTTCCAACCTATTGGGCACTCCAGAAGTTGATGAGCCTATAGTGGGTCTGGCCTCTTCTTCCTCCCTCAGTGACCCCCTAGAGGCCCTGAGACCGGAGGAGAAACAATTGGAGCTGGCCTTACGCCGTGCCCACCAGTCAGACGCTTGGGCAATCAGATTGGCCACAGCCGCCTCATTCTTCATCAGGTCATCCCTTCACTGGCTTCGCCAGCTTAAGCAACATGTCCCAGCCTCCAATGTCCGAGCCCATCAGGACATAGCCAAGATTACGGCCGCGGCTGAGCTCTCGGCCAATGCTACCTACCACTCGGTCAAATTCTCCACCTGTGCCATTTCCTCCCATGTCTCTGCCCGCCGTCTGCTCTGGCTAAAACACTGGCAGGCAGACCTCAAGAACAAAGTTGAATTGGCTTCCGCTCTCCTCGTGGGAACCAAACTGTTTGGACCATCTCTGGATCCCCTTTTAGTAGAAGGAAGGAAAAGAAAAAATTCCTTCCATTCCTCACCCGTAGATCAGAGCCAAGATCCCTGCAGCCCTTTTGGAGAGCACCCTTTTGCCCCTATTTCCAACCCCCCTTTCCTCCCAGGTACCAAAGGCCCCCTCCCTTTGGCTCGGGCCAGCCTCAGGACAGGACCGACTCCTCTGACAGGCACAGAAGGGGCGGTGGCTTCAAAAGGCCCTTTCGGGACATGGGCAACAGGCCGTTCATGTGCTCCAGATAAGCCACCAGATTTGATTCCCATTGGCGGGCATCTCAAGACCTTCGCCAACCAGTGGGACTCCTCAACCTCTGATGCCTGGGTTAGGGACACCATCAGGTTTGCCCTTGCCCTTGAATTTCAGTCTCCCCCCCCCCGATTTTTTCATGCCATGCCCCCTATCCAAGGATTACACCAAGCGCAGCCTCATGGACTCAGCAATTCAGCACCTACTTGATATACAGGCCATTTAACCCGTTCCTCCATCTCAAAGAGGACAGGGATTTTATTCCCACTTATTTGTGGTACCCAAACACTCGGGGGGATGGAGAGCGATTCTGGATTTGAAGCGGCTTAACCACCATCTCATGTCCCAAATTCAAGATGAACACACTGCAATCCATACTCCTGGGGGTTAGGCAGGGAGACTGGTTGTCATCCATTGACCTCTCCGAGGCATATCTACACATCCCAATCCGACCCTCCCACTACAAATTTCTCCGTTTCTGCTACAATAACCTCCACTTCCAATACATGGCTCTCCCATTCGAGTTGGCTTCAGCACCCAGAACTTTCACCAAGGTTCTGGCTGCCTTAGCTGCACACCTCAGAACCCTCCCGGTGCGCCTCCACTGCTACTTAGATGATATGCTCATCCTTTCCACTTCCAGGGAACAGGTAATGAGGGATACCCAGACTACCCTATCCTCTCTCCAGGATCATGGGTTCCTCATCAATTGGAAGAAAAGTCAATTATCCCCCTCCACCAGAATAACTCACCTGGGGACGGTGATCGACACTGTGAGGGGAAAGGTGTTCCTATCTGAGGAGAGAATTCTCAGTATCCAAAAATCCGTAACAAGTATCAGATGCCTTAAGAGGGTCTCCCTTCTGAAACTATCCCAGTTACTGGGTAAAATGATATCTTGTCTTTACATCATTCCCTGGGCCCGTTTCCACTCCAGATGCCACCAGTGGTTCCTGCTCCCATTCCAAAGATCCTGATCAAGCAACTCAAAGCGCAAGGTCAGGGTTTCACCACGGGTGCTCACCTCCCTCCTTTGGTGGAGCAAGGCGTCTATCAACAAGGGCTGCCCCCTCAAGGAGCCCCCAAGAGTCACTGTCACCACAGATGCCAGTTTGTCCAGATGGGGAGCCCACCTCCAGTCCCTTACGGCACAGGGCAGATGGTCAGTGACAGAGAAACTTTGCAACTGGTTGGAGCTTCGCGCCGTCCATCTGGCCCTCTGCAGTTTCCTCCCCCAGGTAGGCGGCCGCCATGTTCTCATCCTCACCGACAACATCACGGCCAAAGCCCACATCAACAAGCATGGGGGCACTCAATCATTCTGCCTGATGAGGGAGGCCGAGCGCCTCTGTCGGTGGGTGGAGTCTCACCTTATTTCTCTCAGGGCGGACCACATCTCGGGCACTTCCAACACCTGAGCAGACTGGTTGAGCAGGGCCACAATAGACCAATCGGAGTGGCGCCTCCACCCAGCTCTATTCAGGGAGGCAACATCCATCTTTGGGCCACCAGTGGTAGACCTGTTTGCCTCCCCCCTCGATACCCACTTTCCAAGGTTCATTTCAAAATTCACATCCCCAGGAGCGGAGGATCACAATGCTCTTTGGTGTCCATGGCCCTCGGGCCTCCTTTATGCCTTCCCTCCTCTGGCGCTGGTGCCCATAGTCCTTCAGAAGGTCCTACAAGAGAGGGCAGAACTGATTCTGGTAGCTCCTTATTGGCCCCGTCGTCCTTGGTTCGTGGACCTCTGCAGCCTATCAGTAGCCCCCCCCGGAGGATCCCAACAGACAGAATCTCCCTGTCTCAAGGTCCCCTCCTCCACCCGAACCCCCGGTGGCTCCAACTGGCTGTCTGGAGGTTGAGCGGGAACGTTTGAAGAGGGAAAACCTCTCTAACAAAGTCATCGATACCATTTTAGCAGCCAGGCGACCATCAGCTACAAGGATTTACGATGCCACCTGGACCATTTTTCGTAAATGGTGTGTCAAGCTTCTTATTGACCCAACTAACCCCTCCATTGCCCAAGTGCTTGAATTCCTGCAGGAGGGTCTCAGTAAAGGGCTGTCCCCCAACACGCTAAGACGGCAGGTAGCTGCCTTGTCTACAGTCATCTCAGGTGGAGAAGGCAGTTCCCTCTCTCACCATCCCTGTATTTGAGCCTTTCTGAAGGGGGCCACAAATTTGCGTTCCCCGGCCCTTCACCAGTACCCGACCTGGGACCTCAACAGGGTCCTTACCTCCCTCACAATGCCACCTTTTGAACCCTTAAGAGAGGTTTCGCTTCAGTTTCTATCCTATAAAGTAGTTTTCCTGGTAGTGATCACTTCAGCCCGTTGGATATCAGAGATCGCTGCTCTGTCTGTTAGGAAAGACCTCTGCGTCTTCCACCCCGACCGGGTGGTCCTCCGGCTTGACCCTTCCTTCTTTCCCAAGATTAATTCGGTCTTCCATAGGGCTCAAGAACTTATCCTCCCCAACTTTTGCCCCAGGCCAACTCATGAAAGGGAGAGACTCTGACACACTATGGATGTCAGACGTGCCTTGCGGATTTATATTAAACGTACTGAGACCTTCCGCAAGTCTGAGGCCCTGTTTGTTTCTTTCCAACCAAAGTCACAGGGGCTCAAGGCTCCTCCTACCACCATAGGTCGTTGGATAAGGGCGGCCATCGCCAAGGCATATCAGGATCAGGCTCTCCAGGTGCCCAGGGGTATTACGGCTCACTCCACTAGGAGCGCAGCTACGTCAGCTGCCTGGGCTATCCAGGCTCCAATAATCGACATTTGCCGGGCAGCGACGTGGGCCTCCCCATCACCCTTTATTTGGCATTACAGAATTGACAGATATGCCTGAGCTGAGGCTTCCTTTGGTCGGAGGGTTCTTGAGAGGGTTCTCAGGGAACCCGAAGGGACCGCAGACCAGACAGCACCCCTCCCGTAGGACAGGCCCAGCTTTGGTATGTCCCACTCTCTGGATGCTCCGAGCAGCTCTAAGGAGAATGGGCGTTGGTTCTTACCTGACACGCCATTTCTCTTCGAGCTGCGAGGAGCATCCAGCCCCTCCCTTTTCTTTCATTATCTGGTGGGGTCTTGTTTCGGCCAATGTACCTTTAAGTCTAGTCAGATAAGAGCACGGATTCCTGTTTCCTCTCTTCTTCGCATAAACTGGGGGAACGCTCCAATGGAGTCACGTGACGGAAGGAGGAGCGTTCCTCAAGAATTAGCTCAGCCTACAAGAGCAGAAGACTGAAGCACCACCCACTCTCTGGATGCTCCTTGCAGCTCGAAGAGAAATGGCGTGTCAGGTAAGAACCAACGCCCATTACATTTAAAAAATAATCTAAGTTACTCAAAAGCTTGCTCTTCCTGAGACCATTATCTGTGAACTGACCTTAAATATCACATTTTGGTTCTTACTATGTTACAGAGCCCCTGATTATTTTATTGAACATGTAAACAAGCTAAATACACTACTAACATGGGCAACATCCTGCCCACATGCTTTTATCTTTCTTGGTGACTTCAATCTACCCCATATTAACTGGACTCTACAATTCTCCAGTTGTTCTATTAACTACATTGTTTAAAACATTATGGCTTCACCCTACAGTGTTTCAGGTAAACCTGAGTCAGATAACATAGTGCGAGCCATGGCATGTAATGTTTGCCCTCTTCGTTCTAACAAACGAGTTATGTTGTGGTCTGTAAGGTGCAGAACATTTATGCTCAACACCAGCCAATTTCAACATTGTTTGGAATCGCTTGTTAACAAATTCAGTCCCATTATCAGTAACTAATGTTTACTTTTCTTTTCATTTCATTTTTTTCTCAGCAAATCTTAGCTAGTTAAAGAAATGTTGGAATGTTTCTGTTTGGTTTTTCATAAGATAGCAGAAACCGTATCGTGAGTAATGGTCCATTATACTCAAAATATAGCAGGCACCTCCCAAACTTGGTTTCTTAGGACCAATTATGTCAGCAAACACAACCTCTAAAGGTTCTTTGGTCTTAAACCCATTTAGTCTGTTTGCAGGAGTAACCTTACTTTTTTCTTGGCTACAAGCATTACAGTTTAAATACTTGCTACAAGGTTTCAATTTTACTTCCTCTGCCAATTCAGCAGTTTGTTTGAGCATTTTGAAATTAATTTGCCCCAGACGTCTATGTAATAAATGTATACATTCATCATGTGGCTTAACATTGTTATAAACTGAGTTAGCCATCTTCAACTGGTTATCATGTATTACACATAAATCATTTTCTAATGTAGCAGTAACACTTTTACCCTCTTTCTCTATTATACAGTTATCTCCTCTAAAGGTTACTAAATAACCAAGATACTAAATAACCAAGAAGCCCTTACTGATAACAAATTAAATTTCAGTTTAGGTACATATAACATAGTTAAATGTTCATTTATACAAGAACAATATGCAGAACCTTCACCTGATGCGTTCATTTTCCATCCATTTGCCAATGATATATGTTGCTTACTCATGGACATCTTTACAAGCCTTTTTCTATCTTTAGTAATGCACTGTGATGCTCCACTATCAACAACCCACAAATCATGGTTTACAGTTGAATTGCTAGACTAAACTAACTAATGTTAGCTAAACTAACATTCTTTTTGGCCTTCTGGTGTTTGCCAGGATTCTGCTGTTTTCCCTTCTTACAGAATTTAGCTATATGTCCTCTAGCCCCACATTTTCTAACAGTATAGGCAGTTGAAGACAAGTCCTCTTCTTGTGGTTGTTCCTTCCTCAATTGGTCTCTATCCAGCCATCTTCTTGCTTCTTCTAGCAACCTTCCAGTTATGTCAGTCAATGTCACTTTATCTCTGGGTAAGACTTCCAGTGAAGATACGTAATCATCATAACTTTCATCCAATGAAGAAAGAATGATGTAAACTTGATGAAGTTCTGAAAAAATTAGTTTATTTTCATGTAGCTCTTGAAAAGTTCTTTTCATGAAGTTTAAATGAGCTAACATATCTCCACCTTTCAGAAGACGTGCTCTAAACAATTTACGTGTAAGATGTATGTGTGCACCTACACTGTCACGAACATAAATCCTCTTCAAATTCTCCCAACACCAAGCAGCAGACTCTTCTGCATGAATATGGACTAGCTTCTGGTCACTCAGTGTTAGTCCAATTATACAAAAAGTTTGTTTGTTGTTCTGTTTAAAGTCAGCAATCTTTTTGGCATCGTCCTCATTTTCTGGATCCCAAGCAATTACATCCGGTGGGTCTTGAACTACATTCCATAAACCTTCTCTACATAGAAGTAGACTGCACTTCATAGACCAGGAAACATAGTTTGTTCCATCCAACCAGGTTATCAGTGATAGACTTGTTGAAGTAACTTGTACCATCTTTACCAGGATAGTAACCCACAATTAAACAGTAAATAGTACTGTCTGTATACAGTACTGTGCATTCACACCAACTCTCAATTATCTGAGCCTGGTATAGCCTGGGCCCATAACCAGTGTTGAGGTAATTCCCCATTAGGAGAATGAGCGCATACAGGGAGACGTATAAAGAGTAGTGTTTGAATAATACACACACAGCACACAGATACACTGTACAGTAAATGTAGGTTTTTACTTCCAGAAACGTTAAGCGAAGTCCAAAATAAGCAGTCCAAAATAATTTACAGGCAAATCAGTCAGTTTTTCAATCCAGGGATAATCCAATAACAAATTCCAGTGTCAAAAACAGTTCAGTAACAAACTTACATCAAATCCAAGAATATCAGTCAATTAGGAAAAATGGAACAGCAATACTTTCCAACAGAAGGATACAGAAATACACTCACACTCTCTTCTGAGACTAAGACTAAGACAAACCAGGTTTTTGGCTCCATTTTATGGCCGTTTGAGAAACCACACCTAATTACAGTTTTGCATTTTCTTAAAGATACAGTTTTAAAATGTTTGTCCTGGTTTATATATTTCTAATCCAAATACCTGTTAGGTGACTTATATTCCTAACAGTTTCTTCCCCAAACCCCCAAAACTTTAACCTTAGATTGTCTACTATTGACCTCACCCCTTTCCTAAGAGGCCTGTACATAAGCGCACCAATCGTACCTACCGTCCCTGTCCTATTGTTTTTTATTTTTCTTATAAGTATCTATCTCATGTATTCAAAACTATATTTATTCTTATACCTGTATCTTGTAAGTGATTGACAAAACAAATAAATACTAAATAGTAAATAATGTATTAGATTTGTTTAGACATTCCCTTGGAACAAAATATTGTTGTTGTTTTTTACTTTTTACTTTACTAAAAAAGAATGTCCTCATCTGTTGCGTCTATTCTGAATTATATTTATTGTGTTTTTCTAAACAACTTGAAATTAAAAACTTTGACCAGATTATAGCTTGTTTTGACACCCATATAACTGAATGAAAATAAGGCTCTAACTAATTTAGCTGAAATAAAACTCAGGATTTAAATGAAAGTTACAAAGAATCTCTTTAAGAAAAGTCATGATGAATAGCAGATAGGAAATCTGGTCTTTCAGATATTACAAGACTCTTCATTGTTCTGATTTCAACAGACTTACAGAACCATCCCTTTTGGGGGGGGGGGAACCATGTTTCAATAATTAATCTGAAAAACATTTCAAGAATCCAAAAATAAACTTCCTTTTTATGCTGTTTAAAAATCAAAGTATTAAATGTTTGGAATGGAAACTTTTATTACTTTTCAGCTTTCCTGGAAGAACAGCTATATACTTGAGTAAAAAATTGCCAGACAAAATTATGCTGAGATTTAGACAGTTTAATCATACAAAATACTTGCTAATTTCTCACAGGATGGTTATTACAATTTTAAATTTCCCCCTAATTGATAATTAATTAATTGATAATTCTGATAAGAAGTGACAACCATCAAATTAGTAGATAAATAAATTAGTAGTTTATACTCATAGTAAGAGGGGAAGCAGTTTCACAATTTCCTATTCACTCCCAGATCAGGGACATCTGCTAATTATGCAGTTTTATAAAATAAAGCAATTGATGAATGAAATCTCACTTCCATTAAAGAATATAAAATAAACTCTGTTATCTACAGGTCTGATAATTATTATTTGCTATTAAAACTTGCCTGAGTTTCAGTGGAGATAATAGTTAATTGGAAGACCCCATTGACAATTAAATAATAAATCATTCATCTAAATCCATCAGTTTCATTAAATTTGAAAATGACTCTTTTTCTTGCAAAATGTCTTTTATAATATCTGAAAGAGAAACAATAGTATTTCCAAAGTAGCCTTCGGTAAAATGAAGAGTTATTTGTCACGGTTCAAGTTTCATTAATATAAAATGATTGCTTACATTTTCTTATCACAATTACACAATTGAAAGCAGATAACTTAGATAATAAATTCACAAATTCTTGGACACCAATCAAAACAGTTTCCATAATATAAATACCAGATCTGGACTAACAAACATATTGCTTTATGGCAGCAAAGGTGTATTGGAAATTCTGCATTGAATTAAATTGAATACTTTATTTGGCCAAATGTGATTAGACACACAAGGAATTTGTCTGTGGTACTCAGTGTACCTATCATTCAGTGTACAAATTAAGCCCTCAGTGTACTTGCAAAGCAATAAAAGGGGAAATAAAGAAGATAATAAAAATGATAAATGATAATAATATTTTGCTGTTTGCTGCCATTTAGTGTTAATTTTTTAATCCCAATTGTGGTAGCATTACTAGTTTATGTGTTGGTAGATTAGTTGGCAGCCTACAGAGTATTGAAGAATCATAAACGGTTACTTTATGTTGGATTCTAGCTACTTTTATTAAAATAATGAGTTATCAGTCCATCAATCAATCAATTATTAATAACAATAATTAATTGATACATATGTACAAGAGATGAAGAGAGAGATGAAATAAATAAAAATGTGAAGAAAAAAAAACTTCATTTACATTCACATCCATGACATGCAAAGAAATAGAATGAGAACTATGGAAAATAAATAAGAAATCATATAAGAGAACAGAGTTATTAAAGAATATTCACATGGTTGAAGGAAAATATACTGACAATAAAAATTGGTTAAATGAAGGAGAATAAATGACTGGAAAATAGAACTAATTGCTGTGGTTTATAGGAAAAATAGAAAATGTTTGACGAATGCTATTATCTGAAGGTTGCTATAAGTTGGCTGCAAAAATCCAAATGACCAACAGGAGATTTTTTTTGCCCATTCACAACTGATGCTAGCAATAGCAATAGCACTTAACTTATGTACCACTTCACAGTGCTTTACAGCCCTCTCTAATCAGTATATAGAGTGAGCATATTGCCCCCAACGATCTGGATTCTTATTTTACTGACCTCGGAAGGATGGAAAGCTGAGTCAACCTTGAGCTGGTAAGGATTGAACTGCTGACAGTCAGCAGAATTAGCCTGCAAGACTGTATTCTAATGACTGCACCACCATGGCTCTTTAGTTCTTGAAGTTGCTTCTTGCTCTTTTCTTAGCAGTGCCTCCTCTATTGGTCTTTTCATCTCTTCTCCATGCACTAGAATTAGTATACCAGTACTGATGTTTTGGCTGAAAGAATCTGGACAACTGCAAGATGTGAGGAAAGAATTACTGTTAGAGGCTTTGGCAATGGTAACTCAACCATAGCAATACTAGACTTTCTGTTGAAGATTAAGAAAGTGCAATTTGTAGAAAATGCAAGAGGCCCTATTGCACATTAAAAAAACAACAACAGTGGGTTTCCAGCGCAATTCAAAATATAAGTATTCCTAAATGGCATGACTTATAGGTAACTCAAGTTCCATCTCTTCCTAGTGGAATCAATATTTTCCTGCTATTAGCACTTCTGGTAGGTGAAGGAAGCAGGGCCCTGAAATCATTGTTTTAATAAGTGAGAGTCTCTGATCTATGATCCTGATCTATGATTCTTCCTCCAATGACCAATTTAACATTGAATCAGAGGGTATTTTAAGAGCTAGTTAAGACAGAACTCTGTCACATAGCTTTCAGAGAATATTAGACACTTTCCAATTTTGGTTGGTTAGATTGCTATTTTATTTTATGATTTTTAATGTTTATTGCTAATTTTCATGCTTTATTATGTTTCATATATTAACCACTGCAAAACTGTTGTATGATTAAATTCATATACACAATTAAAAAATAAGTAACTGCTTATCCAATTAATTCAAATTAATTGAAATTTTGCCGCTCAGATATAGTAACCAGTCATTCCTCTTAAGTGATCCTACCTCAAAATGGCCGTGGAGGAATCTGTAGCTTATTTAAAGAGAATGCTAACTGAAGCAGAAAATTTACTTCCTGAAAATAAATTAAAGGAATGTTAATTTGAATATACAATTGAAGAGATTTGATGTGAAAGCTTTGCAAGAACAAGAACCACTTCGGTCTTGTAAATTATTATCATCTGTATAAGCATGTAAATAAATGCTTACTCTCTCATTCCACAGGACTGCAAAAACAAAGATGTGGTCTTATTTAAGACTTGAATAAGTAGGATTCCTGAACATTTTTGGCTTGATTTTTAGGAATATTTTGGATCTTTGCTTGCATATTGCATAAGCTCTCATTTGAATTCTTGGAGTTGGTTTGGCTTCCTTCTTTTTCAATGCTAATTTTGGAAATTGTTGTTTCACTACATTTTTACTCATAAAAAATAGGCTGAATAAGAGTAAAGATTTTGAGATAGCTTTAAGAATAATGGCTAAGTACTCTTGAAACAGAAATCACAAAGTACAAGAATAAGGAAAACCTAAGAGCAATAGATTGCCTTGAAGATAAACTGAAGAGACTGAAAAGATAATTTCTGTAAAGTTTTTAAAAAAGAAGTGGTTTATTTCTGACTGTGTTTCTATCAGTTTTTCATCAAACTAATTTCTTAACTCACTCAGAACCAATGACACTTACCTCAATCCTGTAAATAACATTGTTCTTTATTATTATATGATTATGGGAATTATATACAAGCACAGTTCATACCAATTACATTTCTTACATTAATCTGAAATAAGTTAAATTAATATTATATTAAGCTGTAGTATGTTTTATCAGATGTTTATAAATCAAGCCATAATGTAACCTTTTCAACTTTATCTCCATCATTCATGATCTATAAATTATGACTTACCGTTTCTTCTTTAAAGAAAAAGCATTCAACAAATCACTATTAAAACAAACCATAGTTCAATGCTATCTGAACTTAGTCAATGAGCGTTCTATTGACATTTTTCATATTTATTGTACTCTTTCTTCATCAAACAACATTCTTGCTTTTGTTTTGTATTCTTTCTTCATCAAACAACATTCTTGCTTTTGTTTTGTCTCTTACTTTACCCTAAAGAATAATTATTAGACATGCCCACTATGTCTTGAATATCCGCATTAGCAGTCTTCCAAATAGGCTATCTTCCAAATGTGTTGATTATTACTCCCATCATTCCCAACTGTATATGAAGAATATCAAATTTGGGAAGGATGCATATGATTTAGCTGCTTAATTGACTTTGTTAACAGTTTACTGTTAATATTAACTGTGGTAAATATCACAGAAATGTGCTTTATCAGAGAAAGCTATTAAAAGAAAAGGCCTTTCTTAAACTAATTAAATAATGTACACTCACTGTACTCATTTTTAATATGTTAAAAATGCTATCAAAGTTAGAGATACTCTGCTGTACAATAGAATAAAGCAGTTTATTTCATCTGGCAGTACAGGTGAAACTCAAAAAATTAGAATATCGTGCAAAAGTTCATTTATTTCAGTAATGCAACTTAAAAGGTGAACCTTATATATGAGATAGACTCATTAAATACAAAGCAAGATAGTTCAAGCTGTGATGTGTCATAACTGAGATGATTATGGTTTACAGCTCATAAAAATCCCAAATCCACAATCTCAGAAAATCAGAATATTGTGAAAAGGTTCAATATTCTAGGCTCAAAGTGTCCCACTCTAATCAGCTAATTAAGCCATAACACTTGCAAAGGGTTCCTGAACCTTTAAATGGTCTCTCAGTCTGGTTCAGTAGGAATCACAATCATGGGAAAGACTGCTGACCTGACAGTTGTGCAGAAAACCAATCACTGACACCCTCCATAAGGAAGGAAAGCCTCAAAAGATAATTGCAAAAGAAATTGGATGTTCCCAAAGTGCTGTATCAAAGCACATTAATAGAAAGTTATGTGGAAGGGAAAATTGTGGAAGAAAAAGGTGCACAAGCAGCAGGGATGACCGCAGCCTGGAGAGGATTGTTAGGAAAAGACCATTCAAAAGTGTTGGGGACCTTCACAAGGAGTGGACAGAGGCTGGAATCAGTGCATCAAGAGCCACCACACACAGATGGATCCTGGACATAGGCTTCAAATGTCGTATTTCTCTTGTCAAGCCACTCCTGAACAACAAACAACGTCAGAAGCATCTTACCTGGGCTAAAGAAAAACAGACCTGGTCTCTTGCTCAGTGGTCCAAAGTCTTCTTTTCTGATGAGAGCAACTTTTGCATCTCATTTGGAAACCAAGGACCCAGAGTCTGGAGGAAGAATGGAGAGGCACACACTGCAAGATGCTTGACATCCAGTGTGAAGTTTCCACAGTCTTTGTTGATTTGGGGAGCTATGTCATCTGTTGGTGTTGGTCCCCTGTGCTTCATTAAGTCCAGTCGTCTACCAGGAAATGCAGTCATCTACCAGGAAATTTTGGAGCGCTTCATGCTTCCTTCTGCAGACGAGCTTTATGGGGATGTTGACTTCATTTTCCAGCAGGACTTGGCACCTGCCCATACTGCCAAAAGCACCAAAACCTGGTTCAATGACTGTGGGGTTACTGTGCTTGATTGGCCAGAAAATTCACCTGACCTGAACCCATAGAGATATGGGTCATTGCCAAGAGAAGGATGAGAGACATGAGACCAAACAATGCAGAAGAACTGAAGGCCGCTATTGAAGCATCCTGATCTTCCATAACATCTCAGCAGTGCCATAGGCTGAAAGCTTCCATGCCACGCCTCATTGAGGCAGTAATTGCTGCAAAAAGGGCCCAAACCAAGTACTGAGTACATATGCATGCTTATAATTTTCAGAGGTCCAATATTGTTCTATGTACAATCCTTGTTTTATTGATTGCATGTAATATTCTAATTTTCTGAGATTGTGGATTTGGGTTTTCATGAGCTGTAAGCCATAATCATCTCAATTATGACAAACCAAGGCTTGAACTATCTTGCTTTGCATGTAATGAGTCTATCTCATATATTAGTTTCATCTTTTAAGTTGTATTACTGAAATAAATGAACTTTTGCATGATATTCTAATTTTTTGAGTTTCACCTGTATAAGACATAAGAGTTTATTTGTCATTACACTCGCAAGCGGGTGCAACGAAATGAGGTGCTCTTCCACAAGTAAAACTGGACAAACACCACTAAAAGAAAAAAAATAAATAAATTAAAACTAAACACAACCAACCATACAATAATCTCTATGCAATTTAAAAATGTAAAACCCCATTACTCTCAGCCATTCACTTCCACATAAATCTTATGACCCTGCATTCAAACTCAAAACTGCACTTCGATAAAAACTGTTCTTAAATCTGGTCGTCCTTGTTCTTAATACCCTAAATCTCCTTCTCGATGGTAATAGTTCAAAGAGCTGATGTCCCGGATGAGAGGAGTTGTTAGGGATAACATTGTTTACCCTAACTGGTTTAGGTAAATAATAATATGTAATCATAGTTTATATGTTAAAGTGTCTGCAACTTTAACTGTGGGATAGTAATTAAGGGAGTGGTTGTGAAAGCACTTTAAAAGAAGCAAGACGACAGCTTGCTCTCTCTCTGGCTTTGATGATCCCTGATTACTGCAAGGACTCAAGACTGCATTGCTCGAATGGGAGAGAAAACAAAGGACTGACTTGTAAGTGAATTGACATAGGATATTCTACATGGACTTTGCTAACTGAATATCCCTGAATGGACTGACTAAATGATACATGACTATTGGACTGTTATTTTGACTATGCTATGAACTCATAATGGAATAAACTATATTTTTGATAGCACAAGCGTATCTGTTATTTTTACTGTATGTTAATAAACATACAAGCTTAGCTCACTCATTTATCTGTGTGCCTATCTGACTAACGCTGCACATTCTGTTTAGCTTGTCTTCCTAACCCTGGTTGGGGAAACCAGGCTTAACACTGGTTATGGGCCCAGAGGCTGCAAAGTCAGTTTAACTAGGATAAAACAGATTTATGTAAAAGTGAGAGTTTGTGTTGTTATACATTACAGTAAACAGACAGCTGTGTTTTATTAATTATAGTTTTATATCCATACAAAGAAAACATGGCACAAGTCAATTTACAAAGTTTGTCCCTTATATCCAAGCTGGATGGAACAAACTATGTATCATGGTCTATGAAATGTAGTCTGCTTCTACGAAGAGAAGGTCTGTGGAACATAATTGAAAATCCACCAAACGTAGAAGAATGGGATCCAGAGGATGAGGAAGATAAATTAAAGATAGAAGAATTTATGCATAAAAATGAACATGCTATTTGCATTATTGCTTTAACCTTAACTGATCAACAACTTGTTTATATCCACGGAGAGAAAACGGCTGTTGGGTGTTGGCAGAAGCTGAAGAGGTTTTATGTTCGAGATAATATTGGTGCTCACATAAATCTAACACGGAAACTTTTCAGTACACATCTCCAAACAAATGGTGATATGCTGAGTCATTTGAAAACTATGCAAAGCATTTTTCAAGAACTGCACGAGAAAGAGCTTATTTTCTCTGAACTACACCAAGTCTACATAATTCTATCTTCCCTTGATGAAAGTTATGACAACTACGTAACTTCACTTGAAATATTGCCAAAGGAAAGCTTAACTTTAACTGATATAACTGGCAGATTGATTGAAGAGGCCAGAAGAAGGCTTGAAAGAGATGAATTAAGGAGGCAGCAACCTCAAAAAGAAGATAATGAATCTCCTACTGCATATGCAATTAAAAAGTGCTTTAATTGTGGAGGAAGAGGACATTTGGCAAGATTTTGTAAAAAGGCAAAGCACCAGAACGCTGGCCAGAATACTAAAAGTCATCAAAAGATAAATAAAAATTTAGAGTTAGCCATGTATACTAACGGAGCTGTAAAAAATAATTTATGGGTGGTTGACAGTGGAGCATCTCATTGTATAACTAATGATAACAAACATTTTATTAAAATGTCCAAGAGTACACAGCAGATATCGTTAGCCAATGGCTGGAAACTGAAAGCTAAAGGTCAAGGTATAGCATATTGTTCTTTTATAAAAGAGAATGTAAAAATGTTATATGTACCACAACTTAAGTTTAATTTAATTTCAGTTAGAATTTTGGTTAAACTAGGATATGTAGTTATATTTAAAGGAGATAACTGCATAATTGAAAAAGAAGATAAGAAAATTACTGCATCTTTAAGAGGTGAATTATATGTGTTAAATGATGATGGTTTAAAGGTGGCTAACACGGTTTATGAAAATAAGAAACCTCATGATGAATGTATTCACTTGTTACATCGAAGGCTAGGGCATTTAAATTTTAAAATGCTTAAGAAAACTGTTGAATTATCTAAGGGAATAAGTTTGAAACCTTGTAATAAGTATTTGCAATGTAATATTTGCAATCAAAGCAAAGCCAGGGTCACACCGGCTAATAGAGTTGATGGATTTACTACTAAAGAGCCTTTAGAAGTAGTATTTGCAGATTTAATAGGTCCGAAAAAACCAAGTGTAGGAGGAGCTCGTTACATATTAAGTATAATGGACCACTATTCTAGATATGGGTTTTGCTATTTAATGAAGAGCAAAACTGAAACGTATCAAAATCTCTTTAATTGGATAAAATTTGCTGAAAGGAAAACTAAAAAGAAATTAGTAACTCTTATAACAGATAATGGTATGGAATTTACAAATAATAAATTCCAGAACAGACTAAGAATGTTAGGTATTCAACATAAAAAGTCTGCACCATATAGGCCACAACATAATGCCTTTATAGAGAGAAGAGGCCAAACATTACAATCAATGGCACGAACTATGATGTCTGATTCAGGATTACCTGACAATTTATGGGGAGAAGCAATAATGTGTGGTAATCATATATTAAATAATGTTGTTAATTCAACAACAGGTGAATTACCATTCACATTGTGGCATGGTACAAAACCTGATTTAAGTTACATGCACACATTTGGAGCACCAGCATGGGTGCATATCCCTACACAACTTAGACACAAAGGACAACATAGAGCTAAAAGATTATATTTTGTAGGATATACATCTAATCATAGATCTTATAGATTCTGGGAACCAGGTACATCTAGAGTTTACACCAGTGCTAGTGCAAAATTCCTAGAACATGTAGGATGGAATAGATTAGAGCAAGATTTAAATAATGAAGTAATTATTGAACCCTGCAAAAGGCAGAAAGATCAGACTAGTTATAAGAAGAGTCCAATTAAAGAAGAAGTCCACGAAGAGCAAATAGGACCAGAACAAGAGGAAACAGTTGATCAGGAAGAGTTATATAATCAAGAAGAGTTAATAAATGAAAGTCCACCTGTAAGTCCTGTAATACCTAGACGTACTACATGTGTAACTAGACCACCTGATAGGTATCAAGCAAGTATAGTTTGCCAAGTAACTAAAGTTCCAACTAGTGTAGATGAACTTAGGATGTATCCTGCTAAGGATCAGGAGAATTGGCAAAAGGCAATGGAAAAAGAACTAAATTCATTAAATGTTTTGAAAGTTTATGAAGATGCTAAATTACCTCCAGGAGAAAAATCCATTGGGTGCAAATGGATATTTAAAGTAAAAACTGGAAATGATGGGACTGTTACCCATAAAGCTAGGTTAGTAGCTCAAGGATTTAATCAAACTGCATCTGATTACGATGAAGTTTTTGCACCAAGTCTTAAAGCAACATCTTTAAGAGCAGCATTAGTGTGGGCAGCTAAGAAAAACTATGTCATTAACCATTTAGATGTAGAAACTGCTTATCTGCATGCACCATTGCAGCACACTATATATTTAAGAAAACCAGTAGGTATAAAAGACAATAAAGTAAATAGTAATGATTGTTGGAAACTCAAAAAGAGTCTTTACGGGTTGAAACAATCTGGGTTTGAGTGGAACCAATATATTGTGAAAGAGTTAAACAATATAGGTTTTAAATCTGGTTTAGCAGATCCATGTGTGTTTAAAAGAGAAAATAATGGAACGGTGTCATTATTGTTATTATTTACAGATGATATTGCTTTGATAACTAAGACTAATAATGAAGCTAATGAGATTATATCATTATTAGCCAAAAAGATAAAATTAAAGCATTTAGGTGAAATTAAAAAGTATCTAGGATTGAAAATTAACAAAACAAAAAATGGTTTTAAGATATCTCAAGAAGATAAAATTTGCCAATTAATTAAAACGTTTAAAATGGAACTTTGTAAACCGGCAAAGACTCCAATGAGTCAGGAAGTTTGCCAAACTGATGATCAAAGTCCCAAATTTGATAAGTCCATATATCAATCTTTGATTGGTAGCTTTTCATATATCATCAATTGGTCAAGGCCAGATATAGCTTATAGTGTAAATCAGCTGGCACGTTTTAATTCGGATCCACATCAATGTCATTGGCAATCATTAAAGAGAATTTTAAGATATCTTAAAGGAACAATGAACCATGCATTGTATATAGAACCAAAGGGTGATTTGAGTCTAAGTGCCTATGCAGATGCAAGTTTTGCAACTGATATAAACACTAGAAAATCAACATCTGGGATGGCTATATTATTTGGTAAGACACTAATAGGGTGGAGGTCAATCAGACAACAGCATATTAGCTTGTCCACGATGGAAGCGGAATTTTCATGTCTGTCATTATTATGCACTGACTTGATTTTGTACAAACAGTTATTATTAGACATGGGTATAACTGTAAAAGATTCCATTATTGTGTACGAGGATAACCAAGCAGCTATAAAGTTAGCTACTAGTATTGCTGTAAAAACTAGATCAAAGCATACTGACTTAAGATACTTAAATGTTAGAGAATCTGTAAAGAATGGGCTAATTAAATTGGAATACTGCATGACGGAAGAAAACATTGCAGACCAATTTACAAAAGCTCAAGGAGTAACTAAGTTTAAAGAGAGTTGTAACAAATATGATTTAAAGATGTAAATAGTTACCGTATATACTCGAGTATAAGTCGACCCGAATATAAGTCGAGGCACCCAATTTTACCACAAAAAACTGGGAAAACTTATTGACTCGAGTATAAGTCGAGGGTGGGAAATGCAGCAGCTCCTGGTAAATTTCAAAAATAAAAATAGATACCAATAAAATTACATTAATTGAGCCATCAGTAGGTTAAATGTTTTTGAATATTTATTTCAAAGAAAAACAGTAAACTAGCTCTGTAAGTGGAAAAGAGAGCCAACAAAACCAATATGGTATCAACAATAACTTTAAAAGTACAAAAACCTTAGCTCAATCAGCAACCAAGCTAAAACACAAGAGTTAAAATCCTTCAAAACTGGATTCCTCTTCATCATCTGTATGTCCAAACAGAGTCACTCTCTCCCTTGCAAGAAAAAAGCATGTGTATGTGCTGCATGTACATCCTGTTTTGGAGATCCACCATCTCTTTCACAGCTCTCCCTCATGCCTCCATTGCATGTGCACACATGCCATGGCTCAATAGTAGGTCAACATACAGATGTCACACTAGGTTCCCTCCTCAAAAGGAACATCCAACCTTTCTTGAGAAGTACAAACTTCATCTGTTCAGGATTGTGGTGACAAAGGTGAAGGAGGATGGGGCTGAGAGAAAGGAAGGGAAGAAAAGATCATTGACAGGGAGAAAGACAGGGAGAAACACCTGGAAGTGTGAGCCCTCGAGTTTCCTTAGGGAAGACCAGACAACAAGGGGAGAGGAGAGGAGGAGGAAGAGGAGGAGAGTTAAAAAAAAAAGAGTGGGAAGCCAACTCACGCGTGCCATCAAAGCCAGGGGGAAGTGGGGCTTTCTCCGCCTGCTGCTGCCAGAGGAGTGCGGGGGTGTGTGTGGGGAAAGGGGGTTCGTGCCGAGGCTCCGCAAGCGATTACCAGATTTTCAGCTCCGTTTGTTGGTGAAGCTGGAAGCGCGCAACGCAGGAGCTCACGGGGGCCCCGGGCGCCCGTTAATGGGGAAGGAGAGGCCGCTTGGGGTCGCCAGGCTCAGGCAGCCTCCCCCCCCAGCAGCGAAGAGCTGCTCCGGGGGCTCCCGCCACGGCGCAGCCAGGCACTTTGTCTCGCTGCCCCTGAAGCAGCTCTTCGCTGCTAGGCTAGGGGGTGGGGGAGGCTGGCTGAGCCTGGCAGTTTCTTTGCGAAGCTGGAAGCGCGCAACGCAGGAGCTCGCGGGGGCCCCGGGCACCCGTTAATGGGGAAGAAGAGGCTGCTTGGGGTCGCCAGGCTCAGGCAGCCTCCCCCCCCAGCAGCAAAGAGCTGCTCCGGGGGCTCCTGCCACGGCGCAGCCAGGCACTTTGTCTCGCTGCCCCCGAAGCAGCTCTTCGCTGCTAGGCTAGGGGGTGGGGGAGGCTGGCTGAGCCTGGCAGTTTCTTTGCGAAGCTGGAAGCGCGCAACACAGGAGCTCGCGGGGACCCCGGGCGCCCGTTAATGGGGAAGAAGAGGCCGCTTGGGGTCGCCAGGCTCAGGCAGCCTCCCCCCCCAGCAGCGAAGAGCTGCTCCGGGGGCTCCCGCCACGGCACAGCCAGGCACTTTGTCTCGCTGCCCCCGAAGCAGCTCTTCGCTGCTAGGCTAGGGGGTGGGGGAGGCTGGCTGAGCCTGGCAGTTTCTTTGCGAAGCTGGAAGCGTGCAACGCAGGAGCTCGCGGGGGCCCCGGGCACCCGTTAATGGGGAAGAAGAGGCCGCTTGGGGTCGCCAGGCTCAGGCAGCCTCCCCCCCCCAGCAGCGAAGAGCTGCTCCAGGGGCTCCCGCCACGGCGCAGCCGGGCACTTTGTCTCGCTGCCCCCGAAGCAGCTCTTCGCTGCTAGGCTAGGGGGTGGGGGAGGCTGGCTGAGCCTGGCAGTTTCTTTGCGAAGCTGGAAGCACACAACACAGGAGCTCGCGGGGACCCCGGGCGCCCGTTAATGGGGAAGAAGAGGCCGCTTGGGGTCGCCAGGCTCAGGCAGCCTCCCCCCCAGCAGCGAAGAGCTGCTCCGGGGGCTCCCGCCACGGCGCAGCCAGGCACTTTGTCTCGCTGCCCCCGGAGCAGCTCTTCGCTGCTGGGGGGGGCGGAGGAGGCTGCCTGAGCCTGGCAGTTTGTTTCCTGGGGAGTGCGGCGTTTGCGGTTCTCCTGTTCAGTCCTCAATGGTGAAAAGACTTTCGGAGCTGCAGGCTCTCCTTCCCCATTAACGGGCGCACTTCCAGCTTCGCCAAGAAACCGCCAGGCTCAGGCAGCCTCCTCCGCCCCCTCCCCTAGCAGCGAAGAGCTGCTCCGGGGGCAGCGAGACAAAGTGCCTGGCTGCGCCAGGGCGGGAGCCCCCAGAGCAGCTCTTCGCTGCTGGGGGGGGAGGCTGCCTGAGCCTGGTGACCCCAAGCGGCCTCTTCTTCCCCATTAACGGGCGCCGAGAGGAAGAGGGCCACCCTTTCCTGGGGAGTGCAGCGTTTGCGGTTCTCCTGTTCAGTCCTCAACGGTGAAAAGACTTTCGGAGCTGCAGGCTGAGGTGCAGGCTCTCCTTCCCCATTAACGGGCGTGCTTCCAGCTTCGCCAACAAACCACAGGCTCAGGCAGCCTCCTCCGCCCCCTCCCCTAGCAGCGAAAAGCTGCTCCGGGGGCAGCGAGACAAAGTGCCTGGCTGCGCCGTGGCGGGAGCCCCCGGAGCAGTTTTTCGCTGCTAGGGTAGGGGGCGGAGGAGGCTGCCTGAGCCTGGCAGTTTGTTGGCGAAGCTGGAAGCGCGCAACGCAGGAGCTCGCGGGGGCCCCAGGCGCCCGTTAATGGGGAAGGAGAGGCCGCTTGGGGTCGCCTGTGAGGCCCTCAGCGGGTAGACAGCCGCGGCGGCGATGCTGCCCTGGAGGCGCGATCGGTTGCAGCCACGCCAGCACTGGCTAGGCATGGTGCCTTAGCGGCTGACTCGAGTATAAGTCGAGGGCGGTTTTTTCAGCACAAAAAATGGGCTGAAAAACTCGACTTATACTCGAGTATATACGGTAAATTATTATTTAACCTAAAAGGGGATAATGTTAGGGATAACATTGTTTACCCTAACTGGTTTAGGTAAATAATAATATGTAATCATAGTTTATATGTTAAAGTGTCTGCAACTTTAACTGTGGGATAGTAATTAAGGGAGTGGTTGTGAAAGCACTTTAAAAGAAGCAAGACTGCAGCTTGCTCTCTCTCTGGCTTTGATGATCCCTGATTACTGCAAGGACTCAAGACTGCATTGCTCGAACGGGAGAGAAAACAAAGGACTGACTTGTAAGTGAATTGACATAGGATATTCTACATGGACTTTGCTAACTGAATATCCCTGAATGGACTGACTAAATGATACATGACTATTGGACTGTTATTTTGACTATGCTATGAACTCATAATGGAATAAACTATATTTTTGATAGCACAAGCGTATCTGTTATTTTTACTGTATGTTAATAAACATACAAGCTTAGTTCATTCATTTATCTGTGTGCCTATCTGACTAACGCTGCACATTCTGTTTAGCTTGTCTCCCTAACCCTGGTTGGGGAAACCAGGCTTAACAGGAGTCATTCAATATATTAAGTATCTTCCTCCTACATCTATTCCTATACAGTTCTTCCAAAGAGGGAAGTGAGCAGCCAATTATCTTTTGGGCTATCTTAATCACCCTCTGAATTGCCTTTTTCTCTGCCACTGTGCAGCTCAAGAACCATACATAGAGACAGTAGGATAATATACTCTCAATTGAACTCTGATAGAAAGTAGTCAATAGACTCTCAGCCAGTTGTTGTTTCCTGAGAATCCTTAGTAAATACAACCGTTGTGTGTATGTGGTAGAAATTAAACCAGGAATGGATGCAGCATTGTACTGGAGGAGAAGATGGATCATTTGCCATGAACATCTGTATAACATGCTGTTCAGGGGTTTTTTACTTGGGAAAAAGCTATGATTTGAATGCACAATACAAACATCATGATTAATGATTTGATTTTCCTCTGTTCTTGAAAAAAAAAGAGAAAAGCTTGGGACTATAGGTGTCAAAATTGGAAAATTGAGTAATTTTGCCTGTGTTTTTTGGATGAACAGTGATATATAGAAGCCATACTTTTCTTTGATCTTCCTTTGCATTTCTGAGAAACTGAAAAATATATTGCAGAAAAAGAAATATTTATGCAGCCATTTATTGCCATTTGTTATAGACACTTCTAATTTTCCAGAACACCAACCAAAGGTGTTTATGAGTGATACCTGACATGTGGCTTTGCATGATTTTTTTTTTCTTGTAGGTTACATAAACTTGAGAAAATGGTGCTTTAGATTGATATCATCACTTTCATGTGACTGGTCTATCCTTTTCGTGCTCTGTGCCTTGGACTGCCACCCACACCTTTGCAAAATTTCCCTCTCACACACAAATGAGCAAAGTGATAATCATTTAAAAATATTTTAAAAAGTGCACTGTTTGGTTAAAAATATGGACTTGAAATCACACTACATAAACTTGTGACATGATTGCATTTCACTATGAAATAACTTTTTCTCCAGGTTTTTTTTAATGTATTGTAATTGGTGGATTAATGACTATCCCACCATATCTTTGAAGGTCTCAAGAGCTAGTGTATCTGGCCAGTTCTGGCTTGTAAGCTAAGCAGAGTCTGATTAAGATGGGTGGCTGCTAGGAAGGACAGGTTTTTCTGGCAAAACAAGAAGTTGAAAACATCCTGTGAAGATGGTAATAGCAAACCACTTGTGTACTGTTGTTAAGGAAATGATGAAGTTGTGTCCACAAAACCACCAAGAGTCAAAGTTGATTCAAGAGTATCCTTATTATACCCTCTAAACCTGGGCATATGTAGATTAAAAAGAATAGTAACCTAGTTAAGGGATGCAGAGTGAGGGGATCTTTAAAGTTTGATAAAAGAAGAAAAAACGAGCAAAGGATAATTTCACGAAAACCATACACACATCAACAGCAAATTGGCACATGCTAAGAGCCTTGTCATCATCACCTCTTAATTGTCTTATCTCACTGTCTGAAAATAGAAAACTTGAAGTTATGAATATTGAAGCTGGAATTCCTGCATTAATTCATTGCAACTTTTATTCTATAAATCACTACTAGAGATATAATCATTATATTAAACAAACAAAAAAAATACTCATTTGGTCCTTGTTCAACGTTTCTGAAGTTGAAAGATTGGCTCTGATGTTTTTAGACTGCCTTCTTCAGATTGTTCCTTGAAGATTTCTTCCTTTTCCTTTTTTTTCCAGCTGCAAGATCAGATGAAGGTCTTTCATTGTCTAATTGCCTAATTTCCTTGGTAACTTTATTAAGATGCATCTGTCTCTCGATTCTAATCACATAAAGTATGTTGTGCAGCAGTGGGATTCTACCAGTTCACACCAATTCACTAGAACTGGTTGTTAACATTCTAAGCTGTTCAGAGAACTGGTTGTTAGAATAAATTAGTGGCTTAATCCTGTAAGGTAGGCAGGAAGGAAACATTCTGGAGTTACTTACAGAAACTGCATCTCCGTTAACCCTTATTACATTCTTGGCAGGACGAGACTTCCTGTCTCTGGAACTTCTCTGGAGTTTTTTCCCCTCCTTTGCTGGTACTTTGCTTGTGTGGAGTGACCATTCAAAGTTACAATGGCACTGAAAAAAGTGACTTATGACCATTTTTCACATTACGACTGTTGCAGCATCCCCACAGTCAAGAGACTTCAGGCGAGGGGATACGTGCCTCAATGTGAGTGATATTGAATTGGCCATGCCCAGCCAATAACATGACCACCAAGCCACGTCCACCTGGTCACATGATCACCAAGCCATGCCTACCAACTAAGCTATGTCCACAGGACCAGTTGTTAAAAAATTTGAATCCCACCCCAATGTTCTGCTAAATACATCCAAAATGCATGAATGAACTGGAAGGTGCTGACCAAAATCACCTCAATTTTCTCTACAATAGATTAGCTCCAATCCAAGAAACAGTAGATGGAATAGAATTTAGAGAACAGAAACATGCTCCATAAATATGCAAAACTTTTTGTATTTTCAGTACTACTATTAACAAAGGTAACAAAAATAGATAGCAAAGACGCGATTTTAATTCTGTTCTTTAATTCTGTTTTTTTCTCTTGTGTCCAAAATGCTTTTTCCTTTCTCCACTTTTATCTTTCCTTTGTAAAATTGAAACATACACATAGAATTGGCTGCAGGTATCACTTCCTTGCTGAGTGAGAATAGAGAAACATAAATGGTTTCACGTATATAGACACCATCTCCCAGACAACTTTTGTTTAGTTTTCCTTTCATTCTACATTGCAGTGAGGGAGGAAGAACATTTATGATTTTCAAGTTCTGTCTTATAATTCAATCTTATAATTGAAGAACTGAAATTTGTAACTGAAGAAATCTGAATTCTGTTCTCTGCACCATTGCTTATCAGGGATTTTCCCAGTTTCTTCTGATGTTTGTAAATATTGTCACTTATAAATGTTTTTTTTTTAATTTTTATTGGTTTTTAAGACAAACATAGATGAACAAAACATAAAAACATCAAGCCATCATCCATATATATACATACAGTGTGTCGGTTGTTTTACAAATTGTTTTGTGCTTCCATTTTGTAATCTTCAATTACAATTACATTATATATATTCTCATATTTTCAATCAAATATTAAATACATTAATATCATTATTAATCAATCATTTAACTATACTTTTATTCATTCATGTTTTACCAAATAATCCATATTTTACTTAATTTGTTTTATGACAGTTCGTATTATCATCTCAAATCTATCCTACAATCATTTTGTAGATATAATAAGAAAAGAATACATCTTTATATATTTATTATTTTCTAAGAATCTACATATTTCATCACCATGTTTTATTGTCTAACCATTGATAGAATAGATCCCAAATTTTATAAAATTGTTTATCATCTTGTTCTCTGATTTCAAATATCAATCTACTCATTTCAGCCCATTCCAATATTTTTTTTAATGATTTCCTCCTGTGATGGTATTTTTTCATTTTTCCAATTTTTAGCAAAAAGTGTTAATATATTTACAATCAAGTATTTCAATTCTTTACGATATATTTCAGGTAAAATTCCCAATAAAAATATCTCTGGTTTCAAGTCTATATGTTTTTTTGTCATTTTTTCCAACCACATGTGGATTTTAGTCCAATATTTTTTGGCATCCGCACAAGTCCACCACATACGGTAATATGAGCCAGGTATCTGATGACATTTCCAACATTTTTCAGATTTGTTCTTGAACATTCTTGCTATTCTTGTCGGGGGAAAATGCCACCTGTAAAACATCTTATACAAATTATCTTTACATGCTGTTACATTTTATAATTTTGAGACCACAGTTTTTGCCATTTCTCTAGATCAATCCCATGTCCAAAATTCTTTTCCCAAGCAATCATAGTTTCTTTAACTTGTTCTCCTAATTTAATTTCTAATAAATATCCATACAATTTTTTCATCAGTACCTGTCAAAACCTTATCTAAGTCAGTCAGTTTATCATAGAAACTTTTTGTTTTAGAATCTTTATCATACCTCAAATGTATTTGCACATATGAGAACCAATTCATTTTTAGAACTTGTTCCTCTAATTTTTGCATAGATTTAAGTTCACCCTTTTCATTCAATATTTCCCCATATCTAACTGTTCCTTTTTGTATATTACAGGATACGAAAATGCTTCAATAGTCGATAACCAGACTGGAATTTGCAAATAACATTGTCTTTTAATCTTCTCCCAGTTTAACCACAGAGATTCCCATATATAATGTCTTCTAAAATACCCCTGTGTTTTAGTTCCTTTGTACCATAAAAAAGCATGCCACCCCAACAACAAATCATGTCCTTCTAATGTCAACAATCTAGTATTTCTTAGTGTTATCCATTCCTTAACCCACATCAAATTTGTAGCTTGGTAATACAACTCCCAATTAGGCAAAACAAATCCTCCTCTTATTCTGGCATCTTGCAAAAGTTTTAACTTTATTCTCGCTTTCTTACCTTGTCATATATATTTCAACACAATTTTGTTTAAATCTTCAAAAGAATATTTTCCAAGCCTAACTGGAATTGTTTGGAATAAATATAAAATTCTGGGTAGTATATTCATCTTGATTGTTGACATTCTCCCTATTAATGACAGTTGTAAATTTTCCCATTTTGCCAAATCTAGCGCTATCTGCTGCTTAAGTTTGATATAATTATTCTCTTTTAGTGTACTACATCTTGCTGTCAAATATATCCCCAAGTACTTGATCTTATTCATGACCTGAATTTTCAATACATCCGCCAGTTCTTCCTTTTGTCTTGATAGCATATTCTTTGTCAAGATCTTTGTTTTATCTTTATTTTCAAACCAACCACCTTTCCATGTACCTCTATCTTTTCTATCAATTTTCATGCTGTTTCCAGTGGGTCTTCTAAAATGAAAACCTGCTAATGCTTGCAACTTAAATTCTTCCTTTTTAATTTTCATCCCTTTTATATCCTTTTCTTCTTTAATATTTCTGTTCAGCACTTCCAAGGTTAACACAAACAACAGAGGTGATAGTGGGCACCCTTGTCTTGTTCCTTTTCTTATATTAATAGAGTCTGTCAGTTCTCCCTCTATACCTTTGCCGTTTGCTTATGATATATAGCTTCTATTGCTTGAATAAATTTTTCAGCAAAGCCCATCTGTTCCAGCTGTAATAACATGAATCGCCAATTCACATTATCAAATGCCTTCTGTGCATCTAAAAACATCAAGGCCATTTGCTTTTCAGGATGTGCCTCATAGTATTCCAGTGTGTCTAAAATTATTCTTATATTGTCTTTAATTTGTCTCTGGCAGAAATCCATTTTGATCAGGATGGATAAAATTGTTTAAGTATTTTTTAAGTCTTTCTGCCAATATTGAAGCAAAAATTTTATAATCTGCGTTTAGTAAGGAAGTAGGTCTATAGTTCTTGATTTGTAATGGATTGGCCTCCTCTTTTGGGACAAGTGTGATATAAGCTTCTGACCATGATTTGGGTATTATCTTCTTTAACATAACTTCATTCATAACTTCTAGCAATGGAAGGTTCAATGATTCTTGTTTTATAAAATTTAAAAAATATAATTTAAAAAATATTTTATAAAATATAAAAAAAGTGTTTTATAAAATTCTGCCGGAAGTCCATCTGAGCCTGGTGCCTTTCCATTGTTTTGTTTCTTAAATGCTTCGGTTAACTCCATCTTCATTAAATTGCTTTCTAACATTGTTCCAATCTCTTTAGGTATCTGGGGTAGAATAGCATTCTGTAAGTACTGTTTAACTCTTTCCTCATCAATATTCTCTTGTGTGTATAGTTTCTCATAATAGTCTCGTATGATTTCCTTCTTCTCTTTACTACCATGGCAAACTTGGCCTTGGTCATCTATTAATTGCAATATTTTCCTTGATTCTTTCTCCTTTCTCAATTTATATGCTAACCATCTATCTGGTTTATTTGCATCTTCAAAGTAGTTCTGTTTCACACCTCTGATTTTCTGTGCTAGTTCTTCTTTTTCTATTAGCCCCATTTTATGTTTAATTATATCCATTTTTAACTTAATGTCCTTTTTCTGTGGCATTTTCTGTAGCTCTTTTTCAAGTCCTTTATACTCATCCTCTAATGCCTTAGAGGCTAGTCTTTTTATGGTATTTCTTTTCCTTGTATAATCTATTATGAAGCCTCTGGCATATGCCTTCATTGTATCCCATACGTTCTGCATTGATGTATCTTCTTTTTTGTTTTCTCTAAAGAAAAAAGCCAGTTCTTTCTCCATCCACTGTGTGAAGTCTTTTTCCTTTAATATAGTATTATGTAACATCCATCTAGATCTTCTTCTTTGTCCTTTCTATTTAATTGTCATTGGATTGTGATCTGCCCAAGTACTTGTTTCAATATTTATTTCTTGAATATTAGCTAACAATTCTGTTGACATCCATATCATATCTATTCTGGACCATGATAAATGTCTATTTTACTAGAAGGTGCATTGTTTAGTCTTAGCATTTCTCCATGTATCTTTTCAATTTATTTCATCTATCATTTTAAAAAAAGATTTAGGGAGAGTCTTTCTGTTTTGCTTTGTTGTTTTCTGTGCTGTATAGTCCAATTTATTATCTACAATTCCATTAAAGTCTCCCATCATAATTATATTAGCATAGTCCAGTTCAATTATTTTCATATGTAATTTTTTATAAAATTCTTCTTGATTATCATTTGGGGCATAGATTGCAATCAGGAGTGTTTTCATATTATTGTCCATTACTTCTACCATTAGTAATCTTCTATCATCATCGGTATAGATCAATTTTGCTGGGACAATATCTTTAATGTATAAAACCACTCCTCTTTTCTTGCATTATGTCAAAGAAGTAAATATTTTCCCTAATTTTGGCTTTATCAGCAATTGTTCATGTTGCTTTTTACCATCTACTTCTTGTAGGCAGATTATATCTCTAATTTATGGAAAGTTTCCCTTCTTTCAAAAGCTAAGTCCATTTATGTTAATTTAATCCATTTTTTCTCTTCCATGGTTATATTTTGTAGTTAGGTTTAGCAGCTCTTGTCCTTTAATTTCCACCTTTCCGCCTACTGCACCTTCTTTTTCAGTTGCTATTTGGCGGTCCTCTTGGAATTCAATTAGTGACATTTCTTTTTCTGCCTCCTCCTCTTTCCCTCCAAAATATTCTGTGTAAAATAATTTAGCTTTTTCAATTGAGTCAATTCTATGTTTCTGTTCTTGCCATGTGAACATTAAACCTTCTGGAATCAGCCATCTCTAATTCGCCTCTTTTTAAAGTAGAATTTTAGTCAGAAATTGGTATTCTCTTCTCATCCCTCTCACTCTTCTGGGTACTTGTTTCAAGACCACAATCTCCTTGTCTTTATATTTCAATGTTTTCTCTCTTGCCACTTGCAATATTTGCATTTTAATGGCTTTCTTTGTAAATCTGATGTGAACTTCTCTTGGTAAGCTATTTCTCATTGCATATCTTGTGAAGACTCGATAAACCTCATCTATTCCATCCATCATCTTCTCTTTACTTATTTCCAAAGCTTCAGCCAAAATTTCTATCATTGTCTCAGCTAGGTTTTTTCCCTTTTCTTCCTCTATGTTTTGGAATCTGAGATAAAATTCTGATCTGTCCATCTCCCATCTCAGCATCCCACTTTTATCTTGTTCCACCACTGCTATCAATATCTCCAATCTTCTTATCTCTTTGTTTATCTTCTTCTTCCATTTTTTGGAATCTCTCATCATACTTCATCATCATTTGTTGAATGTTCTCCACCTTTTCATCAGTTTTCCCTGTTCTTTGTTCAATGTTCTCTGTTCTCTTTTCAATATTCTCTGTTCTTATTTGTATATTTTGAATTCCTTGCATAATCATCTGCAGCATCACTTTTTCCTTTTCTTTTTCTTGCTGTAATATCGTCTGTATTGAACATTGTCCTCCAGATGGTGAAGAGGAAGAAGTAGAGGTTGAAGAGCCAGGGGCTGTTAGTTTCCTACTCATTTCAGACAATTCAAAATCTTCAGGTTCTTCTAGACCTTAATCTACTTGTGAAATAACCAATTGTAATTCCAAGTAAAAATAATGGGAAAAAAGAAGCCAAACAATAACAATAACTATTTATTATTATTATTATTATTATTATTATTATTATTATTATTATTATTATTATTATTATTATTGTTGTTGTTGTTGTTGTTGTTGTTGTTGTTGTAGTATACCTTAATACAATCAATTGGTTAGATGGCAATAAAAACTCATAAATGGAAGAAAAGACACACACACACAAAAGAAAAAAATGTTAAATCCTGGAAAAGGCAGAAAAGTAGAAAATAAAAAACTAAAGAAGAGAAAAGAAAAGTTCTTCAGGTTCTTCAACACCTTAATCCAATTAAAAAGTCTCAGGTATAAAAGAATGAATAAGAAAAAAAAGAAAGCCACACAAAAAAAAACCCAATATGGAAGATAAATCAAAAAATTTAAAAAAATACAAGGGAGGGAGAGAGAAAAAAAAGGAAAGAGACTACTCCCTTAAAAAGAAGAAAAAAAGGAAGGAAATAATTAATACTAAAGTTTTTTCTTTAAAATAAAATGCAAACATAAAAATTAGACTTCAAAAACAAAAACAAAAACAAGCTCCAAAAGGCCAACAATCCAAAATAGCTATTACAAAAAGTAAGCTAGTAAGGAGGGGGTTTGTTAAAGTAAGAAATAGCCCAGCTTAGAAAAAAGTAGAAAGAGCACACTGCACCTTGTTTGGTTATCCAAGGCTTTTGTTAAAGTTTATAACTCTCTTCTCCAGAATCTTATCACCTTTTTTTTCTATAGACTTCAACACCAGACTCTAGCTATTGATAGAAACCCAGAAGAGCACCTGTAATAATACTCTCCCATGCTCTTCCCTCTATCTTATCAAACAGGCAATGTCCTTGAAAAGAAATCTCAGTTTTCTCAGCTTTGTCTGGTCAAGTAAAAAAAAGAGATACAATATTTCCAAGCCTCTAGTTGGCAGTATAACAAAGTTTCTTCTGCTTTCACTTTCCCCCTCCTTTTCCAAACAAGATATAATAAAAATTAATTAAAAAGAGAAAAAGATATTAAAAAAGATGACTAGAAGGGAGTCTCTAGCCTAGAATATTATAAACTCAGAAAGGAGAGAAAGGAGAGATGGAAAAAAAATGCAGTCCAGTTTCAAACTATAAAATCATGTGTCGAAATCCAGCAATGAGAAAATAAAAATATTACTTTGGCTTCCTGTTTAAAATTGCTGCTTAATCACTGTCAAAACTTTTACAGATTCTTTCTTTTCCTTAGGGTGTCCTTTCAAATCTTAAAGTAAAGAAAAAAAATCTCACCAAACCAGCACACCTTCTCTTTCCGTTCTCTTTTGTTTCAGAGCTGTCCCAACTTCAGCAGCTTTAATGGCTGCCTCTTTGCTGCTGACAAAAAGAGCTTCTCCTGGATCTACCAGGGACTTTGCAGTGTCCCTGGGATTGACAGGATGCACTCTTTACATTCACCGTCTCTTTGGGATGGTTTAGATCTGTTTGGACCGTCCAGGAGCAAAGTTATTGGCAGCGATCTCAGACCTCCAAGATCGCATGCCACATTGTTGTGATGCGAGCTCTGCCCTCCCGTCATTTATAAATGTTGATGAACTAAACGTATTTAAGCACTGGTCTTCCCTTTTATATTTACAGTTTAATTACAAAAATTGTTATTATGGTCAGAGATATGGCTTGAAGAATGGTCATTGAGTCAGAAAAGAAGTCAGTAATGGGTCAGTATGCAAGACATCACATAAAGTAATAAGCCTTACAGAAATATGCTATTTTCAGACATAATCTGTATAGTCTTGGCTATAGCTCAGGGCAGTCAAACTCCCAACCTGTGGGCCAGATATGTCACATGCTGGCCACACCCACACCCAGGTTAGGAAAGAGGGAAAAAGTCCTGATATGTCACATGATGCTGCCGTGATGACGTGAGTTTGACATTGCTACTATAGCTATTTTGTTTTATTCATGGCAGTTTTAGCCTCAAGTCCTTCAAATTAGCCAAGCTTCAAAATAGCCAAGTAACATATGGTCTGACTTCTGAAAACTAGTCTGAACCCACAGAAGTTTCTGGATGTGTGTAGAATGCATTACTATAATCAGACCTGGAAGATAAAAAGCACATTCAATATTATTCTAAACTTATTGACAATGTTTATAAAAGCTAATAATATGTGGTCCTGGCCAATGAGTCAGAAAGAAAAGGTTCTGGATCAGTGGTGGGATTCAAATTTTTTTACTGCTGGTTCTGTGGGCATGGCTTGGTAGGCATGGCATTGCTTGGTGAGTGTGGCTTGGTGGGCATGACCAGCTGGGACTTGGGAGGCAGAGAATAGATGGGGGCAGGGCCAGTCAGAGGTCTCAAAACTTCCGCTACTGGTTCTCCAGAACTGGTCAGAACCTGCTGAATACCACCTGTGTTCTGGATCCATTACTGTGTATCAATTCCTTCTGAGGAGAGTAACCATTCAGAGCAGGGAATTCACTGACTTCTTTGGGAGTCCTCAGCTGGGGTCATGTTCAGCTGGTGCATGGATCTAAATGAAAGGATCTGACTCAGCTTTTTTTGAGAATTGTCCTCACATGAAGCCATGCCAACTCATCCTGGTCTTGACATTTGTAAAACCATTACACAATAGTATCTAGTGAGCCTTATAAGCTATCATTGTAGCTCAAGGGCAGGAAAATATCTGTCCAAGTTCTGCAGGCAGTTCAAATTCTATGTCTGGGCAGAATAGCTCAACTTAGTATGGGAAAAGATGCCACCTATAGTGGAAAGTCTGCTATTGCTTTTTTGAGCAGTACCCATTTTAATACAAAAAGAATTATGGTTACACAACAGTTGCAAAAGGACAGCAAGTCTGTTAAATCAATTGTATTACATATGGATAACAGTGGGTAAGTCACTGTGTTCTTCTAAAGCTATATGTAAAAGTAAAAATTAAACAGCAATAAACCTTCTTAGCGTAATTGGGAGGAAGGAAGGGAATGCAGCCACAAAGTTGATATTTAAGTAATATAATTTGAAAACTGGTAATTTTCAGGTTTTGGTAATTTTTGTTAAGACAGAAAAAAAAAAAAACAGCTTCACAATATCATTGCTGATGAATCTGGCAACACTTTCCTGTACTAAAATAACTAGAGCAGAAATGTTAGTTTTGCTTTATACAGCTGTTTTCTTACATGCAAAGTAAACCAAGAAGAATTAAAGCCAATGTTCTCTCTGTTGGAAAAAGTAATTCCAAAGTCCAAGCTTCCCTTTAAGTCAAGCTCGGCAGTTGAAAATAAAACATTTTTTAGTTTCAACACTTCCTTGCCATATAAACTGCCTCGAAATTTCAAACAGATTTTATTATTATCCCACATTCAAGACGTTTGAATTCCTGCTTAATGATGAATTTGTTGAGCAGCCTCAGAAGACTGGATGTTTTTTACTGGCTTCCTTCTATAATTGGACAATGTATCAACTGTATCAGATTTACAACTATTTAAAAGGAGATGTAAAAATAATAGTAAATAGGCATTTGAAAAGTGAACTACTTGTCAGAATTGCACTTGGACTTATATACACTATAAAAGTGTTGTTAATGTTTATTGGATTAAATTTTCTACTTTATTACTTTCTGCATCATAACCAGATGAGAAAGCACCCATGACAAATGTTGTTAACACTGTTTGTGAGAATAGATAATTAAGTGTTGGCATTGCAGAACTGCTAAATTTCTTGGGACATATCCACATGCATTATTCTACTAACTTGTTCTACACAAACTTGGATTAATATTATAATTTTGTATACCTTGAATTATGAATAAAATATCGAGGCATACTTATCCACTGGATACAATTAAAATATTAGAAATACCAATGAAAATGTCTTAGTAGAGTGATCATAATTAAGAAATGCAAGATATTTATTAAATATTCAACGTTAGTATTAAGAAGTGTCTTCCTGAAACACATTTCTTGTTCCATTACAGATTTCAATGGCTTATTAATTATACTTAATAGCTACTAGCAAGTTTTAAATTCCCACTGTTATAAATTTGAACAACAAATTCAAGATAAAAGATCTTTCTCATGTGAAAATGTATGTTTCTTATAAAAGCAAGCAAGTTTAAACTCCTAGTTTAATAAGTATTTCTCTGTTGTTAGAAGATATCAGTTAATTTTCTAAGTTAAAAAAACTTGCACATAGATAAAACAGTGTTTTCATAGGTCAAGGAAAAAGAAAATAATTATAGGATCCCTTGAATTGCTAAAAGGAATAACAAAAAAGCAACAGAAACCATAGATAAAAATAACAGGAAAAAAACCATTGAAATCAGCTTAATTAATAAAATAAATAAATTGTCCATCTCACCATCAGAGGATTCCAGGTGGCTTACAGACAAGATAAAAATAATAATATAAACATTAAAATTATAAGTTACAACATTAAAATGAACAAAGATGGCTTAGGAAGGAAGCAATATACAACAAGGTGGAGATTGTATCTTCTCCACTAACCATTGCCCCATCAGGACCTGGGCCAATTGGGAGAGATTATTTCAAAGAATTAAATAATTTATTATATGTCTTAAAATGCTAAGCAAAAGCTAAAAAAGAAATTAGGAAAATAAATTATACTACTGTGTGGGGACTTCCAAGAAAGGCTGGAAAGAATGGCTAGCAGAAGTGTCATGTTGATGGATGGTGCCTTGACCTCCCTTACTGTCTGGGATTTGTCTCCCGTCTAGAGTAGACCATGGCAACTGTATACCTGAATGATCATTCCTTTCCAATTTTTATCCTTCCCATATCAGCAGGAAGACAAGTCTTGCTGGCTGGCAACTGTGACAACTGGTCTACCATGCCTAACAAAGATGTTTGTTCTCTCTCCAGTATTCCCATACGACTCTTTTGTATCCTTCAATGGTTTACACAAATGGATGTCTTCCCAGCCCCTTTCCATAATATCTCCCTTGACACTAATGCACAACCTTTCTTTTCCCCCTTATTGTAGCATCACTGTTTTAATGCTATGATAATCAAAGCAAGAATGGAGGGAAGTACGGTGGCTTAAGTGATTAGGATACTGGGCTGGCGACAGGCATGCATGCATTTGAGAGCCAGTGGCTGCCACAGAATGGAGTGAGCTCCCATCACATGTTCCAGCTCCTGCCAACTCAGCAGTTTGAAAGTGGGTGACCATAAATAGATGGGTACCATTTCAGTGGGCAACTTAATGGTGACATGAAAGGAGCCTTCAACAGGGCATTTCTTGGGCAACAGTGATTCTTTCAACCTGGAAGAATAGAATAGAATAGAATAGAATAGAATAGAATAGAATAGAATAGAATAGAATAGAATAGAATAGAATAGAATAGAATACATTTTTGGCCATGTGTGATTGGACACACAAGGAATTTGTCTTGGTGTAAATACATAAAGAAAAGATACATTCGTTAAGAATCAAGAATCATAATGTACAACACTTAATGATAGTCATAGAGTATAATAAACAATCAAATCATACTAGGAAACAGTCAATATAAATTGTAAGGATACAAGCAACAAAGTTACAGTCCTACAATCACAAACAGGAGGGGGATGGGTGATGAGAAGATTAACAGTAATAGTAGTGCACACTTTGTAAATAGTTGAACAGTGTTGAGAGAATTATTTGTTTAGCAGAGTGATGGCTTTTGGAAAAAAACTGTTCTTATGTCTAGTTGTTCTGCTGTGCAGTGGTCTATAGCGTCATTTTGAGGGAAGAAGTTGAAACAGTTTATGTCCGGGATGTGAGGGGTCTGTAAATATTTTCACAGCCCTCTTTTTGACTCGTGCAGTATACAGGTCCTCGATTGAAGGCAGGTGGGGAGGAATTGTTTTTTCTGCAGTCCTAATTATCCCCTGAAGTCTGTGTTTGTCCTGTTGGGTTGCAGAATCAAACCAGACAGTTATAGAGGTGCAGATTATAGACTCAATAATTCCTCTGTAGAAGTGTATCAGCAGCTCCTTGGGCAGTTTGAGCTTTCTGAGTTGGCACAGAAAGAACAGTCTTTGTTGTGCTTTTTTGATAACGTTTTTGATGTTAGGCGTCCATTTTAGGTCATGTGATATAGTAGAACCTAGAAATTTGAAGGTCTCTGCTGTTGATACTGTGTTGTCTAGTATTGTAAGAGGTGGTAATATGGGAGGGTTTCTTCTAAAGTCTACCACCATTTTGAGTGTGTTCAGTTCCAGATTGTTCCGGTTACACCACGAGGCAAGTTATATAACTTATTGTCTGTATGCAGATTCATCGTTGTCTCGAACGAGACCAATCATTGTTGTGTCATCAGCAAACTTCAGTATTTTAACAGATGGATCATTTGAAATGCAGTGATTGGTATATAGGGAGAAGAGAAGTGGAGATAGCACACAGCCTTGGGGGCCCCCTGTGCTGATTGTACAGGTATCGGATGTGATTCTGCCTAGCTTCACCTGCTGCTTCCTGTCTGTTACGAAGCTTATGATCCACTTACAAGTGTGTTCAGGTACCGCTAGTTGGTTTAATTTACTTAGAAGAGTGTCTGGAATGATGGTATTGAATGCTGAACTGAAGTCTACAAAGAGGACCCTTGCGTAGGTATTTGGAGATTCAAGGTGTTGTAGGATGTAATGCAGAGCCATGTTAATAGCATCATCTGTTGATCTATTTGCTCGGTATGCACACTGCATGGGATCTAACAGCAGATCCATGATGGTTTTCAGATGGGACAGAACAAGCCTCTCAATGATTTTCATAACTACAGGTGTTAGAGCAACTGGTCTGTAGTCATTCAGTTCCTTGTTGGAGGGCTTCTTTGGCACTGGGATGATGGTAGAACGTTTGAAGCAGGAAGGAACATAGCACATCTCTAGTGATCTATTGAAGATTCGGGTGAAGATGTGGGCCAATTGGTCAGCACAGACTTTTAAGCAAGAAAGAGTTATCTTGTCTGGCTCTGGTGCTTTTCCTGGCTTCTGTCTGTGTAATAGATCTTGCACTTCTTTTTCTGTGATCACCAGAGGTTGTGAGCCCAATAGATTGGGGCCAGTTTTAGGAGCTTGGCTGTTGTTGGTGTGTTTGAGATGTGGCTTGGGGAGATAGGTGGCTGTAGTTTCTTTTCAAATCTGCAGTAAAACACATTCAGGTCATCTGCTAGTTGTTGATTTTCTTCTGCCTGGGAAGGAGGTTTGCTGAAGCCAGTGATGTTTTTAAGAGTTTTCCACATATTTGCTGGTTCATTTGTTGAGAACTGATTCTTTAACTTTTCAGAGTAGCTTTTTTTTGCTGTTCTGATCTCTGTTGTTAATATGTTTCTGGCCTGGTTGTATCGCATTCTGTTACCTTTTCTCCTCTTTGGAACGATGTAGCTGCTTAAGTTTAGCTGTGAACCAAGGTTTATTGTTACTGTATATTTGCAGGTTCCTTGTTGGTACACATAAGTCTTTGCAGAAGCTAATATATGATGTTACAGTATCTATGAGCTCATCTAGGTCTGCAGAGGCATCTTCAAAAACATTCCAATTAGTGCAATCAAGGCAGGCCTGGTGTTTCAGCTTTGCCTCATCCGACCAAGTCTTCACTGATTTAATTGTTGTTTTAATAGTTTTAAGTCTTTGTCTGTAGGCAGGTACAAGATGGTCAGTGGTCAGAGTGTCCCACAGTACTCCCAACACAAATATACAAACAGTAGTAAGAATGGAACAGGTTATTCTTTAGTTCTGAACTTTCTGAAAGGAATCAATGACTTTTTTTCATGGAGATGCACGTGCGGGAGGAATCTGAGAACTAAACTATGATAAGATTTATGGGATTTATATAGGGCTAGGGAAAGCCGAATTGGCTCTGAAGCAAACTGGTATAACCTGCCCTAGTTTTTATTTGAATTTATTGAAGAGGGTTCATGATTCACTTCATGATGTTAGACTATTTTGTTTATAAACTAAATGAAACAAAATCCAAATATTGATACTATTTATTTATTCAGACTCCCTTTGTATACCAGTGGGATTGGCATACATTTCTGATAATGTTTACTGCCTAAAATGTACAAAACCTCACAAAATACAGAAAGGGGAATTTTTTAGATAAGTATAGAGTTCTTACAATTACAACTCAATCTTGTAAGTTTATTTTGTGTCAGGGAATCTAACAGAACATGTGTCTTTTAAAAATCTTCTCTATGACCAACGGCTTCTCTTCCAAAAGTAGCTTTAAGTTTCTTTAAGAGGGTTAAGGTTGGGGTAGCCTCTAGTGGCAATTTTCACTTAGCATGAACTAGAAATAGGAAAAACTTGAAGAAAAAGTGGAGAGCTGCATTTTAGATGAATGTTTTATAGTTTATATTTCAAAGGGAATGTTAAAGATGCGTAAATATATAGAATACATCAGTGTACATTTATCTCACCCATGAAATTCGTGAACTTACAGTATTATAAGAAACATGCATTATAGTTACATAAATGAAAAGAATTTTAGTTACGAATATCTGAAGAATTAAAATAAGATAAATTATGATTTTTTATTTAAGATTTTTTAAAATTAGTGTTGAATTTATTAAATAAATCTGCATGTTTTTCCTTTCACTGATAGAAAAATGTTTGTTTATGTTGATAGCATTGTGCTAATTATGATATAGGACTAACTTACAATATATTTCAGGGTGAATTAAAATTATTTCCAGTGTGTGTTTCTTTTCCTTTTATATAATAGAAGTTGTATTTGTGGATCATTCTCATTCTCATTTTAAGGATATTAACTAAATCTCATTTGACAATAAAATAATATCTTGCCTATTATGTTGATCAGCTATAAATGAAAGATCTTGATGAAAATATGACCCATTTTTAGTTAAACATTATTTAAATATGCCACCCTGTCTCATTATTGTGAGACTTATTTTGGAAGTATTGTTTTTATGAAACTGGAATGCTTCAGAATTAATGTTGTAATTTATCAAGTGTCCTGCAATCTATTATTAGGACGGCTATTTGTTTTTCTTTTTTTTAATGTGCCTGCTTGAGAATTGGAATCAGTGAGATTATCCCATCTTCCATGCTATGCTGTAGTTCACAGACAGAAACTGGCACAACTTCCTTAATTTCCACAATACATTCAAGGAGTTATGGTTACAAAATGTATTAAACGTGTAGCCCAATACTTAATTATACAATGTTAATACCAGTCTTTTCTCAATTATAATATTTAATAATAACAACCATACTATTTCCTCCAATCTAATTATATAAATAATTATTACATTGTGCAAATTGTTGTTCTGTTGTGCCATGTGTTTATAATAAATTCATATGCATGAAATATATGTTTTAAAATATTACAACTATTTAATTGATGCTTTCGTAAAAATAGTGATTTTTTTTACTATTTCATTTCATTATGTAGCTAATACATAAAACAATAAACAATAACACACCTATCTTAGCAGAAAAAGCAGAAATGGATTTAAAAGCAGGAACAAATGCTTGCCTAATTTCAAGAAGTTATAAATAATTGTTCTCTTTTATTTTATTTTTTAAATTTTAAATAAACTTTATTTACAAGAATTAAAAACATACAAATTTGAAAATACAAAACCAATAATGTATACATAACACATTCCTCTTTACATGTGATATCAAATTTGATACGTCCTGATAATCATTATTAATACTTCTCACAATTCCATTAACTATCAAATCTTAATCACCACGTAACTTGCAATACTTTACTAATCTTCTCATTGAATTATAACTATTTACTAATTAATAATAAATAATATATTCATACTTTTTAAATAATAAATAATAAAATATAGTGAATATAAAATGCTAGTAATAATAATGTAGAAGAATAGAATATTTAACACCTTTGTTATTTTTGTACATTTCATAAAGACAGTTGCATATAATTTGTTTCTAGGGTTCATTTATGTGTTTTCCCTTTACGGTCTACCCAGTTGTACCATTTGTCCCATATCCTATAATAATCTGTGTCCTCCTTCCCATTGATTTTGAGTGTGACCCTCTCCAATTGGGCACACTCATACATTTTTTGAATAGTAATATGTATCGGTGGTACATTTGGATTCTTCCAATATTGTGCTAATGAAATCCATGCCGCTTTCAATAAGTGGATGGTCAGATATCTTACTTTAGGGGTATAATCCCCTTTAATCATTCCCAACAAGAACAGTTCAGGTTTCCACTCCAGCCCACACTCTATAATTTCTTCTAATCCTAGAATTGAAGCAAAATTTTTGCAGACAAGATAGTAGTTGTCATAAAGTACAGGATGTATACAAATTATATTTAGGAAAATACACAGCCTTTCAAAGGTATTGTAGAGAATCTTTTGATGAACAGATTAAGTGGTGACATCTCATTGTTAATGAAATATATTTGGAACAGTAATCAAGTTATACAAATGTTGCAGTAAGCTTTTAGTGTCACTGGTAGATAAGCTAGATATTTTCATTCCCTAATGTTGTCATGGGGAATTCATCAGTCCATTATGTAAAATGGTTGGGAACAATCCAAGATAACTAACTATCTAAGTCGCATTTAGACTTATATACCGCTTCACAGTGCTTTACAGCCCTGTCCTAGCAATTTACAGAGTCAGCATATTGCCCCTAACATCTGGGTCCTCAATTTACCCACCTCGGAAGGATGGAAGGATGAGTCAACTTTGAGCCTGGTGCCAAAAACTGCCAAATTGCAGGCAGCCGACAATCAGCAGAAGTAGCCTGCAGTACTGTGTTCTAACTACTGTGCCACCATGGCTCTTTGATATGTAAACCAGGAGAGGCATGAAAGAGTGAGACTAAAATGGAACCTAAATTAGATAAATAAGTAAATAAAAATATTGATTCTTCAAAAGGATCCATGATCAGTATTGGAAATAGAAAACACAAATTTGAGCATAAGCAAAGAAGAAAACAGTATTTTAAGTGTGTTCAGAGCTTGCATATAATTAGCTATTTTTCCTGATTTATAATTTATGAACAAGTATTTAATTTTACACAACTGCTCTAAATGCCCAGTGCTTTTATTTTAAAAACCAAGCAACCTCAAAGTTCATGCTTTTATCTGCTCATGAAAGGAATGGCATTTGCTGGGTTCATCAGAGAATGTGATAAAAATAGAAATGTATTTGATCAAATACCAAATTTGCTGCATAACTTGTGGTCAAAGAAAGGCAGTTAGCTACAATCTTCAGTCAGTATTTACATTCAACAAGTTCATTTTAGTTAAGAGTGTGGTCCCGTGTATTGGGATATGCAACCAGTTGCACTCTTGGGATGCATTTTGACATACTATATACATGGAGATACTTAAACAAGTAATGATGAATCAACTATGCACAAAATAAACGACCAAATGGTCTTAAAAGGTTTAGAGGACAATTTGTAAAACTGTTTCACAGCATCAGCTGCACAAAGTGATGCAGGGTGGGCTTGGCTCTGATTTAGCAGATCTTCTAGAAAAAAAATGAAGTCTCTTCCTCTGGATTTCTAATGATTAACTTCTTCAGGCAATTCAAAACTGGATTAAACCAAGAAAGACCTGTCTAACCCAAAACGATTGAGAGTAGACATTTAATTGATAATATTATGTTAAGCAAATATATACATATACAATTATGTAGTGCTGCCATCCATATTTCTTATCTACCCAAGGCTTTGAAACAACTATCAAAATATCATTTAGCAGCTAAATCAAGTATTTTCTTGTACGACTGATTTTTCCTTTTCTTATTTTCTATTAATTTCAATTTGCCATTCAATGTCCTCATTGAGAAATATGCTACAGAACATTACATTATGCAGCTTCCATTTATTAATTCATCTACTACAATTCTTATTCATCGTGCTGACTCTCAAAGCATCCAGATATTTGCCTGTGTTGAATTACAAAGTATGCAGGATATTTTATTTTCAGCTTCAGTTACTTGTAATCACCTTAACATTAAGGTGTATGAAGAAATGAAAGTAGTTATTACTTTCTTATTGTTGGATTATTTTAGTTAGGCTCACAAATGTGGTGTATGGTTTCCTGCCTAGGCAGGGGTTGGACTAGAAGATCTCCAAAGTCCCTTCCAACTCTGTTATTCTATTTTCTATGTTCTAAATCAGACTCATTGATGTCACTCTGTGGTTTGTTCAGGGGTGTTGGAGAGTCAATTTTTAAAATTTCTTTGATCTCTTCGTGCTTATCTCCTATTGCTATATCTGCTAAACGGAGGAGTAACTCAGGAAGATTTTATCTAATAGTTTCCCTTCAATGTTCCCCCCTAGTCATCCAGACAAAAACTGTGTTGGAATCAGTAAGTTTTTGAAAGGAAATGCCTTGCATATGGGCTGCTATCATTTGTTTCATTCATAGAGTGATTCCTCACAACCTTCTCACTTTTAAAAAGGTTACCAACTGTTTCTATAGGAGATGTCTACATGTTTCTACCTAAAAAGACTGAGGAGGACGTCTTAAAGGTCTATGCTCTGCAAATAGTGGTCTCCCTTGTTATGAACTAATAAAGGCGTTTAATAAAGTTTTAACAACCTTTAGTAAAAAGCAGGGTTCTAATCCTGCACTTCTGATTGGCCGATAATAGCGACATTGGATTGGTCCTTTCTGGGAAATCTGATTGGCTGTTAACGGGCCAACTCTCATTGGTTCAAGAGTTTAACACTTCCATGTTTTTCATTGACTAATAGGACAGCAGCCAACCCTATAAAAGGGCTGCTGCTGCCCTAGGTGATTACTCTATTCAGTATGCTTAATAAAGAATTGAAGTTCACTGTTCACTGCCTCGTCTCCGCTCCTTGCACCCATGTGCAGGACTTAACACTGGCGACGATGATGGGATGCGGAGACATCAGAGCTGACTGAACACTTACAAAGCACCAAACAGAGCACGTGGCTGAAGGCGCATTGACAATGGAAACCATGTCCGCTCCATTTGACCCGGCACAAGAAGACTGGGACTCATACACGGACCAGTTCCAGATGTTTCTGGAGATCAATAACTTGAAAGATGCAACTACGGGAAAAAAGCGAGCGGTGTTCCTGACCCATTGCGGGCCTGCCGTCTTTAAGATGGTCAAGGGAATCGCGAAACCGGCTGAGGTGAAATCCATGGACTGGGACGTCCTCGCGCCCTTTCTACGGGCCCACTATGCACCCGCCGTACCAACGCTTGTCCGAAGACATGAGTTTTATCAGAGGGACCAATGGAAAGGAGAGAGTGTCGTAGATTTCATCGCGGACCTCTGGAACCTGGGAGGCCTCTGTGGGTTTGCAGACCTCGAAGAAGCTCTGAGAGACCGAATAGTTCTGGGATTAGATGACCATACGGCGCAGAGCAAGATCATGGCCAAAGGGGACATCGATCTTGCCGATGTCATCAAAGACGCTACTGTAGCAGAAGCAACCAGGATGTCGGCCATCCGAATGCGCCGCACCAACACACCACTCCGTCAACTCACCAAGGATACCTCACCTCGCCTAGAGAGGCACACAACAGCGACCCACCACGAGGACCTCGAATCTCCATCAGAAAGTGATGAGGAGGAAATCAACTGGCTCCAGTCCGAACACGACCAACGCAACCAGCGGAATCGAAGACTATCGCACTAATGCGCGGGTTGTGGGGCAAACCACCCACGATCAGATTGCAAATTCCTCGACGTGCTCTGCCATTCCTGTGGGAAAAGAGGCCACATCGGGAAGGTCTGTAGAAGCAAGCGAGGATCCAGCCCAATTCGGAGAGAAAACAACTACCGCCAGACCACAGGGAATCGTCCTGTGAGTCGGGAACACTTGAACCACCAATGGAACAACCACTCCTACAGAAATAAAACACTGGCCACTTCAACGAGACGGGAAGAGGCACACCAAACAATTACCATTGGTCACTCTTCATCGTTAGATACAAAGAAGATCTGAGTGAGGGTCGCCATCGAGAACCAACCTTGCGTGATGGAAGTCGACTCAGGGTCGTCCCTCTCGATGGTTTCCTGGAAGACCCTTAAACAGTTAATCCCTGCCGTCCGGCGTCAAGACCTCAGAGCCCAAAGAATTATACTCAAAGATTACCAGGGGAACCGAATTCCGGTCATTGGCTCCAGCCAAGTCCAAGTATCATTCAAAAATCATACTGTGTTGTTACCGCTGACCATCGTCGATCGTGACCAGCCTAGTTTGTTAGGTCTTCAATGGTTTGCCCCACTCGGGATCGAGGTAGCCGGCATTCACCAAACCAGAAGCGACGACTGGGAGGAGGCCCTTGTCCAGGAATTCCAGGAGGTCTTTGCAGACAAACTAGGCAAGTACAAGGGGACCCCGATATCATTTAACTTTAACCCTGAAGTAGCCCCGATCGGCCTTAAGCCTCGTCGGGTACCTTTTGCCCTAAACTCAAAGATCGACAAGTAGCTCGATAAATTAATAGCCCAGGGTGTTTTAGAACCAACTGACCACGCCCGTTGGGAAACCCCAATCATGACACCCATCAAACCGGATGGATTGATAAGAATTTGTGGGGACTACCGGGCCACCCTCAATCACGCCCTTCAACAGAACGCTTACCCAGTGCCGGTGGTTCAACACCTTCTCCATTCCCTGGGGGGCGGAAAAGTCTTCGCTAAATTGGATTTAGCGCAGGCGTACCAACAACTGCCTGTAGATAAAAAAACCGTGGAAGCACAGACGATCATTATGCACTGAGGCGCTTTTAAATGCAACCGACTCCAATTCGGAGTGAGTGTGGCCCCAGGGATTTTTCAAAGTCTGATGGAGAGACTTTTGCAAGGGATCAAGGGTGTCGTGCCATATTTTGATGACGTTTTAATTGCGGCCCCAAATAGAGAAGTACTAGAGAAGCATCTTAAAATGGTTCTCCAGAAATTTAAAGACTCTGGCCTAAAGGTTAAAAAAAATAAATGTCAACTGTGTACAGAGAAAGTAGAGTTCCTGGGATACCTAATCGATAAGCAAGGAATTCACCCCACTAATAGCAAACTAAGAGTGATCAAAAATGCCCCAAGACCCAAGAATAGGACAGACCTCCAAGCTTTCCTGGGGCTCATTAACTTTTACAACATCTTCTTGCCCCAGAAGGTGACCATAGCTGAGCCCCTACATAGACTTCTCGACAAAAAAGCCACCTGGGTCTGGGGACACCGAGAGGAGCACGCATTCCGACAAGTGAAAAACTTACTAACCTCCGATGCTGTTTTAATGCAGTATAACGAGACTTTGCCTTTAACCATTACATGTGACGTGTCACCGTTTGGAGTAGGAGCCATTTTAAGTCATGTGTTACCAAATGGTAGTGAGGCCCCTATTGCCTATTTTTCAAGGACCTTATCGAGGGCTGAACACAACCATAGCCAAATTGACAAAGAGGCTCTTGCTGTTGTATCTGCTGTGAAATGGTTTCATGAATATGTGTATGGACGAGCTTTTACTATTATTACTGATCACAAGCCTTTGCTGGGGATTATAGTGGAGACAAGCCAACCCCATATATATTGTCACCTAGAATGACTCGTTGGTCAGAGTTCTTAGCTGGGTACAATTATAAATTGCAACACCACCCAGGGAAAGCCATTCCCCACGCTTATTCATTGAGCCATGCCCCACTTCCGGAAACCATCGACGACCCAGCTCCAACCCTCACAACACTCTAGATTGAAACATTACATTCACCGCCGCTAACAGCCAGAGACATCGCTATCGAAACGAAACGAGATCCTGTCCTGGCGAGAGTTCTCAGCTGGGTCGAACGAGGATGGCCAGTAGAACAAACCCCTGACGACTTCACCCCTTTCAGAAACCGGCAAACAGAACTTTTCTCGCAGAAAGGCTGCATCCTATGGGGAGACAGAGTCATCGTCCCAGAGCGGTTACAACGAGCAGTTTTGAAAGCATTGCATGACGGTAGCCCCGGCATCGTGCATATGTAAGCGCTCACACGAAGCTACGCGTGGTGGCCGGGCATCGATAAGCAGATCGAAGCCTGGGTGAAGACTTGTCTAAAGTGCCAAGAAGTCAGCAGTGCCCCTCCTAGAGCAACTCCAACGGAGTGGGAAACCCCCCGGGGCCATGGTCCCACATCCACATTGACTTTGCGGGACCTACTAAGGGACATACGTTCCTCCTAACAGTGGATGCCTATTCCAACTGGCTCGAAATCCACAAGATGAAGACTACTACAACCGATTCAGTCATCCGCAAATTAAATAAACTATTCACAACACATGGACTGCCAGACATTTTAGTCTCCGATAACAGCCCCCAGTTCATGGCCTTGGCGTTTGAACAATACTTAGCGGACTGGGGCATCCGCCATGCACTAACCTCACCGGTGCACCCTGCAGCCAATGGAAGGGCCGAGCGCATGGTCCAATTTCTTAAAAAAACTCTCCACATGATGGACCATGGGGACATTGATGACAAACTGAACAGAATACTCCTACTCCAACACATCACCCTGCATAGTGTAACCAACAAAACGCCAGCTGAACTGTTGATGGGACGCAGGCTTCGCTTCCACCTCGACCGTCTCCACCTGGCCTACGCGCCAGAGAAACCCTGTGATCTAGCGGAAAGTGCCGCGAATTCAAGGTAGGCGACTTAGTCTTCACTAAAAATCTTTCCGGTGAACCGTTGTGGGTCGAAGCAACCATAACCCAAGCCACCGGGCCCAGATTGTACCGCGTACAAACAAGGGACGGGAAAATATGGAAACGCCATGTAGATCAGCTTCGCTCTAGGTTGCAACCCAGTTCCCATGACTCCTGTGACGCTCAAACTGAGGGGGATGTTGAGGGAACCGAATTCGAGATGCTGGATGATGAAATCGAAGAAAGTCAGCAGCCAGGCGCGTTTAATGAAGAAGAATCAGGAAGGGTGTGTGCCTCGCCACAGAGAAATACTTCAATGGAGGCAAGCCCACAGGAACCAGAAGACAATGCTGACAGAATTAGTGGTGCCGAGTCATCCTGTGGGGATGCGGAACCAACTGTACTAGATAAATCAAAAAATGTTCCACCAAAACCAGACTATAGACAGGAACTGGTGGGACAGCGTAAATCTAATAGGCAATTGAAACGACCTGCATATCTACACGATTACGTTACCGCACCCCTCAAATGGAACCTAGGGGGGAGGGGTGTTATGAACTAATAAAGGCGTTTAATAAAGTTTTAACAACCTTAAGTAAAAAGCAGGGTTCTAATCCTGCACTTCTGATTGGCTGATAATAGCAACATCGGATTGGCTCTTTCTGGGAAATCTGATTGGCTGTTAACGGGCCAACTCTCATTGGTTCAAGGGTTTAACACTTCCATGTTTTTCATTGGCTAATAGGACAGCAGCCAACCCTATAAAAGGGCTGCTGCTGCCCTAGGTGATTGCTCTGTTCAGTATGCTTAATAAAGAGTTGAAGTTCACTGTTCACTGCCTCGTCTCCGCTCTTTGCACCCATGCGCAGAACTTAACATCCCTAATATCCTGTTTCAAGATGCTATGTATGGACAATGGAGGATGCATTAAAATGTTTTATAGTAATGACTTAATAACATGCTCCATGCCAGTAATGTGACCACTTGAAGAAGGCTTTTAATATGATGAACAATACTGGGGTAGGATTTGAATTTAGTTCAGGGAACTATCAGTGAGGGCTTTTAGAAAGATGCATATAAAAGAGCAGCATACTATGCATTGATTCTAGATACATCGGGAAATGTTGCTTGGGCCTCACAATTTAGGATTAACTGTTTTCCTGCTGGTTCAAAATGGGAGTATTTGATTTTAAGGTTATACTTCAATGCATTATGGCTTTGTTTGTTCAATGGGATTGTTTGTTCAATATATGAGTCCACTTAGATAATATAACTAAAATACTGTTGCAAACTTTGCCCACATTTAATAGTAAATAGTAATTAGATGGCTTAACTTCTGGTTCTTTTTGTAATGACAAGAATTCTAAAAAATAGAAAATGTCAACAAAAACATCTGATATTGCAAAGGGTTAATATTCTGCAGTTTTCCAGGCATACCATCTTAAATTGCTCTGGAGTCACTGTGGTAAATATGTTTTACTTCTTACATTGGATAATCCATTACACAGACAAATAATTATTGAGATATGCTTTCAAGTTATTTAGTGCTATAGCCCTTAAACCTACCATAACCTGTAAAATTAGTCAGCATAGAGTATCCATTAGTTTAGCAACCTATCGAAGTTACAAGTGCAGATGGGCTTTTAAATTTTTTATTCTGCAAAAATAAAATTGCAGGATGTGTTCATTTTCCAAATGAAGTAATTCATCACTTGCAGTTGCCTCAGAGGAAAAATACCTGTTTACCCCTTTTAACCTGAAGTGCTGTCATATTTTTTAGGAAGAAAATATTAGATTTTCTTGTAGTTATTGGTGAAACTCTATACTATCTGCCAGTATTAAGGCAGGAAAGGAAGGAGGAAAACTCTTGATTCATAAAGGACACCAAGGTTCATAGGATTAAAATAAAAGGCCAAGTTGTAATACTGTATAAACATGAGATTGTGAAAAGAGGAAGTCTTTAAGCTTTTTTCCTTGACATAATTTTATTTTGTCACCTTCACTACATTTTTAAAATGAGTGTTTGCATTTTCTACTTCATTTTAGACTAATTGGAATTCATTTGGGAAGGTCAGTGTGCTATTACATATTTTTATTGCATATTTTTTAGTTTGATGTTTTATACAATGTATATCTTTTTAAAAACGATAACTCTTGGTGTAGAGTATATGAGAAGGATAGAACTTAAAAAGAGACTGGAACATTTATCTGAAATTGTCGTGTCCGCAAAAAGACGCCAGGAGTCGGTGACTACGTTTCAAGCTCTTTATTTAACAGTTGTGAACCGAACCGGCGAAAAGGAAAAAGCCCGCGGCTTTTATCCTTTTCGCTGCGGCGGCCGCGGCCAATGGCAGCGATTCAAGTCTCCCGCTCTTGGAGTGAGCCAATCGCGGGAGACTTCAATCGGGCCAATCGGCGCGGCTCGCCTGGCCAATCAGAAATCCCCGTGCTTTAGCCAATCAAAGAGCGGGGATTTCGAGTATGTAAATTTAGGACAGAACACCCCTCCCCTCTTGGTATAGTCCTTACGTTGCGTAGTCGCGTAGGTAGGCGGGGCTCCGTCTAGTCCTACTTGACCTGCGCAACTCACTTGCAAGCTGGATTTCGGCCGGAGCGGTCATGTTTTTGGCTGCTCCCTCTTCTGTGCGAACCGGTTGGATGATCGGGCCGGTTCCTTCTCCGTGGCTCCCACCTGGGCCTTCCGGGTTGGTTGAGCTACGGGTTTCGCCGCTCCCGCTTGGTTTCTCTGAGTCGGTTGAGCTGGCTAGGTGGTTCTTCTCCGGTGGGGGATCGCGATGGCTGCGTCTCGGTAAGTACTGCTGGTTTATTTTTTCTTGCGTTTGTTTATTCGGGTATTCCCTCCCCCCTTGGTTCGTGTTTTGGGGGTTGAGCTCTGTTGCTGCTCGTGACCTGAGCTGGTCAATGTGCCGTTTCCAGGCTCGCCCATCTGTGGTTTGGAGCCGGTACGACCGTGGGCCTGTGATCTGGGTGATGATGGCTGGGATCCATAGGGGGTCCCCCGTCAGGTTTTTCGTGTACACTAAGTCGCCGGGTGCGAATGTTCGGTATTTTGTACTTGAGTCTGGGGGCCGCTCCGGGTTATATGTTGGGTGTAACCTGTCGAGCGGGGACCTGAGCTTCCTACCCATTAGTAACTCAGCTGGGCTTTTGTTGGTAGTGGTGTTCGGGGTGATGTGTTGTATAAAGAGAAGTTTATTAATTTTGTCGTTGATCTCCCCGTGGTCCATTTTCCGGATGGTTTTTTTGGTAAATTGTACCATCCGTTCCGCCCTACCGTTCGCCGCCGGATGCGCCGGTGCTGTTAATGCGTGGCGGATGCCCCTCTCCGCCAGAAATCTCTCGAAGTCGAGGGAAGTAAACTGGGGCCCGTTGTCGGAGACGATGACGTCTGGGAGGCCGTGTGTGGAAAAGAGTTTGCAAAGTTCTTTGATAACGGCCTCCGTGGTAGTAGATTTCATGTCGCTTACCTCCAACCAGTTGGAGTAAGCGTCAACTGTTATTAGAAAGGTATGCCCATTTGTGGGACCGGCAAAGTCTAAATGGATTCTGGACCAGGGCCCCCTTGGTGTTTCCCACTCCAGGATGGGTGCTGCGGGTGGGCTGGGTCTGGTCTCCTGGCATCGTTGGCACTTAGCTACCCATGCCTCTATCTGCTTGTCCATCCCTGGCCACCAAGCGTAACTCCTGGCCAGGGCTTTAGTTCTGACGATGCCAGGATGCCCCTCATGCAACATCTCTAAGACCTTCCCTTGCAGTCTGTCCGGGATGACCACCCTGTCACCCCATAAGATACACCCCTTAAGCAGTGAGAGTTCGGTCTGGCGGTTTCTGAATGTCTTAACGGATTCGTCATTGTCCCTTTCAGGCCAACCTTTTTCCACCCAATGTAAAATCCGCGCCAGACGCCTGTCTTTGATAGTTTCCCGAGCAATGTCTGACGCGGTAATGGGTAGGTTGGGCAGGTTTTCGATGTTAAGGGTGTTAGTCGTTGGTGCTGGGTCAGGATCAGAGTCTGGTAAAGGCGAGCGGCTTAAAGCGTCTGCGTGCGAAATTTTTTTACCCGGCTTGTGTATCAGTTCGTAGCTGTAGGCTGCCAGGAACTCGGACCACCTTGTCATCCGGGGCGACAAAATGTTCGGGGTGGCTCAATTTCCTGCAAGGATGCCCAGCAATGGTTTATGGTCCGTCACAATGATGAAGGGGCGGCCGTAAAGGTATTCGTGGAACCGCTTAACGGCGGCAACTATAGCCAAGGCTTCTTTGTCCAGCTGGCTATAGTTCCGCTCTGGTTTGGTTAGAGTCCTGGAAAAGAACGCGATGGGTGCTTCTCTTTTGTCAGGGAGGGTATGGCTGAGGACAGCGCCGACGCCGAAAGGTGATGCGTCGCAAGTGACGGCCAGGGGCAAGGTTTCACTGAATTGGATCAGGACGGCGTCGGAGGTGAGGAGGTCTTTGGTTTTTTGGAAGGCGGCTTGCTCCCATTTCCCCCAAGTCCAGGTTGCCGCCTTATCCAGGAGCCTATGCAAAGGCTCCGCCGCCATTGCCTTTTGGGGTAGGAAAACATTATAAAAGTTCAGCAACCCCAAGAAAGCCTGTAAGTCAGTCTTAGACCTAGGGGTGGGGGCCTCTTTGATAGCTTTCACTTTTTTAATTGTAGGGTGAATGCCATGCCGGTCGAGAAGGTAGCCCAAGAATTCCACTCGCTCTGTGCATAGTTGGCATTTTTCTCGTTTTACTTTAAGTCCCGTTACTTTAAATTTGGTTAAGACCTCCCTGAGTCGGTTTTCTAATTCGGCTTCGTTTGGCACTGCCACTAATACGTCATCGAAATAGGGCACCACCCCCTTGATGCCCTGCAGCAAACGTTCCATCAGGCTCTGAAAGATGCCTGGTGCCACGCTGACTCCGAACTGGAGTCGGTTGCACTTGAATGCCCCCCGATGGGTAACGATGGTCTGGGCTTCCGCCGTTTTTTCGTCGACCGGCAACTGTTGGTATGCCTGGGCGAGATCGAGCTTGGCAAAGACCCTGCCCCCTCCCAGTGAGTGCAGTAGGTGTTGCACGATTGGGACGGGGTAGGCGCTCTGTTGCAACGCACCATTTAGGGTGGCCTTATAGTCCCCACAAATTCTCACGGACCCATCTGGCTTGACCGGGGTCACTATAGGGGTCTCCCATCGGGCATGGTCTATCGGCTGCAACACCCCCTGTTTGACGAGCTTGTCAATCTGCTCGTCAATCTTAGGTTTTAGGGCGAATGGTACCCGCCTGGGTTTTAGTCGCTTGGGGGGAACCCTAGGGTCTAGGTCAAATGAGATAAGGGGCCCCTGGTACTTGCCCAGGCTTCCGTCGAAGACCTCCCGGAACTCCTGGGCTAGCCGCTGTTCCCAGCCGTCGTCGGCGACGTGGTTGACTCCCGTTAGCACGATGTCGAGCGGGGCGAACCATTGTAGACCCAGCAGGCTTGGGCGGTCGCGATCGACGATCGTGAGTGGGAGTTGTTCGGTTCGGCCCTTATAAGTCACATTAAAGTTCTTGGTGCCCACTACCGGGACGCGGTTTCCCTGGTAGTCTTTTATAATAAGTTTTTGGGCATTTATGTTCCTCTTATGGAGGGTGGGCACTAATCGTTTTATCTCGTGCCATGCAATCATGGAGAGGTAGGACCCGGAGTCCACCTCCATCTTGCATGGTTGGCCTTCAATATGGACTTCTATGTGTACCTTTCTGGCGCCGTCGGAGATGGCGTGGCCGATGGTTACCGTCTGGTGGGTTTCTTCCTTGCGCCGACTGTCGCCGCCTCTTGAGGATCGCTGGATTCGGTCCCACCGTCCGTCCGATTGGCGATCTCTGGTCCTGGGCAGGGGGCTTTCCTTCTTACGATCGTGTTGGTCCCATCTGGGTGGACTGCGAGTCTTCTTTTGGCGGCAAACCCTAGCGATGTGTCCCCTTTTTTCACAATGCCGACAGATAGAGTCAAAAAATCGGCATTCTGATCTGGGGTGGTCGCCGCCGCAACCGGCACAGTTGGTCCTCGACCTACGACCTCTTCGGTTCCGTTGGTCGCCGCGCCCCGTCTGCACGCGATGTATGTCCTCCTCGTCTTCTGACGTGCTGGATGCAGACTGGAAGTCTCCGTAGTGTGCGGTTGATTCGTTTTTTGGGTCGGCCGACCTTGCCGGGTTGTTGTTTCCGCCCTTCGCGTCAGATTTTCGCATGCTGTCAGCGGAAGTGCGGGTTGCTTCTGCGGCTGCGGCTGCGGTGAGGGCGTCTGCTAGGCTGATGTCGCCCTTAGCCATAAGCCGGCTCTGGAGTGCAGGGTCCCATAGGCCGAGTACGAACCGGTCTCTTAGGAGGCTGTTCAGACCTTCAAATTCGCAGAGCCCTCCTAGGCGCCGTAGCTCGGCGACGAAATCGCTCAATTTTTCGCCCGGTTTCTGGTCCCGCCGGTAAAATTCGTTGCGCCGTATCAGGATGGGGACCTCGGGGGCGTAATGGCGCCGCAGGATAGGTTCGAGGACGTCCCAGTCCATGGCGGTTGCGTCGGCCGGCTTGGCCAATGCTTTGGCCATCTGAAAATCTTCGGTTCCGCAATGGGTGAGGAAAACGGCGCGTTTTAGCGGGCCCGGGGCATCCTTCATTCCGGTGCACTCGAGGTACATGCGGAAACGGTCTGAGAACGATTCCCAGTCCTCGGTGGCGGGGTCGAAGGGGGCGGGCGGTGCGATTTTCGCCATTTCGGTGCTGAAACTGGTTCTTGTCGGACACGGGGTTCGGTTCAGGGTCGGGATCCCACCCTCGTCGCCAGTGTCGTGTCCTCAAAAAGACGCCAGGAGTCGGTGACTACGTTTCAAGCTCTTTATTTAACAGTTGTGAACCGAACTGGCGAAAAGGAAAAAGCCCGCGGCTTTTATCCTTTTCGCTGCGGCGGCCGCGGCCAATGGCAGCGATTCAAGTCTCCCGCTCTTGGAGTGAGCCAATCGCGGGAGACTTCAATCGGGCCAATCGGCGCGGCTCGCCTGGCCAATCAGAAATCCCCGCGCTTTAGCCAATCAAAGCGCGGGGATTTCGAGTATGTAAATTTAGGACAGAACAGAAATAGTTTAGGGTCTCCTGCTTGAGGAGGGGGTTGGACTAGAAGATCTCCAAGGTCCCTTCCAACTTTGTTGTTTTGTTATTCTGCTAAGTAATTTATTTGTAGCATTGCTACATGAAGGCCAGGAGTCTACAATGTTATTACAGAGTAGAAGTTTGGCTCCCTAAGCTTGCTAGTCTGTTCAGTTCATGCTTGCACACTATTCAGCATATATCACGGGGGGCAAACTAGTTCTACTTACAAAGCAGCTAACAGTGTTCTGTGGTAGTGTCAGCATCCTCTCGTTTCCATAGCAAACATGTCCTTCTTCATTTATTAATTGACTAATCCTTCTTGATTCTCTTTCCTTTCTCAGTTTATAGGCTAGCCATCTGCCTGGTTTGTTTGCATCTTCAAAGTAATTCTGTTTAGCATTTTTAATTTTTTGTGTAAGTTCCTCTTTTCCCATTAGTCCCATTTTATGTTTAATTATATCCATTTTATTTTTAATCTTTTTTTGTGAAGAGTTCTGTAGATCTTTTTCTAATCTTTTATAATAATCCTCCAATGTTTTGAAAGTCTTTTTCTGTTTTATATTTCTTTTCCTTGTATAGTCTATTATCAAGCCTCGTGTGTAGGCCTTCATCATGTCCTAGAGATTCTGTAAAGATGTATCCTCTTTTCTATTTTATTTTAAAAAGAAAGCAAATTCTTTCTCTATTTTCTGTTCAAAATCTTTTTCTTTTAATATTGTGTTATTTAGAGTCTATCTAGATCTCCTCTTATATCCTTTCCAAATAACTGTCACAGGATTATGGTCTGCCCAGATGCTTGTTTCTATTTCAATCTCTTGTATATTAGCCAGTAATTCTCTGACATACATATCATGTCTATTCTAGACCAGGATGCATGCCTGTTTGAGTAAAAATTGCTTACTTTCCATATTTCTCTCTGTCCATGCGTCTTTTAAATTAAATTATTCTGTTATTCGAAAGAAATATTTTGGTAGTATCTTTCTAGCTTTCTTTGTTGATTTCTGCATTTTATAATCCAACCGATCATTAATTATTCCATTAAGATCTCCCATCATACAAATATTAACATAGTCCAGTTCAATTATTTTCATATGTAATTTCCTGTAAAATTCTTCTTGATTATCATTCGGAGCATAAATTGCAATTAAAAGTGTTTTAACATTATTGTCCATTATTTCCACCATCAAAATCCTTCCATCATCATCTGTGTAAATTAATTCTGCCAAATTTGTATCTTTAATATACAATACCACACCTCTTTTTTTAGATTGTGCCAGCGTTGTAAATAATTTTCCTATTTTTTGGTTTCAATATATATTCATGTTGTTTTTTAATATGTACTTCTTGTAGGCAAATTATATCAAATTTTAATTTCTCTAGTTTATGAAATACTTTCCTTCTTTTGGTAGCCAAATTAAATCCATTTATGTTAATCGTAATCAATTTTCTTTCATCCATTTTAGGCTTTGGGAGGGTGATTTATTGCTCTAGTAGGTCTTAATTCTCGCTGCTCTCTGGGTACACCACCTACTGTACCTTCCTCTTTTTCTTTTTCAATTACTGCTGTACACTCCTCCTGGAATTCAATTAATGACTCTTCCTTTCTTGCTTCTTCCTCCTTTCCTCTAAGATATTCTAAGTAGAATAACTCAGCTTTTTCAACTGTGGCAATTCTGTGACTTTGTTCCTGCTAGGTGAACAAGAGTCCTTCTGGCATAAACCATCTGTAGTTTACTCCTCTTTTAAGTAACACTTTGGTCAAAAATAGGCATTCTCTTCTCATCTCTCTTACTATTCTTGGTACCTGTTTCAGCAACACAATTTCTTTGTCTTTAATGTTTTCTCTCTTGCCACCTGCAGTATCTATGTCTTGATGATCTTTTTAGTAAATCTGATATGGACTTCTCTTGGTAGTCTGTTTCTCATTGCATATCTTGTATAGACCCGGAACACTTCATCCATTCCATCTATCATTTTCTCTTTAGTTATCTCTAATACTTCTGCCAGTATTTCTGTCATTATTTCAGCAAGATTTTCACCTTTTCCTTCTTCTACATTTTGAAATCTTAAGTAGAATTCTTTTGTTTTGGGAAAACAATCTGCTCTTGCTGGTAGGTCAGAGAACTTGGCCTTGGTGGTTATCTCCTCTCCAATGGCAGATGGCTCTCATGCATTCCCTAGCCTTCACCCCACCCTAAAAATTTACCACCACACCTCCCATTTCTGTTTGGCAAACTGAAAGTTGAAGGTTGAAGAAGGAAGTGAGTCAGCTTTGACAGTTACTCTGTGGTAAGATGAGCAACCAATACATTTTATAAACAAACAAACAAAAATGTATAATATTCTTATAATGTATAACAATGAATTAAAATACACAGTACTTGATTTATATGTTGAATTTTTAAACTGAAACCTTAAATTTTGTATAGTATATTACTTACACATTTATGTAAACCCCTGACTTGAATGAATGGAAAGTATATGGTTTAACCATTCCCATTATCTGACTACATTTAATCTCATTTAGCCCAACATGTGTTATATTAGTGTCCTTCACATGTGTTGGATCTCAACTTCAAAATGGGGCAGTGCCCACTGTCATATTTTACAATCCTCGCTGCATGATGTGGAATATGCAGATACGCATATTGATGAACTAAGCCAAGAAACTCATTTCTTTTTTTCTTTTTTTTTGAAATTTTATTGGTTTTTAAAAATAAACATAAACAAACAAAACATAAAAACATCAAGCTATCTTCCATAGGTGTACATACAGTGTGCCGGTTGGTTTACAGATTGCTTTGTGCTTCCCTTTCATAGTCTTCAATTACAATTACATTACATATAATCTCATATTGTCAATCAAAAACTAAATACCTTAGTATCATTATTAATCAATATTTGACTATACTTTTATTCATTCATGTTTTACAAGATAACCATAATTTACTTAGTTTATTTTATAACAATTCATATTATCATCCCAAATCTATCCTAAAATCATTTTGTAGATATAATAAGAAAGAAGTACATCTTTATATATTTATTATTTTCTAAAAATCTACATATTTCAGACTGTACTTTATTGTATAACCATTGATAGAAAAGATCCCAAATTTTATAATATTGTTTATCCTCTTGTTCTCTAATTTCAAATGTCAATCTACTCATTTTAGCACGTTCCAATATTTTCTTAATGATTTCCTCCTGTGATGGTATTTTCTCATTTTTCTCATCCTAGCTGCTGTTAATACATTTACAATCAGGTATTTCAAGTCTTTACTATATATTTCAGGTAAAATTCCCAATAAAAATATCTCTGGTTTGAAATCTATATGTTTTTTTGTCATTTTTTTCCAACCACATGTGGATTTTAGTCCAGTATTTTTAGCATCCGCACAAGTCCACCACATACGGTAATATGAGCCAGGTGTCTGATGACATTTCCAACATTTTTCGGATTTATTCTGGAACATTCTTGCTATTCTTGTCGGGGGAAAATGCCACCTGTAAAACATCTTATACAAATTAACTTTATATGCTGTTGACATTGTCATTTTATAATTTTGAGACCACAATATTTGCCATTTCTCTAAATCAATCCCATATCCAAAATTCTTCCCCCAAGCAATCATAGTTTCTTTAAGTTGTTCTTCTTCTAGTTTAATTTCTAATAAATATGCATACAATTTTTTAATCACCTTTTCATCAGTACCTGTCAAAATCTTATCTAAGTCAGTCAGTTTATCATAGAAACTTTTTGTTTTAGAATCTTTATCATACCTCAAATGTATTTGCACATATGAGAACCAATTCATTTTTAGAACTTGTTCCTCTAATTTTTGCATAGATTTAAGTTCACCCTTTTCATTCAATATTTCCCCATATCTAACTGTTCCTTTTTGTATATTACAGGATACAAAAATGCTTCAATAGTCGATAACCAGACTGGAATTTACAAATAACATTGTCTTTTAATCTTCTCCCAGTTTAACCACAGAGACTCCCATATATAATGTCTTCTAAAATACCCCTGTGTTTTAATTCCTTTGTACCATAAAAAAGCATGCCACCCCAACAACAAATCATGTCATTCTAATGTCAACAATCTAGTATTTCTTAGTGTTATCCATTCCTTAACCCACATCAAATTTGTAGCTTGGTAATTCAACTCCCAATTAGGCAAAACAAATCCTCCTCTTATTCTGGCATCTTGCAAAAGTTTTAACTTTATTTTCGCTTTCTTACCTTGCCATATATATTTCAGCACAATTTTATTTAAATCTTCAAAGTAGTCTTTTCCAAGCCTAATTGGAATTGTTTGAAACAAATATATAATTCTGGGTAATATATTCATCTTGATTGTTGAAATTCTCCCTATTAGTGACAGTTGTAAGTTTTCCCATTTCGCCAAATCTAACGTTATCTGCTGTTTAAGTTTGATATAATTATTCTCTTTTAGTGTACTACATCTTGCTGTCAAATATATCCCCAAGTACTTGATCTTATTCGTGACCTGAATTTTCAATAGATCTGTCAGTTCTTCCATTTGTCTTGATAGCATATTCTTTGTCAACATCTTTGTCTTATCTTTATTGATTTTCAAACCAGCCACCTTTCCATATGTCTCTATCTTTTCTATCAATTTTGATGCTGTTTCTAAAGGGTCTTCTAAGATGAAAACCAGATCATCCGCAAATGCTGGCAGCTTAAATTTTTCCTTTTTGATTTTCATCCCTTTTATATCTTTTTCTTCTCTAATACTTTTGTTTAACACAGGGGTGTCCAACCTTTCGCCTTCCCTGGGCCACATTAGAAGATGAAAATTTGGTTTGGGCCGCACATAAAATAAATAAATTTTGCAGGGGGGGCCCTCCCGCCTACCTCTCCTGCAAATGGCCCGGCTGGTTGCGGCAGGACTGGAAGGTGAGGACCGGGAGGCTTGGTGCAGCAGCAGCAGCGGCGGCAGCGGTGGTGGCGGGAGAAGCGGCAGCGGCGGCAGAAGCAGCGGCGGCAGCAGGGGCAGAAGTGGCGGCGGCAGCAGGGGCAGAAGCGGCGGCGGCAGCGGGGCAGAAGCGGCGGCGGTGGTGGGGGCAGAAGCGGTGGCAGTGGCAGGGGCAGAAGTGGTGGCGGTGGCTGGGGTGGGCACTGGGCCGCATTACGAGGCGACCTGGGCCGCATGCGGCCCACGGGTTGCAGGTTGGACAAGCCTGGTTTAACACTTCCAAAGTTAACACAAACAACAAAGGCGATAGTGGGCACCCCTTGTCTTGTTCCTTATCTTATATTAATAGATTCTGTCAGTTCTCCCTCTATCATTACCTTTGCCGTTTGCTTACAGTATATAGCTTCTATTGCTTGAATAAATTTTCTTACAAAACCCATCTGTTCCAATAGTAATAACATGAATCACCAATTCACATTATCAAATGCCTTCTGTGCATCTAAAAATATCAGAGCCATTTGTTTTTCAGGATGTGCCTCGTAGTATTCCAAAGTATCCAAGATTATTCTCATATTGTCTTTAATTTGTCTCTTTGGCAGAAATCCATTTTGATCAGGATGGATAAAATTATTTAAATATTTTTTAAGTCTTTCTGCCAATATTGAAGCAAAGATTTTATAATCTGCATTTAGTAGAGAAATGGGTCTATAGTTCTTAATTTGTAATGGGTTGGCCTCCTCTTTTGGAATAAGTGTAATAAAGGCTTCTGACCATGATTTAGGTATCTTCTTCTTTAAGATAACTTCATTCATAACTTCTAGCAATGTAAGATTCAACAATTCTTGTAATGTTTTATAAAATTCTCCCGGAAGTCCATCTGGACCTGGTGCCTTTCCATTATTTTGCTTCTTGAGTGCTTCCATTAGCTCTATCATCGTTATATTGCTTTCTAACATTTTTTCAGTCTCTTTAGGTATCTGAGGTAAATTAGCATTCTGTAAGTACTGCTTAACTCTTTCCTCATCAATATTCTCTTGCATATATATTTTCCCATAGAAGTCTCGAATGATTTCATTCTTCTTTTTGCTACCATGGCAAACTTGGCCTTGGTCATCTATTAACTGCAATATTTTCCTTGATTCTTTGTCCTTTCTCAATATGTATGCTAATCATCTTCCTGGTTTGTTTGCATCTTCAAAGTAGTTCTGTTTAGCACCTCTAATTTTCTGGGCTAATTCTTCTTTTTCTATTTGACCCATTTTGTGTTTAATTATATACATTTTTAGCTTGATGTCCTTTTTCTGTGGCATTTTCTGTAGCTCTTTTTCAAGTCTTTTATGCTCATCCTCTAGGGCCTTAGAGGTTAGCCTTTTCATAGCATTCCTTTTCCTTGTATAGTCTATTATCAAGCCTCTAACATATGCATTCATTGTATCCCATACATTCTGAATTGATGTATCTTCTTTTTTTTTCCTCTAAAGAAAAAAGGCAATTCTTTCTCCATCCACTGCGTGAAGTCTTTTTCCTTTAAAATAGTATTATTTAACGTCTATCTAGATCTTCTTTTTTGTCCTTTCCATTTAATTGTCATTGGATTGTGATCTGCCCAAGTACTTGTTTCAATATTTATTTCTTGAATGTTAGATATTAATTCTGTTGAAATCCATATCATATCTATTCTGGACCATGATAATGTCTATTTGAGTAGAAGGTATATTGTTTAGTTTTGGCATTTCTTTCTCTCCATGTATCTTTTAAGTTTATTTCATCTACCATTTTAAAAAAAGATTTAGGGAGAGTCTTTCTGTTTTGCTTTATTGTTTTCTGTGCTGTATAGTCCAATTTATTGTCTACAATTCCATTAAAATCTTCCATCATAACTATATTAGTATAGTCCAGTTCAATTATTTTCACATGTAATTTTTTGTAGAATTCTTCTTGTTTGTCCTTCGGAGCATAAATTGCAATCAAGAGTGTTTTCATATTATTGTCCATTATTTCCACCATTAGTATTCTTCCATCATCATCGGTATAGATCTATTTTGCTGGGGCAGTCTCTTTAACATATAAAACCACTCCTCTTTTGTTACATTGGGTCAAGGAAGTAAATATTTTGCCTAATTTTGGCTGTACCAACAAATTCATATTGTTTTTTAATACGTACTCCTTGTAGACAAATTATATCAAATTTTAATTTCTCTAATTTATGAACGATTTTCCTTTTTTTAAGGGCTGAGTTAAGTCCATTTATATTAACTTTAATCAATTTTTTCTCTTCCATGGTTATATTTTGTAGTTAGGTTTGACAGCTCTCATGGATCTTGGTTCATGTTGTTCTTTGGCTTCCATCTTTCCACCTAATGCACCTTCTTCTTTTTCAGTCGCCATTTGGCAGTCCTCTTGGAATTCAATTAGTGAGATCTCTTTTTCTGCCTCTTCCTCTTTCTTTCTGAAAAATTCTGTATAAAATAATTCCACTTTCTCAATTGAGTCAATTCTATGTCTCTCTTCTTGCCATGTGAACATTAAACCTTCTGGAACCAGCCATCTATAATTCAGCTCTTTTTAAGTAGCATTTTAGTCAGGAATCGGTATTCTCTTCTCATCTCTCTCACTTTTCTGGGTACTTGTTTCAAGACCACAATCTCCTTGTCTTTGTATTTCAATGTTTTCTGTCTTGCCACTTGCAATATTTGCGTTTTAATGGCTTTCTTTGTAAATCTAAGTGAGCCAAAATTCTCTTGGTAAGCTATTTCTCATTGCATATCTTGTGAAAACTCGATAAACCTCATCTATTCCATCCATCATCTTCTCTTGAGTTATATCCAAAGCTTTAGCCTGTATTTCTATCATTATCTCAGCTAGGTTTTGTCCTTTTTCTTCCTCTATGTTTTGGAATCTAAGATAGAATTCTGATCTATCCATCTCCCATGTCAACATACCACTTTTATCTTGTTCAACCACCATTAATCTATTATCAATATCTCCAATCTTCTTGTCTCTTTGTTTATCTTCTTCAATTTTTTGGAATCTCTCATCATACTTCAACATCATTTGTTGGATGTTCTCCACTTTTTCATTGGTTTTCTCTGTTCTTTGTTCAATGTTCTCTGTTCTTTGTTCAATGTTCTCTGATCTTGCTTGAATATTTTGATTCCTTGCATAATCATCTGCAGAGTCACTTTTTCTTGTTCTTTTTCTTGCTTTAACATTGTCTGTATTGAACGTTGTCCTCCAGATGGTGGAGACGAAGAAGTAGAAGTTGAAGAAGCAGGAGCTATAAATTTCCTACTCATTTTAAGCAATTCAAATCTTCAGGTTCTTCTAAACCATAATCCAATTGTGAAGTAACCAATTATAGTTCAAAATATAAATAGTAGAAAAAAGAAGCCCAATAATAATAATAATAAAAAAAAAAAGGGAGGAAAAAATTTCTTCAGGTTCTTGTATTCCTTAATCCAATCAATAATTAGATAAAGAAAAAGAGTTAAGAAAAAGGAAAAGGAAAAAAAGGAAAAGGAAAAGTTCTTCAGGTTCTTCAACACCTTAATCCAATTGAAAGATCTCAAATAGAAAAAAGTGCATAAAAATAAACCAGAAAGGTAGATGAAAAAACAAAAATACCAGGAAAGGGGAAAAAAAAGGCTTTTAAGGCTTTCCCTTTAAAATAGAAAGCAAACATAGAGATTGGACTTCCAAAAAAAGAAAAGAAAAGAAAAGAAAAACAAAGACAAGCTCCAACAAAGCCAAAAAACCCAAATAGTTATTACAAAAAAAAGGATAAAAAAATACAATAAAGTTGGTGAGGGGGGATAGCACAACTTAGGAAAAGTAAAAAGGGCATACTGCACTTTGTTTGATTATCCACGGCTCTTATTATAACTCTCTTCTCCAAAAACTTATCACCTTTCCCCCCCTATGTTTCAACACCAGACTCCAGCTGTTGATAGAAACCCAGAAGAGCACCTGCAATAATACTCTCCCATGCTCTTCCCTCTATCTTATCAAATAGCAATGTCCTTGAAAAAGAGTCTCAGTTCTTTCTTTCTCTGCTTTGTCTGGTTACAGGGAAATAAAATATTTTCAAGCCTCTAGTTGGCAGTGTTACAAAGTTTCTTTGCTCTCACTTTCCCCCTCCTTTTCTGAACAGGATATAATAAGAATTAATAAAAAAGAAAAGATATTTTTTTAAAAATGAAATAACTAAAGGGAGCCTCTAGCCTAAAATACTACAAAATCAAAAAGGAGAAGAAAAAAATAGATATAAATGAAAAAACCAGTCCAGTTTCAAAATACAAGATCATATATAGAAAATCCAGCAATGAGAAAACCAAAACAAAACATTACTTTGACATTCCTGTTTAAAATCGCTGTTTAATCACTTCTGTCAAAACTTTTACAGATTCTTTCTTTTCCTTAGGGTGTACTTTCAGATCTGAAAATAAAAAAAAAGTTCTCACCAAACCGGCACACTCTCTCTTTTTGCTCTCTTCCGTTTCGGAGCTGTCCCAACTTCAGCAGCTTTAATGGCTGCCTCTTTACCGCTGGCAAGAAGAGCTTCTCCTGGATCTACCAGGGACTTTGTGGTATCCCTGGGATCGACAGGATGCGCTCTTCACTTTCACCATCTCTTCGGGATGGTTTAGATCTGATAGGACCATCCAGGAGCAAAGATATCGGCAACGATCTCAGACCTACCAGATCGCATGCCGTATTGTCATGACGCCACCTCTGCCTTCAGCCAACAAACTCATTTCTTGATGAGTTTAAAGACGGGATATGTTTCATTTTTCATTTAGTTCAAAAATAACTCTTAGTATACACTGTCAATGTTGTCTAATATTTCATTGATATAATGGCACTTGAATTTATAATTTAAGTTCTATCTAATTTATCTGCTGTGATTTAATATCAACAAAAAAGAGCTTTGAAGATTGTATATGATTCTACTTTATATATATCTTGCTTCTAAAAATAAATGTTATTTTGACTGTTGGAAAGACAAAAACAAGGAGTTATGAATCTTATGCAATTGTTTGCTGCTGCATGTAGGCATGTGTGCATGTGTATATCTGGGCTCAATCCTGATGGGACTGATATTTTTGATTCATGGTATTCCAGGCACTAAAGGTAAAGGTTTCCTTGTCTAGTTGTGTCTGATTCTAGGGTGCAATGTTTATGTTTCTTGGCTGAGGGAGCCAGTGTCCAAATACATTTTCTGTGGTCATGTGACTAGCATGGCCAAAAAGCAAAGGTGCACAGGACACTCTTACCTTCCCACTGAAGTGGTACCTATTTATCTACTCACATTTGCATGATTTCAAAGTGCTAGGCAGGCAGGAGCTGGGGCAAGGAACAGAGCTCACCCCATTGAATGGCACTTGGGTCTTGAAAAAAATCAGACTCAGCTTTTAAATTTTAAATATATTGTAGAGTAATTCTAATGATATAACTTCCTTCTTCCTCTTTCAGCTCCTGGTGTCTTCAGATATAAACATGGAAGGGGGGAGGGGGAGGCAAGGGAGAGTAAGCAATAAAACATACAAGAATAAGTTGTATGAAAATGTAATGACTGAAATACTTCCGGTTTCGCGTAGCTTTGGGGCAGCAGGAATTCGCGACAGCTCGCGATTCCTGCTGTGCTAGCCGTCGAGGTACCCCCGATCCAGATGGGTCAGGGGGATATGGCTGCCCTGTAGGGACAGCTGAAGAGAGAGGGGAGTCGGACAGGGAGGTGGGGGTGTCGCAGACCCCCCCTTTTCCGGAAAAACCCCTTTTTCCCAAGGCGGTGGAGCGGCGGTCAGCAATGGCTGCCACGAAGAAGCCAGCAACCGGGTAAGATTGCGCTGGAGGAAATGTGAAGAGTGAAAGTTTTGTCTGAGCCGGGTCAAGTAACATCCTTTAAATTGCCTGGAACTGAGCTGTTTGAATTGCTGGAGGATACATTGTATCCCTAAGAAGAGCGAAAGTGGCGGAGAAGCTGTTAAAGGGAACTTTTGTTTTTTCTTCACTCTCCCACCCCATAGAAACAGCAGAAATGTTTGGATTTATTGGACATTGAAAGTGAATTGTTTTGAGAGTTGAAGCTAAGGGACAAAAGGATTCTTGGACATTGAAAAATTTAAGAGATTGGAAAACCCTTGTTGGAGGTATGGATTTCTGATTATTTAAAATTGACATTGCAAGTGGGAAGGGAGAGGAAAAAAAATTGGAGCAGAAGCTGAAAAAGGAGGAGATTGCCTAGAATCCCAAAGAAAGGTATATGGTAATTGGACCTCTTTGTTTAAACATTAACCCCAGAAAGAGAAAGAGAAGAAGGAAGAAAAGTATTAACTTTTGGAACTTTTTTTTTAATTGTTTTTGATTAAAAATACTTGTGGTTGTTTTGGGAAAAGTTTCTCTTTTCATAATGGCATCGTTTGTGGATGAACTAAAGACTGAATATCAAAAATATAAAAAGGAAGATACTTTGGGTGCTTTGTTTCAATTCTTAGAAATGGCGTTATGTACTTATGAAAAGTTGATTACGCACCAGAAGGACTGGGACAAGGAAGAAGAGGAAGAAGAAGCCATCTTTGATGAACAATGGGTCCCTTCCGGAGAGGAGGAGAAAAAGGATAAGAAAAAGGGGATTTTAAGAATTATAAAAACAACCAAAAAAGAGAAAAATGAGCGAAAAGGTGGAGGCAAGGTTAGAAAGCAAAGGAAAAGGAGTAAGAAAAGGGAGGAGGAAAAACAAAGGGGTAAAAAGGGCAAGGAGAAGAATAAGCAAGAGAGAAAGGGGGGGAGGAAAAGCCTTAATGGGGGGAAGCAAGATCTAAAGAAAAAAAGTTTATTTAGAGACAATGGGTGAATTTAATTTAGGATAAAAGAGGGATTCTGGAGGGTACATAAGTTTGTGTTTTTATATGTGTGTTTAGAGTATAAAATTCATTATGTAATTTTAGAATCTTTTAAACAGAATTCCAAGAAAAATTGTTATACGAAGTACTTTTAAGTTAGGGTAATGAGTTATAGACGTTACTCCAATTGGTGTATAGGAGAAGTATAGTAAAAGAAAAAAGATGAATGGATAGTTGGAAATAGAATAGACAAAGAATGTTATTGAAAATGGTAATAAGATATGGAAGGATATATAAAGGTTTTGTTATGGTTTTTTTTTGGATTTTGTATATTGATAAAAGGCAATAAAATTTTAATTAATAAGAAATAATTTGGATGAAAAGGAGAAGTAGGGATAAGATATGAAGTTAAATAGATAAAGTATTGATACTATAATTTGGAATTGTTATGCTCTATTGGTTTTTTATTATTATTTTTTCCTAGAAAAGAATTTATAAGCTGTTATGCCTTGCATTGTTTTTATAAAATTGATAAAAATGGTTTTTATATATATATAAAAAAAAGAAAATGATAATAAGATATGGAAGGATATATGGGATGAATATGATGTTTGAATTTGTGTCTGTGTGAAGAGTTTTAACCCGGGATCAGACAACCTTCAGAAAAGATCTTTTAGTTTTGTTTATGTTTTGTGTTTTGTATGTTTGTGTATTGTGTCTTCTGTAAAATTAATAAAATTTGTTTAAAAAAAAAAAAGAATCAATAAAACCTTGGTGGAATGTTAGATGAGAATAATTGTAAACAAGTCAGAAAGAAATGAATATGATGACTATAAAATGGATAAATATAGAAAAGAAATGAAATTGAATAAGAGTAAAGAGAAATAATGAGAAATTTGCTGAAAGATATTTATGTGTCCATATGGAAATGGGATAAATTAGAATTATGTTGTATAAAAATAATGTTTTATCCGACTTGTAAAAATTTATAATGTTAAGAGGTTTTATGTACTTAATGGTTAATGATGTGTTGTTTGTCTTTAAAATTAATAAAATTTGTTTCAAAAAAGAAAATGTAATGACTGAAATACTTGCATCAGTTTGCTGTATATATTGCTATCTTTGTATATGTGTCCATTTTTTTATTTTTTTTGCAACAGTATGGAAGTAGGTTATTCAGTTTCTCAAACTAGCCTATTGTCCTGATGGCCTTCTTCCCCATTAGAGTACAACGTAGATTTTGAAGAACAGATTGATATTAACTTGCTATCATCTTTTTCTATCATTATCACACAGACATATACTAATATTCGTCTGGTTATTGAAGTTCCAAGATGCATCATTTCTCAATAAAAGAATGAGTAAAAGAAGCAATGAAATAAGTGGGTAGAAATACCTGTTTCTACAAAAAAAAAAAAGAGTATCAGGATAGGATATCAAAGGATGACTTGATATTAAAGGAGGGCTTGGCATGGAAGGGGAGCAAATTGTACATCCCATCCATCCAGAGAACTGGTTCTGCAGAAGAGCCATGACATGAAAACCACAGGGCATTCTGCGTTTGTGAAAACCATTCATTTGGTAAATAGACAGTTCTGGTGGCTGAAAATGAAAAAAGGATATAGAAGCCTATGTGGCTGGGTTGCCCCTTGCGTGCCTTCATGAACCTCCTACCTGGACAACCTCCAGCTTACTACAGATGGTAGCCAACCCAGCTAAACTATGGGAGGAGATATCCATGAACTTTATATTGTGGAGTTGTCTTAGAGTTCTGGGAATACAGTAATCCGGACTGTCACTGATGTGTTCTCAAAGCTAGCACACTTTGTGGCGTGTCTGAAGATTCCTTCAGCCTGGGTCCTAGCCAAGATGTTTGTACAGCATGTCTACAGACTACATGGGATCCCAAAACAGATTATCTTGGACAGGGAGTACAGTTCACAGCAAAGTTTTGGTGGGAATATTTTAAGATAATAGGCTCCTCCCAGAGACTTAGCTCTACCTATTATCCTAGTACCAATAGAGCTTCTGAATGTGCTAATCCATTGGTAGGGAAATACCTGCACTGTTATGTCAATTATCAGCAGACTAATTGGGCCTGCCTTTCATGGAACATTGGTTTTACCCCTTTCAAAGTGGCCATGGGGATTGAGTTCATGCCCATGTCAGAATTCCCACAGGGAACCCCATCTTCAGTGTCATTGCCTGAGTGGATGGATACTTTGAAAGCCACATGAGGCACTATGTGTGTGTGAGGTGCTTAGTAAACTAGGGAAAGTCAGAAGAGGCAAGAAGATTGGAAAAGAGACCCTCAGAAAGAATTTAGGGTGGGGGATAAGGGGTACTATATTTACAAAATATCTGAACCTGAGGCAACCTTTTGAAAAATTAGGCCCCAAATACAAACCTTCCAGATGGTAAATACAGAAACGATGGAGCTGAAGTTGCCAAAAACCCTCTGGCGGGTTCATATGGTATTTCATTGCAATCTTTTAAAACGCTTTCAAGACTCTGGGTTGAAACTGGTCAGAGAATCACCTCCTCCTTCCATCCTAGTTAAGGGAGAGGAGCGCTATGAGATAAAAAAAAATTTCTTGATTCCAGATACCAGAAGGGAAAGTTACAATATCTATTTACTGTGGAAAGGATACCTTTTGGCGGATGCTGAATGGGTGGCTGCTCCGGATGTTAGAACAACAAAGTTGGTTAAGAAGTTTCACACTAAGTACCTCCAATGGTCCCAATAGGGAATGCAGTAGTAGTTGGTTTGTAAGTAATAATGCGTACATATGCTTATTATTGTTTCAGATCTACCCTTCTTCTGGGACATCAGCACGTCAAGACTGATTCTCACTTTCACCTACATTTTTTCTTCTCTCGCAGCTTGACAATAATGTGGGTGGTGGTAGATAGAATGCAAGGGAGGGAGAATGGTATTCAAGCATCCATCGGAACTGTGAGACATTGGTGGTATCCCAAGGAAACAACGAACAGATATCCAAGAGTGGATGGCTGTTTTCCATAATAAAATGTGACCCATGGGGAAGAGTGAGAATTAACTACACTTGCTTTTGTGTGGGAAACCCAGAGCTGGTTTTGCTTCTTTTGTACCAATGTAGTTTATTCAGTAAAGTTTATACTCCTGGTAAAATAATGTCCCAGGAGTTCCTTTTTCTGGATTCGCCAATTGGACAGTTGACATAAAGTTAATAAAAACTTCCACCTTCCAACAATTGCCTTGCTCTGTGGTATATGTACATGAAATAAGACTGAAGCTTTAGCGAAACATCTTGGGACAAATCTTCATTTGGTAGTTCAGCAAGTGTTGTTTATAAGTCATTTTCTGCACATTATTTTCTAATCCCAAACTCTGAAAAATCAAATAAAATGTGAACTGAATAACTATGAAATTTAAAATAGCAAGTGGAAGAAAAACATATTTTGTTTTTTGCTTTCTTTTAAATATATAGTGTAGGTGGAATACATTATATACTAATTTCCTTTCTAAGAAAATTTCTAAATGCTAATTAGTTATGCTCAAGAGATTCAAATGCTAGCACGTTTCTTAGGAGATATTTGGCAGCGATGCGTTGAAGAGATGATTGAAAACACTATTTAATACCCATACATTTGGGAGTACTTACATCTTTACTCTATTATGGTAAAATTCTATCTTCCAGTTTTATTTTCAAACTGTATGCGTTAGGGTAGGATTTCAGTTTTATAGTTCAAAATTTTATATCCACAACTTCAGTTTTAATTCGGAAAATATTACAGTTTTCCAGAAGAATGAAACAGTTGAAAGATTTTTAAGCCTGTCATATACTACCACAGTGCAAATTTCAAACATTTATCCACAGTAATAAATGTTGTATAAGAAAAAGAATCAATATATTTTAAAATTAAACCTCTGGAACAATGTTGAAAACATCTGGAGGGTTTCTGGCTGCGCACCTGTGATCTGAAGCCATGGAGTTCTGCAGATAAAATGCTCTAAATGCCCTTCATTGTGCCACATTGGCAACTAAATCAAAATTCAGCAGGAACACTAAAAAAATATTAAAAACAATATAATTTCATTTTGAAATGCCCAGACTGCTTACAGTCTTTTAATTTACATGAATGTAGTGGTTATTTTTAAAAATATATTCTTTTGAAAATATGCTACCATCTTTCATTCTATTTTAGGAATTAGCATTTTCTTAGAGCTTTGGAGTTAACTGCCTTGAGAACTTTTTAAAGATAAATGCTGAACTGTTAGAATTTATTGCATAGCATATATTTCAAGAATAATCTAGGTGATAAGAGTCTTAATTCAAAAATGTCATTGGTTTTGTCCATAAAGGCAGCTGAGAAGGGTTGTCTATATCAGCAGTCGCCAACTGGTAGTCCACAGCCCACTATTGGTCTGCGAGAAAATTTTGGTAGTCCACAGAGAAATGTCACCCTCAGAGCATGACCACCAAGCCAGACCCACAAACGAAGCCATGCCCACAGAACCAGTTGTTAAGAAATTTGAGTCCCACCCCTGCCTCTGTGTGTGTGTGTATGTGTGTGTGTGTGTGTGTGTGTGTGAGAGAGAGAGAGATTAAATCAGATCTCTCTTCTCCCACCAATGTCATCAAGCCACCGTCAGTCAAAATTCATATTAGTGGTCCCCGGGATTTAAAATTATGAGTTTGACGGTCCCTGAGATCCAAAAGGTTGGCGACCCCTGGTCTATATTGCTGAGCTTATTGAATAGTCTTTATCATATTTGCAGGATTGTTATAAAAATTAAATTTAATAAACTTATACATATGGAGGAAGGGTAGGTGTAAATGTGATCGAAAAGAAAGTGAGATGGCAAAATTACATGCTTTAAAATCAGAACTCTTGGCCATTATATTTTTTGCTGATCCCTTATGTAAGATATCTAGATAACAATACAGATGGCCTTAATGTGCCAAATGATGTTAATGTAATGCTGTTCTTTTGCAATCAATATTGCCAAAACTAATACATTTTTGTAAATTATTTCACTATAGAAATTGCAGGGTTGTAAGGAAAGAGCAAAAAATTTTAAATTCCAATGCTCCAGCTATGATTTTAACAATATTTACAAGTAAAATTTTCTTTAAAATAATATATTTCAAACACTGTTTTGCTCTACAAATGGAATGCCCTCTTGTCATGGGCAGTGGGGAAGGCAAGCAGGTGGCAGCCCAGAGCAAGGCCCGAAAGGCAGCTGAGCCTCACTGTCCCCCCACAACTGAGGGGGCCCTTTGGCTGAGTGCAGCAAGCCTGGAGCTGATCTTTCTTCCCTCCATCAACCTTACCTTCCAGTCTGTAGGGCTTGCAACATTCTCACAGCAGTAGCCCACACTTGGCCAAAGCATACAGGCTGGCAGGAGGGCGAGGGAGGGGCAGCTGGCAGAGGGGTGATGCAGGTGGCATAGCCTCGTGCTCCCTAGTTGCCCCCTGCCCTCTGCTCACTGGCAGGCATGGCCCAACAGCTGTGGAAAGTCTGGGCGGGTGCTAGATGTGGGCTGGGGAGGGGGCCAAGGGACAGTGACTCAGCCTGGATCAATTCTCTGCCACCAGGCATGGAAGAAAGGGCTGGGCAAGTGGGGATTGGGGATCACCACCTGCCCTGCTAGTTTCTCCAAGGCATTAAAACCCTGGCTTTGCTGTCCAGCCTGTGATCCTGATAGTGTGGTTTAAGCCTACCATGTGGATGGAGAGGGATTGTGATTCTTTTAAATGTGCCCATTTAAATTTTAATAAAATGAGATGGTAAGGACCCTTCTAGAGAATGGGGACTCTCCTAGACCTCCTTATTATAATAGAAGAGTTAACCATGAACATGCTCCATTGGAAGACCCTGGTTCTTCTTCACCAGTGATTTCTACTTGCACAAGATGGCCGCAACAGAAGCAGGAAAAGTGCACCAGCTCCAATATCTCTTTTAGACCTTGCTCTCTGTGCATGCATGGGAGTGCTCTTTTCTGTCCCACTAAGCCACCCAGGGTTACTTGTATCATTGGTTTAAGTAGCAAAGCCCAGCACTGCATTAGGCTGAGTGCATTAGGCATGGATGGTTAGCAGGCAGGCGGGCGGAGGGGGGCAAGTGGGAGGCTCCTGCTTGCTTTGTGCAGGGCAGCTTTCACTTTCCCAGCCTCCTTCCTCCTTCCTCCAACTCAAGCCTGATCTAGCAACCTAACCAGGTTCCTTGCTGAGCGAATCTGCAGCAGATCCACTCTAACAAAAAGCCTGGCAGGTTGGTTCATATACAATCTTTAGAGAAGCTGCGCAGGGCACTATAGTGCTACTTGGCGAGCCCGGTTCTCATAGTGATTTAGGGCAGGAAATAACTCGCTTGCAAAGAAAATGGTATGCAGTTTCCCTGGCGCATTGGCACACATTGCCTCTTCATATAGCAAAGAGCTTGTTTGTTTTCTTGGGAGGATAGTCCCTTTTCAGAGCAGGGATTCCTTTTCTTTCCTTGCCCCCACTCTGGGATTTGTTTGGCAGAACTTTATCTTTTTTCCTCCTCTGGGCTTTTAAAAAAACTGACAACACAAAAGCCAACACTCATTCCCTCCCCCTTTCCCTCCCCCCTCTCCCCCTCTCTTTCACACACACACATACACACACACACACACACTGGAGATTCCAGGATTCCCTCCTCATTCCTTCGCCTGGCCCATACAGGCACCACCCCTGCGAGTGACGTAGAGTTGCCCATCTTCACTCAGTCACATGAAACTGCCCCAGCCATGCCCACTCATCTGGTCATTAGGAAGAACCAGTTGTTAAATTATTTGGATCCCACCACTGTTTACGTATTAGTAAGAACATTGGAACAGGCCTACAAAATAAATATGCAAATAGATGTTAAAAATGACCTCATATTAGCCTGTCTTTAAAAACCAGAATAACAGTATGACAGAGTTGGAAGGGACCTTAGCTCTACAGTCCAATCCCCTTGCTCAGGCAGAAAAGACATTCATTCTTGTTGTAGTAGCCTCACTAAGGGATAGTTTTGGAACAGTGTTTCTTTAACAATTTCTCTTGGGACAACTTTCCATTTTAATTTTTTTGGAAAATTCCAAAGCAGCTTTTTTGATTGGATTATTAATATTTTCCATATTAAAAAATTAAATTGAATCATTTGTTACTGCTACCACTTCTCACAATGATTTGATGGCATTTTAATATTATATTATTTTTCAACATGGCAAACATTTTTTATTTTGTAGACCCCTAAGAGGGTTCTGGAGGACAGCTAAGTCCTAGGACCACACTCTAAGAAACATCGATTTAGAGAAGCGGGCCTAGATTTTCGGTTTTCAGATATCCATGCCTATTTTATAAAATACAACAAGGTTGCATTTTCTAGGTTCCATCAATTAAACACTGTCATCTTATGGATCATATCTTTTCTGTTGCAGTGCCTGTCATATTGAACTTCCCTTACCCTAAATTCTTCTGCCTGAGCAAGGGGATTGGACTGTAGAGCTAAGGTCCCTTCCAACTCTGTCATACTGTTATTCTGGTTTTTAAAGACAGGCTAATATGAGGTCATTTTTAACATCTACTTGCATATTTATTTTGTAGGCCTGTTCCAATGTTCTTACTAATACGCAAGCAGTGGTGGGATCCAAATAATTTAACAACTGGTTCTTCCTAATGACCAGATGAATGGGCATGGCTGGGGCAGTTTCATGTGACTGAGTGAAGATGGGCAACTCTACGTCACTCGCAGGGGTGGTGCCTGTATGGGCCAGGCGAAGGAATGAGGAGGGAATCCTGGAATCTCCAGTGTGCAACAAGATTGCATTTTCTAGGTTCCATCAATTAAACACTGTCATCTTATGGATCATACCTTTTCTGTTGCAGTGCCTGTCATATTGAACTTCCCTTACCCTAAGTTCTTCTCCCAGGCAATGGGCCATGCCCATAATGCTATATATGTCTTTTATAAGTATGCATGTGTCTGAATCCTGGTGGAGCATATTTCATTATATTTCATTGTTTAATTTCCCTTTATAGTTAATTAAAAAAAAAAACTTCTTAGGTTTCCCAAGTTGTTTAGCAAGTGAGCTGCTAGACAGCATAAACTGAACAAGCAAACAAATCTGTTGAACTTAAGTTTCAAGCAGTGCAACAATCCAAGTAAGATTGTATCCAGTGTTTTCTGTTTATTGCTAAGATTATTATTATTTTTTGGAGAGAGAAATAACTGCAACTTTTCATTAGGATTTTTTGTAAATTTTATTTGAGTATTCACAAAAAGAAAAAAAATACAAATAAAATATCTTTTTTGAAAGTAGCATAATCCCGGGTTACATTTCTTCATACAGACACAAATTCAAGTTCATGCTCATTTTTATATTCTATTCCATATCTTATTACTATTTTACATTTTCTGCATAGCTTCTCCCCTCTTTTAATTTTCTCAATTTTATTTTAATTATCTCATCTCAATTCAAATCATTATATTTGTATTTTTTGTCTGTCCTGTTTCAATTATCTATTATCTTTTCTCATTAAACAAAATTTCTCCTGTAGTTACTGATTGGAGTATGACACCTTTATATCTTTTAAGTTTATCCATTTAACTGTTATTTAGGCTTCAATATATACCCTAAAGTTATAACATTCAATATAATACATAACTTCCATTCGGATTCTGCTTGGTACATTCTTAAAATACACACTATATTCTTAAAAAAAGAAAAAAATATAAATGTATGTAATTAAAACAACACATTCCATTCCAATTCAATTCTATCATTAATATTAATATTCATTAAAGTCTTAACTTCTTTAACATTACTTTTCAATTAAATATCGTACTTCTATGGGAACAGTTATAAGCTTTCCATAATTAATTCCCCCCATCACTTATATTTTATAAAACATTAACTAATTAAAATGTTCCCATTCCTTCCTAATTCAATTTTCTCATTTATTTTATTTCACTTATTTTATTAACAAACATTTCACTAAATTACACTAACTATTTTATCCCTCATTTTAATCATACATTGTTTCCAATTTTCTAAAGTTATTTCTATTACTAATATAACAATACAATCTTATGTACCTTTACAAAATCCCTTTTTCAGTTAGATTTTCACCCATTATCTCTAAATAGGTCCTGTTTCTCTATATATTGCTCCGGTCCTTTGTAACTTCTTTTCCTTTCCTTCTTTCCTCTCTTCTTCTCTCTCCCCTTTTTACCCCCTTGTCTCTCTACCTCTATTTCTCTCTTCTGTATTCCCCTTTTCAGTTGCTTTCCAGTATTATACTTATTTTTCTAATTATTTTTCTTTTCTTTGGTTGTTTTTTTAAATCTTAAATTTTCCATTCTCTTTCCCCCCTTTCCTTTTTCTTCCCCTCATAAAATTGCTTGTTCATTAAAGATGGCTTCTTCTTTGTCCCAGTCTTCTTGTTTTGCAGACGTTTCTTGTTATTTCTCATAGTTCCAAATCTCCATTTCTAAGAATTGAAAAATGAAGCCAAAAGAACCCTTCCCTTCTTGTACATCTTTTTTGTACTTTTTAAGTTCCATTTTCAATTCATCCAGAAGTGGTGCCATTGTATAAATTTTTAAAAAACCACCTGATTAATTTTTGTCATTCAAATGTAATAACCAAGAAGCCAAAGATCACCAAATAATCCAAATACACGCAAGATGTTTCTTTTTGCTCTTTTTTTTTTCACTTTCTCTTCTTGGGGTTACTGTTTAGTTACAAAGTTTCAGTTAAAATGTATCTTTTAGAAGTCTTGTTGAAGTTTTACTGTAGATTCTTTTTAATTCCAGGCAGTCTCCTCCCTCTTCCAGATCCTGCCCTTATTCTTTTTCTCTCCCTTCCTGCTTATGAAAAAGAAACTTTTTAATGTCCAGAAATCTTTATTATCCCTTTGGCATTTTGTTTTATTTTCAGCTTAATTGCCTATTGATATCAAAGCAGATTTTTCTGATTTCTTATTTAAGTCTCTTAGTTGTCAGTATAGGGAAGGAGAGAGAAGGAAAAAAAAGGCCAAACCTTTCCCTTTTCACTTTCCTTCGCTGCTTCTGACTCTTCTTTGGGAGCGATGTTATTTTTTTTGTAAGTTTAAATTCCAGGGTACCTTAGTTGTTGCTTTTATAATTTAACCTGGTCAGCCAAAACTTTCACTTCTTATTTTCCTCCTGCACATTCTTTTCCGGTCAAGTTCTTCTTTGTGGTGGCCATTTCTGACCACCACTGTAACCGCCTTCGGGAAAGGGAGTAATGGCCAGCTGAAGAGGAGAGATGCAGCTCTCCTCAACCCTGCTGGCAGTCTCCCCCCTCTTTACCACCTCTTTTCATAAGCTTTTTCATTCATTTTTCCCAGTAACAGAGCAGAGGTTACTAACTTAATACAAGGCAAATAAGTGACTGTCTTCAATTAATGTTACATATGTGGATGCCTACATGGAATGCTACAAAAGTATATATTTTCTGGTTCAAGTTGGTATTTGTGAGTTGGATGATGATAATAGTTATCACAATAAAACAAATAAAGACCTTGCAACATAAATTCATGGAAAATAAATTCAACACTTATGATGGCTGCAAAAGGTTCCATGCACTTTCTAGCTAAGAATAAGAAAAGGTTCTACTTCATGTTCATTGTTGAGTGAAGACAAAGCAAACAGCAAAAGCTAAATAATTTTTCATTTCTAAGCAACTATGCATATAGCTTTAAAATGAATGTGTATTCTATTATGGCTTTATTTCTCTCTCATCAACCATGTAGATGTGTCTGCAGAGACAAGGTAAATAATCAGAGGCACTCTTTGTTTAATTAGTAATAACAAAACAAGATAAACTGTTCTTTGTAAAGTGCATTACCCTTTGGCTGTCGGCTAAATGGCATTAGTGTTGTGACATTGGATAATGGAACATTCTGTACAGACAAATGTTCCCCAAATCCAAAAGATAAAGGGAACGGTTGGTTGTTTTGAATAATATGGAAAGATTTGATTTAATATATAGCTAAAATATAAGAGATTATATTTTATCTTGATGGGAAGAATGCAAAATATATTTATATTAACAGAAGATTAAAACAATGTTCCAAAATCCCCTCATCTTAGAAATAATAATAGCTGGTAAATTTGCTCAAATACGCTATCTATTTGTAACGCACAGTTCAACACTGAAAGATTGCAGAATACAAAGTTTATTCTTCATTTATTTTTCTGATCCTGCTTTCTTTTCATTGTGACAACAATAAAAGAGGAAAACTACACTATTTTGCTCATTAAAAACTCTATCATAATAAGGCAAATAACCTGTTTTTCACTAGTTTGATTTACATTGGTGAAATATGAAAATCTAAAGAAAAGTAGATGTTGCCACAAGAAAAAAGGGAACAAATGCCAGCACAATCATTTGCTAAATTAATTTGGTTTTCACTTGATTAGCATGGATGTTTACATGTCTTTTATTTATTTTTTATAGTTTTATCTTTAATGTTATATGCTTATCATGGACATTTTAGGCTACTTGCTGAGTATAATGTGTGTTCTATCGCCAGAACAAGATAGACATTATAAAAATTAATGAGTCCCAAGAATGCCTGCAAGTCTGTTTTGTTCTTGGGCTTTCTGTTGCTGGTTGGTGGCCTGTTTTTAATTGTGTTAAAGGAGGGTCTTCCTTTTCTTTATTATTTAAGGGTTCCCCTCCTCCTCTGGTTTTATTATTATTATTTATTGGCTGTTTTGTATGAGTTTGTTCTATGTTTTGGGGTATGTCGGTGTATGTCGGCGTTCGAGGTATTGAGATCATAGTTGGTCTATGTGCCTTTTCCAGGTTCTGCCACCCGTCGTTTCCAATCAGTATGACCGGGGCCTGTTATTTGTGTTATCGTGGCCGGTAACCATAATGGTTCTCCAGTAAGATTTTTCACATATACCAGGTCGCCTGGTATAAATGTGCGGTACTTACTGGAGGAGTCTGGTGGCTTCTCAGGGTTGTAGGTGGGGTGTAGTCTGTCCAAGTATGTTCGCAATTTTCTGCCTATTAAAAGTTCAGCTGGACTCTTGTTTGTTGATGTGCACGGCATTATATGTTGAATTGTGAGCATTGTATTTATTTTGTCTTGCATGTCGCCCCCTTCAACTTTTTCTAATGCTTCCTTCGTATATTGAACCATGTGTTCTGCCTGCCCGTTTGCCACCGGATGAGCTGGCGCTGTCAGGGCATGTCGTATGCATTGTTCTGCGAGGAATTGTTCAAAACCTAAAGCTGTGAACTGTGGGCCATTGTCCAAGACTAACACGTCTGGTAATCCATGAGTGGCGAAGAGTTTCTTTAGTTGTTTAGTGACGGCTCCAGTCATTGTTGAACTCATGATGCTGACCTCCAACCAGTTCGAGTAGGCATTGACGATGATTAAAAATGTATATCCCTTTGTGGATCCGGCGAAGTATATGTGGATCCTTGACCAGAGCACTCTGAATGTCTCCCAGTCAAGGACCGGTGTTAAAGGGGCGGGGGGTAAGTCTGGACCACTGGCATTTATTACATGTTTTAACTCAGGTTTCAATGTCTTTGTCTATTCCTGGCCACCAGACGTAGCTTCTGGCCAGGGACTTCATTTTTACCATGCCCGGGTGTCCCCCATGTAACATGTTCAGCACGTCTTCTTGTAATTTTCTTGGCACAACAACCCTATCCCCCCACAATATGCATCCTTTTTCAATTGACAACTCAGTTTTCCGGGTTCTGAACGGTTTAAAAGTCTCATTTTTTCCATTTTTCGGCCAGCCCCTCCCCACCCAGTTCAGGAGTTGGGCCATTAGTGCGTGTTTTGCAGTTTCCCTTGCGATGTCCGATGAGGTGATGGGCAGGTTCAATATTGTTTCAATTTGCAGGGTGCATGTGGTGGGAGCTGGGTCGTCATCGTGGTCTGGTAGGGGTGAGCGGCTCAACGTGTTAGCATGGGGTATGGCTTTTCCTGGTCAATAGACGAACTTGTAATTGTAGGCTGCAAGAAATTCCGACCATCTTGTCATCTTTGGAGACAGGATGTTGGGGGTGGCCCTGTCTCCTGCCAGGATTCCTAACAGTGGTTTGTGGTCAGTAATTAAGGAAAATGTCCTACCATAAAGGTATTCGTGAAAATGTTTTACCCCCGAGATAGTGGCCAAGGCTTCTCTGTCCAGTTGGCTGTAGTTTCTTTCGGCTTTTGACAGCGTTTTGGTGCCTTTCTGCCATCAGGTAGCTTGTGGCTAAATATTGAGCCTACACCGAATGGTGAAGCGTTGCAGGTGACAGTCAGTGGTAGCGTGTCGCTGTATTGGATTAATACAGATTTGGATGTTATTAAGTCCTTAATTCTTTGGAATGCAGCTTCTTCTTGTCGGCCCCATTTCCAGATGGCTTTTTTATCGAGTAGTCTATGCAGTGGTTCCGCTATTGTTGCCTTCTGCGGCAAAAAGACATTATAAAAATTAATGAGTCCCAAGAATGCCTGCAAGTCTGTTTTGTTTTTGGGTCTGGGTGCTTCTTTTATCGCTCATATTTTTTATGGGTGGGGTGGATTCCTGCTTCATCAATAAGATATCCTAGGAACTTGACCTGATTTGTGGCAAGTTGGCATTTTTCATTTTTGACCTTGAGTCCTGCTTCTCTAAACCTTTGCAAGACTGCCCTTAGCCGGTCCTTTAGTCATTTTGTATTTCCGGCAGACATCAATACATCATCAAAATAGGGAACCACCCCTTTTAGTCCTTGAAGGAGGCATTCCATCAGGCTTTGGAAAATGCCGGTGGCCACGCTGACACCAAATTGCAATTTATTGCATTTAAATGCCCCCCTATGCGTTACAATAGTCTGTGCCTCTGCCGTCTCGGAATCAACCAGCAATTGTTGATATGCCTGCGTGAGATCGAGCTTTGCAAAAAATTTTCCTCCCCCCAATGAGTGCAAGAGGTGCTGGACTACTGGAACAGGGTATGCGCTCTGCTGTAATGCGTGGTTCAGGGTGGCCTTATAGTCACCACAGATGCACACGGACCCGTCTTGTTTCATGGGGGTCACAATCGGGATTTCCCATCTTGCATGGTCGATTGGCTCTAGCACCCCTTGTGCGATGAGTTTGTTCAGCTGCTCATTGATTTTTGGCTTTAATGCAAAAGGAACACGTCTGGCCTTTAGCCAGGGTTTAGGCTAAATGAGATAGGGGTCCCATGGTACTTGCCTAGTGTCCCGTCAAATACGTCCTGGAACTCCTTCATCAGGCTTTCTTCCCAGTCTGTCTTAGTGATGCTGTTGATTCCTGTCACTTTGATCCCCAAAGGCGTGAACCATTCTAAACCAAGTAGGCTGGGGCGGTCTCATTCAACGATGGTCAATGGGAGAATTTCAGTGTGTTTCTTGAATTTTACCTTGAAATGTCCCAGTCCAACTACCGGAATCTTGTTTCCTTGGTAGTCTTTTAACATCAGGCTTTGTTCTTCGAGTTCTTTTCATCGTATGTCTGGTATCAAGCTTTTTATTGTGTTCCATGATACCATTGACAGATATGAGCCGGAGTCCACTTCCATTTCACATGGCTATCCCTCTATTTTAATGTTTATTCGAACCTTCTTAGCATCAGTTGCTCTGGCATTTCCAATGATAATTGTCTGGTGTGTTTCTTCCTTCTCGTTGAGTCACTGACTTCTATTTTCCCGGCTCCAATGACTTCCAGATTGCTTCTCCTTAGTTCTGGGGTGGGTGGGTGCTGCCTTGTCTTTTTGGACTATAGCTCTTTTTGTTTTGGCAGACCCTTGCAATGTGCCCCCGTTTTTCGCAGTGTCTGCAAATGGTGTCCAAAAAACGGCACTCAGAATGCGGGTGATTTCCTCCACATCCAGCACACTGAAAATCAGGTTTCCTTCCTCTTTTTGCTTGCCAGTTTCATTCAGACTGGAGCCTATGTACCTCTTTGTCTTTGTCCTCAGAGTCGGTTGATGACTTGATGTCTTCATGGTGGGTGGTTGTGGTAGTGTGTTTCTGGGTACCTTCTGCTTTCTTTTCTCTGCTCTGGCTTGGGCTATTGGCCGTATTTATTTGCTTCATTTGCGCCACAGATTTTTTCGCTGCCTCAGCAATGGCTTTATTTACGGTGATGTTGGGTCAATTTAGTAGTTTGCTCTGGAGGGGAGTGTCTCTCAGTCCGAGAACCACGCGGTCGCTCATGGCTTCGTCCATGTTGAGGAATTTGCATTCTCCTCCAATGTCCCTTAGTGCTGCTACAAAATCCCTGATACTTTTGCCTTCTCGTTGATCCTGTTTATAAAATTCGTGTCTTCGAATAAGATTGGAAACAACAGATGCGTAATGGGCTCTCAGCATCCGGTTCAGGTCCGGCGATGCCATTTGTTTGACATCATGCGGTTTTGCCAATGCTTTGGCCATCTTAAAAATTGTAGGTCCGCAATGCAACAGGAATACAGCTCTCTTCCTTTGGTCCGTGATTCCTTGTAGTCCATTACTCTCTAGGAAGATCAGGAACCTGTCAATATATGATTCCCAGTCCTCTTCGGCTGGGTTGAATGGTGCGGGTGGCGAATTGTTTCCGGCCATCTCTTTGACTTCTTGGCTCTCTTCGCCATGTGCTTATGGTCTTTGTTCTCTCGATCCCATCTTTGTCGCCAGTGTTCTATCACCAGAACAAGATAGACTCGAGACCGGAGTTGAGTTCAGCTCTTTATTTAACTGTCAGTAACTTCAACTAAACTCGAGCCACAGCAGCCTCTTTTATAGCGGCTGCTCATGGCTCGCAACCAATGGCATTATTTTAAACCTCCCTTCATTTGGGCGGCCAATCATAAACTGTTGTTCACCACCAATCACTAGGCGGTAGTGATTGTCCAATCGGAACGTAGTATTACTAGTATGCAAATGTCTATATACAACAATGTGAACTGCTGAGAGTCTTCTGATCAGACTGGGCAGAAAAACTAGTAAATGAAGACATAAAATAACATTTTATAATAATTATTTATATTGATTGATAGCTATTTTTTAAAAAATCAGTGAAATAATTGGAAATCACCACAGACAGATTTCAAAAAATTGGAAATCACCACAGACAGATTTCAATATCAACATAGAGATGCCTACTATAGCATTCTCCTAAAGAACAAATTGTGAATATCTAGTTCTACTAAAAGTTTGTATGGAATCTTTTACTCTGTACCTATCTTGCTAATCCATGCTTTTATCAATTGTAGGAATAATTGTAGCAATAAATGATGTGCTTTATGTGAAACCTCCTTCAAGGACACACCAGATTTTGCAGCCAATGCATACAATTACTGTTTGCCTCCTGGCAAATACAAGAAATATAAACTGACTTTAGATTGCATTGAGGCAACTGTATTGGTTACCTGTCAGATCCTGCCAGAACATTATCCCATAAATATTTTACGAGTATAGATTCATATATTGTAAGACATTTCACTTCCTATATTTTTATTATTTTTTGTTGCTATGATGACAAGTAAAAGCTGAGTTGCCATTAATCTCTATGTGGATTAAAATGAAGAAACCATGGCATGGTAAGCAATAAATAACTGGATACAAAGATGCTACTCATTATTTTAGAGTTGTTGGGCGGGGAAAATTAGCAATTATGGGATGGTAGCAGAAAATGAGAGAATTAAAAAGTTGAAGGCAAAGGAGGCATCCTATAGTTTTGAGGCAAATTTTTATTACACTAATTTGCCCTCCCCATCTTAAAATAGACATATTAAGACATTAATCTACACAAAGAAGTGTGTAAATCCTACCTTCTCTTAGTCAGTGAATATAGTTGAGGATATAGTGAATATAGTTGAGGATATAGGAGCGAGGAATAAAAATTCAATCTTTGTTATTGGGAAAAGAATTTGATTTAAAATCCCCAAATCTTATGTTCTAGGTATAGACTGACCATATTACAAGATATTCATCTTCCCGTCTTTCAATCCATCATTTTCAAATGCAATTACACAAGTATTCAACAAAGCTAGTTGAACTCTGTTTTATTTGTTCATATAAAGCAATTTATTTATTTAATACTCTTTCATGTGGCTAAAAAACACATAGCGTGGGCTGAGCTTTGTGATCACCCAAGAATGAAGGTAAATATACGTGTCCCAGAATAATGTTGCAGGATCCAATTTGGGTTGGTCACCAGGACCAGAGATTTTGTCTTCCAAACTTTTGGACTTGTGCTGGAGCCCATCTTCAGGGAACTTCTCTCTAGCAGAGGGTGTGCTTTGGGCTGTTCTGTTTGTGGTATTTATACGATTTCTACTGTATGTGGCTTTTTAGATGTTGATTGGGATATTGATGGCTGGCTATTAAGTCGTTGGCTGTCATTTGCTTGTGCTGCCAAGCTCTCACCTCCTAAGTAATTGAAAAACTGGTGGTAAATGAATGCTGTTGACTGATAAGGTTCCCATTTTCTAGGCTTCAATCACTTCCCTGGTTGTTTTTGTGCCTGTATAATAATCCAATAATCTTTGTAGTTGCAAAATTAAATGTATACAGGGGTGGATTCTGTGGGCATGGCTTAGGTGGTGGGCGTGGCTTGGTGGTCATGTGACTGGGTGGACATGGCTTGGTGGTCATATTATTGGCTGGGTGTGGCCAACTCAATATCACTCACATCAAGGCACACATCTCCTCACCTGGCCTCTCATGACTGTGGGGATGCTGCAACAGTTGTAAGTGTGAAAAATGGTCATAAGTCACTTTTTTCAGTGCCATTGTAACTTTGAATGGTCACTCCATACAAGTAAAGTACCAGCAAAGGAGGGGAAAAATCTCCAGAGAGATTTCTGAAACAGGAAGTCTAGTCCTGCCAAGAATGTAATAAGGGTTAAGAGAGAGGCAGTTTCTGCAAGCAACACCAGAATGTTTCCTTCCTGCCTTCCTTACAGGATTAAGCCAGTAATTTCTTCTAACAACCGGTTCTCCGAACTGCTTAGAATGTTAACAACCAGTTCTAGCGAATAGGTGCGAACTGGTAGAATCCCATCCCTGAATGTATATCCTTGTTCTTTGTAGGGTGAGGCTACCAGTGAGTTCAGGTCCCCTTATTTGTCTACTCACTTGTGTTTTTGCAATCTGGTGATTAGTTTTCCCCTTCCCCCGTGTCTTTATAAAGCATATAAATACCATACACAGGTCTCCTTGTCTGACTGCTCACAATCTGGTCGTTAGCTTCCTCCCCATCTGTCCTACATAGTCATGGGCAATCCATGCAGTGGATCAGATAGATTACATTGCAAGTATCTCCCACCTCCAAGTAATCTTTACAATGCATAATTTGTCATTATATGGTAGCCTCTGAGCAGTGTGTGATGCCCACTTGCAAATCTTGGAAGCTGCATTCTACAGATTATGAAATGTTTTTTATATATATCAGGGTGTTCTGACCCACGCCCTTTTCCAACAAATCAAACACAATCCAAAAGGAACAGAAACCTTGTAATGCTTTTACAAAATAATTAGCTGTGATAAGCACAAGTCTTGCCAAACTGTGCAAGACTTGCCAAAAGATAACAGACAAGAAATAATTCACAAAATAAGAATCTTCAAATACAAACTCAGGATACTGGAATGTCCACGAGGCTGGAGTTTCAAAATGTCTTTGCCTTCTGCAAAGTACGTTTGTTTCACAGCTGGCTTTTATCTTCTTGAAGGAGGGGCCATTACCTTGCAGCCTTACTCCTGAGTTGCCCATACTGTTGTAACCATTCTTTCCTCCAAGCAATCCTGTGCACATGTGCACTTAGCAAAGGCTCCTCGGGAACCTCCACTGCTGCCAGCCCCCACAATCTCTGAAGGCAGCAGTCCACTTCCTAATGCTTCTGGCCCCTTATCTGAGTACTCGCTCTCCTCAGCCATCCGCACCTGCTGCCAGCTAACCACAACACAGGGTGTGCTGTGTGGTTGATCTTGTATCTTATTTCTTCCTTTCTCTCCAACCACATTGCATAGACATCTTATAATAAATGATTGTGGGTGCCCATTCCAGTTGAATTGTTCACACAGGTACCTGCCCTCCAACTGTTTGTTCTGATATACAACTTTTTTTGTGTGACAGTGGATGGTTGCTGTCAAAATTCGGAATGCATGGAAGTTGGTGGCCTTGTGATAGTTGTTTCTGTGCTTCCATCTTCTTGTCTGTTGACAAGCATCTCTAAAAGGTAATTATCTAGCTGTTTTCCTTCCATTGTGAACTGTATGTCCAAAAAGATAGAATCCAGTATAGTATGAAAGTCTTTCAGTGTGTTTTTCTCTTGATGATGAGAAAAGTGACAGCCACATAGCAGCACCAAAATTTAGATGTGTAGGTCTGAGATTCATGGTGTTCTAGTTCATGCAGAACTGTTTCTGCAATGACTCCTGATATTGAGGATTCCATGGATATCCTTTTTATTTGTTTATACATTTGCTTTTTGAATGCGAAGAAGATGCATTGGCAATGTTGGAGTACTGGTTAGGTTTTTCTGATCTGTATTGTACTCTTCTTCTAGTTTTCTATCTATATGATCTTCATATACTAAGTAGGGATGGATGGATATAAATAAGGACAATACATCAAAGGAGACCATGATCTCATTAGAAGCCACATATAACTAAGCCTTGGACTTTTGTCAGGTATTGTGTGGATAATGTGACCTTGCTGTTTGAGGGTTGGCTCAGGAAGCTTAAGCATTGTGACAGACATTTAGCCAGGTTATACATAGGGATGTCTCATATTGCAACGATAGGTCTGAGGAAGACTCCTATTTTGTGTATCTTGGGGACTCTGTAGACTTTCACTGGGATGGCATCTGTTCTTTCCATCATTCCTTCTCTGTTATACATTTGGTTTTTTTTTAGTTGGCTGAGATAAGCATTCAGTTGGCATTAAACAGCCATTGTTCTCATCCCTGATGTCTTTGCTGGTCTATATAGCAATAGCACTTAGACTTATATACCACTTTATAGTGCTTTACAGCCCTCTCAAAGCGGTTTATAGTGTCAGCATACTGTCCCAACAATTTAGTTCCTCATTTTACCTACCTTGGAAAGATGGAAGGCTGAATCAACCTTGAGCCTGGTGGGATTCGATCTGCCAAATTGCAGTGGGAGTAGCTTGCAGTACTGCACTTTAACCACTGTGCCACCGAGGCTCCATATGCTGAGGAATAAGTGAGTAGGGCAACTGCCTTCATTTCATAATCTGTGGTTCATCACCATCATTGAGCAGCCTTTGTATGCTGGTAAAATAAATAATGTGCTGATCTTGTTTCAGGTCTTTCAAGTTGCATTGCTCCATTGGTCTGAATGTATTATTTGGCTTGTATATGACCAGCATTTCCAATACTTAGCATGATTTTCTGGCTCTCTCCATCTCTGCTCTGTTGAATATGGATTCCAATGCTGCTATGAATTCTCTTGATGTGGCGTCTAAAGTGTTGACTCCCTCATTATGTTCAAATATGCATAATTCCTGCTGGCTTAACTGTTTGCTCAATTAATTATTGACCAGGTTCATACAGGTTTCAGAGCATGGCTTTAAATTTTGAATTTTATCCTCAAACTGTTTCCTTTTTCTCACCTGTTTTTCTTTTACAAGGATCTTAATAACATTGTCTAGGTGGGTGACGAGTTCTTCTTTGAGTTGTGATAGACAATGTCCCTTGTGTATATTTACAGCTGCTTTATACTTGCGCATAGATGGCAATAATTGATTACGACTGTTAGGGATAACATTGTTTACCCTAACTGGTTTAGGTAAATAATAATATGTAATCATAGTTTGTATGTTAAAGTGTCTGCAACTTTAACTGTGGGACAGTAATTAAGGGAGTGGTTGTGAAAGCACTTTAAAAGAGGCAAGACTGCAGCTTGCTCTCTCTCTGGCTTTGATGATCCCTGATTACTGCAAGGACTCAAGACTGCATTGCTCGAATGGGAGAGAAAACAAAGGACTGACTTGTAAGTGAACTGACATAGGATATTCTAAACGGACTTTGCTAACTGAATATCCCTGAATGGACTGACTAAATGATACATGACTATTGGACTGTTATTTTGACTATGCTATGAACTCATAATGGAATAAACTATATTTTTGATAGCACAAGCGTATCTGTTATTTTTACTGTATGTTAATAAACATACAAGCTTAGCTCCCTCATTTATCTGTGTGCCTATCTGACTAACGCTGCACATTCTGTTTTGCTTGTCTCCCTAACCCTGGTTGGGGAAACCAGGCTTAACACTGGTTATGGGCCCAGAGGCTGCAAAGTCAGTTTAACTAGGATAAAACAGATTTATGTAAAAGTGAGAGTTTGTGTTGTTATACATTACAGTAAACAGACAGCTGTGTTTTATTAATTATAGTTTTATATCCATATAAGAAAACATGGCACAAGTCAATTTACAAAGTTTGTCCCTTATATCCAAGTTGGATGGAACAAACTATGTATCATGGTCTATGAAATGTAGTCTGCTTCTACGAAGAGAAGGTTTGTGGAACATAATTGAAAATCCACCAAACGTAGAAGAATGGGATCGAGAGGATGATGAAGATAAACTAAAGATAGAAGAATTTATGCATAAAAATCAACAAGCTATTTGCATAATTGCTTTAACCTTAACTGATCAACAGCTTGTTTATATCCATGGAGAGAAAACGGCTGTTGGGTGTTGGCAGAAGCTGAAGAGGATTTATGTTCGAGATAATGTTGGTGCTCACATAAATCTAACACGGAAGCTTTTCAGTACACATCTCCAAACAAATGGTGATATGCTGAGTCATTTGAAAACTATGCAAAGCATTTTTCAAGAACTGCACGAGAAAGAGCTTATTTTCTCTGAACAACACCAAGTCTACATAATTCTATCTTCCCTTGATGAAAGTTATGACAACTACGTAACTTCCCTTGAAATATTGCCAAAGGAAAGTTTAACTTTAATTGATATAACTGGCAGATTGATTGAAGAGGCCAGAAGAAGGCTTGAAAGAGATGAATTAAGGAGGGAGCAACCTCAAAAAGAAGATAATGAATCTCCTACTGCATATGAAATTAAAAAGTGTTTTAATTGTGGAGGAAGAGGACATTTGGCAAGATTTTGTAAAAAAGCAAAGTGCCAGAACGCTGGCCAGAATACAAAAAGTCATCAAAAGATAAATAAAAATTTTGAGTTAGCCATGTATACTAACGGAGCTGTAAAAAATAATTTATGGGTGGTTGACAGTGGAGCATCTCATTGTATAACAAATGATAACAAAAATTTTATTAAAATGTCCAAGAGTACACAGCAGATATCGTTAGCCAATGGCTGGAAACTGAAAGCTAAAGGTCAAGGTATAGCATATTGTTCTTTTATAAAAGAGAATGTAAAAATGTTATATGTACCACAACTTAAGTTTAATTTAATTTCAGTTAGAATTTTGGTTAAACTAGGATATGTAGTTACTTTTAAAGGAGATAACTGCATAATTGAGAAAGAAGATAAGAAAATTACTGCATCTTTAAGAGGTGAATTATATGTGTTAAATGATGATGGTTTAAAGGTGGCTAACACAGTTTATGAAAATAAGAAACCCCATGATGAATGTATTCACTTGTTACATCGAAGGCTAGGGCATTTAAATTTTAAAATGCTTAAGAAAACTGTTGAATTATCTAAGGGAATAAGTTTGAAACCTTGTAATAAGTATTTGCAATGTAATGCCTGCAATCAAAGTAAGGCCAGGGTCACACCGGCTAATAGAGTTGATGGATTTACTACCAAAGAACCTTTAGAGGTAGTATTTGCAGATTTAATAGGTCCGAAAAAACCAAGTGTAGGAGGAGCTTGTTACATACTAAGTATAATGGACCACTATTCTAGATATGGGTTTTGCTATTTAATGAAAAGCAAAACTGAAACGTATCAAAATCTCTTTAATTGGATTAAATTTGCAGAAAGGAAAACTAAAAAGAAATTAGTAACTCTTATAACAGATAATGGTACGGAATTTACAAATAATAAATTCCAGAACAGACTAAGAATGTTAGGTATTCAACATAAAATGTCTGCACCATATAGGCCACAACATAATGCCTTTATAGAGAGAAGAGGCCAAACATTACAATCAATGGCACAAACTATGATGTCTGATTCAGGATTACCTGATAATTTATGGGGAGAAGCAATAATGTGTGGTAATCATATATTAAATAATGTTGTTAATTCAACAACAGGTGAATTACCATTCACACTGTGGCATGGTACAAAACCTGATTTAAGTTACATGCACATATTTGGAGCACCAGCATGGGTGCATATCCCTTCACAACTTAGACACAAAGGACAGCATGGAGCTAAAAAATTATTTTTTGTAGGATATACATCTAATCATAGATCTTATAGATTCTGGAAACCAGGTACATCTAGAGTTTACACCAGTGTCAGTGCAAAATTCCGAGAACATGTAGGATGGAATAGATTAGAGCAAGATTTAAATAATGAAGTAATTATTGAACCCTACAAAAGGCAGAAAGATCAAACTAGTTATAAGAAGAGTCCAATTAAAGAAGAAGTCCACGAAGAGCAAATAGGACCAGAACAAGAGGAAACAGTTGATCAGGAAGAGTTAGATAATCAAGAAGAGTTAATAAATGAAAGTCCACCTGTAAGTCCTGTAATACCTAGACGTACTACACGTGTAACTAGACCACCTGATAGGTATCAAGCAAGTATAGTTTGCCAAGTAACTAAAGTTCCAACTAGTGTAGATGAACTTAGGATGTATCCTGCTAAGGATCAGGAGAATTGGCAAAAGGCAATGGAAAAAGAACTAAATTCATTAAAGGTAATGAAAGTATATGAAGATGCTAAATTACCTCCAGGAGAAAAATCCATTGGGTGCAAATGGATATTTAAAGTAAAAACTGGAAATGATGGGACTGTTACCCATAAGGCTAGGTTAGTAGCTCAAGGATTTAATCAAACTGCATCTGATTACGATGAAGTTTTTGCACCAAGTCTTAAAGCAACATATTTAAGAGCAGCTTTAGTGTGGGCAGCTAAGAAAAACTATGTCATTAACCATTTAGATGTAGAAACTGCCTTTCTGCATGCACCATTGCAGCACACTATATATTTAAGAAAACCAGTAGGTATAAAAGACAATAAAGTAAATAGTAATGATTGTTGGAAACTCAAAAAGAGTCTTTACGGGTTGAAACAATCTGGTTTTGAGTGGAACCAATATATTGTGAAAGAGTTAAACAATATAGGTTTTAAATCTGGTTTAGCAGATCCATGTGTATTTAAAAGAGAAAATAATGGAACGGTGTCATTATTGTTATTATTTACAGATGATATTGCTTTGATAACTAAGACTAATAATGAAGCTAATGAGATTATATCATTATTAGCCAAAAAGATAAAATTAAAGCATTTAGGTGAAATTAAAAAGTATCTAGGATTGACAATTAACAAAACAAAAAATGGTTTTAAGATATCTCAAGAAGATAAAGTTTGCCAATTAATTAAAACGTATAAAATGGAACTTTGTAAACCGGCAAAGACTCCAATAAGTCAGGAAGTTTGCCAAACTGATGATCAAAGTCCCAAATTTGATAAGTCTATATATCAATCTTTGATTGGTAGCTTATCATATATAAGCAATTGGTCTAGGCCAGATATAGCTTATAGTGTAAATCAGCTGGCACGTTTTAATTCAGATCCACATCAATGTCATTGGCAATCATTAAAGAGAATTTTAAGATATCTTAAAGGAACAATGAACCATGCATTGTATATAGAACCAAAGGGTGATTTGAGTCTTAGTGCCTATGCAGATGCAAGTTTTGCAACTGATATAAACACTAGAAAATCAACATCTGGGATGGCTATATTATTTGGTAAGACACTAATAGGGTCGAGGTCAATCAGACAACAGCATATTAGCTTGTGCACGATGGAAGCGGAATTTTCATGTCTGTCATTATTATGCACTGATTTGATTTTGTACAAACAGTTATTATTAGACATGGGTATAACTGTAAAAGATTCCATTATTGTGTACGAGGACAACCAGGCAGCTATAAAGTTAGCTACTAGTATTGCTGTTAAAACTAGATCAAAACATACTGATTTAAGATACTTAAATGTTAGAGAATCTGTAAAGAATGGGCTAATTAAATTGGAATACTGCATGACGGAAGAAAACATTGCAGACCAATTTACAAAAGCTCAAGGAGTAACTAAATTTAAAGAAAGTTGTAACAAATATGATTTAAAGATGTAAATAGTTATATTTATTATTATTTCCTAAAAGGGGAGAATGTTAGGGATAACATTGTTTACCCTAACTGGTTTAGGTAAATAATAATATGTAATCATAGTTTGTATGTTAAAGTGTCTGCAACTTTAACTGTGGGACAGTAATTAAGGGAGTGGTTGTGAAAGCACTTTAAAAGAGGCAAGACTGCAGCTTGCTCTCTCTCTGGCTTTGATGATCCCTGATTACTGCAAGGACTCAAGACTGCATTGCTCGAACGGGAGAGAAAACAAAGGACTGACTTGTAAGTGAACTGACATAGGATATTCTAAACGGACTTTGCTAACTGAATATCCCTGAATGGACTGACTAAATGATACATGACTATTGGACTGTTATTTTGACTATGCTATGAACTCATAATGGAATAAACTATATTTTTGATAGCACAAGCGTATCTGTTATTTTTACTGTATGTTAATAAACATACAAGCTTAGCTCCCTCATTTATCTGTGTGCCTATCTGACTAACGCTGCACATTCTGTTTTGCTTGTCTCCCTAACCCTGGTTGGGGAAACCAGGCTTAACAACGACCTCAAACTTATTTTTGGTGAATGCTTTTGCCATGTCTGTCCATCTCTGAGTTGACCAGTGGTCAGTATTGTGGGCTGCATTAAATGACCCCTTCTCAAATGCATTGGTAGAGGAAGCATAGCTGATTGTAAGTGGATCCCTTACATACTGTGGAGGATTCCCAAAGACAAACTGTTTCAAGTGCTAGCCACACATATCTCTCATGAATGAAGGTGAATATATGTGTCCCAGGATAATGTTGGAGGATCCAATCTGAATTAGTCACTGGGACCAGAGGTTTTGTCTTCTGAGCTTTCGGACTTGGGTTGGAGCTAATCTTCAGGAAACTTCTCTCTAGCAGAGGGTTTGTTTTGAGTTGTTCTGTGTGTGGTATTTCTATGGTGCCTATTTTGTATGACTTTTTAGATGTTAGATGCTTGTGTTCACTTTTAGAACAGCATTTGTTTATATTTGAAACCCTTTCTGCAACCACCATGGAATTTATCAGAAGGGAAGCAGGAATGACAGACAATGCCAGGGCTCATTTGTAACTGTTGAATATTTAGCAACTGCTTCTTTAATTCCCCCTCCCTTGACCATTATCAATCTTATGGCCAGGTGGACAGAGAGAATAATGCTAGTACTTGTTTGGCAGGAAGCACATACAATAATTTATAAACGATACAGATCATGTTTAAGTTCTCCAAATTTATGTTCCACAGGCCCTGATTTTTCAGAATTTCTCTTCCAGGCTAAATGTTGTAAGGGGTAATGCAAATAAAGAAAAGGGCAAAAGGGTTTGATTAAAGAATTCAAGGTCATTCATTATGCGGGGGGGGGGGGGATATAATACTACAATAGATTGCAATCTCTTGTTTGCTTTTCTTGCTCTCCCTCCCACCTTTGTTTTTATTTTTTTACCTTGATAGACTATTAGAACAGGTCATTGAGCCTCTCTTTAGTAATGCTGCCAAACTTAAATGTCAGTGATTAAGTGTTACCATGGAGATCTCTCTGAATACCACAAATGGCCCATTATTTACTCTTATGGTTTGCAAGATATGACAATGACAATATGTTTGTGGTGCCTTAGGATATTCGAAAAAGGCAGTACAAATGGATTACGAAATACAGTAGCAAAGGATGGGCCCAGATCTCCCAAAGTAAAGTAACCTAGGGTTTGATTGTAGCCCTGGAGAGATGGCCAGGGTTTTTTGTAGCCATGGGCTTTCAGTTCCATAATTTAGGGTTGCAGGATGGCTGCAGAATAGGAAAAACAAAGTGATGAACACCAGCTCTGTGGGCATTTGAAAGGTGAATACTAATAGGCTGAAACTGCTTAAATAACTTATTATGTTATCTTCTTAGTTGAAGATTGGCAGTATTGATTAAAATGCTACTGTTTTTTGAGTATTCATTTTAGTTTTTCCAAGCACTAGTGTTTGAGTAGACATTCTTCTGTTTATGTAATTTACAAATGACTCTCCACAGTCAATTTCTTATTATTTAATGTATTATCACATGTTGTTTCTAAATATATTATCTTATTACTCAATAGATTAAGAAACTATATGTGAAAACATCTTATCCTTTCTTAATACAGCATCATATATAATAATGTAAATCATTGAATGACTCCAGTTATTGCACTAAATTATTAATTTTATTAATAATGAACTGGGAATATATACCATTTATTGTAATATTGATTGGACTAGCATATAAATCCTACTAATAAATATAAATAAATGTTGGGTTTGACTTTGTTCAGTGCAATAACTCAACTATGGCTTTTTATTGTCAGTTCATCTATGGTCTATTTAACTGAATGGGGCTTAAGAAAACTAAGACATGATATAGAGAGAAATAGCTTTTTGTGGCACTGAGCCAAATCTTGTTTTAATTTTTTAAAAATCTTTATGGCTGTGTCTATGGGCATTAGGGGATTCTGGTTCCTTATATGGTGCTCTTTTAAAGTACAAGATATTTGTAACTGTTTTCAAATTTTTAAGATACATTTTTCATCATAGTGTGAGCTACTTTGAATAAAGCAAGATATCAATTGCATCAATTGTATTAATTAATTAAATGTTATTTGAATGTTTTCTTCTGGGATGTGCATTGTTCTTTTTTCCATTCTTTTAGTTTTTATTATTTAAATGCTATGTCATACATGTCAGGATATTCTAGAATGGATGACCTTCTAACAAATAAATATTTTTAATATGTGCAAAAGCTCTTTTTTTCTTTTTTTAAATTTTTATTGGTTTTTAAAACAAACATAAACAAACAAAACATAAAAACATCAAGCCATCTTCCATATTTATACATACAGTGTGCCGGTTGGTTTACAAATTGTTTTGTGCTTCCATTTCGTAGTCTTCAATTACAATAACATTGCATATAATCTCGTATTTTCAATCAAATATTACATACATTAATATCATTATTAATCAATCATTTGACTATGGTTTTATTCATTCATGTTTTATGAAATAATCATATTTTACTTAATTTGTTTTATGACAGTTCATGTTATCATCCCAAATCCATCCTAGAATCATTTTGTAGATATAATAAGAAAAGAATACATCTTTATATATTTATTATTTTCTAAAAGTCTACATATTTCATTACTGTATTTTATTGTCTAACCAATGATAGAATAGATCCCAAATTTTATAAAATTGTTTATCATCTTGTTCTCTAATTTCAAATGTCAATCTACTCATTTCAGCACATTCCAATATTTTCTTAATGATTTCCTCTTGTGATGGTATTTTCTCATTTTTCCAGTTTTTAGCAAATACAATCCTAGCTGCTGTTAAAACATTTACAACCAGGTATTTCAAGTCTTTACTATATATTTCAGGTAAAATTCCCAATAAAAATATCTCTGGTTTGAAATCTATATTTTTTTTTGTCATTTTTTCCAACCATGTGTGGATTTTAGTCTAGTATTTTTTAGCATCCGCACATGTCCACCACATATGGTAATATGAGCCAGGTGTCTGATGATATTTCCAACATTTTTTGGATTTATTCTTGAACATTCTTGCTATTCTTGTCAGGTGAAAATGCCACCTGAAAACATCTTATACAAATTTTTTTTATATGCTGTTGACATTGTCATTTTATAATTTTGAGACCACAGTTTTTGCCATTTCTTAGATCAATCCCATATCCAAAATTCTTCCCCCAAGCAATCATTGTTTCTTTAACTTGTTCTCCTTCTAGTTTAATTTCTAATAAATATCCATACAGTTTTTAATCACCTTTTCATCAGTACCTGTCAAAATCTTATCTAAGTCTGTCAGTTTATCATAGAAACCTTCTGTTTTAGAATCTTTATCATACCTTGAATATATTTGCGCATATGAAAACCAATTCATCATTATACCTTGTTCCTATAGTTTTTGTATAGATTTAAGTTCACCCTTTTCATTCAATATTTCCCCATATCTGTTTGTTTCTTTTTGTATATTATTGGAAAACAAAATGGTTCAATAGTCGATAGCCAGACTGGAATTTTCAAATAACATTGTCTTTTAATCTTCTCCCAGTTTAACCACAGAGACTCCTGTATATAATGTCTTCTAAAATACCCCTGTGTTTTAGTTCCTTTATACCATAGAAAAGCATGCCATCCCAACAACAGATCATGTCAACAATCTAGTATTTCTTAATGTTATCCATTCCTTAACCCATATCAAATTTGTAGCTTGGTAATACAACTTCCAATTAGGCAAACCAAATCCTCCTCTTATTCTAGCATCTTGCAAAAGTTTTAACTTTATTCTCGCTTTCTTACCTTGTCATATATATTTCAACATAATTTTATTTAAATCTTCAAAGTAATCTTTTCCAAGCCTAATTGGAATTGTTTGAACAAATATATAATTCTGGGTAATATATTCATCTTGATTGTTGATATTCTCCCTATTAATGACAGTTGTAAATTTTCCCATTTCGCCAAATCTAGCGCTATCAGCTGTTTAAGTTTGATGTAATTATTCTCTTTTAGTGTACTGCATCCTGCCATCAAGTATATCCCCAAGTACTTGATCTTATTCGTAACCTGAATTTTCAATAGCTCTGCCAGTCCTTCCTTTTGTCTCGATAGCATATTCTTTGTCAAGATCTTTGTCTTATCTTTATTTGTTTTCAAACCAGCCACCTTTCCATATGTCTCAATCTTTTCTATCAATTTTGATGCTGTTTCTAGTGGGCCTTCTAAGATGAAAACCAGATCATCTGCAAATGCTTGCAACTTAAATTCTTCCTTTTTAATTTTCATTCCTTTTATATCTTCTCTAATATTTCTGTTCAGCACTTCCAAGGTTAACACAAACAACAGAGGTGATAGTGGGCACCCTTGTCTTGTTCCTTTTCTTATATCGACAGAGTCTGTCAGTTCTCCCTCTATCATTTGCTGTTTGCTTATAATATATAGCTTCTATTGCTTGAATAAATTTTCTGACAAAACTCATCTGTTCCAGCAGTAATAACATGAATTGCCAATTCATGTTATCAAATGCCTTCTGTGCATCTAGAAATATCAAAGCCATTTGTTTTTCAGGAAGTGTCTTGTAGTATTCCAAAGTGTCCAAGATTACTTTCATATTGTCTTTAATTTGTCTTTTGGCAGAAATCCATTTTGATCAGGATGGATAAACTTATTTAAATATTTTTAAAGTCTTTCTGCCAATATTGAAGCAAAAATTTTATAATCTGTGTTAAGTAGGGAAATAGGTCTATAATTCTTGATTTGTAATGGATCGGTCTCCTCTTTTGGAACAAGTGTGATGTAAGCTTCTGACCATGATTTAGGTATCCTCTTCTTTAACATAATTTCATTCATAACTTCTAGCAATGGAAGATTCAATTATTCTTGTAATGTTTTGTAAAATTCTGCTGGAAGTCCATCTGGGCCTGGTGCCTTTCCATTATTTTGCTTCTTGAGTACTTCAGTTAACTCCATCATCGTTATATTGCTTTCTAACATTGTTTCAATCTCTTTAGGTATCTGGGGTAAATTAGCATTCTGTAAATACTGTTTAACTCTTTCCTCATCAATATTCTCTTGTGTGTATAGTTTCCCATAACAGGCTCGAATGATTTCCTTCTTCTCTTTATTACCATAGCAAACTTGGCCTTGGTCATCTATTAATTGCAATATTTTCCTTGATTCTTTCTCCTTTCTCAATTTATGTGCTAACTATCTACCTGGTTTATTTGCATCTTCAAAGTAGTTCTGTTTAGCACCTCTAATTTTCTGTGCTAATTCTTCTTTTTCTATTAGACCCATTTTATATTTGGTTATATCCATTTTTAACTTAATGTCCTTTTTCTGTGGCATTTTCTGTGGCTCTTTTTCAAGTCCTTTATACTCATCCTCTAATGCCTTAGAGGCTAATCTTTTCATGATATTTCTTTTCCTTGTATGGTCTATTATCAAGCCTCTGGCATATACCTTCATTGTATCTCATACGTTCTGGATTGATTTATCTTCTTTTTTGTTTTCTCTAAAGAAAAAAGGCAATTTTTTCTCCATCCACTGTGTGAAGTCTTTTTCCTTTAAAATAGTATTATTTAATGTCCATCTCGATCTTCTTCTTTGTCCTTTTCATTTAATTGTCATTGGATTGTGATCTGCCCAAGTACTTGTTTCAATATTTATTTCTTGAATATTAGTTAACAATTACGTTGACATCCATATCATATCTATTCTGGACCATGATAAATGTCTATTTGAGTAGAAGATGTATTGTTTAGTTTTAGCATTTCTTTCTCTCCATGTATAAGTTTATTTCATCTACCATTTTAAAAAAAGATTTAGGGAGAGTCTTTCTGTTTTGTTTTGTTGTTTTCTGTGCTGTATAGTCCAGTTTATTGTCTACAATTCCATTAAAATCTCCCATCATAACTATATTAGCATAGTCCAGTTCAATTATTTTCATATGTAATTTTTTATAAAATTCTTCTTGATTGTCATTTGGGGCATAGATTGCAATCAGGAGTGTTCTCATATTATTGTCCATTATTTCCACCATTAGTATTCTTCTGTCGTCATCAGTATAAATCAATTTCGCTGGGATGGTCTCTTTAATATTTAAAACCACTCCTCTTTTCTTACATTGTGTCAAGGAAGTAAATATTTTCCCTAATTTTGGCTATATCAACAATTGTTCATATTGCTTTTTAATATGTATTTCTTGTAGGCAGATTATATCAAATTTTAATTTCTCTAATTTATTGAAGGTTTTCCTTCTTTTAAGGGCTAAATTAAGTCTATTTATATTAATTGTAATCAATTTTTTCTTTTCCATGGTTATATTTTGTAGTTAGGTTTGATAGCTCTCATGGATCTTGGTTCATGTTGTTCTTTGGCTTCCTCCTTTCCACCTACTGCACCTTCTTCTTTTTCAGTCATCATTTGGCAGTCCTCTTGGAATTCAATTTGTGAAATTTCTTTTTCTGCCTCTTCCTCTTTCCCTCCAAAATATTCTGTGTAAAATGATTCCGCTTTCTCAATTGAGTCAATTCTATATCTCTGTTCTTGCCATGTGAACATTAAACCTTCTGGAATCAGCCATCTACAATTCACCTCTTTTTAAAGTAGCAATTTAGTCAAGAATCGGTATTCTCTTCTCTTCTCATCTCTCTCACTCTTCTGGGTACTTGTTTCAAGACCACAATCTCCTTATCTTTGTATTTCAATGTTTTCTCTCTTGCCACTTGCAATATTTGCTTTTTAATGGCTTTCTTTGTAAATCTAACGTGAACTTCTCTTGGTAAGCTATTTCTCATTGTATATCTTGTGAAGACTCGATAGACCTCATCTATTCCATCCATCATCTTCTCTTCAGTTATTTCCAAAGCTTCAGCCAATATTTCTATCATTATCTCAGCTAGATTTTGTCCTTTTTCTTCTTCTATGTTTTGGAATCTGAGATAAAATTCTGATCTGTCCATCTCCCATCTCAGCATACCACTTTTATCTTGTTCAACCACAGTTAATCTGTTATCAATGTCTCCAATCTTCTTATCTCTTTGTTTATCTTCTTCTTCAATTTTTTGGAGTCTCTCATCATACTTCATCATCATTTGTTGAATGTTCTCCACTTTTTCATTGGTTTTCCCTGTTCTTTGTTCAATGTTCTCCATTCTCTTTTCAATATTCTCTGATCTTGTTTGAATATTTTGAATTCCTTGCATAATTATCTGTAGGGTTGCTTTTTCTTGTTCTTTTTCTTGCCTTAACATTGTCTGTATTGAACATTGTCCTCCAGATGGTGGAGAGGAAGAAGTAGAAGTTGAGGAACCAGGAGCTGTTAATTTCCTCCTCATTTTGCGCAATTCAAAATCTGCAGGTTTTTCTAGACCTTAATCCAATTGTGAAATAACCAATTGCAGTTCCAAATAAAAATAGTAGGAAAAAAAAAAGCCAAATAGTAATAATAATAAAAAAAGAAAAAAATTGCTTCAGGTTCTTGTATACCTTAATCCAATCAATTGGTTAGATAGCAGTAAAAATTCAAAAATGAAGGGAAAGACCATGAACACACACAAAAAAGAAAAAATTGTAAAATCCTAAAAAAGGTGGAAAAGTGAAGAATAAAAAGCTAAAAAAAGAAAGGAAAAATTCTTCAGGTTCTTCAACACCTTAATGCAATTAAGAGGTCTCAAATATAAAAGGATGCATAAGAGGAAAAAAAAAGGCCAGAAAAATAAACCAAAAAACGACAACCACCACCAATATGGAAGGTGGATGGAAAGACAAAAATACCAGGTAGGGAGAGAGAAAAAAGGCTACCCCCTTAAAAAGAAAAGGAAGGGAATCATTAATACTAAAGCTTTTCCTTTAAAATAAATAGCAAGTGTAGAAATTTAACTTCCAAAGACAAGAAGAAAAACAAAAACAAAGACAAGTTCCAAAGAGCCAAAAATCCAAATAGCTATTACAAAAAAAAAATAAACTGATGAGGAGGGGTAGCACAGCTTAGAAAGAATAAAAAGAGCACACTGCACTTTGTTTAATTATCCAAGGCTCTTGTTATAACTCTCTTCTCCAGAGACTTATCACCTTTTCTTTTCCTATAAGCTTTAACACCAGATGCTGTTGATGGGAACCTAGAAGAGCACCTGCAATAATACTCTCCCATGCTTTTCCCTCTATCTTATCAAACAGGCAATGTCCTTGAAAAGAAGTCTCAGTTCTTTCTCAGCTTTGTCTGGTCAAAAGAGAAATAGAATATTTCCAAGCCTCTGGTTGGCAGTGTTACGAAGTTTCTTTTGCTTTCACTTTCCCCCTCCTTTTCCAAGCAAAATATAATAAGAATTAATTTAAAAAAGAGAAAAAGATATTTTAAAAAAAAATAACTAAAAGGGAGTCTCTAGCCTTTAGTCAAAAAAGAGAAAAAGAATAGATGAAAGAAGAGAAAAAAACCAGTCCAGTTTCAAAATATAAGATCATATGTAGAAAATCCAGCAATGAGAAAAAAAATAAAAATATTACTTTGACATTCCTGTTTAAAATCTCGCTTAATCACTTCTGTCAAAATTTTTTACAGATTCTTTCTTTTCCTTAGGATGTCCTTTCAAATCTTAAAACATAGAAAAAGTTCTCATCAAACCGGCACACTCTCTCTTTCCGCTCTCTTTTGTTTCGGAGCTGTCCCAACTTCAGCAGCTTTAATGGCTGCCTCTTTGCTGCTGACAAAAAGAGCTTCTCCTGGATCTACCAGGGACTTTGCAATATCCCTGGGATTGACAGGATGCGCTCTTTACATTCACCATCTCTTTGGGATGGTTTAGATCCACTTGGACCATCCAGGAGCAAAGATATTGGCAGCGATCTCAGACCTCCAAGATATCATGCCGTATCATCGCGACACCAGCTCCGCCCTCCTTATGTGCAAAAGCTCTTTATATATGTCAAAGTTATAATCTAGTTGATACTTCACAGACCTCCTTTACTATTTCTTTTCCCACAAAGAAATAATTATTAGTATGTAGAGTCCTATTGAGTTCCTATATGTGGCCCACATATAGGAGAGGACAAGACCTACTCTCTCTCCATATACATACATACAATTATTTTTATATATTGGTTACATAGGTATCATACCTACTATCCTTATTGTGATAAAATCAACTTAGGAAAAATCTATTAGAAAAAAGAATTCCTTGAAAAAAGGTACCAAATATATTGTGTACGCAATACACAATGGTGTATTTGAATCAGTTTGCACTTTTGGTGACTGCAAGCACTTGCAGTTTTCTTGGCAAGGCTTTTCAGAAGTGATTTGCTGTTGTCTCCTTGCTAGGCTGTTAGAAAGTGACTAGCTTAAGGTCACCCAGCTGGTTTTATGCTTAATGCAAGACTATATATTATGTTCTCCTGGTTTGTCGCATGCCTTTACTATACCAAACTGGGTCTCAAAAACTGTCAAACTGTATAAATATATACAGCACTGTATAAATCCATAAAATCATGTATAGAAGCAGATATGACTGTTTGATATCTGTGTTCAGATTAAATATTATCTGAATATGCAATGCATATTGGTATATAATATATACTGATCACATCTCTGCTACTTATAGAATTAATACACTGCTAAAAAAATAAAGGGAACACTTAAACAACACAATGTAACTCCAAGTCAATCACACTTCTGTGAAATCAAACTGTCCACTTAGGTAGCAACACAGATTGACAATCAATTTCACATGCTGTTGTGCAGATGGAATAGACAACAGATGGAAAGCATAGCCAGTCAGCAAGACATCCCCAATGAAGGAGTGGTTCTGCAGGTGGTGACCTCAGACCACTTCTCAGTTCCTATGCTTTCTGGCTGATGGTGTGGTCACTTTTGAATGCTGGCGGTGCTTTCGCTCTAGTGGTAGCATGAGATGGAGTCTACAACCCACACAAGTGGCTTAGTTAGTACAGCTCATCCAGGATGGCTCTCATTCATCAATGAGAGCTGTGGCAAGAAGGTTTGCTGTGTCTGTCAGCGTAGTGTCCAGAGCATTGAGGCACTACCAGGAGACAGGCCAGTACATCAGGAGACATGGAGGACGCCGTACGAGGCAACAACCCAGCAACAGGATCGCTACCTCCACCTTTGTGCAAGGAAGGACAGGAGGAGCACTGCCAGAGCCCTGCAAAATGACCTCCAGTGGGCCACAAATGTGCATATGGCTGCTCAAACAGTCAGAAACAGACTCCATGAGGTGGTATGAGGGCCTGATGTCCACAGGTGGGGGTTGTGCTTACAGCCCAACACTGTGCAGGACGTTTGGAATTTGCCAGAGAACACCAAGATTGACAAATTTGCCACTGGTGCCCTGTGCTCTTCACAGATGAAAGCAGGTTAACACTGAACACATGGGACAGATGTGACAGGGTCTGGAGACACTGTGGGGAAAGTTCTACTGCCTGCAACATCCTTCAGCATGACTGGTTTGGCAGTGGGTCAGTAATAGTATGGGGTGGCATTTCTTTACGGGGCTGCACAGCCCTCCATGTGCTCGCCAAAGGTAGCCTGACTGCCATTAGGTACCGAGATGAGATCCTCAGACCCCTTGTGAGACCATATGCTGGTGCGGTTGGCCCTGGGTTCCTCCTAATGTACAACAATGCTAGACCTCATGTGGCTGGAGTTGGTCAGCAGTTCCTGCAAGACGAAGGCATTGATGCTATGGACTGGCCTGCGCATTCCCCAGACCTGAATCCAATTGAGCACATCTGAGACATCATGTCTCGCTCCATCCACCAATGCCACATTGCACCACAGACTGTCCAGGAGTTGGGGGATGCTTTAGTCCAGGTGTGGGAGGAGATCCCTCAGGAGACTATCCGCCACCTCAACAGGAGCATGCCCAGGCATTGTAGGGAAGTCACATGGAGTGCCATGGAGGCCACACATATTACTGAGCATCATTTTGACTTGTTTTAAGGACATTACATCAAAGTTGGATCAGCCTATAGTGTTTTTTTCCACTTTAATTTTGAGTGTAACTCTAAATCCAGATCTCCATGGGCTGCTAAATTTGATCTCCATTGCTAATTTTTGTGTGAGTTTGTTGTCAGTACATTCAACTGTGTAATGAACAAAGTATTTAATAAGAATATTTCATTCATTCAGATCTAGGATGTCTTATTTTTGTGTTCCCTTTATTTTTTTGAGCAGTGTATATTTCAATTTACCACTCCTATCATGTTCAGCTTGTTTTAGTGATTCCTGATAAGGATAAGTTTAAGGTTGAATAAGCAGTTTAATTGTCTTTGAACAGGTCACTCAGTTGCCTTTTTACTCTTGCAAACTTGTTGAGATTATTATGGTTTTTATTTTACAGTTTTTATAACATTTCCCCTTGTTAAAAAAAGCACATACATAGATCTATCTCTGTACAAAATAGGCACGACTATCCCCCAGCAAAAATATTAAAATTCTTCTACAAAAAAGAAACTGGATAAATTAATTTTGACTGTTTAGCTGTTATCTCTCGTTTATTGGATGCATTCACCAGGAAGGAATAAAACAAGATACACTTACAAGATGGAAACTTTTAATGAATATTACTGGGACCCACTGCTAAATTGGATTACTTGTGAATAAATGATGTAGGAAGCACATCACAATAGTAATGCGGGATTTCACCTACCCTGACATCAACTGGGAGACAAACTCTGCACCAAGTGAAAGATCCAACAGATTCCTAACAAATCTAGCAGACAGCTTTGTTTCCCCAAAAGTAGAGAAGGGAACAAGGGGATCAGCCATATTGGACTTAATTCTCACTAACAGATATAAAATGATAGAAGGTGTTGAAGCTACAGGAACCTTGGGGGCAAGTGATTATGCAATATTGGAATTCAACATTATGCAAGCACAAGTAGTAGAACAAAGTCAGATTAGAATCTTGGACTTTAAGAGAGTTAATTTCAATAAACTTAGAGAGAGCTTGGGAAGAGAGAGCGCTTCCATGGACCAGAATCCTCAAGGGGAAAACAACTCAAGAAGCTTGGGAAATTTTGAAAAGTGAGATTATATAAGCCCAGTCGAGCACAATACCAATGAAGAAGAAAAATAACTGCTCTCAAAATAAACCAGCACGGCTGTATAAAGAACTCTCTGACAAATTGAAAGACAAAAAGTGTTGTGTCCGTCGTGGCAAGGAGACCAGGACCCAGTGACTTGGTTCAGCTCTTTTATTGGCCCTGAGAACGGCTCGGGTTCCAGGGGAAAAACAGCAGCTTTTTATTTCCAAGCCGCGGCAGCCGCGACCAATGGCACCATTTTGAATCTCCCGCGATTAGTTTCCACCAATTGCGGGAGATCCGCAGCGGGCCAATCAGTGTGGCTTGCTCGACCAATCAGATCACTGCGCGCTTTGGCCAATCACTGCGCGGCGTTTACAAGAATGTAAATGACCGTACAGAACCCCCCTCCCCTCTTGGTTTGGTCCTATGTGACGTAGTCCCGTAAGTAGGCGGGGCTCCATACTTGCCTACTGGACCTGCACAGGTTAGTTGTTGTTTGGCTCCCAACCGGTTCGGTTGGGTGCTCTGTTGCTCTCGGCCTCGTCGATGGAATCGCCTGGAAGGTGTCGCCGGGCCTCTTGTCGCAGCTCCCTCCCGGTCTACCCAGGCTGGTTGAGCTGCAGTTTTCGCCGCTCCCGCCTAGTCTTTCTGGGCTGGTTGAGCTGGCCTGGCTGCTTCTTCCTGGTGAGGTTTCGAGCTGGCTGTCAGTCGGTAAGTGTTGCTGGTTTCTTTCTATTGGGTTTTGGTTCCTGGGGTATTCCCTCCCCTCTTGGCTTGTATTAAGGGGATTGTCTGTGTTTGGATGCGTGTCGGTTGTGTCTGCTGTGATTGTTCTCAATCTTAGTTGATCGATGTGCCATTTCCATGCTCGTTCATCGGTTGTTTGCAGCTGGTACAAGCGGGGACCTATCAGTTGGGTTATGGTTGCTGGTACCCACAGTGGGTCTCCGGTTAGGTTCTTTGCGTAGACGGCGTCGCCTGGTGCAAAGGACCGGTGCTTGCTAGAGGAGTTTGGGGGTTTTTCCGGGTTGTTTGTGGGGTGCAGTCTGTCGAGTGGGGACATTATTTTCCTCCCCATTAGTAGCTCTGCTGGGCTTTTGTTCGTTGTCATGTTCGGGGTTATATGTTGTATGAAAAGCATTTTATTTATTTTTTCTTGGATTTCCCCGTGTTTGATTTTTTGGATGGTTTTTTTTGCAAATTGGACCATCCGTTCCACCCTTCCATTCGCTGCCGGATGTGCCGGTGCTGTCAGTGCGTGTCATATGCCCTGTTCCGCTAAGAATTTTTCAAATTCTAGCGAGGTGAATCCCAATTCACATGTTATCTGACATGATGACATCTGGGAGACCGTGGGTTGCGAATAGCTTGCTAAGTTCCTTGGTCACGGCCTCCGTGGTGGTGGTTTTCATGTTGCTTACCTCCAACCAGTTGGAGTAAGCATCTACCGTTATAAGAAATGTATGTCCCTTAGTGGGCCCGGCAAAATCTATGTGGATCCTGGACCATGGTCCCCTGGGGGTTTCCCATTCCAGGATCGGTGCTGCGGAAGGGCTTGGTCTGGTTTCCTGGCAGTGTTCACATTTTGCCACCCAGGCCTCGATTTGCTTGTCCATCCCTGGCCACCATGCTAACTTCTGGCCAGGGCTTTTGTTCTAACTATGCCCGGGTACCCCTCGTGTAACAATTCCAATACCTTCCCTTGTAGCTTTTCCGAAATAACAACCCTATCCCCCCAAAGTACACACCCTTTTTGTAGCGAGAGTTCTGTTTGCCGGTTCCGGAATGTCTTGAATGCTTCGTCGCCGTCTTTTTCCGGCCACCCTTTTTCTACCCAATGTAACACCCGCGCCAGACGTTTCTCTTTATTAGTTTCTCGGGCAATGTCTGACGCGGTTATGGGTAGATCGGGCAGAGTCTCTATGCTGAAGGTGGTCGTCGTGGGTGCTGGGTCAGTGTCTAGGTTGGGTAACAGCGAGCGGCTCAAGGTGTCTGCATGGGTGATCGTCTTACTGGGTCGGTGTGTGAGCCGGTAGCTGTAGGCGGCAAGGAATTCGGACCACCTTGTCATTCTGGGAGATAGGAAGTTCGGGGTGGCCCGGTTCCCTGCCAGGATGCCCAGCAGCGGCTTGTGGTCTGTGATAATGGTGAACGTGTGGCTGTAGAGCTGCTCATGGAACCTCTTCACTGCTGCGACGATAGCCAGGACCTCCTTGTCCAGCTGGCTATAGTTCCTCTCTGGTTTGGTGAGTGTCCTCGAGAAGAAGGCGATGGGTGCTTCTCTTCCATCCGGGAGTGTGTGACTGAGGACGGCGCCAACGCCGAAGGGTGAGGCGTCGCATGTGACGGCAAGTGGTAGGGTCTCATTGTATTGGATAAGGACAGCACCCAAGGTGAGCAGGTCCTTGGTTTTCCTGAAGGCGGCTTCCTCACGTTTCCCCCAAGTCCAGGTGGCCTCCTTCTCTAAAAGCCTATGCAAAGGCTCCGCCGCGGTCGCCTTTTGGGGCAGGAAAACATTGTAAAAATTAAGCAGTCCCAGAAATGCCTGCAGTTCAGTCTTATTCCTGGGCGTGGGGGCCTCCTTAATGGCTCTGATTTTGTTTGCGGTTGGATGGATGCCATGCCAGTCTAGGAGGTATCCTAAGAACTCAACCCGCTCTGTGTAAAGCTGGCATTTCTCTCTCTTCACTTTTAGCCCAGTTTCCTTGAATTTAGTACCTCCCTTAGATGACACTCTAGTTCTAGCTGGTTGGCTGCCAAAACCAGCATGTCATCGAAGTAGGGCACCACCCCCTTAATTCCTTGCAAAAGTCTCTCCATGAGGCTCTGGAAAATTCCAGGCGCCACGCTGACCCCAAACTGGAGTCGGTTACAGCAAAACGCTCTCCGGTGTTTGCGCCTCGGCGGTTTCTGTGTCGACTGGCAGCTGTTGGTATGCTTGCACCAGGTCGAGCTTCGCAAAACCTTGCCTCCCCCCAGTGAGTGTAGAAGGTGCTGCACTACTGGGATGGGGTAGGCACTTTGTTGTAAGGCGCAATTTAGGGTGGCCTTATAGTCCCCGCAGATTCTTACCGACCCATCGGGCTTGACTGGGGTGACTACTGGGGTCTCCCACCGGGCGTGGTCAATTGGTTGTAGGATCCCTTGCTTGACGAGCTTGTCAATTTGCTCGTCTATTTTTGGCTGGAGTGCAAAACCCGCCTTGGTTTTAGGCGTATCGGGGGAATGTTGGAGTCTAGGCTGAAGGAAATAGGGGGCCCTCAGTACTTGCCTAGGGTGCCGTTGAACAATTCCTGGAAGTCCTGTGCCAGTTGCTGTTCACAATCGGTCTCGGCGATGTGGTTTATGCCCATAACCTCGATGCCGAGCAGTGCGAACCATTGTAATCCCAAAAGGCTGGGTCGGTCTCGGTCCACGATTGTCAGGGGAAGCTTTGCAGTGCGGCCCTTGACTGTTACCTTGAATTGTCTGGTTCCGACTACCGGGATGCGGTTTCCCTGGTAGTTCTTGATTATTAGTTTCTGGTTCTCCAGTCCCTTCTTGTGGATGGTAGGCACCAAGCGTTTGATTTCTTGCCAGGTGACCATGGAGAGGTAGGACCCGGAGTCCACCTCCATTTTGCATGGCTCGCCTTCGATGCCTACCTCCACATAGACTTTTCAGGCGTTGGTGGTTGATGCGTGGCCGATGATGACCGTCTGGTGGGTTTCCTCCTTCCACCGGGTTTTGCCACCTCGTCGGTTCCGTCCACCCCGGTCCCATCGGCTTTCGGCTTGGCAATCTCTGGCTCTGGGGGATGTGCTGTCACATCTCTGGTCACTGTGGTCCCGCCGTCTGGGGCTGTAGGCCTTCCTCCATCGGCAGACTCGGGTGATGTGACCCTTTTTGTCGCAGTGCTGGCAGACTGCATCGAAGAAACGGCACTCTGATCAAGGGTGGTCACCTCCGCACCCGGCACATGCGGTCCCTGACTTACGATTCTGCCGATCGCGCCGGTCCCGTCCCGTCTGTAGCTGGTGGATTTCCTCCTCCTCGTCCGTGGTGTCGGAGGCAGAGTGGAATTCGCCATGATGGGTGGTGGTCTCATGGTGACTTGCTTCCGGATGGGCCTCGGTCGCCCGTCCTGGGTTGGTGGTCGCGGTGCGCTCTCCGGTGTCCAGTCTCCGCATGCAGTTCACCGATTTCCAGGTTGTCTCGGCTGCAGTGGCTTCAGCGATGGCGTCGGTAAGGGCGATGTCGCCTTTGGCCATCAGTCAGCTCTGTAGGACTGGGTCTCAGAGTCCGAGCACGACGCGGTCCCGTGAGGCCTCATCCATGTCTGAGAACCCGCACATGCCCCCTAGACTTCGTAGCTCAGCCACAAAGTCGCTGATGCTCTCACCCGATCTCTGGTCCCGCCGGTAGAAATCGTGCCACCTGATGAGGGTGGGCATGGCGGGGGCATAGTGGTTCCGGAGCAATGGTTCGAGATCGGCCCAGTCCATTTCCTTGATGTCTGCGGGTTTTGCTAGAGCTTTTGCCATCTTGAACACTGCGGGCCCGCAGTGTGTCAGGAAGATGGCTCTTTTCTTCGGCCCGGCGGCATCCTTCATGTTGCTACACTCGAGGAACATGAGGAATCTGTCTGTGTATGATTCCCAGTTCTCGGTAGCGGGTGCTGGTGGTGCGATGCTGGCCATCTCGTCGGTCTCGCTTCCTCCGGACACGTGTTGGTGGGGGATTAGCCTTAGGATCCCACCCTCATCGCCAGTGTTGTGTCCGTCGCGGCAAGGAGACCAGGACCCAGTGACTTGGTTCAGCTCTTTTATTGGCCCCGAGAATGGCTTGGGTTCCAGGGGAAAAACAGTGGCTTTTTATTTCCAAGCCGCGGTGGCCGCGACCAATGGCACCGCTTTGAATCTCCCACGATTAGTTTCCACCAATCGCGAGAGATCCGCAGCGGGCCAATCAGTGCGGCTCGCTCAACCAATTGGATCACTGCGCGCTTTGGCCAATCACTGTGCAGTGTTTACAAGAATGTAAATGACCGTACAGAACAAAAAGTACAAATATAAAAAGTAGAAAGACGGGCAAATAACTAAGGCAGAATATCAGCAAATAGCCCAAGCTAAAGATGAAGTGAGGAAAGCTAAGGCTCACAATGAAAAAAGGCTTGCAACAAAAGTAAAAAATAACAAAAAAAAAACCTTCTTCCAACATGTTAAAAACAAGAAAAAAGTCAAGGAAACAATAGGTCCATTGCTGGGAGAAAGTGGCAACAAGGTGACCAGCAATAGGGAGAAAGCAGAATTACTTAACTCATTCTTTGCATCTGTCTTTACAAAAAGGGAAAAAAACAGTCCAACCTATCAAAAACAGCACCACAAAAAACAGATTAGGAACACAATTTTGAAGAAAAGGACTAGGGAAGACATGGTAGCAGTGTTCTGATATCTAAGGGGCTACCACAAAAAAGAGGGAGTCAAGCTATTGTCCAAAGCACCTGAGGGCAGGACAAGAAGCCATGGGTGGAAACTAATCAAGGAGAGAAGCAACTTAGAACTAGGAGAAATTTCCTGACAGTTAGAACAATTAATCAATGGAACAATTTTCCTCCAGAAGTTGTGAATGCTCCAACACTCGAAGTTTTTAAAAAGATGTTGGATAACCATTTGTCTGAAGTGATGTAGAGTTTTCTGCCTAGACAGGGGGTTGGACTAGAAGACCTTCAAGGTCCCTTCCAACTCTGTTATTCTATTCTATTCTATTCTAAATGTTAAAGGAAGAGTTTGGTCAGGGGAAGCTGCATTGCTGAATGAACAAGTTGTCGTGTAAATAGCTTGTAATCCATCTCTGTTTTGTGTTCCAGCCAATTAGAAAACCTTGTAGTAATATTCTGTTCCTGAGGTCCTCATAGTTCCTGGTTCCAGCAGCTGACAGTGTCTTTTCCCACACAGACTCCTAGTATAGTCAGGACAATTTCTTTCCATTTCAGACATGGCTTGTGTGCATTAAAAACATCAGTTCCTTTTTGCTAGATAAAAGCATGGCACATGATATGTACTTATAAGCTACTATTGTTGAAGAGGATAAAGATCTCAAAAGTACAATCATTCTTGAACACTTGCTTAGGGGTTGGGATGAACATTTGGTGGGAAACATATTAAAATTCAGAATTTCCACCTAACTTCAGCAATGACAATTGCCAATTACTTCTTATATTTTCTATCCAGTAGTTAAATCTAAGTGCAACTTGTTATAGAACAACTGAGTTACCGACACACTCTCTTGCTTCACTTCCCAGAATTACTATCTTGCATGCTGGCATTTCTGGGAATAATATTGCAGTGCTATAACTCTGATTTAGTGTTCTGCTTAAATGAAATCTTTCCAGGAAGTCTAGTTTAACTCTCAGAAAATGCACCCATCAAACGTTCACAAGATTCCCATAGCTAATCTCCTAAAATTGTTTGTTTGGAAGAAAAGAAACCAATTGGTCAGGGTAGCGTAACCACGACTGAATTTAGTGATCTTGGCATTCATCACAGCTGGATGAGCTGAAGATGCCAGATATAATCAATGCTACCCTCAGTATAAGTACTATGGGATCTTTTTCAAGATAAGCAGGCACATTTTAATCTGATCTTGAATAAATGCCAGGCAGAACCTTTTTCAAAACAGTTGTTAAATAAATTACATTAGTACTGACTGAAAGATGAATCTGCTCTTATTAGTCCATTAGCAATATTTTCTGCTGGCAAGATAGATATATAAATCATGACATTCATTTGTTCTCATCTAAGGGCAGCAGACAAATAATCTATGATAAAGATTATGGAGGCAAGCTTTGTTTTAGCCAACCAAGACCAAAGAACTAAAGAAACTTGGGAAATGCCTTTCTCTGAGACCCAGCACATGTTTTCTATGCAGAAATTTAAGTGACAGTCAATTTCACCAAGGCATCCACCCCCATTTGATTCTTTGCGATTTCCCCAAAGCCTGTAATATCTAGCTTGCATGACCATGCCAGATCTGAAACTACTGTAAAGATGATCTCCAGGAGGAATTCAAGTCTGTCTAAGAGGTGCACTTTTGCTGCAGATCAGTGTGCCTTTGGGCTATCAGAACTTTTCTTTTCTGTTTGCTATATTTTAAAACCTTCATTTTTAAGAATATAAGATAAGCATTGATGTATTCTGCCACAGGCTGATATCATTCAGCATGCTGTGTTAAATAGAGGCTAACTGAATGCATTTGGGAAGCTCATACATCTGCACTGGAAGGGGATAGCTTTTTTCCAGCAATAAAGCATGCTGTCTGTGTTTCAGGATGACTAAACAAGCATCAGTAAAAGATCCATTGTGGACTTGTCCAGTCACATTTTAAAACAAATTGCCTGCCACTTCCATAGCTGTTGAAGTGAATTCTATAATTTAACCATGCACTTTCAGTAAAATATTCTCTTTGTGATTCTTAATCTTCCTACATTTATCTGAAGTTGGTTTGTTCAAAAGATCATCCTTCTCATTGAGGAAGGGATAAATAATCAAACTCAGTGCCTCTCTCTCTCTCTTTTGATGGTTTCCAGCTACTACCAGCCATAATGGAACTACATCTAAAGGACACATGGTAGCTCAAACTCATCCAAGCATTTTGCACCTTGAAGAATACAGGCTGAAATTGATATGACAAAACAGGACATGTTGAGAGCAGCACTAAGCAAATGGGTCATTCTAGCAGCAGATACAAGAACTAAAATTCTGCAAAGTGTTTTGAGTGTGCAGCTGAGGATTCAAGGAGGCTTTTCACAACTCTAATGCACTGCAACAATGTGATAGAATCCCAGTTTGACTCACAAGGGGAGAATGCCGAGCTATTACCAAAATATTTGAGTCTTGATATTTGAGGGAAAATGGAAAGTGTGAGAAATGGCAAACAGATCTGTGATGATTGTGTAAGGTATAAATTGGTGTCTGACAAGTTTTTAAGAGCCTTTATAATACCCAATTACCTTAAAGTACATTCCAAGACTCCAAGCGACAGTTGTTTCCTGACCATGTCTACCTTGAATGATCTGTTGTCAGTTCCCAAACCACTCCAAACAAATTCCTTGGGTGATTTTCTGCAAATGTAATTGAAGCAGTAGAGGTATTCAGCAGGTTCTGATCAATTCTGGAGAACCGGTAGCGGAAATTTTGAGTAGTTCGGAGAACTGGCAAATATCACTCCTCTTGACTGGAGATTTTACAGTATCCTTCCCCTGCCATGCCCACCAAGCCATGTCCACGGAACCAATGATAAAAAAAATTGAATTACACCACTGAATTGAAGCATAGATTTTTTTTCCTTTCCATCTTGTTGTTCAGTGTAAATTTCCCAATTAATTTTATGTACTGAATCATGCTTTTTTTTTTTTTACTTTCATCGCTACCATTCTAGACATCTTCCAGTGTAGTTAATTGCCCATAGTACTCCAGTAAACTACAAGATCTGTGGGCTTGGGAACCAAAACTCGAGTCTAGGATAACTGGTGATTCCAAACTGTCACCATGAGGGTCTTGGTGCATCATAAACGTGTTCACTAGCATATTCTGAAATTTGATCAATTCTAAAAGAAGCCATGGGAATTGGCCCAGACTGAGGGACTGTGTCTTGTAATCTCCTGTGTCATTCTTATTTCAATGCCTACTTCTAGTCTGGAAGTGACCATTTAACTTGCCTAACACATAAAGTCATAGGTTATATAACACCCAAATGCCCACCCGCTGAAATGCTCACTTTTGTGAAGTCTACTCAAACAAATCCTACATATAAACCCACAGCAAGAAAAAACAATCAGTAATACAATTACAAAATCAAACTCTTTTCTATTAAAGTAGGCAATTGCCAAGATGTTACCAAACATGTTGAGCTCCATGTTCAGTTCAAGAGATTTGAAAATTTATCATTAAAACCAGTAGGTTTTTAAAATGTGGCTACTTGATAGCTAACATTGATTGCAGACAGTATGACATCAGCAACAGAATGGTCAATGCCTGGAATGCACTACCTGACTCTGTTGTTACATCCTCAAACCCCCACTCCTTTAACCTCAAACTATCCACTATTGACCTCACCCCATTCCTAAGAGGTCTGTAAGGTGCCTAACATCCCCATCCTATTACCTCCATTATTCATACCTATTTCCTATATTCTTATTCATGTTTATACTTATACCTATTATCTTGTAAGCAACTGAAAATCAAATAAACAAAAAGTCTAGAACAGTGGTGGCTAACCTTTTTGGGCTCCTGTGCCAAAAAATCATGTGTGCGCTTACATGCTTGCGCTCACGTGCCAGCGCCCAGAAGGCAATGCATGCGCCCCTACAATACCCACTCATCCATCCCCACCACCCCCTTACCTGCACTGCCTCACAGCTGATTTTTGGCCTCCCAGAGGCTTGAGGAAGACTTCTGCAGGCTTTGCTGGCTGAAAACTAGCCCCGTTTTGTCACTTCCAGTATTTTCGGAAAAATAGGAAGTGATGAAACGGGGCTAGTTTTCAGCTTGCAGAAACCTTCCTCAAGTCTTTGGGAGGCCGAAAAAGGCCTCAAACCAGCTGAAAATCAGCTGTGAGGCGCACACATGCGCAGTGACGTAAATTCTCCTGCAGCTCGTGTGCTGGCACAAATGGCTCGGCATGCTACCTGTGGCATGCCATAGGTTTGCCATCATGGGTCTAGAACCGGATCATATGGGTGTGTAGAAGAAAATGCAGAGATATTTAAGAAGGGCCATTTGGCTTACAAAATATTGTCAATGTCATGCATTTCTTTCATTAAAAACACAACTGAGATGACAAGCAATCTTATTTGATTGAGATAATACTGAATTTCAAAGCAGAACTTGACTAATTAAACTTTATTTTCATATGCATTTAGTTATACCTTTATAATCCTTTTCAGCAAATATTTGATTGATAGCTTTACAAGCTGAATATCTGTATAGCTCTTGAGGTAAAGATTTAACCTTTTCAATACCAACTGAATATCAGTTTTAAACTCTCGGGATGAAAAAGGCATTAAGGCTTTATTTTAATTGTATACATTTAACTTCAAATACAGAATTCATTCTACAATATTAGTAAGACTGCCAAAAAAAAAACCCTATAGAAATCTGGATTCATACTTATACATCCATTAATGTTAAAATGTGCTAACAGAGTATTTTAATAAATATGCATGCAAACTTGGAGGGGTGAACTCTTTTCCCCTTTCCATTATTTTTCAATTTTCTTGGAGTTTTATATTTCTAAATCTGCATAGAATGGAGCTGTAATTCTATTTTGAAATCTGAAGACTTAGGAACTTCCTTGTTTCAAACAGTATATACCCTTCAATCTTCATATGTTTTACCTCTGCTTTTCTGACACAAGCTTTTCCTTATCAATGCACACATCAAAAAAAAAATATCTTAAAATGCTTTGAGATAATGGGATAAACAATGCAGCAATGACAGTAGCAGCAGCAAACAGGGACTCAGTTTGCACAACTGCATGCATATGAAGAATTAGATGAATTAAAAGAATTATATGAAGAAAATAACAACTTTATATTTCATAGACGGCAAGCCAACTTCTTCCAAACACATTATTTAAATATAGCACATCTTCCCCAAGATCCCAAATATTCTCCTTCAATAATTATTTATCCCTATTATATCTGAAAATATTGTGTTTTTTTTATTCCAAAGGCAAAGCGTTTCTTTGGGAAATTCAGGCAATGCTCTCTCTTTATCATAGTATAGGCAATCTTCTCCAAAGAGTGCATAAGAGAACATTTTCTGATTAGACTTAGTATTTAGATTTCTGCCCAGAAATTCTGGAAGAATTAAATGTGGAAAGCAAAGTATAGACAGAAATGTTGAGGGTGCTTTATTTCTTTTCAATGTTGTTTCGTTGTGAAGTTTTATTGTTACTTCATTTCTCTTTGCTTTCTTTGCCTGAGTGCAAGTTTGTGATTGCTAATTTTGAGGTGTAGATCTAAGGTTCTTATGACTTGGTGCTTCTTTCACATTTCTCAGATCTTGATCTTGATCTTATTACCTTCATTTATTTTGTTTAAAAATACCTTTATCTTTTGTAACTCTAGTATTTAGTTTGTACCAGCTTCACTTAATCTTAGGCTGGATGAAAGGGAACACTGAGCCAATTTATTTAAGGACATAGGCTTGGGGAAAGGGATTATTATTTTTTTGCTACATCCAGATTGCAAGTGCAAGACAGGGCATCTTCCCAACCATGAGTTGGTGGTGGTAACTGAACTAGTTGGTTTGATGACATTCTTTCACCGGACATTCTGGAACTCCATTTGAGAGAACAGGAGAACCGGCAATTCCATGCATAGGTCTGCTAGGCTTGTATAATATGTTTGTGAGAAAACACACCATACTGACATACAAAAAGTATAATGATACTTTTTAAATCAAACTTTGATAAACCAAACTTTGGTTATTATCTTCTTACCAATAATCTGAATCTTTCTTATTTGGTTATATAAAAAAGGATTGGCAAGAATACCAAAGAACACATATAAGTATTTAGAAGAGAGTAGTTTTTTGTGTGAAGATGGAATTTATTGTATACGTGGAAAGCAATAATTTTAATTATATCTAATTGATGTACTTAACACATAATCAAACTAAAGCAAGCAAACTGTACTATTTTGGCCTGGTCTCCATCTCCACTTGGTGTATAGCTCCAATATGTCGCTGAAGTACCACATTTTGCTGTGCTCTGTTCTAAATATGGAAATCAGGAATCTGGTAGCACCTTTTTTGAAAAGAAATAAGCTTTTGTAAGCTGCAGCTCAGTTCATCAGATGCATAGAGTGGATAGCCTGAGGTAGGATTTAAACTGGGATGAAGCAGATGAGGGGGGAGATTTGGGCTTGTTCATGGGAAAATCATCCTTGACCCATTTAATGAAAATCAAATTTACTAAGACCCCTTTCCAAAGTTAAAATGAAATGAAATAAAATATAGCTTGAGATAAACACTAAGGCAAAATAGTTTTACAGTGGAATTTTCATGTAATCCAGGTAGTTTATATAGTCCTTCTATAAAGGATAGTTTGGAAACAGTGCCTTGGATACACAAGAGTCCACTGTGCTTTGAAGTAAAGTAGCGGTACATGCACACAAGGAGAGGCAATTAAGAGCAACTTCTGAAGCAGCCATATAGGCTGGAAAACGTCATGGTTGCCTTAATGATTACTGCCAGTAGGTTGTGGATTGCTTTTTTATATTATTCTCCCAAATAGATCTCCAGACTTCTGTAGATGAGTTCTACTTTTGCATTTGTTCAACTGTATTTTCTCAATTTTTACTGGTTAAGTGAGTTTGGAGGCCTTTTATCTATGTATATATAAAAAGCTGCTCTGGAGAGCTGTGGTCTAATGTCTCCTTGCTGTCAAGAAAATCCTAGCTGACATAGTTGTAAGTGCTGGACTAAATCTCTGATGTCAATCATGGTGCTGGGTACTGATGGATCAGGCTGATTAAAGAAAAATGCCACATCTGCAATGAATGAAAAGCAGTGGAGGCATCCTTATATAGTTACTAGGTAGAAATGCTGAAAGCTGAAGAACAGAGATAGGAATAGAAAGAGCAGAATGGACTAAGGAAGAAATTGAACATAACTAGAATATAGACATACAAGGCTACACAGACTCCATAAACAATGTTATTCTGAGGAAAGAAGTAGATGCGTGGCACCTAGCCAAAAAAAAAAAAAAAACTTAAGAAGTGCGTTTATTTGATTGATTTATAACCTTTTGTAAGGTACCTAAGATAGTATATATAGTGTTACTTTCTATGTTTCCCAACAAGAACAACCTTGTGAAGTAGGCTGGGCTAATAGATAATGACAGGCCAAAGCCACCCAACAAGTTCTTGTGGTTGAAGATCTTTAACCCTTCAAGGAGATAAAAGTCATTCATGGCTGTAAAAGTAGTGGCCTAAATGGAGTCCTGGCTCAACGACTACTTGTTTAGCAACCATTCAAAGTTACAATGGTCCTGAATAAGCAGGTTTACAACTGATCCTAAAAGTTGCAGCCACTGCAGTGTACCATAGTCACTTGATTCAGGCATTTGGTGAGCAGTGTGCAATTACAATGCTTACAGCCATCCCATGATCATGTAATTGCCTTCACTGTTGGTTCATAACAAACAAAGCCAATGAAGAAGCTAGTAGGAAATCATAAGTTATGGTCATGTGGTGTTGTATTTAACAACTATACACCATGAGCTTAATGATTCGAACAGCTCAATCTGCTGTTGTAAGTTAGCGTGTTCATGTAATTCTTTATTCATAACTGGGTTGCTTAGTGACAGAGTTGCCAATCCCGACTGCAGTTGGTAAATGTGGACCACTTATATGTGACCTGAAGATGAATGAGAGTTTTGATCTGACCTTTATATAACTGGTGTTTGACAAGCATTGGTGTCTGGTTTTTTTGTTTTTTGTTTGGAGGTTTAGAACAAGTGTTAGTGATCTCCACTATCCATCCACTCTGAAGAAGAATAATCTTCCTAACAACTTCTGGAAGAAGGAAAGATTATTAAGAATCATCTTCTGGAGGAAAGGAACTATATTGCTAACAGCAGCATAAAATTTAACAGCTAGAAATGACAGTCATAGAGAGGTGATATGGATGACTGCTCTGTGAAGTGACTGATGTTGAATACTAAAGATAAACCAAGTCCTTTAGTGAAAATCTTTTCCATATGCACAGACTTTTCTTTTTAAACAACCCATAAATATTTATTATTGGATCATCATTCTAGGATGTAAGAAATTTTTTTCCTATTTGAAGGGCCCAGAATTATATTACAAATATTAAGTTTGGATGTCTTATTGTTTATACAGAGAGTTTTCCTCTGGACTCAAAATGAATACAAAAGCAGGAAATTTGGCAATATTTTATGTGATAAAAATGCATCTAAACAGCAATTAAAGCAACATGTTTTGGGAAACCAACATATTATTCATCCTAGTCACCAAAGAGCATTTTAGAATATAGTGTTCATTGATATTAACAGTATTGCTTTTCCAACCATTGTTCATGCACAGTTCTAAACCAGCATTGGGCTGACTCCATTTCAAGGATTTTAGTTTTCTGAGAATTCCATCTACCAAAAACTGCCAGAAAACAATGACATGACTTGCCAACTTTGCCAACCTGACGTGATTGAAAAGGCAGTGAGTCTCAAGAGATTTTTTTTTTTTTAAATATTACTCGGATCCCAGAAGTGATTGATAAAACACTACAGCTCTCACTGCAGTTATCATGCTTTTTCAATCATGTCTGATTGGCAAGGTTGGCAAGTCATGTTATTATTTTCTATCAGTTTTCGGTAGATGGAATTCTCAGATACCTAGAATGATGGCTCTCAAAAAAGGAACTTCCATTCTGTATCACCATGCTGCTAGTGAAACTCTTTTTCAGTTTTTGGTATTGTGGCTGTGTCTCTGCTGCCAATCGCCACAAGAACACCTCTCCAGCATTCTTGGTGTTTAGAATTTGGGGTGAATATTTCTATTTTTTATTCTGGTTTTTTCCCCCTTGCCATATAAATTTGGATATATGTTTATTTAGTTCTTCAAAAAAAGCTTTTTTCCAACTTGATTGGCACCATCTGAAATAAGAACAACAATTTTGGCAAAATATTCATTTTTACTATTGCAATACGTCCTAATAGAGATATTTGTAATTTAGCCCAATTATCTAAGTCTTTAAATATTTGGATTGCTAATTTATCATAATTATCTTTTTTAATTGATGAGCACCTAGCTGTCAGCCATATCCCCAAATATTTTACTTTATTTACCACTTGTATCCCTAATTTCTTTATTAGTTCTTCCTTTTGTTCATTTGTACAGTTTTTTGTTATCACTTTTGTTTTTTCTTTATTAATTTTTAACCCTGCCACTTTCCATATTGTTCTATTTCTTTCATCAAGATAGATGTCATTTCCAGGGGATCTTCCAGTATAAAGGCCATATCGTCAGCAAATGCTTGAAGTTTGTACTCCTCTTTTTTAACTTTTAACCCCCTGATCTCTTGATTTTGTCGGATTTGTACCGGTAGTGTCTTTTCTAATATATAAAGTAGGGGAGCCAAGGGACATCCTTGTCTTACACCTTTGTTTATCCTTATATTATATGTGTTTTCCCCATTTAATGAATCCTAAAAAATTTTCACCAAATTTCCTGCCTGTCAGTTGTTTAATAAGAAAATTCCAGTTTAAATTGTCAAATACCTTCTGAGCATCTAAAAACATCAGTGCCATTGATTTAGTTGTGTGTACTTCATAGAATTCTAAAACATACATAATTATTCTTGTATTTGTCTTCATTTGTCTATATGGCAGAAACCCATTCTGGTCAGTATAAATAATCCTACTTAATATTTTCTTTAATCTTTCCGCCAATATTGTGGCCAAAATCTTGTAATCTAAGTTTAAGAATGATATTGGCCTTTAATTTTGAATTTTTTGTGGGTCTGATTGCTCTTTATGATATATATGCTCTTTATGATATATACTTCAGTCCAAGATTTTGGTATATTAGCATTATCCAAGGCTTTATTGTATAGGTCTGTCATTAATTCCTCCAATAACTCTTGGAACTCCTTATAGAATTCAGACGGAATTCCATCTGGGCCCAGGGTTTTATTTAGTTTTTGAGCTCCAATTGCCTTTCTAATTTCTTCTGTGGGTATTTTATTATTTAAAATACATTTCTCTTCATCCATAATTTCTGGTAATTTTTTTCCCCTTCAAATATTGGTTAATAAGTTCTTCTGGTACTTCTTGATTGTATAGATTTGTAAAAGAAATCCTTGGCAATATCTTTCTTTTCCTTAGCCTGAGTACATACTTTCCCTTCTTGGTCTTGAAGAGCTACAATCATTCTTTTTCCTTGTTCTTTTTTTATTTTATGGGCTAACCATCTCCCTGGCTTATTTGCATTTTCAAAATAATTTTGTTTTACTAATTTAAAAATTTTTTTGGGCCAGATCTTCCTGCATACTTAAATTTATCTTATGTTTTACCAAATCTATTTCTTTACTAGTGAATATTTCTACATGCAACATTATATGACTGTAGAGAAGAAAATGTCTCTATTAGGATGCTTCTTTATGTGCCTTTCCTATACACAGAGTGTGTGTATACATACATATACATACATACATACATGTATATATCATCAGTATGTACATACCACATTTCCTGTGATATTCTGGTGTGGCAAGAAAGCATTTTCTGCAAACATAAGCTTATTTGGATATAGCTGCACAATTTATCAGGATTTGTGCAGCAATGCCCCTTTATTTTTTGTGAGAGGAATGGCTTTATAAATTTGGCACAAATATGGCACAAATTTAGGGAATTTATCTTTCCTTTGCCTTCTCTAGAGTGGACCCAGAAAACTGCCACCTTCCATTTAAAAATCCTCTATATCTTGCCATTGTTTCTTTCAACATTTTTCTTACAAAAACTATATAGGAAAGGCATAATAGTTGTACAACTTTTTAAATTGGAAACATTAGAATTGTCCATCTGGAAATACTTTGTGAGAACAATACATGGAGGGATAGGTTTTCCATACAATGTTTCCAGAATTGCCCTACGCCAGAGTCACTGCAGAATGAATAAAATCACTGCAGAATTAATGAAATTATTTACATTGCTCTTCTTCATTAACCCTTGTTACACTTTTTAAGATTTGGATAAGATTTCTCCTAAGAGTCACATTGGTGTTAACATATATGTCTTAGGGCTGCTTCACATCTTTCCACAACATGACAATCAAATGTGATGGGTTAAACCTTCACATGCTTAGTTAACGATGGCTCATTGAATGGATTGGGTTCAAATAAGATGCTGAACAAAAATTGTTGAGTTCACACAACTTGCTAAAACAAAATCAGGCAAATAACTGAACATAAAGTTAAAACACAGTATCTTTCTGCTATATGTCATACTAATTTAACTCTGATCCTGCTCTGTAAAAAACTAAATCTGATTTTAGGCATACTTTTTGTCCTATGCATCCATTTATAAGAACAGGAAAAATATTTATCCCTCAATACTCCAATGGAAAATGGGGTAAAATTTCAAAAGAATAACACACATATAAAAAAGTTTAAATAGTATGTGCTTCATGTTTATAATAATGTACATTAAGGGACCAGATCTATCTGTAAATCTATAGAATTTATTCTAATTGTGTTTTTCTTTTATAGATTCATTTTTGTGAAACTGTTTGTCTATCTCTGACATACCGCATAATGCCATTGTCAGTGTTGCTTTCAATATAGCAATAGCAATAGCACTTAGACTTATATACTGCTTCACAGTGCTTTACATCCCTCTCTAAGCTGTTTACAGAGTCGGCATATTGTCTTCATTTACCAACCTTGGAAGGATGGAAGGCTAAGTCAACCTTGAGCCTGGTGAGATTCGAACTGCCAAATTGCAGGCAGCTGGCAGTCAGCAGAAGTAACTTGCAGTTACTTCTAACCACTGTAACACACACACACACACACACACACACACACACACACACACAGAGTCTTGTGTAACTTGCATCCTACAAATTCAACCTAAAGTATTTTGTAATTGAGTAATATTTATGGATTTGAATTGATTAGCAGTAAGTCAATAAAACTAAATGCAGTAACAACAAAGCATCTCCAGAACTTTAATTTCACAGTAGGCAAAATATGTTATTTTACTTTGGAAAGTGCATAAATGAGACTCAGGTAGCATTGATCTAAATTTTATGGTTGTGTTCCTTTTCATGGCTCTAAGTAAATGGGTGAATTCAGTATCTGATATTTCCTAATTGTAGTTTCTAAATAAAAAACTTTGGATATACATCCAAATTTGGCAAAACAATTGTTGCTGGTATTCACTCTACTAATAAGGTTAAGTAGAACTGCTAGATACTTCACAGGGTTATCTTGTGAATCTTGGAAGAAAATGATTAAAAAACTAATATTCTGTAAAGAGTTGCAGTATTCCCAATGGATTCCATTATAAAACATGAATTTTAAGTTTCAGTGTGATTTACGATTGTCAACATAATAAAATGCATACATCAATCATGCTACTAATAATGGACTGCATTATCTGAGGAACCGCTTCTCCCTGATTATATCAGCTTGCCCCATTAGATCAGTCAGAGAGGGTATGCTGTGGGTGCCATTAGCTTGGGATCTATATTTGGCAGGAGATGGGCTTTCTCTGCTGTGGTGTTCACCTTATGGAACATTCTTGCACCCACTCCCAAATTAGACTAACTTCATCTCTTTTCATATTCTGATTATGTCATCATAACCAAATATGTTTAGATGGCTCCCTCTCTTTTCCTAAGATTTGTATGCTTATTTTTGTAATCCTTATTCCTTAATGTGTTTTTTAAATATATTTTTTTATCTGTTGTTTATATGCCTGTAGGTTTTTAAATCTGATTGTTGTGCACCACCTAGAGTTGCTTTCAATGAAATGGGCAGCTCTTCAAGTTTGATTAATAAATCAATAAATACATTGCATCTTGGGTCCTGCAACAGGTGGCATTTCCCTGCTGCACCATTTTTATCTATTTGAAGCAAATGGTCAATGGAAAATATGTAAAGGTTATTAATTATGCTAATAATGGAATAAATGAGTTGTGGTGGGATTCTTTCAAGAGACATTTTTTGGATATTCTTAGCAAAGGGAAAGCATAAATAATTTGGTACATTTTTAATAGGTAAAATAGAAAACAGTTGTGGTAAAGAAGATTGATGACTTCTAAATCTTTTGAGATTGTTTAATACAATTCTATGTTAAAAGTCAAACAGGCCCAGTAAAATGATGAAAAAGCAAAGGACAAAAATGATTTTCACCAAAAATACTTTAGTTATCTAGTTTGAATTACAGGATATAAGAAACAGATTATTGTTGAGTTGCACAAAATTCATGAATCCAATTGCACTAGTTTACTTCCATTTTGGGAAGAGAGCTATGGTAATTTATGGTGGCCAAAAATCAGTGTCTGGTAGCAGCTTTTCCAACTAATTTTTTTATTAAAAGGCATAAGATTTTATGAGCTGCAGCTTACTTCATCAGATATATAGAGTAGCTGGACTAGGGGGGGTCAAACTTGATTTCATTGAGGGCTGCATCAGGGTTGTGTTTGACCTCAAAGAGCTGGGGTGGGCATGGCCACCATGATATCAATTATGTCAGGGGGGCACCTATGGTGGCCCAAGTGAGCTTCCACCAAAAATGGGCTCCAAGCTTCGTTTTCAGCTGTGACAGTCTCTTGCAACCCGCTGCTAGCAAAACCGGAGCTTGGGGGGCTCTGCATGGGCCTCCTGAGCTCCGTTTTCAGTGGCAGAGGCACCACGGACTAGTCCTTTGCTTTTTCCAAGGTAGCCCCATGGGCCAGATCTAAGCATCCTCTGGCCCCTGGGCCTTGAGTTTGACATCCCTGGGCTAGACTGAGGTTGGATTTAAATTGGAGTGAGGTGGAGAGAAAAGGCAGGAATTTAAATCCAAATTCATTTTAGCCACTCTATACATCTGATGAAGTGAGCTGCTGCACACAAAAGTTTATGTATTTTAATGAAATGTCAGTTGCAAAACATGCTACCAGATTCTTGATTTATTGAGAGACTTACATGTAAAACTCATTAGGCATGGAGAAAATAAGTTTCAACAAGAATCTAATCTATTAACTGTTCAGTAGCTCATGTTCCATATTTTCAAGCACTGAGAGACAATTACGTGAAGATCTCTCTGAAAACAATAATGAGCATTGCTTTCATAATTTAACTGAGCATAGATCAGCCATAGATCTACCTTAGGAACTGAATGAAAATGTGCAAGTTAATGGCAATTATCTTTGATGGGAGGGGATGTGTTGGATCATTCCACCTTCTAACTCTATTGAATCCTGCCACAAAGATGAGTTGACAGCATGTCTAAAAAAGGATAGTATTTGTTAATTGCCTGACAACTATGTACGGATATCTGGCAGTTCTCTTTATTTACTGTTAGCTAACAGGATGTTTTTGAATTAAAAGTTAGTTTTGTGTTAAACATATGAAAATATACCAATTCCCATATTATCCTGTTAACCTAATAGTAGTTGAGATCATCTGAATAGATTGATCGACTCCAATTGGAAATTGTGAAGAATTGTGTGACAGAAAGCTTGGATGCCTGAAATGTCCATAAAATCAATGACAAAATAAGCTTATTAGAGTGGAACTGGATTATCTGCATCATTTCATGGGCATTTGTACAAATGTTTGCAGAATTTGGGCCATATAAAGGATTGAAAATTCTTCAGTTTATTTTTTGTTATATACTAATGTGTCCCATATAGAAACATGTGATTTGTAGCACACACTTGTCTCAAAAATGTAGGAGGTCAGTAAAGGATAGATATCAGGTTCTAATATGTGTGTATTGTATATTGTTTTTTCCATTCTCACACTTGTGTTATTTGTTTGGATGAAAAAAGTGACTGGAACAATTGAGTGAACAGTTCTGAATATACTGGAAACAAATCCCATTTATATGGCTGCCTTCAGGTGCTGGGAAAAATAATATTAAAAATTAATTGCTAGGAGACACTTTTGGTCTATTCTTCTGATGTTAGTCAGTGATTCATATTTATTAGATCAGAACTGTCCAATCTGATTCAATCTCAATATCTTCAAGCACCCTTTTCCATCAACCCAGTAGCACATGATCAATCTACTTGGATGAGAATAGTTGCTCTGGAACATCTGGAAAGATCCAGATGGGAGAAACCAAATTAATGAGTACGAACCAATGTCAAAGTAGGATATACGGTTCTTCCCTCAGATGTCTAAGTAGAAGACTAAGTATGTTGCTTCTTCCTAAGTTGTTACTTGTTTGATTTGTGTGAGACATTATCAAATCTAAAACTGCGGAATCTCAAGTTCTTAGAGAAGGGGAGGCAAGTGTAGCATGAGAAGAAATCTGAAGCCCTCACATAAAGTCCATTCTTGATCCTTTGAAACTTAAATACTTTTATTGCAGCCAAACCCGGTTAAAAATTGGCACTGCCTCTATCCTGGGCAGTGGGTCATGTCTACTATTTGGTGTTCAAAGTATGGCTCTTGTCCAGGAGAATGCAATTTACTCAGAGTCCATTGGATTATTTTACATAAGCATGCCCTTTGGTTTCAGAAGGGATTGATTTTTGTTTAAATCTTCTACTGAGCAAACAAATGACCTTTTGAAAGCCTTGGGGGTGAAATGGCTTCTGAGGTATGCTGGTATTAAGCTACAAGAATTTCTGGAATGGAGAGCTGAAGTGAAGGAGTGATTGAGAGCCTTTTGAGTTAGAATGTTTTTCTTTTGCTAGTGTGGTGAGATATCTAACCTTTGAATAATAATTTGCCATCAATATTTTTTTGTGCATGTGTTTGGATATCCTGAGTAAAAGGCATGAGGTAAATCATACAAATAAAAAAAGTGAAATGTGGAAAAATCTGGAGATCTATGTTTGATAGCCACTTCTGCTAATGTGGCTTTGTTTCCCCAAATATAGATTTCCTTTCACAGTGTGCTACAGTATTTAGTCATATATTTAAAGCTTACCTTTTTCTATTGAGAGTAATCTGCAGGTATTGAGGATTGGACCACATTGCCTATAGTAGATGGAGCGGAAACAATTGGTAGGTTACACCAATCTATTCTCTCTCTTTATCACACTGTTTAAAATGAATATTTAAATATTACATATCTAAACTGACAAGTTTTGCAAGTTTTTGTGTAGTGGCCAGTTTGGTGTAGTGATCAAAGCAACAGGCTAGAAAACAAGGACAAGCTGGTAAATTCTAATCCTACCTTAGACACAAGGCCAACTGGGTAACCTTGGCCATTAATTTTCTCTGAGCCTTAAGAAATTGTCAAGGACAAACCATTTTTGAAATCTTGCCAAGAAAACTGCAGATACTTGTCCAGGCAGTCATCATGATTCAACAGTGATTTAAACCCAAGACTTATTATCTTCCTTTCTTTCATCATATTCTTCTTTTTTAAGGAAATATTTTAATGGACATTTAAATACATCTGGGTCTCATGAATATAATCATTTACCTGGTCAGTGTGCAGCTATGCCACTGCTGTCCAAATGCCCAAGTGAGGCTCCTTTTTTGTTAAAAATGAGTACAGATACTTCTCAACTTATGACTGTAATTAAGACTGGAATTATGGTCATTTTTTGACCATTGTGGAAGAGTAGAAAATAGAAAGCAAGGAAGAGAGCTTTTTGGAAATAATATTTCCTTCTGCTAGACATTACATGGATTACCACATGACTGGATCCAATTTCATGATCTAGTTTTGTAGTTGGCAATTGTTAAATGAATCACAATTAATGAAATTCCATAGTTAAGTGAATATGGGTGTTTTTTGACAGATGGATGGTTTTTGACAATGGCTATTTTTTGACAGAAACTGGAAGTAAATGGCCGTAAATGTGGGTTGGTTGCTGAGTGTCCAAAATGTGATCATGTGATGTGGAGGGGGTGTGGCTATCAGAACTTTGAATTTGGGTTGTAAACTGAAGACTACTTTTAGGGACTGAGAATTGTGATGCCCCATCTCCCTCTTGCCTTGGGATTCTTCCTCTTCACTAATAAATTTAGCAGCAACAGGCTAGCCATTATCCTTTTCAATTTGCTTCCTGCCTGGAGAGGCAGAGGACAGCAGACAATTTTTGATCATCTGAATAGACATGTATATCAAGGTGATCCACCTACCACTGTATGTCAGAATTTTAAAACATATTTGACAAAGTTCTTCAACACTTTTGAGTAAGTTTAGAGCTGTGGGTTAAGATGGCAGGTCTTCTCTTTGAAAGGTAACGGTATAAAACAGAGTAGAAATAAAGGTATATTGAAATATTGTTTCTAAAACTAGGATGACTGTTCAGAGTAGTTGATTTATGTTGTTATTGTGTAGATGACATTGAAACAATTGTTGCTTTTGTGGAAGAGTAGAAAATAGAAAGCAAGGAAGAGAGCTTTTTGAAAATAATATTTCCTTCTCTTTCTTTTTTAAAGAAATATTTAAATTCAAATATAATATTTTTAGATTTAATATAATTTTTCTTCAAGATTTATTTATTAAATACATTTATATATTTGCCCAAACTCACACCCAATGATTCTGTGCCTATATATCTAAGAACTAGTAATTTAGGTTCTGTTGGTAATTAGTTTTAGTTGCTTGGGTGGTTTGTAATGATAGAAAAATATGAAAGTCATGAACAATGTTGACGAAACCTAGATTTTTTATTTACAAGAGTTTTGTTAATATCTATTCAAAAATGCATTTTTAGAAAGATGCAGAAGATGGAACAAATTTCATCTTTGTTCCAATATATACACATGTTGTGAAAATTTGAAAATGTTTCCTTTTACACATACATAACTGGCTTTATATGAATCACATTGATTCTACCTTTCTTTGAAGGAATTAAAGAAAGACAGTAAAAGAAAATGGAGCATTCACAAAATACAATTAAAAAAAAAACTCAAGCTATATTAGCAATGTTTATAGTCATTCTATTGCCTCCTATTACATAGATTTAGAATTGGGCATTGTTGGGGAGGCTGTATAAAGCTGCTTGCCCCCAGGCTCATTTATTTTTACAGATTATACTGCCATCTTGTGCAGAACTTTAAAAAGTAGAAAGTACAGAATGCTATCTGAATATACTTACTGTATAACACTGTAATATTCAAATTAGCAGAAAATTAACTTTACCTGATACTGTTTCCTATAATTTCAAAAATTGAATTCTGTGTAGGTTATGACTAATGATCAAATGCAAGATTAAAAAAGACATACCTCTTTTAAGGTGACAAGTTTTAGAACTGTAATACAATTTACAGTTGTACTACTATGATCTTGTGGATGGCATGATTCTAATTATTAACTAAAAAGAACAATTAGTGTAGTTGGAAAAACACAAGCCTTAAATACAGCTTTAAATCATGAACTTTCTGTGGTCATTATATTAAGCTATACATTTCTACATGTATGTCATTGTTACTATTCAATTTATATGATATATATAGTATCTGTCACTAGAGAGCAGAATCCTTGGTTCAGAATATCACCCAAGATTAAATATGAGAATTTATAAAGAATAATATTATATAGCTCCGTCACTGATAAATAGTTGCAACTGAAGTAGTTTGCTGTATTGCTTTTTATTGCACATCATAACAGAAACTCTTGTTTTTTTATACAGCTGCTATTTAACATTTTTAAAAGCATATTTTAAAACAACACAATAACTGAAACTATTTTAGCTATGGCTACAGTACAGATTTTATGCCTAAGCATTGCCTGGACTAGTCCCTATAGCTTTTGACAAGGTTTTCAGGAGTTGGTTTGCCTAATTCTCCCAGGTCTGAGAGAAAGCGATTAGCATAAGTTCACTAGCCTAGTGCTTTAACGATTTCACCAAACTGGCTCTCATATACAAAATATAATAAGCATACAAAAAGAAGTTGGGTTTGCTATATGCAATATACATTAACATAACAACAAACAAGTCAAATAAGAAATCCATGATGTGTACCATCCATTCAGTTTATTCTTCATGCTATAAGAATTCATCTGTGTGGAGACATTACTAGCTCAAATCAATTTCCAAAAAGCAGATCTGGGTGGGGTGGGGTGGGGCACTTTGTGGTTGTTCTCACTTCAGCTGTTCTTAATTTATAGCACTTTTTGAAAGCATATGACATTCTCAAATGATAACCTTATGTGGAACGCAAATGTAGCATTAATAAGCTAAGATGCTAATGAATGACTTGTTTGCCTACTGGATATGTAACAACCTTTTCATTTGTCATGGAAATCTGAGAAACTGAAATAGAGAGGACTGGAATTTTCCCCTCCTATCTTTTCACATTATGATTCATTCCATGCTCAAGAAGTCCCAGAATGAACTCTTCCATTAGCTATCAGCACTAATTAACAGCAGTTAAAACAATAAGGTGAACAATGAGAATTAGTGTCATTAAATTATTTGTGTCATTAGTCTTGAAAAATATATGCTTATTCAGATGATAATTCACCATTCCATTTCATTATTCTATTTAATTACATGTGCCTGTTTCTTTGACATTGTTAATTTGTCAATATGACAAATGTTTATTAACCCTATCAGTGAATAACAATATGTGATTTTAAATATAAGGGTAAAAGGCATCAAAAAATGATTAAACGATAAATATTTTCTTGAGATAGCACTTTCTCTTAGCTATAAAGAAGAGTATCCCAGTTTATTAAAAGTATAACAGTATTTACTAATTTACTACATTTCTATTGCACTTTTCCACAATTATTGAATGTGGCGCACAAGAAAATATAAGAAAAATAACAAAATTATAGTGACCACTTGAAACATATCCAATACAAGTAAGTAAATCAGAAATAAATATTTATGTCTGTAAGTTTATTTAGATTATGCAAATTGAAGTTATTATGCTGTCAACCTTTCAGGTAGGCTAGGACAATAACCCTCTTTATTTAGCATTCCTAATGGATATTATCATGAAGATGGAGAAGAGGGGAAATTGGATGTATGTTGGGATGGAGAAGAAAAGACTTCTAAAAATGTTCATGTTCTTTATAAATGAAAGTAACATCATTCATCATTAAATTCTCTCATCTTTCATCTTACTTATGCTTGTTCTCCTTTGCCAATAGCACAATAGATATACTGCCACCTGGTGTCTTACTTAGCATCATTCATCAGATCAGTTATCTTTTAAAAGATGGTAAGGGTTTTTTTTTTTGTAAAAACAAAATATTAAACGTTTTTCTGATTTATTACAGCATATGATAGTATATTTACAATTTACCGTGTTTTATGAAGAAAGTTACTTTTTAAAAAGAAACTACAAACTATGGTAATATTTTAAAGTTAAAAGTTATATTGCACCTCAGCCATTAGTAATCAAGGATTGTGTGTAATTATATCAGTATAATTACATTTACACAATGTTTATTGTATTGGAGAACCAATTTGCGGCTTCACAATTATGCCATTTTATTAGCTATAAGGATCATTTCAAATTTCAGGAGAAAATGTAATTTTTTTAAAATGGAAGAACCAGAACTTTCTCCTTTTTAATGCATTATATCAGAGGTGTCAAACTGGATTTTTTTCGAAACCGGATCAGCATTGTAGTATTCCTCCAAGGGTTGGTAGGGGGGCATGGAATAGGGGGGAGAGCTGACAGATGCCTCCTGCAGCACCCTGCTGGCCAAAATGAGGCAGATGCTGCCTGCAGCACCATGCGCTCTACCCGCACCTCGTTTTCAGCCTCCATGGCCTCCTGCAACATTATCCTAGCCGAAAACAGGCTGCACAGACGCCCTGCAAAGCCTCCGCGTGGCCCATTTTTGGCCTGCAGAGTGCTGCAGGAAGCTGTGGAGAATGAAAATGGGCTGAGGGGGCCCCACATGCAGCCCCACATGGCCCGTTTTGGCCGGCAGAGGCCTTCGGGCCTTGAGTTTGAAACCTCTGTATTATATACTGGAATTTTAATGTATTTTAATTTTTTAAAGGTCCTGTAGTTTTGTTTCATCTTTGATACACAATCACATACTAATGGGACATAAACTTCTTTCTAACTCTGTGACAGAAACAATAATACTGTTTATCTATACCCTATTTCAAAACCTTGTGGCATCTGCCATGCCAGAGTAGTTTTTTGGAGTCAGCCTGAATACTAAGAAGTAAGTTGAAGGAAGTAAGAAGTTAACAAGAAGAAAGATGGAAATAAGAAGCGAGAAAGAAATTGTAAGTTTGTAGTTCGATGGTTCTGATTTTCTGTAATGAAATTTTTGGTAGCTACCATCAGTCATCAAATTGGAATTTGGAGGATTTGGTAAAAAGGATGGCGTAGTTGTGGTGGAATCAGCTTTTCAATCTTCAACCCAAATTAGATATGTAAGATAAAAAATGCTATAGATATTATACCTTTACTCTTCTACCTTTAATTTAGTCTATCCTTTTGCTATTGTTCACATTTATAATATAAATGAATCATTTTAAACCTAACCTTGTCATAATGTTCGTGATGGTAAGGAACATAACTACAGGTGTCAGAATATGAGCTAGAAAAAACAACTAGGAAGGAACAAAGCATTTACTGAAAAGATGCCATTTTTATGGCAACACTTCTGAAAAACAAACACATTAGTAAGCCATTACAAAGCTTGTCTAAATTATACTGAACAGCTGTGTTTATCTTTGTGGACAGGTGTGCCTACAGAACTATATTCTCCTATTCAGGCAGTCTACTTTTCAATATGCTATAAATTACAAATTCATGCAATTTAATATTCCTCTATTTTACATGGACCCTTCCTTAATTTGTTAATGCATGAAAAAGTGTAATTAAGAAAATAAAGTATTAGCATTCGGATTATCCTACAAACAAATAAACAAAAGCATTACTTGGCTTATAACTGCATATAATAGTTTCTACTGCAGTTTGATTGAAGTCAGCATTATTTTGAATCTGAAAATAGTTTAAGATTCTGATTTTTTTCTCAGTTTACAAATTAATAGATAGATGGAAAGGCATCACCTTTTTATTCTGAAGCTTTCCCCCAAATTCTTTGATAAATTAATAAGTTTTACAGCAGGGGTGGGATTCAAATTTCTTAACAATCAGTTCTGTGGGCATGGCCTAATTTGTGAGTGTGGTTTGGTGGTCATGTGACAGTGGGCATGACTTGGTGGTCATGTGACCAGTTGGGCATGGCTTGTGTGGTCATGGCCAACTCAATGTCACTCACATGGAGGGGCGCCTTGCCTGACTTCTCTTCACCCCTCCCCTCTCAGCCAGTCCTCACTTCGACTTTCATATTATGGTGAGAGAAGAAGATTTTTCAAAGTCATCTTCCCCTTTATACTAGCCAATAAGATGAGATTTTGCCATTGGAAGACCTGATGGACATTTCCAAATATTGTTTATCACCATTCTCTTGGAAAGACTGAGTGGAGAGATTTATAAAGAATAAGAGAGTTGGAAAAGACCTTGGTAGTTTTCTAGTCCAACCCCTGCTGAAGCATGAGACCCTATACTATTATGGACAAATTTCTTCTTAAAAACCTCCAGTGATGGTATACCCACAATTTCTGAAGGCATCCCATTTCTCTGATTAATTGTTCTCACTGTCAGGAAATTTCTTCTTATTTCTAGGTTGGATCTGTTTTTCTGGTCTGGAATTCCTTGACTCACACTCACACCCTTCAACTCCTCAACACTTCTCAATGTTTTCCTTTCCTTTCTGTTTTGTACAGAGACGTGCTTCTCTTTTACTGCTCTTTTCAAATTAACCCTCCCCTGATGCCTACATTTTACATTTTTACATTTGATTTGATTTGTCAATCACTTACAAGATACCGGTATAAGAATAAATATAGTTTTGAATACATGAGATAGATACTTATAAGAAAAATAAAAAACAATAGGACAGGGACAATAGGCACAATTGGTGTGCTTATGCATTTACATGTACATGTATATTTAAATGTACACCTGCATTTAATTCAGGTAAACCCAAAAGACAAGACTTCTTTCCTAAGTTGTCAAAGTGGAAAGTGCTCCAAAGGGAATTACTCAGGAGGGTAATATTAGCAATTCATAAACATAATTATCTTGCTCTCAGAAAAGATGGGGACTTAACAAACTATTTAAGCAATGCATGATTAACTGTATAGCACCAAAAGGCAGGTGAGTTGCTCATTGAGACCAACAGTGATTCAAGCAAAAAAATCAGTCTTGTTAGGAAAGGCTAATAAAAACATACCCAGGTCTTCTCTTATTATAAAATCATCCTGGACAGCTGTGGAGCTTACTCCCCTCCCTCTTTTGGGAAGATTTACAAACAACTTCCAGCCAGGTTCTCCCTGAAGCCCTGCCCATCCCCACTGGCAGCTTTTGTCTGGGCAACAATTTGGCTTTACCTTGCCCAACCTTCTTCCTCCTATAGCTGGTGGCAGAGGGGAAGGCCAGCCCCCTCAGCTTCAGCAATGCCCTGTGTGCCAAGTCCCGATCTGGAGCTCTCCATACCTGGGGGAGGGGTAGTGGTGGTGGTATGCTCTAGTTGTTTTCATTGGCAAGAGGGGCTGCAGAGCCTCTCTTGGCAATGGGAAGGCTCTTGTCGAGTGTCCTGGAACTTCCCAGCAATGGGGGTTTTCTTGGCCAGATCCAGCCATGGTAGCACCGGGGGGAGGGGGGGAGACCATTCCCTCCTCCTCAGCCAGCCCGCACATAACCGCATGGCTTCTTCCTGGCCAGGGGAAAGAGGAGACCATTCCCTCCTCCCAGGCAGCCTGCACACAGCTGCATGGCTTCTTCCTGGCTAGGGGAAAAAGAAAACCGTTCCCTCCTCCCCAGCCAGCCCAGACATGGCCATGCAGTTGTGGGGGCAGCAAGCTAGCTAGATCACAGTGAATCAAGCCAGGTAAGCCCGGGGAGGGGTGAGTGAGGATACAGTGCAGTGGTCCAGGCCGGCCTGGGAGTTGACTCAATCAGGACTTGCTTGTGGGCTCACTCACCCAGGGAGATCAGGTCTGCAGTGGAAGGCAAGCACCTCTGTTTTACAGTAATCGGTACAATGGAAAAATATTCCTGTGTCCCTGTCTTTACAACATAAATTGACAAATGATGGCAGGTTTAGCTTTTCAGACTGATTATTGTGCCACAGTATCCTATAATTTCTGGCAGTGTCAAACAACATTCTGTAAATACTTCACACCTAGTGGTACAACCTAACAGTATTTTAGGGAGGTTGACAGAAGCAATCAGACTAAGATAGTTGGTCATAATTCACAGAAATGGTAGAAGAGGACCAGTAAGGCAAACAAATATATAGATTTGCACAAAATGTGCATATTCTAATTACAATTTTGCAAATTACATAGCAAGAAAGTCTGTGACTAACTGACCTGTCTACCTGCTGCATGTTGACCAGAAACTGCTTAATTGATGGTAACAAGGATCTTTTCTTTCTGCTTATGATTTCTGCTTTTTAACGGACTTGAACAACTGACCTCTGTAAAAATTAATAGCAGGAGAGGGAATCTAATTCACCATTATATAAAAAGAGAATGAAAATAAGATTTTGAGATGGGTCTTGAATTCTATCCTCCCTTTCTAGCTCTGATAATCATTAATTGTAAAATGAATTAGAATGTGCAGGTCTTTTCTATTTTATACAAAACCACAGATATGCCTAAGAGAAAAGGAATTGCAAGAGAGTCTTTCCATGACTGTCAGGGCAGCTTATCATCCTGAGGATGATATTTCTTTCCTTGCATCTCAGCATACTGTATCTTGTCTAGCTCCCAACTGTCAAGTACAAAACACAGTAATATTACTGTCCTCTAACTTTACATTTCAATACAGTCCAAATTGCTTGCTTTTTTACAGGGATGTCTTTATGGTGTGGTCAACAGAATCAAGATGGCAGGTGTGATGGTGTAATTGAAGCTCTGCCTGATTTCAATTTATATTGCATGTGTTCTTTTACATTTTCAAATGATATATTAAGTAAGCCAACTAAATTTTATTAAGCAGTAAAACCCTGAAATTTTTTATGAAGTACACACCATAAACAACTATACTTTAAAAGAAATAGTTGCATTTTTGGAAGGTCTAGCTGTTATGCAAAATGAAAAGACAATGTATCTGCTACAATTATTTCTTCTACTCATTTAAGATCACTTCCATTTTTGATATAACCAAAACTGTATAATCAAGCTTACTTTAATTATGATCCCCACCTTCCCAGTTTTTACTAAACATATAGTGCGTATGAACTATGCCCCAGTGGCTGTTTTCCCCCCTTATGTTGTAAAAGTTACTAGGAATTGTGGGTTCCTTAAATTTCAAATAAAACATTACAACTATTGATTTAGAGATGACATTTATGATAAATATTCTGGTTAAAGTATGATTTAATAGTATACAATTAATACCTTTGAATAACAGTTTGAGTGCATTTTCATTTCTCTTACTTTACCAGCATGTGGCACTGTTTTATGTAAAAACAACCAGCAACTTCATACTTTTTTTTGCTAAAAAGGCAAATATATTCTGTCAAATGAATTGTTGTATTGAACACCAATTTGTATTATCCTGTTTAATCCTTCTGAACATTTATTTTTTCCCAGGATAACAGTAAGAACTATCCTATCTATAGAAGCAAAACACTAAGAGCAACGATATTAAAAAAAAAAAAAAAACTTGTTTATTGAGGCAGTGCTTCTCTGATCAAATATATTACCTTTTTAAAAAGAAATTAACATGAATTATTAATCAAACCTAAATTATGGATAAGACTTGCTAAATGGTTCAGCTGGTTAAAAACATAAAATTGTTTGCTTCAGATATGTAAACTAATTCACTGTGGCTCCAAAACATACTCCTGCACAAAAAGAATTCAAATACTTTCCTTTAAGAATTGCAAACTTTATGAAAACATATTTATATTGATTCCAGATCTATGTGCTGTAATATAAGTATGAATATATATTTATATTCACATATTTTAGAGCCAGTTTGGAACAGTGGTTGAAAGCATCAGAACAGAAATCAGAAGACCATGAGTTCTAGTCCCACAAAGCCAGCTGCGTGCCCTTGGACCAATTATTTTCTCTCAGCCCTAGGAAGGAGTCAATGGCAATCATGTCTAAGAAACCTTGCCACAGAAACTGCACAGCCTTCAGTTAGACATGATTGAATGTATGTGTGTGTATGTGTGTGTATGCACATTTAATATGTACCATGGACTAGTAGCATGACTGAATTTTGACAGCAAGTTCTTGATTGCAGCCAATAAAAAATTTCCCTAGTTACCTTTTTTGCAGAGTAAATGAATTACAGTATCCAAAGCTATAGTTCCCAACTTGTTGCTTAACTAATAAAGTATAACAAGAGAAAATCTAGAGCTATAAACACAGTCGTTATTCTAAATAATGAAATCATTATTTCAAACCATGGATAACAAAGTTGCCATCTGCATTTAATATAATTATTATGATTACTCAGGGATATTTTAGAATTATTTGGATATGCCAAATGAAATTCAGTCTTATGACTGAGTTCGTACAATATTACATAGAAGATAAACCTTGATGAACCATTATAACTTCATGCAATAAACTAAACCAATATGAAACAATCCACATTTTATTTTAGTGTGAGGAATTGCAGGAGAGTATGATAATGAATTCATTTTCAAACTCTGTCACCAAAAATAAATATTATTTTTCCAATCAGGCTCTTCAAGGAATTTTCACTGGAATGCCATAGAATTCATACATGGGGAATATATGTGATTACCAGTTGGAACTTTGGTGTATTCTCAAATTTTTGTAGCCTCATATACATATTCAAATAAAACTTTACTGGATATCTGTAAAAATTGTGACCATGTACATATGTTAATGGTTAAGTGTTTCTCCTCCTCAGAAAGCAGCATTTTATATGGGAATTGAGTTTAACTGGTGCCGAATGCACAGTATGTGTCTAGAAAACGAAATTCTTACTTTAAAAGAATTCAAGTCTTGTCAAGAATGAACTTTCTGAAAAAATTCTTGGATCCCTATGCAGTTCTAAATGAAGAAGCATTCTAACTTTTTAATTTTGTAAACTGTAGATGTTTTAGTTATTTTTTTAAAATTATACAATTTATAGCAATGTAACTGTTATATTAGATAGCAGTATAAAATTATTGCTGAACAAGGTTGGAAATGCTTTCAAGTGTTCTTTTTAAAATTTTGATAAAATGGAATATTCGTTATAAGAGTAAATTTTATATTTTAAATACTCAAGTTTGGTAAATTTTGTAAATTTTCTTGCATTGGTTATACTCAAAATACAATTTTGAACTACGATTTGGAAAGAGGAAAATATTTCTATAAGCCTATAATTAGGACTGCTCATGAACATCTAAATATTTCTTTTTTCTTATTTTAATGCAATAGAAGAACATCATTAAATTGTTGTATAAATCAGATCCTTTCAGTGGCAATTCCTTGTTTGTAAGATACATTTCTCTTTTAAACACCGTGGTTTTTAATGAACTGGAAGACAATATTGTTTGGTTTAGAGACATTTAGGGGTAAAAAAATCCATACAACCAGAAGAGATTGTTCCCAGTAAGTTCAGTGGATCTTTCTCAGATCCACATTCTTTTTTTTAATGCATTGTAGGACTAAATTTATAAATAAGCAAACTTGGATTACACTCTCAGGCTGTATTTATGTGTCATTATTTCTGAATACATTCAATTGTATTCTTAAAATATTTTTTATATCTCATTGTTACTATGCTTTTAAGTAACTTTTAATTATCTTTTCTCTTTTAACTTAAAAAACCTTACTATTTATTATTTTGTTGCTGGTTAGTCAGTGGATAGATTATTATTTTAAAAAATATGTGCTGATTTAGATTATTGAGAATGGAAAAAGGATTGTTCAAGAAGTAATAAAAAAATCTGGTGTCCTGTAACTAATTTCCAAATTTATTTAAATTTGAATACAGGATATGACAATTCTGTGGTTGATTTATATTGCTTTATAATAATGGTGTTTATCTTAGGAATCTAACAATGGCATATGAACCAGCAACAGAATTTGGGAAAAGGGGAAAATAACATTATGTATTCCCCAAGTACAGATTTAAACTGCAATCTCTCCAGTCATATATAAGTATAATGGTTATAGTTTAGTGTGTTATGTGAATGCAACAATAATTTAAAATACACCCTTTCACATAATTACCTGTACAGAGATTCTATTGATATGATTTCTTTGTAAATTTTATAGCAATATTGGTAGTTTAGAAGTGAGAAGTATGACAGCTGAAATATAGGAAATTTCAGCCTGGTAGAATGTGTTCAGAGAAATCTATAAAATGTGAGGTCTGTGATACTAATTATAATTGGTAATAATGTTAGAACAAATCAGGAATTAAAACTGAGAAAGTAACTGTTGTATAATATTGTAAAAACCATCCTTCCTAATATATGGTTCATATGTCAATAAAAATATTTTGTCATATTTTTTCCTGTTAAGCAATAAAATACTTAACTGAAAATCAGCAATGAGGTCAAAATCTAAGACTCTGCCTTGCAAAGTGTAAAAGTAAATGTGGTTCGTTATTTCTTCCTTGAAATTCCATGAAAAGTCTTGTATTGTGCGGCTTCTGTTTGAGGGCTGAATATATCTTTGAACTCAGGTTTCATTTACTAAAGCATGGGAATGGACTACAATGGTATTTTGCAAGCTTCTATATTTGAGAATAGTGTTTGACTGCACTTAAAGTAGAAACCCTAGCCAGTGGTGGGATTCAAATTTTTTTACTACCGGTTCTGTGGGCGTGGCAGGGGAAGGATGCTGTAAAATCTGCAGTCAGAGGTGGTATTTGCCGGTTTTTCTGAACTACTCAAAATTTCTGCTACCGGCTCTCCAGAACTGGTCAGAACCTGCTGAATACCGTCTCCGACCCTAACCCTAACCCATACATGTAGAGTTGTAATTGCAGGAATGTTCCAATCTCAGATGGCAAACCTCAGATAAAGAATGTTTCCAAGCAAATACAACTCAGGCAAACAAAGTCACTAATCTATGGATAAAGGAGGATTAGAGAGGGGAAGTAAACATATGTTAGACTTTAACTAGAGATAATTAACTGTATGGATTACTGTACTAAACAGTAACGAAAGTTAAGCAGTAACCAAAGTTAACCAATGATGGAGGATAACTAAAAGGTATATAAATGCAAGACTATACTCCAATAAAGATCATCATCATGATTCAGTTGTTCATGATCGACTGCCTCGTCATTACAAGTGGTGCATGAACAGGGACCCTCTTACTTCATCTGGCAAGGATTTGGTGCACCTTCAACCCTTTGTGGTTTCTTCGACCCTTTGGTTTCTGTAAGTATGGGGTCTTCGCTTTCTGAGGAACAAAGGAAGCATGTAGATGAATTAGGTTATTTGTTGAAGAAAAATAATACCGAGGGACCACAGAGAAATCTCTTAAGGCTGGTCCAGGAGATTGCAGCTCAGTGCCTATGGTACCCAGAAAAGGGGTCTTTAAAATTAACTGATTGGGAACGTATTGGGAAAACATTGCATACTGAACCTCGAGCAAAAATAGAAGTTTTGCATGTGTGGCATTTATGTAGGCATGAAATTGAAAAATTTGGTCACAATGAACTTTCTCTTTTAACACCTCCACCTCCACGTTATACTAATGCTGTCATTTGTCCCCTTCTTCACCTGAATATATGTCTTCAATTCCCTCAGCTCCTGCAGATACAGGGCAAAAGCCTCCTGACTCTATTGTTAGTCTTCTTTTCAGAAAATGATAGAGACTTATAAAAGGGATGCCTCTGTCTCAGGAACAGAACTTGCAGAATGACTGTCTGTTTGTCCAGTATAATATCGTCCTGGTCATGGGCCACAACTTGGGCTGCAAGTAGCAGAATGGGAGGGTCTGCCTTATCAGATCTTAAGAGAGTTAAAAAAGGCAGTTACAGATTACGGGATTAATGGTAATTTTACAAGAGGACTTGTAGAAGGAATAAAAAATGGTTATACAATGATCCCTGAAGATTGGAAGCAAATATTTCACATGATTTTAACATCCATGCAATATGTGGTTTGGGAGAGTGAATATATGAAACATGCTCAAGGAGGAGGAGGACCATATACAGTTGAGCAGCTATTTGGTTCTGGACCGTTTGGTACAATTCCTACTCAAGTTGTTCTTCCTCCAGCTACATTAACTATTGTTTCTGAATGTGCTTTTCGTGCTTTTCTCAAGGTACCCCAAGCTGGAGAACCTAGAGCAAATTTTTCAAATATTCAATAGAATACCAATGAACCTTATGCTGACTTTGTTGAGCTTCTGTCCAAAGCAATTAGACAGCTTGATAGTTTGATCATCAGGAAGCTGCTGGTGAACTTCTTCGTCAGTTAGCTATTGAAAATGCTAATGCAGATTGCAAAAGAGCTTTACAGCCATTAAAGGCTACTGCTCATTACACTCTGGCAGATATGCTGAGAATCTGCCAGGATATTGGATCACAAACTTATAAAATGCATACGTTAGCAGCTGCTATTCATAAAGGACAGTGACCAATTGGTAACTGTTTTAAGTGTAAGAAGCCTGGCCACTTTCAGAAGGACTGTCGTTCTACACCTTCTATGCCTCAGAATCGTCCTTCTAAGAAGTGCCCTATTTGCAAAAAGGGATTTCATTGGGCAAATCAATGTCGGTTTCAGTCGGGAAACTTGCCAATGGGTGTGGCACCCACCCAGAATCCAAAGTGTGCCTTTCCCATCACTCTGACTCCTCCAGCAGTCTCTCTCACTCCTCCCCAGCCACAGCCGGTAGCGCTGGGATCGATTTAATCACTCAAGAGGAAATTGAGTTTAAATTTCCCATGGAAGTTAAAATAGTTCCATCTTAATTTAAAGGTCTTCTTCCTTTGGGATTAGTTAATTTTGCCTCGTTCTTCTGCATACAAAAAGGGCTATTTTGTTGTGCCTGGGGTAATAGATTCAGATTACACTGGTATCCTCATGATTCAGATTTGGGTGAATCTTCCTCAAGTTCTTCCTTGTTATTCTTGTGTTGCTCAATTGCATATGGAAGAAGAAATTCCATCTCCTGGTATAGGTAATCGTGGGGATGCAGGATTTGGATCAACTTTTTTATCTGTAGGCTTACTTCATCAGCTGAACTCCTCTCGTCCTTTGTTAACGCTCTTCCTTAATAAATAACCATTTCAAGGGTTACTGGATACTGGAGCCGATGTTACTGTCATCTCCTCTTTACAGTGGCCAGTACAGTGGCTAAAAACGACAGTTTCTTCATTGTGGGGAATAGGAGGTTCTACAGCTTTGGCAGAGTGTTCAAGAAATTAATGTTACAACATCTGCTGGTAAGTCCTTTTTCCTACAACCATACATTCTAGATATTCATACTATTATTTGGGGCCGTGATATCCTTTCTCTTCTCAATGCCAATTTGATTCTTGATGATGGCTCTTCCTCTTAAATGGCTCTGTTCTACGCCCGTTTGGGTGGAACAATGGCCATTATCAAGGGAAAAACTCGCTGCTTTACAACAATTGGTTCAAGAACAATTGGCTGCTGGTCATATAGAACCTTCTACTAGTCCTTGGAATACTCCTGTTTTTGTTATAAAAAAGAAAAATGGGAAACATAGAATGTTACACAATTCCTCCATTCCAATTCTTCCTGAATTACAAGTACAGAAATCATATATCTTATTACAATGGCAAAAATTACTTGGCATTATTAATTGGGCATGCCCATTCTTCTACATTACAACTGGTGATATGCTGCCCTTATTTCAGTCTTTGAAGGGAGCACAATCACCAGGAGATCTAGTTGTATTAACTGATCTTCAAAGAACATGTCTTCAAGAAATATTAAGCATTGATATGTGGACAGGATAACATCCTCAACAATAGGACTTTGCTTAGCTATTCTTCCCACTACACCCTTACCCACGGGATGTCTTTATTCTAATGCGTCCCTGCAAACAGTCAATATTCATGAATGGATTAATTTGTCAGCTACTCCGCCTAGAAACATTTATCCTTATCAATCAGCATTAGAGAATTTGATTATTAAAGGTTGTAAACGAGCCTTACATCTTACAGGACAGGATCTCATTAGCATAGCTTTCACTCGTACAAAAGTTGAACACGAGCATTTGATGACGATTTCAGAATCATATCAGATAGCCTTTTCTCAATATGTGGGAAACTTGTTGTATTCTTTACCCAAGGATCCTAAAATAGTGGTTACTACTACTTTAAATCCAGCCTTTTCTTCCATTTTTGTGCAAAATCCTATTTCTAAAGCTCTTACAGTCTTTACTGGCGGATCACCTACAAGGAATATGGTTGTCTGGCAGATTCAACAACAATGGTATTCTAAATTTACTGCCACGCAGACTTCAGCTCAACATGCTGAGCTGGCTGCTGTGATTTTGGCTTTATGATTGTTCATTGACCAACCTATTAACTTGATCATTGATACTCAATATATGTATTTAGCTATGCAATCTCTTCCCTTTTCTTATTGTGCTCTCTCTTTGGATAAGAATTTGTTATCCTTGTTTTTATCTTTAAAGAATAGTTTGGAAACTCACTTGTATTCTTTGTATGTAGAACACATTTGAAGTCATACTCCCTTTACTAATGCCTTGACTGAAGGAAATCGGAAGGCAAATGAATCCTTAAAGGATGTTGCGTCTTTGTTTGCTGATCCTGTTGCCAGTCATTCTTATTTTCATCAAAATGCCAAATTGCTTGCAAAGCAATTTAAAATTTCATTATCTCAAGGCCGGGATATTGTCGGTGCTTGTCCAGCTTGTCAGCAACTGGCAGTTCCCTTTCCAGTGGGTGTCAACCCACGAGGAACCCAAGCTAATCAAATTTGGCAAATGGATGTAATTCCATTTTCAACCTTTAAGCCATACTGTTATCTTCATACGTCTACTGACACTCATTCACACTTCCTTTGGGTTACTGCTTCAAAACATGAACGTACTTCAGATGTTATTTCTCATTGCCTATCCTCTTTTGCTGTAATGGGTCGGCCTTCTCAGTTTAAAACTGACAATAGTAAGGAACTTCAAACCCTTTGTCAGAAATGGAATATTACTTTAGTGCACCGAATTCCTTACAACTCTCAGGATCAAGCTATAGTTGAGCGAGCTCATCATACTTTTAAGGCATTGCTTCAGAAACAATTACAAACTGAGTCTGGCCCTTACCATCTGAGAAAGATTCAAAATCTCATTGCTGTAGCATTATATACTTGGAATTATTTAACCTTTTTAGTGCCACAATGTCCCTTTGTATGTAGTCTTTGGCAAATTAACCTAAGGAGACGTCGTGGGGCTATGGGTCTGCCATCTGGGACTCTCCAAAATCCTTGCTCAAAAACCGCTGAAATTTTTTTTCCCATTGTTCAGATTCCCCTTTATCTATAAATTGTTTGTATGGTAGTTTTGGTTCAGTTGTTAAGGCTGATGTCATGATGGTGTGAGGTAGAGGTTTGGTTGCCACCCATTTGGCTGTTGCATCTGCATATTGGTTTCCTTTTGTTATTGTAGTCATCTGTTTGGTGGGCTTTACAATGGATGACTGCTAGCACTTGCGGTAATTGGATGGCTTCTAATAGTTTGGCTACTAATGGTGCATGTACCATCTGTTGTCCAGCTGAAGTTAAAAAACCCCGTTGTTTCCATAGAGCTCCTGTTGCATGGCAGACTCCAAAAGCATATTTGGAATCTGTATAGATGTTAGTAGATCGGTTCCTTGCAGCTTTGCAAGCTTTAGTTAAAGTTATAAGCTCAGCTGCTTGGGCGCTGTGGGAGGGGAGAAGGGGGGAAGCCCAGATGATTTCTTGTAGGGAGACTACAGATGCTCCTGTTACTCTTTTGTTTTCGTGCATGTAGGAGGAACCATCTGTGAAGAGTAAATCGGAGCAGAATAGTTCCGCGTAATGCACTAAATGGAGGCAATCATGGAGATTACCTTCCTCCTGTTCTGTGGGGAGCAGGGTAGCTGGGTTTAGAGTATTACATCTCTCAAATGTAATGTGATCAGAGGTAAAAAGTTCAGCTTCATATTGAGCCAAACGCTGCTGAGTGAAAGCTTGTGTCTGGCTCTTTAAGAGATTTGCAAAAACTTCATGGGGGACTTTCAACAATAGTGGATGTCCTCGTACTAAATTCTTAGATCATTTTACAAGTTCGACTGTAGCCGCTACGGCTCTTAAGCAGGGGGCAGACCCTTGAGCTACTGGATGTAGGGTTACAGAATAGTAAGCGACTGGTCGATGTGTGTGTCCAAAAGGCTGTGTCAGAACCCCAGAAACAACACCTAATTTTTCATGGATGACTTAGGTGAAAGCTTTCCTATAGTCAGGTAGCCTGAGTGCTTGGGCTGATGCCAGGGTTTGCTTCATGGTCCAAAGTGTTTTGTCCAAAGGTTTGGACCATTCAATGGGGTCAGGCATGTTTTTACTTGTTAGTTGAATGAATGGTTGGGCTAATTCCCCAAACGAGGGGATCCATGGGCGGCAGAAGCCCAGTACTCCCAGTAAGGTTCTTACTTGTCATTGTGTCTGGGGTGGTTTCATGGCTAAAATGGTCTCTACCCGGTTAGGGGCCAATTTTCTAATTCCTGGTGCAATGATGTAGCCCAGATATGTTATTTCTTGTTTTAAATATTGTAATTTGGAAGGGGAGGCTTTGTGCCCTCTTTCTGCCAGGGCTTCAAGTAAGTATAGGGTGTCTGTTTTACATGCTAGCTTGGTCTGAGATGCCAGCAGTAAATCATAAACATATTGGATCATAGTGGACTGCTGTGGTAGGAAAATGGAGGAGAGGTCTGCCCTTAGTATTTGTGAGAATAAGGTAGGGGACTCAGTGTAGCCTTGTGGCAATCGAGTCCAGGTATATTGTTGGTCTTGCCAAGTAAAGGCAAATAGATATTGGGATGCTGGGTCCACAGGAATGCTAACAAAAGCAGAGCACAAATGTATGACAGAAAAATAGGTGGCTGTGGCTGGCACCTCGGTGATTATAGTTGATGGGTTAGGCACTATGGGGACTCTTGGTATCACATGGTTATTAATGAGGCGTAAATCGTGCACAAATCTGAATATGGGGTCTCCATCTTTGTCTGCTGTAGATTTCTTTACATGAAAAATTGGGGTGTTGCAGGGAGAGGTACATTTAATGAGAACTCCTTGTTTTAGGTATGTTAATTTATTTATGGGGTGAATTGCCTCTGAGGGATTTTATACTGGGGCACGCATGGAGGTGGTCCATGTTTCACTTGGATAGTAAAGGTATTGCTCCTTTAAGTAGTCCCACTTCTGATGCATCCCAGCCACATAAGGAGGGTGGCAGGCTTTTAAAATCTTCATGAAGCCCTGTGTTGCTGGTTATCAGCATGATTGTCTTGTGTGTGCCTTTTCCTGGGATCTCCAATTGCAACCCCTGTTTTCCACATGTTATGGTAGCTCCCATTTTACATAGTAGATCCCTTCCTAGTAGGGATAGTGGGGACTGGGGGCAAATAGTGAAGGAATGGTCTACTGTGAAAGGTCCTAGTTCTACTGTTACGTTACAGTAAATTCTACAGGGATTATTTTTCCCCCGACTCCCATTATGCTATCCCGAGCTCCTTCAGCCACTGAAGCTTTATATGGTGGTTCAGTAATTAATGAGCTCCAGTGTCAACTAAGCAATTGTATTTTTTTTCCTCCTATAAGAATGGTGACAATGGGTTCCCCTTCAGTGTCGTTTTTTAGGGGAATAGCCAGCCCATTAAAGGTAGCCATGAATTCAGTGTTTTCATTCTCATGTTCTAGTCAGGAAAGAGGCAGGTCATTTTCCCTTCTTTGCTCCCATTGAGGTCCATTGTTATGATTTATTTGAGGAAAAGGAATGCTGGGTGGTGCATGGTGATTAAAGCTTTGTTGTTTAGTGTAATGGACTGGATTATTGCCTGGCTTCATGTTTCTAGGTGGTGGGTGATACCGGTTGTGGGAAAGGTGTTGCCTACATTGCCTGCTGAAATGCTCTTCCTGTCCGCACCAATAGCAATGCTGGCATTTGCCTTGCGGCCATCCTGCTTTATCACAATGCCAGCATTTCCTTGAATTATAGGGGGTTTTACCTGGCATTTGTCTGGCATCATGTTGCATTACAGCAAACATTTTAAAGTCCTCATGTCTTTCTATCCTCCTTTTCCTATCTTCTCTTCCTCTTTCCGTTTGTCTCTTTGATCATAGACAAAGTTAGCGATCCTGCGCAACTCTGCTATTTCTAAGGTTGGCCAGTTAGAGACAAAGCGGTGGAAATGCTCTTTGATATCCACAGTGGACTGGTCCACAAAGGCTGAAGCTAAAATCCTTTGGTCCTTCAGGCAGCTAAGGTCTAGATGGGCATATGAAATAGCTGCTTCTGACAGGCAGACCCAAAAGACATCAGGGTTTTCCTTTTCTCTTTGTGTTTTTTTTTGAAATTCTGACCTGTTTAAAGGCTTTTTACCTATTTCCTCTGAAGCTTCTAGTAAGTTATTTTTTGTTCTTGTGTATTCATCCCAGTGATTGGTATCATTGTAGTCCCAGTCAGGGCGATGTACTGGCCATGCGATGCGGGCTGGGGCTGCCTGTCCAGGGATAGTCGGTAGTTTAGCTATTTGGTCTGTTTTTTCAAATAGTTTTAAAAGTTCATCTTTAGTTAGAAAGACTTGTGGCAGTTGGGTCATATCACCCCAGGATGGATTATGGCTGTCTATGATAGATTTCAGGGTTTGAATTACTGTTTGAGGATCAGCCCTGAAAGCTGGGGTATCCTTTTTCCAGATGACCAAATCAGAGGCAGGGAAGGGAGTGTGGGTTAATTGGTATTCTAATTGTCCCCTATTTCTGCCTGGCACTGGTTTGCTTAAAAGGGGAGCCATAATCCGTGCCTCAGTCTTTCCTTCCAGGGAATGGGTTTCAGGTTTTTCCTGATCTTTTCCCTCGGTCAGGTCTTTGGTCCTAGCCATTTCAGCCCAGCAGTACCAATAGGGTATTTCGCTGGGTTTAATGCGTGTTCTAAGTGCTTTCAGGGTTTTATAATCTAAAGTACCGCTATCAGGCCAAATTTGTTTACCCGTGTCATCCCGCAATAAAGCCCACCTTTTGCAAATTCTTTTTGCTTCTTTTTTATGCATTCCAGTCAGGACAGGCACTTGCTTTTTATCCCAAGCCTCAAGTATCCAAGGGGGTCTTTTCCATTGCCCTCGAGCTACAACTTCCCATATTCCCTGCTTGATGTGGGTATTACTTTGGTTTAGCCAGGCTGCAGCCGTCAGTTTTCAGACAAAAAAGGTCTGGAAAGGACTCCGGTTTCCCTACACACGGAGTACAGGTCCCTTTCTTTTAGGGAAACTCAGCTGTCAGGTTTAAGACCCCCTTAAAAAATGGGGATCTTGGAGGACCATCTGCCCCCTAGCAGCTTCGGTACAATCCCCTCCCTACACTCAGCTGTCAGTTTTCAGATCTCCCTTAAAGGTGGGGATCTGGAAGGACCTTTTCTGCTTTTTTTTTTAGACAAACTATTTCCAATTTTGTTTGCAAGCAGCCAGTACGGCCTCCTTCTAAATGCACAGGGCTTTGCTTGCAGGATGCACTGGGACTATTTTTTCCTCTGCTTTTTAAAAATTTCCTAACACCAGTTCCTTTTGCAGCCCACTCGGTTTTTCTTACGTCCTTCAGAAGGACTCACACTCCGTGATCACCCCTTGCGTTTCCAAATCCAGCCGGTCACGGCTTGTATTTGAGCTAGCAGCTGACTGGGGTGCGGCTGGCAATTATGGAGGTGAGGTCCTGCTGTTTCCACAGAAAAAACCCACAATCACACACCTGGTCCCCTCACGCTTCCCCTCACTAGTAAGATTATAAATTTGAAATGGTACTCACCTGCTTTCAAGCAGCTGTTGAGCGGAAAAGCCCAAGGACTCCCTTTACTATCCTATACCTTCCGGGCTGGGTCCATGGATGTTGTCCCTGGACAAAGAAGGTCCATGCCGGCTGGGTTTGGATCTGCGGGTCCGGTGGCAGGGTTGGCTGGGAAACTTTCGTGGTCTCCAATTGTTGAAAGGTGTCAAAATGCCTTTCTTTCGAGGATTTGATTTTCCTGCAGGGAGAGCTCTGGCGCAAGGATACGGACAACTGCTTGAAAGCTGGATCTTTTTATTTTTCAGGAAGGTGGAGAACAGCGAGAAATCTGTGTTCCTGGACTAGCTAGCTTCTTATGGTAAGTCCCTGGTTTTTTATACCCTTTTTTTCCTTTTGTAAGTTGATTTTGTGTGAGTGTTTGTATTTGTGCCTAATGTTTCAAATCCTGTTTGAGTTTGTCTTTATTTCCACTGGAGGGCAAACTCCACGGGATGGCCAGATTGTATTATTGGTTTTCTGTAATCTCTTTTAGTTTTAAGATAGTTTTTCATATTTGTTCTATGGCAATCTCCTGTCTGTCCCTTTTGTAATTTATATTTTGTGTCTTTTATCTGTTTGTTTTGCTTATTTGGTATGTCCTGTATTTGTAAGGGCTTTCTAAATTATCTTTTGTTTCCTTTTCCTATTTCCCTAGTTTTCTTAATTACTTAGGCGTTTGTCTATAGGGATTCTTTAATACTTTTTATTTGATTCCTTTTCCTATGTAAATTTATTTTCTGGCTGACCTGATGTTCCCCATGGGCTTTTCCTGTTTTTTTGTGGTTTTTTTGTGACACCACTGCCTTCGTGAAATTCCCTTTCCACAGTTTCGTCACACTTCCTTCTTAAAATATGTCCACTTCCAAAAGCCCCTTAGCTTTAGCACAAAGTGGCAGTTTTCACAGTTAGGACTTTGATTTCCTCAGGATTTGTTTAACATTTTATGTGTTTGTCAAGAGTTCAGTTAGCTACGTTATTGCTCATGCCTATTTCACAGGAATCTCCCCAGTCTGCACCTGGACCAGACTAGACAAGGTTCAACTGCATTCAAGGAGGAATATGCCCTCTTATGCTTACATAACAATTCCAGACTAATTCTCCACTTGACTTCTTCCTTGACTCAGTCAATCTTTGCTACAATTTCTATTGTATTTTAATTATGTTTCTTTTTTTACTTCAAAGTCTGATGCAAAGACATTTTATAGAAACTACCACAATATTTGAATTATTTCAGATCATTTTTATGTTAGGATGGTTTATGACAGGATGGAAAATTTTTTTGAGAATTTGAGGATTAACTTTGGGTTACAGAGAAGGTGCCTACTGATGTTACCAAAATGTTCATTTTTGCATTTTGGACAAAGTCAACTAATTAAATCTTCCTGCTCTCAAACTAAGGCTGTAAAATGCTTGGATTGCCACCCTCGCTTTAGGCATTTGTCACTATATGAAGCACTTTAGCTAATTTTGTATATAAATATTCCTATGCTAATTTTATATGAAACATTTTAAATTACACATTTTGCCATATGCTTAAACATTAAAATCCAGTTCTAGAACATTATCTCATCTCTCTAAACCTTGTGATTAGTCATTTGAATGAAAACATGAAATCTGCATAGGTACTTGTCCTGAAGGGGTTCAGTACCAAGGAGGAAAAAAAAATGAGGTTTAACATTTTTTCGATTCCATGCCTCAGTAGATTCTCAGTATTAATAGGTTCTATGCATCAGTGGATTTCAAAGAATAATAGATACTTCATGGCTTCGATTTGATGTGTCCATTTAGGCAATTGCCTCAGTGCAAAAATTTTATATCCAGCATAGATGTACAGGTTTTATTTCCCAATGGCCAATCTGATTGACGAAGGCAATTCAAAGTTATTTTTCCAACCAGGCAAACTGCCTGTGTGCCGCCACGAGCTACCGGCTCCAGCCAAGTTTCTTGTCTATGTGGGTTTATGGTACTATTATCAAACCAAGTGTTTGGGTGTGTTCGTGGAGAAGATCTAAGACCAAGAATGAAGGGGTGCTCCTCATACTAGGGTTGAGGATTTTAAAAGTCAGCAACCCCCCCTACCGAACTTGCTTTCGGCGCCCCTAACTTTAACCAAATGGAACCCTCAACAATAGCCTGTGTGACTCTTAAAAGGCGTGGACAGGTTAAATGAAGGTTATATAACGCCAAGTCCCAACGTGGGCGTCTGCTAGATTCTTTTTCCTTTGCCCAGCTTCCCGAGAGAGCCAAGGCAGGTGTCACGCGCGGGGTGCAAAAGGCCCTTACCAATAATTCCTGGCCACAGCGCGGCGCGCAACGCGGGAGGGAAAGTTACGAACCCCAAAGCGGCTCGCCGCCTCAGACTCCTCTCGTGACCCCCCCCCCGCCTCTCCGCTCGCGCGACCTCCTTGCGGTCAGACACTCCGCCCCTCCTAACCGCCCTGTCACTCCGGTCTTCCGCAGCCAATCGGACTGTCTTCTGCCACCCTTTCCCCACCTCCTTGTCCTCCTGGGAGTGAGGGGGAGGGCTGCAAGCTGAAAACTAGAAGAGTGGGGGGGTTATTGAAGAGAGTTGAATGATTGAACTTTTTTCCGCAAGAGTTTTTGCTGCGCTGAGGCTTCGCCGCCACCGCCGCTTCCCTTTCCCTTGGCGAGGTGAAGCGGCGCAATTGCACGCGGTGCGGAGTGTTTAGGGCTGTTGGGGTTGTTTTCTTCTCCCGCACCCGGCTGCGCACGAAGCTATGGGGTTTAAGGAGCCCGGCGTTCCTTTGACTCTTCTCCTTTGGATTACCGCTTCCTGGGGCTGCTTGCCCGGCTGCACTGCCTGGGCTGGAGAAACAGCAGCGGCGGCTCGCCAGCAGGACGAGTTCTTCTCCGCCACCAGTATTTATGGAGCCAGATGCAGCTCCAGGTGTCTCAGCTTGCAGATTACGCGTATCTCTGCCTTTTTCAAGCATTTCCAGGTATGGGGAAAAACACCCAAACCAGTAGCCGGGCCGCGCTTTAATGAAACCCGAGTGACTTCTCGTTTTCCCCTCTTGGCCAGGTCTAGTCGGAAAGAAGTCCTTTGAACTCAATGGGATTTGTTCTCAGAGATACGCAGGCGGTGGACCGCAGCCTTAGGCGGCAGTTTGGGCTGAGGTTCACAAGTGGGTCCTTCGGCGCTTAGGGTGCATTTATGGAGTGCAGAAGACAAAATGGATAGGGCTGAAATGCATTCATTAGAAATTAGACCTCCTCACTCAGCACCATTTATTCCCGAGGAGCCCTCAGGGAGGAAAACAGGCTCGCAACACAGGTCGATCCATACTAAGCCACTGATACTCTGCGGTTTCCCACTGAACTTTGTAGCTTATCTTAAGAAGCTCGCAAGCCTGACTTTTCCCAGCGAAATCGATCCGAGAAGCTTCTTAAAGCTGGTCCTATCGGGCTGATCTCTTGACCCTAAGCGAGCTGTCCCACTGGATGAATGCTCCCGTTTTGAGAGTCGCGCCGCTGGTTGACTTGGCTACTTGTTCAAACCGCGCTGATAGCGGAAGTGGCAATTTTAATTAGTATAGCAGCAGTTGGCTGATTTACCGAAACGGTTCAGTCATTTGTAACCGCTAAAGCTCGGGCTGGGTATGTTTGAGGTTTGAAAGGTGAAGACGTATAAATTTAAGCAGTTTTGTAACCTGGAGGTGGAAATTGCTTACATGAAACAATACTAGTTTTAAGTGACAAAGTTGAAGATGTGTAAAAGAACCTGTATCCATTTCTGAAGGCAGTTTTAAGCTGTCATCCTCTATACTCTTTTACTGAAGAATAAAAACTTATTGGCTTGGTTGGAAATTGCCTGAAGTAAGCTTGCCTCCTTAAAGTAGATCTATAATAATCATTCATGTTCCCCAAATAAAGGGTGGAGTATGTTTTGTTTTTGAAAATTAATATAATATGGTGTATCGTGATGTGTAAGTGGCCATGCTTTTCAGTATTTAAGACAAAAAAAGGAATGGCATGATTTTGTATATAATGACTTGATTATCAGCTTAGATAACTTATTGTCTTATTTTGATAAGTTGCTGGGAATCATGTAACATATAACTTTAGAAATAAAGTCCTTTTATTTTCCTTGTTCAGTTGCTTAATTTTTGAACATGTTTGCAGACTCCCAGTGTACATGGGAATGTGAGAAATAGTTATTTAATAGAGATGTGATAAAAAGCCAGTGATTTTTGTATCTGACCCAGAAACATTAAAGATCCATTGACTTATCATTAGTAGAGAAACTTTATGAATAGCTTTCTGCACTATTTTTAATAGACATCAACTTAAGACCCGTAAATTACTTGAATCTCAAAATTACTCTTAATTGGAGTGATTTCTATCTATTATCATCCCATTAAAGGGACTATGTGTATATTTCTGCATGTGTGTTTCTGCATATATTGAAAATGGAACAAGACTGCATATCTTAGTTTTCCTAACTTGGATTCAACAGATATGACTTTGTAAGGAGAATAGCAATAGATCAGTTTACTAACTACTAATTTGCTTGATCTTTCTCAAAGAAATCAGAGGTCAGACTGTCTCATCCATTGACATAAATAGGTTATGATGTAACAGTTTGCACAGTTCTGGACACTATTGGGTTATTCACTCATAAACAGGATTTTTTAAAAGTGGTTCCTAAAAGCAAGAAGCTAATTTATTTCCTGTGGCTCTTTACAGGTGACCTGTTTAGCTTTGTGGTTCTTGGAATTATTTTGAAAAATCTAGTACATGGCTTGATGATTCTGTACCCAGACAATCATGCTGGGATAATTCTATTTCAACATTCATGTATGCATAGTGTTTAGTGACACAGGAAGCATAAAAAGATGCAACTATTTTTCTTTGCATTTTTACAAAGAGAAATACCATTTTCTTTATAAATCTCAACTAAAGGAAGATGATCAGTAATCACTTTAAACATTTTGTTTAAAGTGTATAATTTTTTCTCTATGCTTGTATATGCACATATTATTTTTCTGTGTTTTGTAGAAATTTCAAAAGTAACTAAGTGGCACAGTGCTTGTGTATTCCCGTGGATCATATTGGGCAAGTAAAAGTGGAAATTTAGGATTTTCTGGATGCTCCTAACCCTACTTAAACTGTGTATCACATCTTCCCTACCTCCAGTTTCACAAAATGGAATTGCAGTTGTTTGTTATACATTAATTATCCGTGCATCCTAAACATCTCAAGGGAAAAGCCCCATTAAATTCCATTGGGATGTTTTTCTAGTTTCCAAAATCTGCTATTAGATAACCTCTGCTTCAAAACCTTTCAGAAATATATTCAGTAATGCCACTGGATACTATATACTGTGCATATCTGTGAATCTGCTTCTGCTGGTGGGATTTCCATTGTTTCATGGAATTAAGTGACACAATAGAGAAGCCTCTCATCTAGCAGGATATATTGGAATCCAAGAGAAGAATAAATGTTCCTTGTTTAATAAGAGGGCTTAGCTATGTGCATTGCAAGCTTATTGTAATGTGTTCAATCAACAATATCAGCTATTATGCATATCTGTCCTGAACTTATACCACCATATTCAGAAGTGGGCTTACACATTGGGGAAATTGGGATTCCTACAGTAATACATTTAGACCATGGTTGCAGTTACAGTATTATCAAGTCGGCATACCTGGGATATATGCAATATATCTCATGGCGCAACCTGACAGCTTTTCTTAAACAATTTTTAGCTTCTAAATCATAATGATTAGATTGTATAACTCTCTTGAATTTGCTACATATTGTTAATGGGGTAAAGAATATCCAGCAAGAATCTTCATTACATGCTTTTTTTTCATTTTTTCATGGCAGAGCAACTTTAATGTATTTGCTAGAGCCTCCAATACTCCATAAATCATGACTTTTAATATTTGTGCCAAACTTTAAAAGCCTGAGGTATGATTTCTATTTTTTGGTTTAACAAGCTTCAACACATCAAATAAGTCCCACAATTTTCCCTGCAAATTTTTACACATCCCACATAAAACAACTTCTATCACACCTTTATTAAAACTATTACAAACCCTAAATTCACCTTCTTTGATAATGCCACTGTGCTATAACCTACTTTTCTCATGATTGAAATAATTATTTTATCTACTTGGAATGTATCCTGAAAAAAAAAACAAACACCATGTTTACTATGGACAATGATTAGATACATTTCTAACTTAAGAGGCTTAGATTTTTTTTAAGGAAAAAGTGGGTTGTTGTGTGACATAGAAGGCCATGCTTGGCTTTCACAGAGTAATGATTAAAATAGCATTGTAGAATACTTCCTATAGAAATTTCAGTTGGGTATTCAAAAACAATCTGACTTTTTGAGTTGGTAAGTATGTGAGCATTGAGTTCCTAGTCTTGAAAATTCCTACGTTGGTTGTGAAATGCTTTTCTCAGCCCTGAGAAACAGATTTTTGTATAGAGACAGGTGGTATTATCATTATAAAGATAATGATAAAGAAAACATCTTTGAAAGCATTTTGTTTCATGAATGAAGTTTGCATATATACATAAATTAGAAATCCAGATAAATAAGCAAAATATGCTGGATTGTAAACTAAGAAAATGTCTTCTGTGAGCATATATTTTATTCATCAGGTATATAAAAATAATTCATTACAGTTAATTATATTGAAAGGCAATTAGTTTTTTTAACTGCTGTCAGCTGGTTGTAACTCTTTGTTTTACAGTTGGTTAAAAATGTAACTTACATACACCAAGTCTGTTCCTACATAAAGTCTTTTTTTAATGTGTATGCTTTCTTGGCAACAATTCATTCTGAAACAAAACTGCTAACATAATGTATGTTTCCAAATAATAGTGATTTCATTTTAATTAGCTGGGGAGAAAATGGTCAAAATTCTGTTAAGATTTAATAACTATTTATTGTCAACTAATCTCTTTTTCTGCCAGTAAATTGCCCATTACTAGTTTTAATTGTAATCTGTGAACAAATTCGATTACTAAATTATTAAGTATATTTAAAACATGAAGCTATAGTTTAGTGCAAATGAATAGCAGTAGTATTAACCTTTTAAAAAATGGTCAAGTAAGGGAAGAGTGGTAAGATACACACAATAGAGACTCTGTTTGTGATGATTAGGTTCAGCAGGTGTGCACACCATTGTTTTGCTCTGAAAACAAAGATGACTTTGGAATTGCTCATTTTTCACAGTAGTTTCAAAGGTCTTTAAAGTGTAAATGATTCCAAGCAGAATCATTCACTACCTGTCTCAGATTTTAAAGGAAGCTGGCTCTTGAAATAACTGAATAGCAGGAGCAATTGTCTTTTTCTGCAAGAAATACTGACTGAATATGTGTGTGTTCCGTCTGTGTCCCTGAGGGATTCAGAATGATCTGCACCAGCCTTTGATTTAGCATATTCAGAGTTTAATAGTAGTAAGATTGTCTCAAAGAATGTTAAGAAAGGTTGAATAACCTTTTTTTAAGTAGGCCACTACATATTGTGTTGTTTATTAAGGCTGATTTTTCAAGTTCAAAATATGTTACAGTAACTGTTTTTGGCTAACAAAGTGAAAATAAACTAAACCTCATATTGTTTTCTAATTACTGTAGTAAGAAAAGCAGGGTAGGCTTTAATTAGTAAAGTATGTTTGTGCAACAGTGAGTAGTAATTGATACTTATAGCTTTAGCAGGGAGAGATAGAGAAAAATGAGAAGGGAATAAACTAAATTAGTGTTGCATGCCAATAGACTTGTGTTCTTGCCATGTTGTAGGGAATATTTATATATGTAACCTCCAAACATATTCAGAATTTTCTACCTATATAATATTGATATTAAATTATTAAAACTTTGTCTTTGGACTTAGAATATGTTCCTTTTTGACCGTAACATTCCTGGATAGCTAAAGAATTTGATATTAGGATGGACTCATATTTGCCATATACAATTCCTTGAACTTGTAGAACTGGTGAACCACTTGATATATTAAATGCTGTTGAGGATAACACTTTAATTGTTCTTTTTAGCTGGAACTATTGAATCACTCGCCTCCACCAAAGAATAAATGCTTCTGCTATGCCATGACACTTCTTAAAATCTTTTCCCAATATTACTTTTGCATACTAACTCTCCTATTCCTGAGGTCCTGCTGCAATTAGTTCTGAAATGAATGAAAAAAATGTGACCATGAAGAAATCATGGGAATCATTATTTAAATAAAATTAATTGTTATGATTAAAAATCCTTTGTACTCTTTATTCCATATAGTCATTGCCATATTCAGTAGATATGAAAGGTAGGAAAGATTTATTTATTTATATTGAAGAACATCTTCCAATGATTTATTGATCTGTTTTATTTGTGTCTTCTGTAACAATTCTTCCCTGTTGAAGCTACCAAGATATATCTATAGATGTCTCCCTATACATTGGAATATCTCAAATCATAATGATAAATCTATAACCCTGAAATTTTGCTTCTGTATTGTGATCGTCTATGAGTCGAACACAATACAGAAGCCTGATGATGGCAGATGAGATTCTGTTGAAACGTTGCTACAACTTTAAAAGCACAACTATAATGATATATATGTATATGTATATGTTTATGTGTATGTGTGTATATATATATATGTGTGTGTGTGTGTGTGTGTGTATACTTATACATACCTATACATACACATACACATATATATACATACATACATACATACATATATTCATAGATTTTTATGGCTACAGGTGTGTAGGTCTTGGCATGTTTGGGTCTTTTCCCGTGTAAGATTGAGAGCATCTTGGCAACATTTCGACGAGGTTCCTCTCGCCATCTTCAGGCTGGTGCTTTCAGCTTCATGCTTGTGCGAGCAGGTAAGATGGCTAGTGGGACCTTGCTGAAAAATTGCCAAGATGCTCTCAATTTGTATGCCAAGATGATCTACATACATACATACATACATACATACATACATACATACATACATACATACATACACACATTCACACACACATATATAAATGCACACACACACACATATCATAAAATTGAATATTTTATTAAATAATTATACATGTAACAAGATTATTATTGGCACTGATTATTTAGAATCAATAGCTTACTAAGGTGGAGCCACTAAGATTCCATTGTATTACAATTTACAACTATAAAGGCCTTTAGAAATGCTTGTTCTGTTCTTGAATTGTGCAGTTGCCTTTGGATCTTTAATCTCAAATATTTATGGAACTGGGTTGGCTTCCCTTCCCACCTTAGCCCTCAGCTATAAGATTTGTGAAATCTGAACTTAGTTGTTAAGAAAATGAGGCCTCTGAAATATCTAGAAGTTGATATTTATCCCCTGGTAAGGAATCCTCAATGGGAAAAAACCTTGGTAAAGGATAGATACTGATAACCAAAGCACTTTTTCCAATAAACTTAAAATGGTTTGAAAATCACTATTGCCATTCCTTTTGTTTTTCCCCAGTCTACTCTAACAATAAAACATTAGTTTCCTAATCTATAGAATAAATTGGCCAAATCAGTTTGGTTGTCCAAAGCAAATCTTAGTTTTGCACTTTGTAACCCAGGAGTTCAAGCCAAAGTGGTTCAAAATTTCCTTATTTTTTTTTAAAAACCTCCATACTTCTTAAAATATATATATTAAAAACCTAGATGTGCGTGGACTTATTAGTGTTAGTTCACCTCCTATTTCCCCTTTTAAATTCCTTTCTGCTTTTCACCCAGTTACTGTATGTCTAACTGAAACTATGATAAGGGGGTAGAAAGATGCCAGGGTATGGGAAATTGGCAGGCAAATAATATATCCTTTGATATTTTGTGCTGGAGCCTAGGCAAAGATTACAACTAAAACTATCCCCTTCCACATAGGTTAATTTAATGATACTCATTCTTATGTCTTTATGCCAGCTGACAACTGGATTGCAGTACCTCCCTCTGATTTCAAGCCAATGGTAAGCACTGATATCTTGGATGCTTTGAGAGACTATCTGTAGATTTCAGTGTGGTAAAGGGATTGGGAAGTTAGAGTTTGCAGATTGTTCCGAGTGACAAAATAACAACATATAATAATTTGATCTGTTGTGCACATATGTAATATAGTTTATATATTCTTATTTTCTATTTTAGAATTGTGGACTGTGGCAGAGTGCAAAAGGGTAGAAAAAATGCTACCTAACAGCTGTTAGGTACACACACTTTTTCAAAACAGAGCTGAGTTGTGTTAGTGGGGTATGTCATGCCTCTGGAAATAATCCAAAGTCTATTTCTATAAAGAACTCTTGGTTTTCTATCCATATTTGACTAAGGAACACATAAGTCAATTTCTGATTGACTAAATATGAATTAACTTATTAATTCTTGGCACTGAACGCTATGAATTCAATTGAGTTCTCAGAGTTTACATTTTGAGAAGTAGCTTATTAAAACTGGAAATCACGTGACTCTTAATTCTAAATGGTTTGATTTTTTTATTTGTGTGGTGACTCACATTCAGATTTAATGCAAGATTTAGGAAGACTGATTCACGAGAAGAAAAACTTAGACCAGAAGTTAGGAAAATAAGTAAGATATAAGCAGTCATCTTCTTTTTGCCAGATTCATGTTTTTCTGCTTCTTGTACATTATGTATAACATGGAGGATAAGAAGTGTTGCCATATATTCAAAATATGTCAATTTCCTTGAGTTGAAAAGAGTATTAATAAATGTAGCTTCATTTTGGAGGAAAAATACATTTAAGAATTATAAAACAACAAATTATGACTATATGAAGATATCTTGTGCAAATACTATCCTAGTTTATATCTTAGAATTGCTTATTTTCAGTTCTAAGGAATTGATTTCCACACAAATCTTTCCCATCCCTGTTATTATTAAAATTAAAATGATTTCAACTCTGCAGTATCCAAAGATTTGACTGATTGGGAGCCACCACTGTGTGGTAGATGCTGACCAGCAAAGGAAGGTTTAGTAGTTTGGTTTAATGTAATATGCATGGCGAGTAAGGAAGAAGATCTTGACAGAGATACAGAGACTCTATTATTAAGACAATAAGGATTGAAGTCTAGAATGTCAAGATAACTTGCTTAATTCCTTAATTCATAAGATGCAGCAAAAGTATGACTTGCAAGATTCTGTCAATTTCAATGAAGTAATTGTAGATATCCTATGGAGTTATTTCATATTCTGGTCTACCTAGTGGGCTGTATGTCAATTCAGGTTTTATAATTCATAAACCATAGTTAATCTGTATGAAAATATCATTTCGGCTTATTCTACAACCTGGGGCTAAAGCATAACATAGCAATTAGTATGACTCTTAAGTTGGTCACTATATTTCAGTCCAATCTATCTTTCAAGATTGTTGTGAGAAAAAATTAGAGGAACTCCTCCACCCTGATAGATTACTTGGGATATCACTGGAAAAGGTTAAGTGGAATAATATCTTTAACTGCTAAATTTAAATACTACAGTTAATAACTCAGAAATAGCATTCTTCTATTTTATTTGCCATCCAGTTGTGTAAGTTTGATGTTAACCAATAGATAATGCAGTAAATTATCTTAGCTTGGTTGCACAGTAATTATGTAAATAGCCATGTCACTCAGATTCTCAAACCCACAGTTCTAAATCAATTATCAGTTAATGTACCTAACCAGGATATTATAAAGTTTTTGAAGTTGGAAGAGGGGTTCATCTGCACCCCTCTTCCCTGTTCATATGGGTTCCTTTCTGCCTGTGGACATTGAGGAACAAAGATACAGTTTTAGCATTATTATTGGTTTATTGCCATGAATTTTTGGTGTATATGATTTTGGGGATTTTGCTTTTGTAAACTTATTTTAAAAAAGAGATGGTGGCATCAACTGCAAATTCAAGCACAAAAATTAATATTCTCCATTTAACCAAGGCCATCGATTTCATTGGTTGGCTCCTCATGGATCACTAGGTAAATCAATGCATGAGATTTGCAAACAGTCAGTGATATCCAGCAAAGCAGGTCACAGTGTCATTTCATTCTGGCATTTTATTTCTATTTTTTTTTCTAGTGTTGAGTTCACAGTGAATTGAAATAACTGAAATAGCTATTATAACTTTTTTTTATAGTTGGTACTACAGGATTTTGCAAAAGTGGTTTCTCCCTGTTATAGGCTAAAGAATTCTAATTTATCTTACTGTGTTCTAAATTTATCTGTGTCTCACAAGAATCTCTTTGAAATCACTTTGAAAGTAGCAGTGTATCTACTACTGCTGTAACTGAATCCAGTTTTCTTTCTTTCCTTTCCACATTTGCCAGCATTATGGATTTTTAAAGAGAGCATAATGCATCCAAAATGAAATGATTTGAGCCTTGTTGCTTGTACTTTGAATAGAACTCCGAGTTCTATAATTCATTTGTTTATTTCCTTGACCATCCACAATACTGTAGTCTCAGGAATATTCTTCAATGCCAAAGTTAAAAAATGTCAATATTGTTTTTATCTTGCGTGTTCTAAGTCCACCTTTTACTTCAAATAGAAGCATTGACTTCACAATTCTGAATTTTGTATGTATGAACAGGTCTCAGCATCTGAATATCTTTTTCAAGACTTTATTGCTATTCTATTAACTACTTCTATGTAGGATGTTTTTGGTTGCTATTTCCTGTACTATTGACCGACAATCTAAAAGACTGAAACTATCTACTATTTCAATTCTTTCTCTGACAGTTCTAAAGCTGATTGCTGTGCCTGTTTTATTAAATTGGTACTTTTTATATTTAAGCATAGCACCATTTTTTCTGTACTTCTTGACATTTATCACTACAGCTTCCAGCTCTTTTGTATCTTCAGTTGTAAGAGTAATATCTGTTATATTATAACTTGATAAGAGAGTGAATAATTAATATGTTGATTAATAATTAGTGCATGAAGCAAAAATAGTTAATGGCCTGCAGTATGCTGACTAAAAATGAGAACCACATCGCAATTTGTTCCAGGGATAGGATTGATCTTACTTCAATATTACTTGATCTATTTTAAATTGAAGAAACACTGCTTTCTTCTTGAGCAAACTAGTTTAGGATTAGGTGATAAACCTAGGAGCATGAAACCAATGAAGATAAACGATGACTTATTTGAGCAAGCAAAGATTTTAAGTGATTTGTTGTTTGCTCATAGGCAGTGTGCTTATTAGTGAAACTATATTACAGAGCTGTAAAATAATGCAGCTAATTGGTACTACTCTGCTATTGCAATCTTCTGTCATTTCTTATATGAAAATGGAAGAAAATGATCGATTGTTGTATATGGAATATTACTTTAATTATTTATTGGCTAGATATTGTAAAAAGAAATAATAACATTTTTAACTGGCACAGAACTCTTAAATCTATCTTTATTAACTCTATGGTATTTATGGCATCCTCTTAAATGTTGTTATTGCCCCATCTTTTCCTAAGATTTGCTCAAGTTTTATGTTTATTAAATGTTTTACATTTATTTATGTTAAGTATGGAGCATGGGTGCGAATAATGGAGACGAGCCGGTGGAAACAATGAACTTCAAACTCTTTATTTACGTGGTGTGACAGCTCAACTGGATGGCTGCTATAGCCTTCCTTACAGAGGCAACTTATTAACTATTCAACCAATAGCAACCTGGGAGCGCTAGCTCTGTTAACCAATGAGAACGGCCTGTTAATGGCCAATCAGATTCTCCTGAATGGACCAATCTGTTCTCGCCATTTAACAGCCAATCAGAAGTGCAGGGCCAGAACCCTGCACTTGACTTCAAGCTCAAGATAACTTTATTAAATATTTATTCATTCACAACACCCCTTCCCCCCGGGTTCCGCTTATGGGGTGCGGTCACATAGTCCTTGAGGTAGGACGGTTGTTTTGTTAGTCTTTTTGATTTTCGCTGGGCACCCGGTATTTGGCTGCACTCTTGTTGAGGTAGGGCGTTGTTTGGCGAAAGAGGTGCCTCTGATTCAGAGTTCGCGTTTTCGTTGTCACCAACATTTTCGGCATCACCCTGAGGTGAACTCACTCCCATCCCTGGTTCCTGTTCCCACATTTCTGTTCCGCTATCGTTCCCTTCAAAAAGGTTTTCCTCAAGTTGAAATTCGTCTTCCTCTGTAACTCCCCCCCCCTCAGTTTGGTTATTAGGGAGCTCGGAATTGCCTGAATACAGCCTTGATCGTAGTTGATCGATATGGCGCTTCCAAAGTCTATCGTCAGGGCATTGTACAAGGTAGGATCTTGGGCCGGTTACACGGACCACAGTCGCTTCTACCCACAGCGGATCGCCCAATAAGTTTTTAGCAAACACCGGGGGTTTCCGGTTTCGCGTGGCTTCGGGGCAGCAGGAATTCGCGACAGCTCGCGATTCCTGCTGTGCTAGCCACCGAGGTACCCCCGATCCAGATGGGTCAGGGGGATATGGCTGCCCTGTAGGGACAGCTGAAGAGAGAGGGGAGTCGGACAGGGGGTTGGGGGTGTCACAGACCCCCTCCCCCTCCAGAAAAACCCCTTTTTCCCAAGGCGGTGGAGCGGCGGTCAGCAATGGCCGCCACGAAGAAGCCAGCAACCGGGTAAGATTGCGCTGGAGGAAGTAAGAAGAGTGAAAGTGCTGTCTGAGCCGGGTCAAGTAACATCTTTCAAATTGGTTGGAACTGAGCTGTCTGAATTGCTGGAGGATACATTGTATCCCTAAGAAGATCGAAAGCGGCGGAGAAGCTGTTAAAGGGAACTTTTTTTTTTCTTCACTCTCCCACCCCATGGAAACACCAGATATGTTTGGATATATTGGACATTGAAAGTGAATTGTTTTGAGAGTTGAAGCTAAGGGACAAAAGGGTTTTTGGACATTGAAAAACTTAAGAAATTGGAAAACCCTTGTTGGAGGTATGGATTTCTGATTATTTAAAATTGATATTGCAAGTGGGAAGGGAGAGGGAAAAAAATTGGAGCAGAAGCTGAAAAAGGAGGAGATTGCCTAGAATCCCAAAGAAAGGTATATGGTAATTGGACCTCTTTGATTAAACATTAACCCCAGAAAGAGAAAGAGAAGAAGGAAGAAAAGTATTAATTTTTTGGAATTTTTTTTTTGAATTATTCTTGATTAAAAATATTTGTGGTTGTTTTGCGAAAAGTTTCTTTTTTCATGATGGCATCGCTTGTGGATGAACTAAAGACTGAATATCAAAAATATAAAAAAGAAGATACTTTGGGCAGTTTGTTTCAATTCTTAGAAATGGCGTTATGTACTTATGAAAAGTTGACTACGCAGCAGAAGGACTGGGACAAAGAAGAAGAAGAAGCCATCTTTGATGAACAATGGGTTCTTTCCGGGGAGGAGGAGAAAAAGGATAAGAAAAAGGGGATTTTAAGAATTATAAAAACAACCAAAGAAGAGAAAAATGAGCGGAAAGGTGGAGGCAAGGTTAGAAAGCAAAGGAAAGGGAGTAAGAAAAGGGAGGAGGAAAGACAAAGGGGTAAAAAGGGCAAGGAGAAGAATAAGCAAGAGAGAAAGGGGGGGAGGAGAAGCCTCAATGAGGGGAAGCAAGATCTAAAGAAAAAAAGTTTATTCAGAGACAATGGGTGAATTTAATTTAGGATAAAAGAGGGATTCTGGAGGGTACATAAGATTGTGTTTTTTATATGTGTATTTAGAGTATAAAATTTATTGTGTAATTTTAGAATCTTTTAAACAGAACCCCAAGAAAAATTGTTATATGAAGTACTTTTAAGTTAGGGTAATGAGTTAAAGGTGTCACTCCAGTTAGTGTATAGGAGAAGTATAGTAAAAGAAAAAAGATGAATGGATAGTTGGAAATAGAACAGACAAAGAATGTTATTGAAAATGGAAATAAGATATGGAAGGATATATAAAGGTTTTGTTATTTTTTTTTTTTTTGTATATTGATAAAAGGCAATAACATTTTAATCAATAAGAAATAATTTGGATGAAAAGGAGAAGCTGGAATAAGATATGAAGTTAAATAGATAAAGTAAATATTGATATTATAATTTGGAATCATTATGTTCTATTGGTTTGTTCTTTAATTATTATTATATTTTTAGGAAAGAATTTATAAGCTGTTATGCCTTGATTGTTTATGCACTGTTTTTGTAAAATTGATAAAATTGGTTTATATATATAAAAAAGAAAATGATAATAAGATATGGAAGGACATATAAAGTGAATATGATGTTTGAATTTGTGTCTGTGTGAAGAGTTTCAACCCGGGATCAGGCAGCCTTCAGAAAAGATGTTTTAGTTTTGTTTATGTTTTGTGTTTTGTATGTTTATGAAAGGCAATAAAATTTTAATAAGCAAGAAATATAATTTGGATAAAAGGAGAAGTTTGGATAAGATATGAAGTTAAATAGATAATGTAAATATTGATATTACAATTTGGAGTTATTTTATATGTTCTATTGGCTTTCTTCTTTAATTATTATTATTATTTTTTTAGAAAAGATTTTTCAAGTTGTTATGCCTGGATTGTGTATTGTTTTTTTTTTGTAAAATTAATAAAATTTGTTTAAAAAAAAAAAAGTTTTTAGCAAACACCAAATCGCCTACCTGGAAGGTACGGCATCGGCCGCTGGATCTGAGTGGTTTCTCTGGTTCATATGCTGGGTGTAACCGGTCGAGGTGGGAGCGGAGCTTTCGTCCCATTAGTAGCTCGGCGGAAGTTTTGTTGGTGATGCTGTGAGGCGTGATGTGCTGTAAAAAGAGGATTCGGTTTATCTTCTCTTCGATGTTGTCATAGTTCACTTTCTGTAGCGTTTTCTTGACGAATTCTACCATGCGCTCGGCCCTACCGTTGGCCGCAGGGTGCGCAGGTGAAGTGATACCGCGGATACTGCGTTCAGCCAGGTACTGCTCAAAGGACAGTGCGGTAAATTGGGGCCCATTGTCGGATACTAGAACGTCTGGTAATCCGTGGGTTGCAAACAGTCTTTCTAGTCTTTTGATGACCGCTTTGGTGGTCGTGTTCCTCATTTGGTGGATTTCGAGCCAGTTCGAGTAGGCGGTTAACAAGAAGGTGTGGCCTTTGGTCGGCCCAGCAAAATATAGATGGATACGGGACCAGGGTCCCCGCGGTGTCTCCCATTCGGTTGGGATTGCCTTTGGTGGAGCGTTGCTTACTTCTTGGCATCTATGACAAGTTTTGACCCACGATTCAATTTGTCGATGCCTGGCCACCATGCGTAGATTTGTGCAAGGGCCTTCATGCGCACGATGCCAGGGTGGCCATCGTGCAAGGTTCTTAGTAGTGCCTGTTGGGGTCATTCTGGGATAACGACTCTATCGCCCCAGATGATACAGCCCTTTTGAGAAAACAACTCTGTTTGTCGACTTTTGAATGGTGCGAAGTCGTCTGATACTTGGTCCAATGGCCATCCGCATTCCACCCACGTGAGGACTCGTGCCAAGGTGGGGTCGCATTTTGTTTCTCTCGCGATATCATGGGCAGTTAATGGCGGCATACTAAGTGTCTCAATCTGCAATGTTGTCATTGTTGGCGCGGGATCGTTGATAGTCTCTGGAAGCAGTGCACGGCTCAACGCGTCGGTGTGGGGAATAGCTTTTCCAGGGCGGTATTGCAGCTGATAATTATAAGCAGCCAAGAATTCTGACCAACGAGTCATCCTGGGGAGATAATATGTGGGGGGTCGGCTTATCCCCAGCAAAGGTTTGTGGTCAGTCACTATTGTAAAAGCCCGGCTGTACACGTACTCATGAAATCTTTTGACAGCTGATACAATCGCAAGGGTTTCTTTATCAATCTGGCTATAATTTCGCTCAGTTTTTGAGAGTGTCTTTGAAAAATAGGCAACAGGGGCTTCGCTACCGTTAGGCAATACATGGCTCAAAATGGCTCCGAAAGGCGATGCATCACACGTGATATTTAACGGTAAGGTTTCATTGTACTGCATTAGTACAGTGTCAGAAGTCAGTAGCTTTTTTACATTACGGAATGGCTGCTCTTCTCTATGACCCCATACCCAATTTGTTTTTTGTCCAGTAGGCGATGTAAAGGTTCAGCGACAGTTGCCTTGTGCGGCAAGAATACATTATAAAAATTGATGAGGCCTAGAAACACCTGGAGGTCGGCCTTATTCCGGGGTCTGGGAGCGTTTTTTATTGCTCTCAATTTGCTATCTGTAGGGTGAATACCCTGACTCTCAATTAAGTACCCTAAAAATTCGACACGATCTGTACACAGCTTGCACTTATTTTTCTTCACCTTGAGGCCTGCGTCTTGGAATTTTTGGAGAACTAGTCTTAGGTGATCCCGTAAAATTTTTGGAGTGGGGGCAGCAATTAACATATCGTCAAAGTAGGGGACAACACCTTTAATCCCTTGTAAGAGTCTTTCCATTAGGCTCTGAAAGATCCCCGGGGCTACACTCACTCCGAATTGGAGCCGCGTACATTTAAAGGCACCTCGGTGCGTTACGATTGTCTATGCCTGTGCCGTTTTTTCATCAACCGGCAGTTGCTAATAAGCCTGAGCTAAGTCTAGTTTAGCGAAGACTTTTCTGCCCTCCAGGGAATGGAGGAGGTGTTGCACCACCGGCACCGGATATGGGTTTTGCTGCAGGGCATGGTTCAGGGTGGCTCGGTAGTCCCCACAAATTCTAATTGAGCCGTCCAGCTTAATTGGTGTCACGATTGGGGTCTACCAGGGAGAGTGATCGATTGGCTTTAAAACTCCCTGGGCTATCAACTTATCAAGCTGTTCGTCGATTTTCGGCTTTAGTGCGAACGGCACTTGACGAGGCTTAAGGCGGATGGGAGCTATTTTTGGATAAAGGCTAAAGGATATCGGGGTCCCCTTGTACTCGCCTAGCTTTTCCGCGAAGATGTCCTTGAATTCGTGGGCGAGGTCCTCCTCCCAGTCACTGCCGCCGATTCGGTTAATGCCTGCCACTTCAATGCCGAGTGGTGTGAACCATTGAAGGCCTAACAGGCTAGGCTGGTCCTTATCGATCACCATCAGGGGTAAGTACGCTGTGTGGTTTTTGAACGAAACCCGGACTCGACTGGATCCCATGACTGAAATCCGGTTCCCCTGATAATCTTTTAGTACGAGTCTTTGGAATTGAAGGTCTTGGCGCCGGATAGTAGGGATGAGTTGCTTGAGGGTCTTCCAGGAAACCATTGAAAGGGACGATCCCGAGTCGACTTCCATTTGGCAAGGCTGATTTTCAATGGCCACTTTAATTTGGATTTTCTTGGCATCCAATGAAGAGGCGTGACCGATAGTGATAGTTTGGTGGGCCTCTTCTCACCTCGTTAGGCGATTCATGGGTCGGTTTCTGTAGGAGTGGTTTGCTGGTTCTCGCCTTACAGGACGGTTTCCTGTCGATTGGCAATAGTTGGTCCCCTTCGAGGTCTGGCTGGGTCCTAGGAGACTTCTGCAGACCCGTCCGATATGGCCTCGTTTCCCACACTCATGGCAGAGCGCGTTGCGGAATTTGCAATCGGACTGGTAATGGTTAGCCCCGCAGCCAACACATGGTTGCTGGGACTTCGGGTAATGGTCCCGATCGGACCGCAGTCGATGGACCTCTTCTTCATCGCTGTCTGACAAGGAAGAGAGGTCCTCATGGTGGGCCGTCGGAAGCTGTCCTCCTGACTTAGGTGAAAGTTTGCAGGCTGGTTGGTGTGTTGGAGTGCGATTTCAGCGCAGTTAGGCAGCCGACTTCTTGGTTGCTTCCGCTGCCGTAGCCTCAGCGATGGCATTGGCAAGGCTAATGTCGCCCTTTGTCATTATTTTGCTCTGCACGTTTAGCGCATCTAACCCTAGAACTACTCGGTCTCTCAAAGCCTCTTCTAGGTCGGCAAAATCGCAGAGGCCTCCCAAGTTTCGGAGGTCCACAACGAAATCGGCAACGCTCTCTCCGCTGGTTTCTTTGGTAGAACTCGTGCTGTCTTACGAGCGTTGGTATGGTCGGTGCATAATGGGCCCTTAGTAGCGGTTCGAGGACGTCCCAGTCCATAGCCTTCACTTCAGCCAGTTTTGCTAGTGCCTTGGCCATCTTGAATACGGTCGGCCCGCAATGCGTCAGGAACCGTTTCTTCCCGGTTGTGGCATCCTTCAGATTATTTGTTTCCAAGAACATTTTGATGTATACATTTTTTCTAATAAATCTAGGAAGTAGTAGACCTGAAGCTATCTGATAAGTTTTTATGTTATAATATTTGATTGTATGTAAAATATTATTTTAAATCTTGTAAATGGGCATGCAGTTCATAGAAAATTGAAACAAACACTTTACCTGTAGTGACTCCAATCTGATCATAACGTACAGATTTCTCCAACTTCTGAAGAGAGTTGTTTATTTAAAATAGATAACTGAAAAATAGTCTCATAATTAAAGTAAGTAGAATACATAAATAAGATTTTAATTTCAACTTTTAGTCTTTTTTTTTTCTTTTTTACCAATCAGTTCAGGTTTCATCATTGAGACAATAGTCTATGTAGAGAAGTAGAAGGATTTTAAAATTAGAGGCTATAAATAACTACTGACTTAAGTACAGAAGGTTCATGACATCAGCAGCTTTTATACCAGCAAAATCTTTTTCATTACCTTTGTATATCATACTACAAACTAAATAATCTCTTGCACAATTTATATTTTGATCATATTGTATCTAGGCAAGTATAAATAGTTCAGTTCCAGTATTAAAATAAAATTCTAACTGAAAGATAATGATGAGAATACTAAAATTGTGCCATTAATATTTACATTCTTTCTTTTTATTCTGCAGAATAATAGTTCCTTGGTTTGGTGTCAGAATCACAAACAATGTTCAAAGGTATGTGCTTGCCATATTTATTCATCATTATATTTTTGGGTGTGTTTTGATTTCTGTATTTTTCTCAGTCTAGTTCTATAATATTTCTGTATTGTAACATCGTTTTTGGAATTGTAACAACCCCAACAAGATGTATTTTACTTTTCATATATTACTGTAGTTGCTAACAACTAATCATTACTTATGCATTGATAAGATTTTGTAGAAGCAATTTATATTAATTATATAAAAACTACCTTTAACTTACATTGGCTTTGATAGCTATTTTATCTATCAGGGAGACGTAAAAATGATTAGTCATGGCTAAATTGAGCAAATCAATCCACACTCATCACTTTTTGGGGAGGGAGCAGGGAACCATTTATTTGATTTATATCCAACCTCTCTGTCCAAGCATGAAATGCTTTGTAACATAAACAAGTCACTAAAATGCTCCTAATAATATTTATTCTACAAGCAGTGTCCATCAAGGAAGGGAGTTAACAACATGTTTCTCTAACATTCTAAGGTCTTGATGCTGAATATTTATTCTATTAGTAATTTTATGCCGTCAGATCTTAATTTCTTTGCAGATTTCATTTGGTCTTACTGGTACCTTCTGTGTGTGTTTTGACTTTTTGACCTTCTGAAGATTAGAGTGAAACTGAACTAATAACCATTTGATTTCACTGGAAAAGCTTCTCACTATGATCCCTGAAGAGAAGCAACAATGATTCATCAGCTTTAGAGGGTCAAAGAAGAATTATTGGACTTTGGCATTGCCTGCTCTTTTCATTCACATACATTGTTGAGTGCATTTATCCCTACTTTATAAGCCCCTCTAAAACCATTAGAACTATGTTTTATTTGCAGGGGAATTGGAGGGACCACTTATTTTAGTCAAACTCATAATGGTACCAAGTAACATCATCAGATTTGTGTTGAATAGTTGACTTTATAAAGTAACAGTAAAAAACAAAGGCCAAATTACCAGCAATTTTGACATATATATCTGATTAAAAAATGAATTATTTTTACAAATAGATATTTTCATGTAAAAAGAATCTTGAAAGATCACAATTTTGCTAGTACTGTATAATTTTTTTTCTGGACAGCACTTTTGATTATTTGTGAGTTTCTACTGCAGAAGTTCTACTGAAACATATGCATACCTTCTAAATTCAAGATTACTTAATTGTCTTGTGGCAATTTGTTTAATAGATAAGGTCTATTTTAAATGAAATTAATTGTCTCACATGGGATTTTTAGACAAAACAGTTTAAGAAATAATGCACAACTTCATCATTTTGGAGGACAAGGGTATAACCTTGTAAATTAAGAAACATAAATTATTACTTTTACAAAGTGATGATATGGAATATGAAAATATGGTATTTTGATGACTCTTAAATGACAAACTCTTTTTATCTATATTTTTATTTTATTCAAGACAAGGTTAAAATACAAATACAAAACTCCAAACCAAAAACCCAACAAAAAACAAAAAAGGAAAAACAAACAAAAACACAAAAAAACATCAGCAACACATATACACATATTATAAGTAACAAACTCCTGAAATCTCTGTTAGTGTTTATTCTGTGAAATGAATAAAAAGAGTGTTTAATTTTTCTCTTTTTCTGAGATTATCAACATTAGTTGTAGCATCTATCACAAAAGCTCTTCAAATTTATTTTCATCGTACCTTAAATCTTACTTTAAAATGTGATTATTTATTTATCTGTTGTATGTGTTACTACTTTTGGTATCCTTTCAATGGATAAAATTTAATATTAATTTTTTCCACTTTCTATATTTACAGTGTGCTCTATATAGTCTGAGTAAATATATTCTGAAATTAAAATCTTTGAAGTTAAAAAGTAAGTGGAAAATAAATTAAAATTTAAATCAGAATCCCAGTTTTGATAAATTAATGCTTTGTTATTTATTATGTCTCAACTTTTCAAATTTGTCCTGTTTTCCAGAATATTGAGGTTCCTTGAGCATATGGCATTTTGCTGTTAGTTCTGATAGTTTGTTCCTTTAAAGAGCAAGTATATTGCTAGTAATTGATTGGATAATAGATCACTTAAACATTTGAAATAAAATATAATGAAATATAATGAAATTTAATGAATTGTGTGGTGAGGTACTATTTATTCTTTCCAAAAGTCCATTACTTGCAAATTATAACAGTTTAGCAATTTATATCTCTTGTGTAATTCTGTCATTACAAATAACATGTTTAGGTTTTGATACCTGTTTTGATCTACTGTAGTTTGATATGTTTTCTTCCCTTCTGTTTTTTGCAGCAAATATTTTATTTGTTTATTTTATTCAATTTCATGCCTAAATAGTTAATCAAATTTTCTTGGTGTAGGAAAGGTATTTATTTGCTTAGTATTGTGGAGATACTTGCAAACAATAATTTTAAGGGGTAACTGAACACCATGTAAAATATAAAGAAGGAAGCATATTAAGATATCGATCAATTAAATGAAGTATCAGACTCATATAAGAAAAAAGAAATGATGACATAATAAATTTTGCTATTTTATATGTTGTACTGTGATGAACTATAATTCTGCATGTATAGAAAATTTCTAAGCTTTTTGCTTTAACTTGGAGACTAACGTATTCAAAGAGTATTCCTTAGAAAACAATTTAACATTTCTGTGACATTAAAAAAAAATCAGTCTATTTTTTATATAAGGTTATATAAAAGAATTAATTCAATTACTGAGTGGCAGTAAGCAAATAGAAAATTAAATGGAACTTTTCCTATGAGCTGCTCAGAGCATCCAGTAGTGGGAGGTGCTTCATTCTCCGCATTGCCAGGCTGAGCTTGAATTGAGGAACTCTCCTCCTCCTCCACATGACTCCTCCGTAGCGTTCCCCAGTTTTTAGCTTAGTCTCATGCGAAACAGGCAGCTTGCTTCTTGGCCGAACCACGACTTTGTTTTCAGACTCCTATTTGAATTTCTTTCAGGTTTGATTCGTGCCTTTCTCTCTTTAGCCTCTGCACAATTGCTCTATTGGTCAGAAAAAATTAATTGGGGGAAGAGCTGTTCAGCCCCCCAGGAAGGCAGCGGGAGACTCTGTAGCGCTTCGCGCGACCTCCCCATAGCCGGAAAATTGCCTCTGCCTATTTAAAAGCCGTTGTTTTCTTTCTCGTTGTTTATTGCTTCCTCTTTCCTTTAGTGGCTTGTGTTTTGATCACTGAGAGTCGTATCGATCTTTCCCCCCCCCTCGAACGCTGATTGCTTTTAATCTGTTTAATCTCTCCCTTCTCTCACCGTCTCCATACTTGGAGATTCAGTTTCGATTTCCCCGAAGGGAAGAGACCGCTGAGTAACACAGAGCCATATATTTCCTGGCGGACACCATTTTGTATTGTGAAGAAACGTGGCGTAGGCCTGATTTCTTCAATTTCCCTGTGCTGTGGGCGGATCTGACTCTAAATAGGGGATTCCTCTGGATCCTCTGACTCGTTTAACCTCCTTTCTCTGGAAATTTGTACTCGAGGTTACCTCTTCTCACTAAATATTGTTGGCTTAATAAAACCCCACAGTTTTACTCAGCGGCACAGCAGCAGGCACCTAGGCTTTGTCCGCCTGTGCAAGCAAGCTGCTGCAGGCATATCGAAATTTGGCTGATTGGTTGATATTTTTCTCAAAACTTGTGTTGCTAGTATACTGTGGCTCCTGAAGCACTAGTGCAACAATCATACCAGCTTCATTGTTGTATCATTTGCAAGCATAACTTCATTATTAGTATTAATTTTACAATAGTAATACTAATAATTTTAATATTATAAGCAATAATTATAATTATAATAATAATATATTCTGTACAGTATAATATTGTAATTCGTTACATTATTATCACTGAGATACGACTCCTTCTCTATTTGGATATATACATATATCCTTTAAAAAAGTGGGGGGGACGTTAAGAATTATCAGGGCAACTGTCTTGACTCAGATTGGACCCTGGGCGTGCCAACCACATCATATTGTCTTTTTTAACCCTAATAATTTATAAGAATGGCAGATGGCAACACCTCTAAAGGCCCTTCATTGAAGGCAAAAGCCAAAACCCATCATTTGTGCAAGCAGGCTAAAGAGGCCAATGCCTCTCAAAGGGACGCTTTAAGGTGCCACAAGGCCCTACAAAAAAAAATTGATAAGCACACCAGGGAAGCCCTCCTGGTGCCTTACGCTTTACCATCCTCCAGTCCTTCTACCTCTGCTGAACCCCTCCTCTAGATCTTCCCCTCTCACCCAGGCGCAGCTTGCCCTCACAAGGACAATAGGCTCAGACTCCCGGTACGCCAGCTAGAAGGGTGCCAGAAGCCACCTCCACCCCCACTGCTGCTGGCCTTCGTCAAGAGGGTTCCCTCATTGAGGAGGTTCTGGAGAGACTAAGGACCTGGATGGTGTTGGCCTTCCGCCAATGGATCACAGACGGAATCCAGCAAGTAACCAGGTCTAGTCATTATCTGATGGTTCCTGACCTCGAGTCTCAGTCACTAAGATCCCTGCCCAGGTCGGACCACCACCAGGTATACTTGCAGAGGGAGACCCCCTTCCAAGGCCAGGAGGAGGAGGACGAGGGAGAAATGGGCTAGTTCATGGAGGCAGATGAACTCGAAATGGGGTCCATGCAGGATAGCGAGCCTTTATCAGAGGCAGACCCCCTGGAAAGGGAAATGTCAGAGGACGAGGGGCTTACCCCTGACCTTATTCAGACCACACCTATTCAAATCTCTGTTATTCAAGGCCAAGAACATCTCAGGCGTAAGTACCCAATCATCAGGCGACACCCCCACAACCTCAACGGAAGGTCCAGCGGACCTAATCTTTAACCAGCCTGTAGTTGAGGCCGAGGTTATCCTGGTCCCACCCATTTTCTTTGATTTGGTGCAAAAGCAGCTGGCCTCTACAATGGTACACCTGGCCCCATCTGGTCACAATAAAAAATTCTTTAACTTAGACTCAGGATTTTCAAAGTTGCTGAATACCCCGGAGATAGATGAGCCCATAGTGGGCTTAGCATCCTCCTTAACTCCGACTGAGGCATTAGAGGCTCTAAAGCCTGAGGAAAAGCGGGCCAAGTTAGCCCTGCGCAGGGTACACCAGTCAGACACTTGGGCTATCAGATTGGCTATGGCCGCATCTTTTTTCACGAGAGCATCCATTTGTTGGCTTCGCCAACTGCAGTAACACGTACCCACGACTAACATCAGGGCACACCAGGACATCATGAAGATTACAGCGGCGGCTGAGTTTTCCGCGGATGCCACCTACCACTCAGTTAAGTTTTCCTCTCGGGCAATCACATCACATGTCACCACCCGCTGCTTACTTTGGCTGAGACACTGGCAGGCAGATTTTAAAAATAAAGCAAAGCTTGCCTCTCCCCCCCTTGTGGGAGATAAGCTGTTTGGCCCTCCCTGGATCCCTTACTTATGGAGACCCACAACAAGAAAAAGTTTCTCCCTTCTCTGATCTGAAAATCAGATTTCAGAAACCCCCAGCCCTTTCAGAGGGGCTCCTTTTGGCCCTTCTATCAGGCCCCCTTTTCCACCAGGTATCAGAGGCCCCCTTCATTCAGGTCTGGTCAATCCCAAGATAGAACTGATTCGGAGGACAGAACTAGAAGGGGCGGTCAATACAAGAGGCCCTTTCAAGGGACAGGAAGTAGGACCTTCCGATGTGCAAGATAAGTCAAGAGAGTCTCTCCCCATTGGTGGTCGCCTTAAGTTGTTTGCGAGTCAATGGGATTCTTCTACCTCTGATGCTTAGGTCAGAGACACCGTTAGATTTAGTCTTGCCCTTGAGTTTCACACCACTCCCCCAAATTTCTTTATGTCGTGCCCCCCTCCAAAGACTCAGTCAAGCATAGTCTAATGGATTCCACTATCCAACACCTCCTAAACATAAAGGCCATCCAACCAGTTCCGCCTGAACAAAGAGGGCGGGGTTTCTACTCTCACCTCTTTGTTGTTCCAAAACACTTGGGGGTGGAGAGCAAATTTGGATTTAAAAAGGCTTAACCGTTTTCTAACTTATCATAAATTCAAAATGCATACCCTACAATCGATATTGCTGAGTATTAGACATGGGGACATGCTCATGTCCATTGACTTGACAAAGGCGTATTTACATATCACTATTCAGCCTTCCCATTTTATATTTCTAAGGTTCTGTTACAACAATCACCACTTTGAATATGTGGCCCTTCCTTTCGGACTAACCTCTGCCCCCAGGACTTTTACCAAGGTCCTTGCAGCTCTCGCTGCCCATCTCAGGAATATCCCCGTTCATCTTCAGTGTTACCTGGATGACATTTTAATTCTGTCCCCTTCCAATTTCCAAGCAACGAGGGACACCCAGGTTACCTTGGCTTCTCTCCAGGAGCATGGTTTTCTCATAAATTAGAAAAAGAGTCAATTAGCTCCATCGACTTGAATAACTCATTTGGGGGCAGTTATCGACACATTGGAAGAAAAAGTCTATCTGTCTCCAGATAGATTAATGAGCATCCAAAAATTTGTTCGGGAGATTAGGTGCTCCAAAAGGGTACCCTTACTAGATCTGTCTAAACTATTAGGAAAAAAGATATCATGCATTTCTATTACTCCTTGGGCCCGTCTACACTCTAGATCCCTCCAGTGGTTCCTGCTTCCGTACCAGAGATCCGGCAGAAGCAACTCCACACGCATGGTCAGGGTACTGCCCAAGGTCCCTACTTTGGTGGGCCAAACCGGTCATCAACAAGGGCTGCCTCTTCAAAGAGCCACAAAGGATTGCTATCACCACAGATGCCAGCTTATTCGGATGGGGCGCCCACCTGCTGTCACATCCCAGGGCAGATGGTCCACAATAAAACAGTTGTGCAGCATAAACTGGCTGGAGCTTCACGCTGTTTTCCTTGCCCTCCGCAGCTTCCTTCCCCAGGTACAACGTCAACACATCCTCATCCTAACAGACAATGTGACAGCCAAAGCTCACATAAACAAGCAAGGGGGCTCACAATCCATACAATTGATGAGAGAAGCCGAGCGCCTGTGTCGCTGGGCGGAGAACAATCTTCTTTCTATCAAGGCAGAGTACATTTCCGGCCTGTCAAACACACAAGCAGATTGGCTTAGCAGGGCCACCATAGACCACTCAGAGTGGCATCTTCACCTGTTGCTGTTCAAAGAAGCAGCAAAAGATATTTGGACAACTAATGGTGGACCTATTTGCCTCCCCCCTCAATACCCAGCTCCCAAGATTTTTCTCAAGATACCCATCCCATGGGGCGGAGAATTACAACGCCCTCCGCTGCCCATGGCCAAGGAGGCTCTTGTATGCATTTCCCCCGCTACCACTGGTGTCCAGGGTTATCCAGAAACTGTTACAGGAGAAAGCGGAATTACTCCTAGTGGCGCCTCACTGGCCCAGGCGACCGTGGTTTGCAGACCTTCACAGCCTTTCGGTAGCCCCTCCTTGGAGGATTCCACCAGACAAGATTTCACTATCTCAGGGGCCCCTCCTACATCCAGACCCTCAATGGTTCCAATTGACCATCTGGAGGTTGAGCGGAGCAGATTGAAGAACGAGAAGCTCTTCAACAAAGTCATTAGCACCATTCTAGTGACCTTCAACCATCCATATTTACAACACCACTTGGTCCATTTTCTGCAGATGGTGTAGTAAATCTCAAATAGACCCTACTTCACCCTCTGAAGCTCAGATTTTATAATTCCTGCAGGAGGGACTTGATAAGGGGCTTTCCCCTAATACCCTGAAGAGGCAGGTAGCTGCACTATCATCAGTTATTTCATGCCAAGGTTTCAGTTCCCTCTCTCATCACCCTCGCATACGCTCTTTCCTTAGAGGGGCTACCAACCTAAGTCCCCCAGCAGTACACCGTTACCTCACCTGGGACCTTAACAAGGTCCTTCTTTCTCTCACCAAACAACTGTTCGAGCCATGAGGGAGTCAAGTCTCCAATTTTTGACATATAAGGTAGTTTTCCTGGCAGCCATCACATCCGCTCGTTGCATATCGGAAATCGCAGCCTTGTCTGTTAGACAAGACCTCTGCCTTTTTCATGCCGATTGGGTGGTTCTCCATCCTGATCCCTCTTTTATGCCCAAGGTCAACTCAGCTTTCCATAGGGCACAGGAGCTCATCCTCCCAAACTTCTGTCCCAGGCCTTCACGAGAGGGAAAGGCAGTGGCACAAGCTCTGCAAACATACATCAAGCACACTCAGTCCTTCAGAAAATTGAAGGCCTTATTTGTTTCCTTTCAGCCCAAGACACAGGGTCACAAGGTGTCTCCATCCACCATAGGCCGTTGGATAAGAGCAACAATAGCTAGATCATATCAGGCTCAAGCCCTGCAGGTGCCTAGAGGCATAACTGCTCACTCAACTAGGAGTGCGGCGACCTCGATGGCTTGGACCACTCAGACATCAATAACTGAAATCTGCCGAGTGGCGACTTGGGCCTCCCTATCACCCTTCATCAAACACTACAAAATTGATGTGTTTGCCTCTGCAGAGGCCTCATTTGGCAGACGGGTTCTGCAACGGGTTCTTAGGGACCCTGAGGAGATTCCGAATCAGACAGAGTCCCTCCCGTAGGACAGGCCAAGCTTTGGTATGTCCCACTACTGGATGCTCTGAGCAGCTCATAGGAGAAGGGGCGTTGGTGCTTACCTGATATGCCCGTTCTCTTTGAGCTGTGAAGAGCATCCAGCACCACCCCTTTTTTTCCATCTGGTGGGCTCTTGTTTCAGCCAATGAACTTTTCTAGGTTGTAAGGATGAGAGCACTTATTCCTCTCGTCTTCGCAAAACTGAGGAATGCTACGGAGGAGTCACGTAGAGGAGGAGGAGGAGCGTTCCTCAATTCAAGCTCAGCCTGTCAATGTGGAGACTAAAGCACCTCCCACTACTGGATGCTCTTCGCAGCTCAAAGACAACAGCATATCAGGTAAGCACCAACGCCCCTTTTGTTCCATGTTAAATTTCTCATCATATACTAAATTATTTATACCTTTTAGTATTATCTTTTTGGAAGTACAAGAGAAAGATTAATGCATTGTCTATAGGTTTCCCATATACACTATACCCATGATGGCGAACCTATGCCACGCGTGCCAGAAGTGGCACGCAGAGCTACCTCTCTGGGCATGCCAGCCATTGCCTGTTGCTCTTTCAGGTTCCAGTGCGCATATTCGTGCCAGCCAGCTGATTTTCGCACATACGGGAGCACTGGAAACCAGAAGAGCAGCTCCCCGGAATGAATGCGCATGCTAGCCAGCTGGTCTCCACACATGCAGGAGCACTGGAAACCAGAAGGGCAGTTCCCTAGAGTGCATGTGCATTAAGACCAGGTGATCTTCACACATGCATGTGTGTTAGAAGTTTCCAGTTTCCAGCGCTCTCATGTGCGCGCATTGGGGAACTGCTCTTCTGGTTTCCAGCACACACATGTGCTTCCATTTTGGCATTTGGTGCCAAAAAGTTTAGCCACCACTGTGCTATACCATTTCAGACAAGTGGCTGTCCAGTCTCTTCTTAAAAGCCTCCAGGGATGAAGCACCTATAGCTTCTGACAGCAAGCTGTTCCATCGGTTAACTGTACTCATTGTTAGGAAGTTTCTGTTTCTCCTTAATTCCAGGTTGCATTTCTCTAGGATTAGTTTCCATCCATTATTTCTTGGCCTGTCCTTTGGTGCTTTGGAAAATAAGTTGCCCCCCTCCTTTTTATGGCAGCCCCTCAAATACTGGAATACTGCTGTCTTTTTTCCCCTCCAGATAAGCCAAACCCAAATCCTTCCATTGTTCTTCACGTATTTTAGTTTCCAGGCCTTTAATCAGTTTAGTTGTTTTTCTTTGCACTTTTTCCAAAGTCTCAACATCTTTTTTGTAATGTGCTGACCAAAACTGAATGTAGTATTCCAAGTGTGGTTTTACTACGGTTTTATAAAGTGTACTAATACTTCATTTGGTTTTGATTCTACAATCATATTAGCTTTTTTGGCTGCTGCTGCTGCTGCACACTGCTGGCTCATGCTTAAGTGATTGTCCATTAGGACTCCAAGGTCTCTCTCATGGTTACTGGTTTGAGCTAGGTTTCACTTAATCTCTATTAGTACCTTGGTTTTTTTTTTGCAAATTAAATCTTGCTTTTCTCCACATTAAAATTCATTTTGTTGGATAGGGCCCATTGTTCAAGTCTGTCTGGGGTGTTGGTGATTCCTGCCAGCTTAGTGTCATGTGCAAATCTGATGAGTTCCCCTTAAATTCCCTCATCTGAGTTATTCATGAAGCTATTGTAGAGTACTGGGCCTAAAATGGTACCTTGTGATATCCCACTGCTAACTTCTTTCCTTGTAGATGTAGTATCATTAAGGACTAGTTGTTGAGTATGGTTTGTCAGCCAGTTACAAATCCATCTGGTGATAATACTGTCTATCCCTCATTTTTTTAACTGGCCAAGAAGTAGGTTGTGGTCTTCTTTGTTGAATGCCTTTCTGAAATCTAAGTATACTATGTCCACAACATGCTGGTCATCTAATTTATTCACTTTGTCAAAGAATGAAATAAGATTGGTTTGGCAAGATCTGTTTTTAACAAACCTGTACTGGCTTCTAGTTATAACTTTATTTTGTTTCTACATGTTTTCAGATCTGTTGTGTCATTTGTCCCTGTGTGAAAGAGAAAAAAAGGGTAGTAATTTCTGGACCTAATTATTTTGGTCAGGTTCTCAGCCACATCTGTGATTTTTTGCTACAGGAGACAACATATCTCCCTAGATTGAATATCTGCTCTGCAGACAGCAGGTTCTGTTCCTCTGAGAATAGAATCTCCTATCATCACCAACACTCCTCTTCCCTTTTTGGGGTGCTTTTCTGTTTATCACAGGTGTGTTTGATTATGTGATTTTTTAGGGGTATTTGGTGATGTCTCTTTTCTGGATGTGAGCATGATTTCTTTAAGGGGGAGGTTGTAAGTCTTTGTCTTTTCATCTAGGAAGAAAATCCTTGCACAGTTATATACGGGCTGCATCAGGATGGGTTATATTGGGCAGTATGTTAGATGCTGCTTCTCAATTCAATTGTCATGTTTCCTTCTATGTGTGACATGCCTCCTATTTGTCTTCCTGGAAAGGTTCATCCACAGGTCAAGTCCTTTAGGAGTTTGTTCATTATTTTGTTCGATTTGGGTATAGCCTTCTTGCATAGGTTAGAGTTTGGCTAGAATTACCTCAAAATCTTTTATTTTTTCTTCTAGTAGTTCATATAGTTTACATTTAATACATGTACAATTTGGTTGTTCTTTGGCATAAGCACATACATGGAACATGCATTGCATACCACAATTGTGTCAGTTACCTTTTCCATGACTTTCTTTCTTTTTGCTGGTTCTTTTAAGGATTAAAAAATATATGTAAAAATAGGAGATTTTGTATCACTATATATTTGAAGAAAAAAGAAAAATAATTTTAAAATGTTCCATTTCAGTAGTTTATTTGAAGATGGGGAAGATTTCCCCAGTTTTTCAAAAGAAAAAATTAAGTTAAAATTTTTAAAATGTAGTGGTTCATTTAATGTTTTCAAAATTTAAAAGTTTCAAAATTTAAAAATGTAACATTGTATATTGTACATTGTAAAATGTAATCTCTCTTTTTTTGATTGAGATAAAGGGCTTTGGTGTTAGCTGTGTTTCTATCTTCTTTGTTCTAAGTAATTATCCTTGTTTTTTTATCCTTTTTTCCTTCCTTTTTTATCTCCTTTTTTTACCTTGCTATTTATTTAACTTTCCTTACTATTATGTTTAGTCTTATTTATCCTCTTCTTCCCTATATATTTAAAGTTTTTGCTCCTATTCCTCCCTACCTTATGTTTTTAAGTTTAAAATTTGCCCAATTTATTTAATTAGATTGTTAATTTTATTCTTCCCTGATTTCTTATGTTCTATTCTTATTCTTATTATTTGTTTATTTTGTGTTCTGAATTTATTTTTATTCTCTACTGAGGTCTTCCCTCCCTGCCTATTGTGACCTCAGAATTAATTTGTTGTGTTCACTTCTGTCGCTTGCTGCTCTGGCCACTTGTCACATTCTCTGCCAGCTCTGTTCCACCTCAATTCTGTTTTGTTCAGTTCCACTTGGCTCACTGTTCAGCTCTCTGGTTGGCTCCATTTTCTTCACACTCTGGTCAGTCAACTTTGCTCTGTGGTCTGCTCCGCTCAACCCGCCACTCAGCTTAGAACTCTCTAACTTTATAGTAACTGTGGAACAAAAAGATACAGGCCTTTGAGTTGATTAGCATGGTTTACCTTGAGATCATCTTTGATAACCCAAAGTTATTCTTTCTAAAAATTGATTTGACAATTTTGTTATCCTCAGAATGAAGACTTTTTTTTCAGAAATCGAACAAAAAAACATAGAAGAATTTTCAAAGATGAATAAAAACTAAATGGGTAGAACACCCCCCACTTGCCCCCAAAGTTTGGTAGGAAAGTACAGATGGGGAAAAGCTTGATTGATCAGTTTACATAGAAGTAGTACTCATTTCTCAAGTTTAGACCACATCCCAACATCTGCTCATGCAAGATAATCATATATGGATTAGATGATAAATTTTGTAATTTCCATATGATATCTTCATTTAACATGCTGGCTAGGGACTGTTAGTAATTAAGATCAAAAATATCTGGAGAGTATAACTTAGAAGAACAATGATTAAGAAACAAAGAAGAACTTAAATTGTACATCACAAATGTGCCATAACTATAATTTCTTAGTTCAGTATGTTTGTTTGTTTCAATATCTTTATGAAAAACAGTAGACAGAAACTGGAATTTTACTGCTAGAATAAGAGCTATAAAGAAAAATCCACATTAAAAAGATTGAATCAGTTATTCCCTTTCTTTTAAATCTTTTGATTTTCCCTCCATTCCATTCTTGTATAATCACTGATTTAGTTTTCTTGTCACCAACATAAGAGATTTTTATAATTATATTCCTCATTTATATTATTATTTGACAAATGTAATGTTGTCTCAATTCTGTCCACTCCACTGATACTACTAGGTGTATTTCCCTATTTGCCACTTTCTAATAAAGCATTTTAATGCTGCACAATTGGGTCCAATATAAATTTTCCTAAATCTTGTATTTGTCTTCATAGATACTAATATAACAGTTTCAATATTTGTGTTGCCTTGAATTTATATATCAATAATATATAATCTACAAATAATTCCGTGCCTTGCTTTTTTTTACTTCTATTAGAAAATTAATATTTTTAATTTACATTGACAAGAAAGGCATAGCCTTGGTTATCTGAATTTTTTGTGATGCTCTGAAATGCATATCCCTTATAAAGGTAGATATTACTTAACTCTTTGAGCTAAAAATCTTATCACATTAATCCAATGAATGAAAAACTCATCTGAAGGTTCATCTGAAGGAAAAACTCATCTGAAAAAGAGAAAAAAAAGGTCTAATGTGTGAATCACTCCATTGTATTACAGTAATTGAATACTAATGTATCTAGTAATGTTAAGCTTTTGAACTAATATTAATCTTTTATGTGTAAAGGACCCCTAAGAAACTAAAAAAAATTAGAGGCAATTTTAAAGTATTGATAATGTTATATTTCAAATTTTGGTTTAATCATTTAAACATGAAAGAATGAAATGCATAATTTAGGGATACTTATATGACATCCCATTTCCTAACATTTACATATAAAAGTGAGGATTTACTGGGATGTACCACCCAGTTTTCCTTTTTCCTCTCTTTTTTCTTGAGACTAACAAAGCATCACTGACATTAGTCACTGATCGATTGACCCACAGTGTGGCCAAAATGTCATTTGCAGCCTTAAGAATAGAGAGGATTTTGTGAAAGAAAAGATAACTTGAGGATACAAATGCAGCAGTCACATAAACATAGAACCTGTTTCTAGAATACGCAAACTCCACTATTCTCTCTGGGAACTGCTTTTCAAGACTTCTGACATGAAAGCAGGAATATGAAGAAATGACCTAAATAGAAATTTGCTGACTTATTGAAGGCACTGAAATAAAAGTTCAGTTTTCATTTGTGCCTCCAACACTAACTAGAGACTGAAAATCATGTCACTGTGTACATTTGAGCAAATAATTAGCCAGCAAGGTAGGGAATATATGATTAAATAAAAAACGCTGAAGGGTAACAGATATATTAGATAGATGCCGAGCTTTTGTTGATTAAATATATTACACATCATATACATATGTATCATAATTGCCATATTAAAAATGAAAGGTATAATTTGATGATGAATAAAAATAATGCCCATGAAAAAAAGAATAGAAATATACTTTTAAAATTAAATTTTAATTAAGAAAAGGTGGAAGATCAGTTTTTTTTTTTTACTGATACTGATCTCATTATTTCTACTGTTTCACAAAAAGGAAATACTTGCTTTATATTAAAATATGTTAATATTAAAATAAACATAGAATATAGTAATGTACACAACATTTGAGGATAAAATTAAATATTTGACTTTGAAAATATATACAAATGTTTATCAGCTAAAGGAAATAGATCTAGGCTTAGATGGTTTGATGTCATCTGAAAATAGTTAACTTCAGATGTTTTTAAGAGGTGGTATAGCAGGATGTATATGTTATGCAAGCCATATTAGTAATAATCTGAATGAAATATTACTTATAATAACTGAGAAAGAGAAATGTTGTCAGCATTTAATACTAAGTGAATAAATGTCTCTGTTTTATAACACTTTGCATTTACTTACTGATTCTAATTTCCACTGCCATTATAACCTCAGTAGGACCTTTACACAAATAAAGTTATTGGGTGTTTATTTGCAAATTACCTCTCTCATTTGTTGCTTAGTCACACTGTTCCCTGGTTTATGATTCTACAGTTGAACCTAATTAAAGAATAAAGTATTTATTGCTTAATATAGCTTTTCTTTCCTCAAAGAACATGGAATCATTAATAGTTTTTAAACTGGTCTATTTTGGAATGCTAGCTTCTCTAAACCTTGCAATGTACTATAACATTTTTGAAGCTTTGTTTTTTACTCTAACTCAAGTTTATGCACACCTCTTCAGAAAAGAGGCAAAAGGGCACGGGGAACTGTATCAAAGCTATTTAAACAGCAGAAGATATATTAATGCTGCCATTTTGAAGAACCAAGTGCTTTATCTACTTTAGTAAATTTTGAATTGAGAATGTAGAATATTCACAATGTTGAACTATGAACTATGCTATCTAATAAGCAGTACATTTTTGGTGCCTATAAAGTAGTGGCATCTAACAGTGATTCAATTAGTATTGTTAGTAAATCAGACACTGATTGTCCATGACAGTGGTTGTTTTTCACAGTTATGACCTTTGTAGAATGGTCACATGATAAAAATTAAGAACCATGGCATCGGATTCATTTATGATAGTTGCATGTCTTGGAGCCTTGTGATAACTTTTTGCAAACTTCTGACAAGCAGAATCAATGAGGAAGCCAGATTCACTTAACCACCATGTTACAAACTTAACAATTCAATGATTCACTCAACTGTGGCAAAAAACATCATAAAATGGCGCAAAATTCACTTAACAACTGTCTCATGTAGAACCAGAAATTTTGGGCACAATTGTGGTTGTAAGTCATTGAACAATAAGCTATTATATGAATAATCCTTTCTGTGACAAATGTCTCTTCTTTCCTGGAACTATGAATTATCTGTAAAATTATTAATAAAGCTAAATTTTCACATATAATTTGAAATAAGACTTAGGTTTATGATAGCTTTTGAGGGGAGGGAATTACCTTTGTTTGAGAAAATAGTTAACTTTAGACATCTGCGTAAATCCAACAGATAAATAACAATCTTAGAATCTGTTTCCTGTTTTCAGTTGATCTCCATTATTAACAAATTATTGTGGGTTTTTTTTTTTTTCTTTTCAGTGTCTCTGTTTAATATATTCTTCTGGGATAAGTAGCAGATTTAGCAAAGGAAAAAAAAATCAGGAATTCATGATTTCCTAGATTCAGGAAGAAAAGAATATTAAATCTCCTTTAGCCAGTCCAGTGGCCTAAAGTTCAAAGTATGTGAAGTGGCTAATAAACTTGGACTTGTTTGGATTTTATTTAGTTGGACAGCAAATAAGCTGCCAAAGACCTTGTATAGCCATGAGCCTTTAGTCTAAATTTCAATTTAAAAAGACTTTGCAAAACCAATTTAGGGGTCATATTTAGTTTGCCTAGATATGCATCCTAATATAATATATGATGAATGCACTTTTGTTCAGAAAAAATATTTTGTTCAAACTCATCTGTCAATTTGTTTTTATTAACTTATAAAACAGATTACCTACTTTTCATTATAAACATAATCCTAATGTGCACTGATAAAACAATCTGCATTTAAGTATGAATATCTCAAGAACTGAAAGAAAGATCAGAGATGTCATTGCTCCTCTTCCACTGCTTTTTGCCCATTCAAGGTCATTCTGTTTCTCTGTTTAGGTAAAGAATTATCTCTGAAACAGTAATTCAGTGGGGTTTAGGTTGTTCATTGATTGACAAAAATGGAAGTTGGCTTGTTACAGCATCAATCATTTCTTCCACAACAAATTCACATTCAGCTTCTGGTGTGTCAGCACTTGCAATGACCTATGGTTGTATCCAGTTTGCTTATTGAATTATATTGTGATAGATAACATGACAAGATGGCCTTGTTTGATTATGGATCACAGCTACTATGAAAGCAGCAGGAACAGTAAACAAAGCCTGAAGTAGCTGTCAGCCCCTTTTCTATTCTGTTTACCTTCCACTTCATGATATTGCTTTTCAAAGCAATGTCGTGTAGTATTATCTGTTCTGGTATCTTTGTCATGTATGGTAGTGGCAAAAGAAAACTTATTGTATGTCTGTTACATTAAGGTTTTAGTATTTACTATTGGAAATGTTAACTTGCAATGAATAAGATATTTTCTAAATATTTGTGGTTTTGAAAAGAAAAAAAAAGATAGCTAATGTTTTCTTGATTGTCTTTTCTTGGGATTCAGTATTCATTTACTTTCTGCTTTTTATATTTGAAATATATTGATGTAACAAAGATATTGTATTAGTCTTAGTGGCCTTTTAGTAGCCTTTTTGAAGTGATCTAAAATTCCATTAGCCTCAGCACTGTAGCTTACTCTCTCCAACCCATGTCTTTCAGTCCCCTCAATGAAGTTTACAAAGAAACCCTCTGTAGCTATTTAAAGTTTTGTTTCTTGTCATTAAGCACAAGTGTTGTGGGGTGGAAGGAAGAAAATGTGCCATTGAAGAGGTAATCCTTGCATCTCTGTTCATTGGTACTTTTGGCAATCCTCACCCACAAACTTCATTTGTCGAGGGAAAGTGAAATCTTGCAGCAAGACACAAGTTGCTGAAAGGACCAAGAAACAGTTGGCAATATACCGGTACCAGTTGGAGGATATATCAAAACAATTGGATAGAGAAAAAGATGTGTAATTGCTCTTCAAAAGGATTAGGTAATTCATGAAGGAATGGTCAAGTCTCTCCCTACCCCATGGCTCAATTTTTTTATCTTTTGACATGTGTAGACTATATGAATGAAATCACTCTCTGCAAATAGGGAAATCTACATGATTTTAATGTTCTGTCTCCCTTTTAATTTTCCTTTGGGTTTTCTTTTCAGATTTTGTTGCCTCCTTTTATTATTTCTATTATCAACCCTAAATTTGCCTGTTCCTTCTTTCTTGCCTTTCCTTCTTGTACTTTATCATTTTTCTTTAGCCACCTTTCAAACAACTTATCCAGCATTTTAAGCCCTACAGAGAGAGAGGTTTAGTTCTTAATTTTATTTTTTAATTTAACTATATTTAATATATGAATCATTAATAACAGAATAACAGAGTTGGAAGGTACCTTGGAGGTCTTTTAGTCCAATTGCCTGCTCAGGCAGGAAACCCTATACCTTTTCAGACAAATAGTTATCCAATCTCTTCTTTAAAACCACAAGTGTTGGAGTACCAGAACTTCTGGAGACAAGTCATTTCACTGATTAATTGTTCTAACTATTGGGGAATTTCTCCTTAGTTTTTAGGTTGGTTCATTCCTTGATTCATTTTCATCCGTTGCTTCTTGTCCTGCCTCCAATTGCTTTGGAGAATAGTTATGGTTTTGAAAAAAAAAAGATAGCTAATGTTTTCTTGATTGTCATTTGATTTGTCATTAGTTTGATTCTCTCTTTTTTGTAGCAGCCCCTTAGATATTGGAACATTGTTATCATATTGCCTCTAGTTTTTCTTTTCATTAAACTAGACATTCTCTATTTGTGCAACCATTCTTTATATATTTTAGCTTCCTGTCCCCTAATCATCTTTGTTGCCCTTCTCTCTACTCTGTACTCGTTACTCAATTAGTTGAAAGGAATTCCTAAAGAATCTGTAGAACCTGGTATATTAATTGGCAGTGTATCCCAATTTATCCTTAAAGTATAGTTTAAAATAGATTACTTTCAAGTAAAACAAAATTACACAATATATATTATTTCCCTGTTCATTCGTAAAGTCAAAGGGCGCTACTTGGGATACATTCTAGAAATTTAACTTATTCATATCCTTCAAGACTTAAAGCTTGTGTCTTGACTATAATGTGTCTTGATTATATGGAAGAAAAATGTATATACTAATTGATTATGCCACTTTGTTATGGAGATCCCAAAAGTAATTTATCTAGGGAAAATGAACCTTTTTGTGCAAGATTTTTCTATATCATGTACCAGTTGTTCAACCATATGTTTTATTTTATAGATTCTTTTCCTTTCTGATATCTTGTAAAAGAGACACTTATCTTCTGAGTAGTAGATTTAGTAGCAATTACCTGGTCATTCTACCCGCATAGGCATTCATTCATAACCACAGTGATGCACAGGATCCCAATGCAAATTCCAGTATTTCATATTTCATGTGAAAATATCTAAAGGATAGAGTTTGCATGTCTGACCTAATTTACATTACAAGTAAATTGGTGAGTTTGTGAAGGGTCATGAACAGAATTTATAGGTTACCCAGTAGAAATATTTCTGGAATTCAGCCCCATGTGATGGTTCAATGGGTCTTGGAGCTTTTCAGGTCTACTTTGGTTTGACTTTCTTTGCGGGATCACCTTTTTCTTTCTGCATTATCCTTCCTTCAAAAGTCTTTAGAGCCATGTGAAATTAGTTTCCCTGCCCTGCCCTGCATATCTTAACATAAGGTAGTATTTCATTAATCTTTATTTTTCTCTCTTTGCACTGGAAATGACTGGTTAAATGGACAAGAGTTACTTTGGGTTTTCAAGAGTTAATATATAGTCATCATAAAATTAGTGTGATAATTTTTGCAATTAGTGGGTTGAGTATGTGGAAGTGACTGTTTTAATAAATGACCTGAGAGTTACAGTAATCAGTCAATAAGTGTTCAATAAACACTTTAATTCTTCAGCTTTGGTTACGATAGAGAGCTATCATTTTGAACTATTACAGAATGCTAACATGATAAAACAATTTCTCTAACCAAAATTTTATGAAACAATATAAGAACTCTTTAAATTTTTTATTAGCTTGGAAGTGAAATAAGAAATAAGAAATCAAATGTATGTGTTTATAAAAATGATCTTTGGGAATATGAAATATGATCCATTCTACTGGTCTAGTTTGTGGTTTTTAAAACAAGAGGGGCATACAATAAAATGTCATAATAATAATTTATTAAATTTGCATGCTGTCCAACTCCCAATAACTCACCTTTCAAGAGGAAATATTTGCCTTAAGGTTTCCAATATGCTTAGACTGTATTTTTGTAGAAGCATGGAACAAGAACCTATACAGAAACATTTTGTATTGAGATGCTATATATCTTAGCTGCCAAATATTTTTTTCTTATACAGGTAATCCTCATGCTATGACAGTTCACTTAGTCACTATTCGAAGTTACACAATAAGCCCTTCAAATATTAATGACACAGTCCTGAATTACGAATGTTGCAGCACCACAGCAGTCGTTCACCCTTATGAACAACTGCGGAAGCACCGCAATATTCACCCTGCCTATTCTCCCCTCCACAAGCCAGGTCGCCACAATTGCTTCCCCCCTCCCATCCTGCCACACCAAACTCACTCACTTTGAAAATATCTGTCTCCTCTTGGTTTCTTTGAGAATGGGATGATTTCATTTCCAGCATCTGATCGGCTTGCAAATGTTTTGCATGGAGACTGGAAGCTTCTGGGGATTATGATCTTATGGGACTTCAGATCGTGAGATCATGGCCCCCAGAAGCTTCCAGTCTCTGTGCAAACCATTTGTAAGCTGAAAGGATGGTTCAAGGGAGCGAAATCGTGGTGCCTCAAAGAGTCCTGTTGGCTTGCAAATGTTTTATGTGAAAACTGGAAGCTTCTGGGGGCCGTGATTTTGCATAGCAGAGCGGCTGAAGAGGAGACAGCTTGCTAGATCTTCACAAAGTAAGTGACCCAGCACGGCAGGATGGGGGAAAGCAATTGTGGGGAGCATGAGTTATCTCATTTGGGGGAGGCTTTGGGTAGTTTTAAGCAAATGGCTTGTTCTCCCATGGCCTTTCCCACCTTGAGATACCTCATGTGCACTTAATGACCTGCGTATTCAATTAATGAATGTGTGGGTGAAAGCAGGGAGTTTTAATGTTAATTTTATGTGATTCACTCCAACAAATCCTCCTGTTACAAATGTAATTGGCAGGCTCCATTACATTCGTAACTCAAGGACTACCTGTACGATATATATAAAAGTCTCTTCAGATTTAAAATGCTTTCCCTTTATCTCTCTATTTTGACAATATCTATGGGATAATTTTTATTGAGATAAAAACTCGATCTTGGATTCAGAGTCATGTGAGTGAATTTCTGCTAATTCAATCATGCTTTTAAAATATTACATCCACATGACAACTCCTGAAAGGTTGCCCCAGAGATTCCAATCCATCTTTTCATATGTAGAGACATACATGAAAAAGTAGCACCTTTAGCTTAATGACTAAAGATAATCTCTGTGTAGTGGCATAATAAATACTATCCTGCTTTGGAAACTACCTTTTTCAATTGTTTCATTATTTCTCAGAGAAGTTGATAAAATAGTAAACTCTAAGACTAAAATCACACTGGAAAAAAATCTTAATATGTGCAGTTTATATACTCAATATTTAAAACAATAATTCAATTTTCAAGATAGCTTTGCTAAATATGATCTTATTTGATTAAGATACATGAATTTGCTGTCATAGAAGTTGTTAAGCCTGGTTTCCCCAACCAGGGTTAGGGAGACAAGCTAAACAGAATGTGCAGCGTTAGTCAGATAGGCACACAGATAAATGAGTGAGCTATGTTTATTAACATACAGTAAAAATAACAGATACGCTTGTGCTATCAAAAATATAGTTTATTCCATTATGAGTTCATAGCATAGTCAAAATAACAGTCCAATAGTCATGTATCATTTAGTCAGTCCATTCAGGGATATTCAGTTAGCAAAGTCCGTTTAGAATATCCTATGTCAGTTCACTTACAAGTCAGTCCTTTGTTTTCTCTCCCGTTCGAGCAATGCAGTCTTGAGTCCTTGCAGTAATCAGGGATCATCAAAGCCAGAGAGAGAGCAAGCTGTCGTCTTGCTTCTTTTAAAGTGCTATCACAACCACTCCCTTAATTACTATCCCACAGTTAAAGTTGCAGACACTTTAACTTACAAACTATGATTACTTAGTTATTATTTTACCTAAACCAGTTAGGGTAAAACAATGTTATCCCTAACATTCTCCCCTTTTAGGTTAAATAATAATATAACTATTTACATCTTTAAATCATATTTGTTACAACTCTCTTTAAACTTAATTACTCCTTGAGCTTTTGTAAATTGGTCTGCAATGTTTTCTTCCGTCATGCAGTATTCCAATTTAATTAGCCCATTCTTTACAGATTCTCTAACATTTAAGTATCTTAAATCAGTATGTTTTGATCTATTTTTACAGCAATACTAGTAGCTAATTTTATAGCTGCTTGATTATCCTCGTACACAATAATGGAATCTTTTAGTTATACCCATGTCTAATAATAACTGTTTGTACAAAATCAAATCAGTGCATAATAATGACAGACATGAAAATTCCGCTTCCATCGTGGACATGCTGTTGTCTGATTGACCTCCACCCTATTAGTGTCTTACCAAATAATATAGACATCCCAGATGTTGATTTTCTTGTGTTTATATCAGTTGCAAAACTTGCATCTGCATAGGCACTAAGAATCAAATCACCCTTTGGTTCTATATACAATGCATGGTTCATTGTTCCTTTAAGATATCTTAAAATTCTCTTTAATGATTGCCAATGACATTGATGTGGATCTGAATTAAAACGTGCCAGCTGATTTACACTATAAGCTATATCTGGCCTAGACCAATTGCTTATATATGATAAGCTACCAATCAAAGATTGATATATAGACTTATCAAATTTGGGACTTTGATCATCAGTTTGGCAAACTTCCTGACTCATTGGAGTCTTTGCTGGTTTACAAAGTTCCATTTTAAATGTTTTAATTAATTGGCAAATTTTATCTTCTTGAGATATCTTAAAACCATTTTTTGTTTTATTAATTGTCAATCCTAGATACTTTTTAATTTCACCTAAATGCTTTAATTTTATCTTTTTGGCTAATAATGATATAATCTCATTAGCTTCATTATTAGTCTTAGTTATCAAAGCAATATCATCTGTAAATAATAACAATAATGACACCGTTCCATTATTTTCTCTTTTAAACACACATGGATCTGCTAAACCAGATTTAAAACCTATATTTTTAACTCTTTCACAATATATTGGTTCCACTCAAACCCCGATTGTTTCAACCCGTAAAGACTCTTTTTGAGTTTCCAACAATCATTACTATTTACTTTATTGTCTTTTATACCTACTGGTTTTCTTAAATATATAGTGTGCTGCAATGGTGCATGCAGATAGGCAGTTTCTACATCTAAATGGTTAATGACATAGTTTTTCTTAGCTGCCCACACTAATGCTGCTCTTAAAGATGTTGCTTTAAGACTTGGTGCAAAAACTTCATCGTAATCAGATGCAGTTTGATTAAATCCTTGAGCTACTAACCTAGCCTTATAGGTAACAGTCCCATCATTTCCAGTTTTTACTTTAAATATCCATTTGCACCCAATGGATTTTTCTCCTGGAGGTAATTTAGCATCTTCATAAACTTTCATTACCTTTCATGAATTTAGTTCTTTTTCCATTGCCTTTTGCCAATTCTCCTGATCCTTAGCAGGATACATCCTAAGTTCATCTACACTAGTTGGAACTTTAGTTACTTGGCAAACTATACTTGCTTGATACCTATCAGGTGGTCTAGTTACACGTGTAGTACGTCTAGGTATTACAGGACTTACAGGTGGACTTTCATTTATTAACTCTTCTTGATTATCTAACTCTTCCTGATCAACTGTTTCCTCTTGTTCTGGTCCTATTTGCTCTTCGTGGACTTCTTCTTTAATTGCACTCTTCTTATAACTAGTCTGATCTTTCTGCCTTTTGAAGGGTTCAATAATTACTTCATTATTTAAATCTTGCTCTAATCTATTCCATCCTATATGTTCTAGGAATTTTGCACTAGCACTGGTGTAAACTCTAGATGTACCTGGTTCCCAGAATCTATAAGATCTATGATTAGATGTATATCCTACAAAAAATAATCTTTTAGCTCTATGTTGTCCTTTGTGTCTAAGTTGTGTAGGGATATGCACCCATGCTGGTGCTCCAAATGTGTGCGTGTAACTTAAATCAGGTTTTGTACCATGCCACAATGTGAATGGTAATTCACCTGTTGTTGAATTAACAACATTATTTAATATATGATTACCACACATTATTGCTTCTCCCCATAAATTGTCAGGTAATCCTGAATCAGACATCATAGTTCGTGCCATTGATTGTAATGTTTGGCCTCTTCTCTCTATAAAGGCATTATGTTGTGGCCTATATGGTGCAGACATTTTATGTTGAATTCCGAACATTCTTAGTCTGTTCTGGAATTTATTATTTGTAAATTCTGTACCATTATCTGTTATAAGAGTTACTAATTTCTTTTTAGTTTTCCTTTCAGCAAATTTTATCCAATTAAAGAGATTTTGATACGTTTCAGTTTTGTTTTTCATTAAATAGCAAAACCCATATCTAGAATAGTGGTCCATTATACTTAATATGTAACGAGCTCCTCCTTCACTTGGTTTTTTCGGACCTATTAATTCTGCAAATACTACCTCTAAAGGTTCTTTGGTAGTAAATCCATCAACTCTATTAGCCGGTGTGACCCTGCTCTTACTTTGATTGCAAATATTACATTGCAAATACTTATTACAAGGTTTCAAACTTATTCCCTTAGATAATTCAACAGTTTTCTTAAGCATTTTAAAATTTAAATGCCCTAGCCTTCGATGTAACAAGTGAATACATTCATCATGAGGTTTCTTATTTTCATAAACTGTGTTAGCCACCTTTAAACCATCATCATTTAACACATATAATTCACCTCTTAAAGATGCAGTAATTTTCTTATCTTCTTTTTCAATTATGCAGTTATCTCCTTTAAAGGTAACTACATATCCTAGTTTAACCAAAATTCTAACTGAAATTAAATTAAACTTAAGTTGTGGTACATATAACATTTTTACATTCTCTTTTATAAAAGAACAATATGCTGTACCTTGAGCTTTAGCTTTCAGTTTCCAGCCATTGGCTAACGATATCTGCTGTGTACTCTTGGACATTTTAATAAAATTTTTGTTATCATTTGTTATACAATGAGATGCTCCACTGTCAACCACCCATAAATTATTTTTTACAGCTCCGTTAGTATACATGGCTAACTCTAAATTTTTATTTATCTTTTGATGACTTTTAGTATTCTGGCCAGCGTTCTGGCGCTGTGCTTTTTTACAAAATCTTGCCAAATGTCCTCTTCCTCCACAATTAAAGCATTTTTTAATTGCGTATGCAGTAGGAGATTCATTATCTTCTTTTTGAGGTTGCTGCCTCCCTAACTCATTTCTTTCAAGCCTTCTTCTGGCCTCTTCAATCAATCTGCCAGTTATATCAGTTAAAGTTAGGCTTTCCTTTGGCAAAATTTCAAGTGAAGTTACGTAGTTGTCATAACTTTCATCAAGGGAAGATAGAATTATGTAGACTTGGTGTAGTTCAGAGAAAATAAGCTCTTTCTCGTGCAGTTCTTGAAAAATGCTTTGCATAGTTTTCAAATGACTCAGCATATCACCATTTGTTTGGAGATGTGTACTGAAAAGCTTCCGTGTTAGATTTATGTGAGCACCAACATTATCTCGAACATAAATCCTCTTCAGCTTCTGCCAACACCCAACAGCCGTTTTCTCTCCATGGATATAAACAAGCTGTTGATCAGTTAAGGTTAACCCAATTATGCAAATAGCTTGTTGATTTTTATGCATAAATTCTTCTATCTTTATTCTATCTTCATCATCCTCTGCATCCCATTCCTCTACGTTTGGTGGATTTTCAATTATGTTCCACAAACCTTCTCTTTGTAGAAGCAGACTACATTTCATAGACCATGATACATAGTTTGTTCCATCCAGCTTGGATATAAGGGACAAACTTTGTAGATTGACTTGTGCCATGTTTTCTTATATGGATATAAAACTATAATTAATAAAACACAGCTGTCTGTTTACTGTAATGTATAACAACACAAACTCTCACTTTTAACATAAATCTGTTTTATCCTAGTTAAACTGACTTTGCAGCCTCTGGGCCCATAACCAGTGTTAAGCCTGGTTTCCCCAACCAGGGTTAGGGAGACAAGCTAAACAGAATGTGCAGCGTTAGTCAGATAGGCACACAGATAAATGAGTGAGCTAAGCTTGTATGTTTATTAACATACAGTAAAAATAACAGATACGCTTGTGCTATCAAAAATATAGTTTATTCCATTATGAGTTCATAGCATAGTCAAAATAACAGTCCAATAGTCATGTATCATTTAGTCAGTCCATTCAGGGATATTCAGTTAGCAAAGTCCGTTTAGAATATCCTATGCCAGTTCACTTACAAGTCAGTCCTTTGTTTTCTCTCCCGTTCGAGCAATGCAGTCTTGAGTCCTTGCAGTAATCAGGGATCATCAAAGCCAGAGAGAGAGCAAGCTGTCGTCTTGCTTCTTTTAAAGTGCTATCACAACCACTCCCTTAATTACTATCCCACAGTTAAAGTTGCAGACACTTTAACTTACAAACTATGATTACTTAGTTATTATTTTACCTAAACCAGTTAGGGTAAAACAATGTTATCCCTAACAGAAGTAATCAATTCCTCACAGATTGCACATCCATTGTAATTATTTTTCACTAACTGAAAGAACATGAAAGCCAATACTTCATGTGTTCAACAGGTCTTGGACTTTTTAAGTACAAAACATGCTTCACATCCTCAGTCTATTGACCAGACTGTCTTTTTTGAATTACAAAGTATTGCAGCTTGAAAGCTTCTTGTTAGTGAAATGCAGACTGTGAATACTAATTTTGAGTCTATGTAAATAATTAGCAGTTTTAAATTGAGCAACCTATATACTTCTTTTTTTGAAATTTGGCTACGTTGCTGTAAAATGTATGACAATTATACAAATAAATGGGGAACTATATCACACAAATAGAGTGGTTGTTAGATGCAGTTTTTATTAGAGCTTATATATTGATTACCTGATCAATTGGTTTGTTTGTAAATGTGCTTGGAATATAATTTCCTTCTACAAGCAAGATTTTAAAACTGCCTTTGTCTTAATGCAAATAACTAGACAGCTGTTACATAGCTTATCTTGTAACTGCTTTGAGTGGACTGATAAACTGAATGCAATAACAATAATAGACCCTGTCTCTAACATTGCTGAGCCAGTCAATTAAAAGCAAACATTTGTTGCTGTATTTGTGTGTAAAAAAGATCACAATTTAATCTCTGGTATTTTCAGGTAGACTACAAGATTCCTGGCTAAAATTCTGCAGTCAGGACAGAACTAAACCAGATTAATGGACCAGTATTTGTCTTGCCACTATGGTGTTCACTTTATAATCACCCAAAAAAGTTGTAAAATCAGTTTGGTCATGTGGTTGACCCAATTTACTACTATCACAACACCAAGACATTTTCTAATTCATTGCAGCTAAATATTATTCCTCCTTTGTACTATGGTCCTATTGGGTTCAATATAACTATAACTTAGAATTCATGCTTATCAGAAACAAGCAAATGTTATTTTTCCCATTTAGTTGTTATTGCCTGCAAGACTAGCTATGCAAATGAGGCTGACCCATACATGATTTGTTATTATAATCAAGATCCTTGGCTTTTTCCTGTTATATCAAGCAATAAGTAATAGCCAAGAATAAATCTAATGCTATGCTGGACTATTAAAATAGGAATAAATTGTGAATTTCTCTTTAGCCTCTATATATCTATATCTATATTATATCCTATCTGTATCTATATAATTTATATGTACATCTACATGTCTCTGTCTCTGTCTCTATATCTAATCTAATCTACCTCTATATCTAAATTTACAGTGAAAATATTCTTATTAGACCATAAGAGTTCTGTTTTGAATACATTGCTATAATAAAGTCAGATTATCTGATTATAAAATCAGAATACGCTGTCAGCAAAATAAAGCTGGAAAAAGGAATATTCTGCGCCTTCTGCCTGAATTTTCTGTGCAAATGGATAGAGTTTCCCTTCATCCCATTTAACACAATATGCATCTTTAAAATAAAATATTTTGGGTTTTGGAATGAAGATGTTTTTAGAGGACATGCTCAAAACAGGCAGTAGGAAAAAAAATCCTGTTGGAATAATTTGTCCCTTGGTATCAGAAATTAAATTTATTTCATATTCTAAACATCCATGACAACCTTATTGCAATGAGCAACCCTAATTCTTTACATGATCAGTCATGATTTTAAAGGCAAAAATTCCTTTATTATTGTGGTCCCTATCATATGGACATAAATCCTGTGATGGGAGTTAGGCCAATCTTCCACAACAGCTGGTTGGCTTTTGAAGATATTACTGTATGTATAAGAAAATTATGGTAAGTTGTTTGTAAACTGTCCCAAAAAAGCTCCACCTAAATATGTGTCAGTCTTGGCAATCTAAATGCAGAGCTCTGCATGTGATTATCGGATTTCCACTTTCAGAAATTCCCACCTTCAGAAATTTCCACCTTCAGAAATTTCCACCTTCAGAAATTTCCACTTTAAGAAATCACTGTGGTTGGAATATCCTGTGATAACCATTCTATGATGTACCACTTACTATTTCATGGATATGCACTATGTAATTCTAGGTGTTGGCTTTGTAATAATGGAGTGTGCAAAGTTAATTTGGCTCTGTACAATACAATACAAGAAAGGACTGTTTCTAAAAACCCCAGATAGTTGGTTTTTTTTACAGTTTTGTTCATATTAGAGGAATTAAAGAAATTTAAGTTTGGCAGGAAATCATGTTATCCCCATACTTGCTTTGCTATGGTGTAACAATAGGATTCATTAACAGTAACTAGTCCAGTGCTGAATGTGGTTAGAATAAACAGCTGACCCCATTATATAGTAAACCTTAAATAATCTGTCAGCTCACCAATGGGAAGCTAATTTGATTTGCACTTTACTTGCATTGCTGTAAAGAGACCTGAATAGGCCTAATTTCTTTAATGAGGAAGATGACTTTTGAAAAGTTTCCACATCTTTCTTCTCTGTGTTTTTCATTTCTTACTACCATTTCTCCTTGGAGAACAGATGCTCATTGCCAGAATGTGATACTTAACTTGACCATCAAATAGTTCTTACAAAGAAAAGCTTTCAGTCTCTTAGTGAAACAACCACTGTATCTTATTATAGCATGAAATTAAAGTGAAAAGCCCTATAGCTCTTGCTGTTTAGTAATGCTGAATCTGTCAATGTGGATAGCTAGGAAGAAACTGAAAAGCTAAAAAGAGAAGCCTGGTAATGGTTAGACAATCTTTCTCTTCCCTGTTTCTGATCGTGTATAGTAGGAACCATGCAAAAATATTCAGTTCTATTGTCTTAATTAGCTTATGCATGAGAGTCTATAAAAGATGTAAGAAGTCTCCCTTTAATTTTTTTTCTTCTTGCTCAATTCCATATAAGCTAAATTTCCTTGAAAAACTTACTTTCCCTTTTTCTTTCTCTTTCCCTTCCTTCCCTTCCCCTCCCCTGACAGTAGGAAAGTGGTTTCTGCCAGGTATGGGAAGAGTGAGGGAATATGATTCAAGTTCCCAGACATTTGTGTAAACTATCAGGGAATATTGAAAATGAGGATCATGTGATCATGGGTGACTGTGACAGAATAGCAAGGGCACTGAAGTTCATTACCTCAGGAGTCATGGGTCCCAACATTCTATAAGTTAGCCAATTTGAGGTATCTTGGTTGGAAAGTTTCTGCCCTATGAAGCACCATTTCACCTAGTTAAAGGTTCCATAGACACAAGAGTTTAAAAAGTATTTAGATTTTGAAAAATCTAGACCTGGAGATTATACACATCAGTTTGAAGTACAATTCCTTCAAAACAGAGGATTATGAGGTTACACTATTACTTAATCCTTATGTTTGCATGATAAATTGTTTTTATCCCCATGATCAATATGTTTAACCAGTTTAACACCTAAGTAAGTCATAAAAGATTGCTTAAATGATAGTCTCAATATTTTGTGGGGAAAGACTTTCCTGTGGGACATTACATAAGATGGAGTTATACATGATTAAGGTTTTATTACAGTCAAAATCTATGGAGATTTGGGTTTGTGACTTCTAGGTTCCCAACATAAAATCTGTAGGCACCAATGTCACCAACAGAAGGTTTTTTGTCATGAGCCAGGAAACATGTTCCATTTCATTTGCTTCTTTTTTTAAGCTTTTTAAAATTTAAAATAAATGGGAAACTATTACAATTAATAACAGAGTCCAATAATAAGATAAATGGGAAGTAGAGCCAAGGAATTCATTTTTAAGAATTCAAAAATGTCCCATAGGAACATTTCTATTGTTTGGAAATGTGTCCACTTAACCTGTTCCCTCTGGCTCCCCTTTTCTCAAAAAGGGGCATCAGTTAGATTGCAGTCATAATAATCAAAAGTTATAGGAGATAATGGGCAGGAATCTGATCAGTTTGCCATTAATAGTATTTAAGTAAGAAAAACAAGAAATCCAAGAAGAAACCAGCATGACTACACAAAGATCTCTTTGGCAAATTGAAAGAAAAAAAGGACAAGTACAAAAAATGGAAAGAAGGACATACAACTAAGGCAGAACATCAGCAGATAGCCAGAATCTGCAAAGACGAAGTCAGGATAGCAAAGGCTCAGAACAAACAAAGACTTGCAACAAAAGTCAAAGATAATAAAAAAAGTTTCTTCCAACATATAAATAACAAGGAAAAAAAATCAAGGAAACAGTCGGTCCACTAAAGAGAGAAGATGGCAAGGAAGTAACAGGCAACAGAGAGAAAGCAGAACTGATTAACTCATCCTTTGCCTCTGTCTTCATGCAAAAAGAAACTATAGCTCAACCCACCAAAAACATAACTGTAAAAGACAGACCAGAAATAAAAGTTAAAATAAGCAAAAAAATAGTAAGAGAACACCTGTCTGATCTTGATGAAAACAAATCACCGAGGCCTGATGGATTACATCCCAGAGTTTTAAAGGAGCTGGCAGAGGTCATCTCAGAACCACTGCACCATCTCTTTCAAAAATCCTGGAGCACCAGGGAACTACCAGAGGACTGGAAAAAAGCTGATGTGGTTCCCATTTTCAAAAAAGGAAAAAAAACAGACCCAGGAAACTATAGACCAATCAGCCTAATGTCAATACCCGGGAAGATACTGGAAAAGATAATAAAAAACAGATCTGCCAACATCTAGAAACAAGTAAAGTAATAACTAGCAGTCAGCATGGGTTTGTTAAAAACAGATCATGCCAAACCAATCTTATTTCATTCTTCAACACAGTGACTAAATTAGTAGACCAGCAAAATACTGTGGACATAATATATTTAGATTTCAGCAAAGCATTCGACAAAGTAGACCACAACCTACTTCTTAGTAAGCTAGAAAAAAATGGAATAGATAGCACCACTACTAGATGGATTCGCAACTGGCTGGCAAGCCATACTCAACGAGTAGTCCTTAATGGATCTAAGTCTACATGGAGGGAAGTATGCAGTGGGGTGCCACAAGGTTCCGTCTTAAGCCCAGTACTCTTCAATATCTTTATTAATGACTTAGATGAGGGAATAGAAGGGGAATTTACCAAATTTGTAGATGATACTAAGCTGGCAGGAATAGCTAACACCCAAGAAGATAGGCTCAAGATCCAGATGGCTCTTGACAGACTAGAACACTGGGCCATATCTAATAAAATGAAATTCAATATAGAGAAAAGTAAAGTCCTACTTTACTTAGGCAAGAAAAACCAAAAGTACATCTATAGACTGGGTGAAACCAGGCTCAATAGCAGTAACTGTGGGAGGGATCTTGGAGTCTTAGTGGACAACCAGCTAAATATGAGCCAGCAGTGGGCAGCCGCCGTCAAAAAAGCTTATGCAATCCTAAGTTGCATTAACAGAGGAATACAGTCAAGATCAAGGGAAGTACCAATACCACTCTATAAAACTTTAGTAAGACCACACCTAGAGTACTGCATCCAGTTTTGCTCACCACATTATAAAAAAGATGTTGAAACTCTAGAAAAAGTACAGAGAAGAGCAACCAGGATGATTAGGGGACTGGAGGCTAAAACATACAATGAACGGTTGCAGGAACTGGGCTTGGCTAGTCTAGTAAAGACAAGGACCAGGGGAGACATGATAGCAGTCTTCCAATATTTGAGGGACTGCCACAGGGAGGAAGAGGTCAAGCTATTTTCTAAAGCTCCTGTAGGCCAGACAAAGAATAATGGATGGAAACTGAACAAGGAGAGATTTAACCTGGAAATAAGGAGAAACTTTCTGACAGTGAGAGCAATCAATCAATGGAACAGCTTGCCCTCGGAAGTTGTGGGAGCACCATCAGTTGAGACTTTCAAGAAGAGATTGGACTGCCATTTGTCAGAAATGGTGTAGGGTCTCCAGCTTGGGCGAGAGGGTTGGACTAGATGACTTACAAGGTCCCTTCCAGTTCTGATTATCTGTATCTAAGTAGGTTTTTGGACAAGGAACCACACATGATAGAATCATGAATGATAAATATTTGATCCTCAGCCATTTTAAACAAGATTGATAAATAGATCTTTTAAATCAACTCATCTACTGGCATTCCAAAAAAAGAGGCTTTCTAAATTTTTGATGTCATACAGAGTAAGTCATTGATGAGATGTTGAAGATCATATTCATGGAACATGAGGAAAAGAAATAAATACTATTATAAATGAGAAATATAAAAATGCTAATTTAATTGCAGTTTTCCATGCTGAACCCAATTAACTATGTTGTTCTTTCAGAATACATTATATGTTTATTTTTCTGCATTGATACAGTACTTGTTTCTTTTAAAAACGGTGTTTTAAATTCCTATCTTGATTAAAGAAATAGGTATCTTATTTACTTCCTGACATGTTTTCAAATTATTCTTTTCAGTGTTTGGAACCTTGCAAAGAGTCCTGGGATCTGAAGAAAAACCATTGCCAAAATTTTTGTGAGGTATGTTAGTTGTGAAAAAACTGTTTAGAAGTCACTTGAGTATATTTTATGCATGCTATAAGGAGAAATTGACTGAAGGCCATTTAGTCTGCACAAATGTAAGTAGTCTTGTCAGAATCTTTGCTCAAAAAAGCCAGCTGCAAGTTTAGGCAACAATCCACATTTGTATGTACAATTCCTCAAATTTGCTGTTGACTTCTAGCAAGTCATGATTCACAATTTAGGAATCCTAACCTAAAATAATAAATGAATTCATGTTAACTTCCTGTGATTAAAACTAAATAATAAATATTTTTAACAGCTAGACCCATTTCTCAAACTTGCTCTGAGTGTTGCTACCCATTTTTATGTGCTTAGTTATTCCATTTACATTTGTAAGATCTATAAATTTTAAAACATTCCTTCTTTCATGCAAATTATAAATATATGCCTTGAGAATAAGATGCCCCTCCATGCCTATGTCTAGTCTGATGAGCAGTCATTGATGAAAGTTGAGTACCAGTTTTGATCCAGTTAGGAATACATCTAAATTGTCGTACTTTCTATATCACATTTCACTATTTTGTAATTATAATAACATCTAGAATAACCAGTGAACCCTCTTCCTTCCTACTGGTATTTGGAAGAGCTATAAAGACCTCACTTTTTGCCCAGAACTTTGACAAGGATGACTGGCACTCCTTTCTTGCTTTGTGCTCGCCTCTGGATTTGTTTTCTTTACCATCTTTTAGCTTGTGCTTTTGTGTGTGTGTTTTTGTATTGCTTTTGGTTTTTAAATGTTTTAACTATTGTAAACCACTGGGAGCCCAGCAACATATAAATGTAATAATGTTAACTTAATAAGTAGAATGTTACTGGTTATTTTATCAACGATCTCCTAAATGAAGATGCAGCACACCAATAACATTGCCACGGTCTTTTTGAGGAAATCAAGCTCAGCATTGATTAATCCATGTTGAGTTTTACTTTCTGACATACTGTTCTCAGTTGCTACACACTGATTCTTTTTATCTGTTCTGGAACTTTCTTGGTCACTATATCAGGCTGATTGACGTACTATTCCCTGGATTCTTTTTTCCTCACACTTTTTACAAAAAGATAATGAAAATACTTGCCCAGATCTGAATAGTTTCTTCATTACAACATAAATATTTCAGCCAGATTACTACATCAATAAGAATAGAGCTGGAAGGGACCTTGGAGGTCTTCTAGTCCAACTCCCTGTTCAAGCAGGAGACCCAATACCATTTCAGACAAGTGACTGTCCAGTCTCTTCTTAAAAACATCCAGTGATAAAGCACTCACAACTTCTGATGGCAAGCTGTTCCACTAGTTAATTGTTCTCCCTGTTAGGAAGTTTCTCTTTAATTCTCTCCTTGATTAGTTTCCATCCATTGTTTCTTGTCCTCTGGTGCTTTGGAAAACAAGTTGACCCTCCTCTCCTCTTTGTGGCAACCTCTCAAGTACTGGAATACCACTATCATGTCCCCTGTAGTCTTCTTTTCTCTAGACTAGCCAAACCCAAATCCTGCAACTGCTCATGATTTAGTCTCCAGGCATTTAATCATCATAGTTGCTCTTCTTTACTTTTTACTTTTTCCAAACTCTCAACATCTTTTTTGTAACCTGGTAACCAAAACAGGTGTGGCTTTACTAAGGCTTTATAAAGCGGTCCCAATTTTTTTAATTAATTAATTAATTGATTAATTTAGTCAATTGCTTACAAGATAATAGGTATAAGTAAAAACATAGTTATGAATCCATGAATACATATAAGAAAAATAAAAAAATAAAAGAAAAGAAACAATAGGACAGGGACGGTAGTCACGTTGGTGCGCTTATGCACGCCCCCTACAGATTTTTTATTCTATGCCTCTGTTTATATGACTTGTGTTAGGATTTATAAGGATTGTGTTAGCTTTTTGGCTGCTGCTGCACATTGCTGACTCATATTTAAGTGATCATCCACTTGGACTCCAAGGTCCCTCTCACAGTTACTGTTTGTGATCCAGGTTTTGCCTAATCTGTACTTGTACTTTTGGTTTTTCCTGCCAAGGTGTAAAACCTTGTTTTTTTCCACATTAAATTTCATTTAATTGGATGTTCATATCTGTCAAGATCTTTTTGGATCCTGACCTTGCCTTCTGGGGTGTTGGTTATTCCTGCCAGCTCAGTGTCATGTGCAAATTTGATGAGTTCCCCTTCTATTCCCTCCTCTGAGTCATTTATGAAGATACTGAAGAGGCCTAAGATGGCACCTTAGTTATAACTTTATTTGTTTTTAGATGGTTGCAGATATGTTTTTTGATTATCTTTCCCATTATCTTTCCAGATATTGATATTAAACTGATTGACCTGTAATTTCCTGGGTCTGTTCCCCGCTCTTTTTTTTAGATGAGAAACACATCAGCTCTTTTCCAATCCTCCGGTAACTCTCTGATATTCTTGGATTTTTGAAAGATATTGTACGTATAGTGGTTCTGAGGAAATATTTGCCATCTCCTTCAGAACTCTGGGATGTAAACCATCAGTTCCCGGTGATTTATATTGTCAAGATCAGCTAGGTGTTCTCTAACCATTTTTTTGCTTTAATTTTTATTTCTACTCTGTTTTTTACAGTTAGGTTTTTGGTAGGTTGGACTATAGGGTTTTTTTGTGTGAAGACTGATACAAGGAATGAGTTCAGAAGTTCTGTTTTCTCTCTGTTGCCTGTACTTCCTTGCTCATTTCTCTGTTAACTGGGCCTACTGTTTCCTTGACTTTTTTCTTATTATTTATGTGTTGAAAGAAACTGTTTTTATTATGTTTGACTTTTGTTGCAAGTCTTTTTCATTCTGAGCCTTTGCTTTCCTGACTTCATCTTTGCAGATTCAGGCTGTCTGCTGATACTGTGCCTTACTTAATGTGTCTTTCTTTCCATTTTTTGTACTTGTCCTTTTTGTCTTTTAATTTAACAGATAGATCTTTGTGCAACCATTTCTTGTTTTTCTTTGTCAGAGGTATCATCTTAGACTGGGCTTTTATGGTCATATTTTTCAGAGTTTCCCATTCTTGAATTGTTTTTCCCATTAGGATTTTCATCCATGGAATTTTTCTTAGGCTCTAGCTGAATTTGTTAAAATCAACTCTTTTAAAGTTTACATTGGCTGGTGTATGTTCTATTGTTTCTATTTGAATTATATTGAATTCCAATATTTTTTTATTTATTTGATTTGATTTATCAATCGCTTACAAGGTAATAGGTATAAGTATATACATAGTTATGAATACATGAAATGGGTACATATAAGAAAAATAAAAGAAACAATAGGACAGGGATGGTAGGCACGTTGGTGCGCTTATGCATGCCCCCTTTCTGTTACCAGTTCTCCAAAACTGGTCAGCATCTGCTGAATACCATCTCTGGTTGGAAATATAGATGAAAACACCACAACGATTCCTTTAATACCCAAATATGCAAATATACAGACTGCACTTTTAAAATTTAAAATTTCAATTTCAAGCATTGATTCTGCACTGTATTTTTTCTACGTAATTGTTTGATGTAACACGTACCCTTTATTTGATGACATGAGGCAACATACTGTAGGATTTAATTACTTTTATCATTTTTTTTATCATCTATTAGCATTTTACTGTTTGTATTAAGCAATTATTCCATTGACTCTTTTCTTTTTTTTAAAAAAAATCCATATTTTAAAGTCCAAATGATACATTTGGGTGCATTTGTCTCCAAATGAAAGAATTCAGTATTGCACAGTCAGTTTTATCTAGGTTTTCAGCTGTTTCTACTCTTTCAGTCAATATCATCTGTAATTTTTTATATCACGTCAAGGACTTTACACATTGATGCTGTAAAGTTATACATTTTTTCAATTCACTGAAGGAGGAAGTGGTCAATAAGGAAAGTCAAGAATTTACTGGAAAGCAAACCAATATATTTCACTGTGATTTTTTTTGTTTTTGCAGTAAAACCTTTTTACTTTTAAAAGTTACCTCTCTTACTTTTCCTTTAGCCTCTTTTCCCCAGGAAGAACTATGAATGTCTAACTAGCTGTGAATTCCTGAAATACATCCAGTCAGTGAAGCAAGGAGACTGCCCAGCACCTGAGAAGGCCAGTGGCTTTGCAGCTGCCTGTGTTGAAAGTTGTGAGGCTGACAACGAATGCTCTGGGGTGAAAAAGTGCTGTTCCAATGGATGTGGACATACATGTCAAGTGCCCAAAAATCTTTATAAAGGTAGGGTTTATTATTAGAAGTGACTAGAGAAAAAGTGTGTGTCTACACTCTACTTCTTTTAAGTATACCAACATTCCCACACTGCTCTTATGTTGTGATGACTAGGGGTAATCATAATATGGAGACCAAGTCAAGCCAAGGTTAGATTTTAATTGAAAACAAAATTCAGGTCTGATACCGGTTAAAAATTCAAGTGAGGTGTGTATAATAGTTTGTATTAACAATTAGCATTGTGATAAAGTTGTATTAAATCAGGTATGGAGAATTCATCCTTGGATGCTGAAACACTTAATCATTTTTAAAAATATGCTTAATGTATAGAAGTGAAGAATTACTGTAGATTTACAATTGCTCATATTTTCTCAACAGGTTCTGTAGGTTGCTGTTTGATTATTAAACAAGTATGACTTGTTTATATGTACACCCAAATGTTACTCCTACATTTTCCTTTTGTGATATTTAGGATTAAAATTTAAAAAAATCTGTTTCAGCAACAGAAGTGAATGTTATTCAAACATCTTTGTGTCAAAGCAACATGTTTTATAGTTTCATTGCCAATGGGATGAGACTGTGAAGATGTTATGTGTCTTTTTTGACAAATGGCCACAATATGGCTTCAAGAAGGCAAAGCTCCCCTCAAGCAAATATTGCCTGAAGAGTAAAGAGGTTCAAAATTGTGCCAAAAATGTTTATTCTTTATAGAATATAACTCCTAGACTTTCTTAAGTAATAAAGCCATAAAACCAAACTGATATAAGAACTATATAATACCTACAGTTCATAAATTTCTTCATTTAAAAGAATTAAATGGTTATAAATTTAAAAATAAAATTTAATTGACATCATAGACAATAGAATACTGAATTTACTGTATATTTCAAAGAAGTAGCTCACTGAATAATAACATCTTATGTGTGGTTAATTTAATCAGTTAAATAAATTAATTTGAATTGAAGACCCAGAAAGATATCTGAAATCAAGATCTCATTCCTCTTCTTTGATTTAGTGGAAATAGGTCACTCCATAATTAATGACCACTTATATGATCATTTTACTATAGTAGATTGAATGATTTGATTGAAACCCCTCCCCCCCAACAATAGCTAAACAAAAAAACATGAAGAAGGGAGAGTTCCGGGTGGAGAAAATTGTGGAGATTGATGGCTGAGTGACAACCCCAGATGCAGTAGAACATATCCAGACAAGGAGAAACTGTGTGATCACTCACTTGTCATTCAGAAAATAGCTTCATCATAAGAAAACATGTAGAATCCAGAACGGCCCTACTGACTTGTAAATAGATTCTGCATGTCTGTTGATGACTGATTTGTCTGAATGCCAATCTTCTAGGAATTCCCTAGCATTTTGTATTTAGCTTGGTCTAGGATGCTCACTGTTGCCCAGTTGAAACTATGGTTGGACCTGTCCATGTGTTATGAGATTAGAGTTTTCATCATGTCTTTTAACTGCTAGTTGGTGTTCATGGATGTGCTATTCTACCTGTATGCTTTATTAGTAGCTGTTACAGTCCTTACATTGTACGTGACAGATGACTACTCTTTTTCCTTCTTGGGCTACTGGCCTTTTGATGTTTTGGATAATTTTAGATCGTTTGTGTTATGGTAATGCTGTATGATTGTAATAGTCTGATGTTTCTGAGATGTTTTTGATGTATACTAATTTTATATTTTTCATTGCTTGTATTGGTTGTACTGTAATGGGTTGTCTGGTCAGATACTTTTTAATAAAATTGTGTGAGTAATTGTGTGTTGGAAGATGTCATATAGACAGTGTGTTTCCTTTTTCCTGGTGTTCTGGATTGCTGCAGTATATTTATATTCCTCTGAGTATTTTTTTTATACAGCTCCTTTTGTGGAGGCTGGGTTATTATTTTGGTAATGAGCACTTAGTAGGGTCATTCTTGGTAGACTTGTATTTCTAGTTTGCTGTAATTTCCTCTGCTGGTATAGATACCCAGGAAGGATAGTGGATTATTTTCCCATTCTCTTGTGAATGTTATTCATTTGAAGACATTGTCACTTCATATATTTTCTCTTATTGTTTCTTTATTATGACATAATGAATCCATGCTTTTGATTGTATGAATGTTCTATAGTTTCTACACCCTGAATTACAGTCTCTGCTCTCTGAGAATGGTGATCCCATAGGTAAGGATTTGCTTGTGTGTGTACCTGTTTATTAAACTCAAAGTAGGTAGTGAAGCAGAGGTTGATTATGTATATGTATCTATGTATATAGTCCATGATTCTGATATTTTGATCTTAGTGTATTTGCCTATCTCAGATGTGCCATATAATACACATGGATTATTTTACTATTTCTGGTTTTATGGATATAAAGAGTAGTGTGACATTGAATGAAACCATAATGATTCCTGGCTTGGTATTCCCTGATACTGGCATTCTATTGGTCATCTGCAGCAGCTTCTTTGGAGACAGTTTGAATCCTAGACCATGAAACAATAATTATTTGAAAAATTATCATGAACACTATTTATTAATCTCGAAACTTATGAATTTCTACCCATATTTCTGAGGGATTAAATAAAATGTGGAACCTAAACTTGGCATGTCAAGTAATTTTTTCAGATATGTCTCCAGTATAAGATGAAAAAATATACATTCATCATTAAAGGTCAAATTCTTTGGGTTTCAGGAGACTGATGTTGACTGGGAGATTCTGGGAGTTGAAGTCCACCCCTCTTAAAGTTAGCAAGGTTGAGAAACCCTACTCTACTGCATGACACCCATCTGCACACAATTACAGCCACCAGCGGTTAGTTGGTGTTGTTGGAGTTAGTTCCAATCAAGTGAATCCTACTGACCATAATGCAAAGCAGATGGAAAGTTTCTTAGAATGGAGGCTTTAGGATTATTACACATAATAATAACAATTTTTTTATTGAGAAGCTGCATAGTTCCTCTTAAGACTAATATAAACATAAATTTATTTGCTTCCAATATTTTTTATTCTTGACAATTTTAGAGTTCTCCATTATTTGTTAGATAAAATCCTAGATTTATAGAAAAGTGATTTAACAAGAAAAGTGTGCAGGCTGGCAAAAATAAAAGTCTGATTTATTCTGGGGATGATTTAAGTGGCACAAACAATTGTAACAAGTCCAAAACACAAAGCAAAACATAACTCTAGCAATTGTAGCACATCCGTTTCTTCAAGAAACAGTTTTCTTAGATTTAAGTTTGGAGAAAATGTCATGTCCTAGAAAGAAATATTACTTCTGATTAAATGTTCATATATGCCACATTTAAAGTCTTACCAGTTTTTTCGAAATATCGAATAAACTTGTGGAAGCATTAGAAATAAACTTGAAATAGTTTTACTGTTTTCACTGGGACCCCATATTTATTATAATGAATCAGTTAAGTCATATATAACAATTAATTTCTGCCTATAAGGAAGCATCACACGTATTACATTTCTTATAAAATTATAGGATAATTTTTAATTCTTTATATGACAGATCTTCTAATTTTACCCAAAGTCTCAAGCTGGCCATGTTTTCCCATGTAAACTCTTCTGGATATTGAATTAGTTGAAAAAAGTATCAGCACCTGAAAACAGGAATAGGAACCACTTCTGTAATATTATACTATCTATTACAACTACTGAATCATAGAAATGGTGGCTTATCTCCATAATACATTCACAGTACAGCTGATAAGTATTTTCAGTATTAAAGATAGCATAGACATATTTTAAAACAATAAAACAAGCAAAAGTGAGAGTAGGTATTCTATTTATATGATATAGTCTTGCTTCTCCAAATCAAATAGTTGTGAACACAATTTCTTTTTATGGATATTATGTATTTTAGGTGTTCCTTTAAAACCCAGAAAGGAATTAAAATTTAGTGAACTTCAGTCTGGACAGCTAGAAATTAAATGGTCTTCAAAATTCAATATCTCCATTGAACCTGTGCTCTATGTGGTACAAAGAAGATGGAATTATGGGATTCATCCCAGTGAAGATGATGCAACAAGTTGGCAAACTGTAGCACAGGTCAGTATTTTTAATAGAATCCTATTACCTTTAAGATTTTCCTTAATATAATTATTTTTAATCAGATATTAAATATTTTAGGCTGGTATTAATTGCCATTATCAAACATTAAACATACCCAGGACCTTCCTTAGTGAAGTATGGAGTTCTCCCTTTGAAGTATATAATTTTAAGTGTTATTGCTATTGCTATCATGCCTAATTTGAAAATAAGTCATAGCAGTTTTCAGTCTGTAACTTGCCAAGTATGTGGAGCAACACATATAAGTGGGTCATCTCTTGTTCTGGTAAAAACATACCACATAATTCTGTGCTTTGGACTTGAAAAAGATACTACCAGTCTTCCCCATTTGGGCCATTGTTGCATATGTTATAGACATATCTGTTTTATTCCGGGAACAGAATGGAGGCATTTCCTGCATGCACCTGTTTTTTTAAACTCCGATTTGGAACAGGGTTTAATAATGTAAACTTTTTACAGCAAGAACAGAATATAAATGTCATTTTCTGTGGTCTTCAGTTTAGGGGGATGTCTTAAAGAGAAGACTTGGGCTTGTTTGCATGCTGACTTGTAACAGTAAGATGTCCAAGATTGTGTGTGTGTGTGTATAAAACTCACAGACACACAAACACACACACACACTATATGTATATATGTAATATTCAAACTAACTGTTTCTACATAATGCTGTGGGATGGATTCCAGAAGCATTTACATTAGGAAAAAAAAGAAAGGGTTGATACATGTTGATATTGCATATGAGATTGCTCTGCTCATCACTATACAAAGAAATGTAACTGGTAAGATGTATGTATAAAATGGTATGGTGTGAAAGAATGCATAAAAGACGATGCATGCACATCTAGTATGGATTGCATCTGTGAAAAATACCAGGTTCAACCTCTAGTAATTTCAGATGTTTTTATTTTAATACGGTCAGACAAGTTTTTTGGGTTGGATCCTGAAGACTTATGGATGGGTGAAGTAGATGGTTTGAAAAATCTTACCTAGTCCAATTTTTATTTCATGAAAAATAGAAAAAGGAATTCTTCTTTCAATAAGCAAAGCATAAAAGTTCCACTGATGGAGGTCACAAAAATAATAAATGTGTATGTTAACTGGATTATATTTTGCAGATCACAGATGAGAGATTACAACTGACTGACATCAGACCTAGCAGGTGGTACCAGTTTAGAGTGGCAGCCATAAATGTGCATGGAACAAGAGGTTTTACAGCTCCCAGCAAACACTTTCGCTCCTCAAAAGGTTTGCTATTAATGTTCTTCATTGCACAGTCACCTTTGGCTAAATCATTATATGCGATCAGCAGAAGATTTAAACAAATAACACAAATAACTCTAAAGACAAATAATTTTGTTTTTTGAAGTAATAGAATTCAAGGTTCTATTAATGCTTTGTGCTGCAAGTTCTCTGAATTAATTAGCTTCCCTTTTACAATACAAAACACCTTAGCAGTAATAATAAAGGCTATTTACTTCAATGTGACACACTGAAACATAAAAATAAAGTTTTGCTAGATTGGACAATGCTTGCCTATTAACAATGGAAATGTTAAGCTTGAAGCATATTCATGCTGCTGTGTTATTGTATCCATTACATATTTTATTTATGTATTTCCTTTCAATTATGCAGATTGTGGAAATATGATTTTTCTTTTTGAGCATCACATTTCAGTAGTTCTGAAAAAAATATTATAACAGATTTCCTTTCTTTGTTCCTGAGGTTTGACTTTTATTATTTTATCAATCTATAAACAAATAAATACAGTAAATAAAAATAAGAATAGGAAATTAAGAGAAGGAGAAACAGAAGGAAAAAATGAGGTATTTCCAACTCTTTTTAGCACAGTACTAAATGTTGTTATCATAACATTCTAGCCTCAACATTTTACCTTTATACATTAGTATATAACTAGCCATATCAATAACAACAAATCTATCCAATTGGCAAAACCAAAGTCAAAGTTTCATTTTTTTTTCAGCACAAGCACAAAATCTGGAAATGATATCTAAATAAAAAACATACTTAAATATATCTCTTTGAATAAAACAATCAATCTAACTATTTATGTTTTATCCTCCTTGCTATGGAAATAATATGTATTTCTATTTGCACATAATAATCTTTATAAACTATCACCATTTATATAAATAAAATTCACTGTATTCTTTCAGATTCTTTAACCTCATGGAAAATACTTTTTTTCATCCATTTTAAAACACTGAACTTTCTTTAGAAACTTTTCTAAAATCAAAACTTTCTAATACATCTTTTTTAAACTTCCTCTTAACATATATAAAATTCACTTTCAGACAAATAAAATTCCAATTAACTCATTAAATTTAGATCATTCCGTCCAAGTTACCCTCATAGAATAATTTCTCTTCTTTTCTTTAAGCTAATACATCTTTTTAAAACTTTCTCTTAGCATAGATACTTTCAAATACACTTTAAATAATATTTTACAAACTTTAGGAATTAGTTATTATTATATATAGGGAAAATACAGTTTCAAACCTTAGATTAAGACTTTCAATTAAAAATATCAGACTGACAAAAATCCATCCTAATTCCAATTGACTCATTAAGTTTTAAGTAACTCCTTTCAGCTTGTCTTCATGGAATAAAATCTGAAAGAATTCCCTTCTGAAGAATCTGAACAAATCTGTTTCAGTCCTGCTCAAAAGATGGTTGTCCTGGTTCAGAGGGCCATCAGTGTCATTTGTATATCTCTACCCCAGCCATTAAGAGAAGTGATCACGATTCCATCCTAATGCCCAGTGAAGATCTTCTATGGCTTCTGAATCTTTGTACAAGCAATGGCAATACCAAATTTCCACTCCAGATTTGGAACAGAATCTAGGTCTCCCCCTGGATTTGCAGCTTCTGTTCAAAGAGTAGGTGGCAGCAGTGGTGGCAGGTTCTTTGCACATTTTGTCTTGTCCACCAGTTGTGGCCATTCCAGGACTTGGAAACCTTGCCTTTTGTCACTCATGCTCTTCTCACTATGGAAATGGCCTTGAAAACTATCCTGAAGGTGCCCAGAATTTAATGGTGTGGATAGTTAAGGAAACTACCTCCTTGTATCACTGTTACACTGCAAAGTATACTAGCTCTCAATAGGCTTTGAGATGTTATTCACGCTGTTGGTTATCAGTTTTAAAGTCCTATATTGCTTTCTCCCAAGAACATGTCTCTGTCCCTTACATTGCCATATGAAGGGTAGTGGCAGACAGCATCCAATCTATAGTGAGCATATATAAATGTATCATGTGGTATGGTTTTAAGTAGCAATAGGTAAATATGTAACCTAAATTCCAGTGCTGCAATTTAAAGTGCAAACAATTAGCAGAACCCAAATGCTTATGTTCATAGAGAGTACAAATAAACACCAATGTTTATGGTACATATTGATAAGTGTGAAAAGTACTCTGATCATTACATTACCCCTTTTATCTTTTATTTGCTTGTTCCAGTATTTTTTGCCAACACATATGTTGTGAGGAGCTTCCTTGTGTTTCTTCTGCAGTCTGCTAACAGGGAACTCACTGGAAATATTTCCAATGAAGTATATATTATTGTTTCTATCTCCAAATGCTTTGTTTTTGCTTTTATTGAACGTTTTCCTCACAACACTCCTATTAACCTTTACCATCTCAAGGGATCTGGAAAGCATGGCTTTTTGTTGACTAACCCTAGGCTATGAAATTCTCTCCTTATACATAATAGGGCCCAACTCTGCTTGTCTTTAGAAAAGTCATCATGACCTGACTTCTCCCCTAGGCATCAGATTTCAGTTGAGTGGAGGCTCATTTTTGGTTGTTTAATTACAATTTTCAATTTTCAATTTTCATTTTATCTTTTAAATATTGGGTTTTTTTTAATGTAGTGTTATTATTATTTGTTGATTTGTTGTTGTATAATTCTCCGTAGAACTGCTGCGAGCATCCAGAGAGTGGGAGGTGCTTCAGTCTTCACTTCTCACAGGCTGAGCTGAAATTGAGGAACGCCCTCCTCCTCCACGTGGCTCCTCCATGCGTTCCTCCCAGTTTTAGCTCAGCCTTCGAGAAGCAGGCAGCTTTTTCTGATTCCTTGGCCGTTTCAGGTGATCGATGAAAGTTCGATCAGGTTTGATTCATTTTTTCTTTCCTCTCCCTGCAAGGCTAGTGCGATCCCAAATTTAGTTGGTGGAGCGATTTCGCTCCCAGGAGGGAAGTTAGGGGTTGGAGCCTTTCCCCCCCCCTTCTAGTCTATCCTCTGCCGTTCCAAGCGTGCTGGGCTCAGCCGCTTGGCCCTGCGCTGTATTTTAAAAGCGCAAATTGCGTCTTCCCCCCTAGAACGCCTCAGAGGAAGCAACGCTTCCTCTCCCAGCTCTTTCCTTCCTTTTTTTGAAATTGCGGTGGGCTGGTGCGCTTCTGAGCTGTGCGTTCTGAGCCGGGCGGCCATTTTGGGCACGCCTCGTGGCCGGCGCCATTTTGTTTTTCCTAACAAGTAAGGCCTTTTTTCCTTTACCTTGAGAGTGAGCTGCGAGGTCTTTTGTAGGCCCTTAGCGGGACCGTCAGACCGCGTGGAGCCTTTATTTTTACTATGAGAGCACTGTGGTCCTGTGCCCTGCTGTCTCTCTTAGTGTTAATATTGTTGGCTTTATTCCTTGACTCGCAGCTAGTTCAGAAGCGCAGGCACGTACTCTCCATGTTGTTGGGGGGCTGCCTATAGAGGCCTATCTCCTTTTTTCTTATCTTGCCTTTTCACACTTGCTTGGCCTCAGTGTTCATTTGGTCTATTTGGAATTATTATTATTATTACTATTGTTATTTGCAGTACCTTTTGGGGCTATTTGGTTTTCCTTACTTGAACCTAACCCCTTTTTTGTATTTAATAGCTAGTGTATATATTCAGAATTTTATTTTAATTGCTAGATTTGTTTTCTGTTTTTTTATTGGATAAGGTTTTTTTTTTTAAAAAAAATTATTTCAAAAAGGGGGACGTGACCCAATTTTAGGAAAACCGGTTTACGTTTGTAGGCCGAACTCCTAGGCGTGCCAACCGCCATTTTTCTTTCAATACCATGGCAGAGGCTAATCCTACTGGCTCTTCTCTGAAGGCCAAGTCTAAGACGCACTACCTTCGCAGAAGGGACAAGGATTCTTCCAGTGCTTCTCAAAGAGATGCCTTACGACGTCATAAGGCCCTAGAAAGGGAGTTTAGCAAGCGAGCTAAAGAGTCTCACTCTATAACATCTGCCTTCCCTTCTACCCCCCCCCCCCGCCGAGCCAACCATCTTCCTCTAGGGGCAGTACTTCCACCCGAGGCTGCCAGCCTTCCCGTGTACCAGAGGTGACATTTACGCCAACCGCTGCAGGTCTACGCTCTGAGGATCCTGCTCCAATTATTGTACCTGAGAACATCAGAGAATGGATGCAGTCTGCCATCCGTCAAGGTATAGCTGAAGGAATGCAGCAGCTCGCTAGACCGGATTCCCGAGGGAGGACTCCCGAGGCTGAGTCTTTATCCGAGATATCTCCTTCTGCACCAGCGTCACAGCATGGTCAGGTACCTCCTCACATGGATGTTCCATTCCCAGAGGGGGAGGATACCCAAGAAGAAGAGGGAGTGGGCCTTGAACCGTTCGGAGAGTACGAAGGTTCTGACAGAGGTTCCTTACAGTATTCGGAACCCTTTCTGGAGGGGGACCTAATGGAGGGAGAAATGTCAGAAGATGAGGGTCTTTCTCCTGAACAACCGGCTGTTGTGGGTCTTTTTAAACCCCATTTATTTAAGTCCTTGCTATTTAAGGCAAAGAACATTTCAGGTCTGGCCTCTCAGCCTCCTTCTGAACCCCCTCCATCGAGTCCAGAAGGTCCTGATGACCTTATGTTTAGACAGCCGACAGTGGCAGCAGACATTATTCCGGCCCCCCCAATCTTCTCAGATCTGGTAGCAAAGCAGTTGGCCTCGGTGGGTCCTTCTCCGGCCCCTTCTAGTCAGGACAAGAGGTTGTTTACCCTGGATTCGGATTTCTCAGCTATGTTAGATACCCCGGAAGTAGATGATCCAATTATAAGGCTTGCTTCTTCTTCCAATCCTACCGATGCAATAGAGGCACTGACACCGGAGGATAAGCGAGCGGAGATGGCGCTCCGGCGGGCTCACACCGCTGATGCCTGGGCTATCCGGTCGGCTACGGCCGCTTCCTTTTTCATCCGATCCTCCATCAGGTGGCTCAGACAGCTGAAGCAGCACATTTCCCCAGCTGATACCAGAGCCCATCAAGATATTGCAAAGATCACGGCAGCGGCGGAATTTGCAGCCGACGCTACCTTTCATTCGGTTAAATTCTCATCCCGAGCTATTTCTTCCCATGTTTCTGCCAGACGATTGCTTTGGCTTCGACACTGGCAGGCTGATATTAAAAATAAGTCTAAGTTGGCTTCAGCCCCCATAGTAAAAGGGAAATTATTCGGGCCCGCTCTGGAGCCATTACTCCTGGAGACCCGAAATAAGAAAAAGTTTCTGCCTTCACTTTTTCGTAGGCAGGAAGCCAGGAGTTCCCAGTCCTTTCGGAGGGGCTCCTTTCGTCCCTCCTTCCAGTCATCATTCTCTCCTAGATTTCAGGGCTCTCCCTCATTTTCGCCGTCCTACCAGGACCGGGGCGCCTAGGGAGACAGAGGCAAGAGAGGGGGCAGCTACAGAAGGTCCTTCAGGGGTTCCGGGAGTAGAACGGCCCGCCGGCCCAGGTAGCGTTGCAGGGTTTCTTTCTATAGGCGGCCGCCTCAGACATTTTGCAGACAAGTGGGAGGAATCCACCTCTGATACTTGGGTTATAGATTCAGTGCGCTTTGGCTTGACCCTGCAGTTTCTTTCTCCTCCCCCCGAACATTTCAGGGTTTCACCCATTTCTAGGAATCCTACTAAACGGGCTCTTATGACTTCTGCCATCAAACATCTCTCTGATATTAGGGCTATTCAACCTGTACCCCTCTCCCAAGAGGGAAGGGGTTTCTATTCACTTTTATTCTTGGTGCCTAAACATTCCGGGGGATGGAGACCCATTTTAGATCTTAAGAGGTTAAATCGTTTCATTGTACGCCATAAATTCAAAATGCAGACTCTGCAGTCGATTTTACATGGCATTAGAGAAGGAGACTGGCTTACCTCAATTGACCTTTCAGAGGCTTATCTCCATATTCCCATTCATCCCTCGTATTCTAAATATCTCAGATTTTGTTATAATAATCAGCATTTCCAGTATGTAGCCCTCCCCTTTGGTCTAGCCTCAGCCCCGAGATCTTTCACTAAAGTGTTGGCGGCTATTGCAGCTCACCTCAGACAAATTCCCATCCGGATCCACTGTTACCTTGATGATATCCTGGTTGTATCCCCTTCCCGACGATACTAGCGCTACCCTCTCGGTACTTCAGTCCCATGGGTTCTTAGTGAACTGGGAAAAGAGTCAGCTTACTCCTTCCACTAGTATATCTCATCTAGGGGCTGTGATTGACTCTGTTGAAGGAAGGGTCTTTCTCTCTCAGGAGAGACTTATTAGTATCCGCACCACTATCAGAGATATCCGGTGGACCGGGAAAGCATCGTTACTCAATTTATCCAAACTGCTAGAGAAGCTAGTTTCCTGTATTTCCATTATTCCATGGGCTCGCTTGCATTCCAGATCTTTGCAATGGTTCCTCCTGCCATATCAGCGTTCAGGAAGGAGCACGTCAAGGTTTATAGTGAAGGTCCCGCCAAAAGTTCTCGCCTCCCTCCTGTGGTGGATGCAACCATCTGTCAACAGAGGTCAGCTATTTCAGGAACCTCAAACGGTTGTTCTCACAACAGACGCAAGTCTTTCCGGATGGGGGGGCCATCTCCAGTCTCTCTCAGCACAGGGAGTTTGGAACCGTTCAGAGCGAAGTCGGAGTATCAACTGGTTGGAGCTTCGTGCAGTGTACCTGGCTCTGCGAACATTTCTTCATCGGGTAAGGGGGCGCCATGTCCTGGTCCTAACGGACAATACTACAACCAAGGCCCACATCAATCGGCAAGGGGGCACCCATTCCTCCCTTCTCATGAGAGAGGCCAAACGACTGTGTCGATGGGCAGAAGCACACCTCTTATCCATCAGAGCGGAGCACATTTCCGGGGCCTCCAACGTCCAAGCAGACTGGCTCAGCAGGGCGACACTGGATCAGGCAGAGTGGCGCCTACACCCACATCTGTTCAGAGAAGCAGCAGTCAGGTTCGGTCAGCCCCTAGTAGACCTTTTTGCGTCTCCGCTCAACGCGCAAACACCGAGGTTCTTCTCCCGTTATCCCTCCAGCGGAGCAGAGAATCACGATGCATTGCGTTGCCCGTGGCCTCCCGGGCTACTGTACGCCTTCCCTCCGCTTCCATTAATCCCCAGGGTGATTCGAAAATTGATAGCCGAGAAAGCAGAGATCCTCATGGTGGCACCTTATTGGCCCAGGAGGCCATGGTTTGCGGACCTCCGCAATCTGTCAGTATCTCCGCCATGGAGGATTCCGTTGGATCAGATTTCGCTGTCGCAAGGCCCGCTGCTCCATCCAGAGCCACAGTGGCTACAGTTGGCCGTTTGGAGGTTGAGCGGGAAAGGATGATTGAGGAAGGCTTATCAGCACAGGTCATTAACACCATTTTGGCAGCTAGAAGACCTTCTACCACTCGCATTTATGATGCAACCTGGAAAAGTTTCTGTAAATGGTGCCACAAATCATTCATCGACCCACGCTCTCCTTCAGTTGCACAGATCCTGGCCTTTTTACAAGATGGCTTAGATGGAGGTTTATCGCCTAACACCTTAAGGAGGCAGGTAGCGGCGCTCTCAACGGTGGTTGCTGGCGGTCCTTTCGGTCCCCTTTCCCACCATCCTCGAATTAAGGCCTTTCTTAAAGGGGCTTCTAATTTGCGCCCGTCAGTAGCGCATAGGTACCCGACATGGGATCTTAATAAAATTCTCCTGGCCTTGACTAGATCTCCTTTTGAGCCTCTCAGGGAGGCATCACTTCAATTTCTTACATTTAAAGCAGTTTTTCTGGTGGCTATTACTTCAGCTAGAAGGATATCTGAAATTGCAGCTCTATCCGTAAGAAAAGATCTGTGCATTTTTCATTCAGATCGGGTGGTTCTGAGACCAGACCCAGCATTTATGCCGAAGATTAATTCACCGTTCCACAGGGCGCAGGAGTTGGTCCTGCCTAATTTTTGCCCGAAGCCTCTGCACGAGCAAGAGAAGCAGTGGCACACCCTTGATGTTCGAAGGGCTTTGCGTATTTACATTTCTCGCACGCAGTCCATCAGGAAGACAGAGTCTCTCTTTTTGTCCTTTCAGCCAAAGACACTAGGCTGTAAGGTTTCTCCGTCCACGGTAGGCAGATGGATTAGGGCTACCATATCCAAAACCTATTTAGTTCAAGGTATTCCAGTTCCTAGTGGGGTTACCGCTCACTCCACCAGAAGTGCAGCTACCTCAGCAGCCTGGGCTACTCAGGCGTCTATTCTTGATATTTGCCGGGCGGCCATCTGGACTTCCCCATCTCCCTTTATAAGACATTATAAGATTGATGTTTACGCCTCAGCTGAAGCATCTTTTGGCAGGCGAGTTTTGCAGCAAGTGGTTAGAGATCCTGGGGAAGTTCCAATCCAGACGGACTCCCACCCGTAGGACACACTGGCTTTGGTATGTCCCACTCTCTGGATGCTCGCAGCAGTTCTACGGAGAATGGGCGTTGGTTCTTACCTGATCCGCCTCTTCTCGTGGAACTGCGTAGAGCATCCAGCCCCACCCTGTTGGTACATCTGTAAAGGGGGAAAAACCTGTTTCGGCCAATGATTTCTAATGTTGTAGTTCATGTTGTTTAATACTTAAGAATAGAGGGGGGTTTTTTGTCCTCTCATCTTCGATAAAACTGGGAGGAACGCATGGAGGAGCCACGTGGAGGAGGAGGGCGTTCCTCAATTTCAGCTCAGCCTGTGAGAAGTGAAGACTGAAGCACCTCCCACTCTCTGGATGCTCTACGCAGTTCCACGAGAAGAGGCGTATCAGGTAAGAACCAACGCCCATTTCCAGTCACATTGAATTTGGCAACCATATAAACCATTTGGGGCCTTAATGAGGCAAAGGGGCTTGTGTGAGTACATGAAATCGTAGGCTATGTCGTTATACATGCATATGTCCAGAAGGGTCTCCCAAGGTGAAAAAGCCATGACAAATACCCCAGACTAACACTGATAACATCTGCCAAACACATTGGACCAGTGTGATAGATTATGGACTATTCCTTTTTTTCAAGTTAATAAAATATACATGTATTTGTCTCCTGCATAAAATTACCCGGTTAATTTAGAGAAAATGTATTGTCTGACTGCAATCAAAGTATTATTTAATCCTATATATTTTTATTTGTAAGTATATTTCATTCCATTAAATGGGACTTATTATTAGGAACCTGTGTATGATATCAGCCTATATCTCCACCTTTAAGGAATTGCAATATTAATGCATTCAATATTATACTCAGACTATTTCCTAAATAAATATATTTATAGGAATTTAATATATATTGCAGGTGTTTGTTGAAAAGAAGGTGACTTTTTCAATGTTGATGTTGCTTAGCAAAATTACAAATATTATAATAACAGAAAGCTTTAGGAGCATTATTTTTATAACATCAAGAGAATGTTAAAAATAAAAATGCATACATAGGTCTACTTACATACAACTTAAGAGCTGGATTTAATCATACTGAATCTCAACAAAAATAAATATATGAAAGAGGTTGATATTATTTGCTTTTTGTTTACTTATTTGAATAAATATAAAGAATCTGACTCCTGTGAAGTTTGGCAGGCATAGCTACATGCTGAGCATTGTATGTAATGCTACAATGACTCCTGCCAGATATAATTTGTAGTTATTACTAGGCTAAGATTTCCTTTTCTATCTGATTCAAACAGCTTGGAAACTTCTCTTGAAAGTTAAAAATCATTCCTTCAAACAAATTTTTGGAGAATTAAGTGAATTACAGTCAGGACTCTGTTTTCAAAAGGGAGCAAGAATTAGTTTCCAGGTGATTCAGTTAAGATTTGTATGGCTGAAATGTATGATTGCTGTTGACATCAATCTGACCATAGAATATTTTTTACAATCTAAATGATTCTTTGTATATAATAGGCAGCCATAATAGTATAGCAGGAGATAAACATGAATATTTTGCCAACACAGATGAAAACCAGCATGTATTTATGCTTAGTGGGAGCATTCCCTCACCTTTGCTGGTGAGATCATCTACTGGAAGAATTGTACTCTGGAAACACTTCTACCACTATGATGAGAAGATTTTAAAAACCCAGATGAAGACCTTTGTGACACTGGATTCATGAAGCAAAAAGTCCTTCCTCTTAAGTCATTTTTGTAAGCCCCTCTACTTTCTAAGCCTTCACATACAGTATATACAAATGCTTGTATATGCAATATCAGGGTACCAGATCACTTAGAAGTATGTGAAGGATCCCTGTATAATGACAATTATACCTGGGGAGAGTGGGATCTGCATGATTTCAGCAATATAATTTAGAGAAGGGACTAGTAGTTGGTCCTCATGAATTGACTTGTACAGGTGAAGATATTGAAGCAGTATGGAAAAATACCAGAAAAGTATTAATATTGTTAGCAGAAGTTAGTTCACTTAAACTGCAAATCTTATTAGTAGAAGTTGCTTAATCCTATGTTGTAAGCTTTGGAATAATATAGAGAACTTGCTGAATATGAATATAAACATATTGACCTATGTACTAGATATTTTCCTGTAACAAACTGTATGGCGAGGGCGGGTATGGAAAGTGACAGATGGTGTAAGATACTACCATATATAGGGAATTGTGCAAGATGACCAACTCTAATTTACTTCTCCTTTCTCATAGTACTTATGTTATGGTACAGCTAGATAAAAGAAAACACCCTGGGCGAAGCTAGGGCTGTGTGCTAAATAAAAGTGACGCCTCGGGAGTAGCCCAGGGTTCAGAATTTGTCATGCTAATTCTCTGAACCATTTTGTGCAAATAAATCTGTGTTCTCCAACTCTTCGTGGTCTTGTGTCCTGAATTTGGAAGCAGGATCTGCTACAACATTTCTGGCAACCACAGCAGGACTGAAGGAGCCCTGAGGCTTACTGGAGGGTCCACCCCGGTGCCGATGCTTTGGTGAGTTGAAGGGAACTTCCCAGGCACCATCGGACCTTTGAATCCGAGGGAATCCCCAGTAACGCAGTGTTCTGGTGGTGGCAGTTGACACCTCCAAGAACCATTGGTGAAGGGTGGGGAGACCAGGATGTTTTCTATCTGGCCGGTGGAAGAAGAGCTTGCCAGAAAGCAAGTATTGTGTATGGGAAGCCATTCCTCCCTGTAAACAGGGACGGAGGAGAGGACTGATCACCCTTTCTTTAGGCAAAGGTGGGAGGATTGTCGGAAGTGGTTGAGGTGAAAGGCTACTGCGGTTCCCATCAGTGACTGTGAGTGTCCAGCACCTTGGGCCAGTAGAGAGTGAGAGATGTTTGCAGTTCCCATTGGAGACTGTGTGCACCTGGCTCCCTGGGTCGAACGTGAGTGAGTGGAAGAAATTCTTGGTGTTGTCCTGAGAAGAAGGATCCCTTACCTTTTTGTAACCCCTTCTCAAATTGTCTTGTCTAGTGCCATGGGAGGCTCATGGGAGGTGGAGAAAGTGTTCCACTTACCCCGTTGGGGTGCATGTTAAAGCATTTTAAGGTGGCATATGAATCCCAGAACTACGGTCTTACATGAAGTAGGCATAAATTGCGGGTCTTTTGTGAGAGGGAATGGCCAATGTTTGGAGTAGGTTGGCCCGATAAGGGCACTTTAGATCCCTCAATAGCAGTAAGGGTACATCAGATAGTGTTCCACCCCACGTTAGTGCATCCAGGCCAGGCTCCCTACATTGATTTACTACACCATCCTCCACCTTGACTTGATGGTTGTTGCAAGGTGCAACAATGTAGGCTCCTAATATCATGTACCTTGCCATCTCCTAAAGTCATGAAGACTGTCCCAGTCCTACCAAGCTGCCCAGAAGAACTGCCGCACCCACCGCCTTATGTACCCCCCCCCCAGAGATTGAGAAGAGCCTCCGAAGAAGAAGGATCCTTGGGATCCTCAGGATCAATGTGGCGGTTAGATCAGTTATCCCCCATGCTAAGAGGGCTTGGACATCGTACCTCCACCAGTGCCCCCCCAGACACCCTGGACTGATCAATCCAGGCTGGACCTTCACCTCAAAGTGCAAGTCTGCAGCTAGACCCTAAGGAGAAGACATGGGGCAGAACTGTTGATGAGGAGGAAGCGGAAGAACCAGTAGCAGCCAGAACAAGGGCAAAGACTGAACAGACGTTCTTAACTGCCCCCCTTAGGCAGATTGATCAATTAGTTGTGGACAAGGATGATCACTCTGTTACTGCTACTGCTCCCTTATTCCAGCATGTGCCCTTCACTGCCTCCGATCTATTTAATTGGAAACTCCATTATGATTCCTTTAGTGAAAAACCAACTGAAGTGGCGGACCTGGTAAAAACTATTGGAGATACACAAAACCCAACTTGGATGGATCTTCAACAAGTCATAGAAACCTTGTTTAACCCAGAAGATTAGGATTGCAGTGACCAAAATTCTGAAGCCTGATGCTATACAAGGAGGAAGCACCGAGGAATATGTTGAGGCGAATTTTCCCTCTAAGGATCCTAAGTGGAATCCGTACGAACATTTGTGATACATCCAAGACTATCAGAAATTGGTGGTGCGGGCAATCCGAGCAGCAGGAAAACCTTCAGTTAACATGTCCAAGCCTTCCTTGGTGTTTCAGGAGGCCACCGAGAGTCTGGAAGCATTTTATGCCCACCTCATTGAAGCCTGCCAAATGTATACTCCCATAGATACTGAACCCACAAATGCTGAATGCTTGCTTTGGCATTCATTTCCCAAAGCACTCCTGATATATGTTGAAAGTTGCAAAGACTTGAGGGAGCATTAGGAAAGCCTATGAGTGAACTTATGGAAGTGGCTCGGAAGGTATTTGTGAATAGGGAGTAAGAAGAAGAGAGGAAGAAAGACCAGAAGATGCAGCGAAAAGCCAAACTGATGGCTGCGGCCATGATGTGGACTCCGAGGGGAGGGGAGGCAGCAGAGGAAGGGGGGACAGACCAGGGTTAGGATGCAACCAGTGTGCTATATGTAAAAAGGAAGGCCACTGGTAGGGGGAATGCCCTAGATGAAATAAGGATGAGCATTTGGTCAGAAGGAGAGACAATTTTATGAAAGACCACCGAGGGGTTCTGAGGGGAAGCCGGGGAGGAAGGGGATGAAGAGAAGGTTTTCTGACAACCCCCTCCATTGGCCTGGCAGAAGTGGAGGAGTGGGACTGAGACCGACCGGGTTCAGCCCGCCTCCCAGAATCTGTGGTCAGCCTAAATGTAGGAGGCAAACCTGTCACCTTCCTTGTAGACACTGGAGCCACTCAGTCAGTCCTAACCCAGCCCCTAACACAACCCTCCCCTCACTCCATTAACATACAGGGAGCAACATACAGGGAAGTATTTTGCAGCGACCATTTCTAGAATCCTTGGTTTGCACCACAAAAAGGCAAACCATATCCCGTCAATTCCCGTATACATGCCAGACTGCCCCATCCCACTGCTGGGGAGAGATTCGTTATGTAAACTCTATGCCCAAATCTCTTTTGAGGAGGATGATACAATGCAACTGAGATATGGGAAAGTTAAGATGGAGGTGCCTCAAGAAGAAGCATGGAGACTGATGATGGCTCTAGAAGTGGGGCAGGCTGATCTGTGGAGAGACTTTGGCGTGCCACACTTGTAGACGGAAGATAACCCTCCAGGCTTCGCAAGCCACCATCCTCCAATTATAGTGGAAGAACTCCCAATGAAAGTACTCATTCGTATTCAGCAGAGTGCATATCCTAGGCACATTGTCCAAGCTGTTCAGGAAGTGATAGACCTATATTTGACCCATCACATTTTGGTCCCTACTGAATCAAAATGGAATACTCCAATATTACCTATTCCTAAGGGTGAAGGTAAATTTAGGCCGGTCCAGGATCTCAGGGTCGTGAACGAAGCCACAGTAACAATACACCTGGTGGTGCCAAACCCCTATGTCATATTGGGATTGATCCCCCAGACCACTAAGTGGTTCTTTGTCATTGACCTAAAGGATGCCTTCATCACAATACCAGTCCATGAAAGGAGTCAGCATTTGTTTGCTTTTGAGTGGGAGAGCCCCTTGACAGGCTGAAAACAGCAGTATACCTGGACACAATTGATCCAGGGATTCAATAACTCACCCACCTTATTTGGGGTTGCCTTAGCAAAAGATTTGGAGGCCCTGACAACCCCCCCTCCAGATGTGGTACTGCAGTATGTTGATGACCTGCTAGTTACGGGACAGACGAAGGATGGGTGCTGGTAGAATACCTACAAATTGCTACTGCTCCTGCAAGGCCTGGAGTATAAGGCATCCAAGAAAAAAGCACAATTGGTCTCAGAAAGGACCAGATATCTGGGTTATGACATAGAGCAGGGGAAACGAACCTAAGGGCATGAATGCAAGGAAGCCATATGTCAGCTCCCCACACCTAAGAATAGGAGAGACTTGAGAGGCTTTCTAGGTGCTGCTGGCTTTTGTCGCATATGGATCCCCAACTTTAGTCTAATAGCCAAGCTCCTATATGAAGCCACCAAAGGACATGATAAAGAACCACTGAGGTGGGATACACAGGAAGTCAAAAGCTTCAATGCACTCAAAGAAGCCCTGCTCCAAGCCTCCAGCTTGGGTCTCCCCGATTCGGAAAATCCGTTTCAGTTGTTTGTGGATACAAAACAGAATGTCGCTGTGGGAGTTCTCACTCAGAAAATGGGCACATGACATTGCCCGGTGGCTTATCTCTCTAGGCAGGTTGACAATGTAGCAAAAGGATGGTCTGCCTGTCTCAAGGCTGTTGCTGGGACTGCGCTTTTAACACAGGAAGCAAGCAAATTAACTTTTGGTCAGGAACTAGACATTTATACTCCTCATGCCCTTAGAGCAGTCTTGGAAACAGAGGGCCATTTGTGGCTCACTAACCCACGAATGCTGAAATACCAAGGTTTGATAATGCATAACCCGATGATAAACATCATACAATCTAATTCATTAAATCCAGTTACATTGCTACCTGAACCAGATGTTGAAACCACACATGATTGTATTCAGACCATTAAGGAAACATATGCCAGCCACCTTGACATGACTGATGTACTGCCCCAGATTTCAATCTATACACAGATGGTACCAGTTGTGTTCAAGATGGAATCAGGCAAGCAGGGTGTGCAGTAGTCACTTTGAATGATGTCTGGGGAGCCCCTCCCTCCTGGCACAAGTGCCCAGCTGGCCAAACTACCCACGTTGACCAGAACCTTGGAACTTGCTAAAGAGAAATGTGTAAATATATATACAGACTCTAAATATGCCTTCCTCGCTGTACAAGTTCATGGTGCACTGTATAAGCAAAGGGGCCTTATTACGGCAGGGGGAAAGGATATCAAGTGTGGTTCCCAGATCTTATGCCTCCTGGACAGCGTGTGGGTATACTTCCAAGGGGCAGGATGCAAGCTTGGCACTGATTTTTTTTACTGCCTTTCTGAGGGGCATGTGACCTTTCCTTAAATCTGGGTGATTTCCTTAGAATATTTTGTGAAGTATCAGTTGGTATTTTTAAGTGGTGCAAATGGATCTAAGGATTGCTTTTCCTGGGTCTGCTTTTTCTGGAGAGCTTAAATGATCTCTCTGCTAAGGGGTTTCACTTTATGAGCAAGAGTTGGCTCTTTGATAGTTATCACTGCTTTTAACTATTTTTATTCCTCAAGGTGCTCTGGCACCCTGCCTGATTTGTTACTCCAGCTTGCAGGTATTTTTAATTTAATGATTGGTATTTAAGGCAGCTTTTTGCAAACAAAGAAGCTTTTTGTATTTTTGTACAGGTAATCCTTGTCTTACAACAGTTCATTTAGTGACCATTCAAAGTTACAATGGCACTGAAAAAAGTGACATGAGCATTGTTCACACTTATGACCGTTGTAGCATCCCCACTGCCATGAGAGGCCAGGTGTGGAGAAGTGCCCCGACATGAGTGATGTTGAGTTGGCCAAGCCCACCCAGTCACATGACCACCAAGCCACACCCCAACTAAGCCATGCCCACAGAACCGGCTGTTCAAAAAACTGAATTCCACCCCTGACCGGTTCCCTCCGGTTCTATAGAACTGGATGTTATGATTCTGCTCAGTTCAGAGAACCGGCAAATCATGCCCCTGGCTGGCCCTGTCGCTTCCCCTCCCAGCCACTTGCCTATGGTGAGGCTGATGATATGTTGCTGAAGCTGCCAGGTTTTAAGCCTGTAGCAAAAATCCCCCCACCCCACCCCATTTGGAAGATATTGAGTTTTGCTATTGCTGACATTGTCCTCCATGCTTCCTCAATGAGGTAGATCGAGTGGGAAGTGGCTGTTGTGTGTGTGTGTGTGTGAATTTAAGCCTCCTTCCTATAAAATCCATTCAGAAAATAAAGAAGCAGATATTGTTTAATTCTGCTTCAGCCCAGATTGCTGGGAGAGAAAGTAATTTAAAAGTATTATTTAATTGACTAATTCATTGGCTTCCTGGCATTTCTTGAAGCACTGAGTAGCTGGCTTGCCTTTTAAAATCCAGCGCTGAAGCCCAAGAGTGCTGGATTTCAAAATAAAAGCCAAGGAACTCAGTGTTACAAGGAGAAGTTCCAGGAAGCATTGATGGAGCTGAACCAGGCTTGGAAGCATTTTAAAGTAGCCTGGACCAAATATCCCTGGAGGGGGGGGGGGACTTTAATATCTTTAAAGCTGTGTCCTTGTGTTGAAGGGGCAGTTTATATTACATTTTACAGATTAATTAATCCACCAGTAGAAAATAGGTAACATCTATTTGAGGTCAATACATGCATTTAGTGAGGAGGAGGAGGACGAAATATTAAATCAGAGCCTTGGTACAAGGGGCAATCCAGTAGAAGTGCCTTGATGGTTCTGTTCAAGCAGAGACAGGAGTGTGGTAAGTATGGAATCTTACTAAACCAATTCATACAGAGATACAATGATCAGTATCTTTAAAGTTGGTAATTATTTCATGTTAGTGACTTGGAAGTAATCAAATGATCAGGTCTCATGCTGCCTGGGGAATTCTGGAAATTGAAGTCCACATGTCTTAAAGTTGCTAACCTTGAAAAACATCAGAAGTACAACTTCTTGTAAACCTGGGTTATTTTCCTGCATTTTGGGAATAAGGAAATTATCCTGTGTGCTTGGTGCAGAGATGCAACTGAAATTTAGTTAGATGCTAATTGGAAGGTTAAAGCCTTAGATACAGATAGTCTTTGACTTACAACTATTTGTTTAGCCTCCATTTAAAGTTACAACAGCACTGGAAAAAAGTGACTTCTATTCTCTCCCCTGCCAAGGGACGGACAGAGAGTGACAGAGGGAGGGAGGGAAAGAGAGAGAGTCCAAGAGAGAGAGAGAGAGAGAGAGGGAGGGAAAGAGAGAAACAAGAGACAGAGAAAGTGGGGGGAGAGAGACAAGAGACATAAACAGATAGAAAGAGATGGAGGGAGGGAAAGAGAGAGACAAGAGACAGAGAGATGAGAGAAAGAAAGAAAGAAAGAAAGAAAAAGGGAGAAAGAAAAGAGATGAAAAAGAGGGAGAAAGAGAGAGAGAGAGAGAGATACCTGTTTAAAAGAAAATAGAAAAATGGATCTTTGAGTTTTTGAAGTTGCAGATCACAGGTTAGGCAAACACCATGGTCATTAAATGAACCTTGTAGTTATTAAGCAAACACTGTGGTTGTTAAACAAGTCAATTTTCCCCAAAGGGCATTTTTAACCGGAAATCAGAAGGAATTGTTGGAAACTGGCAAAAAACATAGAAAACCTCAGTCACAAGACTATGTGGGGATGTTGTAACTGGTCGTGTGTTTGTGTGTGTGCATGGCTGTCAAAACAAGTAGCTCTGGTGAGATCAGCCGTATATTAGAACACTTGCTAAACAACTGGCCATTAAGCAAGGACCACTTATATTTGGTTTGCTAGTCACAGGACCAACAAGACACACCCAGCTAGTCACATGACCACCTAACCAACCACACCTACTCAGTCACATGACACCAAGCCACATCCACAAATTAGGCCACACCCACAGAACCGGTTGTTAAGGAATTTGAATCCCACCCCTGGTGTGCACTGAAATCCAATAAATTAAGTATGCTTTAAATCATTGTATTTATAGTTCCTTCAGCTCATATCTGTATATTTATGTCCAATTGGCTAAAGTTTAATGGGATTCAAGTATCTTTTCAATCCCTAAATAATATTTAGTTCATTATTTCAAGAATCTTAGAAAGCAGGGAGAACTTTGCTCTGCTCAAAGTTAACAGTGTAGGAATGCATAGGTTAAGATATTTGAAGGTAGAATGCATTCTATTTATACTGTGTCCTAGGAGAGTTTTGAGCACCTTTAGGAATATAACATTTGTGTTACGCAGAATGTTTGGGGCTATTTGTGATTCTGTTCATGAGTTCCTTTTATTTGTCTCACTTGAAGTAAAGGGTGAAGTAAGATGGTATATAACAGTAGTAGATCCTTAATTTTTTTTAATCTTTATCCCAATTTTTGTAACATCAGAGCAGCATATAAAATAAATCAGAAGAAGAGAGAGAAAATAAGAGAATATTTTCTAAATAATTTTGCTTAAAGATTATGAGCAATCTAAAGAAAAACTCTGACATGTTAAATTCTCTTCCTAAGTTACATATTTAAAAAGTGAAGATATTTGAAAAGAATTTTCTTTATAGACACATTTTTTGTAACAAATTATTTTCTTGTAGATTAATTGTTGCAATTACTGCAATTACAATTACAGCTGCAAGCAGTTGAACAATTTCTGATGCAAAATGTATTTTTCCCTTTGTCTGGTCTTATCCATTTTGTTCATTTATAATATTCTGTGCATGGTGAGCAGTTGCTTCCCATTGCTCTTTCTTGGAAGGGCACAGTGATGTTCAATGCTAATTACATTTTGGATTTCTTAATAGATTTTTGTGGCCAATTCTCACTTCAGTGTCTGTGGCATTTTAAAGTCTCAATTTGCATCCTAAAAAGGCTTAGTCCCTATTTTCTTTTTCTTTTTGTCCTCACTCCCACCCTTACCATTCCAGTGCCGATTCATTCCATCTTTCCTAATCTCCTATCATTGCATGCTATTGAACTCATTTGTGGCTGTTACCTTCAGAATGGGTTCTGCCTATCTGTGGGTTGATTGTGTTACTGCCATATTTAGAATTATCTTTAAATCTGCTGATGTTTTTTCCTTGTTTGTGGGTAGTAAGTTTTACAGTTACAGTTCCATAAGAAGGGAAGTATTACATTTAGTTTAATCTTAGGGATGTGCTATAGAGGACTAATGTACAGTACTGTATGGCAAATTTTGTCTTTCTTTTACTAGATAACCTGATGTGAATCGGTGACTATTGATAAAAGGGAATTCAGTTCTCTATTCATTTACAGAATGAATATGAATGAATTATTTAATAGTATAGCATCATGAGACAATACAAACAAAATTCTGTAATATTGTTTACAACCAAATGGGATTATATTTGCAATAATACAAATTATGTGCATGGCACATGCTTACATGATAATTGCTGTATACATTTTGGAGCTATGCTTCCTGAATTTTTTAAATGCTGGATTGTAGTATTAATTTTTTAAAAAAGAACCTTCCATAAAGCACATTAAATGAAACTAACAACAATGATTTCATACTATATGTGTCAATGCTAAATGTAATTTCATGCTTATGCATAAATAGATACCCATTTCTAACACTCACATCTTTTTCCCTATTAGTATTTTTATATTGTTGTACATTTTTGGTGCCAGTTCTGACAGACAAACAGTATCACTTTGCTTATGCTATAAAATCTTAGAATGTTTATGGATGGTATAAATTCTGCAGTTTAGATTTGCAGCTTTTTAAAAAGTGCAGTTAGTGATCTCACTGTAATTAGAAGAGAAACATTTTAATTTAAAGTGTTAAAAATATTTTACTTATAGCTAAACAGATGTTACATATATAATGATAAATGATTTCTCCATCTTTCCCCTGAATCACCTAGATTGCAGAGTGAATTCATTTATTCTTTTGTTCTCTTTCACTACTTTAGCACAGACCATTAACATTCCTCTAGATGTGATATATTTTACTTTTTAAAGGTTGTGATGGTAATAGTACTTAAATTTTACTTTTTAAAGGTTGTGATGGTAAAGTACTTTTTAAAGGTTGTGATGGTAATAGTACTTAGAAAGATCAAGGTTGTGTGAGCTAATAGGATGGGCACACACCTCTGCTTTCCATCAGTCCTGCTTCTTCACAGGTTGATTCATGTAAATACCTTTACAACTGGGTTAACTGTGAACAGTTTTGATGTATCTACATTAATGGTGTCATACTCGTGTCATCACAGCATCATCACATGACATTTTGTGACTTTTCCCCTTCGCTAAACTGGGTGTGGGTGTGGCCAGCATGTGACGCATCTAGCCCACAGGCCACAAATTTGACAGCCCCATCTACATAATCCTCCTTGATTTCTTCCCTATCACCTGTGTTTAGGTTCAAGTTCAATTAAGGAAGCTTCTAGATATCTGCCACTTGTTATATAATATGCCTAATATTTTAGCACCAAAATGAAACAAAAAAAGAATCAGAGTTGAGTTATTGTTGCATTTTCTATATTCACTCAGCTGTACTTGCTGTGCGTAAATCTTAATCAGCTGAATCAGTGGATGAAGGAAATCTTTAGATTAATGTGTTTTAGACTAGCCAAATGTGCTGAAAGAAATAATAATCTTTGCTTCAAATTAGACTTATTGGAGTAGGTGCTGGGACTCAAATATGCATCTTTAAAATTGTGTTCTGCACATAGCAATAGAAGTTTGGATCATACAACTGCATTAGACAAGATTTTTCTGTATGATACATATCCACAGCAATTATGTACTAGTTTTTTCCCCAGTTGATAATTTATTTGCTTTAGCTTCTGGGAAAGCTCTTTTTGGCATAGGCACTGACAGTTCAACTTTAATTTTGCAAATCACGTACCATAAGTTTTGATTTGAGAGGATTGGAAAAGGATGGTGGCATGTTAACCATAACATTTCTAGAACTCTGAGACAAAATTTAAGTCAGAAAATGAGCAGGAAGCTGTATGCTTACTGTTTTGTTTACATAAATATTCTTTTTGTTCTAGAGAATGAAAAAAGTTACTTTTTAATTATGTTTTTAAATAATGTAATTTGTATCTAATACTTGCGGCTTTGCTCCGCATTTGGAAGGCTTCTCACTGGGTGGTCGAATGCATCAAGAAAGACACCAGGCTGGTTCTATCTCGGGTGAGCTGCCCCGATCACAAGCTCAGGAAGCTCTTTTATTAAAAACACACAGTAATACGTCACAAGCGGTGAACTCTATCCAATCATTATGTTACATGAGCAGAAATGTTAGTGGACACATAGTAGCTTCCAATCACAGTGTTATGGTCAGCTTAGAGGGTACAAGGTAGCAAATCAGTACCTGTATTCCAGTTACCCTGGTGACGTATTGCTGATTGATGTTCTTTGTTCCTGGTACACGCTTTCAGCCTATGTGAGGCCTTGAGGCCTGGCATGTACTGAAACTGTTGAAGTTGATTCATTACTGCATCTCCTCTGTTTTAGTTTTATATGGAGGAAATTCTTCTGGATCTTCGTCACTGCCCATGCAAAAACTTGTGCAAGCGCACACATCAGGGTCTTCTGAGGGTATGACTTTGTACAGAGGTTCTTTTTCCCAGAGGGCATTAACCTGTGCAATGGCGTGCTTTTCAGCTAATAAGGACAGACTATTGGAGATAGTGCGAACAAAAATTGGTAACACACATAGAAGAATAACGCATCCTGTAGCAATCATACCTTTGAGAGCTACTATGGCTTGTAATCCTGGTAGTTTTGAGAACCAGGAACTAAAAATATTCTTAACATCAATACCTTGCCATACTTGATTAGGATTATAGGTTAATTGTCACATCTCAGTTGTTAATTGTGCTACGACTTTGCCAACTTTGTCAATTTGAAGACAACAATTCGTAAGATTGAACCTACCACACACCCCTCCTTCTTTGGCTAGTATGTAATCTAAAGCTAAACGATTTTGGTAGACAGCTGTGTATAATTGGTCTGTAGCAGTCGCTACAGTGTTTAGAGCCTTGTCTATTCGTTGATCTGCTAAATCTAAAACAGCTTGTAAATGAATAATTCTATTAATCATATATATGGGGGTTCTGTACCCCCAGGACCCGTCTTGGGCCCAAGTGGCAACGCTGTAGGTGCAGACAATTCGTTCTGAGGTCCAGGTATCCCCTTTATATTCTGATTGACAGGGGAAGCCTGCAAAGGCATTATCAGGGTCTCTTTTCTTGCGGGATAATGTATCATACACAGGGATGCCCAGTTCTTGCTTAATGGGGATCGGTAGGAGGAAAAAGGAAGGTCGTATCCACCCCAATACACATGATCCTTGCCAATGTTAGGAAGGGATGCTGGAAGAGATGGATAGGCTAGGTTACCACAAATCCAATAGATGTTATTTGGGGCTGTCCAAATTTGGGAAGATGTTGTGTCATTGAGATAAGGAAGGAGGGAGGTGTTGAATTGAGATAAGGAAGGAGGGAGGTGTCATTGAGATAAGGAAGGAGGGAGGTGTGGTGGTAGTAGGTGCAGTCCAAGTCTGGTAGGAGTTATCCCATGTACCTAAGCAAAGGAGGTGTCCTACTGGAGTGGACCCATTTTGGGAAAAGCAGTTTCTACCAATTAAGTTGGTGGTAATTGTCCAGATAAGTGGATCGGAAGCTGTTCTAGCTGTTATGTTTCCTACAGAAGACATGTTATTAAACAGTGATGGTAAGGCTTCTAAGGCTTGCCACGGCCATTGTTCTCCTGTGGTGGTTCCCCCACAGACAAAACAAGTGGTTATTCCAAGTTGTTTTGCAATTTTTTCTGCCATATCCATGAACATGTTTTTTGCAATAACACAGGTATCAGGGGCTTTTTCTAATTTCCTTAAATTATTATATACCGACCAGCCTAATGATGTTTCCTTACCTTCATATATTACTTCAGTTTTTATGGTAACGTAAGTGTTTGGATCTGTTCCTGTGCCATCAATCCCTATACCATAAGTATCCAAGGCAGGGTGTTGCCTGGAGATGGTGATTTCTACCTTATTGTCTGTGGTAGACCCTGATATTCATTTGAAATGTGATAGATGATTGCAGCCTGAGTACCCTCCCCGGTATAATCACAGACACAAGACCAACCTGAGCACTCAACGGAACTTCCACAAGGGATCCATTGGTTGGGGTTCCCTATGGCCCAGTTAATGGGCGTATGACACAAATATTTATGATTGTGGGCATGCATTGTTTTCCAGTCAGCTGACCTGCATGAATGTCCCCCTGGTTTAGAACAAGCAACACAAACATCAAAGATTAAAACAATTGGATTAGTACCATCCTTAAGCACGGTGGTGTGATTTAGGTAATCAAGTTTTCCCTCCCCCTCAGGATCAGATCTGCCAGAGGTTCTTGGAAGTCCTGCCCATAAGGTAACGTTGAGACGTACAGCCGTCTTGGGATCGTAGCAAATGGTTTTTGAGTTCATTTTGCATAGATGGTACATGGTCCCATTTTTTTGGCAAGTTTTTCCAGTAGGAAGGCACTTTTGTGGTTGTTGGGTATGGTAGATGAGAGTTAGTTGAATGGAGCCTGCTTGCGTGGTTTTGGTCAGGCAGGGGGCGCAGCCATCTGACGTGCTGGCAGGGTTCTGCGATCTCTTAACCCGATGTAGAAAGTTGGGGGGCTGAACAGGAATGTCAGGCTGATTCGTGAATTGTCTGTGATAACGACGAGGTGAACGGGGTCTGAGGACTGTCCAGGATTCCTAAATGTTGCATATGGAATCATAGAGGCGTTGACCGGAGCAGTAATAGGTGGTGGCAGTAGGGCGAAGTATGAGGAGTGTAGTCCGAGAAGGGAAGAAGCATTGCTGGAGATATGGAGCCATGGCTGAGGGAGTGTCGACCATCTGAGGTAGGGGGGAAAAATGTCCCCAGATGCGGTGCAGGTCAGCAGGAAGGGAGTACCTGGCGTGAAGTACGTCACTCGAGATGGAATGGAGATCTTGGAGGCATGTGCGACAAGAAGGAGGAAGAGGGTCGGCAAGGCAATGGGACGAATCATGTTGATATGTCTGCAGGTGGTGATTTTTCTACCTTGGGGTGGTATGGTCTGATGTGCCATCCAGGAACCCACAGGACACCATCTGGAAGCTGGATAGCTGCATAGCCACGACCCCAGGTGAGGAGAGCAGCAGGACCCTTCCAAGTAGGGTCTGGCAGTTGGCGGTAGTATACCTGTTGTTTGGGAGAATCAGGGGAAGGGGGGGGAGAAGAATGTCACTCTGCTGCCGTCGTAGCAGGGGTGCCGGAGAGATTGAGGAAGTTGAATGTATAAAGACAGAGATTAAGGGTGTCTTGCATTGCCGGGAGGCCAAGGGCTTTTTTCCCTTTGATCAAATGTCATTCTAACGCTGTTTTTAGCATTAGGTTGGCGCTCTCTACCAGGGCTTGTCCTTGACTGTTATAAGGGATTCCAAATTTGTGGGTAATTTGTCACTTAGCGCAAAATTCTGACATGGCTGTGCTAGTGTATGCGGGACCATTGTCTGTTTTTATTTCATTTGGGCATCCCAACGATGCAAAGGTGCGAATGCAATGGTTGATGACATGTTTGGAGGCTTCTCCTCTTCGCGGGGTTGCCATTATGAACCCTGAATAAGTATCAATTGTGACATGCAGATACTTCCAGGGGGCAAACGGAGGAAACTGAGTAACGTCCATCTGCCATATTTCACAGGCTTTCAACCCACGGGGATTTACCCCTAAAGGAATGGAATGGGCTTGTTGACTGCAGGTGGGGCACTGCTGTCTAATGGCTGAGGCTTTGGCCATAGTGAGGTTGAAATGTTTCATGAGAGCTTTAGTGTTTTGATGGAAGTATGAATGGCTCTCCCAAGGAGTCAATGTGTGTGAGGTCATGATGCTTGCAGCCGCTTGACCAGCCACATCATTGCTTTCCTGGAGAATTCCCGGGAAGGGTTGGTGGCTTCGAATGTGTGCTACAAAGAGAGGGTGCTGACGCTGTGCAACAAGGTGTTGCAATGTAACAAAAAGAGAGAGAAGGTTTTTATCAATAGCAGGAGAGAGATAAGAATCATGAATAGTAGAGACTATTTGGGTAATATATAGGCTGTCTAAGATCAAGTTGAGGGGTTCTTTAAAATTCTGGAGGACTAATATGGTTGCAGCAAGCTCAGCCCTTTGTGGTGATGTTTGCACAGGGGTGGTTTTAGTGTGCCACACCCCATTCCTTTGCCAAGCGCATGCCCCTCGTTCCCTACTGCCATCAGCAAATATAGTCAAGGCGTTGACCAAAGGCCTTTTGCTGATGGGAGAGGAGAAAGAAATGGGTATTGTCCGAATGATTTGAAAATGTGGATCAGCGGGCGGGTGGCAGGAAACTAGTCCAGGCCAGTCAGCTAAGACAAACTGAATTTCTTGGGAGTTTTGGAATAGGGATTCCCATATTTGTAGCGAAAAAGGGATTAAAAATGTGGAGACATCTATTCCCATAAGTAATTTTGCACGACTGCTGCCTTTTGTGATCAATTGAGCCAATTGAGCTGATTTGGAAGTGATGGAGCATCGTGGCATATGGGAAAGATGGATCCACTCTATGATGTGGAGTTTTTGGTCCTTTTGAGTTACTGCTGTGGTCATAAGCCTCGGGGTGGCTAAAATGACCATATCTAGAGGAGTATTGGCAGCAGCTCTATTTACGCATACCTTTCGGATATTCTCTTCTATTAGAGTTATTGCTTGAAGCTGAGGTTGCTGCAAGGATATTATGTCAGCAGGCTTTTTCCCCCAGGTAAGGGCTTCAAACAATGGAGAAACAATATCAGTGGTTAAAGACAGGAAAGGTCGAGCCCAGTTAATGGTACCCAAATATTGCTGAAGTTGAACCAGGGTGGGTTGAGAAGGCAGAGACAGAGAGGGAAGTGAAGGATAGGCAGTAGCAGAAAGCATTTTATAGCCCAGATATGTGTATAGAGTTAGTACTTGCACCTTTTCAGGTGCTATGTGCAAGCCTCCTTTTGCAAGAACGGCTTTCAGGAAGGAAAATGAAGTGAACACCGTACCCGGTGGCCCAGGAGCTGCAACAAGGATATCGTCCATGTAAGAAATTGTGGAAAAGCAGAACGATAGGGTAGCAAGACATTATTGACATAGTGTTGACGCGTGGTGGGGCGATTGAGCATACCTTGACGTAGGACTTTACACTGAAAGCGGGAGGAGGGAGAGGAGTTGTTTAAGCGAGTTAATGTAAAAGCGAATAAGGCACGATCTTGTTCATGCAGAGGGATAGAAAAGAAGCAGTCCTTTAAATCAATGACCATGAGATCAAATTTTTCAGGGGTGATGTTGGGATTTGGAAGACCACATTGTGACGCCCCCATTGGCTTTATAATTGCATTCACAGCTCTTAAATCATGCAATAGCCTCCATTTTCCTGACTTTTTCTTTATGACAAAAATGGGGGTGTTATATGGGCTGACAGATGGTTCAACGTGCCCTTTGACAATTTGATCCTGAACAAGTGATTGCAGGGCCTCTAGTTTGTCTAAAGTGAGGGGCCATTGATTTACCCAAACAGGTTCTGTGGTTTTTAATTGTAGCCGCAGTGGAGTTCTAGCAAAAGATTCCATTAATCGATAATGAGTTTTGCGTTAAGTTGAGACATAAGATCACGGCCCCACAGGTTAGTATGTAGCAGAAGGACCAAAGGTTGGAGGTAGGCAGTGCGAGAAATATCAGAGGAACTCACCAGTAGCCAGTGTTTGCTACGGTGGGCGTGCTGAACTCCTCCCACTCCCCAAATGGCTGGGGCAGTTTCCAAAGGACAATCATCCGGCCACTCAGCCGTTCGGATGACACGTCAGCTCCAATATCTAAGAGACCCGAAAAGACTTTGTTACGGATTGTGAATTGTATCACAGGCCTGGCTTGTTCCACTGTCTGATGTGTAAATGCCCATGCATCAGCTGTTTTAACAGGTACCGGAATAATGGTTGCTACTAATTCTCCCTTGCTAAATTTTGTGGGAGTATTTCCAATTACTGCCATGGCCACTGAGAAAAGTCATCAGAATCTCTCAGAAACGGAGAAGCAATGATTCCCCTTGCCATGAGGTCTCGGATGGGATAAATTATGAGGGGTGTCATGGCAGGAGGGATCATTTTCAGGCATGTGGGGAAAAAGTAAACGATCCCTCCTGTCTGGGATGTCAATTTCCATATCTTCAGAGGCAATTAGTTGGAAAGATATGGAGTCAGCCTTTGGAGTGGGGTTGGCTGATCGCCCCTCTTCTAGTTTCCCTGTGGCTGAGGAATGTTGCTGTGACACTGGTTTGCCCAGTGGTACCCTTTCTTGCACCTTGGGCATATCGTCTTAGGCTTGGTGTTGTTTTGTGTATTGTCTCTGGCTCTGTATTGTGCTTTGAAATGGCCTGGCTTCCCACAATTGAAGCAGTTTCCGGCCGGCCTGTTTTGAGAATTTGCTTACTGCAAGGCCATGGCCAGATGCTCCATTTTGTAGGAGACAGTTCCCATGATTCTGCAAGCCTTTAGATAGTCCGAGAGGGAAGCCCCCCCTTGGGCAGATAGAGGCTGCAGAATCCTCTTGCAATTCTCATTAGCATTTTCAACGGCCAGTTTTAACAGAAGCTCTTTACGGGCTTCTTCATTCAAGATTTGTCTCTGAATGGCTTTCTGAAGTTTCTCTATGAACTCAGCATAAGGCTGATGTGAGCCTTGAGTAATTTTTGAAAAAGATCCTATGATACCAGAGGTAGAATCATCAACCTTGTCAAGGGCTTTGACTGCTATAATACTGATAAGGGCAAGGATACGTGGTGGGAGCGCCACCTGAGCTGTTAAGTCCGTAAATCAGCCCATACCGAAAATTTGATCCGCTGTCGCGGCCGCACCACAATCGCGGGCAAATTTTTCAGCTTCGGCACGAAAGTCTGGCTCCCAAACAACATACTGTGGCCCCGTCAGTATCATGTGGAAAAGATCTTTCCAATCTTGGGGTAACATGAAAAAGGAGGTGCTGATGGTGTTAATGAAGCCTCTGACATATGGTGCCTGGATGCCATACATGGCCACGGCTTGTTTTAAATCTCAAATTAATTTCATGGGTAAAAGTTCAACTCTGGGCACCATATTTCTGGCTCCATCCCCTATATATTCAACGGGACAAAGAGAGAGCTCTTCCAGAGTAAGAGAGCCCTCCCTGCGTCCCTGCGCCATGGCTTGTGTGATCGCTCCCATGGGTGTCTGATCCTCCGCTGGATTTGAGTTAGGAGGACTCATGGGTTCAGGAGCAGTGGGGGAGGAAGTTTCTAACGGGAGAGCATCCTTAGTCTTGGTTTCGGTTGTGTAAGGAGGAGGACCCTCCTTAGGGGAGGGGGCCTTGATCAGTGCTGAGCCATGGATTTTTAAGCATTCCATGACTGTCTGCCATGTGGTCAGAATCTTTTTCGGAGCCCTGGGATTGCTATGAAAATAGTCACCCAAATGTTGCCATGTGGAGACTTTCAAGGACCCTTTCTCCAGATAAGCCGGGCATTGTGTGTAAATGTAAGTCAAAAGGTTAATAAGGTCCTTCTTAGTTGGAACCGGGAGAGTTTTGCCCTGATTCCTAAGAATAAGAATTGAACTCTTCGTTAATTCTCCTAATTCCTGCAAATGTGCTATCTGCGCTTTGGAGAACTTTCTGCCTATAATCACCTGAAGGGAGGATGTCTTCTTTATGAAAGATTCCTGGGGAGGGATCTGTGACACGAGACGGCGTCCCTGGGTTGCAACTGGCTCGTCCGGCCGGGTGAGATCGGCAGTCGAAGACAGACGCACTCATTTCTTTTAACGGATCATGTCGGGGTCACCAGATGCGGCTTTGCTCCGCATTTGGAAGGCTTCTCACTGGGTGGTCAAATGCATCAAGAAAGACACCAGGCTGGGGGTTTCCGGTTCCGTGTGGCTTCGGTGGCAGCAGGAATTCGCGACCATTCGCGATTCCTGCTGCACTTGCCGCCGAGGTACCCTCGATCTAAATGGGTCAGGGGGATATGGCTGCCCTGTAGGGACAGCCGAAGAAAGAAGGGAGCTGGACAGGGGGTTGGGGTGTCGCAGAACCCCTCCTCATCTGGAAAAACCCCTTTTTCCCAAGGTGGTGGAGCGGCAGTCAGCAATGACCGCCACGAAGAAGCCTGCAACTGGGTAAGATTGTGCTGGAGGAAGCAAGAAAAGTGAAAGTGCTGGCTGAGCCGGGTCAATCAACATCTTTTAAATTTGCTGGAACTGAGCTGTCTGAATTGCTGGAAGATACACTGTATCCCTAAGAAGATCGAAAGCGGCGGAGAAGCTGTTAAAGGGAACTTTTTTTTCTTCACTCTCCCACCCCATGGAAACAGCAGATGAAGATTTGAAATTTGTTTGGGCACTGAAAGTGAACTATTTTGAAAGTTGAAGTTAAGGGACAAAAGAGTTCTTGGACATTGGACTTAAAAATTTAAGAAATTGGAAAACCCTTATTAGAGGTATGGATTTCTGATCATTTAAAAATTGATGTTGCAAGTGGGAAGGGAGAGGAAAAAAATTGGAGCAGAAGTGAAAAAAGGAGGATATTGCCTAGAATCTCAAAGAAAGATATATGGTAATTGGACCTCTTTGATTAAACAGTAACCCCAGAAAGAGAAATAGAAGAAGGAAGAAAAGTATTAACTTTTGGAATTTTTTTTGAATTATTTTTGATTAAAAATACTTGGGTGGTTGTTTTGGGGAAAGTTTCTCTTTTCAGTATGGCATCGCTTGTAGATGAACTAAAGACTGAATATCAAAAATATAAAAAGGAAGAACAAGATGGAAAAGATACTTTGGGCACTTTATTTCAATTTTTAGAAATGGCGTTATGTACTTATGAAAAATTGATTACGCAGCAGAATGACTGGGACAAAGAAGAAGAGGAAGAAGAAGCCATCTCTGATGAACAATGGTTTTTTTCCGGGGAGGAGGAGAAAGAGGATAAGAAAAAGGGGATTTTAAGGTTTGAAAAAACAACCAAAAAAGAGAAAAATGAGAGGAAAGGTGGATACAAGGTTAGAAAGCAAAGGAAAGGGAGTAAGAAAAGGGAGGAGGAGAGACAAAAGGGTAAAAAGGGCAAGGAGAAGAATAAGCAAGAGAGAAAGGGGGGGAGGAGAAGCCTCAATGGTGGGAAGCAAGATGTAAAGAAAAAAAGTTTATTTAGAGACAATGGGTGAATCTAATTAAGGATAAAAGGGGGATTCTGGAAGGTACATGATTGTGTTTTTTATATGTGTATTTAGAGTATAAAATTTATTGTGTGATTTTAGAATCTACTAAACAGAATCCCAAGATAAATTAAGTGTTATATGAAGTACTTTTAACTTAGGGTAATGAGTTAAAGGCGTCACTCCAATTAGTGTATAGGAGAAGTATAGTAAAAGAAAAAAGATGAATGAATACTTGGAAATAGAACAGACAAAGAATGTTATTGAAAATGGTAATAAGATATGGAAGGATATATAAAGGTTTTGTTATTTTTTTTGGGGGGGTTGTATGTTGATAAAAGGCAATAAAATTTTAATTAACAAGAAATAAGTTGGATGAAAAGGGGAAGTTAGGATAAGATATGAAGTTAAATAGATAAAGTAAATATTGATATTATAATTGGGAATCATTATGTTCTATTGGTTTTCTTCTTTAATTATTACTATTTTTTTTAGAAAAGAATTTATAAGCTGTTATGCCTTGATTGTTTGTGCACTGTTTTTGTAAAATTAATAAAATTGGTTTATAAAAAAAAAAGAAAATGATAATAAGATATGGAAGGATATATAAAGTGAATATGATGTTTGAATTTGTGTCTGTGAGAAGAGTTTCAACCCGGGATCAGGCAGCCTTCAGAAAAGATGTTTTAGTTTTGTTTTGTTTTTTCTATGTTCTGTGTTTTGTATGTTTATGAAAGGCAATAAAATTTTAATAAGCAAGAAATATAATTTGGATAAAAGGAGAAGTCTGGGTAAGATATGAAGTTAAATAGATAATGTAAATATTGATATTACAATTTGGAATTATTTTGTATGTTCTATTGGCTCTCTTCTTTAATTTTTTTTTCTTTTTTAGAAAAGATTTTTCAAGTTGTTATGCCTAGATTGTGTATTGTTTTTGTAAAATTAATAAAATTTGTTGTAAAAAAAAAAAAAAAGGAAAGACACCAGGCTGGTTCTATCTCGGGTGAGCTGCCCCGATCACGAGCTCGGGAAGCTCTTTTATTAAAAACACACAGTAATACGTCACAAGCGGTGAACTCTATCCAATCATTATGTTACATGAGTAGGAATGTTAGTGGACACATAGTAGCTTCCAATCACAGTGTTATGGTCAGCTTAGAGGGTACAAGGTAGCAAATCAGCGCCTGGCTACTATCCAGTTAGTAGCCCCTGGTAACATATTGCTGATTGATGTTCTTTGTTCCTGGTACATGCTTTCAGCCTACGTGAGGCCTTGAAGCCTGGCATGTACTGAAACTGTTGAAGTTGATTCATTACTGCAAATACTGTCATTCTACATAGTGAACATTATTTGATCTACCAGATTAGAATGTGTATAACTGTACTTTCCCTACAATATATTTCATTTCAAATATTGGTCAGAGTTGGAAAACTTTCTGGAGGGTAGAACGGTCAAGCTCATTAGGTAAACCAAACCAGAAAATCAACTGGAACTATTTTTTAATAAGTTGCTATAATAACAGAATCCTTCAAGTCTGAACGTGCTTTACTTCTCCTTCTTTGGACTGAGTGAAATAGAGACTCACTTGCCCGAAACTCTTCCAAATATTATTTTGCTTTTCAGAGCTTAAAAAGTGTTGCAGCCCTCTTTGCTTGTGTAACGGTTCTTGCATATTTATGACAATTATTATTGAATAATAATAGAAATATTAATACATGATTATTTCTTTTTCTCTGTTTAGGAACTTAAAAGTCTGAAACAATAAAATTGACAACAATAAACAATTGTTTCTTTTATAAAAGCCTGCTGGGTTGAGTACTTAAAGGATTATGAGAGATTGTCCTTTCTTTTGAGTATTTATGTACCCTAAGCAGTTTTATATGTTGTTTTACAGATATGAAACAACACAAAATATTATTTTTATAGGAAATGTACATCAAGTACTTAGTTTCTAAGAGTCATCACTATTCAGCTGCTTTTCCTAAATAAAAATATATATAAAAACTATTATGTAGATTTTTATCTATTTAAATCTTAAGATTTTTATTTTTAGCATATTTTCTACAAATCTTTCTAAAAATTCTAAATCCATGATTACCATTTAAGCTAAATGTTAAATTAACATTTGAAAATTATAATCTTGCTATTTTAAGCACTGGTAACTTTATTAAATTGGTAATACATTTACAGTGTATATACAGTTCATATAGCAAGGTTTCTGAAACATTATACCTTTATGATCTTTTCATTACTTGTTTGCAGTGAAATAAATGACAAAACAATCTTTCCTCTGGTGTACCAATTTCATCCAGTGGTTTCTCATGTTAAAGGAATCCATCAGCATGAGTTGTATAGTTACTTATCAAACATAGTTTATGTTATGCTTGATGAAGTTTTTGACTGAGAAAAATGTGTAATGTAAAACTTACTTTAATAGGTATGGTGAAAGTGAAGTTCCCTGAGTTCCAGCAATCTTCCAAGATTAAATTTGTGGTCCCAATGACCAACTCAGATTGGATCCTTTATAGCTTATTCTTGTGGTTCTAAGGCTAGACTTGCTAGAAAATAGCTGCCAGTCAATCTGAATCAAAGATTGCATTATAGGATCAGGAATCCTTGCTAATAAAGTTTATAGAGATCTGTAAGATCTTTTTTTAAGGAAAGTGTCAAAACTAGTTTAATTAATGGCATATGAAAAGTTATGTATGCAGTTATTCATTATTTCCCAAGTAAAGCATGATTAGGTGCTATATTGCAAGGAATCTAAATTTTGTAAGTATATACACAGTTCTAAAGAGCAATCAAACAGTTTATTTGGCAGCTGTATAGCAATATATTTAAACTAATAATAGTTTTATTGCATTGCCAATGTAAATGAAGCTACTTTTCTCTCTCATTTTATATTTCATACATGTCTTCTAAAATCCAAAATGTAGAAACTTGGGTAGGAAAAATATGTAAAATATATAAAAAATATATAAAAAATATATAAAAAATATATAAAAATATGTAATATATATATATATATCTTTCTATAATTTCTTTAAGATATGAATCATATTTTTTAAAAGATGGTTTAATAATTTATATAAAAAGGTATTTTATGTAAAAGTATGTCTAGGAATTTAGAAAATCCATGTTCACTATTTTATGTTATGAAATTTTAAATTCTTGTCTTCTGATATCCTTTTGATTATTGACTAAAGAATCTAAGAGCTGTGCTATATTAGACTATAATTTTCTATTGTTAGGGCATGGTTTCTGGCCAATGGGAAGCAAAGCATGAGTGTAGTCTTTCTATCCATGTATGTGCTATAGGACCTGTTATCTTGACTGAAAACTCTTGGCAGCCTTACATGCCATGATTTTGCGTAATCTTTTGTTTAAGTAAGCGGCACAATTAGTGAAGAACGTAGCATTTTTTTAAAGAATAATTTTATCCCTGTGCAATTTATCCATTCCATGCACTTGCTTTCACTAAACCCCAAACAAGCATTTATTTGAAACACTTGTCAAAAATGGCAAAGGAGTTCCTGTCCAAAACTTTTGGAACATTGATATTGATTTTAAAGAAATAATTCATCCCAATAAAGCTTTCCTCCCATCAGAGCCATCAGCTCCACCTGCTCCATCTAATCTCAGGATTGCCAACTCTACAGTAAACGGTGATGGAAGCATAAACATAAGGATTATTTGGGATGTCCCAGAGGAACCTGATATTCCAGTCCATCATTACAAAATCTTTTGGAGCTGGACTGTTAGCAGCAAGGCTCTTGTCCCAGCAAAAAAGAAGAGAAGGAAGACTACAGATGGAGTAAGTAAAAAAGGAAATAGAATGAGATACTAAAAATAAATGTCTCAATTGCTTCTGTCTAGTATGTTCAATTTTCTTTAGGCTAGAGGCTTCCAGTCTCAAAGCAGCATCTTGAGGAACACTTTGTAAAAGAGGACAGGGAAAACGGGCACTTAAAATATTTTAGAAGTTCATGGCAGAAGGACAAACATTAAATGAATTACATTATATTATTTAAATTACTTCCTTGCTGAATTGCTAAAGCGATTTTATTCAGACAGGCATTCAACGTTTAATGGACTGCTGCTGATTTTTCTTGCTGTTTTTATATTTTGAGAAAGATTATTTTACTCTTTATTTAGAGTCCTAGGCTTTGTAATATATTGTACATATTGCTTATACGTTTTCATTGTGTAGAAGTGGTAAAATTCAGAATACTAACAAAAATACTACTACTACTACAAATATGTGTATGTATATATGTATATGTATATGTATATGTATGTGTATATGTATGTATATATATATATAGCATTCAGCTTTTTTCGGGTATTTTCCTACGTCATAGTAGTGGTGCTTTTAAAGTTGTAGCAACGTTTCAACTTTAAAAGCACCACTACTATGACGTGGGAAAATACCCGAACAAAGCTGAATGCCATACATACATACATACATACATACATACATACATACATACATACATACATATATTCAATAAAATGGATCTTTCTTGAAACTCAGTAATTGGAATAGTAGAGATTAACAATACCTTATTCATTTGATACAGTATGTAGCAGCTAAATTGTTTCAGTGTTAGCATTAACTCTGTGTTAATGTGGAAAATGTTGGTAAAGAGAAAATGCTATTGATGTGGCCCGACACTGGCCAAATCTCATTTAGTTTTAATCCAATTTATTTTACATACTTTTAAATGTGCTACATTTCTGACCTATTTTATGCCTATTTTATTTGCTCACTGTTGAATGTTATATGTCTATTTTTTGCTTCTGACTGAATAAACAGTTAGAAAAATCATATTTGATTTATGCAACTTAACTTTTTCCCATTATAGTCTCAAAATTATGTGATCCTTGAACGCCTTCAACCCAGTAGTAATTACATGGTGGAACTGCAGGCAGTTACATACTGGGGTCAAATACGACTGAAAAGTGCAAAAGTGTCTCTCTACTTTAGTTCTACTCAGACAACTATCAACAACAGTAAGTGGTGTTTCCATAAAAGATTAGTAATAGTTTCTGTCTCTAACTCTCTATCTTTAATCTACCTCTCTAACTCTCTGTCTTTCTTTTTTTGAAAAGAATTTTATTAATTTTCTACAAACAAACAAGACAAACAAAACATTAAAACATCAACTCTCATATGTACATCCAGTGTGTCGGTTGGTTCATCAGTTTTGTGCGTTCATTTTGTAGTCTCAATTACAATTATGTTACATAACAACTCATATTGTCAATCCAAACTTATATATCCTAGTATCACTAAAAAAAAAGAAATTTTTGACTATACTTTTAATCATTCATGCTTTATGAGATAACAATACTTTAAACAGTTTATTATGTAACAAATCATATAATCATACCATATCAATCCTAAAAACCCTTTATAAATATAGTGTCAATATTCTATTATTGTATTTTATCATCTAGCCATTGATAAAAAAGATCCCAAATTTCATAAAATTGTTTATCCTCTTGCTCTCTAATTTCAAATGTCAATCTACTCATCTTAGCACATTCCAATATTTTCTTAATAATTTCTTCCTGTAATGGTATTTTCTCATTCTTCCAATTTTTAGCAAATACAATCCTAGCCGCTGTTAATACATTTACAATCAGGTATTTCAAATCTTTACTATATGTATCACATAAAATTCCCAATAAGAAGATCTCTGGTTTCAAGTCTATGTGTTTCTTTGTCATTTTTTCCAACCACATGTGAATTTTAGTCCAATATTTTCTGGCGTCTTCACAAGTCCATCACATATGGTAATATGAGCCAGGTATCTGATGACATTTCCAGCATTTTTAAGATTTGTTCTTAAACATTCTTGCTATTCTTGTCAGGGGAAAATGCCACCTGTAAAACATCTTGTACAAGTTTTCTTTATATGCTGTTGACATTGTCATTTTATAATTTTGAGACCACAATTTTTGTCATTTCTCTAAATCAATCCCATATCCAAAATTCTTCCCCCAAACAATCATAGTTTCTTTAACTTGTTCTTCCTCTAATTTAATTCCCAGTAAATAACCATATAATTTTTTAATCACCTTCTCATCAGTACCCATCAAGATCTTATCTAAATCAGTCTGTTTATCATAGAATCCCTCCATTTTAAAATCTTCATCATACCTTGAATGTATTTGAGCATATGAAAACCAATTCATCCTTATACCTTGTTCCTCTAAGTTTTGGATCGATTTAAGTCCACCCTTCTCATCCAACAGTTCCCCATATCTAACTGTTTGTTCCTTCTTGTAAATTATAGGATAGGAAAATGCTTCAATAGTCGATAACCAAACTGGAATTTTCAAATAACATTGTTTTTTTATCTTCTCCCAGTTTAACCACAAAGACTCCCGTATATAATGTCTTCTAAAATAACCTTGTGTTTTAGTTCCCTTATACCATAAAAAAGCATGCCAGCCCAACAGCAAATCATGCCCTTCTAAAGTCAACAATCTATGCTTTCTTAATGTTATCCATTCTTTGACCCACATCAAACTTGCAGCTTGATAATACAATTCCCAATTAGGCAGGCCAAAACCTCCTCTAATTCTATCGTCTTGCAAAAGCTTTAGCTTTATTCTCGCTTTTTTACCTTGCCATATAAACTTCAACATAATTTTATTTAAATCTTCAAAATAGTTTTTTCCAAGCCTAATTGGTGTTGTTTGAAACAGAAATAGAATTCTGGGTCCCATTATTTTGTTTCTTAAGTGCTTCATTTAATTCCATCATTGTTATATTGCTTTCCAGCATTTCTTCAGTCTCTTTAGGTATCTTCAATAAGTTAACATTCTGTAAATACTGTTTGACTTTTTCCTCATCAATATTCTCTTATTTATATAGTTGCCCATAAAAATCTCGAATAATTTCCTTTTTCTCCTTATTACCATAACAAACTTGGCCTTGATCATCTATTAGCTTCAATATTTTTCTTGATTCCTTCTCCTTTCTCAATTTATATGCTAGCCATCTACCTGGTTTATTTGCATCTTCAAAGTAATTCTGTTTAGAATTTCTAATTTTTTGTGCCAGTTCTTCTTTCTCTATTAATTCCATTTTGTGTTTAATTACATCCAGCTTCAATTTAATATCGTTTTTCTGTGGCATTTTCTGTAATTCTTTTTCAAGTCTTTTATACTCATCTTCCAAGGCCTTAGAAGCTTGCCTTTTCCTAATATTCTTTTTTCTTGTATAATCTATTATCAAACCTCTAGCATATGCCTTCTTTGTATCCCAAACATTCTGCATTGAAGTATCTTCTTTTTTATTTTCTCTAAAGAAAAAAGCCAGTTCCTTCTCCATCCCTTGTATAAAATCTTTTTCCTTTAAGATAGTATTATTTAATGTCCATCTCAATCTTTTTTTTGTCCCTTCCATTTAATTGTCATTGGGCCATAATCTGCCCAAGTACTTGTTTCGATATTTGTTTCTGGTTACCCTGATTTCCACATGTATGAAAGTTTCATCCAATTACATTCAATTGGAAGGCACCCTTTCTTTCTTATTTCACAATTAACTTTGATTTATTCTTTAACCTGCTTTCGAAAATACATAATTATTTTCACTTCTTTATTGTTCTTCATTTTTACCTACAAGAGTTTATATTTTTGTGAACTCTGTTGAATTTGTCATCTTCTTTTCTTTCCTGTTAGTGGATTTTCATATTTTAGTTTTATAGCTGAGTAAAAGCAGCATCTGAGAAAATATGATTTGCTGTGAAATCCAGTATTTGTCCTGATTGTAGTATGGAAGCTATTTCAACTCATGGACATATTTAATAGTGCTTGACAGTTTAAAAACAGTGTTTCTCTTTTGTGCTTTGCTTTATTAGCTTATGAAAAATTGATATACACATTATCTGAACTATGTTTTGTAAATTAGGAATAAATTGTTATGGATTAATATTAATTTCATTAATTCAATGTTATAACATTAACATTTCAATCAGATGTATGTCATTATTTAATAATAGTTTATTCTCTTTTCATCAATAAGCCTAGTATAAAAATATTGTTTTAGAACTGTAATATTCTTTTCTATTTCTCCAAAAACAGCTGCAATATAATTTCATCTTCATTTTTAGTGTTTTCTACTTCACATTAGTCAATTTTCATGTTTGTGCTGACTATTATTAGTAATACTTACCACTTTATTACTCTTTTGATATATGGTTGGCTCTGGATGCCTTGTCAGTAACAGCTACACTATTAAATTGTTTTTGCTTTTTAAAAATGTTGTGTTACTATGATGAATTCAGAAGTACTGGAATTCTTTATCATTTTGTTATTGTATTATTACTTATAAATGTAATAAATTAATAAAATGTTATAAACACTGTAATAACCTTCTCTTTACCTGAATACAACGCCATATGTATGGGATCTTTGAAAATAGAATAGCTATGTTACCAGCTAGGATTGATCATATTTTTTTTTTTGAAACAAATTTTTATTAATTTTAAAGATAAAACAACACATCATTAACCATTAAATACATAAACTCATAAAACCTCTTAACATTGTAAATCCTTACAAGTCAAACAAAACATTATTTTTATACAGCATAATTCCAATTTATCTCATCTCCATATGGACACACAAATATCTTTCAGCAAATTTCTCATTATTTCTCTTTACTCCTATTCAATTTCATTTCTCTTCCATATTTATCCATTTTATAGTCATCATATTCTTTTCTTTCTGTCTTGTTTAAATTATTCAGCTAGGATTGATCATATTGTATTTTAGCAAACAAGAAAATTTGAAAATGTCTAAATATTCTGGAACCAATAACTTTCTTTTAGAATTAGCTGCTAACAACTGGCAAAGTTATTTATGTTTACTAATGTTTTATAAATAAATGTTAATTATTTCTTTTATTGTATTTTTATTCTTTTTATTTGTAATTCAGTGATCTCTTATTAGATGCATTTCAAGTATCATTTGAAACATTTTGATTATACAGCATCTTTGCAACTGGAAAATTTTCAGAAATATTTTCTTTTACAGAAGAATGGACATCTACCATTGGGAAAGCAACTGATGTTTCATTCTTCAAAGGAAGTAGACTTAATCGTCTTCTTGAAATTGGAGTCCCTTTTTTCGAAAATGACCAACTTCAAGTGAAAGTCTACTGGAAGAAAACAGAAGGTGCCTAAATAATTTGTTAGTTATTAAAAAACACTGATTCAGATAGCTTTGTGGTAATTTCAGATATACAAATATAGAAAGTCTGACTGCTTTGTGATATACTGTTGGCATTTTTAAACATATTATAATTAATATGAGGTATTATTTATTATTTAAATTAATATAGAAGCAAAGGTTTCCAACTTTCTCCTATGCATATATTTGGAGGAGAGTGGAGGAGAAGCATCTTGCTTGCAGATATGCATTCTGTTTACTAGTAATTTCCATATGTACCCATGCATATAAAGTATTACTCATCAATATGACCAAACAGTTATAGCCCCCTTTTCCATAGTGTCGATTTGACTTAGATATCATAGTTAAAAGATTTTCCCCCCTCCATCTATTCAACCCTAATAATAGCAGTTTTATGTTTCCAGTTTTTTAAGCTTCCTCAGGGGTTCTGATTACTACAATACAAAGGGAGAAAATATGTAGTAGATTAAGGATCTCCAAACTAAGCAAAGTAAACCTAAAATTGATTGAGCTATGATTGTTCAGTGGTATTTCCCCCCAAAAAAACTGTTGGCATAACCAGCCTCCTTATTATTATATCTATGGAGGCAGCAGCTCTCTTGCAACAGTGGAGATGGTGTTGGTGGGCAAATTAACTAGAGTCAAAAGCTATAGAGCAAAAAGGGAGGAAAAAATTGTGTTTCCTCACCATCACCATTTCCACTGATGCAAGGATGTTTCTGGCTCATTGAGAAGGCAGGAAGGCATGTAATGAAGCCTCCTGTAGAAATGGAACCAACCATTTTCCTTATTAGATTGATACCATTGTCTGTATAAGACTTTCTGGTCATGCCCTCTTCTGTATCCATCTGTATCCTTCCCGTGCCTGAGTTAATAGATGTAAGTAAAGAGAAAATTCCATTTGAATTCTCATGTACTGACTAAAGCAGGGCTTGTGTCAATACTGATTCTAAATGCTTGATTAGGAGCACTCATTTATGTGAATTGCAGCATTCCAATTCTTGTTATCAACATAGATACACATATAGGACTATGGATAAAACAAAAATCAGGTTATCTTTATTAATCAATTATAGAGGCCTTTTGTTCTTTGTTTCAGGTACAAGGCTTCTCTTGACAGATCAGTCACAATCTTAATGGGTCTAGGAAACCATTAACTATATTAAAAGGGAAATAGTAGTTAAGTGATCTGTAGAAGATTCCCTATGGGAGACTAATATTGCTGTACAAATGACTCAAGAAATGGTCTAGCCATGGCCTTTGAAGGTCAACATGAAAAAGTGCTCCCATGTAGGATATCAGAGTGGATGTGAACATCAGTTTCCTATTGCAGCATTTAGGTACTGGACAAATCATCTGAAAAAAAGAACCCGTAAAGCATAGTTACAATCTCCAAACTCATCCGCAAATTTTTAACTTGATCATGGTCTGAATCTTTCTTTATATGCATACAGATTATTGAATAGCAAGACTGAGTCATAAGTCATCTCAGATGCAGAGGCTATTAACAATAACACACTGGAACAGCCCCAGAACCATATAGCATGCTATTTGTATAGGCAAAGATTTGCATTAGTGGTATGTACTTAAATCTGCATTCTAAACTTACATTTCAGTTAAGCATGGCTTAAAACTCCCCCCCCCAAGAATAATGTAGCATCTTGACATAATAATGTCAATTATTTATTGCTTTTGTGTTGCACTAGTCTTTAATCAGTGGAAATTGTGATTGGTTTGGTCTCAGACTGCCTACTCTTCCTACATCTTAAACAACTATCAATGAATCTGGCATCTGGATAACTTATTTTAATATTTGCCTAATATAAAGCAAATAATACATGTAGGTAAGATAAGAAAAGGGAAGTTGAAATATGTGAGATAAACTTGTTAAGCTGGACTGCTTGGTAAAAATAAAACAGAATAAAACAAATATTATGGAAAAGCAAACAAAAGTTCAACTGAAGGTTTCTTTCTGCGTAAGAAAAAAATATGTGATACTGCTAGCTTACACGGCTTTCAGATTACTCACTGTACATGTTTGAGCAGAGCCAAAGTAGTTAGTTGCAAATAAGTGTTGCATATGCATATACTATAGTTTAAACATCACTGTTTAGTTTTCATATGACTAATATGACTGCATTCTAAATGCAGTATATTTTCATGAAGTAAATTTTATTAACAATTCTCTGTCATGACTGCCATGCCTTCTTAATTCACATAAGCAGGCCAGACTTACTTGCTCCAAATCTTGCTTGCTCCAGGTGCTTTGAAACTTGAACATGCATTGAGTGTGGATATTAAAGACATCAACCTGGCAATTAAATGCAGATTAATCTGCATTGATTGTGTTTCCCATAGCTAACTATGGGAAAAACTAGAAATGAGGAAAATTGAAAGAGAACTTTCATGGTTTTTTTAAAGCAACTTAGGAAAATCACTTGCAGAATTAGATGAATATTAATAAAATGATTCATTTATCTTTTTTTGTTCTCTCTTACTGTGTTTCTTCAAAAGCACACCCCAATAATAAGCCCAACCCTAATTTTGGGGAGGTGGGGCTAATATTACCACTAACCCAAAAATAAGTCCGGGGGGATGGGTGTGACCAGCACAAGTGGCATGGGTGCGGGGGGGGCAATTATATGGCTGCAGCTGCAGCCCGCTGGCCCCTTGTAGCAGCGCAAATACCACTTTTGCCCTTTCTGGGTGCACCACTTCTGCTTGTTGGGCCGCTTCCCTGAAGCTGGTAGCTCTATGGCCAGCTACTTTGTTTTCTCCCTTATGTTTTTGGGAGGCTCGTGGGAGACTTTTTGGTGAATGGGAGAAAAATGGGGAAAGGGGATTTTCCTGCCTGTCATCTATTCCTCAAGCTCAGCACAGACTGAGGGAAGGATGGCAAGGAGGAAAATTCCCCCTCCCCATTTTTCTCTCATTTGCCAAAAAGCCTCCATTCTGAATGCTGAAGTTTCGGAATGGAGGTGACAGTACATCCACAGTGTGTCCAGCTCACCAAGTTTGGCCTGCTGCACCTCAAAAAAAGTAAGACCACCTCGAAAATAAGCAGAAGTGCTTATTTTCAAGTCTAAAAGAAAATAAGACTCCACCTTATTTTCTGAGAACCACAGTGTTCTTATATATTTATATTTATAAGATATATTTATAAATGGGTAGCATTTTGTCATAGATTTGTAATAATTCTTTAGTATATTATTGTGTCCATTTTTCTGTATTCCTACTTCTACTTTTCTGTGGGCTTTTAAAACTGCAAGTTCCATTCTCCTGCGTGATATTTTAATGGTGCAACACAGCAGTGTAAAAACTGTTTCACCAGGTCAACCTGAGATATTTGGAATTTGCTCAGATTAACTTCCAATATTCTAAAAGGCATATGCATTTTCATTTTATATATTTTTCCTACAAATGATAAATATTTATGTGGGTCTCTGCATGAACCATTCAAAAAAATCAAAGACTTTTAAGTATAAGCTTCTATTAATTTTCCCTTGTTATGATATTTCACTGATAGATGTCACCAGCAGGGAAGAATATAATGTTCAGTGGTTCCCAGAATTATGTTCTTACAACAATACCGAAGAGCCTGAAAAATTCAATGATGTAACGTATGTAAGTTAAGTTTTAAGCATAAAAAACTGTAAATATATGATCTTATATTTTGTGAGAAGAGTATATATGACCTTTAAAGATCGCAATATGTTCCCTTTATATTTCAAATACAAATTTGCATCCATTTTGTCCTTTGTAATGAAAAGCTATTGTAATTTCAGTTCCTTGGAGTCCTCCACATGTATTTGGCTTGAGTTCCTATAGATTGAATATGGCCAATTAGCCATTAGCTCTAATGAATGTGCATTATGTGTGACTTGAATCCTTTGAAGTGGTCTATGTTGAGGAAGCTGGTTAATCTAGTGCAGAGGTCTCATTCTCACGGTCCGCAGGCCAATTGCGGTCCGCAGGACAATATCCTGTGGCCCCCACCGTTATATGAAAGTATAATATTAGTGCGTTCTCCATGCGTCGCTAGCTGGCTAAACACTTCTATGTGCGACCCAGCCTCACCTAGCCTCTGCCTCCAGTGGCCCCCAGGTAAATTGTGTTTGAGACCTCTGATCTAGTGTATTTGTTATGATGGAGAACCAGATTTTTAATTAATTCTTTTGGATGGTTAGTAGCTGCAGCTGGCATGGCAATTGTACTGTAGATGAAGACAGCGCCAGGGTTTATGGGGTTAATTTGTTAGGAAAAATTGAATCTCCTTCCCCGCTTTTTTTAAAAGCACCTAATAAAACTGGCATGAATTATGTTCCCATTTTTCTGAAGTTTCTTGAAGAAATATAGTAGTATGCCTTGGGGAAATTAATAATAAGTTCAAGAACTTGTCTACTTATCCAACTTATGCTAGCACTTGAAGTCATATACTTCAATTATATACTTTACATAAGGCCTCATAAAAGAAGTATTGATTCAATGTTGTTCTTACCAATTATGGTTATTTCAAGAAGCTGAGACTGGAAGAGAATTGTTCCACCTTTTGTTTGTGGTACAAACTGATTTTGTAAGATTAGATAGAACAAGTTATATTCTTTCCATATAACTGATGCAAATTTTTGTATATTTTCTTATATCAACTTTTACAATTTGTTTAAATTCATTTAATTTAGAAAATACTTATTAATGGCAATCAGAAACATTTCCTGTATGTGCAGTGCAGTGTGCTGTGCAATATTACATACAGTATAATTTTACATAAAATAAAATGTTGTTTAATTCTCAAGTATGCTTTGTAAAAATCAATTATTGCCTTCATTGGATTAAATTATCCACTATAGTTTTTTTTATTCCTTTTTATCACATAGACACATGTTTGTGCAAGCTTTTGAATAGAGAATTATTTTCCACCTATGTGGTAGAAGAATTCATATTGAAGAACACTACCATTGTGATTCCATTTAAATATGTGCCGCATTTTTTTTTCCTTTTCAACTTGTGCCATATTATAAAATTTCTTCTATATGAAGTCATCTAGAGATTTGGGCTGAATATGCTGCCTTCAGCCTTACCTATTTCATCACCTATTTCATATCACTATAATAAATAAATGATATCTGAGAATATTTATAGATTTTGTAAACTGTCTTGTTTTCTAAAAATGCATTTTTGCATTGATTGCTTGGGAAATATTAAATTTAAACCCAAGAGGAGGATAATAAAATGGCTTATGTCTCTCATAGGAAAATTATATAATTCTTCAGAACCTGTCCTTTTCATGCAAGTATAAGGTTACAGTTCACCCAGTAAGATCCAATGGTCAGCTGAAATCTGAAAGCATTTTTTTTACGACTCCACCTTGTTCTGATCTAAAAGGGAAAAAATACAAGTATGTAAGCTGCGTAGCTAAAGGAGGTAAGATTCAAAACCATTATAGTGAAATAAAATACTTAAATAGCTAAACATTTAAACACTAGTTTTTAAAATGGATTGCTTCCATCATTATATGAAGAGTTTTTAAATTCTTAATGTAACCACTTACAAGTATTAGTATTGCAAAAGCAGATTAATTAATAAGAATACAAAATACAAAAGAAACAACCACAAATTTAATTTTTTTTGTAATCTGATTTTACAGTCAGTAAGTTAGAATTTTTCAATATGACCTTCATTTCTATCTCATTTTTATGCTACATTAAATAAAATTATTTTACAAATTTGATATGTAACAGAAGAATACAATTTAGGTATGAGATACAACAAAACATTATACATTTGTATGCTTTTTTTAACCTGATAAGATGTGATGCCTTTCACAGCTGGTCTGGCTATCTCTAAACATTTTATATTTTCTTCGATAGATCACATCTCTTTAGGCAATTTCTTTAGATAGAAAAATATACTATTGTAAGTAAAAGTTTCAGTTCTGGTACCATAAATTGCCTTAACATTTGATATTCAGATCCTCCATACAATGAATTTAATATCTTCAAATATTAATTGACTCACATTTATGTAAAGATATTTATATAAACATGATATTTTCAATAAATAATACAGTAGTTGTTGTTTTTTTAAAGACATTTTAGTCATATATAAAACATATAGATAAAGTTGATTTACAGAATTGTATGTAATATAATAATATAAATGCATCTACATCACTTATGAACAACATCAAATCATAAAATTAGAATTTGTGGTAATGTTTACTAATTGAAGTGCATTGTATAAAATGAAACTATATTCATGGTAAATAAATAAGAGATATAATGGTGAGCAATTCATTTGAGAGTAAACATTCCATCCTCATCATATAAGAGCAAAGTTTATATGACACATTGTTGTAGACTCCCTTAATGTATATCTTTTAAAAATTGTACTTAAGATTAACAGAGATGATAACTTCTCTCTTTGTGTTGGTATTATTTTACAGATCCTGTAATCTCAAAAATATTGGCAAAACCAGAGAATCTTTCTGCTTCTTTCATTGTTCAGGACATAAATATTACAGGTCACTTTTCCTGGAAAATATCAAAAACAAATCTTCACCAACCAATGACAGGATTTCAAGTCACCTGGGCAGAAGTCACTACAGAAAGCAGGCAAAACAGCTTACCAAACAGCATTATCTCCCAATCACAAATATTGCCAGTAGTAAGTACCTCTTCAGTGGGGGAGGGGGATGTATAGGAGGGAAGAAGCAAGGAAGAAGTTGAGTTGATTGATGACACTGAATGCCTCAAATATATTTCTTTTACTTCAAATAACTGTTTACATTTCCTTTTAGGATCACCATATGTTGACAGTACCCAACCTAAGACCATCAACTCTTTACCGTTTAGAAGTTCAAGTGTTAACCACAAGTGGTGAGGGACCAGCTGCAATAAAATCATTTCAAACACCCAATTTAGTGATATCACCACAGAGTGAGTGTTGACATGCTACAATAATTTATTCTGATGCATGCATCTCTCTCTTTCTTATATGGAACATAATACATTATGAGTATTTTTAGACATACTCTTCTCCATGTGACCTAACAGCCTGAACATAGTCTTTGATTTATTTAGGATAAAAGATGCTTAATAATTCATCTGAAATTAGCAGTGAGATTGGTCTGAAATGGCTGCTTAGCTCAACTTTGATTTACCTTGTTTACAGTCTTTCTCATTAATGGATTAAATATTAAATTATAATATTTTCAACAAAGGAAAGTTGGTAAATCTATCTAGAACAGAATCCAGAATTTAATCAACAGGTGCATTCCAAATCTTTACTTTCTGTCATATCTGGCTTTCTTATAGTTCTTTGGATGTTATATTGAATGTTTATCCTTTGCACTCAAGAATCTCAAAAACTTCCATCTTGGAATGTTTCTAAAATTTTGTATGCTGCAAAACATTAGTTTTAGGATTTTTCTACGTGATGGTGTGGGCCTATTTTCAAGCTGTCTGCTGTCTTCAAGTAAGTTTTGGACAAAGGAAGCAGCAACTTTTTTTTAAAAAAAAAGAGTTTTTATTTTTTAAAACACCAACATACACATACAAAACATAAAAACATAAAACCATCTTCCATTTTATACACATACAGTGTGTCAGTTGGTTGCAAATCTTTTGTGCTATCCTTTTATAGTCATTTACTCATAGTTTATATCAATTTTCACATTGTCAAACTAACATATGCTTATATATTTATCAGTTAATAATCATCCATTACTAAACTATTTATTCCATCATTTTATACAAGATATTCCAGATTTTATCTTAAAATTTATGTTATAATTTCAACCAATGGTTATATATGTCTATATTATGTTTTATATCAATCTATTAAATTTCTATCACAGAATTATCTAGTCTATTACATTACCATGTCTTTTTGTCCAACCATTGATAAAACAAATCCCATATCATATAAAATTGTTTATCTTCTTGTTCTCTAATTTCAAATGTCAATTTACTCATTTCAGCACAGTCCATAATTTTCTTAATAACTTCCTCCTGCATATTTTATCGTTTTTCCAATTTTAGCAAATGCAATCCTAGCCGCTGTTAGTACATTTACAATCAAATATTTCAACTCTTTGTTGAAATTCATGTGATTTATTAAGCATTCAAATTCTATTCATGATGCTAGTAAGAAATGTCTGATTTTCCAAGTTAAATGATTACTTCAACTTGCCAAATATTACATCAAAACAGTTAATAACTTAGACCACAATACTCATGAGGGTACGTGTTTGTTTCATTTGAGATATGGGCCAAATAGGTATATTTAATTCATATTATTAATAGATTATTTCCTTGTTATTTATAATAGGCATGATAAAAACAAAGATATCTAAGATGTGTAATTCTGTTTTGCCAGATAAGAACATGAAGAGTTGATGTTGGGGAATTGAAGGAGGGTCAAGTGAGTGCCGAGTTTGGAATCATTGTGCAGCTGCAAGTGAGGGTTTAGTTTGAGCCTAGTTTGCAAGTGAGGGTCAAGTGAGGGCCTAGTTTGGAATCATTGTGCACTGCAAGTGGCATAATCATGACCTCCTCCAAAATCCATGAAGCCTTATCTAGTTGTTGTCAGGGAAAGAGAAGCAGTCTGGTGAGTTTTTTGGGGCATAGATGATAAACAGTAAAGTTACATCCTGAGGCTATTCACAACTGGTTCTAGTTGCTTTCACCTGAAATTTTAAGGCAATGGTAAGCAGTATTGGAAAATATGTTCATAATCAGAAAATAAGAATTTCTATTGCATATGGATGGCCATGTGAGGGGAAGAAAGAAAGGATGATAATACTAAAAACAGGATTTCACTTCACTGATGATCACAATTATTTGGGATGTAGCAATTGCTGTCAAATCTTCTGCATATTTAGAAAAGGGTACTGAGAAAAAAAGCACTTATTCAAGGTTATTCAATCCTATAAGCTTAATAGACTAGGCTAAGTCTAATAAACTCAGAATTATGTGCTTTCTCAAGAATTATCTAAATCAAACAAAAACATCTTCTTGGTTCTTTAAGGCATCTATTTGATCCTTGTCCAACACAATTGGTCAAGGCTAACCAGAAGGTGACCTGTTGTTGGTCTCATGGCAGAACTGGGTATCTCCTTCCTTGGTATCTCTAAGCCACTTTCAATGCCATTGATCCCAGTAATTCTCTGGGCCAGCTACAAGATTTGGATGTGGAGGCATCATTTTGCAGCAGTTCTCATTCCTTCTTTATGATTAGTTTCTATAGTGTTTTATGGGATGAAGACATAGAGTCTACATACCTTCACTTGTGAGTGAGCTTTTTTCTTGTCATATGTTGTCTTAGGGATACTCATGATCCCTTTTGATCTTTATACCTTTTCATATTTTTAACTTTAAGCCATCTGTTTTTTTTGGAGACAGGCAGCCCATAAATTGTATGTATGTATGTATTTAAAATAATATAAATAAATATCAAGAGTGACTCTTGAAAAATCAGATTTATAGGGAATAGGTAAGGAATATCAAATAACTCACAGTTTGGAGTTTTGCGGGGGAATGGAGTTGAACAAAATATTTAATTGATTTACTTCTGAAGCTAACAGAAGTCACAGGACAACAGAATAATATTGTTTTGGCCAGAAAAATAACAATGTTATACTGTCGTAGGACAAACCTGTAGGGATTTAAAGATTACCAACAAATGATAATTATGAACTAGGGTTATAGTATTCTTTTTCTTTCTAGGACCTCATATGAAGCATCACCATCCACGACACTACAAATCACCCCCTGAAAAATACTAAATTGCCATAAATTATTAACCAGCTGGAAAATGATGCAAAGAAGTTCTTGAAAGATGACCAGAAAAATGCATCTTTATTCGGTTATGGAATGAGCTATTGTTTTAATAAATGTTTATCAAATATGAATTGTGTATAAATCTGTATGAAATGGATTGAAAAAAGCATGTTTGAACTAATTTTGGGATATAGTACAGAATATAATGCAAAGATCACCTGTATTCATGTTATCAGAGCATTCATCATCTATGAAAATGTAAATATTTTCATATATATCATTATAGCAATGACCTGTTACTCTAGCATATGCTACATGACATCCTGCTTTATCACTTCCCATTAATATCTTTACATAGCTTTTTAAATAGATTTAAACCATCCATTTAAACCTGAGTTATCTGTGGCTGATACAGGAAAAACATAACAACAATCCCTATCCATTTCATGATATATGATATACATGGCCTAATAATATCTATTTAGTAACTGAGTAGAATTTCAATATTTTACCTAATTTGCTTTCAGAAATCCCATTAAATGGAGAAAGATTCATGTCCATTTGATGAAGAAACATTATCTTGTTTCCATGAAGTAGACACATTAACTTTTGAGGGTTTCATTAAGGGGGGGTTATTTTTCCTAAGTTATGTAGAAAAATGATCAAACTGTTGTTGTTTTTTTTCCAGAGGTTTTTCATACTGGGAACTGAAACCAAATGGAGTACTTAAAGCTACACTACAACACTAATTGAAATGTAAATAAGTCTGTCTTATAGCTACTAGTATCATTAAATACTTCACAAAATTAATGAATTTAAGTGAGGGTTGAGGTTAAGTTCTTTGAACTAGACTTTTACTTTAGAAGAAGTTTGTCATGTGAGATGTAGGGCCTTTTTACACCTAGGAGCTGCAAGATGTTTCATGACATTTTGAAATATAGGAAGCTAACACAGTTTTCCAGCCTTTCTTCTGGATTACTTCTTTTCCATTATCACTTTCCACTCTCATTACCAGGAATTGCCTCATGCTAGTTCTTGGGAGTCTCCCTTCTCATCTGTTGCCACCATCTTGGTATATCATAGTAACATTAAGAAGTAGCTTTCTTGGTTTATGCAAATAATGGCATATTATAAGGCTAGGGTGGTAGTGGAAATGAATGCTAGTAAGGACAGAATGATGGAAGAATAGCAGATGAGATTTTTGTACATTCCCACAAAAAAACTCCAACTGGCAAAATTTAAGTTCTATAGAAAAAGCAATTGATACAGCAAAGTTATGTCAGAAAGGAAGAGAAACTAGACATTTTATAGTTATCCTTTATTGGCCACCAATAAAGGCACGTTTGTCCATCCAACAATATATACACTGTATATCCCTCCCAGAAGGAGCTTGTTTTTCATTTCACTACAGGAATATCTTTGTGCAAATATAAGGATCTTTTTCTGATTATTCAGGTAAACTGAATCCTCATACAGGGAGAAGATTGCAGGGCACGTGTTGACCAAGTTCATGATATCAGAGTTATTTTATTAAATAATAAAATATTGACAGCATCAATTTAATTAAGCTAAATTTGAAAATTTCCTGCGTCTTTACTTTAAACAAAACTTTATTGAATGAAATAATGAAGTATAGGAAACTTCATGGACACACTTTATTAACTAAACTGTAACCACATGTTTTAAACAATACAGTTTTAGATCACAATTCAGATTTAATTTTCTTTTGTCTTGTTCATTAGAAAAAAATTAGCATCCTCTATTCTTAGAGGGACTAATCTCTCCATTACATGCTTTGATTTATATCAAGTGAAAGGAAAAACAATGCTGTCCATAACCACAGCAGTAGAAAATTAAAGGGTAGAGATACTTGTTTGCATACATGTTTAATCTATAACAATACATAATTGTCATAAATAAGATTAAGAATATCCCTCTTTTTAAAGGAAAAAGAAAAGGCCAAATGTTTTTGAAGAGCATATAGGAAAACAGACAACAATGTCTTTGAATTATTTCAGAAAATTTATGGTTCTTGTGAGCATACTGTAGGTTTGACAAGCTTGTATATGCAGATACAATTAAGAGAAGATTTGCACATATTCTTTACTTGTTACAGCTGTAAAGACTTGCATGCATAAAATATGCTTTAAGAGTATACAGTATGGACGGGTTTTCATTCAGATAAAATGAAAACCAACAATGAAAAGACATTTTAAAAAAGGTTCAAGTTATCAAGAGGTAGTCTGTGTATACACTTTCAATGTTTTTATTTGTCTAATTTCAAAAAAACAACCCCCACAACAATTTTATTCAAACAAAAATTTGATCCAAATAAAGCCAGTTTGACTTTAGGTGTTCACGGTATGCTTTATAAATTAGTTCAGTGTTTTCAATGACTTGATTGCTTAAAAAGCAGAAATTGCCAAATGCTGCCAACACAATAGTGTTCAGTGCAATCTGTTTCTTCATTCATTTGAAAACAATTGTTATATATGTGTGTGGGAAATAATATTGAAAAAAGCTGTTAATCTGTTTCTGTTAATCAGATTTCAAAAACAATTGTATTGAAAACACTAAGATTTATCAAACTATATTAGTTCTCTTTTATGCAAGAACAGGATTTAATTACAAATAAATCTTCAAAAAATGTAAGAATGGAAGTTAGTAACTTCCATTTTATTTCCTCTTATTTTTTAAAAGGGCATATAAAAGTTGTGATAACTTATTTATTTTAGATCGCATTACTTTTATGTTATTTGTCTTGAATTTGTTAAGTATTCTTAAATCTTTGATTAATACCTAAGGACATATAAGTTGTACATTGTACTCCAGATACACGCTTTTAATGGTTGCATTATTTTTTAAGACTTCAAATGTTTTTTTTTAAAGGAAATTAATGCTTCCAGGTGTTGTTGGATCCAAAGGTTTTGCATGCCAAAAATCATAATTCATTTAGAGACATGAATTGTATGACTGTTTACCTCTACTGAATATAGTGGTAAGGTACTATTTAAAAAATAATTAACAGATTATATGTAAAAATACTCCTCCCTTTTATGTAATTATATTGTAGCATAAAGAAAACACAGCCACATGTTTGCTAACTCAACTGACTGAAAAATTACATTTTTATAACAGTCATTTAAAAGTCAGTATTTATTTATGTAATACAAAATAATTAATTCTGTGTCATGTTATTTTGGCCAATGTTTCTTGTAAAACATTTTGTAAAATAAATTGTAAATACTCTGGTTGGTTGATCTTCATATTTAGATTTTGTACATAAGTTGAATTAATAAACGATCATATAGGTATAAAGACTCATACTTATCATCTTTGTTGGGATTGCTTTGTATAATAATTGTCTTTTACACAAAGTGATTTAGTCTATGATAGATTTGCTGACATTTAGTCAGGGTTTTCAAACCATAATCAATACATTTCATAGGAAACACTTAGCCTGAATCAAATACATACATACATACATACATACATACAATAATACGTCGATGTTTTTCCTACTTGGCAACTTGCTGACTGGCAAATTCTGGGACTTGGAAGTCCACACATTCTTAAAGTTGCCAAGTTTGCAAAACATGGATGATACATAAATCTAGCTAGTGGTTCCGGTCCACTCCAAAACTTCTCAGGAACAATAGCTATGCATGCCAAACCTCAGTCAGGTATATGAATCAGAAGAAAAGAGGAGAACTTATGGCTTTCTTCTTAGATTTCTATATAATTTACTGAAAAATGGCAGTAGGACTACATATGGGAGCTTAAACTAATGAATCAGGATTTTTTTCACCTGAACCCCCGAAATTGGCACTATTTGTTTCTATAGTTCAGTATTATTTGGGGAAAACATAAGAAGCTTCCATTGCATGTTTGTGTCATATTGTACATAAGTGCTTTCCATCCAAATCCAATGGCAGATCAATGTAGAGCTAGGGTAATTAATTCCCTTTCATTGGCTAAATACAAGTTATAAAAAGAGGCAAATAGCTATCCCCCTATAGAATTGAATTGAATTGAATTCTTTATTGGCCAAGTGTAATTGGACACACAAGGAATTTGTCTTGGTGCAAATGCTTTCAGTGTACATAAAAGAAAAGATACATTCATCAAGAGTCAGCATTTGTGGTGAAAAAATTCAGGACTTGGTTATAGTTTTTGCCTGCATATCTCTCTCTATTCTCTGGAATTTAGCATTGCTGTTTCTTGGATATAACTTACAGGTCTCAGCAAATTACTTCTGTTTGTAAACATAGTACAAACTGTACAAGTCTTACAAGAAAAAGCTTCACACCCTTGGATTCTTTTTGTACTTTGAACATCTATTGTGCCAAAGAATTGTATTTGGTGCTGATGTGGGGAAAAACCAAAACACTCATTAAAGTTTTTCTCATGGTATTCAAGGCAACTTGGACAGTTTTAGTTTTGTTTCTTTAATGGAATATTGTGATGAGTTCATACAATAAATGTGACTCTTTAGAAAAACTGTTCAAATAAATATATTCCCTTATACAGTCTAGATAATTTATAGGAATTTGTATACACTTGCCTGTTGAGCAGACTTCCAGTACTCTGTTCTTAGGTTTGCACAGTAGCTTAGTAATGATTTTTTTGAGTAAAAAACCATAAATGGTCTGCAGATTTGCCAAAAAGGCCTCACTGAACTTTCATATTGATAGTGATAAAGAAGTTTCATGGGTTCCAGTGTTCATAAATGGTAAGAGTAATACCTAATAAAGATTTCTCAAATTGTATTGTATGCCAAGGGCACATTCTTGAACGTTCCTTGGAATGTGTATAAGTGACTCAGCAAATACATCAATGTTTCCTGAAAATGATTTATCAGGCTATCATAAAACAGAGTTAGCTGCATCTATACTCACATATGTATAAATTAATGTTAGTATTTATCTCGGATCTAGATTATATGCATAAAACAAAGTGAAAATTCTGGTTATGTGCCAGTACCAAGGCTTGGTTCTAACTTGTTTATCACCTTATGTCAACTCTAAAACCCTCCTGACTTCTTGGAAGCACAGCTGGAGATTTCACAGAGTTTATTTTAGCAATTGTATGAACACCTGCATTCTTACTTGCGTTTCAAAGTCATATAAATATAAAAAAAACTTAAGAGATAACTTCCTTGTTGAGTATCAGATTAAGGTTATTTAGATATCTCTGCAACAGTAAATTTATTATTACTCATGGTAATATAACTTTTTAAACATTTGGCAAACACTTTAGAACAGGGGTCACCAACCTTTTGGACTTCAGGGACCACCAAACTCATAATTTTAAACCCCGGGGACCACTAATATGAATTTTGACGGACAGTGGCTTGCTGACAGTGGTGGGAGAGAGAGAGATCTGATTTAACCTCTCTCTCCCTCTCATACACACAGACACAGGGATGGGATTCAAATTTCTTAACAACTGGTTCTTGGGCGTGGCTTAATTTGTGGGTGTGGTCATGTGATTGGCTGGGCATAACTTGTATGTAAATATTATAAATATTTAAGTAAATATTGAATTTTTTTATATAAAAAGAGCAACTTTTACCCAAAATCATGCAAAGCAGGCAGGCAGATTGAGTTGCTCAGAGAATCACAGATTCACTTAAAGATCTGTGTTTCTGCCATCGGCTACCTGAGTCTGTCACATAAAATTTGCTAGCAAGCAAACTCACAAAATTAACTCACAACATACCATGTATGTAAATATTGATTTTTTTATTTTTAAAAAGGCAACTTTTACCCAAAATCAGGTAAAGCAGGCAAGCAGATTGAATTGCTCACAGAATTCACTTAGAGATCTGTGTTTCTGCCATCGGCTATCTGAGTCTGCACTGAATAATAGAATCTTCAGTCCTAAGCAAGGTTTGGCTCTGCTTAAAAGCAGAGCCAAAGATCTAAAGATTAGCTAGAAAAATAATAAGAGAACACCTGTCTGATCTTGATGAAAATAAATCACCGGGGCCTGATGGATTACATCCCAGAGTTTTAAAGGAGCCTCCAGAGGTCATCTCAGAACCACTGCACCATCTCTTTCAAAAATCCTGCAGCACTGGGGAACTACCAGAGGACTGGAAAAGAGCTGATGTGGTTCCCATCTTCAAAAAAGGAAAAAAAAACAGACCCAGGAAACTATAGACCAATCAGCCTAACATCAATACCCAGGAAGATACTGGAAAAGATAATAAAAAAATGGATCTGCCAACATCTAGAAACAAGGAAAGTAATAACTAGCAGTCAGCACGGGTTAAAAACAGATCAGGTCAAACCAATCTTATTTCATTCTTCAACACAGTGACTAAATTAGTAGACCAGCAAAATACTGTGGACATAATATATTTAGATTTCAGCAAGGCATTTGACAAATTAGACCACAACCTACTTCTTAGTAAGCTAGAAAAAAAGTGGAATAGATAGCACCACCACTAGATGGACTCACAACTGGCTGGCAAACCGTACTCAACGAGTAGTCCTTAATGGATTTAAGACTACATGGAGGGAAGTAAGCAATGGGATGCCACAAGGTTCCGTCTAAGGCCCAATACTCTTCAATATCTTCATTAATGACTTAGATGAGGGAGTAGAAGGGGAACTTACCAAATTTGCAGATGATACTAAGCTGGCAGGAATAGCTAACACCCAAGAAGATAGGCTCAAGATCCAGATGGATCTTGACAGACTAGAACACTGGGCCATATCTAATAAAATGAAATTCAATATAGAGAAAAGTAAAGTCCTACCCTGAGGCAAGAAAAACCAAAAGTACACATATAGACTGGGTGAAACCAGGCTCAATAGCAGTAAGTGTGAGAGGGATCTTGGAGTCTTAGTGGACAACCAGCTAAATATGAGCCAGCAGTGTGCAGCAGCCACCAAAAAAGCTAATGCAATCCTAAATTGTATTAACAGAGGGATACAATCAAGATCAAGGGAAGTACTAATACCACTCTATAAAGCCTCAGAAAGACCACACCTGGAGTACAGCATCCAGTTTTGGTCACCACATAAAAAGATGTTGAAACTCTAGAAAAAGTACAGAGAAGAGCAACCAGGATGATTAGGGGACTGGATGCTAAAACATACAACGAACAGTTGCAGGAACTGGGCTTGGCTAGTCTAGTAAAGAGAAGGACCAGGAAAGACATGATAGCGGACTTCCAATATTTGAAAGGCTGCCACAGAGAGGAAGGGGTCAAGCTATTTTCTAAAGCTCCTGTAGGCTAAACAAGGAATAATGGATGGAAACTGAACAAGGAGAGATTTAACCTGGAAATAAGGAGAAACTTTCTTTTTCTTTTTTTAATTTTTATTGGTTTTTAAAAACAAACATAAACAAACAAAACATGAAAACATCAAGCTATCTTCCACATGTGTACATACAGTGTGCTGGTTGGTTTACAAATTGTTTTGTGCTTCCATTTCGTAGTCTTTAATTACAATTGCATTGCATATAATCTCATATTTTCAATCAAAAATTAAATACCTTGGTATCGTTATTAATCAAACATTTAACTATACTTTAATTCATTCATATTTTACAAGATAATTATAATTTACTTAGTTTATTTTATAACAATTCATATTATCACCCCAAATATATCCTAAAATCATTTTGTAGATATAATAAGAAAGAAGTACATCTTTATATATTTATTATTTTCTAAAAGTCTACATATTTCATTACTGTATTTTATTATCCAACCATTGATAGAAAAGATCCCAAATTTTATAAAATTGTTTATCCTCTTGTTCTCTAATTTCAAATGGCAATCTACTCATTTCAGCACATTCCAATATTTCTTAATGATTTCCTCCTGTGATGGTATTTTCTCATTTTTTGCAGTTTTTACCAAATACAATCCTAGCCTCTGTTAACACGTTTACAATCAGGTATTTCAAGTCTTTACTATATATTTCAGGTAAAATTCCCAATAAAAATATCTCTGGTTTCAAATCTATATGCTTTTTTCTCATTTTCTCCAACCACATGTGGATTTTAGTCCAGTATTTTTTAGCATTCACACAAGTCCACCATGTATGGTAATATGAGTCAGGTGTCTGATGACATTTCCAACATTTTTTGGATTTATTCTTGAACATTCTTGCTATTCTTGTCGGGGAAAATGCCACCTGTAAAACATCTTATACAAATTTTGTTTATATGCTGTTGACATTGTCATTTTATAATTTTGAGACCACAGTTTTTGCCATTTCTCTAGATCAATCCCATATCCAAAATCCTTTTCCCAAGCAATCATAGTTTCTTTAACTTGTTCTTCTTCTAGTTTAATTTCTAATAAATATCCATACAATTTTTTTTTAACAGACTTTATTCAGTTTTCACATTAAAAACAAAAATCTCTTTTTGGTGGACAACATATTTCCGGGTCATCATCTTTACATACAAACATGACAGAAATTATTCATTGATATATGCATACTTCATTCTATTATTACCTTTTCCATTCCAAATTTTCAGTAAGGAGAGAAACAAACACATTAATTCTAGCCTCTTTCATTAATTTCAATCAATTTTGTTTCATTTCAATTATTTCAAATATAATCCTTTAGTATTTGTTTTTAAACATAAACAATATGTATTTGCCTAATAAATAATAATAAAGTTTAATTCTAAATTATTTCATTAATCCCAATCTAAACATTTTTTAATTTAATTTCAATTATTTCAAATATAATCCTTAATATTTATTTTAAAAATACAAATAAACAATATATATTTGCCTAATAGTGGTAATAATGAAGTTACCAATGTCTCTCCTTGCTTTTAATAATCTATATTAAACTTATTAATTTAGCTGATTTTTTAGTCTGTCACATTCCCTTTCCATTACACATTTTTTTTATAAGTTCTAAATTAATACAGATCTTAACACACCCACACAAAAAGAAAAAAGAACAAGTATAAGTTTCGTCTCTTTTACGATTTTGAGTGTGACACCTTAATGATTAGAATATACCTTTATTCCCTCATCTTAATTCCCAATAAACCATTAGTCATTACATCTTCTCAATTGGATTCCACAGCATATTTCCCCCCCACTTTAATAAGAGTTATCAGTATCTATATTACCCTATTTTCTAAATATTTTTAATTGCAGAAATATTCTTATTACCCCTTGTCACCTGCGGAATCCCCCTTTCAATTCATCAACCATTATCTCTGAAAAGACAATTTCTTTTCAACATTTTACTAGTTCTGTCTTTCTCTCTTTCACATGCCTGTTTCTTACTGCTTCTCCTCCCCCTCTCTTCCCTATGTCTTTTCTCATTCTTTCTGCATTTCCTGACTTCAAAACTATTCCTCCTTTTAATTGTAAAGAAACAATTTCCTTTCAACATTTTACTAGTTCTGTGTTTCTTTCTTTCACATGCCTGTTTCTTACTGCTTCTCCTCCCTCTCTTTTCCCATAACTTTTCTCATTCCAATTTATCTCCTTCTTAATATCTTCCCCTTTTCTGCTGAATCTTCCTGCCTTTTCTAACTTCACAATTATTCCCTCTTTTAATTGCTTTCTTGAAATTCAACTTTTTAACCTTCCTTCTTTCCCCACTTCTTTGTGTTAATTGTCCATTCAAAATGTCTTCTCCTTGAGTCAACTCCTGCTCTTCTGAGAATCTTTCTTCTTGTTCTTCAATCGCCATTTCCATTTTTTCTAGCACAGAGCAAAGTGATTCGCCTCTTTCCTGTAGTAATTCTCTCATATTTTTAAGTTCCATTTTTAAATCCCAAAGAGATATCATCATTCTTATATTTTATGATCCTTAAAATCCAAAAAAGAAACCACTTTTACTTTCCTTCTTTCTTCTTTCAATTTTTTAAAATTCTCAGCTATTCTAGTTCAGGGTTCATACCAAAAACATCGGTCAGTCCCACAAACAATCTTTCCTTCCTTGCTTTTTCCTTTATTCTGGTTCTGCTTTCACTTTCTAAAATTCTTACTTTGTTTCAATATTTCTGTAATGTTATACCAGTTCATTCAAAAACAAAATGCTTTCCTTTTTATTTGAACTAAATTTTTATCAAAAGGTGACACTCTCCATTATACGAAGTCTTCACTTTTTTCTCCTATATTTTTATTTAAGATTTTTCAAGCCTCAATATTCCAACACAATCCAGTCTCCAATTTGCAAACTTTATTGTTATTATTCTTTGACAATCTTAAGTCCAGCTTTAATTTTATACTTGATTATTCCCAAATTATTTTAGTCCAATTTCATTAAATCTTTAATTCCAGTTTCTTCCTTTCCCGGTTCAAAGCCCCATTTAGCTGTCAAAAATATTTCCCTTTTTCTCTCTCTGTCCCTTTGTAATTTTGCCGCTCACTTTTCTTTTCTTAAAAATTCTATGTTACCTTAATCCCGGGGTACTTTTATTTGGTTATATTGCCCAGTTGTCCCGGTTCAGATGTTATCCACCTCTTTCTTCCCATCTGCACAAATCTTAATCAAGCTGAGTCATCCGCTTCAGGATGGCCATTTTAGACTATCGCTGCAGTCGTCTTTGGGAGGAAAAAAAACCAAGCCCGGGGAGGGCGAGATGCGGTTCCCCACTAACAGACTTGCTGCTTCCTCTTACTCCGCTGCCCCTCCAAGGCAGTTTCAGACCCTAATCAGGATGATTGGGGCTCTCTGACAAAAGAGCATGAACGATAGCCGCAGAGAGTTGCGATCTACTGTCCATCGGTGAGGAGGCTCTGCCTTCTTCCCCTTATCCATACAATTTTTTAATCACCTTTTCATCAGTACCTTCAAAATCTTATCTAAGTCAGTCAGTTTATTATAGAAACCTTCTGTTTTAGAATCTTTATCATACCTTGAATGTATTTGCGCATATGAAAACCAATTCATCTTTATACCTTGTTCCTCTAGTTTTTGCATAGATTTAAGTTCACCCTTTTCATTCAATATTTCACCATATCTAACTGTTTGTTCCTTTTTGTACATTATAGGATAAGAAAATGCTTCAATAGTCGGTAGCCAGACTGGAATTTTCAAATAACATTGTCTTTTAATCTTCACCCAGTTTAACCACAGAGACTCCCGTACATAATGTCTTCTAAAATACCCCTGTGTTTTAGTTCCCTTATACCATAAAAAGCATGCCACCCCAACAACAGGTTATGTCCTTCTAAAGTCAACAATCTAGTATTTCTTAATGTTATCCATTCCTTAACCCACATCAAATTTGTAGCTTGGTAATACAACTCCCAATTAGGCAAACCAAATCTTCCTCTTATTCTAGCATCTTGCAAAAGTTTTAACTTTATTCTCGCTTTCTTACCTTGCCATATATATTTCAACACAATTTTATTTAAATCTTCAAAGTAATCTTTTCCAAGCCTAACTGGAATTGTTTGGAACAAATATAAAATTCTGGGTAGTATATTCATCTTGATTGTTGAAATTCTCCCAATTCGTGACAGTTGTAAATTTTCCCATTTCGCCAGATCTAGCGCTATCTGCTGTTTAAGTTTGAAAATAAGGAGAAACTTTCTGACAGTGAGAACAATCAACCAATGGAACAACTTGCTCTCAGAAATTGTGGGAGCGCCATCACTTGAGACCTTCAAAAAGAGATTGGACTGCTATTTGTCAGAAATGGTGTAGGGTCTCCTGCTTGGGCAGGGGGTTGGAATAGATGACCTACAAGATCCCTTCCAATTCTGATTATCTGTTAAATCTGAAAGCAAGAAATCCAACGATTTCCTGCTCTCTAGCTAATCTAAATCTCCTGGCACAGCAGAACAACTGATGGTCGGGGGGGGGGTAGGGGAAAGGAAAAATAGCAACTTGGCAGGCAACTTTGCCAGGTGAGGAGTGAGTGGGTGGGGAGGATTCCCGTGGGCCATGTGGGTGGCACAGCCTTGTGTTCCTGCACAGACTGGATTAATTGCTTTGGGGAGGTGCTCTGGAAGTGACATTTCTCTGTAGACCACCAAAATTTTCTCATGGACCACTAGTGGGCCGCAGTCCACTGGTTGGCGACCACTGCTTTAGAAAGCATTTGTGGTTTTTACTGTCTCTGTATTTCAGTGTAGCTTTTTGGAAAAAAGGTATGTTATAAATTGATATAAATAAATAAGTTAATCTACAGCAATTACCCAACAGTGCCCAATGTTAGGGACGTAGTTTGTTAATCTATTTTAGGCTAGAACCTAACATCTGTTAAGCTGACATTAGAATGACTTATGCAAATGTATGCAAAATGGCCAGTTTCACATAGAAGTATGAGAGCTATTCTAGATATTGTCATTGATAAATTGGAAAATATTATACAGTTACATGCAGTGCTTGTGTTACATGGTCTATATTGTAGGATTCATTTTTTGAGATAAATAAATGTGAATGAATAGGCAGAGATCTAGAAAAGCTATTTCAGCTCTGTCTGGTTAATATTCTATAACACAGAGCTGACATCATTTTTAATCTTTGCTGAATGTTTGTCCCACAGGAACCACAAATGTGTATTTGATCATTTTGTACTTTTTATTGGTGAGATGCAGGAAGATGGGAATATGTTTCACATGAATAACTTGCATTTTGTTTTCCTGCAAAAAAAAAAATCAGATTTGGAATAACATTTATGCTGGAATCATCCAGGAAACTGAGAAACAGAAAATGTATCTTCCTGATCTTCAAAAAAGACAGAAGAGGTGATCCCACTGAATTTGCTTTCCTTGGGAACTTTCTCAATGTTTCAATTTAAAAACAAATTTCTATCCTTGGAACAAGTACATGACATCAGGAGTGGGATTAAAATTTTGTAACAACTGGTTCTGTGGGCGTGGCCAGGTGAGTGTGGCCAGGTGGGCATGGCCACAGGCATGGCTTCTTTTTTTGGCAGCATTCCCCATTTTTGGGGGCCTTCTGGGCCTCAAGGAAGCTTCCTGAGGCCCAGGAAGGCAAAAAATGGAGGGAGGGTGGTGGGGCTGTGCCCCCCTCCATTTTTTTTTTGCCTTCCTGGGCCTCAGGGAAGCCTCCTGGGTGAAGCAGTAAATAAGTGAGGGGAATCCTGTCACAGCTGATTGTAGGAACAGCTGATCATTGGGAGGGAGAAAAACTTTAAGGAGTGACTGGTCAGGGAAGAATGCAGTCAGTGATGTTGGACATGCGCGCAATGTTGCACATGCACAATAAGGACTGACTGGGAAGGGAGGGGCAGGTGGAGAATGGCAGGCCAGCCAGGGGCACAATTTGTCGGTTCTCTGAACTGCGCAGAATCATAACAACCAGTTCTATAGAACCAGTTTGAACCGGTAGAATCCCACCCCTGCATGGCATTATAAAAAAAAACCTACCTGGTTATTTGCAACTTTTCTTTATTTTTTTATCTGTTTTTGATATGTTTTTGGTAGGTAAATATTGTAAGCAATCTTTGTGAACAATTATTTTCTATAATAGCTTAATCTGACAGGCAATTTGATAGATACAGAATTTCACAACCACATTGCCATATTTGTTTTGTTTATGCATAAGAGTTTACATACATACATACATACCAAAACACACATACTATGTGTATGAGTTCTAATTAAAAAATTAAACTTCATAAAGAAATAAATGTTTAGTTACAGGATAACTAAACACCCATTTGGCACTAAACAGTCAATCACAACCTCATGGGAAAAATATGCTAAGATGTCATTGTTAATTTAGTTTGACAAATCAAATAATACAAAAATTCAAACAATGGTCTTTGCATATGTATTACGGTTTCTTTGCTACCAGAATCCTGTGGAATTTAGGCTAAATTAGTATTTGATCTTATTTTAGCTCATAGATACAGGTGGCACTTAATAATTTTAAAGAATAGGCATACTCATATAAACCATGCTTTTTGAAATTGAACTTTGTCCTGTATAGGATCCAGTGGCCTGTAAGGAAAATTATTCAGATAATCTGTCAGTGATATAGCCAGAATTAATAGGAATGTAGGACTTGGATCAGCTATCTCCTGATAGGTTTTGGTGATGGGGATACCATGAAAATCATTAATTATTATTGCTTTAAGGACATTTTTACTTGCTTCAAATAATGGGCTTTTGACTATCTTCATTTGGATCATTTGCATCATTCCTATTCTGCAAAAGAAAGCATTAAAAACTATTTATAAAATCTAGGCAATCAACAATGTACCTTTATATCAAGTAAAACTCCCACCATGAGCAAATTTCTGTATAGCATGCAATGAATAAATGAGAAATACCTTCTTTTGAGGATGAAACACAGATAAAAAAAAAGGGTGACATAAACTCTTCAGAGGGAGAAAACTTCTCTAACATATCAACAACATATATTATGGGCGTAGCAATGGCATATTGTTGAGCATAAGGGACAATATACATAAAAAGATATAAACTTTCAAATAGTAAAATCTCAAGGAATTCAGGGTTTTTATGATGGTAATGATATTCTGAATTGCATTCAAAAATAAATTAGCAACTGATGAGAAAAAGATCACAGCTAGTAAAATGTTGGGGAATTTTAACCTGCCTTCCTTCAATGAGAGATATGGAATGGCAAGGGTGTTCATGATTACCCTGACAAACATGGATCTGTCCCATTTTACAGGCATTTCTCAACGTATGACCACAATTGAACCCAAAATTTATGACGACAAACGAGATAGTGAATTTTGCCCCATTTTATGATCTTTCTTGCTATAGTTGTTAAGTGAATCACCACATTTGTTAAGTTGGTAACATGGTTGTTAAGTGAACTTGGCTTCCTCATTGACTTTGATTGTCAGAAAGTTGCAAAAGGTGATCATATATCCCCAGGATGTGTAACTGCCATAAAAATATGCCAGTTACCAAGCATATGAATTTTGATCTTGTGACCATGGGGATGCTGCAATGGTCATAAGTGTGGAAAATGGCTATAAGTCACTGTTTTCAGTGTCATTGTAACTTTGAACAGTCACTAAATGAACTGTTGTAAGTCAAGGACTACCTGTACTGAGTCCTTGATACACAGAAGAAATCACAGGCTAGATCTGGTTTTGTCTTGGTGTGATCAGAGAGCAGAGTACATTGACTTTTGCCCCTTGTCATGACAGAATATTGTCTGGTTACTGCAGAGTTTTGCAGTGACACACACACACACACACACACACATCTTGAGTTTTCAAAGAATTGTTCAGAAGTTTTCTGAGGAATTCTGAGACTGGCTAGGGTTCAGATCATCCAGTGGAATAAGGTTCATCCAGTTCAGCAGATGCTCTGCAGCTCCCTGGTTCACTGATTATCTCAGACAGATGAAGCAATAATGGAGATGCTTAGAGTGCTACTGGAGAAAGATTAAGCCTGGCTGAACACTGAAAGCTCAGATTTGAGCCTATACATTGGCATTTTGATATTTTGTCACACTTAGTCTGCTGAATGCTTCCCTGCAGACCTTTTTTTTTTTTGAAAAGAATTTTATTTATTTTCTACAAACAAACAAGACAAACAAAACATTAAAACATCAACTCTCATATGTACATCCAGTGTGTCGGTTGGTTCATCAGTTTTGTGCATTCATTTTGTAGTCTCAATTACAATTATGTTACATAGCAACTCATATTGTCAATCCAAAATTATATATCCTAATATCGCAAAAAAAAAAAGAAATTTTTGACTATACTTTTAATTCTATAACAAATCATATAATCATACCAAATCAATCCTAAAAACACTTTGTAAATATAGTGTCAAATAACAAAGGCAAGAAAAAATAAATAATAAAGATATTCCTTATTGTCTAACATTCTAAATATTCTATTATCGTATTTTATCATCTAGCCATTGAAAAAAAAATCCCAAACTTCATAAAATTGTTTATCCTCTTGCTCTCTAATTTCAAATGTCAATTTACTCATCTCAGCACATTCCAATATTTTCTTAATAATTTCTTCCTGTAATGGTATTTTCTCATTCTTCCAATTTTTAGCAAATACAATCCTAGCCGCTGTTAATACATTTACAATCAGGTATTTCAAATCTTTACTATATGTATCAGGTAAAATTCCCAATAAGAAGATCTCTGGTTTCAAGTCTATGTGTTTCTTTGTCATTTTTTCCAACCACATGCGAGTTGGAACCTGTAAAACATCTTATACAAATTTTGTTTATATGCTGTTGACATTGTCGTTTTATAATTTTGAGACCACAATTTTTGCCATTTCTCTAGATCAATCCCATATCCAAAATTCTTCCCACAAACAATCATAGTTTCTTTAACTTGTTCTTCCTCTAATTTAATTCCCAGTAAATAGCCATATAATTTTTTAATCACCTTCTCATCAGTACCCATCAAGATCTTATCTAAATCAGTCTGTTTATCATAGAATCCCTCCATTTTAAAATCTTCATCATACCTTGAATGTATTTGCGCATATGAAAACCAATTCATCCTTATACCTTATTCCTCTAAGTTTTGGATCGATTTAAGTTCACCCCTTTCATACAATAGTTCCCCATATCTAACTGTTTGTTCTTTCTTATAAATTATAGGATAGGAAAATGCTTCAATAGTCGATAACCAAACTGGAATTTTCAAATAACATTATCTTTTTATCTTCTCCCAATTTAACCACAAAGACTCCCGTATATAATGTCTTCTAAAATAACCCTGTGTTTTAGTTCCCTTATACCATAAAAAAGCATGCCAGCCCAACAGCAAATCATGCCCTTCTAATGTCAACAATCTATGCTTTCTCAATGTTATCCATTCTTTGACCCACATCAGACTTGCAGCTTGATAATACAATTCCCAATTAGGCAGGCCAAAACCTCCTCTAATTCTAGCGTCTTGCAAAAGCTTTAGCTTTATTCTCGCTTTTTTACCTTGCCATATAAACTTCAACATGATTTTATTTAAATATTCAAAATAGTCTTTTCCAAGCCTAATTGGTATTGTTTGGTACAGAAATAGAATTCTGGGTAAAATATTCATCTTAATTGTTGAAATTCTCCCTATTAATGACAATTGCAAGTTTTCCCATTTCTTCAAATCTGTAGCTATCTGTTGTTTGAGTTTAATATAATTATTCTCTTTTAATGTGCTACATCTTGCGGTCAAATATATCCCCAGATACTTAACCTTATTTGTAACTTGGATTTTCAAAAGGTCTGCCAGTTCTTCTCTTTGTCTCATCAGCATGTTCTTTGTCAAAATCTTTGTTTTATCTTTATTTATTTTCAAACCAGCCATCTCACCATATGTCTCTATCTTTTCCAATAACTTTGGAGCTGTTTCTGGCGGGTCTTCCAGAATAAAAGCTAAGTCATCAGCAAAAGCTTGTAGTTTGAATTCTTCCTTTTTAATTTTCATTCCTTTTATGCTTTTATCATCCCTAATATTTCTATTCAACACTTCCAAAGTCAACACAAATAGCAAAGGAGACAGGGGACACCCTTGTCTTGTGCCTTTTCTTATATTAATAAAATCTGTAAGTTCTCCCTCCATCATTACCTTTGCTGTCTGTTTATTGTATATGGCTTCTATTGCTTGAATAATTTTTTTGGCAAAACCGTCCTGTAGAGATGGCGATTGTGAAGGGCATAGTCCCAGAATCCCAGAGATATCGCAAAATCTCTTATTTGATCCGGGAGAAGCCCTTTTGCTGGCAGCGGAGAGGCGGCCTCCATAGCTGCTGAAGTCGGGACAGCTCCGGAAAGAAAGTGGCTGGAGTGAAAGTGTGTCGGCTGGGTGAGAAACTTCTTTTGTGTTGTAAATTCACTGAGATTTGAAAGGGCACCTTGAATAGAGAAGAAACCTGTGAGATTTTTTTTTGACAAAAACTATATGAGCGGCGTTTTTTAAAGTGATGTCAAATTGAGGCTTGGATTTTTTTTTCTTTTTCTTATCTTTTTTTGGGGGGACTTTAGTGTGACTTTGTAGGTAACTGGATTGAATTTTTTCTTACATATATCTTTATGCTCCTTTTGATTTTTTATTTTTTTTAGGATAGAGGCTCCCTTTGGCTATTTTTTTTTGCATAAATTATCCTTTTTTTCTGGCTGGTGTGGGGGGAGAAGAGCATTAAGAAACTTTATAACACTGCCAACTAGAGGCTTGAAAATATTTTATTTGAATTGGAGAGAACTGTAAGAAGACTCCTTCTCAAGGACATCTTAATGTGATAAGATAGAGGGAGAGCACAGCAAAATATTATCACAGGTGTTTTCCTGGACTCTTATCAATATTTCAACACTTGAGGCTTGGCTTTGAAGCTGCTGGAGAAGAGAGTCATAATAAGAGCCTTGGATAACTAAATAAAGTGCAGTGTGCTTATATATATATATATATATATATATATATATATATATATATATATATATATATATATATATATATATATATATATATATATATTCTGAGGTTCTCGCGGGTATTTGTATGTGGATCTTTGGTTATTCGGGTTTTCTCCCGCGTAAGATTGGAAGTATCTAGGCAACGTTTCGATGAAGTCTCATTCATCATCTTCAGGCTTGGTCTTCAGCTCTGTGCTTCTCAGAGTGATGTGAGCTTGCAGCTGCTTCTTCCTTTTAACTGCTAGTGGGGGTGTGACTTGATTGGGTGGGGGCTTGGCTGTGTTCTGATTGGGTGGGGGTGTGTTCTCATTGGTAGGGGGTTTGGCTGTGTTCTGATTGGTTGGGGGGTTGGCTGTGTTCTGATTGGCTGGAGGCGTGTTCTGTTCAGGTGGGGGCTTGATTGTGCTCAGGTTAGTCTTAGTTGCTGGAGGGTTTGAGCTGGTGAGCTGTGATCTTGCTGTTTGGCTTCGAGTTCGTGGTCGTGCTGCATCTTCATGGTGGAGGTCAGTTCGCTTCATGTATGGCTCAGAGGGGTTTGAGGTGGGTAGTGATGCAGCTGCAGTGCGGCTTCTGGTCCATGGTCGTGTTTCATCTTCTGTGTGGGTGTGAGTCTGCTTTCTACGTGGAAGTGTGGTGGTGGTATCTTGTGTGGCTCTCAGGGGTGTGGGTCTGGTGTCATTCTTCATGTTAGGTACGCATCTGTTCATGAGGGCGGGTTTCCAAATGGCTGGTAAGCGGGAGGCATCATCTCGTTTATTCATGCTGTGTGGGCGTTTTTCTATCTCTATGGCTTCTCTGATGATTCTGCTGCTGAAGTGTTCGGTTTTGGCGATAGTTCTGGTATTTTTAAGTTCCTATGCAACTGCCGAGATCAAAATTTAATTCCCACAAGCTTCCAATTGAAATTCCACACCAACACAGCAGCCACCAAACGCATCCTAAAAAGAACAGAATTGGCCCTAATTAGAAATGAACTTCACACAAAAAGATTTCTCCTAGACCAAATCAACAAAGATCTCCTCACACTTCACCTCAGACTCAGCAACAAGATTCACCCCTTACTTTGGGACAAATCCAAACAGCTCGCTGTCTGGAGAGCCGAAACACAAACCACCCTCAAGACAGACACACACACCAACAAACTCAGAAAACTACAACAACGCCAGAAACCAACTCCTCCCCCCTCACAGCCACACATGAAACAAACAGTGCACAACATCTCAGACAAGATCCTCACCGAAGCCGAAACCAAGGTCCTTTCTAAAGGATTCAACTTTGCTGTCGCACAGAAACCATCATATGCGGAGTTGAAATCAGCCTGACCAAAACCAACCCTGATGATGCCAATAGAATCAGACTCGAAATCACCAACATCCTCTGCACTAGCAAACCACCCAAAAGCAACTTATCCAAAGAAGAACAAACTGCACTACTTAACCTGAAAGAAGACACCAGCATAATAATCCTACCAGCAGACAAGGGAAACGCGACAGTGGTTATGAACACATCTGACTACCAATCCAAGTTAACCAACCTACTCCAAGACCCCACATACAAACCCCTAAAGACAGACCCCACCACCTACCTAGAAAAAACCACCAGATCCAAAATAAAAGCCTCCCCCATCAGTGAAGAAATCCAGCAAAGAATCATACCCAGAGAGAAATCATCCAGATGCCCTAAACTTTATGGTCTCCCCAAGATACACAAAGAAGGAACCCCACTTAGACCAATAGTCAGCTCCATAGGCTCACCTCTACAAAACCTAGCCAAATTTCTCGCCAAACAACTACAGCCCTATGCAGAATCCATCAACTCACATGTAAGAAACTCATTCCAGTTCATCGAGATCATAAAGAAACAAAACTTACAACCCAGTGACCTACTAGTGAGCTTCGATGTCATATCCCTCTTCACCCAAGTGCCAATAAAAGAAGCCTTGACAGCCATCCAAAACAAATACAACCCCCCCAAGCACATCCTAGATCTGACCAACCACTGCCTATCCAATACATACTTCACCTACAATGGACAAAAATACAAACAAATAGAAGGAGCACCCATGGGATCACCCCTCTCACCTGTCATTGCTAACCTCTACATGGAACACTTTGAAACACAAGCTCTAGAAAAATATGATCACAAACCCAAACTCTGGCTCAGATACGTAGATGACACCTTCATAATCTGGCCACACGGGAAAGAAAAACTGAACAACTTCCTCACACACCTCAACAGCCAACACCCCAAAATTCAATTCACCATGGAAACAGAAGCTAACAACCAACTTCCCTTCCTAGATGTCTTGGTATACAAAAAATCCAATGGCTCCCTAGGACACACCATCTACCAGAAGAAAACACATACAAACCGCTATCTACACGCACTCTCACACCACCACCCAGCACAGATCAATTCTGTAGCCGAGACACTCATCTCCAGAACAAAATGCTTAGCTGATGAACAACACCTAGAGACCGAACTACACACTCTCACCGGCGTGCTGACAGCCAATGGATTCCAAAGAAAGAAGATCACCCACCTAATCCAAAAAGAAACCCCAGCCAAAATCCAAGACAAAGAACGAGAATGGCAAAGCCCTCCTCCCATATATAAAAGGCACTACGGACAAAATTAGCAAGATCCTCCAAAAGCACAACATTAAGACAGCATTCTGCACAAACAGAAAGATATCCACCATCCTAAGAAACCCAAAGGACAGAATCGAGATAGAAAATCAAGGAGCATACGAAATCCCTTGCACTGCCTGCCCCACCACATACATTGGACAGACTAACAGAAGAATAGGTGCACGCGTTGAAGAACATAAGAACTCAATCAAAAAGGAGGTTTCCGGTTTCGCGTGGCTTTGGGGCAGCAGGAATTCACGACAGCTCGCGATTCCTGCTGTGCTAGCCGTCGAGGTACCCCCGATCCAGATGGGTCAGGGGGATATGGCTGCCCTGTAGGGACAGCTGAAGAGAGAGGGGAGTCGGATAGGGAGGTGGGGGTGTCGCAGACCCCCCACTTCTCCGGAAAAACCCCTTTTTCCCAAGGCGGTGGAGCGGCGGTCAGCAATGGCCGCCACGAAGAAGCCAGCAACCGGGTAAGATTGTGCTGGAGGAAGTGTGAAGAGTGAAAGTTCTGTCTGAGCCGGGTCAAGTAACATCTTTTAAATTGCCTGGAATTGAGCTGTTTGAATTGCTGGAGGATACATTGTATCCCTAAGAAGAGCGAAAAGCGGCGGAGAAGCTGTTAAAGGGAACTTTTTTTTTTCTTTACTCTCCCACCCCATGGAAACAGCAGAAATATTTGGATATATTGGACATTGAAAGTGGATTGCTTTGAGAGTTGAAGCTAAGAGACAAAAGGATTTTTGGACATTGAAAAATTTAAGAAATTGGAAAACCCTTGTTGGAGGTATGGATTTCTGATTATTTAAAATTGACATTGCAAGTGGGAAGGGAGAAAAAAAAATTGGAGCAGAAGCTGAAAAAGGAGGAGATTGCCTAGAATCCCAAAGGAAGATATATGGTAATTGGACCTCTTTGATTAAAAATTAACCCCAGAAAGAGAAAGAGAAGAAGGAAGAAGAGTATTAACTTTTGGAACTTTTTTTTTTAATTGCTTTTGATTGTTTTTGATTAAAAATACTTGTGGTTGTTTTGGAAAAAGTTTCCCTTTTCATAATGGCATCGTTTGTGGATGAACTAGAGATTGAATATCAAAAATATAAAAAAGAAGATACTTTGGGCACTTTGTTTCAATTCTTAGAAATGGCGTTATGTACTTATGAAAAGTTGATTACGCAGCAGAAGGACTGGGACAAGGAAGAAGAGGAAGAAGAAGCCATCTTTGATGAACAATGGGTCCCTTCCAGAGAGGAGGAGAAAAAGGATAAGAAAAAGGGGATTTTAAGAATTATAAAAACAACCAAAAGAGAGAAAAATGAGCGAAAAGGTGGAGGCAAGGTTAGAAAGCAAAGGAAAAGGAGCAAGAAAAGCGAGGAGAAAAAGCAAAGGGGTAAAAAGGGCAAGGAGAAGAATAAGCAAGAGAGAAAGGGGGGGAGGAGAAGCCTTAATGGGGGGAAGCAAGACCTAAAGAAAAAAAGTTTATTTAGAGACAATGGGTGAATTTAATTTAGATTAAAAGAGGGATTCTGGAGGGTACATAGGTTTGTGATATGTGTATTTAGAATATAAAATTCATTATGTAATCTTAGAATCTTTTAAACAGAATCCCAAGAAAAGTTGCTATACGTAGTATTTTTAAGTTAGGGTAATGAGTTATAGATGTTACTCCAATTGGTGTACAGGAGAAGTATAGTAAAAGAAAAAAAAAGATGAATGGATAATTGGAAATAGAACAGACAAAGAATGTTGTTGAAAATGGTAATAAGATATCGAAGGATATATATGCTTTTTTTTGGATTTTGTATATTGATAAAAGGCAATAAAATTTTAATTAATAAGAAATAATTTGGATGGAAAGGAGAAGTAGGGATAAGATATGAAGTTAATACTATATGAAGTATTGATATTATAATTTGGAAATGTTATGCCTTATTGGTCTTTTATTATTATTTTTTCCTAGAAAAGAATTTATAAGCTGTTATGCCTTGACTCTTTGTGCATTGTTTTTATAAAACTGATAAAAATGGTTTTTATATATATATATAAAAAAGAAAATGATAATAAGATATGGAAGGATATATGGGATGAATATGATGTTTGAATTTGTGTCTGTGTGAAGAGTTTTAACCCGGGAACAGACAACCTTCAGAAAAGATCTTTTAGTTTTGTTTATGTTTTGTGTTTTGTATGTTTGTGTATTGTGTTTTTGGTAAAACTAACAAAATTTGTTTTTTATAAAAAAAAAAAAAAGAATCAATAAAACCTTGGAGGAATGTTAGATGAGAATAATTTAAACAAGCCAGAAAGAAATGAATATGATGACTATAAAATGGATAAATATAGAAAAGAAATGAAATTGAATAAGAGTAAAGAGAAATAATGAGAAATTTGCTGAAAGATATTTATGTGTCCATATGGAAATGGGATAAATTAGAATTATGTTGTATAAAAATAATGTTTTATTCGACTTGTAAAAATTTATAATGTTAAGAGGTTTTATGTATTTATGTATTTAAAGAACTCAATCAAAAAGGAAGAACCGACCTCTTCCCTGGTCCAACACCTAAAAGCCACAGGATATGAGATTAACTTTAAAAATACCAGAACTATCGCCAAAACTGAACACTTCAGCAGCAGAATCATCAGAGAAGCCATAGAGATAGAAAAACGCCCACACAGCATGAATAAACGAGATGATGCCTCCCGCCTACCAGCCATTTGGAAACCCGCCCTCATGAACAGAAGTGTACCTAACATGAAGAATGACACCAGACCCACACCCCTGAGAGCCACACAAGATGCCACCACCACACTTCCACGTAGAAAGCAGACTCACACCCACACAGAAGATGAAACACGACCACGGACCAGAAGCCGCACTGCAACTGCATCACTACCCACCTCAAACCCCTCTGAGCCACACATGAAGTGAACTGACCTCCACCATGAAGATGCAGCACGACCACGAACTCGAAGCCAAACAGCAAGATCACAGCTCACCAGCTCAAACCCTCCAGCAACTAAGACTAACCTGAGCACAATCAAGCCCCCACCTGAACAGAACACGCCTCCAGCCAATCAGAACACAGCCAAACCCCCTACCAATGAGAACACACCCCCACCCAATCAGAACACAGCCAAGCCCCCACCCAATCAAGTCACACCCCCACCAGCAGTTAAAAGGAAGAAGCAGCTGCAAGCTCACATCACTCTGAGAAGCACAGAGCTGAAGACCAAGCCTGAAGATGATGAATGAGACTTCATCGAAACATTGCCTAGATACTTCCAATCTTACGCGGGAGAAAACCCGAATAACCAAAGATCCATATATATATATATATATTTGTTTTCTTAAGTTTTCACGGGTATTTACATGTCTGGCATTCAGCTTTTTTCGGGAATTTTCCCACGTCATAATTGTGGTGCTTTTAAAGTTGTAGCAACGTTTCAGCAGAATCTCATCTGCCATCATCAGGCTTCTGTATGTATATACACCATACAGAAGCCTGATGATGGCAGATGAGATTCTGCTGAAACGTTGCTACAACTTTAAAAGCACCACTATTATGACGTGGGAAAATACCCGAACAAAGCTGAATGCCAGACATATATATATATGTATATATATTTATTTGGGATACCCCCTACTCACCAGCCTTTTTGTAAATTTCAATTCTAGTAATATTCTTATTTTTGCTTTTTATTTTAAAGGGAAAGCCTCAGAGCTTTTTCTTTATTTTTCTTTTTTTCTCCTTATCTTTATTGGGACCCTTTTGTTTTTTCTATCTACGTTTTTGGACCACTATGTTTTTCTTTTTTTATTATTGAGACTTCTCAATTGGATTAAGGTGTGAAGAACCTGAAGGAATTTTTTTTTCCTTTTTTATTTTATTTTATTTTTTTTCTCTTAATCAATATTATTATTTTTGGGGTTTTTTTTCTCTCTATTTTTTATTTTTGATGGGGGATTACTTCGTAATTGGATTAGAGTCTAGAAGAACCTGAAGATCTTTCTTCTTCCTTTTTTCCTTTTTCTTCTTTGGTTTTGGGCCTTTTACTATTGGATTTTTCCATTTTGGATTATAATTGGCTATTCTACCAGTTGGATTAAAAGTTAAAAAGAATTTGAAGATTTGGAAGCATTAAAATGAGCAGGAAACCAATATCATCTGGCGTTTCTACTTCTACCTCTGCATCCCCACCAGCTGGAGGACAACGTTTAATTCAGACAATGTTGAAGCAAGATAAAGAACAAGAAAAAGTAACTTTACAGATGATTATGCAAGGAATTCAAGATCTCAAGATAAAATCAGACACCATTGAACAAAGAATAGAGAACATTGAACAAAGAATGGAGAAGACTGATGAAAAAGTGTAAAATATTAGACAAATGATGGTGAAGTATGAGGAGAGATTCCAAAAATTTGAGGAAGAAGGTAAACAAAGAGAGGAGAAGATTGGAAATATTGACAATAGATTAACAGTGGTTGAACAAGAAAAAAGTGGGATGTTGAGGTGGGAGATGGAAAGGTCAGAATTTTATCTCAGATTTCAAAATATAGAAGAAGAAAAAGGAGAAAATTTGGCTGTGATAATGATAGAAATTTTGGCAAATGCTTTGGAAACTACAGAGGAAAAGATGATGGATGGAGTAGATGAGTTATATCGAGTGTATACAAGATATGCGATGAGAAATAAATTACCAAAGGAAGTCCATATTAGATTTACCAAAAAATCCATTAAAACACAAATACTACAAGTGGTAAGAGAGAAAACATTGAAATACAAAGGCAAAGAGATTGTGGTTTTAAAACAAATACCCAGAAAAGTGAGAGAGATGAGAAGAGAATATCGATTTCTGACCAAAATGTTACTGGAAAATGGAGTGAATTATAGATGGCTGATTCCAGAAGGATTAATGTTTATGTGGCAAGAGCAGAGACATAGAATTGATTCAACTGGGAAAGCAGAACTTTTCCATGCAGATTTTTTTGGAAGAAGAGAAGAGGAGGCAGAGAAAGAGGTCTCATTAATTGAGTTTCAAGAGGAACAACTGGAGACTGAAAAAGAGAAAGGAGCTGTAGGTGGACAGGTGGACAGTAAAGAACGGTGTGAAGTGAGATCCACGAGAGCTGTTAGACCTAAATATAAAGCATAATCATGGAAGAAAGAAAACTGATTACAATGAATATAAATGGAGTTAATTCAGCTGTTAAAAGAAGGAAAACTTTTCATAAATTAGAGAAATTAAAATTTGATATAATTTTCTACAAGAAGTTCATATTAAAAAAACAACATGAACAATTGTTAGTACAGCCAAAATTGGGGAAAATATTTACTTCTTTGACTCAATGTAAGAAAAGAGGAGTGGTTCTATACATTAAAGAGGCTATCCTAGCAAAACTGATCTACACGGATGAAGACGGAAGAGTATTTATGGTGGAAATAATGGACAATAATATAAAAATACTCTTCATTGCAATTTATTCTCCGAATGATAAACAAGAAGAGTTTTATAAAAAACTAGACATGAAAATAATTGGATTGGACTATGTTAATATAATTATGATGGGAGACTTTAATGGAATTGTGGACAATGAACTGGACTATATAGCAACAACAACAAAGCAAAATAGACTCTCCCTAAATCTTTTTTTTAAATGACAGACGAACTAACTTTAAAAGATATTTGGAGAGAAAGAAATGTTAAAGCTAAACAATATACTTTTTATTCAAATAGACATTTATCATGGTCCAGATTAGATATGATTTGGATCTCAACAGAATTAATATCCAATATTTAAGAAACAAATATTGAAACAAGTACTTGGGCAGATCATAGCCCAATGACAATTAAATGGAAGGGACAAAAAAAAAGATCGAGATGGACATTAAATAATACTATCTTAAAGGAAAAAGATTTTATACAACGGATGGAGAAGGAACTGGCTTTTTTCTTTAGAGAAAATAAAAAAGAAGATACTTCAACTCAGAATGTTTGGGATACAATGAAGGCATATGCTAGAGGTTTGATAATAGACTATACAAGAAAAAAGAATATTAGGAAAAGGCAAGCTTCTGAGGCCTTGGAAGATGAGCATAAAAGACTTGAAAAAGAATTACAGAAAATGCCACGGAACAAAGATATTAAATTGAAGCTGGATGTAATTAAACACAAAATGGAATTAATAGAGAAAGAAGAACTGGCACAGAAAATTAGAAATTCTAAACAGAATTACTTTGAAGATGCAAATAAACCAGGTAGATGGCTAGCAAATAAATTGAGAAAGGAGAAGGAGTCAAGAAAAATACTGAAGCTAATAGATGATCAAGGCTAAGTTTGTTATGGCAATAAGGAGAAAAAGGAAATTATTCGAGATTTCTATGGACAACTATATAAACAAGAGAATATTGATGAGGAAAAAGTCAAACAGTATCTACAGAATGCTAACTTACCGAAGATACCTAAAGAGACTGAAGAAATGCTAGAAAGCAATATAACAATGATGGAATTAAATGAAGCACTTAAGAAACAAAATAATGGGAAAGCACCAGGTCCAGATGGGTTTCCGGCAGAATTCTATAAAACATTTCAAGAATCATTGAGTATCCCACTGTTAGAAGTTATGAATGAAGTTATGTCAAAAAGATGATACCCAAAACATGGTCAGAGGCTTATATTACACTTATTCCAAAAGAAGAGGCTGACCCACTGCAAATTAAGAACTATTGACCTATTTCTTTATTGAATGCAGACTATAAAATTTTTGCTTCAATCTTAGCAGAAAGACTTAAAAAATATTTAAATAATTTTATCCATCCAGATCAAAATGGATTTCTGCCAAAGAGACAAATCAGAGACAATATGAGAGTAATCTTAGATACTTTGGAATACTATGAGGCTCATCCTGAAAAGCAAATGGCTTTGATATTCCTAGATGCTCAAAAGGCATTTGATAACATGAACTGGAGATTTATGTTATCACTATTGGAACAGATGGGTTTTGCCTGCAGACCTTTTTTAAGGCGCCTTCCCTCTTTTCAGAAGGATGCTTGCTAAAACTATATGAAAGGCTTTTCAAGGCATTGCCAGAGAAAAAAACTTCATCTGGACAGTTCTATTGGAATTGATTGGAGCCTTGCCTGTGAAGTGATATGGGATCATTTTGAGTTTATAATTCTTAAACAAGTATATAAAGTCAGTTCTGCATTTCCAATTGTATCCCTGATCTCATATTGATTAAGGCTTCTCCATCAGGTGGCAGGAGGTTAGATTGGAGTAATAATCAATGGTTTATTGATTGAGGAGGATTTGCATCTTTCCTGGTTGAGACTTTGGCATGGGAACATAAGTATAGTATTCATAAAAGCAACTGTTCTTTACTTAGGCTGCAGTTAAGCCTGAAGCAATATATAGCTTTTTAAAGAGTTATCTTCAAGAAGATTCTTTAAAGCAGCTGCTTTTTATTTAGTATTTAGTTTTACAATTTTGCTAGTACTTTAATGACTAGCAGAGATTTTTAAATTAGATAGATGTGTACAAGTAGTCCTCTACTTACAACTAAATTAGATGGATGTGTACAAATAGTCCTCAACTTACGACATTACAACAGACTCAAGAAAAGTGATTTACAATTCCTACTTGTAGCTATGACAATCACAACATTCTTGCGGTTGCATGATTAGCATTTAGATGCTTGGAAACCAGCTTGTATTTATGATTGACTGCAGCATCATGCTATCATGTGATAATTTCTTGCCATTGGAAAAATGGCAAGAAACACCTATTGGGAAAGATTGATTCACTTAACAACCATTTGATTTGCTTAATTAAGTGATTCACTTAATGACCACTATAAAATTGTAAAATCAGGTCCAACTCAACTTATGAAACATGGTCATGTCTTGTCACCTTATTTCCTTCCTCTGCCAGTTGAAAGCTATATATTGCACTTCTCTATTCTACTGCCTTAGACTCAGTCCTCAAAGACAACCCAAGACAGAAAAAAGTATCAGATACAGATAATCAGATTTGGAAGGGACCTTGTAGGTCATCTAGTCCAATCCCCCACCCAAGTGGGAGACCCTACACCATTTTTGACAAATGGCAGTCCAATCTCTTCTTGAAAGTCTCAACTGATGGTGCTCTCACAACTTCTGAGGGCAAGCTATTCCATTGGTTGATTGTTCTCACTGTCAGAAAATTTCTCCTTATTTCCAGGTTAAATTTCTCCTTGTTCAGTTTCCGTCCATTATTCCTTGTCTTGCCTACAGGAGATTTAGAAAATAGCTTGACCCCTTCCTCCCTGTGGCAGCCCCTCAAATATTGGAAGTCCGCTATCATGTCTCCCCTGGTCCTTCTCTTTACTAGACTAGCCAAGCCCAGTTCCTGCAACCGTTCATTGTATGTTTTAGCCTCCAGTCCCCTAATCATCCTGGTTGCTCTTCTCTGTACTTTTTCTAGAGTTTCAACATCTGTTTTATAATGTGGTGACCAAAACTGGATGCAGTACTCTAGGTGTGGTCTTTCTAAGGCTTTATAGAGTGGTATTAGTACTTCCATTGATCTTGACTGTACCTCTCTGTTAATACAATTTAGGATTGCATTAGCTTTTTTGGTGGCTGCTGCACACTGCTGGCTCAAATTTAGCTGATTGTCCACTAAGACTCCAAGATCCCTCTTGGAGTTAATGCTATTGAGCCTGGTTTCACCCAGTCTATATGTATCAGAATTTCCATAACAGGCTGAATTAGCTGCATGAACTGGACACAGATATCTCTTCATAAGATTGCTTCATAAAGTTCTAACAGCATGGAGACTTTGTCCTCTGTAAGCAACAGTGAGATGGTAAGCTAAATAAAACTACTCAGAACTTCCTATGGGAAGAATCACATGAATAACATGGCTTGTTTTCCAACTAAGTCCTCAAGCAGAACTGGTACCATAATAATGAGTCACACAAATTTGCTCCACTTACTCATTTTAGAGTCCACATAAACTTACTGAATATGAATATTTTAGACTATATCCAGCTGTGTCAACAAAAAACAAAATTCATCAGGTGAATGCCAGAACTCTACAGCTTGTGATGGTGAATGAGCTCTAACATGAACTAAAAATCATATAAGTGAGGAAATAAAACTCTTGAAATGTAGGTTTAATTAACATATAGTAACTAAAAATGCTGGGGGGGGGGGGTGTTGTTCACTCTTTGAAACTCCAGAAATATATCTTTTTAAATTTAATCTCTGTGTATTTTTAGAATACTTTCTTCTTGCATTAAAATTTTGGTACTTAGAATATGGAAAGATCCAATAATAAAGGACTACAACTGTGGGGAAAACTTTAAAAACTTCATTTATACCAAGTTATGGTATTAGTTTTCATTCAAGATTCTTTTCCCCAGCTACTTGCTTCACACAATTCATTTGCTCATTTGTTCAGTATACTTGGTCATGCTAATGCTGATAACTTAAAAAATCATACTGCAGGTTTTTTTTATTAAGCTGTATGTTCAATGTATCGTGCAATTCAACCCCTGGTAATAAACAAGAACTAAAAAAGCAGATAGAGCATATAGTATAAGTAGACCTGATGCCAAGTTACAAATCTGCAGCACATTATTAAGAATTAAAGCTTTTAGCAAAGTGTATTTATTTTTCAGCTGGAATATACCGAAACGGAGTCTTGCAGTCCTTAGGGAAATGCAACCCCTTATGCAAAGCTAGACACTGAAAAATCTAAGGTTTCCAGCATGAATCAAGGTTGACTGAAGACATCTCTGTGACTGTGAAAGGAAGATAACCACTACAAGAACAAAATCTTTTGAATCTCTCCAGAAAAAGAGAGAATTGAAGATCACCCATGAGTGCTCTAACTTCTTTACATTGAGTTCTTCCCAAGAATCTAGGGCGTTGTGATGCATTGATCTATAATATGTGCAGATCCAAGCAGTGTAACTTTTTGTAATTGACAGATGGAAAATTTATCAATGTATATATTTTCTAAGTGCCATCCAATATATTTTTTTTTGAAAGAAAATTTTATTAATTTTCTACAAACAGACAAGACAAACAAAACATTAAAACATACACCTCTCATATTTACATGCAGTGTGTCAGTTGGTTCATCATTTTTGTGCATTCATTCTGTAGTCCCAGTTACAATTATGTTACATAACAACTCATATTATCAATCCAAACTTATATATCCTATAATCACTAAACAAAAAAAAAATAAAAATTTTTTTTGACTATACTTTTAATCATTCATGCTTTATGAGCTAACAATACTTTAACCAAATTATTCAACTAATCATATAATCATACCAGATCAATCCTAAAAAAAAAAACCTTTATAAATATAATATCAATTAACAAAATAATAACAAAATAACAAGATAAAGATATTTCTTACTATCTAAAATATTCTATTATCGTATTTTATCATCTAGCCATCTATAAAAAAGATCCCAAATTTCATAGAATTGTTTATCCTCTTGCTCTCTGATTTCAAATGTCAATCTACTCATCTCAGCACATTCCAATATTTTCTTAATAATTTCTTCCTGTAATGGTATTTTCTCATTCTTCCAGTTTTTAGCAAATACAATCCTGGCCGCTGTTAATACATTTACAATCAGATATTTCAAATCTTTACTATATATATCAGGTAAAATTCCCAATAAGAAGATCTCTGGTTTCAAGTCTATATGTTTCTTTGTCATTTTTTCCAACCACATGCGAATTATAGTCCAATATTTTCAAGCATCCTCACAAGTCCACCACATATGGTAATACGAGCCGGGTATCTGATGACATTTCAAGCATTTTTCAGATTTATCCTTAAACATTCTTGCTATTCTTGTCGGAGGAAAGTGCCACCTGTAAAACATCTTATACAAATTTTCTTTATATGCTGTTGACATTGTCATTTTATAATTTTGAGACCACAATTTCTGCCATTTCTCTAAATCAATCCCATATCCAAAATTCTTCCCCCAAACAATCATAGTTTCTTTGACTTGTTCTTCCTCTAATTTCATTCCCAGTAAATAACCATATAATTTTTTAATCACTTTCTCATCAGTACCCATCAAGATCTTATCTAAATCAGTCTGCTTATCATAAAATCCCTCCGTTTTAGAATCTTCATCATACCTTGAATGTATTTGTGCATATGAAAACCAATTCATCCTTATACCTTGTTCCTCTAAGTTTTGGATCGATTTAAGTTCACCCTTTTCATCCAAAAGTTCCCCATATCTAACTGTTTGTTCCTTCTTGTAGATTATAGGATAGGAAAATGCTTCAATGGTCGATAACACAAATAGCAAAGGAGATAGGGGGCATCCTTGTCTTGTACCTTTCCTTATATTAATAAAATCTGTAAGTTCCCCCTCCATCATTACCCTTGCTGTCTGTTTATTATATATGGCTTCTATTGTTTGAGTAAATTTTTTAGCAAAACCCATCTGCTCCAATAATAATAACATAAATCTCCAGTTCACGTTGTCAAATGCTTTTTGAGCATCTAGGAATATCAAAGCCATTTGCTTTTCAGGATGAGCCTCATAGTATTCCAAAGTGTCCAAGATTACTCTCATATTGTCTCTAATTTGTCTCTTTGGCAGAAATCCATTTTGATCTGAGTGAATAAAATTATTTAGATATTTTTTAAGTCTTTCTGCTAAGATTGAAGCAAAGATTTTATAGTCTGCGTTCAATAAAGAAATAGGTCTATAATTCTTAATTTGCAGTGGGTCAGTCTCTTCCTTCGGTATAAGTGTAATGTAAGCCTCTGACCATGTTTTAGGTATCATCTTTTTTAACATAACTTCATTCATAACTTCTAACAATTGGATGCTCAATGATTCTTGAAATGTTTTATAGAATTCTGCTGGAAGCCCATCTGGACCCGGTGCTTTCCCATTATTTTGTCTCTTAAATGCTTCATTTAGTTCCATCATTGTTATATTGCTTTCTAGCATTTCTTCAATCTCTTTAGGTATCTTTGGTAAATTAGCTTCCTGTAAATACTGTTTGACTTTTTCTTCATCGATATTCTCTTGTTTATATAATTGCCCATAAAAATCTCGAATAATTTCTTTTTTCTCCTTATTCCCATAACAAACTTGGCCTTGTTCATCTATTAACTTCAATATTTTTCTTGATTCCTTCTCTTTTCTCAATTTATATGCTAGCCATCTACCTGGTTTATTTGCATCTTCAAAATAATTCTGTTTAGAGTTTCTGATTTTCTGTGCCAGTTCTTCTTTCTCTATTAATTCCATTTTATGTTTAATTACATCCAGCTTCAATTTAATATCCTTTTTCTGTGGCATTTTCTGCAATTCTTTTTCAAGAATTTTGTACTCATCTTCCAAGGCCTTAAAAGCTTGCCTTTTCCTAATATTCTTTTTTCTTATATAATCTATTATCAAACCTCTGGCATATGCCTTCATTGTATCCCACACATTTTGCGTTGAAGTATCATCTTTTTTATTTTCTCTGAAGAAAAAAGCCAATTCCTTCTCCATCCATTGTATAAAATCTTTCTCCTTTAAAATAGTATTGTTTAATGTCCATCTCGATCTTTTTTTTTGTCCCTTCCATTTAATTGTCATTGGGCTATGATCTGCCCAAGTACTTGTTTCAATATTTGTTTCTTTAATATTGGATATTAATTCTGTTGAGATCCAAATCATATCTAATCTGGACCATGATAAATGTCTATTTGAGTAAAAAGTATATTGTTTAGCTTTAACATTTCTTTCTCTCCAAATATCTTTTAAAGTTAATTCATCTGTCATTTTAAAAAAAGACCTTGGGAGAGCCTTTCTATTTTGCTTTGTTGTTGTTGCTATATAGTCCAATTTATTGTCCACAATTCCATTAAAATTTCCCATCATAATTATATTAACATAGTCCAGTCCAATTATTTTCATATGTAGCTTTTTATAAAACTCTTCTTGTTTATCATTTGGAGCATAAATTGCAATCAAGAGTATTTTTATATTATTGTCCATTATTTCTACCATTAATATTCTTCCATCTTCATCCGTGTAAATCAATTTTGCTGGGATAGCCTCTTTAATGTATAGAACCACTCCTCTTTTCTTACATTGAGTCAAAGAAGTAAATATTTTCCCCAATTTTGGCTGTACTAACAATTGTTCATGTTGTTTTTTAATATGAACTTCTTGTAGACAAATTATATCAAATTTTATTTTCATTAATTTATGAAAAGTTTTCCTTCTTTTAACAGCTGAATTAAGTCCATTTATATTCATTGTAATCAGTTTTCTTTCTTCCATGATTATGCTTTATATTTAGGTCTAACAGCTCTCGTGGATCTCACTTCACGCTGTTCTTTATTGTCCACCTGTCCACTTACAGCTCCTTTCTCTTTTTCAGTCTCCAGTTGTTCCTCTTGAGACTCAATTAATGAGACCTCTTTCTCTGCCTCTTCTCTTCTTCTTCCAAAAAATTCTGCATGGAAAAGTTCTGCTTTCTCAATTGAATCAATTCTATGTCTCTGCTCTTGCCACGTAAACATTAATCCTTCTGGAATCAGCCATCTATAATTCACTTCGTTTTCCAGTAGCATTTTGGTCAGAAATCGATATTCTCTTCTCATCTCTCTCACTCTTCTGGGTATTTGTTTTAAAACCACAATCTCTTTACCTTTGTATTTCAATGTTTTCTCTCTTACCACTTGTAATATTTGTGTTTTAATGGATTTTTTGGTAAATCTAATATGGACTTCCTTTGGTAATTTATTCCTCATCGCATATCTTGTATAAACTCGATATACCTCATCTATTCCATCCATCATCTTTTCCTCTGTAATTTCCAAAGCATCTGCCAAAATTTCTATCATTAGCGCTACCAAGTTTTCTCCTTTTTCCTCTTCTATATTTTGAAATCTAAGGTAAAATTCTGACCTTTCCATCTCCCACCTCAACATCCCACCTTTTTCTTGTTCAACCGCTGTTAATCTACTATCAATATTTCCAATCTTCTTCTCTCTTTGTTTTCCTTCTTCCTCAATTTTTTGAAATCTCTCCTCATACTTAACCATCATTTGTTTAATGTTTTCCACTTTTTCATCAGTCTTCTCTATTCTTTGTTCAATATTTTCTGTTCTTTGTTCAATATTTCCTGTTCTTTGTTCAATGATGTCTAATTTTGTCTTGAGATCTTGGATTCCTTGCATAATCATCTGTAAAGTTACTCTTTCTTGTTCCTTATCTTGCTTCAACATTGTCTGGATTAAGCGTTGTCCTGCAGCTGGTGGGGAAGTAGAGGTAGAAGCAGAAATGCCAGTTGATATTGGTTTCCTGCTCATTTCAATGCTTCCACAGCTTCAAATTCTTCTTAACTTTTAATCCAACTAGTAAAGCAGCCAATTATAATCCAAAATGGAAAACTCCAATAGTAAAAAACACGAAACCAAAAAAGAAACAGCAAAAAAGGAAGAAGAAAGATCTTCAGGTTCTTCTAGACCCTAATCCAATTACAAAATAGTCCACCATAAAAAAAGAAAAAAATAGAAAGGAGAAAAACAAATCCAAAAATAATAATATTGATTAAGAGCAAAAAAAAGAAAAACAAAAAGTTCCCAGATTCTTCACACCTTAATCCAGTTGAAAAGTCTCAATAATAATAATAATAATAATAAAAAGAAACAACAAAGTGGTCCAAGAACATAGATAGGAAAAGCAAAAAAGTCCCAATAAAAAAGAAAAGAAAAATAAAGAAAAAAAACCCTGAGGCTTTCCCTTTAAAAAAATAAAAAACAAAAATAAAAATATTACTAGAATTGAAATTTTAAAAAAAAGGCTAGTGTGTGGGGTATATATAAAGAAAGCACACTGCACTTTATTTATTCATCCAAGGCTCTTGTTATGACTCTCTTCTCCAGCAGCTTCAAAGCCAAACCTCAAGTGTTCTTGATAACAGTCCAGGAAAGCACCTGCAATAATATTTTGCTGTGCTCTCCCTCTATCTTATCACGTTAAAATGTCCTTGAGAAGAGGTCTTTTTGCAATTCTCTCCCATTCAAATAAAATACTTTCAAGCCTCTAGTTGGCAGTGTTACAAAGTTTCTTAATGCTCTTCCTCCCCCCCAGCCGGAAAAAAGGAATAATATATACAGAAAAAAAAAAGAAAAAATAGCCAAAGGGAGCCTCTATCCTAAAGAAAGTTAAAAAATCAAAGGGAGCATAAAAATATATATAAGAGAAAATTCAATCCGGTTACCTACAAAGTCACAGTAAAATCTTTCCCAAAAAATATAAAGAAAAGAAAAAAAAAAAAACCCAAGCCTCAATTTGACATCACTTTAAAAAACGCCGCTCAGACAATTTCAGTCAAAAAAAAAAATCTCACAGCTTTCTTCTTTATTCCGGATGAACTTTCCAACCTCAGCGAATTTACAACACAAAAGAGTTTTTCTCACCCAGCCGACACACTTTCAATCCAATCACTTTCTTTCCGGAGCTGTCCCGACTTCAGCAGCTATGGAGGCTGCCTCTCCGCCACCAGCAAAAGGGCTTCTTCCGGATCAACAATTGTTCATATTGTTTTTTAATATGTATTTCTTGTAGGCAGATTATATCAAATTTTAATTTCTCTAATTTATTGAAGGTTTTCCTTCTTTTAAGGGCTGAATTAAGTCTATTTTTATTAATTGTAATCAATTTTTTATTTTCCATGGTTATATTTTGTAGTTAGGTTTGACAGCTCTCATGGATCTTGGTTCACGTTGTTCTTTGGCTTCCTCCTTTCCACCTACTGCACCTTCTTCTTTTTCAGTCATCATTTGGCAGTCCTCTTGGAATTCAATTAGTGAAATTTCTTTTTCTGCCTCTTCCTCTTTCCCTCCAAAAAATTCTGTGTAAAATGATTCTGCTTTCTCAATTGAGTCAATTCTATATCTCTGTTCTTGCCATGTGAACATTAAACCTTCTGGAATCAGCCATCTCTAATTCACATCTTTTTTAAGTAGCATTTTGGTCAGAAATCGGTATTCTCTTCTCATCTCTCTCACTCTTCTGGGTACTTGTTTCAAGACCACAATCTCCTTATCTTTGTATTTCAATGTTTTCTCTCTTGCCACTTGCAATATTTGTGCTTTAATGGCTTTCTTTGTAAATATGATGTGAACTTCTCTTGGTAAGCTATTTCTGATTGCATATCTTGTGAAGATTCGATAGACCTCATCTATTCCATTCATCATCTTCTCTTCAGTTATCTCCAAAGCTTCAGCCAATATTTCTATCATTATCTCAGCTAGGTTTTGTCCCTTTTCTTCCTCTATGTTTTGGAATCTAAGATAAAATTCTGATCTGTCCATCTCCCATCTCAGCATACCACTTTTATCTTGTTCAACCACAGTTAATCTGCTATCAATATCCCCAATCCTCTTTGTTTATTTTCTTCTTCCATTTTTTGGAGTCTCTCATCATACTTCATCATCATTTGTTGGATGTTCTCCACCTTTTCATTGGTTTTTCCTGTTCTTTGTTTTCTGTTCTCTGTTCTCTTTTCAATATTCTCTGTTCTTGTTTGAATATTTTGAATTCCTTGCATAATCATCTCTAGGGTCACTTTTTCTTGTTCTTTTTCTTGCTGTAACATTGTCTGTATTGAACATTGCCCTCCAGATGGTGGGGAGGAAGAAGTAGAAGTTGAGGAACCAGGGACTGTTATTTTCCTATTCATTTCGAGCAATTCAAAATCTTCAGGTTCTTCTAGACCTTAATCCAATTGTGAAATAACCAATTGCAATTCCAAATAAAAATAGTAGGAAAAAAGAAGCCAAATAGTAATAATAATAAAAAAAAAGAGAAAAAAAATTCTTCAGGCTCTTGTATACCGTAATCCAATCAATTGGTTAGATAGCAGTAAAAATTCAAAAATGAAGGAAAAGACCATAAACACACACAAAAAAGAAAAAGTTGTAAAATCCTAAAAAAGGCAGAAAAGTGAAAAATAAAAAGCTAAAAAAGAGAAAGGGAAAATTCTTCAGGTCCTTCAACACCTTAATCCAATGAACAGGTAAAAGGATGCATGAAAAAGAAAAAGAAGGCCAGAAAAATAAATAAAAAAAAGAAAAAAGCCAATATGGAAAGTAGATGGAAAGACAAAAAAACCAGGGAGGGGGAGGGAAAAAAAGACTACTCCCTTAAAAAGCAAAGGAAGAAAATTATTAATTCTAAAGCTTTTCCTTTAAAATGAAGACCAAGAATAGAAATTTAACTTCAAAAGACAAGAAAAAAAAAAAGAACAAAGACAAGTTCCAAAGGGCCAAAAATCCAAATAGCTATTACAAAAAAGTAAACTGGTGAGGAGGTTTAGTGCAGCTTACAAAAAATAAAAAGAGCACATTGCACTTTGTTTAATTATCCAAGGCTCTTGTTATAACTCTCTTCTCCAGAGACTTATCACCTTTTCTTTTCCTATAAGCTTTAACACCAGATGCTGTTGATGGGAACCTAGAAGAGCACTTGCAATAATACTCTCCCATGCTCTTCCCTCTATCTTATCAAATAGCAATGTCCTTGAAAAGGATCAGTTCTTTCTCAGCTTTGTCTGGTCAAAAGAGAAATAGAATATTTCCAAGCCTCTAGTTGGCAGTGTTACAAAGTTTATTTTGCTTTCACTTTCCCTCTCCTTTTCCAAACAAAATATAATAAGAATTAATTAAAAAAAGAAAAAGATATTAAAAAAAATAACTAAAAGGGAGTCTCTAGCCTAGAATATTATAAAATCAAAAGGGAGAAAAAGAATAGATAAAAGAAGAGAAAAAACCAGTCCAGTTTCAAAATATAAGATCGTGTGTAGAAAATCCAGCAATGAGGAAAAAAAAATTACTTTGACATTCCTATTTAAAATCACCGCTTAGTCACTTCTGTGAAAACTTTTACAGATTCTTTCTTTTCCTTAGGGTGTTCTTTCAAATCTTAGAATAAAAAAAACGTTCTCACCAAACTGGCACACTCTCTCTTTCTGTTCTCTTTCGTTTCGGAGCTGTCCCAACTTCAGCAACTTTAATGGCTGCCTCTTGGCTGCTGGCAAAAAGAGCTTCTCCTGGATCTACCAGGGACTTTGTGGTATCCCTGGGATCGATAGGATGTGCTCTTTACATTCACCATCTGTTTGGGACAGTTTAGATCCAATTGGACCATCCAGGAGCAAAGATATTGGCAGCGATCTCAGACCTCCAAGATCGCATGCCGTATCATCGCAACGCCAGCTCCGCCCTCCACCTGTCCTATTGTTTCTTTTATTTTTCTTATATGTATCCATGTATTCATAACTATATTTTTACTTATACCTATTATCTTGTAAGCAATTGACAAATAAAAAAGAATAAATAAAATTTAAAAAACCCAAGAAACATATTGTGCATGTTTTCCTGGACCATTTGCTTTTTTGAAAGAGGGAAAGCTTGCATCTGAAAAAGTGAATGTGTCCTAGTTTACTATGTCAGTCGGTTTTTCTCTGCTTCCTCTACATATCATATACATCTCAATCTGACCTCTTTCTCTGCTAAGAACATGAAAGCTAAAACATTTTTGAATATCAGATAAGATATTTTGGAAGCAAATGGCATTTAAAACTCTTTTATTTGTTTAGTTAATCTAACAAGGAGAATAATGAGGGGCCATGCATTACTCTTCATCTGTTTGGAATTGAATGCCTGCCAGATAAGGTGTTAGTAGGTCAAATTTCAGTAGAGAAAAGAAAAGAAATTTCTAAGAGGGAAAATTAAAGATTCACAGCAAATTCAAATGTTCTAATTGAAAAGTACATTCAAGTTAAAGTTACAAAAGAGCAATATAACAGAGAAACTATGTAGTGATTTTTTAAAAAATAAATTTTATTGATTTTACAATTAAAACGAACCAACAACACATACATAAATGAAAGAGAGAAAAAGAAGGAAGAAGAAAATAGAAAGAAAAAAAATAGAAAACAATTAAAAACATTCTCATTTTCAACAGTTTGTAAGACCTCTTTTTAAATCCTTATTTTATGCCATATACACACACCTAATCATTACATATATCTGTGTATCACTGCTATGGATCTATCCTATCCTCTTTTGCCTTTTAGTGTGAAGTCTTTCTTTGGTCTATCCATTTGTACCAACAGTTTTAGCTGTTGTAGTATATTGAAGTGTCTTTATTTTTTTTAATGCCAAAGTTAATTTGTCCATTTCTGCACAACTTGAAATTTTTTGAATGATCATCTCCTCTGATGGAACATGAAGCTGCTTCCAACTTTGTGCAAAAGCCAATCAGGCCACTGTCAAAATGTGTATTATTATATATTTCACTTTTTTTGATATTTGTTTATCAAAGATCCCGAACAAATCCCTGGTTTGAATTCGATCTGTTCTCTTGTCATTTCTTCCAGCCAATTTCTAATTTTCTTCCAAAATTTTTGAGCTTCTGTACAGGACCACCACATATGGAAAAAAGTTCCCTCTTTTTTTTTTTTCTATTTCCAGCAATTCGGACTCATATTGGGGTGCATCTTCGCTAACCTTGAAGGAGGAAGGTGCCATCTATAAAATATTTTATAGGCATTTTATTTGTATGCTACCAATTTTGTAATTTTATTATTTCTACCCCATACCTTTTCCCATTCTATTATGGTGATGCTACATCCTATATTCCTACTCCAGGCTATCATGTTCCCTTTCACAATTTCTTCTTCTAATTCTACTTCTAATAAATAATTATAAAATTTTGTCATTTTTTTTGCCTGATCCTAATAAAATTTTATCTAATTGCTGGAATTTGTTGTTAATTCCAAATTCTTTCTTGTTCTGTTTAGATCTACTTTGAATTTGAAGACATGCCCACTGATCAATTTTTAGTCCCCGCTTTTGAAGTTCTTGCCACAATTTCAAATTTCCTTGTGTATCCAATAGGTCCTTATATTTAATCATTTTAGTGATATCCAGATTATTTGGGTGAATCATCGCCTCCATTGTTAAAATCTAAATTGGTATTTTTAAATAGTGTTTTTCCCATATTTTCTTCCAATTAGTTAATAATGAGTCTCTGATTAGGTGTCTGTGAAAATATTTCAGGCTAGTTATCCCTACATCCCATAAAAAAAGCATGCCACCCCCTCTGCAAGTCATGGCCTTCTAAGAATAATATTCTCTTATTGGTTAAATTCACCCATTCCTTCAACCATACTAAAGAGGCTGCACTATAATACAACTCCCAATTTGGAAGTGCCAGCCCTCCCCTGCTCTTCCTGTATTGCCTTTAAATTTATTCTAGCTCTTTTCCCTTGCCAGATAAATTTTACAGTTATTTTATTAAGTTCTTCAAAAAAAAAAAATTCTGTACTTTGATTGGGATCGTCTGAAATATATATAGGAATTTTGGTAGAATATTCATTTTAATAGCAGCAATCCTGCCTAATAATGAAAGTTGCAGCTTGCCCCATGTTTCTAAATCCTTCTTTACCTGTTGCATCAATTTATCATAATTATTTTCCTTAAGTGTCTTACAATGTGCTGTCAAACATATTCCTAAGTATTTAACTTTGTTTATCACTTGTATTCCCATAACTTCTCCTAGTTCTATTTTCTGTTTTTCTGTTAAACTTTTAGTCATTAATTTAGTTTTCTTCCTATTAATTTTAAGTCCTGCTACTGCTCCCAATTGTTCTAATTCATTCATCAATTTTTGTCCCCTTTCTATTGGTTCCTCAATGAAAAAAATCATATCATCCGCAAATGCTTGCAACTTATATTCTTCTTTCTTTACCTTTAATCCTTTTATGTCTGGCTTCTGTCTAATTCGCATTAGTAATGCTTCTAATGATAATATGAAGAGCAGGGGTAAGAATGGGCAGCCCTGTCTGACTCCTTTTTCTATTTTTATTGGGCGGGTATATTCCCTGTTTATTATAATATTGGACTGTTGTGCATCATAAATATAATATTATAATAATATTATAATATTTTCAAATTTGGTGCCTAAATTCATATTATAAATTTTTTGGATTAAAAATTTCCAATTTAAATTACCAAAGGCCTTCTCTGCATCTAAAAGCATAAGTGCAATTTGTTTTTCGGTGTGGGCTTCATAAAATTCTAAGACATCTAATACTATTCTTAAATTGTTCCTGATTTGTCTGGTCAGGAGAAATCCATTTTGATCTTCATGTATACGCTCATTTAACATTCTTTTTAGTCTGCTTGCTATAATAGAAGTAAATATTTTGTAATCAGTATTTAACAATGAAATTGGCCTATAATTTTGTATATATCGAGGATCCGAATCCTCCTTCGGGATCAGCTTAATCAATGCTCCATGAGTCCGGCATCCTGGCTGCCAATAAGACGTCATTAAAAACTTCCACCATAAGAGGTCCTATTTGTTCTGCTACTGCCTTGTACTACTCCCCTGGAATCCCATCTGGTCCCGGGGATTTATTGTTTTTCTGGTTCTCTATTGCTGATTTCAGTTCAAACCAAGTAATATATTTGTTTAATAATTCTTCCATTTCTTCCCCAATTGCTTTATCCTTCACTTCATCCAAATAGTTTCTTATTCTATCTTCGTTAACTTCTTCCTTTTTATATAACTCTTCAAAATACTTATGGGCAATTTCTTTTTTCTGTTCTATCTCCTGATGTATATCCCCCTTTCCATCTATTAACTGGTATATCAATCTCTTTCCTTTCCTTTTTGAAATCTATATGATAGCCATCTCCCTGGCTTATTAGCATGCTCAAGTTTGTCTAGTTATATTCAAATTTATAATCATTCTCTCTTGTTCAGTTAAATTCAATTTATGTTTAGTTATTGTTATCTGATTTTGCAATTTTGAATCCTTTGGGGTACTCTGTAATTGAGTAATTCCAATTAGATCAGTTAAACAAAGATTTGCTAGCACTACACCTGGAATTGAGCAGCAAAATTCACCCTCTACTTTGGGACAAGATAAAACAACTTACAACTTGGAGCACTGAATCTGAAACCACTTACAAACAGGAAAAACTCTTGAAAAAATTAAAGAAATTAGAACATGACAAGAAAACCCCCCAACAACTCACAACAACACCTGAAACAATTAGTGTACAACGTTTCCAACAGAGAACTCACCAAAACAGAAACAGATGTCCTAACCAAAGGATTCAATTATGCTATAGCACCCAAAAAAATCCCCACAGAATCCATCATATGTGCAGTAGAATCCAGCCTAACTAAATTAAATACAGATGAAGCTGATAAAATAAGACACCAAGTTACCAACATCCTATGCACAAGCAAACCACCCAAAAGCAACTTGCAGCAAAATGAAATTAAAGTGCTACAAACCCTAAAAAGAGATAGCAGCATAATCATCCTCCCAGCAGACAAAGGGAATGCCACTGTGGTAATGGACAGAAAAGACTATGAAACTAAATTGACAGACCTACTTCAAGACTCCACATACAAACCCATAAACACAGACCCAACCACATATCTGGAAAAATTAACCAAGAAGAAAATTATAACCAGCCACATAAGCAGAGATCCAACACACGATCATACCCAGAGAAGAATCTTCCAAATGCCCCAAACTATACGGCTTCCCAAAAATACACAAAGAAGGCATACCTCTCAGACCCATAGTCAGCTCCAGAGGAGCACCACTACAAAACCTAGCTAAACACTTAGCAAAACAGCTACAGTCCCATGCTGAAACAGCAGCTTCACATGTACAAAACTCATACCACTTCTTGGAAATGATCAAAGATCTACACGTGGAGCAAGAAGATCTGCTTGTAAGTTTTGACATGGTTTCACTATTCACTCAAGTCCTGATAAAAGAGACCCTTGAAATCATCAAAAATAAATACCAACCAGCTAAACACCTCATGGAACTAATAGAACACTGCTTAACCAACACATATTTCGGATACAAAGGACAAAGATACAAACAAATTGAAGGAGTCCCTATGGGATCACCACTGTCACCCGTCATTGCAAACCTGTTCATGGAAGAATTCGAATCCAGAGCCCTGGCCAATGCCATCCCTTAAACTATGGTTAAGATATATCGATGACACATTCGTGATTTGGCCCCATGGACAAGAAAACCTAAACAATTTCCTAGCACACCTAAACAGCACACACCCCAAAATCAAGTTCACCATGGAAACGGAAACAAACAAACAACTACCATTCCTAGATGTACTAATCTACAAAAAAAACAGATGGCACACTAGGACACACCGTATACCAGAAGAAAACACACACCAACCGCTACCTCAATGCCCAATCCCACCACCACCCAGCACATATAAACTCCTTGGCTAAAACACTAATTACTAGAACCAAACGCCTGGCAGACAAGACACACATTAAGACTGAACTATGCACCCTGACTAAAGTACTGACAGCCAACAGCTTCCACAAAAGCAAAATCACCGGCTTGATCCACCAAAACACACTGAGACATAATAGAGACCCAGAAGATGAACAGACCTATGGAACAGCTGTCCTGCCCTACATAAGAGGTACTACAGACAAAATTAGTAAGATACTACACAGATATCACATCAAGACTGCCTTCAAAACAGACAGAAAAATAGCAGCCATCCTTAGAAACCCCAAAGATAAAATTGACCTGGAAAACCAAGGCATATACGAAGTTCCCTGTGCATCATGCCCGGCCACATACATTGGACAGACCAATAGAAGAATAAGTACCCACCTGGAGGAACACAAAATGCAGTCAAAAAGCTGGAACACACTTCCTCACTAGTCCAACACATGGAAGCCACAGGTCATAGCATCAACTTCAATGGCACCAAAACTCTAGCCACTATAGAAAACCCCAGACACAGAATCATCAGAGAAGCCATAGAGATTGAAAAAAGACCAGAAAGCATGAATAGATGATTCCACCAGACTGTCAATCATTTGGAAGCCTGCACTCACAAACAAAAAAATATCCACACCACAAGCCAGGCAAACACCTGGGCACAAACAGATACCCCCTGATACCTCCAGCTCAAACACACCCCAACCAGGCACCCAGATGAAACCTAGCTTCCTAACTTACGATAGCCGTCCATTTACCCGGAGCCAAGCTGAATTAAAGGCCTCCAATAAAGTAACACAATGTTGCCAGCCAATCAAGATACCAAAAGAGCCACAAAACAGACAGAAGATATTAGAAACACCAATCAAGCAGAACACAGCAAACTCCAAGAGCAATAAACACAGAGCAAGACTCCCAACCAATCAGGATGAAGAAGGAGCCATTCTGGCAGAGCGGTGGGTTGCCCCAGGTTTAAATCTGAAACCACCATGGGGGTCTGACTCATGGATGAACACTATACAGAAGCCTGATGATGGCAGATGAGATTCTGCTGAAACGTTGCTACAACTTTTAAAGCACCACTACTATGACGTGGGAAAATACCCGAACAAAGCTGAATGCCATACATGTAAGTACCCGCGAAAACTTAAGAAAACAAATATATATATATTATATTATATATATATATAATATCCAAATCCAACTATATTTAAATATTATAAATAAATATGTATATTTATCTAACCTTATTTTAAATATTCTTAAACACAAACAGTATTACATTTGTCCCCAAGTGGATTAATTGTGATCACACAATAAATTATAATATTAATACATAAAATCCTATAATTATTAATTAAATAATACTTTATGTTCTTACTATTTTCCCTATATATCTAATCAAAGTATAACTATCACTATTATTAATAAATCAATTAATTCAATTATTTAACAATCAATTACAATAATCAATTTTCCTTTCCCCAGTATACATATTTATAATCATTATAAAGAGAGAATAAAGAAGGAGAGATAGTTCATCATAGCACCGGATGGTGGGGGAAAAAGAAGAAAAAATAATTGAGCAAATGTATACAGAAAAAAGGGAGTAAAAAGAGGGGGAAAAGGAATTTTGAAGTAAGTTTTTAGCTTTCCGTCTCTATGTTTGAGAGCTTTCACTCCGAACGCACTGGAAGTGGGGAGGTAAAAAATGCTGAGTAGTGACTGCAATTACATGGTATCTCCACACATTTGGAAGCTTCCACTTTTACTTTTTGTCTTAGCGTTCCTAAGTTCAATTTTTCTGATTTTCTTGGGATGGAACCACCTCCTCAATTAAATCAGTATGTAGTGATTTACATTTAAAGATATCTTTCCATTATCTGAGGTAAATATATAGTGGTCTTCAAAGGAGCTGAAATATTAGTGATACTGTTATATATTTATATGTATGGGAGAGAAGAAATCAGATCTTTGGCCCTCTTTATGTAGCATCTACAAGATGGTCCTGTATTCTAAGACCTAGGTCTTGCACAAATATTCAAAGTAGGATAATTGGAGCTGGCCATTTCTGTCTCAAATGAGAATTCTGGCTTGGCTTGTTCAATGATCCATTCAATTAATCATTTCTTTGTTTTTTTGGCTGTCTATGTTATTCTTAGGAGTCTCCACTAATACTAATATTCAAAAGTGGCAGTACTCTTTCTATCTGGGTCCCTCAAAGTAGTTTTCAGAGTTCTAGGCAACAGCTGTAACAAAGAACTCTGGTATCTGTCATGCAGTTGCTCCCACTCATTGGCTCCAACCTTCACAACAGCTGAAATCATGGGAATTTGAAAGTTATTTGTTTTTGTGCCTTTTCCAGAATTATACTTCAAAGAATATTTTTGTTGCACAGAACATATAAGCAGGTTAAAAAAATACATAACATCAAGATTGTTTAAGGGAAAAAAAAAATGCTTATACCTTATCATTTTGTTGTCTAAAAGCTGTAACTCAAAATTCTTCATAACTAACTTGTCATTTTTTTGTGTATCACATGACAGATTTTTTTTCTTTTGACATTTTTTCCACTATTCCTGTTCCTTCTATGACAATCAAACCTTCTCAATTTGCATTGTGTTTCAAGAATAGGAAAATCTCTAGTTTAAATCACTTACATGTAGTTGAATTGTTAGTACTAATGAATATTTCAGATATTGTCTGGAGACTTTCCTCTTTAAGATGGTTAAATCTTATGTTGTATTAGTAAGAAATCTGTTCTATGTGAAAAATAACCTTCTGATAAAATAGTCATGTGATCTCATTTCAAAGTTTTAGATAGCAAAGTGCTCTGATGAAATTGCCATTTTAATTTCATTAAAGGGCTCAATGTAGTGCTGAAACATTGGAGAAATAAATTAATCAAGTAAATTGAGATCCCTGGAAAACAATGGTGGGTGGAAGGGGTAATGCACCCATTTATTTAATTCCACTTTGATGGTTAAAAGTGCCTTTACATGACACAGTTATGAAAAATAGGGATTATCCACAAATGTCCCCATGGAGTGCTGTGGTTGTGGGCTATACTCATGCTTTGTTTTTACATTGCATTTAGTCTTCAATAGTTTTCTTTCATGTGGACTCTTATACAAAGTGACAGCCTTAAAGCAAACCATGGATAGAAAATCAAATAGCTGACTGTAGAGAGAAGTGGCATTGAATGCAATTGCAAATGGGCCATGTTTTTTTACCACATGTCATTAAAAATGTCCATAATAAATCAAAACAAAAGATAAATTGCTGTTTGAATAAGTAATCAATTTTGTTACAAATTCCTTCCTATAATTAGTCTTTTTCTATTTATGCATGATCTACCATTGTCTTGGTATGGTTCTTCCACCTCTCCCTCAAGGCCATTCACACTTTCCTTTATATACATCTGGAGCATTTCTGACAATTAACAGGGGATTTAAATTAACTTTAGGTTTTCTATCTTGTAATCAGTTGGAAAGAAATTTTTTCATCACATTGAAAAATTAACTCTAATATTTCCAAGCTATAGAATGATTAAGAATCTAGTTGCAATTTAACTTATTTTACTACTCTAAAATCAAGGCTGTTTTGCTTATCATAAGACATATAGCAAAATAAATCCACAGAGAGTGCTGACATGTTGTGTAATGATTTGAAACTTTTGGCAACAAAATTAAAACACACTGTCTAGACTTGGTTCTTTGAAAAAATGTTCCCTGCCCAAAATATGTGTGTTTTTTCTCATTTTTCTCATTACACAAAGTAACCTCAAGGATATGTTGATCAAAGCTGTTCACTAAAATTTTAGTCAGAGTACCAAAAACATGATGTAAATATCATGATCTTAGACTAGTTTATAAATGTACTTATGTTAGAAAACTAGGCTATAGATCTTGCATTTAAATTAGTACTCAGTAAATTACTATTTCAGTACATACAAGATTTGGAAGGAATAAAAACTTTCAGTGAAGAAAAATGGAAACCTAAAAGTTTTTTGAGGAAAATATTATGAAATGTTTCCTTAAGTTTTTAATATTATGCAGGGCTATATTCAGCCAAGGTTTCCTGTATCTTCTTCAAATCAGGGTACACAATAACATTAATAATAGAATAATATAAGAATTACATAGTTTCAATCTAATTAATATTGAAATTAGGAGGAAAATTTGGAAGAAAAATGGTATACTGGGTTCATATCAAAACAAAGAGGCAGTTCCTATTGTGTAACACTCTGAATGATTTAGCATTTGTCTTTGTGGTAGAGTTTCTGTTTGTGATGTGAAGTGTGATGATTCATAGGTAATTTATATGAATGGAATGTGAAGCATCTAAATAATCTAGGCTGCACTGGTGAACATTTATACGTTGTTAGAAAATATGGAAAAAGCTGAAGAGCTGTTATGGGACAGAAACTTTAGTAAAAAAATTCAATAAAAATGGTAAGAGACCCTTATGCTATTCAAACAAGTTAGCAGAGGAAAAAAATATGACAGCTAATTTTTGTGCAGGGTATAGAGAACATACCTCATTTTTTCTGAACTGAAATCATTTAGCTTGTTTCAGTTCCTGTGATTTTTTATTTCACTTAGGATTAATTTTGAAAATTGTATCCCCTTCTCTAATACCCAGATGGGACGGTGAGATAATAGCAATCAAATTAATTTTCAGAGGCTTAATCAGTAATAATGTACTGAGATTTTAAGCTGCATTTGATATTTCATTTTAAAAAATGACAGATTTTGGCCAGTGTCCATTTGGACACTGTCACAGAACATGTAGGTCATGTACTATGTGAAGCTTTCTCTATAAATAAAATTATTGCTACAAAAAATAGGTAGTTGTATAACAACCTCTGATTTTTTTCTTACTTGTTCCATAATACAGTATGAGTTATACACAGACAAAATCATGAAAACCTAAAAATATTTTTATTCTCATGTTTAGTTTGTTGAATATTTGTATCGATCATTCAACCAAACTTTAAATCTTTTAGTACAGCAAAGTAAACTAAGTACTTGTTTAGCTGGCACATTGAAAATTGTGCCATAATATATTTAAAATCCAATTTCTTGAGAGTTGAATTTGCAAGATTGGTTGAGAATGGTTGCTGAATATGAATGGTATATGATGGAATAAAATAATGTGTAATCATAAGTCCTTAGGATATGGTTCAATACCAAACAGGGACTAAGATGAGAGGCAACATGAATTTCTTTTGATTTTGTTTTAATGTGTTTATGTATCAACACCATGTTGGCTGGTGATATTAGAGGTTTAGTTGAGGATATGCATGTACAGTATATGTCAGCATTATCATTATTTTAGTCAGTGTCTATCCACTGCGTGATGAAGGCCTCTTCTGCATTTTTCCAAACAATATGGTCCTGAGCTTTTTTTTGCCAATTGGGCCTGAAATACTTGCTGATGTCATTGATCCATCTTTTTTTAGGTCTCTTTCATGGATACTTTTTATCAAGTGGGATCCATTCTATGATTGCCTTGGTCCACTTGCCATCAGTTCTTCTTGTCACATGAGTCCATTTCCATTTCAATATATGTATACAGTATATGTATTTTTCTATATACATGATGCTGAATAATATAGATCTGAAAATTAATGCACCAAAGGCTAGGTTAGTTGTTTTTTACAGATATAATAGAATAAAAATGTAAGTTATATACTAAAGAAAGAAAACAAACAAGTGATTTTATGTACTCTAGAAAGATTTTGACTAATGATGGGGAAATGGACAGTGAACAAATTCTGGTACTGGGCAGTATGTAGTCTGTTGTAAGAAATATACATCTGTCAAATAATACTGTGCACTCTTATGTACAATACAGTGTTTTAGCTAACTTTGCTATATAAAGCTGAGAATTGGTTATATTAAAAGATACTTAAAAATAATTAACCATCAGTGGAATGAGGTACAGCTTGGTGTAGTGGTTAAGGCATCAGAATAGAAACTGGAAGACTCTGACCACAAAGCTAACTGGTTGACCTTGCGCCAGTCATTTTTCTAAGCAATAACAAGATGACAAATCTGAAAATATTCAAGATTTTAAAATCATTTCAAGAAAATGTTAGGGACTAGTTCAAGTTGCCACTGGGAATCAACACTGATTTGAAAACATATGCACGTATCCACAGGTGAGAATCCAAAGTTCCAAAGTTCAAATGCTCAAACAGACAAACCCAGACACGGCAGAGTTAACTGCTTCTGTTTACACAGTCCTTGGCAGTCTTCCTGGAATCTGTCTGGCAAGTCCGAGCTAACCATAAATCAAGACACTGCAGCCGAGAGAGTCAGACGCATTCTCCAAACCAAAAGACACTTTGCTTCGAACAAGGATTAAGAGCTATATGCTTCCTTATATCTCCTGAAGGGGCATGTCAGTCTCTCTAATTAATCTCTAGCTTGACTTTTCTTTTCATATTGTGATTGACATTTTAATCTTCTTCTAGTCCTAGCATCAAGGCAACATCCATCAGTCTCGTCATCACTCAAAGCCTCTGGCACGTTATGTGGATCAGCTGCTGACACCTGAGGTATGAATGAAGTGGAAGGTTCTGGAGATGATCGTGTCTCCGACACTCTCTCATCTTCCTGGCTCACGTCTGCATCTCTCCTTAGAGCAGGCTCCAATTCCAATGCCAAACCCTCTTCATCACTCACACCTGTGTCCTCTGATACATCAGACTCCAAACTTACAGCAGGCTCAAACCTTCCGTCTTCAGATGCATCAGATTCAAAACTCACAGCAGGCTCAACCCTTCCAGTCACAACAGATAAATATGGATGTGATCAGTTTTAAAAAAATGCATTGAAATAGTTGATAACATAAAAATAAAAAATGGGGATCAGATTGCAATAAATTTAAAAAATAATGAATTGGTCAAGGGGAAGAGGAAGACTGAGCAAGATGCGGTTATATAAATTACTGTTTGATGAGATTATAAAAAAATAGGCAAATACTTTATAAAACTAAAGAAAAAAATGAAATATAAGATGGGCATCTTAAAGATGCTTTTCAAGGACAGAAAGGATAGCATTGGTGCATGTTGGTATAAGGTAGATTTATTTACATTTAGTTTGCTCTTCTGTGCTTTTAATTGTGTTGGGTATTTCTTTCTCCCTTTCTGAAGTTGCATATTTTTGCTTGTTTATAAAGGGTCAATGTGTATAGGTAAAGATAAAGGTTCTCCTCGCACATATGTGCTAGTCATTTCCAGCTCTAGGCGGCAGTGTTCATTTCCGTTACAAAGCTGAAGACCCTGCGCTGTCCAAAGAAGTCTCTGTGGTCATGTGCCCAGCATGATTAAACGCTGAAGGCCCATGGAACACTGTTACCTTCCCACCAAAGTGGTCCTTATTTTTCTACTTGCAATTTTACATGCTTTCGAACTGCTAAGTTGCCAGAAGCTGGGACAAGTAATAGGAGCTCACTCCATTACATGGTGCTAGGGATTTGAACCACTGAACTGCTGACCTTTCTGATCGACAAGCTTAGTATCTTAGCCAATGAGCCACCACGTCCTTATAGATATGCATAGAATATACCAAATATACTGTATGTTTTCTATATTTAAAATGTTTTTAAAAATTTTTGGGTGGGTTCTGCTGTTAATATTGTAGCCATTTTAATTAAAAGCATAAATTAAAATCTATTTTTTTCTGTAGGTTTTAGCATTGCTATTTTGGAAGTAATATGCATGTGATTTAATACTAAAACTATATAAGCACAAGATTTAGGTAGCTATTAAATTGATCATCTATCTAAGTTGTTGATAGATATATCACTTTAAAAAAAAAATCAAATAGGTACATTCTTCAGAACTTTGGAGTTCCCTAGCAATTTTTAAATTGCTAAAGTTTAAATGCATGGTATCTGTTATTTTCTTAATGTAGTACTAAATGCAATACTATATTATTACTTAATACAACTCTGAGATAGAGAAAAACTATTCTTAACCTATTTCTTCATTTAATTGGTAGAGCCACAAAACCTGAACCTGGAGCAATGGAAAACAACAACTTTCGTTATTCAATGTCTAAAAAGGGGAATATATGTCAGAATTAATGCTTGCAGAAACAAATGCCAGCAGGTATATGTCTAATGGCCACCTATATTACAAGTCCGTGTAATCACAAATATAGGGCCAATCTTTAGTTCACATGTTAATCTATACATCAGCATAGATCAACATGAGAACAGCTTTTCTAAAGAATGCTACTGATGGAAGGTTGAGTAAGGTGGGAAAGTAACTGAAAAATACAACCTTATCCAATTTAATGAATTCTAGATAAGTGAGGATCATATCTTCTTGAATTTATAAAGATCCCATGACTCTTTGTAAGCAACATGAAGCCCATAGGCACATATATACACATAGCATTCTTTTTTCTTCATGTCCGAGAGCCTTGCTGCAGCTATGTATTTCTACTGTTACCATCTTCCCTATGACTAGAGCTGATGGTAAAGTCTTCACTGGAATTACCAGATATGTTCTAGCAAATAAATAAGAACATTCTTTAGGATTCAAATTTTTTAACAACTGGTTCTGTGGGCGTGGCTTAGGTGGTAGGGGTGGCTTGGTGGCCATGTGACTGGGTGGCCATGGCTTGGTGGTCATGTTATTGGCTGGCTGTGGCCAACTCAATATCACATTGAGGCACGCATCTCCTCGCCTGGCCTCTCAAAACTGTGGGGATGATGCAACAGTCCTAAGTATGAAAAATGGTCATAAATCACTTTTTTCAGTGCCACTGTAACTTTGAATGGTCACTCCACACAAGCAAAGTACCAGAAAAGGAGGGCAAAAAAACTCCAGAGACGTTCCTGAGACAGGAAGTCTAGTCCTGCCAAGAATGTAATAAGGGTTAACAGAGAGGCAGTTTCTGAAAGCAACACCAGAATGTTTCCTTTCTGCCTTCCTTACAGGATTAGGCCAGTAATTTCTTTTAACAACCAGTTCTCCAAACTGCTTAGAATGTTAACAACCAGTTCTAGTGAAAAGGTGCAAACTAGTAGAATCCCACCCCTGAATAAGATCATTTCCTAGGACTTTTTATCATCTTTAAAAAATAGCTGACTAAACAGACATGAAAATCTATTGAATTGAAGAGGCTTATCAGCTAACCAAATATTTGCTCCCCCTCAAATATTAAGATGAATTATTTGGGAAATAACCCCAAACCCCATCATTTATTTTGAAACATCACCAATCCAATTCATATTACATAACAAAAAGTAAATGCCAGGGATATGAAGCATACAAACAAACATGAGAAGAATTACGGCTAAAGTTGAGATGGCCACAAGTTTAGAGAGAAAAATATTTTAATGTAAATATGCATGTTAAAAATTATTCATCTTATAAATTCAGTTGATTTCATAAAGAAGCATGGCTTGAGATAAAACTCTGATAATTAATACTTTCTGTGTTGGTGTACCATTTATTTTTTTATCCCATAGTGGTTCTAACTTGTCTTAACAGTGTATGTTTCACCCATGTAAGTGCAGCTATAGAATTAGAAAACCATCGTCCTTAACACAAAGAAAACATGGGTTAAGCACTTATTAACTGACTTCGCCCAAAAAGAGTTTCTGCTGGTTAAATGGGATCATATATTTTTTTATTAAGGACTTTACATTAGCCTGTCTGAAATAAGAAAGTCTCATATATCATATATGTTGCAATTTTATATAGTAAGAATTTTAGGTTTCCTTTGGACAATGTTCTTTCAGACCGAGTTCTGTTCCTTGGTATACACTTCAGCATCATTTTAAAATCAGAACATGTTTGATAGTCCCAATGAAGAGAGTTGATTTCTCAACATTTCCTCTAAATGTTGGCAGGTTCTGATATTTTGTACATGGTATTTTCCAGACCAATATTCTTTATAGGTGGAAGGTGGAAAGCAAAATCAAAACCACAGTATTCCAAGATGGAAAGAGAATCCACATCCTGTTAATGCTATGAAAATTAATGGAAACCTAATGATCAGCAAAACACTTTGATCTTCTGAATATAAGAATAGTAGCATAGACAACTTCCTGCGCTAATAATACTGCCTCTACATTTCCAGAGCCAAATGAGAGGAAAATTATTATGCAGCCAAAATATCTATGGAGGCAGACTGTTAACTGTCCCACTAGGTTAGAAAGCAAAAGAAACTCCTGGGACATTTTTTTTAAACCAAGAGTATAACGTTTGCAAAGATTCCATGTGGTTACAGAAGTAACAATCTGAGAACCCAGATTGTTGGGGTTATAAACTGACTCTGTAAACTGCTTAGAGGGAGCTGTAAAGCACTATGAAGCGATATATAAGTCTAAGTGCTATTACTTTATTGCTAAAAAGCCAGTGCTAATGATTTCATGTGAAAACAGCATTGGAGAACTTTCTCCCCTGGACCTCCCATTGTCCATTGTCCACAATCATTTGTATTCCCAGCATTTTCCAACAGCTCCACAATACAGTCCATAGATATTTCCCTTCAGGGAGCCGTGGGGCTGGACACAGTGTATAACAATCCTGGGGACTTGCCAGGCAGCCTCTTTGCCAAGGCACACATAGGGCAACTGGCTACATAGGCTTCTATGTTTTTCTTCATACAGAGCCACCAAATTGCCTCTTTAAAGGTGAAGGGTTTTCACAAATTCAAAATGCTCCATTGCCTTTGCCTCATGGCTCCACTGCAATAGTAAGTTCCCCGTCTTAATGGTATATAGAGTTTGCTCCCCATCCATGCTAGTCCATCCCTTAAGGATAACTCATCTTTGTGTTGTTGGAACTACTTATCTCCAGCCAAGGCTTCTTTTAGGGGTCACATTAGGTCCTCAGTCAACTGTGATGACAATGCTTCCTGATGTCTTGTGATAGCTGGTGCTACTTGTTTGGAAGGAATGATAGAATTAATGACCTCTTCTTGAGACCTGTTGTACAGTGGCATTCATGAGAGAGTGTCTGCCAAGATATTTAACCTCCTGGTAGATAGTGGAGAGTGAAGTTGAAGCGACGGAAGAATTGGGGCCATCAGACTTGTTTGGGAGACAGTTTTCAAGAAGCTCTCAGTGGTTCTAAATTCTTGTAGTCTGTCCACACCTCGAAAGGAATCTTACTGTCTTCCAAGAATTGCCTCTAGGTTAGGACAGCCCAATGGATCACTTAGGCTTCCTTTGCCCAGATAGCCCATCAGTCTGAAAAGCTTATGGGACATGTAGGCACATGGCTGCAACTATCCTTTTGCATTCTTCTGTTGAAGCACTGCCCTCATGGCCACATCACTGGCATCTGCTTATATCACAAAGAGTTATATCTGGGTTGGGGTGCTTTAGGACAAGTTTGGCAGTGAAAAGATGTTTTAGGTTCTCAAATGTGGCTTGGCACTCAAGTGATCAGTTCAGGGCTTGGCTGGGCTTGGGCTTGACTTCCCCTTTTATCTTCAATGAATTCATGATTGCCTGGGCTATCTAACAAATCAATTGGTAATAGAAGTTCACAAAGTTGAGAAAACTTAGCAATTGTCTCCTCATTTGCAGAGGCTCCAAATCTAAAATCACCCGGACCTTTCTCATATCCATCTTTATGCCATCTTTTGAAATCTGGCACCCTTAGGTAATCTAGGCTGGTTTTATTGAAATCACACTTAGGCAGTTTTGAATAAGGTTGCACCTTCCACAGCTTCTCAATATTTTGCCTTGGACTTCTCCACCTTTAGGTGTTGGGTCTGTCTCAGGCTTCCAGTTGGCATACTTGTATTACAAATTTATCTCCCAAACCTCCCTTATATTTCAATGCCTTTTCTCCCCCCTCCCATTACAGTTGTCTGGTTGCAAGTGGGGCTGGGTAGTGAGTCAAGCAGGGCACAGACTTAAAGGAGATAGCTCTTGATTGAGTGCTGTGAAATGTAACATTGTGCTAGAACTTCAGGTCATTACCAAATTAAAAACTCTTTACTTTTCCAACTTTCATTTTGGAATTAATGTTTTGTGGAAAATTCTTCTGCAATTTCCTAAAAATCTTTCTGGCAAAGGACTGTTGTATTCATGCTGGGATTATTTCTGTATTTTTGGGTTTGTTTATATGACATCAGTTGTTGTTGACTTTTAGAGACAAATAAATTTGTTTCAGGGACAAGGATAATCTGTCCTTCAGATTTTCCAACTACAGATGCCACTGCAACTGAGTTCAACTACCTTGTCATTTCCTTCCACATTTTTTCAGACATGAAAGCCTTTTCCAGAGAGCTAGATAGAATAATAACAAGGCATTTGAATCCCTGCCACATGATTAGATAATAAAGTCCTTATTTATTTATTTAATGATATTTATTTATTAAATTTATATGCTGCCACTCTCACTGTCAAGTGAGTTTGGATCGTTTAAATAATAGAAATAACAGGAATCTGTAAAAACATCATAAGCTTTGTGCAAAAATCAATTGCACAATGGAATACACAGTTGCTAGGCAGTGGTTGTAGACTGGGAGAGCTTAATATAAAGAATACTACTATTCCATGGTAATCCCACCTATGTCTTAGTCAATCGCATAATAAGCTTCTGAGTGTAATTTGTTCTTCCAAATGCTGAGACATTGATGTGCTTTGTTCTTCCAAATGCTGAGACATTGATGTGCTTATTTACCAGGATTTTTTCATACTAATAAATAACAAAAATAATCTTATCTACTGAAAATATTACCTATGCTTGGTCAATAGAGATTTTATTCACAGAAGTCACACAACTTTTATTTCTAAAATTTATTTCTATAATTCATTCCCGTTATGAACATACAGTACAGTGTTTTGTACATATTATTATAATTTGCACAAAAGCAATTTGTATATATTTGTATGTATGTATGTATGTACCCAAAATTCTCCTACCAACAGTCTTTATTTTAAGTTTAACCATTCATTCTTTCTAGGCTTCTTGTTTAGCCTTCTTCACCTATTCTAAAAATATACACTCAGAACTACCCAAAGGTCTTCAGTTCATATTTTCTGTTGTGTAGTTTAAATCCTTTTACTGGCAATTAAACATTTTCTTTTACACTACTCAATCATTCAGATCTATTACATCTTTGCTCTTATGATTTAAAAAAAATGAAAACATGGAAACTTAGCAAGATTTAGCAACCAAGCTACAGTTTTGCTAGTACCCCACAAATGCAATCAAAATCCAGTTTTGTATTGTAGATCCTTAACCAAGAATGACAGGTGATGATCCGGGTGAAATTCAACCACCTTGACCCACCTTGGGAAAGGTGATAGGGACAATTTGAATTGGTAAAAAGTCATCCCTAGTTGCTATTACTATTATACCAAGTATACCAAGCCACGCCCACAGCCACACCCACAGAGCGGGTAGAGAAAAATTTTGAATTTCACCCCGGTGGTGATCCTTTCAAGTGGAGTACTTTATTATTTCATATTTATAGACAAAATCATGCCACACTGAGCACTCTACTATCTGCATCTACAGTATACTGGGTGAATTATTAGGGACAGGCTGTACTTATCCTTTTTCTCTCACACATAATATATGAACTGAATTCCCTCTTGCTTTCCTGAAACATATACCCGTAACGCTCAGTGTCCTTACTACATGCCATCATATCCATGTTCATGATTGCTATGTTCTGAAGTTCTCCCTCTGGTCTGGTTTCCAGAAGGGGGCGCCCAGCTTCAACCGCATTGGCCAGTAGTTTGACAGCCGACTATATAAGAAGCTGTCAAACAGGCCAACAATTGTTGCCTCACAGCTGAGTGGTTCATTCGCTGTTAGTGCACAAATTCAATAAAGCCTGAGCAACCAATTTAGCCGCCTTGCCTCATTCTGTGGTGCGTTTGTTCCCAGTAAGAAGCAATGATATTCTACTTAAGCTATTGCCTCTAAAATAGAAACTAATTGAAGCTAACATACTGCTCTCACCCTACCAATTAAGAGATATATCCAGTATACTGAGTCCCAAGGAATGTAGTCTCAGAATTTCCTCCAAAAATATAGCACAATAACCAGACACTACATCTGAGACACATTCATGTCTACTTAGCATCAGTAGATTACAATTTTTATTCTAAAAAAATGTTAAGTGTGGTTCATGTACAGCACAAAGTGCCCTGCTCTGCTTTTAACTAAGATTGTTTTTATTATGAGTGCAAGCCTTTGTTAATTGCACATATGGAAAACAAGACTATCAACCAATTGGGGTGCGGGAGACCTTTCATTTCTTTAGATGGTTTGATCTGCATAAATTAAAAGGTTTGTGGCTGGCTAAAACTTAGCATCTTCTGAAAATAAGCAAAGGTCTTGTAATTTTTCAAATGGCTTATTAAGCAAAGAAGAAAGGCACACGATACAGACATAGCTGCACACATGACAAGTGAGGCTTACTGGCTGTGCAGGCCAGAACAGACTCTGCAATGTTTCTGTGATTTTAAACTTTTCTGTTATATCAAGGCATAACTGGCTCAAAGAAATAGCTTAGCAATGTTTCCTGCTTAATATTGCACCAGAAGAATACTTTATGATGTGGTATGACTATCAAGTTGTCATAGTTAACTCATTGCATTCAGGAAGCCTTAACACTTTAAACTGATAAGCATTTTTCAAGTGCCTTGGATCCATCCCAAATATGTGGTCTTAAGATGCCTTTGATAGCATTTACCCAGCTGCTACCGAGGCATTTAATGTATCTTTGTCTGCAGCATTTAATAAGGTAATTATAACCATCAATCCTTGCCCAACATTAACCACCCAAGAAGGGGAAAGAAGACTGCTCTTAATATCTGCTAGAACCAATATTACTCACAGAGTATCAGTTGCTTTACTGCACATAAAAGAGCTGCCTGTCAACCATGCAAATTACAGCAATGCTGTTCATCAGAATTGACAGCTCTTTGACTGTTACAAAGAAATAACCAGTCGTTCCATAAATGAGACACTGCTGAAAAAAGAACTACAGTAATTAATTGAGGTTATTTATTTAGATTTTTCCACAGGTGTTGACTACCTTTAGGCAACTTCATAGTCTGCTTGAATTCTTCTGAGATTTGTTCCAAAACTAACTCATTCTCTTTTATGTGGTCTGTGTTGACTGCAGCAAAATCAACTCTTTCATGTGATTCCACCCCCACCCCTATTTAATCCAGAACACCAAGTTATAACTGATAGCCTGCAGCAAGACAGTTCTGTTGTTTCTGTTAGGAATGCTTAGAAGGAACTTATGATTCAGTAAGGAGGGAATGGTAAAAATTAAATGAATGGCTGTCAGTAAAGAAGGATCTACCTATTCAACTCAGCTGGCTGCCACAAATTAATATGTGTACTATTTAAAAACTGACAGGAAAAAAAATATACCCAGTATTGAATCAGGATTTATAACAGTTTATTGATATGGTATTCAGCTTTGTTCGTGTATTTTCTCACATCATTATAGTTGTGCTTTTAAAGTTGTAGCAACGTTTCGGCAGAATCTCATCTGCCATCATCAGGCTTGTGTATTGGGTTCGTCTGTGTGTCAGGCTTTCACAGCTGTTTCTGTTCTAAATTTGGTGCTAGCCTTGTGCTGTGCTAGAATGGGTTTTTTCTTTATCCCGATTGGTTGGGAGTCTTGGTCTGTATTTACTGGTCTTGGAGTTTTCTGTGTTCTGCTTGATTGGTATTTCTAATATCTTCTGTCTGTTTTGTAGCGTTTCTTTGTCTTGATTGGCTGGCAACATTGTGTTTCATGTATTGGAGGCTTGTAGTGTGGCTTGGCTTCGGGTGAATGGCCAGCTATCATTTATTATGAAGCTAGGTTTCATCTGGGTGGCTGGTTGGGGTGCATTTTGGCTGGAGAAAATGTCGCTACAACTTTAAAAGCACAACTATAATGACATGGGAAAATACACGAACAAAGCTGAATACCATACATATAAATACCTGTGAAAACTTCACACACACACACACACACATACACATGTGTGTGTGTGTGTGTGTGTGTGTGTAATCATACACACACACACACACACACACACACACACATATATATATATACACACACAAACATATATATATATGTTTTCATAGATTTTTACGGGTACAGGTATTTATGTCTAGGTGTGTTCGGGTCTTTTCCCATGTAAGGATAAGAGTATCTTGGCGATGTTTGGGCGAGGTCCCACTCACCATGCTCAGGCTGGTGCTTTTGGCTTCATGCCAGTGCAAGCAGTATCTGGTCGGAGCTGCCATCTCTGTATAAATACTGGTGGGGGAACTGATGTGCTGTGCTGGTTGGCTGCGCTGCTGCCTCTTGATTGGTTAATGGAGTTGATGTTGGTATCATGGGCTGTGTGATGGCCTTGTGAGTTTTGTTGGATATCTCCAGGATATCTCCACAACAAAACTCACAAGGCCATCACACAGCCCATTATACCAACATCAGCTCCATTAACAAATCCTTAACCAATTTTTTTCAGATTGAAAAAAGACCTGAAAGAAGCCATAGAGATTGAAAAAAGACTGAAAGCATGAATAGAAGAGATGATTCCACCAGACTGTCAATTATTTGGAAGCCTGCACTCACAAACAAAAAAATATCCACACCACAAGCCAGGCAAACACCTGGGCACAAACAGATCCCCCCTGATACCTCCAGCTCAAACACACCCCAACCAGGCACCCAGATGAAACCTAGCTTCCGAATAAATGATAGCCATCCTTTTACTCGGAACCAAGCTGCAATAAAAGCCTCCAATACAGGAACACAATGTTGCCAGCCAATCAAGACAAAAAAGTCACAAAACAGACAGAAAATATTAGAAACACCAATCAAGCAGAACACAGCAAACTCCAAGACCAATAAACACAGACCAAGACTTCCAACCAATCAGGATGAAGAAAAAACCATTCTGGCACAGCAATAGGCTAGCCCCAAATTTAAAACTGAAACAATTGTAAAAGTCTGACTCACAGGCGAACACAATACAGTAACCTGATGATGGCAGATGAGATTCTGCTGAAACGTTGCTACAACTTTAAAAGCACAATTATAATGATGTGGGAAAATACCCGAAAAAAGCTGAATAGCATACATATACATACATACATACATACATACATACATTGTTTTCTGAGGTTCTGCCCTCATCAGGCTTCTGTATGGTGTTTCTCTGTGAGTCAGACTTTTACAGTGGTTTCAGATTTAAATTTGGGGCAGCCTATTGCTGTGTCAGAATGGTTTTTTCTTCCTCCTGATTGGTTGAGAGTCTTGGTCTGTGTTTATTGGTCTTGGAGTTTGCTGTGTTCTGCTACTAGTATCTTCTGTCTGTTTTTTTTTTTTGGGGGGGGGCTCTTTTTGTATCTTGATTGGCTGGCAACATTGTGTTACTTTATTGGAGGCCTTTAGTGCAGCTTGGCTTCGGGTAAATGGACGGCTATCATTCGTTAGGAAGCTGGGTTTCATCTGGGTGCCTGGTTGGGGTGTGTTTGAGCTGGAGGTATCAGGGGGGATCTGTTTGTGCCCAGGTGTTTGCCTGGCTTGTGGCGTGGAAATTTTTTTGTTTGAGAGTGCAGGCTTCCAAATGATTGACAGTCTGGTGGAATCATCTCTTCTGTTCATGCTTTCTGGTCTTTTTTCAATCTCTATGGCTTCTCTGATGATTCTGTGGCTGGGATTTTCTATGGTGGCTAGGGTTTTGGTGCCATTGAAGTTGATGTTATGACCTGTGGCTTCCATGTGTTGGACGAGTGAGGAAGTGTGTTCCAGCTTTTTGACTGCATTTTTGTGTTCATCCAGGCGGGTGCTTATTCTTCTATTGGTCTGTCCAATGTATGTGGCTGGGCATGAGGCACAGGGGACTTCATATATGCCTTGGTTTTCCAGGTCAATTTTGTCTTTGGGGTTCCTGAGGATGGCTGCTATTCTTCTGTCTGTTTTGAAGGCAGTCTTGATGTGATGTCTGTGTAGTACCTTACTAATTTTGTCTGTAGTACCTCTTATGTAGGGCAGCACAGCTGTTCCATGGGTCCGTTCATCTTCTAGGTCTCTATTATGTTTCAGTGTGTTTTTGTGGATCAAGCTGGTGATTTTGCTTTTGTGGAAGCCGTTGGCTGTCAGTACTTTAGTCAGGGTGCATAGTTCAGTCTTAATGTGTGTCTTGTCTGCCAGGCGTTTGGTTCTAGTAATTAGTGTTTTAGCCATGGAGTTTATCTGTGCTGGGTGGTGGTGGGATTGGGCATTGAGGTAGTGGTTGGTGTGTGTTTTCTCCTGGTATACGGTGTGTCCTAGTGTGCCATCTGTTTTTTTGTAGATTAATACATCTAGGAATATACTAATCTGGAAACGGAAACAAACAAACAACTACTATTCCTAGATGGCTTCCACAAAAGCAAAATCACCAACTTGATCCACAAAAACACACTGAGACATAATAGGGACTCAGAAGATGAACAGACCCATGGAACAGCTGTCCTGCCCTACATAAGAGGCACTACAGACAAAATTAGTAAGCTCCTATACAGACACCACATCAAGACTGCCTTCAAAACAGACAGAAAAATAGCAGCCATCCTCAGAAACCCCAAAGACAAAATTGACCGGGAAAACCAAGGCATATACGAAGTCCCCTGTGCATCATGCCCGGCCACATACATTGGACAGACCAATAGAAGAATAAGTACCCGCCTGGATGAACACAAAAATGCAGTCAAAAAGCTGGAACACATTTCCTCACTCGTCCAACACATGGAAGCTACAGGTCATAGCATCAACTTCAATGGCACCAAAAACCCTAGCCACTATAGAAAACTCTAGCCACAGAATCATCAGAGAAGCCATAGAGATTGAAAAAAGACCAGAAAGCATGAATAGAAGAGATGATTCCACCAGGCTGTCAATCATTTGGAAGCCTGCACTCACAAACAAAAAAAATATCCACACCACAAGCCAGGCAAACACCTGGGCACAAACAGATCCCCCCTGATACCTCCAGCTCAAACACACCCCAACCAGGCACCCAGATGAAACCCAGCTTCCTAACTAATGATAGCTGTCCATTTACCCGAAGCCAAGCTGCACTAAAGGCCTCCAATAAAGTAACAGAATGTTGCCGGCCAATCAAGATACAAAAAAAGCCAAAAAACAGACAGAAAATATTAGAAACACCAATCAAGCAGAACACAGCAAACTCCAAGACCAATAAACACAGACCAAGACTCCCAACCAATCAGGATGAAGAAAAAAAAAAACATTCTGTCACAGCAATAGGCTGCCCCAAATTTAAATCTGAAACCACTGTAAAAGTAGGCTGCCCCAAATTTAAATCTGAAACCACTGTAAAAGTCTGACTCACAGACGAACTCAATACAGAAGCCTGATGATGGCAGATGAGATTCTGCTGAAACGTTGCTACAACTTTAAAAGCACAAGTACTATGACGTGGGAAAATACCCGAACTAAGCTGAATGCCATACATGTAAGTACCTGCGAAAACTTAAGAAAACAAATATATATATATATATATATGTTTTCTGAGGTTCTCGCGGGTATTTGTATGTGGATCTTTGGTTATTCGGGTTTTCTCCCGCGTAAGATTGGAAGTATCTAGGCAACGAAGAATGACACCAGACCTACACCCCTGAGAGCCACACAAGATGCCACCACCACACTTCCACGTAGAAAGCAGACTCACACCCACACAAAAGATGAAACACGACCACGGACCAGAAGCCGCACTGCAGCTGCATCACTACCCACCTCAAACCCCTCTGAGCCATACATGAAGCGAACTGACCTCCACCATGAAGATGCAGCACGACCACGAACTCGAAGCCAAACAGCAAGATCACAGCTCACCAGCTCAAACCCTCCAGCAACCAAGACTAACCTGAGCACAATCAAGCCCCCACCTGAACAGAACACGCCTCCAGCCAATCAGAACACAGCCAACCCCCCAACCAATCAGAACACAGCCAACCCCCCAACCAATCAGAACACAGCCAACCCCCAACCAATGAGAACACACCCCCACCCAATCAGAACACAGCCAAGCCCCCACCCAATCAAGTCACACCCCCACTAGCAGTTAAAAGGAAGAAGCAGCTGCAAGCTCACATCACTCTGAGAAGCACAGAGCTGAAGACCAAGCCTGAAGATGATGAATGAGACTTCATCAAAACGTTGCCTAGATACTTCCAATCTTACGCGGGAGAAAACCCGAATAACCAAAGATCCATATATATATATATATATATATATATATATATATATATATATATATATATATATATATATATATATATATGGTATTCAGCTTTGTTCGGGTATTTTCCCACATCATTATAGTTATGCTTTTAAAGTTGTAGCAACGTTTCAACAGAATCTCATCTGCCATCATCAGGCTTCTGTATTGAAGTGGCGAACACAATACAGAAGCCTGATGATGGCAGATGAGATTCTGCTGAAACATTGCTACAACTTTAAAAGCATAACTATAATGACGTGGGAAAATACCTGAACAAAGCTGCATACCATACATATAAATACCCGCAAAAACTTAAGAATATATATATATATATATATATATACACACACATACATATACACACACATACATATTTCAATACATTTACATACATACAAACACAGACAGGAAGAATATACTGTGAAAAATGTTGCCTCCCCACTAATGCCATACCTCCTTGCCTACTCCCTGATGTCACTGATGCTGAGGGCCAACAGCAGTGGTGGGATTCAGCTGGTTGCTCCCTGTTCTGGTGAACTGATCGTTACATTACCCTGCTATCACAGTGGATCCCTGGCACTGTGCTGCAATGGAAAAACAGACAATGGAGTGGCTGTCACGAGGGAAGGAGAAGGCTGCTTTCTCTCTCTCTTATTCCTGCTCCTCCTCCTACCCTTGGGCTGGCCGTTACCCATTTCTCCATTACAATGCAGCATCCAAGATGCATTTTGATAGTGGGAGGGTAAATTTTTCACACAGGGTCAGGTTGGCCATTGTAGGAGGCTTATCCCTCATGTGCAGTGGAACTGGAGGATGGGGATGGGCCACACCTACCATGACAGCCAACCTGTCTGTGGGTGAACCGGTTGTTAAACTATTTGAATCCCACCACTAATATAGAGTAATACAGTTGTTATATATCCAAATTATAATTAAAACAGGATGAAGTACTGTGTCTAAACTAGAGAGTTCTATAAAGAGTTTTGTTTAACATATTTGTATTTGTTCCTAATTCATAAGTATCTATGCACACCAGCTCATAGATATGAATGGACTTCAATGTGTTTGGTGAGATGAGTTCTGCTTTACTGCTCCTATAACCAGTAAGAAAAGAAGGTGGTCTTCAAGGAACAGCTATCAGGCTTATTCATTTCCTTAGAAAACTGGTACATGGATCAGGTAGAAGATCTCATATTCTGCAAGACAGGGAACATTAATCTGTGCTTTAAAATTAACCACACTCTGTATACCATCACAGTTTTAAGTAAACAATATTTTGATTTATATTTTGTGATAAATATATCTGCCATCTCTGATTTTGATTGAATACATTGAATAAATCCAGACATTGTATTTTGTAGTCAATGATTTTTGGCTTAATAAAATGTACCAAGTCAGCCAGTTTTGCTTTATTTAATTGTGCTGTCCCAGCCAGGGAATTGGATAGTTATTTAGGAATTATGATCTGTCCCCTGAAGGGTATCATGGTAAATGTGGCTAAAGGTATCCTGGGAAATGTAGTTCATGTCATGTGGCTACATTTGTAATCCTGATTGGTCAAGAATCCCCCCTCCCCCTTTGTGCAAGAGACTTTCCAAATATCCTATGCTCTGGCTTTCAAAGGCTATCAAATTTGTTACTGAAGCAGGAAGGGGCAAATTCCACCTCCTTTTCTCTTCAGCGAGAGAAGTACTTTGTCTCAAATTACAAGTTCTAACTGGGAAGACTCAATTTGTAAAACAAAGGGAGGAGACAGATTTACCCATCTGCCCTGCTTTTCCCCAGTTACTACAGTTGAATCTACATTTTTTAGCAAGATTTGCTTTCTTTTTTCTTCCTTTCTTCCTTCTGAGACAAAGACTGATTTGAGCCAGCCATTCCAACCAGAAGCTTCAACAGGAAGTCAGTCATTAACATACCTTGTTACCATAGAAACAGACTGCCCACCAGATAGAAGCCTTTTACAAATGTTAATTTCTCTGCCTCCCTGTTCAATTTTCAAAAAGCCCGTTTGGCTGCTAGGAGGAATCCCTCCTCCTCTTTCTCTATTCACCCACAGAGGATCAGGAGTCTGTCTGGATTACAAAAGAGAATTTTAGCAGGACTCTGTAAGATTTTCTGAATCTTAAATCAGCCCACAGCAACATTTGGTACTCAAAGAAAAATCTCCCTGAGTTTCCAATACGTGTTTGCATTGATAAACCCCTTTGAAACTATTGTGACAATTAAACAATTTAATTAAAAGGTTCCAAGATTACCTGCAACCTACCAGACCCTAGTAAAGCAGCCTAACCCCATCTGGTGGTCAAGAAGAAATTTACAGTGAAGTCATTTTTTTTTCTTTTCAAGAGTGGGCAAGAAAGTCCCCCCTCCTTTTCTCTTCAGCCCACTGCCCCATCAGGTGGTCAACAAAAATTTTTTTTTTCTCCTTATGTGATTTTTTTTCACAATTTCTCAAATATCACCCAGAGTGATTATGAAACTATTGTGCACCATTTAATCAACCCTTTCCTTTCTCTCTATCTGCTACTGTGCAGGTAACTTATTCATATTTTTTGGTACTCCTACTGCGAGAAAATTGAACAATTGGGCACTGCTCGTCATTCTAGTGGCACATCTGCTAGAATGCCCCTCTTGGAAAGATGTCATAATAATTACAAATTTTTGCTGAAATGTAATAGTCCAAATAGTCCATAAAATAAGATCTTGGGAGTGTGTCTCAGGAACATTACAAAAGCACTGCTCTTCAACCATGTAAATCTGTTTGAAAATAAAAAAAGAAATCATGACCTCTTTTCCAAAATAAGGTGGTTTTCTTTCTTTGGTGTTGAAATGACTCCCTTAAACTTTGCCTAGACATTTTCCATAATTTGATATTTTTGGAAGTTAATGAACCATATTTTAATCAAGTAAGGATGTTCCATCTTAAACATTTTTCTAATTAAATTATCATTCCATTCTTTCCAATTTGGTATGATTAAAAAGAGTACTATATATAAACTGATTTGAAAAATGATAGCATTTTCTCTAAACGTGATTCATGCAAAACACTTAATTAGAGCTTGCATTTTTAGTAACAATTTCTTTACTTATATATATGAACATACAAAATGATGTCCTCATGAAACTTTGGTACACTGTAAAATAATTCTAGCTGGGCACAAATATGATTTGAGTCACATTCTGTTTCTGAATACAGATTGCAAAACAAAACAAATTAGTGTTTTCTGAAGTAACATTATTCACAAAAAGTTCAGTCAGAACTTGTAAAGTGCTCAGAATCATTTAGATAGTGAGATGGGCAGCATATAAATAGATGATAGATATAGATAATAGGTAGATAAGATAGATAGTTGGATTACAAATAAATAGATGATAGATATAGATAATAGGTAGATAAGATAGATAGTTGGATTACAGATAAATAGATGATAGACAGTTAGATAGAAAGATAGATAGCAAATGTACAGAACTTGACTTAAAACACTTTGAACTCCATGTTAAATAAAAACTTTCTATTTGGCATGATCACTGCCCATTGAAATCCTTAATTTCCCCTTGCCAAGGTCATATAAGTTTGCTTAACAATCTAAAATTTAGCTTTATTTGCTTAAGGTATTGAGAGGATAGGGATGGAGGAAGAGAAATTGACAATGTCATATAATTATTCTCCATTACTATGGATTACTGTGGCAGTATTAAGAAAGTAATTGGATGGTGTATGCTGAGATTAAATTGTTCTTCTCAGATAAATCATGCTATTGTTCATTGCTGGGTTGCTGTGGAATTGTGGAAAATGGCAATTGCATTTGAAGAAATTGGATAAGGGCATTCCTGTCAGGATGAGGAAGCATTTTCTGAATACCCTAAATCAGTGCTCCCAAACTTACTGGCACCAGGGATTGGTCTCAGAACAAAAATTGTCTTTTACAGAGTGGGTGGGAAGGCAGATGATTTGTATGCAACCTAGGTCCTACACATGAGCTTCACTCATTTGCCCGCCACTTGTGCAGCCAAGTTCCTAACAGGCTGCAGACTGATCGGTAACCGGTCCATGGACTGAGGGTTGAGGACCTTTGCCCTAAATAACATAATATAACCAGTCACATAGTATATTTTAAGCCTTGTTCTGACCCAACCTGGTTCCAAGAGAGCAAACACAAGAAAAAGGCAGTAGCCCCCACCTTTTAAAGGTTAATCTACAAATTCTTTTTTCTCACAGTTAAAAGGATACTTCCAACTAATTAGCTCCAACAACAAAGAGCCTTGTCAAGTTGTTCAAGGTTGCCAAAAACCCACAGATAAGAAAATAGTTACAAGAGTTTTCAAATACTATTATTCTTATGGACTAAGCCAACACAGCGATACAACCCTAAACAGCTTTACTTTACAGCAGGTTTGTAATCCTGCACTTCTTATTGGCCCGTAAATAGCAAGTCGTGATTGGTCGTTTTTGGCCAGTCTGGTTGGGCCAGTCTGGTTAGCTGTTAACGGGACCCCCTGATTGGATGCTTGTGAAAGCGGTAGACTCAAACCATTGGTTGTTTTGACAGCAGCCAGCTCTATAAAAGAGCTGCTGCTGCCCAAGTATTTGCTCTGTTCTTTCTTGTTAATAAAGAGTTGAAGTCACCATTCGATGTCTAGTCTCCGTTCCTTGCGCCCATGCCCAGGACTTAACACTGGCGACGAGGATGGGATGCGGAGACGATAGAGCTGACTAAGTACGCATCGAACAAGACAGAGCACGTGGCAAAAGAGCGCACGCAACAAACAGCAAGATGACCAGAGGTGCCATACCACCCGCTCCTTTGACCCAGTAACTGAAGACTGGGACTCGGATATAGATCGCTTCCAGATGTTTCTGGAGACCAACAATTTAAAAGATGCTACGCCTGGCAAGAAACGAGTGGTGTTCCTGACTCATTGCGGCCCCACCATTTTCAAAATGGCTAAAGCACTAGCAAAACCGGCGGAAGTGAAGACCATGGATTGGGATACTCTCACCCCAATCCTCCGGGCCCATTACGCACCCGCAATACCTACACTGATACAAAGACACGAATTTTACCAGAGGGACCAATGGAAGGATAAGAGCGTTGGAAATTTCATAGCCGACCTCCGGAACCTAGGAGGCCTTTGTGGTTTTGCAAACTTAGAGGAAGCCCTAAGAGACTGCATAGTTCTGGGATTAAATGCACCACATGTACAGAGTAAGCTGATGGCGAAAGGTGACATCAGCCTTACAGATGTCATCGCTGACGCTACTGCCGTAGAAGCAACCAGGAAGTCAGCCGCTCGAATGCGCTGAGCGAATGCACCGCTTCGCCAACTCACCAACGAGAGCCCACTCACCACCGAGAAGCACGCTACCACTACCCACCACGAAGACTTCAAGTCATCCTCAGACAGCAAGGAAGAGGAGGTCAACCGGCTCCGCTTGGAATGACAGCAAAGGAACCAGAGACGTCTGCGCCAATGTGCTGGTTGTGGGGCAAACCACCCGCAATTGGACTGCAAATTCCTCGACGCACTCTGACATACCTGCGGAAAAAGAGGCCACATCCCGAAGGTCTGCAGAAGCAGACGAGAGTCCAGCCCCAACCGAAGGAAGAACAACCTCCGTCGGGAGATAGGCAAACCTCCTGAGAACCGGGACTGTCTGAACCACCAATGGAACAACCACTACTACTACAGAAATCGAGCACCTGCCTCTTCAACGAGACGAGAAGAGACCCACCGAAAAAAAACTAACCGCAATCAAAAACGCCCCAAGACCTAGGAATAAGACAGACCTCCAAGCCTTCCTGGGACTCATTAACTTTTATAACATCTTCTTGCCCCAGAAGGCAACTGTAGCCAAGCCCTTACACAGACTTCTTGATAAAAAGGCTTCCTGGGTCTGGGGACGGCGTGAAGAGAAAGCGTTCCAAGGGGTAAAAGACCTCTTAACCTCCGATGCTGTATTAATGCAATACAACGAGACTCTACCTTTGATGGTTACCTGTGATGCCTCACCATTTGGAGTGGGAGCCATTTTAAGCCATGTCCTACCAAATGGGAATGAGGCACCTATTGCGTTCTTTACGAGAACTTTGTCTAAGACCAAAAGGAACTATAGTCAACTTGATAAAGAGGCTCTCGCTATTGTATCCGCAATTAAACGTTTCCATGAATATGTCTATGGGAGACCCTTTACCATAATTACAGACCACAAGCCGCTACTTGGTATTTTGGCGGGAAACAAACCAACTCCCCATATCTTATCACCAAGAATGACATGTTGGTCAGAATTTTTAGCCGCCTACGATTACCAATTGCAACACCGCCCGGGGAAAACCATTCCCCATGCTGATGCTTTGAGCCACTCCCCACTACCAGAAATCATAGAGGACCCTGCTCCAACCTTATCTGTATTGCAAATCGAAAGCCTCAAATTGCCGCCACTGACCGCTCGAGACATCACCTTAGAGACAAAAGAGGACCCTATTTTGGCATGAGTCCTCAGCTGGGTAGAACGGGGTTGGCTGGTTAGCACAATCAATGACACATTCAAGCCATTTAGGAATCGTCAAACAGAGCTATTCTCCCAGAAAGGCTGCATAGTATGGGGAGATAGAGTCATAGTCCCGGAGAAATTGCAATATAGGGTATTGAAAATGCTGCACGATGGACATCCAGGCATCGTGCGGATGAAGGCATTGGCCAGGAGTTACACATGGTGGCCTGGCTTAGATAAACAGATAGAGACCTGGGTAGCAAAATGCAGCAAATGCCAGGAGACTCGCTCCACTCCTCCAAAGACTCCCCCAACTCAGTGGGAAATGCCTCAAGGTCCTTGGTCCTGTATCCACATCAATTTTGCGGGACCCACAAGAGGACACACTTTCCTCCTAACAGTGGATGCATATTCAAACTGGCTCGAAGTCCACAAGATGAAAAGCACCACCACAGACGCAGTCACTAAGAAACTGAATAAACTATTCACTACCCATGGATTTCCGGATGTCCTGGTCTCCGATAATGGCCCCCAATTCACTGCCCTGCCATTCAAACAGTACCTGGCAGATTGGGGCATCCACCATGCTTTAACATCGCCATCACACCCTGCGGCCAATGGTAGGGCTGAGCGAATGGTTCAATTTGTAAAAAAGACCTTGCACAAAATGGACCACGGCGATATTGACGACAAAATAAACCGGATGCTTCTTCTCCAGCACATAACCCCAAACAGTACCACGAACAAAACCCCAGCTGAACTTCTGATGGGCCGGAAACTTCTCTTACATCTCGATCGCCTCCACCCAAACTACACGCCAGAACAACCCCCAGGATCCAGCAGCAAGTGTCGGGCATTCCAGGAAGGTGACCTTGTGTTTGTGAAAAACTTCTCGGTGACCCATTGTGGGTCCCTGCTACCATAATGTAACTTACAGGACCCGATCCTATCACCTGCAAACTGCAGATGGTAAGATGTGGAAACGCCACATAGACCAACTTCGTTCCAGATTAGCACCTAGTCCTATCTCAGCCCCAGAATCTCTAGCTGCGGGGGAAAGGAACATTGAGGAGGCCGAAGAAGAAATGATAATCGAAACCCAACAGCCTACACAACCAACCAGGGGATACTCACCATTTGAAGGAGAACCGAGCCAGAAAGTGGCCTCGCCGCGTAACAGCACTGTGATGGAAACGGATCCAGAGAACCCGGAAGACAGCATTGGCGTAAGCAGGGAAAGCAGCCCAGGGCCACAATCTTCACTGTCCAACCCAGCTAGCAGCCCACCGGAACCAGAACCAGAACAGAAACCAGTGGAACAGTGCAGGTCAAGCAGACAGGTGAAACAACCTGCCTATCTACGAGAATACGTCACCCCACCCCTCAGACAGAACCAAGGGGGGAGGGGTGTTATGGACTAAGCCAACGCAGCGATACAACCCTAACAGCTTTACTTTACAGCAGGTTTGTAATCCTGCACTTCTCATTGGCCCGTAAATAGTGAGTCGTGATTGGTCGTTTTTGGCCAGTCTGATTGGCTGTTAACGGGGCCCCCTGATTGGATGCTTGTGAAAGCGGTCGACTCAAACCATTGCTTGTTTTGACAGCAGCCAGCTCTATAAAAGAGCTGCTGCCGCCCAAGTATTTGCTCTGTTCTTTCTTGTTAATAAAGAGTTGAAGTCACCGTTCAATGTCTCATCTCCGTTCCTTGCGCCCATGCCCAGGACTTAACAATTATGTCCATGCCTTCTGCAAAGAATGCTTCTTCAAACCTGGCTTTTATCTTCTTGAGGGAGGGGCCATTACCTTGCAGCCTTACTCCTGAGTCGCCTGTGCTGATGTAATTGCTCTTTCCTACAATCAATCCTGCATGCACGCACACTTGGCACAGGCTCCTCGGGAACCTCCTCATCACTGCTGCCAACCCCCACAATCTCTGAACCAGTCCACTCCCTAATGGTTCTGGTCCCTCATCTGAGTCCTCACTCTTGTCCACCATCCGCACCTGGTGCCGGCTAACCATAACAAGCCTTTGCAAATCTGTAACAAGTCATTCCACACTGGAACTGTACAGCATTTTGAGTTTGAAAATGAAAAAGTTATTCCCTTTGTAAATGAATCTTCTTCCAGTGTCTCCTCAATTTTTAATCTGAATCAGCACACTGTCCTATTACATAATAGGGACTGATGCTAAATAGCACAAAAGGTGTTTATTTAACCAACAAAAAGTGTCCTATTAGATGCTAAGTACTGCTAAGGACAGTATAGAAAACAGAAATCCTGAAAATAATTATTTAGAAGTGGAACTAATGTGTAGGTTCATAAAATCACCACCATAACTGACAACAAGTTTCAAGGCAACTATTAAAGCGAGGGAAATGTTCATTTAAAAACTGTAATATTGTTCAAATTCCCAATGCAAAAATGGATCAAAAACATGCCTGTTAAACAACTGTTCTGTGATTGGGAATGAATCTTAAATTTCATGCTGCAAAATTAAAAATTAGGTATTGAGTGAAATGTCTTCATTTTTTAAAAAAATAATTGAACAGAAAAAGGCCTTGATTAAGACATGTATCAGATATGTTTTTGTTCTGTGACAAATTCAGCAAAATTCAGCATAGAAGCTACCATACTATCAAGAAGAATGGTACAGAGCAAAATTCTATATATATGGGCAAATCACTATATATTAGGGTAGATTCTGGTAGCAATTCTTCTGGTCAGTGATGAGATTCAATTTTTTTTACTACCGGTTTTGTGGGCATGGCTTGGTGGGCAAGGCAGGGGAAGGATACTGTAAAAATTTCCAGTCAGAGGTGGCATTTGCCGGTTCTCCGAACTACTCAAAATTTCTGCTACCAGTTCTCCAGAACTGGTCAGAACCTGTGGAATACCACCTCTGCTTCTGGTCCTGAAGTGCTGTACCAATTTAAAATCAATACCAAGAACAAAGCAAAGTAAAAAATTTTAAAAAATCATCCAGTCTCCAATGTTGCCTTAAGTAAAATAATATTTCACATTTTCTTTAAAAATTATCCTCTCTCCAGAATACTCTTAAATAAACTAATATTTCACATTTTCTTTAAATTTAACAATGGCACTTTAGATCTTACAAATTTGCAACTCAAAACATTATAGAAAAATCAAAGCTAGTAAGGCTTCTATTGTTACTATTAAAAAAGCATATTTTTCCTTTTAATTAATCTTCAGTTGTTAAATTTTCAGTAAATTAAGTAATTAAGTTTTCTTTCAGCACAAAAAATTAATAAATATAAAAAAGGGAAACATTTATAGTATGCAATTAAAGAAGGTGGAGGTTACTGTAATGTAAAACAGATGGATCCAGTAAATTCTCAAAGGATTTTAAAAATGCTAATCCTTAATATCCACTGTATGTTGATGATATTCACTATTACTTCTTATTTGGTCTTTGGTATTCCTACGTAACTCAATAATATGCCCTAATGTATCATAGTTATAGTTATCTATCATCTTAACAGGAATTCAAAGGGTGTGATGTCCTTCAGTATTTTCAAGAATTCCTAAGATAAAAGACAAAAAGTAGCTATTTGTGAGATCTGTTTCATTCATTTTTTTTCTTTCTGTTCAGTTAAGCTTTTGATTATGTGTTGGATTTTATGAAAATTAGCAATGCTGCTTTATCAATTTCCTTTTCTTTTTGCACTGAACCTGTTGATTGATTTGTTGGTTGAAATCTGTATGTTGAGAATAAATCCAAGTGGTAATCAAGGGTAAAAACATAACACATATGAGATGTACAATGTTTTCACGTAAAATTGTTTTTGCATTTCTCTGTGCAAATATTGGGCAACTCATATGCATTAAAATTATATACAGGTTCATAGTAAAAAATCCAGGTATGACTGCGAGGTCAACAGATTTTCTCAATCTTTTATTTGCTTATGTTTCAAATTATGAAAGTAAAACCTTTTTTAAAAAATGAAGTATTATTTGAGCTGGAAAAGAATAGGCTAGAATTCAAAATATAATCATTATTTCCTATAAAATGAGTCCCTCTCCTTGCATTGTTCTAGCAATCTGAAACAGCTTAAACTCTCCATGACTGAAACGCCCCAACTATAAATAAGAAATTGTATCGAAGCCAGCAATAGATTTATTGAATTTTGCACTCAGTCTACTTATGTTTCTGCTATAGCATATGGACTTGAAAATAATAGATGAAATGTTGTTTTTGGAATAATTTCTTACAGTTACGGTTGTAGTTTCCTGAAATGAGAAGCTGTAAAAGGGAGAGGCTTCAGAAAACCTCCTAAATGGAGTCTTTCGTCTCAGGTTTTTATTTAATGTTTTCTTAAATAAATAAATAAATGAAAATTTCCTCACTATTTTGTTCACCACTATGTACTTCATAAATAAGAATTCTGGGGAATAGAATAGACTAGAATCACTTACATGGTTGTGATATGGCATTTGACATTTTACAAGTATTAGTGGCAAAGGCAAAAATAGTATAAAGAGAGGTGTAACACACACAGACACAAACACAATGACTATAACTATTGGGTTTAAAATAATCTAGAATCTTTTCCCCATATTTATAATGCTTTAGTAAAGCAGTAATTCCTCAACCTGATGAACTATAGAGATTAACAAAATCGTCTTACGTGGATCTTATATTCATTTGGATTAACCTCACTGTATGGCAGACACTTCAAATAAATGACAGATTGACAGGAATATGAAATGGTTTTATAATGAATACTTGAAGCTCAGTACAACTGAGCCTTCCATACTACTGACATATAAATCCCTTTTATACCATCTGAACAATTATAGTGCATTTGTGACTGATAACTGACTGCTGTGGATTAAGTGCTCAGCCAGAAATATGGTCAGAGTTCAGAATTGTCCTTATGGGAACAATTCCACCCACCACTTCCCTCTGCTTTTTAAATTCTATCTTTAGTGAAAAGTTACAGAATTTTGCATAGATTTTGATACCTTGAATGTTGCATGTTGTGCCAATATGATAACACAATACTTTAACTCCAGTTACTTTTGTTAATGTTTGCCGGGCTTGAAAAAATGTAAACAAGAAAGAGCTTACTATGTGTCTCCATGGTAATATTTGAGTAGACAGATGTGGCCATAACTAGAATGAATGGAGTAGGTTTCCTAAACCTGCTGGTCTGCCATGTTGTATATATTTATTTATTTAATGAAAATATTTGTATTATGCCTACTTATTTTTCCTGATCCAAAAAAGTGATTTGCTTTGCTTAAGTGATAACTTAAATTAAACAATAACACCCACAATTTATTGAAAAATAAAATATCTGATATAACCAAATACAAATGAAGAGTGAGTGAAAAATCATGATTCATCAATTAAGCACCAAAGCTGGGGAACAAAACAGGTTTAAACTGTTATATTTAAGGTATTTGTTTCAAGTATATTTTTTTCTTTCTCTATATTTCTTCCTGAAATATTTGCAGGTTAAAAAAATATTCTTATAAAGTTTCAAACATTTGAGGTAAAAGTTATAAAATATATTTAATGATTCATCATAAAAATAATTAAAAACTCTTCCCCTCTTGCCAAAAAGACAGCACAAAGCAAAAATGCGAAGGCATAGCAAAGCATTCCACAATGGAAGTACCATGAGAGAAAATGTTCTTTCTCAGTCATTATCACTTCATCTCCCTGGAATTGTGTTGAAGATCCTTGTTTGTCTATTGTTTATATTCTAAGACTTTTAGGAGAGGACTAGCAGACAGAAATTGAAAATATGTTTTTGCAATGTTGTTGCTTTAAGTGTTTAATCTGAGACTATTAATACTAATGTAATTTCAAGCTGCATTTTATTAAGTATATAAATATGGATTATACATGTATAGTTTGTTAAAATATTCACATTGGACTTTGCAACATTGGGTAAATGTGGCCAGGTTTTTAAAGGAACTTTGAATAGCAAGCTCTCTCTGTCTGGGTGTCACTCTTAGAAAGATCTTAGCTACTACTACAAAGCATCTCTACACAATGATATTGAATGCATCTTTGAAATCTGAGGCTGGTTTCTGGTATATCTAATTGTGCAGACAATTGTGCCACCAGGCTTGCAAACATTTCCAAGGATGAGACTGGTTTAACACAAAGTAATGTGTTCACTTGTGATAATGGACTTCTTGTGCCTGTGTTTTATATCATGATGAATGATAAGTAAATTATATTGTATATTGCAGCTGTCTTGTGTGTGTGTGTTGTGTGTGTACGCGCGCAAACACACACACACACACACACACATCCTTCCTCTAATAATTTTTATATTGGAATTAATCAGTGGTGGGATTCAAATAATTTAACAACTGGTTCTCTGCTCTAATGACCAGCTGAGTAAGCATGGCTGGGTGGACATGTGACTGGGTGGGCATGGCCAACTCAACATTACTTACATTGAGGAATGCCTCGCCTTGCCCCTCCCCACTACTTTCCTAGCCACTCCTCGCCTGGCACTGTTCGGGCTCTTCCACCTTGGCCGGTGGCTGGGAGGCCAGGCACTACCACATTCCACCCGGAGTGGGCAGGTGGGCAAGGGCTGGTGGGTGGAGAGGTGATGCAGTCCCTTGCTGCCCCATGCCTGCTGGCACCATGGGGGAAAGATGCAGACTGGGGAGGGGGCTAAGTGGCAGCAGCTCACCCTTTCCTCTCCGCCACCAGCCACAGAAGGAAGGAAAGTTGAAAATAGGAAGAAAATCGGGCTCTCAGCCAGCCGGGAAAGTTGATCCCCTGCCCAGAACTGCCAGCAGAGGTAGGCAAGGTAGGGGTTGCAGGGCACAACTGGCTTGAAGTTGCCAGCCCTTTCTTTGTAAATCTGACCAAAAGAGGAAGCCCCCCACCCGGCTCCTTTGTTGGATGCAAAGTCCTCGCCAAGTTCCCTTGCCCACTAGTCTCTCCAGGGCTGGGAATGATTGTCCCTTCGTGTGTGGTTCCCAGGACCCCCAGGTGGGCTCAGACTAGGCTGGCTGGCTCATGAGGTGGCAGCAGCCAGGGCTGGGATCACCACTAGGGGAATGCAGCTGGACTTGGATCTCCATGCACTCTGGCTTTTCCCTGCTCCAGCTCCCAACTGTCCACATGAACCCATGGAAGTGATAACAGCAGAGAGGGCTGGCTTTTTGCCTAGGTTTGTCTGGCTGTTGCGGGGAAAATAGACTGGGGCCTGTGGATGAGGCACCTTTCCTGCCATGGCTGCCAGCAGGCAAGAGGCAGCCAGGGACCACAAGGCTGCACTGCCCGCATCGTCCCTCTACCAGCCAGTCCTCCTCTGAAAGCCTGCCAGCCCAGCATGGTAGGCCCACAGTAGATCTCCCACCATCAACCTTACCTTCATGGGCAGCCATGGTGAGCAAAGCGGTGTGAGCCCCGTGGGCTGGAAGGTAACTAGGAACCATAAGGTTGTGTCACTCACATCACCCCTCTGCCATCCAGGTCCCCCCACCGGTCAGCCCACCTGAGCACAAAGAGCCCAGAACAGATCTTCATCCCCCGCTGCCAGCCTTACCTTCCAGCCCTCAGGGATCACACCGCTATGCTCACCATTTCTCCCCTGGCAGCTGGACAAACCTAGGCAAAAAGCAAGCCAGGTGAGGAGTGACTGGGAGGAAAGGGGCAGGGGTAGGATGGGGGCAGCCAATGGTGGGATTAGCAGGTTCGCTGAACTGCAGAAAAAGTTAGCTACTGGTTTGCCTGAACTGGTGTGAACTGACTCTTACCACTGGAATTAACTGAACATGGGAAAAAGAATGGATGTATCTCCCCTGTATCAAGAGTGATCAGAAAGAAGGTCAAAGGAATCAAGGAAGCCTCATCTTAATGTACTTTTTGGGAGCTGAGGGCTAAACTAATTTCCAAGATTCTTCAGTACAATCACTTCATCCTCTCAATTAATCTGACTATGAGACTCGGTGAGAATCTAACTTCTTTAGTTGTGAGCAGCAAGAAAGTTTGAAAATTACACTGTAAACTATCCCACACCAAAAATGTAGGTTAAGCCACATTATTGTATTTTCTAGTGTACAAGAGATTAACTTTCAATTTGATTCAGTTTAACACTTCAACCTTTTAAAAATAGATAAATGCCTTCTCCTTTTAAAAATCTTTCTTATATATTAAATACATTGATCCTTTTTCCTTTCTTCAAACTGCCATGTACCATTTTCTGTCTTCTTCCATTCAGCTTGTCACAAACATGGCAAGTCTTACAACAAATATAAACTCTACCAGCTAAATGTTCTGCCAGATGTTCCAGTGGAATAGAATAGGGTAAACATAACATACCAATTGGCTTAAAACTAATAGAAGTCAATAAACAATTCTTGGTTTGAAAAGCAACTATATAAACTGAGTAGAATTCCAATGAAGAATATCAACTAATAAATGTTTTGATTTGGAAAGTGGCACTTAGAAGGAGTTTAGTCAGGTACTATATACATAGAGTACATTCCCCTCCCCCCCACAGCTCTCTCTTTGTGTGTTTGAGTTGATCAGGTTTTCAAGAAAGGTCACATGCCTCACCTCTGCCAGCTAAAAGAAACTGCAGCCAGGATCTTTATTTATTTAATCAAAAAGCATAGAAAGCCAATCAAATATGGGCCGCTTACAATAAAAAGCAGTCAGTTAAAAAAACCCTCATTAAAACATCAACCCCCCCCAAATAAAAAGAAGATTAAGATTTGATCAGGTGAGAGAACCTCCCCCCCCCCCAGGCTCCAGGAAAAAGCCAGAATGGCATGTCTGTATGGATTTCTGGGGGTAGAAAGTAGTGTTTCAGTTAAGAAGTGGAATTTAGTGCTGAACAGAACTGGATTTGTTTCCCAAGGATGACTTCATCCAGCCATTTAACTCTACCAGTGTGCAGTTGCTGATTTCATAAGGCCGAATAATGGAAATTAAACCCAGGAGTACTGCAGTGCAATCCTGAGAGGAAGGAACAGTGAAAGTGCTTTGTGTACGAATTATAGTACTGCCATATCTAATTTGGTCCATGGTGGAATTATAATTTATAACAGTCTTATTACAATTTTCAAAGCTTAAAGCTCTTACAAATTATATAATACAGCAAAAATCTAAAACAACCAGTAAAACCAACATGGGAAAAATATAAACATGAAAATAAAATGTTTCAAAAAATAATTAACTTAGCATAAATATTTGTATGGAGGCAGAATTCTATTTTTGGAAAATGACTATGTTATTTGCTATTTTGGAAGAATGTGCTGTTTAAATAATATACTCACACCAGTAAAAGGAATTTGCAGGACAACAACTGAGAAAAAGGAAGGTTCTTCGCTATTCAATATGTTTCTCTACTTTAGACCTGGTCATAGAAATGTAGGTTCAGCACCACAGTAATAAATTCTATCTTATTAAGAAAAGTGGGTCCATAGATATTGCAAGCATTGGAGATTTATTTAATTGAGCAAATCTGTGGCAGCATAAATCCTGTCTCAGATCCTCTTTTTATGCCTCATGCTGCAACACAGATAGCTTACAGATTGAAGCCACATTGAAGCTTTAAAATATATATAAAGGAACAGAAAAGTTTTCTGTATTAATAACATTGTATTCAGCTAGTTGTTTTTATATCTTCATTCTATTGTAACATTTAGATAGAGAATGAAAATCTATGTTATCTTTGATAAATTACCATATGTATTTACTTTTATTTAATGAAAATTTAAAATATAGTGTGATTGTTTTCCTCAGTCCATCTTTTAATCTTTATGCAAACTCTGTCCAAACATTGTCACCAATATTTTCAAGGAGAGAGACATCATTTAATGAGTCCATGGTGGCAATTTTTCTGTTTCTACAGTAATTTTCATTTCAAGTTCTCTTGATGCAGACATTCCCAACAATTATTCCATGTAGTCACGTAACCTAAACCTAAAGAAATATTGTTTATTACTCAGACTTAAGTTTTTCACAATGAATAAAACATTGTACATAGATAAATCATAATTTCTCTTTAGCCAGATTTTGAAGTAAAGACTTTTACTTTATTCATCTCAGAAGTGTTAATAGCCAGGTCTCCTTTTAATTGTGGGGGAGGAGAAGAAGACTTGAAGGTTTTGTGAAAGGAGCAATGATGATTCATCACATGTGGATTGAATCAAAGTTTTCATCCCCCCCCCATTTTTGAAGGAATAAAATTTTGAACACATTCCTTTTTAAAAATTATGTTAAATCTATTTGAGTGCTTTTAGTATATTTCCATGTATTTTCTGCCCAACAAAAGCTACAGAAAGGAGTGGAAAGCTTCATGCAACTCTGACTCATTTATTGAATAGCATTTTTTCAACCATATTTTGTTCTCAAAGCTCCTACCATATGGTATGTACAAAGCCAATTTATGTTTAGCTAAAAGAAATTCCCATGGATCTAAATGGATTTTATACTCTAGTAACTATATATTGAAGCTGAATTCAAACAAAGATGTTACATCCCAAAATATGTTTTTATTTTGATTAAACATTGACTTTTGGTGGCTCTGTTTATTCCCTTATGAAAAAGGGAAAGAGTGTTTTGCTGATTTGTAGAAAAGAGGAAATGATACAATTATTCTTAAAGTTTAAGGGCGAAATGACATATTTTGGACAAAATAACTCAGAAAATCACTGCATGATGGGGTTGCATTTTTGGCGGGGGAAATAAGTCAGTTTTTCCTTCTTATGCTACTTAGATTCTTAAGTACATTCTTATGCAAATTACTGTTTCTCTTTATAAATCTTTGAAAGGATTCAAATATATCCTTTCCCGTGTGGCTAAAAAAGGGATGAACGAACAACATAAAAAACTCAATAATAGACATAACTGCATGCCAGCAACCAGGAAGTTTTAATTTTGTGGAGAGCCTTTAAAAGTTGTTGTTATACATGCTTCAGTAGAAAAAGCTAATGTGTATAAACAACTTAAAATATCAGAAACAATAAAAACAGAATGTAAAGGAATATCTGTCATTGAATTTTTTTTCCTTTTTGCATTCCAAAGATTTAACATATAAAGGTTTGTCAGAGTTCTACTGCAACTTTTATCTTCTTTTCAAAGTTAAAAAGGTGCAAATTTATTTATTTGTAGTTTGTCAAGTTACAATTACAAAATTGCACAGATGAGCCACTAATCTCAAATATCTGAGAAGTATAAGGTTTTAATTAAAAAAGAAAGGTAAAGAGACATTAAATAAAAAGGAATCTCCATGTTTTCTCATTGTTAATTCAATACAGAATGTTTCTACAAAGAGAACATTTTAAAAATGTGTCTTAAATCAAGCACAGAAGACAGAACCACAAATAATCTGCATACATTGACACATATGAAAAGATGGTTAGAAATGAGATTGAACAGCATTTTGAAGTTCATTTAAGGATAAGAAGCATCTAAGCTAGGGGGGTTGAGGAACTTAAAGACCAGCAATTCAGTCCAAATTGCTATGCTGTTCTTATTGTTTTGGATGGATAAGCATTCACTGAAGAATCTACTTAAGCTACTAAAGTCATTCCACATGAAGCTGGTTTTAAATGCCTGAGATGCTTACAAATCAGGCACCTAAAATTGTATATTCTCAAACAGTATTTCCCATCTCCATTTTCTTGTATTACAGAAGATTCTAGAAAGTTATCACTTTCAGTTCATAATAAATTAATTATATATTGGTGTCCTCATTATGGCTTTCCATGATCACATTCTGTATTTCAACTCTCCCCTTTGAAACTCCAGAGTTATTAAAAACTGAGCAGAGAATCCACAATAAGTAGAATCAGGTCCGCACAATTTTTTCTTCATGAAAAATCAAATGTATCATAAAAGATAAACTGGTTTAAGGATTTCTTCTTCACTCCACAAATTAATTTTAGCCAGTATTTCAATCATCAAATTCTTATGACAAGCTTTACTGATATGCAACCAAGCATCAGCCTCAAATCTGCACTTAAAATACAATGAGGAACATGGAGCATTGTTCTTAAAAATCTGTATTGAATTACTTCCAAGTTTCTTTGCATCTTTTTATGGGCACAGATTTGTGCGTGTGGTACAAAGTATTAGGTTCAGCACTTTGGCACTGAATAGTGTGGCTGAAACAGAACATGATTACTTCCACAAGGATAAAAACATCTAATTATTGCATTGAAATTATTTCAGGCACAAGATGAAATAGTTTCTCCCCCTCCTTCTAACGTTAGAAGGTTGAAAAACAATTCCTAACCATTTAGAACTCTTAATTTGTTCATCCTGATTGCTGTTTATTTTCCAATTATGCACATCATTAGCACATCATTTTTAAAATACAACTTTTATTTTACTATAATTATTTTCTATTTTTTCTTTGCTGCAATAAGTGTCTAAGACTGATGGATTCCATTGAAGATCGCCTTGTACCAGGAAAGATAATCACATCATTTTTATAAAGTAAAACAAATAAGGGTTTATTAGTCAGCCTCTGGATGAAATTCACTTTTTGTAAAATTTGAATTAAAGAATTGATATAAAGATGAAATAAGACAAGAGAAATTACATTTATTTAACCCTCTTATAGCAGGAATTGGGGATAAGAAACTTCTACTTGCTCTACATTTGGCTTACATGTATATACATTTTCATGGAATATCAGAATTTATTAACATCCTCTGTATCTGCCTCTAGAGATTGAATTAAAAAAAAACCAACCCTTCAGGGATCATAAAATGTGCACTGAGACAAACATTGTTTGCTAAATATTTTAAGGTCATGTACTGACTGATGGTAAGCAGTCTTGCCCTAAAGCCCATTTCTTATCACTCAAGACTTTCCCTTGTTCTAGGCAATCTATGAGTTTCTTATAACAAATATTTAGTATATATTAAGGTGTACTGTTAATGTACTAACTTGCGTATATGTCTTACGATGACATTGATTGCTTTCTGAATTTCTAAATTAAGCCACAAACCTTTAGGCCAAACCAATCTGAATTATAGGTATTGTACCTCCTTTAAAATGCATTGTGTGACTGTAACATTCAATAAACACAATGAAGTTACACTAATTAATGCAAATTGCTCAATTTTTCATCATTTCAATTTGTCTTCTACCTGGGGAACATAGAAGCACAGAAAACTTCTACAACTATGATTTATGACAAAATATGATTAAACCAATAATTAAACTACTAAAAGATGCAGCTCTATATTTCCTAGTAATATACAGTGTTATGCATGTTATGATTTCATGTAAGCCTTAGCTTCTTTCCAATTAGAAGGAACAGATGTCTTCCTGAAAAAGTTAATGCACACTTTCCTTTTTCTTCCTTTGTTATTTTCCTACATGCATGTCTTCTCAGCAAAGCCCTTTTCTAGATTGGGAGTGGGGCTTTGGTCAGTCACTCATGCTCTAGTTCAGGGCTATCAAACTCCCGGCCCGTGGGCTGGATGCATCACACACTGGCCACACCCACGCCTGATTTAGCGAATGGGAAAAAAGTCCAGATACCTCATGTGACAATGCCATGATGCTGTGGGTTTTAAAGTAGCCAAGCTGTGAGATAACCAGAGCAGGGGTGTGATTCAAAGTGCTAGTCATAACTATAAAGCCTTACATGGCATAGGGCCTGGTTACTTGAGGACCACTTGTCTGTTATAACATCAGCCCAGCTGCTTCAATATTGCAGGGATGGCATGCTCCAGGTTTCTTCAATGACAAAATGACCCAGGAATCATGCCTTCTCTATAGGAGTCCCTGTCCCCTAAAATGAAATTTGGCTCAAGAGCTGAATGGCCAAGCCTCTGTTGTTTCCAAGAACCATGAAGACCTGGCTCCTCACCCAGGCCTTTAGTGTGAGAGAGTGAGACCTATTGTTCTATTCCACCCTGCCTTTTGTTAATTAATTCATTATTTATATATTTATAAAATTTCTTGGTTGCCCATCTTACCAAATGGTAACTCTGGATGTCTTACAATCAGTAAAAATTATCTATACATGTAACAGATAAAATCAACATTAGAACCAAAGGACACATGGGGAGGGCAGGGTTGGAGTTGGAGGGAGATGGGATTTGTTGTTGTTTGATCAATTACCTCATGACATCTTTTATTTATTTTATTTTAATTTCTTAAATTAAAGAAGTTGTGAGCTGCCCAGAATAATGGGATTTTATTTATTACTGGTACTATTATTACAAGGAATTCTAACTTTGGTACAAGTCTGGTCATCCAAGAAGTCCCACTAGGTTCAATAGGTTTAACTCCAAATAAATATAAATCGAGTTGCAGTTTTAATGTTTACTTGAGTTACTACAATGTTAGTAATTTTGCCAGTGTGAGCTAGTTACTTCGCATTATTATTATGATTAAGATTACTATTATTTCTCTTTGTGTGTATGTACATATGTATGCTTATGTGTTATATGATTGTCATCAGAACTCTGCAATGCTTCAGGACTTGAAAGCAAAAGGATGCTTCAGATGTATGAGGACTGCATATTTCCATAGATCTAATTGTCTTAATGGAATATGCTACTCTTGTTTAGAACCATTTTAAAACACATTCAGAAATGTGTAATCTGGAGAATGAAACACACTACTTTCTGCTAATCATTTTTGTCATATTTTCCAGGATGTTAAGTACCAGATTTTTTTTAATCTGTAACTGCCTTGCTGTACATGGTTTTTTTTAATAGATCATACAACTTCTAACAGTTGTCATTAGGATAAGACAATCTCTATGATACAATTAATGTTGGACCCTACCAAATTAATTAAACCTCTAAATATGACTTTGGAATTAGGTGGAAGTTGCAAAGTTACTTTTCAAGTTTAGTATGTTCAAGCTTATTTAGTGCCAGTATGGGAGCTCTTGCATTGCAACATGTTAGAAGAATCCACAAGGTTTATATGTTATCGCTTTCTTGTTTATTTTGGTTTTTGAATTAGATTTTGTTGAGGAGCATCTTTACTAGAATTTTTAATATTGTTCCAATGAAACTTATTGGTAAATAGAATAGAATAACAGAGTTGGAAGTGACCTTGGAAGACTTTAAGTCCAACCTCTGCTTAGGCAGAAACCTGATACTATTTCAGACAATTTTTAAAAACTTCCAGTGTTGGAACATTCACAACTTCTGTAGGCAAGTTGTTCCACTGATTAATTATTTTAACTGTCAGGAAATTTCTCCTTAGCTCTAGGTTGCTTCTTTCTTTGATTAGTTTCCATCCATTGCTTCTTGTCCTGCCCTCAGGTGCTTTGGAGACTCAATTGACCCCTTCTTCTTTGTGTCAACCCCTGAGATATTGGAAGATTGCCATCATGTCACTCTGAGTCCTTCTTTTCATTAAAGTAGATATACCTAATTTCAGCAACAATTTTTTGTATGTTTTAGCCTCCAGTCCCCTAATCATCTTTGTTGCTCTTCTCTGCACTCTCTAGAGTCTCAACATCTTTTTTACATCTTGGTGACCAAAATTGGATGCAGTATTCCAAGTGTGGCCTTTCTCCATAGGTGTTAGAGAAAAAGTATTTACTAGGGAACTGGGTGCAGCATCTCCCACATGTTCAACTATGTCCTTGGGATGATGGGGTTTCGCCAGTTTCCTCCAAGTGACTTCCTGGCTTAATATCTTTTGCTTGGTCCTCTCAGTGGACATTTGTCTCCAGGTTGACCATTACAGCAGAGCTTGCCTACTGTCACACTGGCCCCAGCTTTGCTTCTAGGAAAGAATGACCCTTGATTCCATAGGTATTAGAGAAAAGGTACTTTTACTAAGGAACTGGGTGCAGCACAAGGCAAGTTCTGAGGAAAATCCATGTGAAAATCACATGTTGAAAGCAATCTCTACATTCCAAATCCCTCCCCCCATGGGAACAGTCCAATCTGGTGTCATTTGATATTTTGGGAATCAGGTGTCTCTGGAGATTGTATATTCTTTTCTCAGGGTCAGGGTACTTTAAGGCAGGAAGGTGGCTTGGTTTGACACCTCTGGTTCTATCCATACTCCCTTCCCACAGCTCTCTTCCCCTTCCAAATTTCCCCTCCCCCCTGGTTACGGCAATTACTAGCGAGCTTCAAAGAAAGCATCTGATACTTGGTGCCATTAAATCCATCAGCAATATTGTGAAGGCCCATGTTTCAATTATTTTTCAGTGGTGATGGACAAGCTAAACTTTGGAAAAAAACTGTATGTGTAACTTTCTTATATACATCAAAATGAATACCATTGAATTTAGTTGGAGAAGGTTTTGAATACACAGATATCGGGTTGCATTCTTAATATATTTTCTTATTTTCCAACAGCTTTCTGAACTCCTAGTCAGTATGGTTAAAGGTCTGAAACAATGGGAGTAAGCAACATTGGGAGGGCTACTAATTCTTCATCCTGTTCTACAAGATACAGCAATCATCTGTTTTTAACGTTAATGTTTGTGATAGTTAACTTACTGTATCTGTTACTAGATATTATGTGAGAGATTTCCCTTGAGGTTAAATTTCTATAGTATGAAATATGAACATTGATTGTCTTATTTGATGTAGTTTTTCAGCTTTTGCACTCTGAAGTTTTTAAACTTCTCCAACTGCTAATGGACAAATATAGCTAACGCAGCTGAGAATACAACCCAATACAAATCTTTTTTTCATTGGCCACTATTTATTTAAAAAAGGGAGATGGGGAATAGGGCAAGACAGCAAGTTCTCTTCACCAAATTAGTATCATTACTTTAAAAATATCCTGACCTTAAATGCTATGATTACTATGACTGCTGTGGATCAATGATGGATTTATAGTTAGGGTATCATACAAGTGTTTTGCTGCTTTGAAACCAGGACAAAATGAGTAGTGAAGGCTTTCTGGAATTCATCATAGGAAAGACATTCAGACAGCAACTCTACTTAGCCAGCAATATTTTATTTTTGTTCTTTTTCTACATGGGTGTTCCTATAATCAAAGTTTAGATGTGGATTCCATTGATCTGATATGTAGGCCAAGGCTATTAGCCATTTATATATTCTATTTAGGAAAATTTGTTCAACAATTTGCGAGCCAATTCTATTACCAACATTTCTTTTCTATAAATGTGTCTCCAGAAATAAAAATGAGAAAAGCCCATAAATTCTAGTCAGCACAATCAGGCTATCATTCTATGGTTTAAAATAGTAATCTGTTAAAGATCATGAATATGTTTTTAAATTGAAAGGCTATTTCCAAATAATTTTTGATTTTTTTTTTCTTCCTGATGCTGAAGAAAGGTCTTTCTAAAAATAATAAATGTATCTTCTACAGGATGTTTAAATTTATAATACTTCTCAAACCTATCATTCTATTTAGCTGATGCTAGATATTACCCAGCATTTCTCAGCCTTGGCAATTTTAAGATTTCAACTCCCAGAATTTTCCAGCCAACATGCTGAGAGATTGAAGTCCGCATGCCTTAAAATTGCCAAGGCTGAAAATAACTGTATTAGGGGGGAAAACTTTGATGAACTTCATGCATTTTACTTTTAAGGTGACATGAAAAATGTCAAATGAGGACAGGGTTGGGATTCTGTCGGTTTGGACCAGTTCGGGCAAACCCCTAGCTCCGAAGATCAGCTGGGAGTGAAGCGGTTTGCTCTGACGATCATGTGGGTCCACCCGCCCACCCCTGCGTTGTACTGATCTTTATCGTCCTAGCCGATTAGCATGGAAGAGTGGATTGCCGCTCCTCAGCTGTGTTAGTCCCCAAAGTAACATAGCAGGTAAGGATTTTCGCATTGCTTTTCAGGTGAATGCCGATCACCAAACCAGTTGTTATACTGGCAGCTTCCCATCCCTGAATGAGGGTTTCTGTAGATCAGATAAAATCATGCATGGCAGGACATGTGATTCTCAGCTTCTTTCTGACATATCCTGAAATAATGCATTTGAAATTGGTGACATGTATAATGGTTTGACTGTTCCAACTTCCTGGCTGCTACCATGGTATCCCAACCCTCCCAAGGTTGCAGGCTGGAAAAAACCCTCATTTGAATATTATAGCTCCACATTCCCTAATGTGAATTTTCCATTCAGAGGGGCAATCGGCATTCTATTTAATTGCTGACAGTGGATCTCTCTTAGCCTTATCCTTCAGTTACGGTTATCCTAACCTTGGCTTATTCTCTTCTTCCATTTAGGAAGTAATCAAAGATAATGCTTTAGAACACAGGATCACATCACGTGTTGTATCATGAAGTTTTGTGATAGGGTTTTTTTGCCTTTGCAAAGCCAGGGTGTGCATGATGCATCTGGCCCCCAGGCTGTCAATTTGACAAGCCTGCTGAATGCCCATCTTGAGAATCAGTGGATAAGAGTTTTGGCAGAGTTTTTCCTGAGAGAACCCCGAATAATAGACTGTGTAATCCTGAGCTGGATAGGTGATGGAGGAGGAAGTTCAGGGTAGCCGCCATCTAGGATCCATCTTAATAAATCTATGATAGTAGATTTGAATCTTGATTGTAACAAGATTCTATCTGTTAACTGTAAGCAAATAAATGATCGAACTATATTGGATTTCTCTGTGTGTCCTTTAATTTTACTTTAATTCTAAATAAATCAATATTTCAATATGTGTTAAAATCAATAATTGTAAAACTTTATACAGCACATTTTATTCATACTTACTTCTGTTAAAAACAAAATACGTATAAGGCAAAAGGAAAATAATTCAAGAAGACTGAGATTTAAAAAGATCCATAGTTTTACTCTGATCTTCGCTACAAAGGTTAAGTGGTCTTAATCTGCCTTGTTAGTGAAGCTTGCAAGAGATTTGTTGCTGACAACAAAAGTCCAAGTTTAAACTTGGTTGAATTGTTATATAAAGCTCTTCCTTCCTTATTTGTTTGGTTTCTCAGATCCAAAATAAACAAGTTCTGAAAATTTCCTTTAATTTGGTAAAACTGTTCTGTGTAATTGTACTTTGAGTGCATAAGCCAATGGTATAATTGAAGAATAACTTCTGGAACTTAGTAGGCATGACTAATCAAAGATACCTGGGAATTTAAGGTCTTCAGAAACTAACTATTGCTGAAATTGAGAAGGTGGGAAGAGTGAGAAGGCAAAAAAAATTCTACGAAGCAAAAAGCTCACAATGGGAACTATGTCTGAAGTGGAAAATTGGGTGTCTGTTTGAGAGTCAAATCTTGTGCCAAATTCCAATAGGTTTTCCTGTGAGCCCTCACACAGAGGATTGAATCATTTCTTCCTTGATGCAGTGGCAATGGAAAACAACGTTCTAGGCCAAAGAATAAATACAAATGTTCCCTTTGTTAAGCCTGGGTTCCCCAACCAGGATTAAGGAGACAAGTTAAACAGAATGTGCAATGTTAGTCAGATGAGTGAGATAAGCTTGTATGTTTTACATACAGTAAAAATAACAGATACGCTTGTGCTATCAAAAATATAGTTTATTCCATTTATAGCATAGTCAAAATAACAGTCCATTAGTCATGTATCATTTAGTCAGTCCATTCAAGGATATTCAATTAGCAAAGTCCGTGTAGAATATCCTATGTCAGTTCACTTACAAATCAGTCCTTTGTTTATCTCTCCCGTTCGAGTAACGCAGTCTTGAGTCCATGCAGTAATTAGGGATCATCAAAGCCAGAGAGAGAGAGCAAGCTGTCGTCTTGCTTCTTTTAAAGTGCTTTCACAACCATTCCCCTAATTACATTCCCATATTTAAAGTTGCAGACACTTTAACTTATAAACTATGATTACATATTTATTATTTTACCTAAACCAGTTAGGGTAAACAATGTTATCCCTAACACCCTTTACTTACCTTATCCATTGGTCTCCAAGTTTTTATTTCTTCCCTACACTTGGCCACAGTCTATTTATAAATAATATTAACATATCTGGTTCTCTTCTTGATTTTAAATTGTTGATTAGATTTTGGTAGTAAATGTGATTAAACCATTACAGAAATATAAAGAATTTTTGGCTTACAAAATGCAATTCTGTAAATACATTATATAGTTATAATGATGTTTTGACATATCAACAACTTGTGTGACTGGTGTGCATGTGTGCTTGTGCGCATTTTGACTTACATGAGTGGTGTCCTGGCTCCTGCCGAACCACTAAGCTGTAAAGATTTGGGACCGCTGGCATATCAGTCCTATAAATGAATGAATGAATGAATGAATGAACAAATGAATAAACAAACATACAAATAAATAACCCAATAGAATCTATTTGTCTGAATGAGAAAAATTCTCTATACTATATGTAAATGTTTATACAACTAAATAATATACAAGTCTAATTTCTGAGGAAGAATTCACATTATATAATAAAAAATAAATGCAGGGGGATTCAGGATCAGAAGAAATAGAAAAAATATCCCGAGTACATAATTAAACTGCATAATTTACTTGCAACCCCTGGAGAAATAATAGTCAATTTGGATGGGATAGACTGTCATGGAAAAAATTTAAGAGAAATCCTCAGGCTAAGAGATGATAACAATTCAAAGGCATATTATTAATAATAATTTAAAAAGATATTACGCAGATTCTCTGTGGTCAGACTATTTGTGGTTACATTTATTTACATTCTTGCTTTAAATATTCATTAGTGAAGCTAATAGGGGAAAGAAATCTCAATTTTAAAATTCTTCTGAACTTTCCAAATGCTTATAGTTGCCACTGGTGATGCTCAACTACAATCCATGGCCAGATCTATTGAGTTTAAATTTTTTTTTTTTTACAAATTTGTAATTTATAAAATTTACTACTATTTCAAACCATTTTATGTCAAGCAAATGATCTTTATAGGCCTTTCAATGTCTCTCATTCTATTATTTCCTTACATGTACCATGTACTGTGGTTGCTGCTAATGAAGTAAATTCCTTAACCTGCATTTGAAATCCTATGTGAAAAGTACATCCTGTTGCAACAAGATATATGAACCAGCTTTGGATTCAAAGTAGATCTTGTCTTTAGCTATTTCTCTTTCTTTCTTTCTTTCTTTCTTTCTTTCTTTCTTTCTTTCTTTCTTTCTTTCTTTCTTTCTTTCTTTCTTTCTTTCTTTCTTTCTCTCTCTCTCTCTCTCTCTCCCCCCCTCTCTCTCTCTCTGCATGTATGTGCATTCATGCATGCACATCCTTCAAAAGGGTATTTGCTGGAAGATATGGAACACTGTTGAAAGGCGAAATACAACAGTCTCCTTTTATGGGCCTGATAGCATCAAGATTGCAAGTTTGATGAGACTGACCTTGGGCTGCACATTTAATCCTTGGATTATAGTAAACCATCTTTTAGATTCATGATTCTGCTTTGATAAAATGCTGCACATTGTAGTTCATTTTAAATACAAAATAAATCCCTTTCCCTAATTTAAATTAGAGTCTATGCTGTAAACAAACAATTGTATTTGTTTGCTAGTAAAATATTTTGTATTACGCAGTAGCATATATGTCACTGTAAAGGAAGAGGCTGTAGGAAAAAGACACCAGTACAAATAATTATTGTAGCTGAGGGAACAGACAATCTGTTGTAGACCGACGAGACTGTCAAGCAAGACTGTGGTTCAGTAATGTGCTGAGACATTCCAAAGTTATCTTCAAACTGTGTCCAGCTGACATCAGGCCAATTGTGTCCTATGCTGTTGAATCTTCTTATGAATCTTTCCAAAACTTCATTTTCTTTGACTCCGCCAGTATCCTAGATAGAGGGTTCCCAGATATTGCAAAAGTAATAATAGACAGCCACTCAGCTTATGCAGAAATTTCAGTGTATTCTGAAAGAAGAAAAAGAAAATTCTGAGACTGATAGGGAACATTAAGAAAAGTTCAGTGAACTTTTTCCTCTTTTTAAAAAGTCAATATTAATTAGAAAAAAGCTGTTTTCAAAAGTTTACATATATGTCATAGTATTTCCATAAGAACAGTGTTCATCAATTTGACATGCTACCCTTTGTTCATTCTGTTGTCTTCAGTATTTGGTGCTTGTTCTTATACCTACCTCTTTTGTTAGGTAGTTTTAATGTAATATTTTTACCAATATTTCTATATGTTTATACTTGAGGAAACTTGCTCACCTTTTGACTCTTGATCCTTCTGTTTTACCCTTATAGTATTTCACTCAGGTAATTTGTTTCTGGAGGATTTATTATTTCTTATAATATAACAAAATATAACAAAATGTTTTTGAGAAAACATTTAGATGGTTTTGTAGAGATACTCAAAAAAAAGTGAAGCTGTATTATGTACAGACTGCACATAAAATATCTACATAGATTTATTCTTTCTCTAAGATGGGAGTTTTAAGATGGCAGATTGGTACTTGATTGGACAATCTGTAATAGACACTGGTTAGCATCCTAGATTATTTATTACAGTTATGGAAAACATAGCATAGGTTATGGAAAAAATATATATTTAAACGCATTTGATCTTTTGGGTAGGATCTTTTGGGTATGATCAAGAAAGAAATAACTGAGTAGAACAGAAGGGTGTGCTAAATCACAGTAATATACGTTATTTGAGAATGGCCACATGGTTGTAGGTAGGAGTGATCCAACATACAGAGTTTATTTGAGCTTTAAAAATATATCTCAACAAAGAAACTCATTCAAGACTCCTGAGTAAACTAAACAATTATGTGCTGAGGCTCTCTTATAGTTAAATAACTGATGAAAAAAATAAATCAGGTTATACTATATATAATAAATATATTATTACATATTTTGTACTATCACAAATATAAACAATGAAATTCCTCAAGGATAATTGCTTTTTCCCATGGTTACCCCTAAGTTGGACATGCCAAAATTCATCAGTTATAACTGAATGAAGCATATTGGGCTCCAAAAATAATGTATGCAGGGCTACATACAGTTATCACCCCTATTTTATATTTGGAGGGTCCAGAGAATATGTCTGGCATTTTAATTTACCCTAAGATGGCCAATAATTTAAAATTTTATTTGGTAACATGAAAACTTTTTTTCCTGAAATTTTGAAGAATTACTGGAAGTCAATGTCATGAGTAGATAATCTAAATTGTAAACAGCCATCTGATTGAGCAGTAGGTAAGAACTTTTCCTCCCACACCAGTTTTGCATTATCTCAGCTTTTTCTTACTACCATCTTTTTTAATTGTTCCTGCATGTATCTTTTAAAGGACTCAAATAATAAATACATTTTTTACAAAGTAAGTTGCTGAAGAGGCCATATACACAAAGATTTTGATTAGGACAATACCATCAGTAACAACACAATTAATAATAATGTGCACATATTTAGATGTCACTTGCTTATAATTATAATTAAAACTGATCCTTGGGATTATTTACTTATTCATAATGATTGGACACTGCTGTAATCAGAAACCAATTCCATTCAGCCTTTGGAAGTTCAGCTTAAGAAACAAAGGAATTTAGTGCGCTGCTGTGAAATCAAATACACCTAAACCATGTCAGCAGCTTCTCAAGATTACCTGTGAAATACTGTATATTATTGCAGTTTCAAGACTGAACTCAATGTATATTGGTTTTAGTGTATGTACCTTTGTACCTTTGAGAAAAATGCTATCACTAGCTACGAAAACCACTTGGTCAAGAGAAAAAGCTTCATCTGTTTTATTTTATGATTTCCTAGCTACTTACAATTTCATCAGGTCAGATGAATTAAAGTTATATTAAAGAATGACAGCAATAGATTATTCAGTGGTTGTACCAAATCTGGAGACATTTTTTGCATTTTTTTGACTCCAGGGTTTACAACTTGATTAGGATGGATATAGATTAAAAAGTAAGAATCAACAGTTTCAAATTTTATGGGTTCTTTAATTCATAACCAGACAAGAAAGTTGAATTTATTTAGGCTATTTAGTTCCCAATTTTATTGATGCATGATGTTCCTCACTGATATTAATGATTTAAAACAATCATCTTTGTTTGTTTTGAAACAAAGATGAAACAATTTTTTTATTCAACCTCAGCTTTAATAAAATAAATCAATAAAGGTTGAAATAAACTTCTATAGCGTAAAGAATATATAGGAAATAAATAGATAGATCTAAATAAAACTTACGGATTTGATGCCATACACAAAGTTTATGGGGTTTGTTATTTAGAGGTTGGCCATATCACTGTATGGAAAGGATTATGCTGCCTCTTTAGAAAATCCACAACTGCATGGAGTGTGGATTTGTGGAAGCACCCAGTGTATGAATTTCAGTTACTGGGATTTCTGAACTTCTAAGTAACCTGCTCTTTTTCAGAGTGGATCAAGACAGGCTATGCGATGTCTGTAGTCATCACTCTACCCATGGACAACTCTCTTGATGCCTATTGTGGTGCCTAGCACATTTTTAAAAAAAGATTATTTGCAAACCTCCAATGTTATCTTTATTTGCAGGAAGGTGTTTGGTCCTATGGCATTTTGAAATTGAAAACAGCAGTTCTTCATGTCACAGCCTCCACTTAGTTTAGTTTAGTTTACTTTATTGTCATTGCACCTTGTACAATGAAATTAAATGCCTATTTTCAGACTATTTGTCCTTGTTTTTATTATCCTGTACCACCAGCCAAATGGTAATAGTTAAAAAAAAAAAGGGTACCCATGATGAGATGCATCTTTAAGAACATTTTGAACTTTCTTAAGGCAGTGGGAGCTATAAAGTTCCTCCAAAGAGAGGAGAGGGCAACCAATAATCCTCTGGCCATGATGTAAACCAGTGGTTCCCAACCATTTTTTGGCCATGCTTCACCTAAGCATCTCTAAAATCCTAATTGTTCCTGTTCTGTTGCGGGAACAAGATCAGACTCGAGACCGGAGTTGAATTCAGCTCTTTATTAACTGTCAGTAACTTCAACTAAACCGAAGCCGCGGCAGCCTCTTTTATAGTGGCTGCTCGCGGCTCCCGGTCAATGGCATCTTTTAAACGTCCCACCGTCAGGCAGACCAATCGCAGCAGTTGTTAACAACCAATCGATAGGCGGCAGTGCTAGTCCAACCGGAACGTAGTATTATGAGAATGCAAATGTCTATATACAACACCCCTTCCCTCTTGGTTCGGTCAAATTCTACGTTACGTAGTTACGTAAGTTGGTGGGGCTTTTATGGTTCCTACTTGACCTGCGTAGTTCAGTCTCGGCATTGTCTTCAGTCGGTTCGGACGGGATCGCTGTCTCTCCTGTCCTTCTCCGTGGAACCTCCTGGAAGTCAGGCATGCCACTCCCGCCTGGTCTCTTCAGGCTGGTTGAGTCGGCTTTGCCGCTCCCTCCTGGTTTACCCGGGCTGGTTGAGTTGGCTCAGCTGCTTCTTCCAGGGGCAGCTTCATGTTGTTTCTCCGCTGCCACCTCCTTTCTTCCGAACTTGCCTTCCGGTAAGTAGTTTTTATTTTTTGGTGAGCTTTCTGGTACTGGTTGGTGATTTGTTTTTTGTCGTGTTAGTGGAGGGTCTTCCCTCCCCTTTTTATTGTCTGAGGGTTCACCCCTTTCTGGTTTTATTATTTTCTATTTGATTTGGAGTTTGTGCATGTTCTATGCGTCAAGGGTTGTCGGTGTTTCGTTCTAGCATTTGTGACCGTAGTTGGTCTATGTGTCTCTGTTTCTAGTCCTCTGTTTCTAGTCCTCTGTTTCTAGTCGGTATGACCGGGGTCCCGTTATTTGTGTTATTGTGGCCAGTAGCCACAATGGGTCCCCAGTAAGATTTTTGGCATAGACAAGGTCGCCTGGGATAAATGTGTGGTACTTACTGGAGGAGTCTGGTGGCTTTTCGGGGTTGTAGGTGGGGTGCAATCTGTCCAAATGTGTCCACAATTTTCATTAGAAGTTCAGTTGGACTTTTGTTAGTTGATGTGCTCAGTGTTATATGCTGGATGGTGAGAATTTTATTGATTTTGTCTTGGATGTCACCTGTGTCTAGTTTTTCTAATGCCTCTTTCGTATATCGAATCATGCATTCCGCCCGTCCGTTTGAAGCTGGGTGAGCGGGCAGATTCGGATGTCAATAAGTCTTTAACTCCCTGGAATGTGGCTTCTTCTCATTGGCCCCAGGTCCAGGTAGCTTTCTTATCGAGTAATCTGTAAAGTGGCTGCATTATTGTTGCCTTCTGCAGCAAAAAGACATTGTAAAAGTTAATGAGTCCCAAAATGCCTGTAAGTCTGTTTTATTTTTGGGTCTGGATGCTTCTTTGATAGCTCTTTTTCCCCCCGATGGAGTGGATCCCTGCTTCATCAATGAGGTATCCCAGGAATTCGACCTGATTTGTGGCAAGTTGGCATTTTTCTTTTTTGACTTTGAGTCCTGCTTCTCTAAATCTTTGCAAGACTTCCCTCAGCCGGTCTTTTAATTACTTTTTGTTTCCAGTGGATACCAATACATCATCAAAATAAGGGATCACCCCTTTTAGTCCTTGCAGGAGGAACTCCATCAGGCTTTGGAAAACACCTGGGGCCACGCTGACACCAAATTGCAGTCTGTTGCATTTGAATTCCCCCCTATGCGTTACAATAGTCTGTGCCTCTGCCGTCTCGGAGTCAACCGGCAATTGTTGATATGCTTGCGTGAGATCGAGCTTTGCAAAAACTTTTCCTCCCCCCAACGAGTGCAAAAGGTGCTGGACTACTGCAACGGGGTATGCGCTTTGTTGTAATGCGTGGTTGAGGGTGGCCTTATAGTCTCCACAGATGTGCATGGACCCATCTGGTTTTACGGGGGTCACAATCGGGGTTTCCCATCTTGCATGGTTGATGGGTTCTAGTACCCCTTGTGCGATGAGTTTGTTCAGTTGCTCATCAATTTTTTGCTTTAAGGCAAAGGGAACACATCTGGTCTTTAGCCGGATGGGGGCTAAATTTGGGTTCAGACTAAATGATATAGGGGTCCCACTGTACTTGCCTAGCATCCCTTCAAATACGTCCTGGAACTCCTTCATCAGGCTTTCCTCCCAGTCCGTTTCGGTGACGTTGTTGATTCCTGTCACCTTGATTCCTAGGGGTGCAAACCATTCGAGCCCAAGCAGGTTAGAGCAATCTTGGTCGACGATTGTCAATGGAAGTATGCAAATGTCTATATACAACAGTTTCCTCCCCCCTGTGACATATAATTCTTACTATTCAAAAAGTGAACTCCTAAATCATGCGAAGGAAGCCTAAAAGGCCATTAACTTGGTTTAAACAAAGTTCCAAAGAACATGGTATCCATGAAAGAATGAAAAACAGTAGAAGTACTGAGAAACTTAAACAATAATAGTATGAAGGGATATGAAAAAACAGCAAATACATTTTCAAAACATATAACAGAGAACTGAAATGCATAAATATAAAATAATTTTAATGAAAGCTTTTTCTGTAATACTTTGATCATATTAATTACTATACATATTAAAATAAAGGTACCTAACAAATTCAAAATACAATTTGAGCTCACCTCTAGGTCACATTTACAATACATACTATGTATGTCTACTCAAAAGTAAGTATCATTGTCTTCAATGGGAAAATGTGGTAGGATTGCAGCTTTAGTCTATTTAAGTTAGTGAGATCCTTGTGCTTGATGCCTGCTGCAGAGAGATTTTATATTAGGCTCCAATTTAGTCAGCTTCATTCTCAAGTCTCCTTATGGAGGTGGAGGTGAATCACACAATCCTGGCAAGGCCTGTGCATGTGTGGCCCAGCCCCAGATTGCTCTGAGAGGAAAAGTGTTGTAAAACACGGCCTGGGAAAACACAGACTAAAAATAACTGTAACTGTTAACGATTTCTTACTTAAACTTGGGTCCTGGTTCTGTATCCAAACACCCAGCAGCAAAGCCCACAGGAGAGAGAGAGAGAGAGAGAGAGAGAGAGAGACTCTGCCAGTCCCATGATCCTTAGTGAGAACACATCTGATTGGCTGGCAGTTGCTCCCTCATCCCCCCTCAGTTGGCATATCCTTTTCAGACCAGGCCCTAGGAAATGCACTTTAACAAAAACAATAGGTAAATGAAACACAGCTGTTTCATCACAAATATATAAGAACAATTAGTGTTCAAAATTCAGTTAATAGCTCATTTTCAAATTGCTCCCATTAAAAATTAAATTGCCCCCTTGTGGGCCTCATATTGGGAACTACAGATGTTAACCCTCTGGAACGTTGTCCTATCTGCCGCTTTGCAATTGACAAACCATACACAGGTGCAATCATTAAAACACTCTCTATGGGGAAATGATAGAAGGTCACCAGCAGTTTTTCATTCAGTTGTTTCCTGAGAATATACAGGTAATATATATAATCTCTGCTGGACCCTTTTGACCAGGGCTGCAATGTGAGCATCCCAGGAATATCCTGTTTTCGGAATGGTCCCTGCATTTAAATTGATACCTTTTTCACATTTAAGATCATGAGATCTGGATAATAAAATGCAGGCAGCCAGTAGACAGAAATAAAGTTTCTGTTTCTCTTTGTGGTCACCCAGTAGTTGTCTGGATTTTTGTAGACCCTCTCCAGGCACCACCCCAAAGTATATTCTCTGAGTTCTGATAAAGCACTACTTAAAAAAATAGGTTTGTTTTCTATAAATGACAAAGAGCTATGCTTTCAAATAACCCAAGTAAATTGGAATAGAAATGTGTCTTAGAACAGTCAAAAGCATTTATTGGACAATGTTATTTTGCTTGCCAACAATTCTTGAAGGAGTTTCTAGTTTTATTTACATTGATAGCAACAAGTTTGATCTTAAATATAGTAATTTTAATTCCTTATTTAAATTGTTGAGAGTTTCTTAATAGAATACTGTGCTTTATACACTAATTTGAAGTCATTGTGACTTCTAAGTATAGCAAGCATTTATTTTTTAAAAAAACAGCTCAGTTACAGTCTCATTCAGAGTTGGTGAGGATGTATCAAATCTGCCAGATCTATCAGATAATTCCAGTATCTGATATACTAATTCTGTCCAACAATCAGTTCTAATGTTAACCATTCTAAAACTGCAAAGTTCCTTAATCAAATTAATTAATTATGATTGTTCCTTAATCATTCCTTAAGACATTTCCTTAATCATAATGCCATTAAGAATAAGGATAATAAATAATATCCATTAGATAGTCTAATATTTTTCAAGGACGTTCACTTTTTTTCTCATTTCCCATGAACAGTTTTATAACTTTTATGGCTGTCTTTCTAATTTTATGGCTGTCTTTCTAATTTTAGCTAGGTATTTTGGGATTTTGGATAAACATTTTTAAACAATAGTTCTTATTATATTATCTTAATTAGCATTTTCTGAAAAACTAATGGTTAACTGTCTGAGTTGGACGACAAAGTATAAAAGAACCAGGACTTCCGGTTTGCCAGGTTTCGGTGGTGGCAGGGATTCGCGTTTCAGCACGATCCCTGTTGCACTAGCCGTCTTGGTGCCTCCGATCCCGGCGGGTCTGGAGGATAAGGCTGCCCCGTAGAGGCAGCCGAAGATAGGGGGAGCCGGATGGGGCTTGGGGGTGTCACAGACCCCCTCCCCACCCAGCAAAATTTCCTTTTCTCAAGACGGTGGAGCGGCGGTCAGTAATGGCCGCCACAAAGAAGCCAGCAACTGGATAAGAATGTGCAGGAGGAAGAAGGAGAAAGTTTTGAAGTGAAAGTTCTTTGGCTACCGGGACTTCAAGAAATATCTAATATCACGAGAAAATCACAATTTTTTGAATGATACATTGTTTCCAGAGGAGATTCTAAAGGCGGCGAATGGAGGTGCTGAAAGGGAAAGTTTACTCTCCTTCCCTATGGACTTCGCAAATGGCACTGGAAAAACTGCTTTTCTAAAGAAGGTAAAATTTAAAGCTCTTTGTTATAAGTGGGAAGGGAGAGGACAAAAAAAAAAAACTATATTAAGATCTTGTTGGAGGAGATGCCTTGAAGATTTTGAGACTAGAAGTTAACTGCAATAAGGCTTTAAACTACAGACTGTTTTTTTTTTCCTTAATTGATATTACCCCAGGAAGAGAAAGTGTAAAGGAAAGAACTTTCTGCTCTGTTTGGATGCTTGATGACTCTGGGACTTTGGGGAACTGTCTTTTAAGTTTTGAAACATCTTGGTTGTTTTAAGAAGAAGAAGAGGGGAAAAAAGAAGAAGAAGAAAGGTTTATAATGGCTTTATCTATTGATGAACTAAGAAAGGAATATGGAAAAATAAAGAAAGAAAGAAAGAACTTTTTGGGAGATATCTTTCCTTTTGTAGAAATTCCTTTTATAGAAATCTATATATCCGAGTATGTATCTGAGTACGTATGAATGCTCAAAGTCTAATATTTGGTAATTGTATATGGATTATCTTGTTCTTACTGATATCTCATTACATGGCAACAAATACTGACAGAAATTATACAGAAAGATTGAAGCACTTTCTTATAGGAGCAATAGTTTGAATATATACTGTATATATTTTTGAAGTCAGTTGCAAGCTTTGAATTGTTCTGCATGAAAAATAACTTATTAAGGAGTCCTAAAGCATTCAAGACACATCCAAGTGTGATTTCTTTATGTTAGATCTAAAACATGGAAATACCAGAAGTGATGCCGGTTTTCATTTTTCGGCCTCCAAAGGTTGCAGAGGCTTCCCTCAAGCCCATGAGAGGGTGAAAACGTCCTCCCCCTATTTCCAGAGGCCCTTTGGAGGCTGAAAACGGGCACTTCCGGTATTTCCAGAAGGCCTGTTTTTCAGCCTCCCAAGGCTGCAGAGGCTTCCTTTTCAGCCTCCGGGAGGGCGAAAATGGCCTCAAACAGGCAAAAAATCAGCTGGGAGGCATGCACATGCGCAGTGCAGGTAAGAGGAGGGTGTTGCACACACATGTGCAGCGCGGCATTGCATTGTGGGTGCTCGTGCGCACACACTTTTGGCACACCACAACAAAAAGATTCGCTATCACTGCAATAGACTAAGGTTAAAACTACAATCACCTGGGAATTTCACATAATGTATTTGGCATGGAAGATTAAAATTATGTTAAAAATCTCCTAGTTGCTGGCTAGAGAATTCTAGGAGGTAAAGTCCATACATCTTAAAATAGCTGGCTGAAAAACACTGGAATAACTGAAGAGAGACTTTCCCAAATGTTTATCTATCTAAAGGCCCCAAGTTTTTTTTTTTATTGAGGACAATAATACCATCTGTACCAATTGTCTTTGCTGCCTTCTTTTTTCTTGTCAATCTTTTCATTATCTTTGTTGTGCTGTTGGTTAACTTTGATTAATATTGTTCTTCTAACTTTTCAGATGCCCTTGGACAGGATAGCATATAGATTTGTTATATTTGGTTCCTATGAAAAATAAAAGGAAAAACAAGGAATTCAGTTTCATTGAATTGGATGGGAATTAATACTGTTGATGTAATCTAATTTCTCTTCACTCTTCACCCTGTTCTTTTTTTATCATTTCAGAATGTTAAACAGGTGTGCCAAGAATTTATCATAACAAATTGTTTTCCTGATTAACAAGGTGCATCTTTGGTGTTATATCTAAAGGACAGGCTATAGCAATCATACTCTTCAAAAATAATAAATAATTTATTTATGAGTTTGATCAGATTTAAGAACTCATCCACATTATCCAGCGGTAATTATTTGTTAGGCTTTATTTATTGCTTTTCAAAAATGAAACTAAATCATATTTGGATCTGACCATTTCGTAAGAGGCACAGGTATTATTCATTAGCGTATTACCTTTTAAAAGACAGTCTGTTTTACCTATTAGGATATCCTTATCTTTTGATACTAAAACATTAAAGGTAACATTTGAGTATAAACAGAAGACAGAAATTATATGCTGTTATTAGCATGGTGGTATTTCAAATCTTGTAAGTTCCATGCCTTTTTAATCATAAAGTTGAAACAAGGGAAAGCTGTGATGAAGTAAAGTGGGCAAGTGAGGCCTCCATAAGGAAAATTGTTCAATCTGCTACTCCTAAAGCATTTCAAAATGGCAGGATCAAAAAGGGTTAGTTAAACTATTAATCTCAGTTCAAAGAACCATCAAGCAAGCTCCCTACTGTGCTCAGAACTAGATTGAATCCTTATGAGTCTGCTGACCTGTTGGCATTGAATCTAGTAGAGCAAGCAGAAACAATTGAAAGATAAGGATTTTATTGTTCTTTTTAGCACATTACTTGCCTGCTAGTTTTATCCGCTTCTCAATTATATTCAGAAACAAATCCAAGTTTGTTGGGGGGTTTTCTTCTCACCTTAGAAGTACATGGTGTCAAGATATAGACCTAGCTGTTATTTCTCTGGATAGGTATGGTGAAAATGGTTGACATCTATACTACTATCTGAAAATTCTGTAATTGCTACATGAAGCTATAATAATAGATTTAAAGTATTTTTTCACAGGTGTCACAAAACATTTTAAAATAACCATGTTTTAAATGTGTATCTTGCCAAATTCATAACCACAGGGCTATGTTGTGAATATAATAAGCCATTTTCTTTATTACAGCAGTATTTTCTGGAAGTTGAAAATAATCATAGGTGGTGCTCTAAAATGTCTGGCTGAGCACAAGAAAAACATGAAGTTTGGCCATTGTACAGTTTTATAATGGTGAGGTTAGTCCACCAATTCCCACTGGGAATAGGTACATACTTAGCTATTTTTTTGTTCTTAAAAGAGAAGTATTAGCTTTCCAAGTGTTCTTTGAAATATTTAAAAGACCTTGCCAATGAAGGAAAAAAGCTTGTCTGATTTTGTTTTGGTGTATTGTCAGCCCTGATCTGTCAACACCCCACTCACATATCTCTCTCTCTCTCTCTCTCTCTCTCTCTCTCTCTCTCTCTCTCTCTCACACACACACACACACACACACTAATTTAATGAAATACTTTATACATTATAAAGGAAATTTATCTAACTAGAGGGGAAGTTTTTTCAGCAGCATTTTAGTGCTCCTAAGGTACAAAACCTGGATTTAGGAATCCTTGCTAATTATCTAAAAAGCTTTCAGGACAAACAAAAGCTTAAAAATAGTCTTTCCATTCTGTTACCTGATCCTATAAGTAATAGGAGATATATTCTATGAAAAGTCAAAAAAGTAATATCAAATAGAGTTAAAATGTTGTTTCAGAGAGCAGAGCTGGAATGCCATGAAAGGCCAGCAGATTGATATAAAATTTGTTAACTGTGTAGTATTAGTAATAGAGATTGTAGTGTACTTGTTTGCATACTCGTAATACTGCATTCCTATTGGACAGATACCATCGCTAGCGATTGGTAGATAACAACAGTTCCGATTGGCCACCTAAGTGGTGGGAAGTTTAAATAAATGCCATTAGTTGTGAGCCGCAAGCAGCCGCTATAAAAAGGGCTTTAGCTGAAGTTACTGACAGTTAATAAAGAGCTTAATTCAACTCCAGTCTCGAGTCTGCTTTTGTTCTGGCATAGAACACTGGCGACGAAGGTGGGATCGAAGGAACAAAGACCGTAAGCACATGGCAATGACAGCCAAAAAATCAACAAGATGGTGGCCAACAACTCACTACCCGCACTGTTCAACCCAGCTGAAGAAGACTGGGAATCATATATTGACAGGTTCCTGATGTTCTTAGAAAGCAACGAACTAAAAGGAATCACTGACCAGAGGAAGAGAGCTGTATTCCTGACGCATTGCGGCCTGACCATCTTTAAAATGGTGAAGGCATTAGCGAGACCAAAAATGTCAAACAGATGTCATGGCCAGACCTGAACCAAATGCTGAGAAACCATTACGCACCCGTTGTGTCCAACCTCATTCAAAGACATGAATTTTACAAACGGGACCAACAAGAAGATGAGAGTATTGGAGACTTCATAGTAGCATTAAGGGACATTGGAGGGGCATGGATGAAGCATGAGGGATCGCATAGTCCTCGGATTGAGAGACGCTACCCTGCAGAGCAAACAGCTAAATCGACCCAACATTACCGCAAATGAAGCCATCGCTGAAGCAACCGCAGCTGAGGCAGCAAAAAAAATCTGTGGCGAAAATGAAGCAAATGAATACAGCCAACAGCCCGAGCCAGAGCAGAGAAAAGAAAGCGGAAAGTACCCAGAAACATACTACCACAACCACCCACCATGAAGACATCGAGTCATCAACTGACTCCGAGGAAGAAGACAAAGAGGTAAACAGACTCCAATCAGAATGAAACTGGCAAGAAAGAAGAGGAAGAAAACCTGATTTTCAGTGTGCCGGATGCGGAGGAAATCACCTGCGTTCTGAGTGTTGTTTTTTGGATGCCATCTGCAGACACTGCGAAAACGGGGGCGCATTGCAAGGGTCTGCCGAAACAAAAAGAGCTATAGTCCAAAAAGACAAGGCAGTACCCCCCCCCCCCGAACTAAGGAGAAGCCAACCGGAAGTCGTTGGAGCCAGGAAAATAGAAGTCAATGACTCAATGAGAAGGAAAAAACACATCAGACTATTATTGGAACTGCCAGAGCAATTAATACTAAGAAGGTTCGAATAAACATCCGGATAGAAGGAGAGCCATGTGAAATGGAAGTAGATTTCAGCTCATATTTGTCAATGGTATCATGGAACATGATAAAAAACTTGATACCAGACATACGACGAAAAAAACTCGAAGAGCAAAGCCTGATGATAAAAGACTACCAAGGAAACAAGATACCGGTAGTGGGATTGGGACACTTCAAGGTAAAATTTAAGAAACACACTGAAATTCTTCCATTGACCATTGTTGACCAAGAGTGCCCCAGCCTGTTTGGTTTAGAATAGTTTGAGCCTCTAGGAATCGAAGTGACAGGAATCAACAGCATCACCGTGACAGACTGGGAAAGAGACCTGATGGAGGAGTTCCATGACGTATTCGATGGGACCTTAGGCAAGTACCATGGGACCCTATCTCATTTAGCCTAAACCTGAACATAGCCCCCATCAGGCTAAAGGACAGATGCGTTCCTTTTGCGTTAAAGCCAAAAATCGATGAGCAGATGAACAAACTCACCGCACAAGGGGTGCTAGAGCCAATTGACCATGCAAGATGGGAAACCCCGATTGTGACCCCCATGAAACCAGATGGGTCCGTATGCATCTGTGGTGACTATAAGGCCACCCTGAACCATGCATTGCAGCAGAGCGCATACCCCATTCCAGTAGTTTAACACCTGTTGCACTCGTTGGGGGGAGGAAATTTTTTTGCAAAGCTCAATCTCGTGCAGGCATATCAACAGTTACCAGTTGATTCCGAGACGGCAGAGGCACAAACTATCATAACACATAGAGGAGCCTTTAAATGCAACAGATTAAAATTTGGTGTCAGCGTGGCCCCTGGTGTGTTTCAAAGCCTGATGGAACACCTCCTGAAAGGACTAAAAGGGGTGGTTCCCTATTTCAATGATATACTAATATCAGCCGGAAATAAAAAACAACTAAAAGACTGGCTAAGGGCAGTTGGAAAAGTTTAGAGAAGCAGGACTCAAGGTCAAAAAAGAAAAATGCCAACTTGCCACAAATCAGGTTGAGTTCCTAGGATATCTTATTTATTTTCTTTGATTACTGATCACAAACCACTGCTAGGAATCCTGGCCAGAGACAGGGCCACCCCCAACATCCTATCTCCAAGGATGACAAGATGGTCGGAATTTCTTGCAGCCTACAATTACAAACTCATCTATCGACCAGTAAAAGCCATACCCCACGCAGACGCATTGAGCCGCTCACCACTAGCAGATTATGATGACGACCCAGCTCCCACCACACACACTCTGAAAATTGAAACGATATTGAACTTGCCCATCACCGCATTGGATATTGCAAGGGAAACAGCAAAAGATGCACTGATGGCCCGAATCCTGAACTGGGTGGGGAGGGGCTGGCCAGAAAATGAAAAAAACGAGACTTTTAAACCATTCAAAAACTGGCAAACTGAGTTGTCAATTGAGAAAGGATGCATGTTGTGGGGGGATAGGGTTGTTGTTCCACAGAAATTGCAAGAAGACGTGCTGAACATGTTACATGAAGGACACCCTGGCATGATAAAAATGAAGTCCCTGGCCAGAAGCTACATCTGGTGGCCAGGAATAGACAAAGACATTGAAACCTGGGTCAAAACATGTAATAAATGCCAGTCTATAAATAAATAAATGCCCCCCTTTAGCACTGGCCCTTGACTGGGAGACACTCAGAGGCCCCTGGTCAAGGATCCACACAGACTTTGCCAGACCCACAAAGGGATATATATACTTAATCATCGTTGATGCCTACTTGAACTGGTTAGAGGTCAGCATCATGAGTTCAACAACGACTGAAGCCGTCACTAAACAACTAAAGAAAATCTTTGCCACTCATGGTCTACCAGATGTAGTAGTATCAGACAATGGTCCACAGTTCACAGCTTTAACTTTTGAACAATTCTTCACAGAACAAGGAATACGACATGCTCTGACAGCGCCAGCTCATCCAGTGGCGAACGGAAGAGTGGAATGCATGGTTCGATACATGAAAGAAGCATTAGAAAAACTTGAAGGAGGCGACATGCAAGTCAAAATCAACACCATGCTCACCATCCAACATATAACGCTGTACACATCAACAAACAAGAGCCCAGCTGAACTTTTAATGCGCAGAAAATTGCGCTCATATTTGGACAGACTACACCCCACTTACAACCCTGAAAAGCCACCAGACTTCTCCAGTAAATACCACACGTTTATACCAGGCGACCTGGTATATGCAAAAACTCTTTCCGGAGAACCGTTGTGGCTACCAGCCACGATAACACAAATTACAGGGCCCCCAATCATATTGGCTAGAGACAACCGATGGCAGATCGTGGAAAAGACACATCGATCAACTATGGTTTCGATACATCGAATGCAACACCGACACACCCCAGAACATGGAAAAGACACATCCACAAGAACCGATAGACAATAATAATAAAACCAGAGGGGGGGGAAACCTTTAAATAATAAAGGAAAGGAAAATCTTCCATGAACAAACCACCAACCAGAAACTGAAAGCCCAAAAAGAAATAAAAACTACTTACCATTGGGTGAATTCGAAAAAAGAGAGCTGAAGGAGAACCAGGAAAGAAGCAGCCAAGTTGACTCTACCTGCCCGAACACATCAGATAGGAGCAACAGCGCCCGTCCAACAAGCCACGGTGGGAGCAGCATGGCTGAATCATCCTTCCAGGAGGTTCCAGAGAAAAGAACGAGGATGGCGAGCCTGTCCAAACTGACTGAGGTCAACTCAGAGACTGAACTGCGCAGGTCAACCAGGACCCACAAAAGCCACACCTACTTACACGACTATGTCACGTAACATTGGATGTAGTGTACTTGTTTGCATACTCGTAATACTGCATTCCTATTGGACAGATACCATCGCTAGCGATTGGTAGATAACAACAGTTCCGATTGGCCACCTAAGCGGCGGGAAGTTTAAATAAATGCCATTGGTTGCGAGCTGCGAGCAGCCGCTATAAAAAGGGCTGCCGCAGCTCAACTTTAGTTGAAATTACTGACAGTTAATAAAGAGCTGAATTCAACTCCGGTCTCGAGTCTGCTTTTGTTCTGGCGATAGAACAGAGATGATGAGAAATATTTATGGGACTTTTTTATTTAATGTGTTTTTGATACAATGATTCATTTCAGGCAGGAAAATATTTTTTTGAGAACTTTCAAGAGGATTGAACACTATATAAATAGCCCATGTTCATTGGAATGCTGTTTTTAATCCTCTTCCAGTTTTGACACTATCTGTATCATTGGTATTAACATGCCCTTGCAATCTTGCAGTGTTTGGAAACTGAAGCACAAGATGAAGAGAACAAGGTACCAAATTATTCTAATTTCAGAATAGCATATAGAATCACATTGATATGAAATCAATTGACATTGAATGACATGACCGAAACTTCCATCTGTGTATGGAAGTCAAACTTAGTACTGGGTCACTTAACAGAACCATGTTTTCCAGACAACAATATAGAAATGGTTCATCAATATCATCTTCCAAGTTAATTTTTTAAACTTCTCAGCCTAGCCTTCATCTCTGGAATTCCCTAATGGCCTCTCATCCAAGTTCTAATCAGACATCAAGATTATCAAGATATGGTATTCTGTACTAAATTATCTCATTAAATTAGTTATTTTGGTTCTCCTTTGATTAGCAGATTTATAGCTTTCTATGACAATGTTCTTTACATATTTTCTATTCTCACCACATTATAAAATATGGGAGATGAATTTCAGTCTTTTCAAGATAGAGGTTATTATTGTGTGCTATTATGAGACATGTATTAAATAATAAATACAGTTTTGTGGAACTATTAATACCCTAGTATTAAAAGCAACCACTAATAAGCAAATACAATTTCATTTTCATTCAAAGAAAATAACTGGCATTAAAATAATTAATTTGATAATTAACTATTTAGTAGTCTATTAAAATATTTATTTATGCATGACATTTAGAATAGGCTCATGCATTCCAATAAAGCTAGAGTTGCAGCGGAGTTCTTGCAGCCACTTCTTTCATTCCTTGCCAAGCCTTGGTCGCTTGTGAAAATGTTCCATGTGCTCTCCAGGTTGGCATCTGCTTGTCTGTGCTGCTGCTCTTGCTGGGAGAGCACCTTGTGCAGCTGTGAGCCACCGCTTTTCTCCAAGTCCCATCTGGAAAGCACTGCGGCACAGAGAAATGTAATTCAACATGGCTGCTTTTCTCCGTGCCGCAGCACAGGAAAGCAGTGGCTCATAACTGCTAAATTGCACAAGATGCTTTCCCAGTAGTGCAGAGAGAAGCAGAGATGGGGAGAAAGCCCCAAAAGGCTGCTCGGTTGAGCCTCACTGTGTGGCGAAAGCCATGCACATGTCGGAAGCTGTGTTATCACGCTCACCTTTTTGGTGAACCGGTAGTGAAATTATTTGAAACCCACCTCTGATGCAAATGCGAGTAGATAAATACGCACCACTTTAGTGGGAAGGTAACAGCAATCCATGATGTCATGCTGGTCACATAACCATAGAAATGTCTTTGGACAATACTGTCTCAAAGGCTTGAAATTGAAACGAGCACCATCCCATATAGTCAGCAACAATTAGTGGAGTGAAATCCACAAGGACACCTTTGTCTTTACCTTACATCTTAAAAACTAGCAGAATGATACCTCAGTTTTTTTAAAAAAATCCTTCCATTATTATTAAAAATAGTTATTTTATATATAAATATATAATGTATTAAATAATAAGTAAAAATTATGCTGTTCTTTTACCTGAAATGGGATGCAAACTTTGTAAAATTTAAAAACTATTATTTTTGTCTAACTCTAGTAATATTTATATCTTTCTTTTAGTTTCTGTAACATTATAGTTCCCTATGGCAGAAAAGTATATGCTGTGATTTGCTAATAATCAACTACTCCTGTGTTTTCCCAATGCTAATCAATGCCAATAATTCCATCTGTAATTTTGGAAATGTTCATACACATGCTGAATACTAGTAATCTGATAATCCTGCATTCAATTTCTTACTAAATATTTGACAGTAATTGAAACTAAAATCAAACAAAGTGCTTTGAGGCTTTATTGGAAGAGTAAAAATTAGTGTTTTTTTTTAAATTATCATTTACAAATAATATTGAAATGTGATGGTTCAATGGAAATAGAAACAGGTAGGCCAGACTACCCATGTTCTCATAACATATGAGTTGGGCTTTATCCAAATGACATTTTAATTTCCATTGAGAATGTATTTTCAATGAGAAAATTCCAAGCAATACTTGAATGTCTTTCACAATTGAACATGAAAAGTACTTAATTTTGTTAGGTCATTTACTTGATTTTCTCAGTTGGATTTATGGATGTTCAAAATGAAATAAATAAAATTTAACCTGCAGAATTTTATATTGTCAGCCAATTTTAAACTAAATTGCAACCTTGAATGTTGTAGAAATTAAGCCTTGTTGGATTGAATGTAGGGCAAACTCCTTACCAGTTGGTCATGTTGAAACTGGAGTGATGACTGAGTGTATGATTCATCTTTGATTAATTTATCTAGATACAGCCTGATTCCCTCAGGTCTGAGGGCAAGAAAAAGGGACAAAAACTTTCAATACAAGACACACTATTCTTTTCCAAATTAAAATGTTTATTATTGGTGCTTTTAGATGAGGGGTCTTCAAACTTGACAGTTTTAAGACTTGTGGACTCCCAGAATTCCTCCTTCAGTCATGTTAGCTCAGGAATTCTGGGAATTGAAGTCCACAAGTCTTAAACTTGCCAAGTTTGAAGAGCCTTGTTTTAAATAGAGAATTTGTGCATATTTCTAATAGATAAAGTGGCCTTGGCCCAATTAACCTCTAGAAGTAGCCTCTGAAGGCAGTGAAGGGTTAGGGTTATGGATGTCCACTAGGAAGCTGTTCTAAAGAACTAGAACAGTTACAGAAGAGAAGCACTGCTGAGCCTCTTGGGAAGATTGAACTGGCTTGGCTTATTGCAATAAGAAAATATGATCTTGCAGATAAGTAAAAATAGTTCCTGAGATTTTTAATACATGTAATATACCTAATTACTAAAATCATATTAGGAGTAGGCTATCCATACTAACTTAGAAATTGCACCCTTATTTCTCTTTCGTTGTTTTCAGTCTGTATTTACCAACCTACCAACTTTACCAACTTGAATGTTTTCCTGTGTATCACTTCTAAATAGACAAGTATGTTGGCAAATAGAGATGTGTCTTGAATTTAGTCATGGAATTAAGAGACATTCACACTGCAGTAGTAGTGATAAAAATAGATCTAAGATCTAAGTAGAGGGATTACTATCTTGTACACTTTCTCTGATGCATAACTGCAATAATATAAAATTGTTTCAATTTCTCAGGTTTTTCTGGGTGTATTTGTCACTGCAGGTACTTCTTTTAAATAGCAGATTGCAAATCCTGGTTTCTCAAGATTTTTTTTTAGATACTTCATGTAACTATCATATAAACCTTTAATTTAAAAGGGGTAGTAATGAAAAACCTATTTGATTTGACTGCTAGGTTGAGTCACATTTCCTATCTTATGCTTCACATGAACTTATATTTCCCTTGTGTGCTAGCAGATTACAGTTGGCTTTCTTTTTTAATTTTTGATTTATACTTGAGGGAAGATAATGGAACTTTGTTTCAGTGAAATAGCTTCCATTTGGAAGAAGGAATTGGATTTATGTGAAATGAATCCTAAAGATTATGTTGGGAAGATGTGGAGAATAACTGTTGAGATGTTGATATAGTGAATACAAACTATAGATTTGATTTGTAAGATGAAAACATTTCTGTATTATTTTAAAAATTGAAATCCAAAATATATAAACTATTGGTTATGATACTGTAATGAACATATGCTTAACAACCAAGTATGTATGCTTCTTCATTGTAGAAGGCAAAAGTTCAAGCTATTGTGCAGGATTCCTGAAGGTCTATAAAAAGGTTGATGGATACAACACAAGATTACAATTCATTTGGTTCATTTTATTCAGTGGGCTGCTGCTGGGCTAAAGCTAACAAATGGTACCTTCAATATTACACCTGGTATTCAAAAAATTATATTGGTGGATTGTAGTAGTCCTCAACTTACAACAGGTCATTTAGCAACTGTTAAAAATTACTATGGCACTGAAAAAGTGACATATGACCACTTTTCACAGTGACCGTTGCAGCATTTCCAAGGTCACATGATTTACATTTGGATGCTTGACAACTGGTTCATATTTATGATGGTTGCAGTGTCCCTGGATCACTTGATCATCTTTTGCAATGTTTTGACAAGTAAAAGTCAGTGGGGAAACAAGATTCACTTAACAACCATGTTACTAATTTAACAATTGCAGTGATTCATTGAAGAAATGTGGCAAGAAAAGTTGTAAAATGGGGCAAAACGTACTTAATAAATTTCTCAATTAGCAATATAAATTCTGGGCTCAACTGTGGTCATAAGTCGAGGACTACCTTGGTAGAAAGTAACAATATAAGCATTAAGTTAACTGCATTGCAATTCCTGTGGCTGTTATTACCTATGTAAGTTCTTTTTATCCTAAAATAAAATTATTAATGAGATTTCTATAGAAATTTAGAATGGATCCCTTATCAAAACCTATCAGATATCAAATATTGTAATTGTACTAAAACTTTTTTTTTTTTTAATCTACATGTAATCCCCATTGAACTCAATTTGATAATAGGGTTATATGGCTTATATGGATGTAGATAATACATTATGTAAGTGCACCGTGGGTAGATCTACTTATTCCTAAAGTTTCTCTCTTATGGAAATACATGCTAATTAAGAAGGTTGTCTTCTGCATAAGAAAAGAATGGATGTGAAGAATATTGCAACATTAAAGGGCTCCTTGGGTATGAAAATAAGTCTTTATTTATTTTATTTATTTATTTGATTTGTCAATCACTTGCAAGTTAACAGGTATAAGTATAAACATAATTATGAATACATGAAATAGATATGTATAAGAAAAATAAAAAAGAAACAATAGGACAGAGGCGGTAGGCACGATTGGTGCGTTTATGCATGCCCCCTACAGGCCTCTTAGGAAAGGGTGAGGTCAATAGTAGACAGTCTAAGGTTAAAGTTTTTGGGGTTTGGGGAAGAAACCACAGAGTCAGGTAGAGTATTCCAAACATTGACCACTCTGTTGTTGAAGTCGTATTTCCTGCAATCAAGTTTGGTGCTGTTAACCTTGAGTTTGTATCTATTGTGTACTCTTGTATTGTTATGGTTGAAGCTGAAGTATTCATTTACAGGTAGGACATTGCAATGTATGATTTTATATACTATATTTAGATCAGACCGAAGGCATTCTAGTTTTTCTAGGTCTAGAGTTTCAAGTCTGGTGGCATAAGGTATTCTGCAATGAGTAGAGGAGTGGAGAACTCTTCTTGTGAAATATTTCTGGACTTTCTCAACTGTGTTAATATCAGATACATGATGTGGGTTCCAGACTGATGAGTTGTATTCAAATATATGTCTAGCAAATGTTTTGTATGCTCTAGTTAGTAGTGTGATATTACCAGAGAAAAAGCTATGTAAGATTAGGTTAACAACTCTTAATGCCTTTTTGGCTATGTAGTTACAATGGGCTGTAGCATTTAGATAATTAGAGATGAGCACTCCAAGGTCCTTGATAGAGTTTGGATCATCAACAAGGTCTTGACTATTCAGCTTATATTTTATTTTCTGATTTTTTTTTTTGCCAATATGTAAGACAGAGCATTTATTTGTTGAAATTTGAAGTTGCCATTTATTTGATTATTCAGATACATAGTCGAGGTTTTTTTGAAGGAGGTCTTTTTAAAGGATTAATAGGTTATCCACATCTATTCTAGACAAACAAAGCATTCCCAATGCTATTGGTGATATTTTTTTAAAGGGGACTTCTAACTAGAATATGCAATCCTCCAGCTTTATATTGATCCTCCAGCTTTATATTCACATTCGAATTTCCTAATACTTTAATGTTCTTTCATCAAAAAATGATGCATGAGTTTCTGGCTATGAAAACAGCTTATGTCAAGATGCCCCATTCACACTTTTATTTTGTAATGCAGAACATGTGCTGATCTATAAAAGCAACTATGTAATTGTAAATTGTAGCACTTCAAACGTCACCTTGTCTACAAAATGTCATAAAATAGTCCAAGCCTTAACTATGGTATCTGAAACTTATTACACATATTATCCTTTAAAATTGTATACATACTTTTAACAAAGGAAAATAGATTTATTATTTGTTTTAAAATAAATATATTTAATTGAGATTTCTACCTTTATTAAAATCCTTCCACCTATCAAATTCTTTATGAAAAGTATCATGTATTGTCATGGAACTCAAAGAAAATTCTATGCTTGAGATGGTGAATATTAATTTACCAGAGTCTAGGCTACAAAATTCCAAATAGCCACTTGAAGACAACATACGTGTTTTCATCTGTTGTTGCTGCTATCTACTGGCCATCTATGTTTTTTCAATTGTGATCTGGTAACCTTTTATAACAGTGGTCACCAACCACTGGTACCAGGGGCCAGTTCCCTGGATAGAGGTTTTTCTGCAGAGCAGAGGGGTTATGGTTTCGCATGCATCCTGCATCCTGTAGATGGGTCTTCACTTGTTTGTGTGGCCCTGTTTCTAGCATGCTGTAGTCCAATGCCAGTCCATGAACTGGGGGTTGGGAACCCTTGCTTTATAAGACATAATGGAAAATCAATAGTTAGTAGTATGAAAAAGAATGTAACTAAGCTTTAAGCTCATAGGCTGCCATTCCTTAAAGGAGCCCAAGGTAAAACATTGTATTTTAAAATATGTTCTATCTTGTCCAGTTCTCCTTCTTCTTCAAAAGTAACCATTCTTATTTCTTTTTTAAAAAAATGAATATGTTGATGCTTTTATTATTTAGTAATGAAAATCATGTTGTCAAGCTGGAGACCTGAATCAGAATAAAAACCAGAAATAAAGGAAATAAATGGAGAAGGGGCTTTTATAATCAGAGGATTTCAGATTTACCACTTTTTCAGATTTTCAACTTTTTGAAATGTTTTTTTCTTGAGAGAAAAAAATGTAATGATTGTGAAAAGAGCCCTTTTTGATTGCTTTTTTCTATTTTAGGAGGGAGCCTTACATATTTTTAAATAAATGTTTAAAACTAACAAGGCAATGAAAGTGAACTATAGAATTCCGTAGTAATTATTAGCTTTAAACATAAATTCAAATCTAAGATTAAAGCATATATTTAAATACTTTTTTAAACAAGGATATTATTTTACATATTTGTTAACTAAGCTATTTTATATTTATGCTATCATTTTGTTTTTATTAGGCATGATGGATTCCTCCTACCATTTATTTATTTTTTAAAAAAAACATATCTGTAGTCTGAGGATTTAATTGTATTATTTTGTAAATTGGCAAAAAGGTTAATGGTTTAATTCTGTTCTTTATCATATATATAAATAAAATTATGCTTGGAAGTTTTTCAATGTTTGGGCATGAAAAAATAACCACATGATATATAAACATTTCAAATGGGATTTCTAAAATAAGATTACCTTTACTTAGAATACAATAATAATTAGCCAAAATAAAAACTCCAGCTGATTTATTTTCTCTATTCTTCATTTGGCAGATCCAAGAAGAATAACAATCATACTGAGTAATGCCTGACTGAGTAAATCACGGTCAGAGTGCATGAATCTAGAGGCCCTGTTATTAGAAGTGTATAGCATGCTTAATTTATGAAATTTTATCCAGAGAATCTTGCTAGTTTGTCCTTAACTCAGTACTGTACATATCAATTAATCTCTATGCATATTTTATTACATGTAAGATGTAGTTAATTCAGTAGTCTATAATGTGCTTATCATGAGGCAACTATTATGGCTTTAGATTCAACAAAAAAAATATCTATTACAATCACATAACTGACAACATCTGGTAAACGTATCATTTTTGTTTTATGGTCCACATGTGCTTGAACTTAAATTTATGGCAAGCAATGTGTGATAAAAGAATTGTGTCACTTCTCACCCAATTGTTGTCATACTATATAGGGGGTGTGTTGCATCCATCAGCACCAGAATGATTACTTCTTAAATATTAACAGGATTTTGGGATTTGCCTGAAGATAGAGAGGTGCTTGGGTGTGAATGAAATTAGATACATTCTAAAATTTTAATTGCTACATGAATTAAGACAATGGGTTTTCTTCTAGAAAATATATTAATTACACTGGTCTGTCAGAAGTATTATTTATCTCTAAGAATGTCTCCTATATGGAGATCTTTTTTAAAAAAATATTTGTATTCCTTCTTATCATTTATTTTTTTCCCAACTTAATCACCTCATTTGTATATAACTTTCACAAACGTACTCTATGTAAACTGCCCCTTTGGAGCAGTTCATTATTAAAAATGGCATAAAATGAAGAAACTCTAATCCTAACTTTAACCCTATTATCAACGTGCATCTACAAAAAGTGCAACGCAAACACCCAAACAAACAGGCAAACAAATAAACATTAAAGTCATAACCCTAAGCAGCACCAACAAATTCTGATTGTGAAAATAAAGTTGCACACCCATAGATTGATAGACATGAGGGATATCAGAGCAAAAATAATCCCAAAGTGATGACAGACCCTGCCATATTTGTGACCAGAACATGTAGATCTTTAGATCTGAAAGTGACTGGTTACTAAATCCCACATACTTCCACAGATTGAGGAATAAAGAGTTGAAACACACACACAAAAAATAGAGAAATAAAAGTTGGCATCTATGTGGATGGCATTTCAGAACTGCATAAACCTGAAATTGCATAAAAATATCACTCCACCCCCCTTTTTCTTTTCAAAATAAAATGGTGGACCTCTATTGTCTTTTTTTCAATCGGACTGGAGAAAGTTTGATTTTAGAACAATCATGGACAGCCTTAATCACTGGGAAAGAAATAATTGTGAGGAAGTTGGATAGTAATCAGAGGTGTGTCTGCATCTCCTCACATACCTCAAACACACCTTTGGTCAGATCCGTAATCTGAAGTTATAATGGAGTAAGGAGGAAAGATCATTTTTATCCCAGTATGGAATAAGTGATGACATAAGACATCATGATCTGGGAACCAGATGTGTTTAATATTATAAAACCAATGGGAATGGTTAGGATAATACAAAGCTGTGAAAAACTGTAAGGAGAAATAGGACTGAAACAAATGCAGAGATCATAAGTAGAGTTTATTTCCTTTGAAAAAGTCACAGCAGAGTTGGAGCTAGTTTTCAGCAATGATTATTTTTAGGGTTGATATTATTTTTGCTTATTGTATAATGTGGTTTCACCTTTACTAGTTGAAAGAAAAATAGGACATAAACACATCATAGTCAGAGTTGTTTGAGTTAATTATTGTTTCCCATGATTGGCATCTTATGCCACTAGTACTAATATTATGGTACCAATAAAGGAGAATATTTGTTGCTCAGGGTTGAAAGGAGGGATCCTTGGTGCTCTCTGAGCTGCCAGTGATGATGACTAGCACTGCTAATGTTAACTAGTTTGGGTAGCAAAACATCTACATGAAAACAAGAAAGCTCAGAGAGCACCAAGGATCCTTCACTAATAGTATGCTATGAGGCATTGTGGCGATTTAATGTTTTATATTTACTTGAGAAAATATCCTGTTATGTCATAACAAGAAACTAAATATGCTTTATTTTAAATATGCTTTAGTTCTGTAGCTGAAACATTCATTTCAGAACAATAATTCTGAACTGACATATGGACTATATGTTAACAAAAGAATATAAAACTTTCCCCATTCACCTTTTTAACAATGCACCAAAATCTGCATTCCTTTTTTTTTTAAAGTTTTCTGTTCTCCAGGAAAAAGGCTACTATTTCATTTTCTAAACTTTTGAAATGTCTTCACATCTGAAGTCACTGTGCTTTTTGGGGGGTGGGTGGGTGTGGGGAAAATGGTTCAACTTACTGGTTACAAAGTAGAAGTAAGTCTCTTGGGTACTTTGTAATTAAAAATGGGCACACAATTATTATAGTTCTTTTAACATGTCTTTTAGACAGGAAAAAAAAGCAAATTGAATGAAAAATAGCATAAATGTAGAAGAAAGTTTTGGCATGGGTCTGGTCTGGAAGGTTCAAAGTACAATTAATATTTACAATTGCCTGTCAATATAAATGCAATATTTAGAGTTGCTGTGAGTCCCGCAGCACTAAGAACGTTTCATTTATGCAGTGCAAAGGCATGTGTTTTTCAAATAACATTCTTATTAGAATGCAGAAGCTTGCTTCCTATTTTCTTTGGAAGTTTTCACAAAATACTATCCTTTGTACTTTTTGGCACTATCATATCCTGCTTCACCCACCTTTAATATGATACCGCCTGAAGTTTTAAAATAGAAATGGGAAGTTCAGGTTATTTTAAATGGAGGGGGGGATTTCATTATGCTATAAGAATACTATTACTGAAAATTAATTACAATGACCCAAAAGCATTAAACATCAGCTGTCTTGACAGCTAAGATATTGACAAGTTTTAACATCAAAGCTAAGATTAAATTAGCCACATTGCTGCTAGGTAATAAAATGATACATATTCTACATCTGCCTTAGTTAAGAATGTTCCTAACAGGCAGGAAGCAGCAGGTGAAGCTAGGCAGAATCACATCTGATACCTGTACAATTAACACAGCGCCCCCCGCTTTCTCCATTTCTCTTCTCCCTATATATCAATGACTGCACTTCAAACAATCCATCTGTTAAAATACTGAAGTTTTCAGATGATACAACAGTGATTGGTATAGGTTCTATCACATCTCAGGATCTAAAATGGACACCTAACACCAAAAATGTCATCAGAAAAGCACAACAAAGAATATTCTTTTTGCACCAACTCAGAAAGCTCAAATTGCCCAATTTCATTTAGGGAGAGGGATTCAACAATGAGGATACCTATTTAATATCAACATAAGATTACTGAATGACCTCATCCATTGACATGGACTCAGATGTCATCAGTATGCTGGTGATACCCAAATTATATATTTGGTCTTGGTGAGCTCAGTATACTGTGCACATTTTATCGCAGTGTCTGGAGGCCATGAAAGTCTGGATGGAGAACAAAAGGCTTCTGAACATTAGCAAGGCTATGGGTTTTGAATCCTTTCCCCTTCATTGTTACTTACTGCCTCTCCTGGATCTTATCTGCCTGTCCTATCAGATCCAACAGAGAGGGCATATTGTTGGTGCCATTGCTAGGGAGCTACATTTGCCAGGCCCTTTTGGGGTCTTTTCTGTAGTGATATCCTCATTGTTGAATCCCTCTCCCCAAATGAGATTGGCCTTGTCACTTATGACCTTCTGATGGTCTCTTAAAGACCTGATTGTGTCAACAAGCCTGGGAGCCTCAGGATAAGTGAACTTGTGAACTGGGTCCATTATTATTAACATTCCTTTGTCTTTTATTCCTTGTTCATTTGCTTTTTTATAATTTAAATGTTTTATTATAATTAATAGTGATAGCAGTTGCATTTGATTATTCATTATTTTTAGCTTTGTTTATACCATCCAGAATCAGTTTTACTGAGATGAGAGGATATATACATGTATTAAATGAATAAAGGAAGGAAGGAAGGAAGGAAAGAAGGAAGGAAAAGAAAGCCAGCAGAAAGATTCTTTGCCATTAATCAAGTACATTAATTACCCATCAAAATGACTTAAAAGGGGCCTACACCCAGGAATAAAATCTAGAACAAAACTTAGACCTAGGTTTTCTGTTCAATGTTTTTTTATCTTCCTGTCAGTCTTGTAAGCATATCCAAAACTCAGTTTATGCAACTGATAGATTTGTGAGAGTGTATGCAGGCAACAATGCCTTTTAAAGGACTGTGAATAGCACTGATGTCTTTGTGCATGTGGAAGTCATTATATACTTTTGGGAATCTGGAAAGTCTGACTGTTTTTCACTGATATTTCTTAAAAAGCATTATGGTCCATGAATTAGTTCTCTTAGTACTTATTTTATGTGTGAATAGCTAGTGTGTGATTATGCTTGCTTAAAATTCACATTCACTGGAAAAATGAAACAGTGAATAAAAATCAAGATGTGAAATAAGTCTCATTCGAAAGAAATACTTTGTTTCCCAAGAGAATACCTTAAATTTATAGATCTACAGTTTTAATGTTTAGTCATTAAGGACTTCTTCAGGGAGTTTACAACTGGTTAGAATAAATAGGCTTGGAGGGAAGCTGGGTTTAACAGAATCAATATTGCGTTGTTGTTAAACTTAAAATAAGCATACCTAGATATGAATTCATTACATTGGTTGAGAAGACCTCTTTGCGTAAAAAAGTCATCTTACCAATTCATATCATCTTACCAACAGCAGTCCCCTTCACATCTATATTTATTCTAATTTGGTAAGAAAGTTTGAAAAAAGCTCAGATGATGAATAATCAAAGAATGATTATGTCAGCCCTGGAGGCCATCTTTTACTTTGGGTTTTCAGGGCTGCTGCACTTAGTGGATGGGATGCTGTGGGAAAATGGGAGGGGGTGGTGGATGGAACTGGAGTCAGATATATAGCCATAACAATATTCTTTTCTTTGGGAGTCAAGGACATTCAGCCTGCTCCTGGAGAGGAATGACTGGTAGTCATCTCCAGTTGGGATGGTAGGCTGATTGGATCATGTGATGGACATGTGGATGCAGGGGAAAGGACTTTGACTTTGTTTTGAGTGGGGAAAACCCAAGGGATTTCTTTCAAAAGGCAACTGGACTTACCTAATTTAGGTAAGGGAATCAATTTGACAGTAGTTTGGGATGCTTGTAAGGCTGTGATACAAGGACATTTTATGCAATACAATACAGCAATTAAAAAGAAGATGGATGAAAATATCCAAAATATGTTACAAGAAATTAAATTGAAGGAGAGGGAACTCTAGAATTCACCAGAAGATCTAACATACTTAATCAACTAAAAATACAATAACAAATTTCTTCATTGACTGTTTCATATATATCTCAATGGCTTCAAGGAAAAACAATATATTTAGAACAACTGCAGTTTGTTTTTCCTTGAAGCCATTGCCCTGAAAAGGAAGCTTCCTGGATGAAAAGCGAAATTTCAAGGAAAGACAAAGTCCAGTTGCCTTTTGAAAAAGCACCTTTTGAACAATCAAAGAAAGATAAATATATATCCGTATATAAATTAAGCTGTTATTGGATTATAACCTTGTCTAAAATACTACGTGCTCAAGATTTTTTGGGGAAGGGCTAGACAACTGGATACTTGCTAAATGTTTTAAATAAAGTTTCCAGAATGTCTAATTATTAATGATAGAGGCTGTGGCTTGTGGAAGTTATGGCTCAAACATATGGAGAGCATCAGGAAACCTAATCAGCTGGACAAAATGCAACTTTATATGGAATAAGTAATTTCATTTTTTTTATTTTGGGTTCATTTTTTATTTTGGGTTGCTAGGATTTGTATTTTTTAACTTGGTACAGTGATAGTTATCTCACTCCTCACTTTGCTTGTATGAATATTATATTAGTCAAGATAATAAATGCTTAAGATGCTATAAATAACTTAGCATTACTTTATCCATCATGTGTCTATGACTTCCTTCGTTACCCACAATCTGATTTTATTAAATATAGTGGATCACTAAATATTATGATTAGAAATAATACTTTGAAGCTTTGATTCTAAATTTTAATTTAGATCTTTACGTGTATTTTATGATTCATTCTGTTTCTTCATAAAAATACACCAATTCGGTTGATCACTCTTAACTCTTTGGAGTGTATAAGAAATTCTGATATCATTTTTTGTCTTTGTTCTGCTTAATTTTGGTTTTGCTTTAACAACGGATGTTGAATAAATAACTTGCTACATAAAGAGCTTTGTTCCACGTGGCAATAAGATAACACTCCTTTGTTAAGGCAGTTAGCTATCTTTTGCCAATTGGTCTGAATAAATTTTAGTAACAAATCTTAAGCAGAAGTACTGTAGTTCTCAGTCAGCTATAGACTTAGTGAACAAAAGAAAGCATCACTGGGTATGAGGCTTACTAAAACTATCTTGGAACTTTTCATTCATTTGCATTGTTATTCAATTTGATAAATAGAAATTGAAAATATTCACCTTGTAGTGAATATGGGAGGCATGGAAATTTTGTAAATAAATAAATAAAATTAATGTAATAAAAATAAGTCAAACTGGGCTGAAAAGAATGAAGAGCACAGTTGCTATTTAAAATTATTTGATGAAATTGCTTCCTGGAGTCCAAATATGAATGAGCCTAGAGTTAGTTCAGTTAGTTATTTAGTTCACGAAGGGGAAAACTGTCCCTGTGTCTTGTTATTTTGGCATACAGTGTTCTATAATGCTGTCCTGAAGGAAGGAATTGAAACAATTTATGTCCAGGATGTGAGAGTTCTGCAGATATCTTCTTAGTCCTCCTTCTGACCTGAACAATGTACAGGTCTTCTATGGAAGGCCGGCAAATTTATTTTTATTTTTTATGTGATTTGATTTGTCAATTGCTTACAAGATAATAGGTATAACTATAAGCATAGTTATGAATACATGGATATATATAAGAAAAATAAAAGAAACAATAGGACAGGGATGGTAGGCACGTTGGTATGCTTATGCATTATGCTCTTTTGTTCTTTTTGCAGTCTTAATTATCCATTGATGTTTGACTGGTTGATCAATCATAGTTATATGGCTGCCCATCTCACACAGTGTGACTCTGGGAGGCATGCAAAAAAGTACAAAAAATAATATTAAAAACAGAGTAGACTATCTCCACGACCTCATTGACTGTAGTGTGTAACATACTATTACTTTTGTTCCCTAATCTGATATTATAAGAGTATATATTTTGTGGTTGTAAGTTAATAATTCTGCAGTGGTTCTTTCTGTTCATTCAATCAATACTTAAAAATGATAACAGATTTACTCCTTGGGAACGTACTTAGAGTGCATAGCAAAAATGCGTTGCATTCCTAATGTACTTTTTGAAGTCTGAAACAGAATTCAATAGAGTAGTGTAGTGTAGTGTAGTGATGAGAGCCATACATAGGAAATAGTTGCAGCTTGAGTTCTCATGGTGTAAGTATTGAAAATAAATAAATAAAACCCATACATTTTAGATACATCTTTTTTGATTGTAAGAATTCACTTTGAGGATAAGCTATGAGACAAAGTTGTGCTTTTCAATCTAAATTATATTAATGGATTGCAAAGATGACCTTTTCTGCTTAAAAGGAGTCCATTGAAGATAAGGGATGAAGATGTTTTAAGTACAAGAATTTGCAGGCTTGAAAATATTATCCAGTTAATTTTAAATAGACAGGATATGTATTTAGGTCTGTACTTCCTGGAAAGAGACAGTGCTATACAAACTATCTTCTCTTTGTAAGAATCTTATCTTTGCATAATAAAAAATTTAATTACACAGTGCTGCCATCTTATAATTATCCATATGTCTCTGAATAACAGCTACTATTAATTATATTCAGACTGCAGCAACTAAGTTGAAACAACTCTGTACTTACATGCCTACATTGTTCTTCAAAGATGAAGCATTTTGTTTCTTTCTCAACAAGAAGTCTTGCTTCCGCTTAGTACATTTATTATGGAGCAAGGTTAGCACATTTCAGTCCAGTTTATCAGATGAAGTATGGGGGGAAAATTGTTTTAAAGTTCTGCAGAAGTTCAGTCACTTTCCATTTACTTTAGATTCCTCACAGTGTAACATAAACCTAGGTGAGATAATTTCCTTGGACCACTAAATTAAACTGTGGTAAAGATATGGGCTGAACTTTATAAGAAAACTTACTTACTACATTTGTTTATTTGGAATGTAAAAGAAACAGTCCATAAATCACTTGTTATTTGCCAGTAGTAGTCCAACTGGCTGGGTCAGTTATGGGTATTGAAATCCAACACATCTGGGAAACACCAGTTTAGAAAGACTGCTTTACATTATGTTGGAGATGTGTATGAAAGAGGTATGATAAATGAAATATATAACTGCAATCTGCACAGATACTTCTGGAGAGTTCTGCTTGCAGCAGAGTATTGTGAAATTGCATAGTTACAATTGCTTTCACAAACACTGTCATATTTATAAGAATTTGGCATACTGGGTAAACAAGGTGGTATCAGTGGAATTATATAGCATTCTGCATTGTTTTGACTTGTTTGTAAATATAAGGTTTGATCATACAAACTTATTTATTTTTACTTAAATTTGGATGGATGGAAGCCTATAATTAATGTCTTGCAAGTGAACTTTCACAAAGCGAATTTCAGCTACATGAGACGTTCAAGCATCCCCAAACATTAATAGTTTAAGGAACTCAAATCTTGCCCCAGATGTCTATGTCTTTTTTTATTATTTCTTTTTCATTCTGATTCCAACTTTCATTTGGATGTTTAACTATTTGGCTTTCTTTTTGAAAATTAATATCAAATGTAAAATTTCAATTTGAATTTTCAGTCAGCCAAGATGTTTCCTGCTTATTTAAATTGATAAATGATCTTTTAATCTACAGTTTATGAAATGGTATTGCCAATTTTCAGCCAACCCTTGCCAAAATACAGTACTTTCCATGATTATATAACTGCCAAGGTTTATCCAGTAGCATAGATCAAACATGTATCAACACAAGCTACTGCTAAAATGTTGGCCTTCATTAAAAAAGAATAGCTGCTAAATATGACTGCTGGTAGAATAATCCACCAAACAGTATTCAGCTGTTCTGTTTATAAATAGAGTCATCACATTGTTGAATTAAACTCCATGTACAACTTTATATATGCTCTGCAATTCTGGTTATGAATTTGCTATCTTTGTGGAGAATACTCAAACATGCTGGGTTTGATTTGATTTGATTGTGTTAGACATGAGAAAAAAGGATTTCTCATCATCAAATAGAAGTTCTCTTGTATAACTTGGATAGAGTTTTGGAATAATACTTATTATTCACTATTGCTGTATACCATCATCTATTTGTACAAGGAAAAGAGCTTTTTCTGAGACATCCAATTTTGTTTTGTCAGACATTTTCAACTATTATCTATAATTATGGATTTGGTGCCTCTTATCTTTGTATTTTATAAAAGGAGATTACATTTTATTATATTGTATGTCTCTTTGATATTGTGGTGAGTGTGTAGGAATTATTTAAATAAAACCAAAATAAAACCAGAGTCTCCTTGTGCTGAGGTGGGCAGCACGATAGATAGATAGATAGATAGATAGATAGATAGATAGATAGATAGATAGATAGATAGATAGATAAGCAATATTTTATAGAGCAAATCCATATCCATTGAACTAGCTAAGTCTGTTTTTAGAAATCTAAGAAACTCCCTTAAATAATCCCCTTGCCCATTCAGAGCAGCTTCCATATGCAAAATGTAATTACCGAACTGATAGTAATGCTGGTTGAATCCCACCCCTGGGTGAAACCCATGCATCTAGAAGCCACCCAAATCGGAGAAGCTAAGTGCATCTTGTATTATATGATTGTTATATACATCCATTAGCAATCATCTATTATCTCCTATAAAGGTTTTTCTCTGGCCTATCTATAGATATCCAGAATTAGACCTTCTAAACACAGAACAGAATAGAATTCTTTATTGGCCAAGTGTGATTGGGCATACAAAGAATTTGTTTCCGGTGCATAAGCTCACAGTGTATATATAAAAAACAAGTAACGATTACAATTATTAATCATAAGTTACAAATAACAATTGATAAATCATAAGAAACCAGAAGATAGTAGGAAAGATGAGAAAAAAGCTGAGAAATGAGACAGTGGTGTGGGAATTAAGAGTTCAGCAAAGTGATGACACAGGGAACAAAACTATCTTTATGACTGGTTGTTTTGACATGCGATGTTCTATAGCAGCGACCTGAGAGGAGAATTTGAATAGATTATGACCAGGATATTTTCTCAGCCTTTTTTCTGGTTTGTAAAGTATGAAGATCCTCAATGAAAGGCAGGCTGGTTGCGATTATTTTTTCTGCAGTCCTAACTATTTGTTGAAGTATGTACCTGTGCTGTTTGGTTGCTGTATCAAAACAGATAATTACTTAGGTACAAATGACAGACTCAATAATTCCTCTGTAAATCCTTTGGCAATCTGAGCTTTCTTTTTTTTTTAAAAAATTTTTTTATTGGTTTTTAAAACAAACATAAACAAACAAAACATAAAAACATCAAGCCATTTTCCATATATATATATACATACAGTGTACCGGTTGGTTTACAAATTGTTTTGTGCTTCCATTTCGTAGTCTTCAATTACAACTACATTGTATATATTCTCGTATTTTCAATCAAGTATAAAATAGATTAATATCATTATTAATCAATCATTTGACTATATTTTTATTCATTCATGTTTTACGAAATAATCATATTTTACTTAATTTGTTTTATGACAGTTCATATTTTCATCTCAAATCTATCCTAGAATCATTTTGTAGATATAATAAGAAAAGAATACATCTTTATATATTTATTATTTTCTAAGTATCTACATAATTCATTACTATGTTTTATTGTCTAACCATTGGTAGAATAGATCCCAAATTTTATAAAATTGTTTATCATCTTGTTCTCTGATTTCAAATGTCAATCTACTCATTTCAGCACATTCCAATATTTTCTTAATGATTTCCTCCTTTGATGGTGTTTTTTCATTTTTCCAATTTTTAGCAAATACAATCCTAGCCGCTGTTAATACATTTACAATCAGGTATTTCAGTTATTTACTATATATTTCAGGTAAAATTCCCAATAAAAATATCTCTGGTTTCAAATCTATATGCTTTTTTGTCATTTTTCCCAACCACATGTGGTTTTTAGTCCAATATTTTTTAGCATCCATACATGTCCACCATATGTGGTAATATGAGCCAGGTGTCTTATGACATTTCCAACATTTTTCAGATTTATTCTTGAACATTCTTGCTATTCTTGTCGGGGGGAAATGCCACCTGTAAAACATCTTATATAAATTTTCTTTATATGCTGTTGACATTGTCATTTTATAATTTTGAGACCACAATTTTTGCCATTTCTCTAAATCAATCCCATATCCAAAATTCTTCCCCTAAGCAATCATAGTTTCTTTAACTTGTTCTTCTTCTAATTTTATTTCTAAAAAATATCCATACAATTTTTTAATTACTTTTTCATCAGTACCTGTCAAAATCTTATCTAAGTCAGTCAGTTTATCATAAAAACCTTCTGTTTTAGAGTTTTTATCATACCTTGAATATATTTGTGCATATGAAAACCAATTCATCTTTATACCTTGTTCCTCTATTTTTTGTATATATTTAAGTTCACCCTTTTCATTCAATATTTCACCATAGCTAACTGTTCCTTTTTATATATTATAGGATAAGAAAATGCTTCAATAGTCGATAGCCAGAATGGAATTTGCAAATAACATTGCCTTTTAGTCTTCTCCCAGTTTAACCACAGAGACTCCCGTCTTCTAAAATACCCTGTGTTTTAGATCCTTTATACCATAGAAAAGCATGCCACCCCAACAACAGATCATGTCCTTCTAATGTCAACAATCTAGTATTTCTTAATGTTATCCATTCCTTAACCCACATCAAATTTGTAGCTTGGTAATACAACTTCCAATTAGGCAAACCAAATCCTCCTCTTATTCTAGCATCTTGCAAGAGTTTTAACTTTATTCTTGCCTTTTTACCTTGCCATATATATTTCAACACAATTTTATTTAAATCTTCAATCTGAGCTTTCTGAGTTGATGTTGGAAGAGCATTCTTTGCTGTGCCTTTCTAATGGTGGTTCTAATGTTAGGTGTCCATTTCAAGTTATTGGAAATAATAGAACATAGAAACCTGAAGGTCTCTACTGCTGTTATAATATTGCATAATATTGTAAGAGGTTGTAGAATATGAGAGCTTCTTCTAAAATCTATCACCATCTCTATAGTTTTAAGAGTGTTCAGCTCCAGATTGTTCTGGCTGCACCACAGGGCCAGTTGATTTACCTCTTGTCTACATGCAGATTCATCATCATCTTGAATGAGACCAATGACTGTTGTATTATCTGCAAACTTCAATACTTTAACAGAGGGTTCATTTGAGATGCAGTCATTGGTTTATAGAGAGAAGAGTAATGGAGAGAGCACACAGCCTTTTGGCTCTCCTATGCTAATTGAATGAGTGTTTGATGTGCTTTTCCCTAGCTTCAACTGCTGCTTCCTATTCATTAGAAAGCTTATTATCCATCTACAAGTGTGGTCAGGCATAGCTAGATGAGTCAGCTTAGAGAGGAGGATTTCAGGAATGATAGTGTTCAATGCTGAGCTGAAATCTACAGAAAAGATCTTTGGGGATTCAAGATATTGTAAGATGTAGTGCAGTGCCCTATTGACAGTGTCATCTGCTGTTCTATTTGCACTGTAGCAAATTGCAAGGGGTCTAGCTGGCTTTCACAGGGGATCTGTGATGGCTTTCAGGTGGGCCAACACTAACCTTTCAAAGTTTTTCATAACTATGGATGTCAGAGCCACTGACTTGTCTGTGGCAAGTCAGCTCCTTGATGGAGGGTTTCTTGGGCACCGGAATGAGAGTAGAGCAGGGGTCACCAGCTTTTTGTACCTCAGGGACTACCAAACTCATAATTTTAAACCCCATGAACCAGAGACCCTTGGAAAATCCCCCCAAAAAAATCTGCAGGAAAATTTTCCTACCGATCAATCATTCTTTATTTGGGATCACAGGATACCGTCACCAGCTCCATTCTCAGGGGGAGGAAGAGAGAGAAAGAGGGAGGGAGGGAGAAAGAGAGAGAGAGGGAGAGAGAGAGATTTTTGGCTTCATTCAAGAAAAGCAGGAGAAGCTGCAGAAGTCTTTATTTCTCTTCCCCAAACTCTTCCAGAAATGAGTCTTAGTGAGACTTGTCGTGCTGGCACAGCATCTTGGAGTAGGATGCCTTGCAGGGTCCCAAAGACTCATATCTGGGGAAGGGGGGAGAGAAAGAAAGACTTCTGCTGCTTTCCTTGAGTGTAACCAAAAGCAGAAGAAGAAAGAAGCAGTACGGTGGGGCAAATGGGGTAAGTTCCCCCCTCCACCCTTTTCCCCCTCCCCTCACTACTTCATGTTCTTCGCAATGCAAGTGACACAAGCCTTGTGTTCCTGTGGGTCATGCGGGTAGTGCAGCCTTGTGTTCCCATGCGGCCTGGATTAATTGCTTTGTGGGGTGCTTTGGGAGTGACATTTCTCTGTGGACCATGAAAATTTTCTCACAGTCCACCAGTGGTCCCTGGCCCACTAGTTGGCGACCACTGGAGTAGAGCATTTGAAGCAAGAAGGGTGGGACAAAAACACATCTCCAGTGATTTATTAAAGATGCAGCTAAAGATTGGGTTCATTTGATCAGCACAGACTTTCAAACAAGAGGGGGTTACTGTGCTTGGTGCTTTTCTACCTTTTTGTTTGTGAAATAGACCTCACACATCTTTTTCTGTGATCACAAGAGGAGGGGGCTGCAGAGGGATGTCAATATTATTTCATTGTTGTTGCTATGGCTCCATACCACAACTTGAGATTTTATTTTCAATAACAACTAAGAGGCTGAGGCTAACAAACTGTAGACTTGAAGTTATCTTATTTGTGAACCCATTATTATTTCTTCGGCATTCATCAAATTTATTATATATTAAATCTTTTCCCTTGAGGGAATGTTTCCATTTTTCTTCCTAGCTCAATTTTTTCTTTTAATTGCTGTTTCTCTAATGGACATAATTCTTTCTTTGCCTTTTAAATAAAGATTATTATAACATTAGTTCAGTTTGGACAGCACTTGACTATTGCTATAGGGAAGCACTAAACAGAATATTTTTGCAAACGTAAATCTACTTTGTCTAGTTCAACTTTTTTTTCTTTGTGACAATGGCTTCTATAAATCCAAATGTGATTTTGTTTTTACCCTTTAGCTAAAATTTAATATTGGATATATTTATCTAGCTTTCACTGCAGGATAATGCCATTGCAGATTAAGTTATGAGCCCCAGGACAATCAAGTCTTTTGAACAATATCATTGTATTTTACTTTTTAGTGCAACACACTCATATATAAAAATAACTACCCCAAAAATAGTTTTCTATTTTCCTGAACATTTTTTTCTTTTCTATTTTCCTGAACATTTTTTTCTTTGTGGTAGCAGAAGTTACTGTCATTATTCTTCCCTCCTGTACATTATTCCAACTTTCACTAACTTACCTGACTATTCTATTTCCTGAGCTGAAAAAGCTTAATGAGATAATTTTATTTGTGATATATTCTCTTGAGATTCAGTTGAAGAAAGAGAAGATGAGAAAGAAGCAGATATCTGGAAAGATGATGGAGAATGAAAGACGAGACACTAAGATGGTGAAAAATTGTTGAAAATGTAGAAGAAGCATTTGGAACAGCAGTCAAAATTGACCTTGGTAACTTTCTATACCATCCTCAAACCAGTAGCCTCTTTATATATTTAGTTTTTCTACTTATTAATAATGCCACACACTGGAATTAACTTTTTTTTTTTTAAAAGAAAGGTTTACATACAATGGGAGCTCCTATATAATGACACATATAACTTGCCTAATATGTGGCTCTGGATTCTAGAGCTGCCACGAAGACCTTCTTGAATTATTTCTCAGATTTTGACTTGTAGTGTTCTGCCACTGCTTTGGTGACAACCTGTTGCCATTGACTCATCCATACCTGAATGATTAAATGATTATGCACTTTTATGTTGAGGCTTAATGTTACCATAGATTTTCTTCGAGGTGAGCTGTCTTTAAAGTGAGCTGTCTCCATCTATCTCTTCTTCTCTTTCTTAAACTTTTCTCCTGCTTAAGTAAGATGGGTCTTTTTATAATTTGTCTAAAATATGATAATTAATACATTGGTTGCCTGCTTATTAAGGCAGGAAGCTCTAAATGCACTCATGACCTAAGCACTCTGCCGGCCAAAAATGGGCCCGTTTTTGCCCCCCCCCCCGCCTCCAGTAGCTCTCTGCCGGACAAAAAAGGGGTGTGCAGAGGCCTCCCAGGGACCTAATAATGAATGCATGTAGAGCCTAGACATGCACAAATGAACTACTGCAATACACTTTATATTGAGCTGCCTTGAAGAACACTTGGAAGTTACTACTGGTCCAGAATATAGTGTCACAAGCAGTGATGGATCTGCTGCACATACTCATCTGTCATTATTACTGTGTCATCAGCTGCACTATTATCTAATGGAATATAGGTGCAATTCAAGGTTGTGATTATCATCTATGAAGTCCTCCAAGGTATTGGCCTGGTTACTTGAGAAACTATCTCCAATATTTTTGTCCCTGCCAGTAAGATTGCGTGGTCTGGTTTTATCTGAGTTAAACAATTTTATCTATCAATGATGAGGAAATATATTTTCTCTGTTTTGTCTTCTGGAATTGAAATCCCCTCCCTGAGTTATATAAGCTCCATCCTATAGCTGTCCCAGAAGTCTCTGAAGTCTTTGATCCAAGGTCTGGGGTTAGGGTATACCTATCTCTTGACAGATAGTCATGATAATGCAATTTCATTTTTATCATGTTGAGCATGCTGTATTCTGCTCTAAACACTTCTGTTTAGGATGACAAAAGAGCTTTAAAACAATGAGTCCTTGGTCCCCTCCTATTAATTGATCCCTCATTCCATTTGTCTTTCCTTATTAAAAAGCAATTAGAAAAGAGAAGGGTGGGTTTCTGATATCAAACTCTCATATATTTTCATTCATTCATTCATTCAGTCATTCATTCATTCAGTTAGTCAGTCATCCATTCATGGTCAAAGCTGAGAATTGTAAAAAACCCTATTTATGATTAGTGGGATGCCATTCCAAGGATTTGCAGACTGAAACCATAGAAAATCAGCAACTGCAGCTTTTAGAGAGAACAGATATTAAATGGTTTGACAAATGGAAGTTTTAAAGAAAAAATACATAATATTTTGCCAATATAGAAAAATAACCACCAAACTAGTACCATGGAATATCAGGTAATATCTTAGAATTCTGAAACACATTTTGTTCACATTATCCAGCTGATCTTGCAGAATATTAGTAGACTATAGCTATTTTTAAAAGGAGCAAAAGCTTTGTTTGGCTGTGAAAAAATAGAAACACTAGAGGAATCTTTTAACAGCAGGAAAAGTATCAATGTTATTTTAAAATTGAAGCTGTGGGAGTTTGGGAAAAATCTATGCCAAGAAAACATGACACCTAGGAGACCTTTTTAAATCTCAAAGGAACTGTTAAAAAGTAAAATGAGTAACTAGATATTTTTTAAAAGATGACAAGATGAGAGAGCGAACCTTTTTTTAAAAAAAAAAGCATAATTGTTCATCTTGAATAATTAGAGATTATAATGCTATCAAGATAAGATGCTTGTAGTGAAGTCAAGTCAACGAAAAGGAGAAGGCAATGCTAATGTTTTGTATGATAGAGAAAAACTCAGAAAGAAAGCCAATGTTATCCAGGAAGTGAGGCATTTGATTAGAAAAAGCAGTTCTTGGAACTCCATCAGGTAGCTCTCTACCTCACTGGCAATCAGAACCACATTTGTAGGTTGTGTGGCATCCCTCGGGGTATGTAGGTTTGGTATAGCTCTCAGTTCAGCCTTCTCAGAAATAGGAAATCTACATACGCTCAGATCAGTCCCTCAAATTGATAGCTAGGCTGGATGTATTTTATCACTGTCTGCTTTTCCTGCTTAAGGATGCAGATGCAGGATTCCCCACATCAGGCTGCCATGGGATCCTTGAACTGCCAATGTAGCATTTGCAATTAGCAGGAACATCCAGCAGCACTGCCTTCTAGGTTGGATGCCACTATGTGAAGCCAGGTTGCATTGTCCTGATACTTACCCCCCATAACGTTCCATGTGGTGCCATATCTGGTAGAAGAAGTGGACCAGCTTGTGCAGGTCCCCATTGAAATGGTGGCCGTTCATCTCTTACCACTATATAACCAGGTGGTAGGGCTGCTGCTGCTGCTGCCACCGGCAGAGGAGGATCCCAGTTGCTGCAGGGAGCATAGGGACTGTTCACTGCCATGCCAGGGGAGGGTGGTGGAGCCATGCCATTGCTTCTTGCACATATTCCTCTCCCACAATCCCATTCTGTCCCAGCACATATATTTTATATATTTCCTAAAGACTTATGATGGTAGATTTTTTCAAAAGACATTTCCAGTGTGGGTAAAAGCTTTGTCATGAAGCAAAATGAAAGCTCAATCACTTGTATCTTCTATTCATGAGCTCTTAAGGTTCTGGATACCAGCAGATGAAGGTCCTGCATCAGCTTGGAATCAACTTGCAATGTTGGATTTCATGATGTCAAATTTGTTTGTTTGTAAACTTTGTTTGTAAACTAAGATGATTTATTTCTGGCTTAGTAGCCGTATATCTGAATCACAGTAAAACTAATCTTTGTTTTGAAACACTGGCTCTGTCTGTTTCCTCATTTATAGAAAGTCCTATCTCACCATACTTCTGTGTCCCCAGTTTTCAGAATCTTAAAACTCAAAGAAATAGAGTTTTCAGCTTTTTTCCCATAGGAACTACAGGGAGTTTTTTAAATAATTAATGAACAACTAATTTGATTTTCTCATATATTTCTCCCTTCTTAAATGAATGGAATGGTTGACTTAATTAGTATATTTACCCAGGCTATCCAATAATCTTCCTAGTTGAATTTGAGATATACTTTGTTAAAACCTAAATACTTGCAGTCTACTTGTGAGGAGTAGCTGTCCAGAGTACATCTGGGCAATCCCATGATCTCTCTCTGGATAGATCTTACCTGCCAGGATCCTTCTTCTGGTCAGCAATCTCAATCAGACATTAGTTTATCATGTCCCCATTGGAAGTCTCCTGATTGTCTCAAGGATTGATGAAGAAGAAAGGAAGCTCATAGAAGTTAGAATGATATCAAAGGGAGTGAACAAGCTACTTCATGTTGTAGGGAGCAAAGAAAATGAAGCAAAAATATAGGTATTTAGAACAAGCAAACCTGATAGAATATTGCCTTTAGTACTAGATAGAAACAAAGTAAAGCAAAAAGAGATATTATCAGGGAGGAAGAAATAGTATAAATGTTCTGCTTAGAGATGGAAGGAGATGTCCCATTTTGATCATCAAGGGAAGATCACTAATAGGAAAAGAAATCTAGTAAACCATCTGGGGAAAGACTGCAGTATGAAGAGTCAGAAAAAGATAAAGATCAAGATTAAGGCAATACAGGAATGCGCAAGTTAGAAAGATAGAACTGAAGAACAAGAAAAAAATAGTTATAAAAGAGATCTAATTGGAACATTTAGCAAAGAGAGCAAGAGAGTTTGATGAAATACTGTGTTTTTAAAATTCAATAAGATAATTGCAATTGCATGCAAAATGTATCCTTTGTTTAAGAGAACATGGTAGAGTGAGAATTTTCCTGAATTACAATAATCACATTTTAAAAAAATATTCTATTTCTATGGCTTGAATATCTGCTACTGTTTTATATCATTTTTGTCTGTTTTTATGGAATGTTGAAAGTTATTGGGTATCTTGCTAGAAGGCAGTGGACTATAAGAATTAAAATAAATCATAATTTAACATAATCAACATAATAAAAATTGTTCCATAGAATTTAATGGAACCAACAGTGAAAATAACTGCCCTGGAGAGCAAAGGTTAAGCTTCTGTTATTGTTGGGACAACATATAAAGACTCCTCTTTTTCTGTCATATTCAGATGTGAGACAGAATATCTTCTGTCTTTCTTCTGCTATATTATCTAAAAGTGACTGAAAACTATGATTCTATTAAATACAGATGTCTGGGTGGCATGGCTAAAGTAACTGTTGGCAAGCCATTTCAAACAATATTTGAGATCATACAGTATGGAGCAATGTTAGAATGGTACTCCTGCAATATATCTCCATTTGTGAAGTCTATGGCCTCATACTTGAACTTTACTCATTTAATGGTGTTTAATCTTATTTTGTTTTGAAAAGAACTGACAGCATTGAACATCCACACAGAATAAAGAGCTAAACCCCAGAGGCTTCACACTGTTTTTCTGCACATAAAAAATAATGGTCCCTTGGCCACAGTATCAACCATAATTTGTATGAAGGTTCACATAAACAGATAAATAATATGTGTAATGGATATTGGCTATTATCTGACTATAAAGGCAATCTTTATAGAACAAAATGGCCAGAACCAAAAACTTATACTGAAGTAATCAAATAATTACATTCTTCTATGACTAAAATCTATGAAATGTAAAACACTGTTATTGCCGTGGAAGTTAAAAATGTTGTGTTCAAGATAAGGATCTATATAGGTCCAGTTCCGTTTTAGAACAAAAGCAAATTATATGTATTTAGGATGAGAAGCCAAAGGCTCAAATCAGAATTTGATTGACTCAGATGGAGCAACTTACAATTAGGTTCAAAACTTTGTTTCTTGTGTTTCAGCCTTGAGGGATTTACCAAATGGAACATTTTATTTGCAATGTCCCATTTTTAGTATTCTTATTATTAATTAAGAACAATACAACAATATATGCAGTTAAAAGCTTGTATCTTCCAATTATCTTTCCTTTTCAGTAATTTGCACTAATAAAACTATTAACTGCGTACGTGTTTTTGATGAGCAGAAGAGGATAATATGCATGACACTGCAGGAACACAGCTTGCATTGTGGTGTCATGATGTTCACGTTGTTATTTTGAAAAAAAATCTTGGCCTGTTGTATATGTCCTTATGAACCAGGGCTGTGCAATGTTTCAGATTCAGTTACAAAGAGATAATTTGGAAATTACAGGAACAAAAAAGCATCATTTTGCTGCAACTATTTAACAATGGCATCTATTTCTGGATCTTTATTCTAGGGGATTCCAAGGTTTTCCTAAAATGTGTAGCTTAGGAAAGTTAAATATTTCCAAAATGAGCATATTTTATTCATTTATTTCTGTCAGAAGCATCATTATTAAATTTTTATGCATGGATATAAGTTAACATAAAAACATAAAATTTAATATATAAAACCCTTACTTAGGCAGTGCTTCCCAGGAGTGCACAACATCGTTTGCATTCTGTTGCATGGTCACAAGGTCCTCAAGAATACATTGGGTGGGGCACAGAGGGCAGGTGTATATATGTATGGTAGCCTGCAGGTTTTCCTGTCCACTGTAGGCAGAAGTCACCAAGTATTCCCATTTTTTCAAAATGTCTATTGATCTTGCTGAACCCATACATGGTCTATTTAGCAATTTACAAACTTCCAAGTTTTCTTCCTCTGGAAATTCTTATTAGATCCTACACTAACCAGAGCCAAATTCTGATTTATTTTCTTTCTTTCTTTCTTTCTTTCTTTCTTTCTTTCTTTCTTTCTTTCTTTCTTTCTTTCTTTCTTTCTTTCCTTCCTTCCTTCCTTCCTTCCTTCCTTCCTTCCTTCCTTCCTTCCTTCCTTCCTTCCTTCCTTCCTTCCTTCCTTCCTTTTCTCTCTCTCTCTCTCTCTTCCTCCCCTTTTTGGTCTTCCCATTGTCAGACATGCCTCACTTTCCACAGAAAGTCACTATCAGTCAACTGCAAAGGGGCTACCCTTAAGAAGAATTTGAAAGGTATAAAAAAATGTCAAATTCTGTTTAAACATCTGGCTGATTGTGTGATGAACCATAATATTATTTTGAAATGTGTTAATTTGTCCTGATCATGATCAGACATGCAATCTGAATTACTCAAAGGTTTCAAACACACATTCAAAGAGCATTTGAAGATATAATTGAACTCACTGATCCAACACTGTTTCTATATCCAATGTATCTAGTAACTATACCAATAATATTCATATAATTACTAGGCATTAAAAAGTTATTGTGTATCAGAAGAGTTATTTTAACCTCTTCATATTACCATTGCATCAGAACAATTGTATTGGAAAGCAGTTCTTAGTCAAGCTATTGGAATAACAGTAGATGAGATCTGAATGCATACACTGAGAAAGTATTAAAATTCAAAAATGGCTTCCAAAATTCTAGAATCTAAGACATCTACTTTTTTATTTTTGCTCAAGTGACCTATGACTCAAACTTGAAATGCATTTATCTCCTTCAAATATTTCTGCAAATATAAAAATGTATCACAAATTTACTTACAATAAACACATAAAGAAAACTTGGTCTAAAAATTCTGGACATGTATAGCTTAAATTGAAATAATGTATTCTTTTGAATGTATTTGTGTGCATTTGCCATTGATTTCTTCCTTTCTAACTCTTCCTGACTTTGAATCTATTATTTTCATTGAGCAGAGATAAGAATATGGAACAGATACAGATAAAGGGCTTTTGCTGTTGTTGAAACAGTTGTCTTGGATTAATCTGTTAGATCTTTCAGTATTAGGCAGTTATTTTATTTGAACGGTAATCCTAAAACAATAATGGTTTTTTTAAAAGAGCCAGGTTAAGCCTAGAGTATACAGTGCTTATTGCAAATATATTTATGTTAGAAGTTTTTTAATAGTTTAAACATTATAATCAAGGAAATATTTCTCATAACTTTCAAAACCACATCTTACAGTCGCTGATTTTGTCCAATGATTATGGGAATCCTTCTGGAATCAATTGATTTTCCTTTTATATCAACTAGTAATGTGCTTCATTGCACAATTATGACATTCTGTGCAAGTAGATACATCAGCAGTGACCACAAACATCCATAGAAGACTCAATCATTTTGGAAGCTCAGTATTTTTTTTTAAATACTTGGATTCAGATTCAGTCTGACTAAATATCTCCATCTATGTTCCCATGATTAATTGGCTATACTTCCTCCCGTCTGGATGGCGGATATAAATTTTCTCTGCTGCACTGACTCTTTGTCTTCCAACAATACCACTGGTATACCAAATTTACTAAGTTTTCAGAAAAATAAAAAGTAGTCTCCATGCAAACCATAGCATCTTAATTCTAATGTGATAAATAAGGCCAAAAAATTAATTACCAAAAGATGTTGCATTCTAAACTCAAATAATTCAAATGATATTTCTCCTGTAGAGAATAATGAACACAGTGATGTCTGCTTTAAAATTTCAACAGATACCCAAAGGGAAAAAAATACAGTTTTCTTTTGAATGTACAACTGTACATTTATATTTACAATATAAAAAGCTTATTGATGAAATTAAATTGAGATGTGCTCTGATTTATTCCTATTATATGTTCAGGATTGTAGCCACACAGACACAGACAGAGACAGACAGACAGACACGTGTGCACACACACACACACACAGAGAGAGACACTGAAAGAAGATTGTGGCTGCAATATATATACTTTGACTCAAATGAACAAAAATTGATCTATAAGGGTTAGGGTTAGAAGAGAAGAGTCTCGATGGATTAGACAAGAGTCAAGGATCCCCTATTCCTGTATCCCATTATGTATTCATTTTACATAAGTACTGAACATTTACACAAGGTATTATTGTTGTTGGTTTATTCAATCTTTCCTGCATATATGACAGTTTACCAAGCACCTCATCTCTTAAATGGTTGCACATTTAATTGAAGCTAATTGCTTGGGACTTAACAGCTTTTTAATACTTTAGCATCTTCACCTTTTAATTTAACACTTCTTTATGATCTCTAGCCTCTCTTTTCTTTAATAATCATTCAAATTATCTCTGAAAAGAGGAAGATATATTCATGTTTAACTAAATGGAAACAACTTTTATAGATTTTGATTATTTGAGAATTCTGGGACATCTTTCTTGTTTGGCAGTTTTTATTTAAATACAGGGAAATATAATTGCTGATATGCATTACTAGTAGAAGAAAGGGCATCATTTCTTTTGACAGTCTGGATGGAATTTGAGTAATACTTAAGTTTTAAAACTGCTCATCCATTGACAGATAGATTATAGACATCTCTCTGAATTTGCTGTCACATGCCAATATCTTCATGTTGTTTGGAAATTCATATAACAAGTAAATCAAATCATTTTCTTGATGTATGGTTTTCTTGATGTATGCACAAGGCCTGCTTATGAAGATTCTAAATCATTGGTTTGAAGCAGAATCTAACTTGAAAAATTTTAATTAGAACTCTAGTGTACAAAATATCAACAAAAAACCCCTACTGTTAGCCCTGCTTGTCCAAAGAAGAATATGCTATCGTTACTTGCAAATTTTGAGTCAATCTACTTATTTTCATAGGTTCATAATTGCAACATAAAATGAATGTATTATTTAAATTTAAGTAAGAAGGAGGTAATATGAACTTCATTTTCATTTTCTCATATCAGAACAATCTGGGTAGAAAGGGTTATTCAGCCAGCTGATGCAACAAGTGTGTAAAAAGTTCTTTAGCAATCTTTACAGATTACACCATTGTATTGTAAGGTGTTATTAGCTGACAACTGTGAGCCTTTTTATATTCTTACTTATATAATTTAAGATTAGGAGGACCATCCAAGTTCCCCTTATATCTTCTTAGGGAAGAGGAAGAACAGCTGTACACCAGAAACAATGTTTCACATAATAATATTCTTACCAAAAGTTCCTTTGTCCAAGTTCTCTATTATTTACTAGAGTTGTCATCAGATCATCCCCAGGTAATGGATGCTTTCCTTATATCTTTTACAAAAGGTTCACTGTCTGAAATTATAAGATGTGCTACCAAGTCAACTCCAAGTGCTATTGTTTATATTCCCTGCCTTCCAAGAGAAGTATTAAATGGTGGTAAAAGTCCTCAGACATTTTGAACTTTAGCATAGATCACAAGTCTCAAGGTGAAGGGGTTTTGTGCAACTATTGAGCATACCCAGAGGTCCATTCACCTCTATTTTGGGGGTTCTGGCAGGTTGAAGATATGGAAATATTATACAGTTTCTCTACAATTTTTTTATTTGTTCAATTTAATTTTTATTGGCATTTCACTCTTTTTTGGAAATTACTGTTAGAGAACTTACTGTTAAAGAAGCTATTATGTCCCTACTGACCACTGGATGACACCAAATTGGGTCCTGAGAGGATTATAGTAGAATAGAACAATGACTTTCCTTTATGATCTTGATAATGCATTCTAATGTGCCTTTTTAGCAATTTCATCAAACCACTAGTCTATGTTTAAAATGTGATCTGCACCCACCTGCTATTCTCTACTGCATTAGCAAAAAGTTGTATTTCTGATGTAAATTGGTATGCCTTGACAAGCATGATAATTTATGGTGCATTTTAATGTATTTCTCAGATATCAAGAAACTAATTTATATAAAAATTATAAATAGAACCCCATGACTTAATGGAAATCAGTCTTTTAATTTCTCCTAAAATATATAAATATATTAAAAAAAATTCAAAAATAAAATTATTGTACTGTGAATAATTATGGGTATGAATAATCATTGAAATCATTACAATTGTGTTATGGTGATGGTTATATTGTATATCTACATTCATAGATTAATTAAGCACATATTTGATGGACAATTTTGGAATATTATGTGCAACACATAACAGCAATCAAAACTATGCTTGCTACATTTCTTTTTAAAAATCTAAATCCATAAACACAAGCTCTGTTTTATACAGAAATAACCTCATTATTTTGGAACACTGACTGCATAAATTAGTTTCCTTAGGTATGCTAAACAAAATCTTTTTGATGGTCTTCACATCTGTCTAAAATAATATATGTGTATAAGAACAACACACACAGTATTGAAAAGTTACACACTTTAATTTTGCATTCATGAGAATTGAACATATATTCTGGATAAAGAGTTTGTATCACTTCTGCTGGCATCACCTGTTCTGTGCATTAAGATATATGGATATATTGAAAGAGAAGTTTTGGATTACACAGGAGTATTTATGAAAGTATCTTTAAAAGAAAAACAAATCTGGGTTTCACAAATTGCTTTCGGAATACGTGTGCAAGCATACCCATTTGCTTCATTCCACCAGCAAAGTAATGCAAGACAGGAAAAGTGGCTATTTAAGTGTTCCCACTCATTTCAATCATCTCTTTTGAAAGCACAGTTTTACAATATACTATCAGATGTAGTTAATGCACTATTTAAATAATTCTTACTTAGCTTAACTGTTTTCTCATTCATATATTATATCATATTATTTACACAACAGTGTGAAATCACAACTGCCAGTTCTTTAGCTGGTGTTGGCTTCATACTCAAGGAGTTCTTCCCCCAAACCTAGATTGTAATGGCATATTATTATTATTTTTCCACTATCATCTACAGATACCTAATCGTAGTATACTTGAAAAGTTATTCTCTATTGCTATATTGCCATGTCTTCTGCATGGTTTTTTACCAATGATAACCAAAGTAAAGTATGATCCTTTCATTTTTCAGGTACATTCTCAGCCAAGAAAATCAATTTGGTGCTGTAGTATGGCTTGAGAGCCAGTTTGGTGAAGTGGCTAAAGTGTTGTCTTAGAAACCAAGCGACTGAGTTCTTGTCCCATTTAGGCACAGAAAACTGACTGAGTCCCTTTGGGCCAGTCACCCTCTCTAAGGCTAGCTCACCTCACAGGGTATGGTGGAAAAATAGGAGGAGGAAAGAATATTGATATGTTTGCTGGCTTGAGAGGGATACAAATCTTTTTTTAAAAAACCCACAACAATTCTGGAAAGAAACAGCATAATTAATTTTCCATTTAGTATGCCAGGTCTTTTTGTTTCAAATTAACCAACATAAGTAAACACCATATTCTGCAATCATCAATCCTTTTAATGTTGGAAGTGATCATAGAATGGTATGAAGATAAACTGTATGAAAATGATAAATCATGAAAAACAAAAATAAAGAGTGATAAACTGTTAGAAGACAACAGCAATTTTGAGATTAATCTGTCTAATCGCTTTGTTCTATTGCAAGATTTGGAAGAGGTAAACATTACAGACCAAAATGAACAAATAGTCAAAAACATTCTTGAATCTGCTACATCTATAGCACTTTGTGCAGTTGAAAATATCTGATGAAACTATTGATTTAATGAAAAACAATGGACAATGAAGAATACTGGAAATTTTACTAATAAACTGGAGTACATTGAACTTTGCAAGACCATAAGAAAACATATAAAAGAAGGAACATGTCAGTTTAACATGAAGCTTGTGGAAAAAGCAATTGAAGGGGAAAAAGGATTAATAGAGCAAAATGCAAGCTTACAAATATAAGGTTTTTGCACTGAAAAGTGAAGATGGCTCTGTGTGTTCAGAGCTATACAAAGATCACTCAAAAGTCACAACACCCATGAAAGAAGAAATGCCAAATATTCTAGTGGAGGAAGCATCAAGTTCTATAAAATAGCAAAACTTCAAGAAATGGCTGTGTTATGGTTGAAATGCTGAAAGCTGGTGGTCACAGTTTACACAAGATACTAGCAAAACTTTATTTGAGATATGTCAGAGAAGGAAAAATACCAGATGCATGGAAAAATGCTGAAAAGATTCTTATACAGAAGAAAGGGGCCCAACGTTCAGAAGTAGTGACAGCAAAATGGATCACATCCAGTTGTTCAACAAGACATTAAAAGGCACAATGAGTTATCTATCACATTTACATTGCAGAATCCCTTTGCTAGACTTTGATCTTACACGGAACACAATATTCTATTTTGGATTATACTGGATAAAACATCTTTGATTAGAAACAACATTAGAACTTAAGGAGCGTAACTGTTATTTTTCTGAACCTCCTTACAACTTGTTTCTCCATTAGTCACACTTGAAACGTTGATAATCCAAGCAACATGTTGGATATTAAGTATTCTGGCAGCACTAACTATGTTTGCTAACCTTCATATAACTGCATTATATAAAGGTTAGCCTTTGTCCTCTGTGATATACCTAAAAGATAACAGATTTACTTCCGTTATGCAGTTTTCCAAGAAGAAAGCTTACTTTCTGCCTTCAGTCCAAATACACACTTGGGGTACTGCTATAAGAAGCTGCGCTTGATCAGATTGATGATTTTCAGAGCCTAATGAGATCTCTTGATTGCAGTAGAATAAAAAGTTTCAAGCTTTTTAGAGCTCCAAATGAAGAGAATTGTAAAAACAATGACTGAAATAATGTTCATTCTAGAAAGTGCCAGGACTTCAGTAACTCATATTTTGATTAAAAGTAGATTGCAAACATAAAGCCAGAAAGTAGAGCAAAAGACATTAAAAAGCTACTAACAAGAAAAGGAAAATTATTAAAAGATGCTTTGGCAGTTTCATATCAATAATTGTCAGACAGAAATTTTAAGATGACAGAATTAAACGTAGTGGCTCCTAATAAAAGCTAAAACCATATGGCTACAACATTTGAAAAGATGTTTTTCTATTAATCTGATAGAAAGCAGACCTATTTCTAAAAGGAGGCACCTTGTAAAAGGCTATGCTTCTTGAATGAATATGATACAGTCCAGATTTTGTTCCATTTTCTTAGTCTGAAGGGTTTTTTTAATATTTCCTGTTGGATCCTTTCCATTGGAGCATCTTAGAGAAAGATATTGTGCATAATTGTCCTTCACAGCATTAGATTTGAAATAGGACTAATTATCAGTACCAATGAAATATTTATATTTTTAAAAAGTTGACATTTAAGAAAAAAAGTGAATTATGAGGTAACAGATGTACAAAATTGGTATGTGGTTATATATTTTGCATGTAGACATAGTATCTGAAATGTGCATAGTAAAAGGCATATGTATGATTTTTTCTCACTTTCCTAAAATCAACAGTGATTCAGATACTTGTAACAGACCATTAATTGTAAATGAATGCTATTCCTTTCTACCCCCTCCCCCAAATCTTTGGCTTTTATTTCAAGTCCTTCTACTTTTCAGTTCTCTCTTATCCCACTGGCAGTTGTGGATAGAGTAGGATAATTGGGAATTTCAGAGTTGCCAATTATTTAGCAGTTTGAAAAAACAATTTGTGATGGTTCAACCCTGGAAAATTTGTCTATGGAATCAGGAAAATATCCCAGTGAAAGTATCTGAGTTTTTGCTGGATTAATATTTCTTCTCTTCTTCCAGCTGTGCACATGATATTACTCAAGGAGAACCCAGAATGTGTGATTGCTCCTAAAAATATGAAGTTGCCCTTGAATCATGTTGGTGATATGCAGTTTGAGTCATGTTGACACATTCATGCAGTTTTATTGGCAAAATATAGCCATGATTTTTCATTTCCGGGATTTTTTTCAATGCTGATATTCTTTAGTAGTTTCTTCATCCAAGTAATAACCAATGTAGTTTAATTCTGGCACTTAAACAGAGTTTGCCAGTTTCTGCATTTGCCACAAACCTTTACATGCTTTTTTATTTCTTGTTTTTTGATATTAAAGGTATTTTGCTCAATAAGCTGAGAATTATGTTCTTAAACTTATGTTTTAGTAATATGACTTATTATTGGAGGTTTCTAAAATTAATGTTTGAAATGACTGAGCCTAAAAAGCTGCTGCTTTTACATTTTTTGAACTGTTAGATACCAGCTGCCATACGAAGCTTATATCTGCTGAAGACATCCCAGTGATGTATAAATATTAAGTTACTATATTCTTAGCTAAAGATTTTTAATCTCTTTTAATAAAGAGACATTTCACCAAGAACCACTTCCATTCTCTAACTAGTACAATAAAAGGTTCAAGAAAAGTTAGCTGAGATTTTGTACTTCTATTCAAGTTAATCTCTTTTTCATTAGTTGCCAGGTGTATGAAAAGAATATCCTGATTATTAAAAGGTGTCCTCTTTGGAAAAAAGTCAGAATGTGTATAAGAAAAGACATCTCCCACCTCAAGTTTTATCTTTCTATGTCTCATCACATGGGACAGCTGTTCTTATCATTGGCTAAACCTTTTCCAATGTGGAAATAAGATAATTTAAAACAATGAAAATTTTTGTTCATCTTATATTATCAGCCAAAAAAATATTGCAGGACCAAACCCTGGAAGGAATGGGACTCTGTAAATCCTTGTGTTAAGTAAGAAATTCAGAGGCCTTAATGGATCCTTGCATGTAAATCAGATATAGCATTATGATATTTAGCTTTAGAGGATGACTTTATTCCTTGTATACTCTGCTTACTGGATAGAGACCAGACTTAATCAGACCATAATTCAGCAGCATAGTCTGTTCTGCCAGAAATTTACACTTTGTGAATTCCAGTTAGGCAACAAAACCCATTGGCATAGCGGTTGCCTGCTAAATGTACATAGGAAAGATGGAGTATTGAATCTGAAGGCAGGAAACTCTATTCAGATCCTGTAAACTTTTCAGTCAATATCTTCCATACGGTATATCAGAAAGGATTAGAGAGGGATGTGTAACTGCTGTCATTGAGGTAGAAGTTGGTGTGTGTTTTCTTCTGGTATATGGTGTGTCCAGAAGAAAACACACACCAACCGTTACCTCAACACCCAATCCCACCACCACCCAGCACAGATAAACTCCGAGGCCAAAACACTAATTGCCAGAACCAAATGCCTGGCAGACAAGACACACATAAAGACTGAATTATGCACTCTGACCAAAGTACTGACAGCCAACGGCTCCCATAAAAGAAAATTCATAGGCCTGATCCACAAAAACACACTGAGACATAATAGAGACATAGAAGATGAACAGACTTATGGAACAGCTGTCCTGCCCTACATAAGAGGTACTACAGACAAAATCAGTAAGGTACTACACAGACATCACATCAAGACTGCCTTCAAAACAGACAGAAAAATAGCAGCCATTCTAAGAAACCCCAAAGATAAAATTGACCTGGAAAACCAAGGCATATATGAAGTCCCCTGCGCATCATGCCTTGCCACATACATTGGACAGACCAACAGAAGAATAAGTACCCACCTGGATGAACACAGAAATGCAGTAAAAAAGCTGGAACACACTTCTTCACTAGTCCAACACATGAAAGCCACAGGTCACAGCATTAATTTCAATGGCACCAAAACCCTAGCCACTATAGAAAACCCCAGTTACAGAATTATCAGAGAAGCCATAGAGATTGAAAAATGACCTGAAAACATGAATAAAAGAGATGACTCCACCAGACTGTCAATTATCTGGAAGCCTGCACTCACAAACAAAAAAATATCCACACCATAAGCCAAACAAACACTTGGGCACAAACAGACCCCACTGATACATCTAACTCAGACACACCCCAGCCAGCCACCCAGATGAAATCTAGCTTCCTAATAAATGATAGCCAGCCAAGCTGCACTAAAAGCCCCAAATACACAAAATACCATGTTGCCAGCTAATCAAGACAAAAAAATGCTACAAAACAACAGAAGATATTAGAAACACCAATCAAGCAGAACACAGCAAACTCCAAGACCAATAAACACAGACCAAGACTTCCAACCAATCAGGATGAAGAAAAAACCATTCTAACAAAGCACGAAGCTAGCACCAAATTTAAAACAGAAATGGCTGTGAAAGCCTGACACACAGATGAACCCAATACACAAGCCTGATGATGGCAGATGAGAAAAATATATATTAGATTTAAGAGCATAGTTTGGTTCTTTTGGTGATGTTTTAAGAAAACAAAGCCATACTTATTTAACACTTATTTTAGAGAAATCAGAAGAAAAGGTCAAAAAAGAGACAGTATCAACTTGCATTATGCTGTTTTGTTTTCTAGTTGATCAAAGTTTTGTTTTTAATTCTATGGAATCTAAATGCAGGTGCAATTCAAGAGAAAGACATTGTTTTTATCAAAATTTCTGATACAAAAAGGAGACATGAAAGCAGGATGTGCATTATTCTTCAGTGGTTGTCTTGTTCCTGGCACAGGATCTATTTGATAAAAAAGGAACAATTTCTAATCCACTCCCCCCAACCCCAATGACTCAGAGAAAATTCCAAAACTTGAAAGGTAGCATGAACAATGTAGACAAAAATCAAAATGTTTTGAAGTGCTTTGTTTGATGTTATGCCAAGTGGCTTATGAATTTAGTGCTTGCATTTTATGGGTGTCATTTCATTATGTTTCTCTGTGTCAAAATGTTTCTTAGAAAAAAAATTGAAATGAAGGGTGAACTTTCATATAAAATTATTTGATATGGTTTTCTCAGCAGTTCTTTTTGTGGAAGGATGAATTTGTTAAAATGAAATGTTTTAACTAACAGCAAGTTAGGAAATTGATTAATTATATTTCCTTTTCTTTTCCTTTTTTTCCCTTTATAATGTGTAATATGAAGCATATGGGAGCTGTTAAATGGAAAGTTTAAAAGAATCAAATTGATTTGTTCCAATCAACTGGCATAAAAATATGAATACACAAGTTTTATGCCATAGAAAGTGACATTATTTTGCCTCTGCCTTTTTTTTTCTCTAAAAAAGCATGTCTTAATTAATTCCATTTATAGACTCTACAGCTAAGCCAAACCATATTTACAAACTTTTTGCATTCTGGCAATAAAAAAGTAAGATTTATTTTTGCTGATTTTGATTAACTTTGATTTTGGCTTTAAAGATGTAAAAGAATATATTCACTGAAGAGAGAGATCTTCCATTTTCTGCTAATCTGATTGTGATATTTTTCAGGGAAAATGGCATACCAGTGGCAATATGTAGTTCAGGCATCTATTTGTCACTGTATGCACTTGTAAAAGAATGATATAATAGATTTGTTTTGTTTTGGGGTTTTATCTTTTTTAAAACTATCATGGTAAGGACCACAGAAAAGAAATTTTTATTGTTATCGGTCATTCTTTATTTTAAAAATGTTAAAAACAATGTGAGGGAAGTTACATTAAAGTAATGTTATTTCATAGTCAGTTATACCAATGGCAGGCAAACACAGGATATTGTAGCTATTTATATTTAATTTAAAATGTCTAGACCATTGGTTCTTAACCTGTGCTCCATGGACGGCTGGGGGGCTGCAATATCCACAAAAGCTGTTATTTCAATATTGAGTAAAGTCTTGGAAGTCCTTGGTCATAGTCCCTGGCCACAAAAGATTTAAAGGGGGTTGGTGGTGAAGAAAAGGTTGAGAACCTTTGATCTATACATACTTTCATTTTTAGCACATCTGTTTGTATTCTTCTTTATACGTTAAGCTTAACAGAATAGCCCTGTTCAATTGTTCTCATAATCATCATCAAGATTTCTGTGAGCTTCTACTGAAAATCCCTTGTGCTTTTAAAATTTTGTTTAAAAAAGGAACAGAAGACCGAATGAGAAAGTTAAGAGGCTACAATACCTCAGTAAATATTTTTATAAAACAGCAATTGAGATGCAACTCAATGATGAATTATGCATATAAAATGAAGGAAACCAAATACCAAGAAATGGACCTTTAAAATTTGAGTTTCATCCATGCTTCAGTAATCAAAGGCAGTTACTTTCAAAGTTTTATTTTCCACATCTGCCAGGACAAATTTATAGCCAGCATCACAAAGTGACAATTTCCATTCTTTCTAGAGATATTAGCCTCTGAAATATAAAAAGCCTCATTTTCTTCACAAATAGGAAAGGCAAGTTAAGTGCTTCACAGAAATTAAGTGCCTGATAATTTATTTGCTGCCTACATATCTCCCCACATATTAATTTAATTATTTCTTGACTATGTAAGATCCAGAACTGTTCTTGCCATGTTTGTCAACAGTTAAGAAATATGGCCAGAGACACTGAAGGATTCACAAACAGGGCAAAAAGAAATGCTATGGCCATTTAAATCTCAGAAGTGAGCAAGTCATGTTTCTTCACAAAACAGTTTTTCTCACATCACTCTTTAAGCAAAATACCATCTCAGAGATTGAAAAGTATTGATGGCCAATAGTTTTGAGTTTTTATTTCCAAGTTTGCTAAATGAACATTTAAGATATGGCAAAGAATATCATGTGAATATGGTTGATTTCTAGAATTTATGAATCAGCTCTGATTTGACTTAAATTGGTGATCTAGATTTCACAGACAGCATGTTTTCATTCAGTTTTGTGATTTGAACAATTTCAAGATTCCTTCAAGATCAAAGGTAGGTTTATAAATGTCTGAGATTGCTTCATTTTTCAACGTAATGGAATGAAAATAGTAGGAATATTAGACTATTTGGAAAATGTTTAAGATGCTGAAATTGTCATCCCCCCATAATACATTTTTAAAATATTTTTTCTGTACTTCTTTTGGGTAAAATTAGCAAGGAGGACAAGGAAAGGACAGCATAGCCACATCCAATTTATCTGTTAAACAGGTTATGTTTAGCCTTACTCAAACTTTTCAAAAATTATTTCCAAGGAAAGCTTTTATATTTTGCTTGGTTTTCTGGTGCAAAACATGGCATGGCCCTAAAGAAAGAGGTTTGATTTCCCCCTTTTTTCCTCTTATTGTTGAATTTTCTTGGATGCCATGAGGCTTTGGACTCAAAGGGACTCTGAAGGATCTCAGATATGTCAAGGCTATGGCTTAATGGTGATATTTTTTTTTGCATTGACAGAGAGAGGCAGTCCCAGAGAAAAGAGGGAAATAGCAATAGTAACTTTTTCATCAAATCTTATTTCTGAAGCAGTAAAAATTCTGGTCTGGTCTCAATCACTCATTCTTAACAGATTTAATACTACTCTTTTTGTATTGAATGTAAAAGTAAGAACAGTCTAGAGCACACATTTAAAATACTGAAGTTTATTAGCAGGATTACACCAGCAATGTAATATTCCATTGGTATATGATATCTAACCTAGCTTGTTATCTTTGTAAACAGTAATGCACCATATGCACTATCGAGGTTGGTTTCAGGAAATCCCACCATATGCAACTGCAACAGGCACAGAATTTACAGAATATAATCTGTAAAGTTAATCTAGGGCTAAGTATAAGGGGCTCTAAAATGGTCCTGTTTATTGTCCCATGAAGATTATAACTTTTTATGTTTATGTGCGAGTATGCATACACAGAGAGAGAGAGCACATATAAACTGGTTGGAGTTCAGGCTGTATCTTTTTATCTGATAATGCTATATTTTATATAAATAAGGAACTTAATTCTTCCACTTTTTTTGCTGATTCTTGATAATTGATAAAATATAAGTGTTGTTAAAATGTAAGAGTTGTATTGACTGGGTTTAATATCCACTGAAGATTCCATATGAATTGATCTGGTCTGCTTTCTGGTAATTTATAACAGCTTGGAACAGTTCCATACATTTTTTCTTCTCATTTTGCTATTAGCATTAGATCACTAGGAAAACAATATTGCTATAGCCTTGACACTTGCATGCTCAGTGAGAGTTTATGCATAAGAAAATCCTTTTGTTGTATAATTGTATAGACATTGGCTTATACATGAGCAAGACCTTTTTAATGCAAGATGAGTTTATGTGGAAACCAATACTCATAGAGAACATAAATGAAGGGTTTTCCCCTGCAGACATTTATGTATAATTTGCAATGTTTCCAAGCAAGTCCATTGTAAGGAAATTATAACATATGCAGTTACATATGTGTCTGACTGAAAAGGGTATGGGCAAATCAGGTGTGAAATCAGAGGCTAATGGATCTGCCTACATCACTCTGCCTTGTATTGACAGGGGTTTTAATGGTCAGGTCCATCCAGAAACTAGCAGAACTGGACCTGACGATTCATTAGCCTATGCAATTCTGTGATATACAACAGGTAAATCAGGCCAACAGGATCTTCTGTTGGGAAAATTCACCTTTTAAATAGAATATCTCTAGACAAAAATTAGTCTACCCAACAACTAGTGTAGCTTGTTAGCCAATGGTTTAGCAATGGTTAGATTTGGTCAAGTCTAATTCACTTAAGTATGTACTGCATGGTGAATTTTGTACCCAGTGTGTTTATACATCTCTTAGTTCAGATTCTGTGGTAAATTGACTTTGAATATATAGTTTTTTCATTTTTTTTTCAGGATTCCATCTGCAATATCAATCTAGGGCAGAAAAGATTCCAAACTGTTGTTGCACTGCATTCCCCAATTATTCAAACCAAACTATCTTCTCTATCTTGAGCAACTTCATGACAAGGGATAGATTCCTGAATGTTTCTGATTTTCTTTATTTGGCACAAATTGGCTTTTGTTGTGACACTAAGGGGAGAAAATCAATACATCAAAAATTGGAACTGGAAATGTTTCAAATACTAAGTTGGCTTTACTTTGAAGTAAATATTTGGAATCACAGAAATGATAAATGTTGAAAGAAAAATTCATTCTGCAAAAGTTGATCAGGGAATAGCAACAGAAATTGTGTCTGAAATAATAGTGAAAATGATGAAAATAATGTGCCCGAAATAATAGTGAAAATGATGAAAATAAGAATTTTTAGGCACAATTTATGGGAAGGAATATTGAGAAAAAAAATTAAACTTCAAGATATTTACCACTTTCTCATATCTGAGCCCTTTAAATGTCAGTGTGTGGTTTATGTTGAACAAAGAGCTTTTTGTATTGTTTCTTAAAATCTTCTACTACAGATTTCTACAAGAATGATGTCAATCTGTTTTTTCTCTCTTTTATGCCTCTTCCTATCCCTCCATCTGTCTATAGATTATTTTTAGAGGAACATAATGCATCTATAAGCAAAAGTAACACTCTGTCCATGATTCCTCCTGAAATTACTATTTTTGACCAATGTAAACAATTCCCAACTGTCCGATAAAAAAGGAGAATTGAAATGAATGAAGCATCTAACATATTGTCATATAAAATATTTGTGTGTATCCAATAACACTATAGTTTCACTAAACTGCAACAAAATAAAATCTGTAAATTAAAACATTATTTTAAAAATGGAACGTTTTTAAGGATGGGACTGTGTTATTTCAGAATTAAAATAACATAAGGTGGATTAGGAACAGACAATAAAGTATGATGTACTCATGGTAGCTAACATAATTCCATAGCCAAAGAAAACAAAAAGCAAAAACAGTTTTGCCTTTTCATATTCTTCAATATTTAGAGAAAGCATGTCCAACCTGTGATCCACAGGCCGCATGTAGCCCTGGGCAGCTAATAATGCAGCTATACAAGATAGTGTGGTATTTAAAAACATAATATAGTTAACTGTATTATCTATTTTATGTACAGCCCAAAATAATTGCTCTTTACTCTATGCAGTCTAGGCAAGCCAAAAGTTTAGACACCCATGATTTGAAAAATGTAAATAAATTTTCCTGATATCCTATATACTATAAGAAAACACAAGCTTAAGGCAAAAATCTTATGAGGTATTCACTTGTTTTTCTCCAACCAAGGTAGTAATTAGAGTTATCATCACTTCAGTAAATTTACCAGTTCCCCAACTCCATTACAACTTTGAAGAACAAGAATTTTGTATATTAGTTTTTAATTGGCATATTCTGTCTAAGTTTTACAAAAAGAACTCAATGCAATTAGGCACAGATTTTGAATACAATTTTAGACCCCGCCACACCCCCAAATAAATTCAGGAGTTATGGATCAATTGTTAATCCTACATTCCTAAATATCACTTTGCAATTTCCTATGCCAAATCAATTGTCTTGGTTTATTAACAGTTTTTAATATGATTATTCAAAGAGTCTTCTTTGTTATGAGGGTTCCAGGACTGTGCATGAGCAAAATACAGCATTACTTTGCTGACCTATCATTTAATTATTATAGCGATGAACAAAGAGGTAGGATGCTGCAGGAAGCTATGAGATGGTCTTGAAGGCACTGTTTGCAGAAATAAGAGCAGAATCATTGGGGAAGAGCTTTGGGGGAGGAGACAGGATTAGTAGGAGACTCAACTGGTTCTTCCCTGACACATTGGGGTATATGACAGAGCAAAAGTAAAACAGATGTGGACTTGCAAGATTTTTTTTATGCTCAAGAAAGTATGATTATGATGATCAGTTTCCTATCTGGTCTACCATTACAAACAGATAACTTCTAAAAGTATGAAGTAGTGTTAACTGCTTTTTGGATAATGTAATATATTACATATTATATTAGAACCATCCTTATGAAGTTCCAAACTGTTTATCTAATAAATTTCTCTGTTTTTCCATTCTTCCAATCGCAGATGATATCATCTAAAACTGTCCTTCAAGAGTACAATGGTTTTTAAAGACAATTGAACTTTGACTTAACAGACAATTTGGAAGGGGAAGGTATCTTTACATTCAAATTTGTATCATCTGTGCCATTCACTCCATTTGTGTAATTGCCTAATTAATGTAAATGGATCCATTTGCAGTGAAATCTCAATTTAACAGACTAACCCTCAATTAGTTTGGTTAAATGTAGATGGAATGCAACTTTAAAAATTGACAATTGTATCCAAAGTATAATAAACAAACTATCGTTCAATTTTTGCATTCATGAGCTCATTGCTCATGAACTAACAATTCCTTTAAATAAGGTATTAAAATATTTTTCTTTCTTAAAAAACCCTGTCAACGCACTCTTAAAAAAGGAGAACTATTAACTACTTGTTAATGATACGTAAAATCCAAAAGAAAGAATTATTTAAAACTCCCCATGCAAAATAATTCACAAGTTCTTATAAATATTATTTTACTATTATTTGTTTTTTGGACAGATATTTTTTGAAGAGATAAAGAAATACATATTATAAATCTAACTTTATTTAAAAATTGAGACATAATTTATAACAAAATCTAAAATGTAATTAGTACAACAAACTGGAGAAGCTATAGTATTTTGAAATCTGTTGCTTTGAAGATGTCTTTTTTAGCAAGAACTCATACAAAAATGTCTACTTGTATGAAAGAATTACAATTGCTTGGTTTTAATTTCTTTAGGATATTTATTATACAAAATAGAATTTGAACTTAGCAGACAAAAATACTTTGACCATTTATTCTATACATGCTCATATATTCTCTTCAATTGCCTCACAGAACAAGCAGCAATGTACACATCAGTCAACCACAAGTATGAAATCTAGATCTTAGAATTATCATAATATAAAAAGAAAATATATTGCAAATGTATAACCCATTCCAAGTATTGTATGTAGACAAACAGAAATCATGATCAAAATTTTAACGGTCAGGTAAGTGCAATTATTGTAAAAATAGCTTCATTTCTAAGAATTTCTAAGAATTCGGGTGAACTGAATAGTGTTATAGATCAATTAGTTAATTGCATACTGCAAGGAACTGTACAAGAAATGAACTACAGCAATTTAGTATTTAGTATTTATTTGATTTGTCAATCGCTTACAAGGTACAGGTATAAGAATAAATATAGTTTTGAATACATGAGATAGATACTTATAAGAAAAATAAAAAAACAATAAGACAGGGATGGTAGTAAGACCATATGAGCTCCATTGAACTGAAATAAATCTGAATAGCAAGTGCTTGTGTGTTTATTCATACAGCTGAAAGAAACAGCTACAGCAAGTGTCTTTGTACACACCTGCTTAATTCCAAACAATTTAATGGATTCAGGTTTTTTATAATGCCTGTAGTTGCGCTGCTCCACTCACTCACATACGTAACTGTAGTTTAGTGAGTTTCTTCATAATCTCCAGCAATTCACCAAAACTCAGAACTGGCCCAATTAAGTCCAGCCCTGAGCAGCCAAAATTACGCTTCAGAGCAATGCCTAATAGTCCACCAAGCAATTGAAAGTTGCTCAAACACAATAACTCCACCAGAACAATTTAAATCCACCAGATTTAAACTTAAATCTACACATAAGACAGCTCACATGGCAAGAAAAGTTCAGAGCCTCCAAGGCACAATTCTAAACATGGTGTCAATCCAGAGTGAAGTAGGAATCATGATGGTCAAACAAACAGCTAGAAAACCAACACATTCTCAGCAATGCCTCCATATATCTGATGTGTTAAATAGTCAGCTTTCCAGTACAACCAATCAAGATGGGCGGGGCCTTCTCCTCTCAAGTGGTCTGACTGACCTCTGCTGCTGCTGCCTTTTCTCTGCCCTATGTGCTCTTGGATCTGGTGCAGAAGGCCGTTCTCCTCCTCTTCGCTGGCCATCTGACACTGCAAACTTTCCCCAGCTGAAGCCTCCTCCACATCTCTTTCCAATGGCTGTTCAGAACCATCAATTTACTTAATTAAGGAGTTCCTGGCTCCTCAATTAAGTTCCTGACATGCCACGAATGGGCTCAACCTCCCCTGAGCTGGCATCTGAGGAAGAATCTGAGGAGTCACCCAAGGGGGACATCACAGTAGTCATAAATCTGTAAGCATCCATATAAGTGCACTTACTAATTATTTGAGCATATATATATATATATTGCTAAGTAACAATTGAGTTTTTTCTTGGTTCACTATCAATCCTGTTTATAATAAAAGGTGAACTTTTGTTGAAGAAAATAAACATTATTCAAGTTTTCTATAATTATCAAGATGTATTAAATATTTAAATGCCAATATATCCTTTTCCAACAGCATTATAAATAGATGCTCAGTTAATACTTTCAATACTTTCAAAACACTCACAATCAGATTGAATCCAGGAAAAGTAACACTGACTGAATTCCTAATAAATGATAAGTGAGTTTTGCCACATTTTATGACCTTTCTTGCCACAGTTATTAATTGAATCATCACAGTTGTTAAGTGGATGTGGCTTCCCATTGACTTTGCTTGTCAGAAGGTCACAAAAGGTGATCACATGACCAGGACACTGCAACTGTCATGTGTACATGCCAATTGCCAAGAGTCTGCATTTTGATAGTTTGAGCATGGGAAGGTTGCAATGGTCATAAGTGTGCAAAATGCTCATGAGTCACTTTTTCAGTACTGTTGTAACTTCAAAGGTCACTAAACAAATGATTATAAGTTGAAGACTACTTATAATGCATACATTGAATTTGTTGAATTATAGAATTAAATTTTATGTAATTTATAAAGAGTGGTTATCATTATCTTTATACAACAGCTTGGGAAAAATTTTGATATGCTGATAAAAATAGTTCTCTTACCTAATTATCCCCAAATTGTATTACTCTTCCCCTTATAAATCAGATATACAAATATTTTTATGTCAAGAGCTATATTTATTTTTGAGTCAGATACCATGGAACAAAAAAGAAGTTCAGGCAAGAACAAATAATTAATTTTTGTGTATTTAATAATTTTCCTCCTCTGTCACCAAAGAACTAGAAATTGGCAGGCTCAGATTGTGATCTTTTCTCAAAATGTAATCGAAATTTTTGAGACGTTATGTATCTGAGTGTCCTTATAGACCATGACTTCAGTCAGATAGTATGTTTTTCTATCATCTATAAATGATCACACATTTAATACATGATGTACTTGGATTATTGATGAGAGGATTTGTCATATATTCTGAAAAATATTTTTTGTGACAATGCAGAGGAACACTATGTTGATAACAAGTATTGAGATCACCGTTTTCCAGCCATATTCACCCCATCTCCTGTTTTGATATTTTGCCATAAATATAGTCATGGGAGTGAAAGGTCTGTTCTTCTATCGAGAGCATGGGTGTCAAACTTGCCCTGTTATCGTGACATTTTTTTCCCTTCATGGAACTAGGATGGGCATGGCTTGCACATGATGCATCCAGCCCATGGCTGCCAATTTGACACCCCTGGTCTAGAGTATTGAAATTGTTAAGTTCTGCGCATGGGCACAAGGAACGGAGACAAGACGGTGAACAGTGAACTTCAACTCTTTATTAATCATTCTGAACAGAGCAAAAACCTAGGGCAGCAGCAGCCCTTTTATAGGCAAGCTGCTGATCTAGTAACCAATAAGAAACGTGGAGTGTTAACCCTCTTAACCAACGAGACTGGCTCGTTAACAGCCAATCAGATTCTCCTGAATGGACCATTCCGATATCGCTATTATCAGCCAATCAGAAGTGCAGGACTAGAACCCTGCTATTTTCTAAAGGTTTTGATAAACTTTATTTAAGCGTTTTATTACTTCATAACAGAAATGATCCCTGGCTCTTATAAAAAAACTGTGCTTTTTTGTATGACTTCTGCAAGTACAGAGTGCCTGATTAAGGATCATATAAGTTTGGCAAGCTGGTCTAGAGGATCCCAGATTGAGAAAGGAAGTCGGTGACAGAATAATGTAACTAAGGCCATTTAATATATTTTTGTAATTTATCTGGAAGGAATTTGAAATTTTTTACTTCAAATGGATCATTCACCCAAAAAGTCAAGCAATAAACACCGAGGAGTGAACCTGCCTTAAAGAGTAAACAGCAACTGCATTAGTATTAAGGCCAATATTAAGCAATGATAGTGAGAGAGAATGAAGAAATGCTTGGGAGTCACTTTTACATTTAGGATATGGGTTTTCTGGAAATATGCCACAAAAAAAGATGTACGTATGTCTTAATGTCAAGCTGCCTAAATGGACAATGTAATCTTCAGACTGAACCGATGTAGTACAATGCGGTATCTGCCATCCCGCATCTGATGGGCGGCTCATGAAAGGAAGCGAAGGGAAGAGAAATGACAGGAAGCGAAGTTTCCTCTTGATGAGCACGCCCCGAATGTCTTGGCACACACTCTTTTATTGTGCTTTTTTACAAGAAAATGATTTAATCAAAAAGCTCAAGTCAAACATGGTAATCTCATCAGGATGTGCATGTTTACAAAGCTGCATACTGGACAGATTATTTACAATGTGGATAAGCTTATTAACAAACGTCTATCTCCTTGTCTCTTGTACGTGCCTTGCAAAGGTCACTGAAGAGACAGAAGTTAATGATTACACGTGAATGATACAATGTTGCAAACGCATGAATGATACATAGTTGCAATGATACATAGTTGCAAACACATGAATGATACATAGTTACAACATCTCCTCTGTTTTTATTATTTATGACGAGTCTTCTTCCTCGTCCGAGAAGACAGGAACCATTTTTCTGAAATATTCGCCGTCCCCGTCATCTGGGCAAGAGTGCGACCCGTCAGCGTCAGGGTTGTCCAAGGAGCGGTAACTCAGCAATGACATTTTTTCGTCCGGTGTTGAGGATATAACATGAGCTTGCAATAGCACATTAACATCAGCAGAGGATAATTGATTTTTTTTAAAAAATTGCAATATTCTATTAAAACAACAAGGTCCTATAATACATATCAATATAATGATTATTAATGATCCTGCCAATGCAGTTAAAAAGGTTGTAAACCATGGCGAAATAGAAAACAAGCCCCCCCCCCCGCTATCAGCATAAAGACAACATTCTTCTTTAAGCATAGCACACAATCCCCCTTGTTTAAAAAATAACGATCTAAATCTTTACGATTTTGCAAAAAAAAAGGGGGTATTCCATGGGTACCTGTAGGGATATAAAATCATCAGAGTTATACATACAAGCCATACTTGAATGCAAAATGATTTGGATTTAACAATTTCATCCCCATGGATACATGCCATGAAACCGGTGGAACAAGTCCAAACAAAATTATTGCCAGGGATAAAATACATTCCTTTCAGGCGTGATGTTAAAGTTCCTCCTGAAGTGGTGTAGATTGCAGGATATCCCCTGGTTGTGTGGGTGCATCTGCCAAATCGAATTGAAGTGGTGGGTAGAAGTCTTCTATGCGAGAAAAATTGGTTGTAGAACTTAAACGAACGCCTTGAAAGTCAGTTATAGTCCAAGCAATATTATCTCTTCTATGAGGCTTCTGCGGATCGTCATGGACAGTTCTTTTTTTTTTTTTTTTTTAAACAAATTTTATTAATTTTACAGAAAACACAATACACAAACATACAAAACACAAGACATAAACAAAACTAAAAGATCTTTTCTGAAGGTTGTCTGATCTCGGGTTAAAACTCTTCACACAGACACAAATTCAAACATCATATTCACTTTGTATATCCTTCCATATCTTATTATCATTTTCTTTTTATATATATATATATAAACCATTTTTATCAATTTTATAAAAACAATGCACAAAAAATCAAGGCATAACAGCTTATAAATTCTTTTCTAGGAAAAAATAATAATAAAAATCCAATAGAACATAACAATTCCAAATTATAGTATCAATACTTTATCTATTTAACTTCATACCTTATCCCTACTTCTCCTTTTCATCCAAATTATTTCTTGTTAATTAAAATTTTATTGCCTTTTATCAATATACAAAATCCAAAAAAAAAAAAAACCATAACAAAACCTTTATATATCCTTTCATATCTTATTACCATTTTCAATAACATTCTTTGTCTGTTCTATTTCCAACTATCCATTTATCTTTTTTCTTTTACTATACTTCTCCTATACACCAATTGGAGTAACGTCTATAACTCATTACCCTAACTTAAAAGTACTTCGTATAACAATTTTTCTTGGGATTCTGTTTAAAAGATTCTAAAATTACATAATAAATTTTATACTCTAAATACACATATAAAAACACAATCTTATGTACCCTCCAGAATCCCTCTTTTATCCTAAATTAAATTCACCCATTGTCTCTAAATAAACTTTTTTTCTTTAGATCTTGCTTCCCCCCATTGAGGCTTCTCCTCCCCCCCTTTCTCTCTTGCTTATTCTTCTCCTTGCCCTTTTTACCCCTTTGTTTTTCCTCCTCCCTTTTCTTACTCCTTTTCCTTTGCTTTCTAACCTTGCCTCCACCTTTTCGCTCATTTTTCTCTTCTTTGGTTGTTTTTATAATTCTTAAAATCCCCTTTTTCTTATCCTTTTTCTCCTCCTCTCCGGAAAGGACCCATTGTTCATCAAAGATGGCTTCTTCTTCCTCTTCTTCCTTGTCCCAGTCCTTCTGCTGCGTAATCAACTTTTCATAAGTACATAACGCCATTTCTAAAAATTGAAACAAAGCGCCCAAAGTATCTTCCTTTTTATATTTTTGATATTCAGTCTTTAGTTCATCCACAAGCGATGCCATTATGAAAAGAGAAACTTTTCCCAAAACAACCACAAGTATTTTTAATCAAAAACAATTCAAAAAAAAGTTCCAAAAGTTAATACTTTTCTTCCTTCTTCTCTTTCTCTTTCTGGGGTTAATGTTTAATCAAAGAGGTCCAATTACCATATATCTTTCTTTGGGATTCTAGGCAATCTCCTCCTTTTTCAGCTTCTGCTCCAATTTTTTCTCCTCTCCCTTCCCACTTGCAATATCAATTTTAAATAATCAGAAATCCATACCTCCAACAAGGGTTTTCCAATTTCTTAAATTTTTCAATGTCCAAAAATCCTTTTGTCCCTTAGCTTCAACTCTCAAAACAATTCACTTTCAATGTCCAATATATCCAAACATTTCTGCTGTTTCCATGGGGTGGGAGAGTGAAGAAAAAAAAAAAAAGTTCCCTTTAACAGCTTCTCCGCCGCTTTCGCTCTTCTTAGGGATACAATGTATCCTCCAGCAATTCAAACAGCTCAGTTCCAGGCAATTTAAAGGATGTTACTTGACCCGGCTCAGACATCACTTTCACTCTTCTCCTCCAGCGCAATCTTACCCGGTTGCTGGCTTCTTCGTGGCGGCCATTGCTGACCGCCGCTCCACCGCCTTGGGAAAAAGGGGTTTTTCCGGCGAAGGGGGGGGGTCTGTGACACCCCCACTCCCCTATCCGACTCCCCTCTCTCTTCAGCTGTCCCTACAGGGCAGCCATATCCCCCTGACCCATCTGGATCGGGGGTACCTCGACGGCTAGCACAGCAGGAATCGCGAGCTGTCGCGAATTCCTGCTGCCCCGAAGCCACGCGAAACCGGAAACCTCGTCATGGACAGTTCTTTTGAAGCGTCGTATGTTGACAGGATCAAAGTTCGGGTATATAAAAACATGACAAGTAGGAGAGAGGGCTATGGACAAGTTAGTTGTAGAACATTTGCGAAATGAGGAGGGAATGCAATTAGTAGAAAAAGGATAATAATTACAATAATGACAATAAAGATTAATTTGGTAATTCATCAAGGATGTTAGTTGGGGTGGGGAAACCCATAATACAATAGAAGGACATCTAGGTCCCCCTACATTTAGATTGAATAGAGGAAAAGATTTTAAGGTTCCTTTCCATAGGAAGAGTAAAGAAGGAACAAAAGAGCGAGTGGTAGAGTGTTCTGTAAGTAGGATACGAATAAGGTAGAAATTGCAAAGAGGATATAGGCAAGAATATCAGGAAGAGTTTAAGATGCAGATGTAGTGGAGGAATTCCAATGATAGGGTCTTACTGCCCGACCAGGGATCCAGCAAGTGGTTTTGTCTGGCAGTAAGATCGCAGCGTAGCCTCGTCCCCAAGTGAGAAGCTCAGCGGGACCCTGCCAGGCAGGATCTGGCAATCTGCGATAATATACCAGAGGTCTGTTAGGCGGGGGTGAGGGGGAGGAAAAATGACGCGAAGCAGCAGAAGTGGGAGGAATGCCAGTCAGATTGAGAAAGTTTAAAGTGTAAAGACAAATGTTAAGAGAATTTTGCAATGCTGGGAGGTTCGGGGGTTTTTCCCGCAACGAATATCGATCAAGAGCACGTTTCAGAGACAAGTTCGCTCATTCCACAATAGCCTGCCCCTGGCTGTTGTAGGGAATCCCAAACTTGTGGATAACATCCCATCTGTTACAGAAGTCCTGGAAAGCAGAACTTGTATAGGCAGGTCCATTGTCTGTTTTGATTTCTTTTGGACGTCCCAGCGAGGCAAAAGTACGAATTGAATGATTGATGACATGTTTTACAGTTTCTCCCCTTTGAGGGGTGGCCAGAATAAACCCTGAATATGTATCTATGGAAACGTGCAAATATTTCCAAGGGGCAAAAGGTGGATACTGAGTTACATCCATTTGCCAAATTTCACAAGCTTTTAATCCTCTAGGATTTACTCCTATGGGAATGGAATGTCCTTGCTTACTACATGTGGGGCATTGTTGAATAATGGCAGCAGCTTCTGCCTGAGTTAGGGAAAATTGAAAAGTTATCATAGCTTGGCGGGGGAGATTCAAACACACTCCCTGCTTCTATTTTATAATGGACTTTTAAAGCCTCCATAATTTTCCTCCAAGTGACCAAAATGCCAATAGGTGCACGAGGAGGACTATGGAGATGTTCACCAATTTTTTGCCAAGTGGAAATTTTTAAGGACCCTTCCTCTGAATAATTAGGACAATGTTGCCAGACATAAGCCAATAATGTAGCAATAGGTTTCTTTTTTACAGGAGAGCCCTTTAAATTAGCAGAATATTTAGAAGAAGCGACTAACTCCCTCAATTCCTTCAGATGCTGCGTCTGTTGTTGAGAAAAGTTTCCACCCATACTTACAAAAGTCGAGACCGTGTTTCAGATCCGATGACGTGCAATTCGCTTCAGGCCTGGCGATGCACAGCTCCCATCGAGCTGATAAGATATGGGCGCATCGCTGCATATCCCCCTTAGGGAATCACGTTGGGGTCATCAGAATGCGGTATCTGCCATCCCGCATCTGATGGGCGGCTCATGAAAGGGAGCAAAGGGAAGAGAAACGACAGGAAGCGAAGTTTCCTCTTGATGAGCGCGCCCCGAATGTCTTGGCACACGCTCTTTTATTGTGCTTTTTTACAAGAAAATGATTTAATCAAAAAGCTCAAGTCAAACATGGTAATCTCATCAGGATGTGCATGTTTACAAAGCTGCATACTGGACAGATTATTTACAATGTGGATAAGCTTATTAACAAATGTCTATCTCCTTGTCTTTTGTACGTGCCTTGCAAAGGTCACTGAAGAGACAGAAGTTAATGATTACACGTGAACGATACAATGTTGCAAACGCATGAATGATACATAGTTGCAATGATACATAGTTGCAAACACATGAATGATACATAGTTACAACAGTACAAGATGCTATAAAACGTGATATTAAGGATGATCTGTTTATCTTCTATAATCCTTTCCATCTCTCTAATTCATAAAGCTTTGGCTGCTAAACCATGAAAAACCTTCATGTGAAACTATATTTTCCTGGTATGTTCCTGATGAAAATATTGAGCAATAACCAGTTTGCATAAAATCAATTGTCATTTCTCTTATCTCTTAAGATTGGTACTTGGAGATTAGCTAATGCAAATGAAATGTGTACTGCTTGGTCTTTATAATATTGTATAGGAATTATGGCCTGTAGCAATTATAACCTACAAAAGTATTCCAAATGAAGAAAAAAACCAGTATTGGGATTTTTAAACCTGATAATGCCTCTCATATTTTAGAAAGAAATGCCAATCATTCATAACAGCCTCAAACAAACACACAAATGGTGGTATAGAACAGTAGGGTCTTCTAATATCTATTAAGTAAAGGTGAAACAAATAAGTGATTTTTAATCTTTCTTTTCCAGAGTTTTGAAAAGTTATCCCAATGAAAACTGTGAATGTTAAGAAATTAATTACACCAAGTTAGTTTCCCATTATGATTATTGTTAAGTTCTGCGCATGGGTGCAAGGAATGGAGACGAGGCAGTGAACAGTGAACTTCAACTCTTTATTAATCATTCTGAACAGAGCAAAAACCCTAGGGCAGCAGCAGCCCTTTTATAGGGCAAGCTGCTGACCTATTAGCCAATGAGAACATGGAAGTGTTAAATCATTGAACCAATGAGAGTGGCTCATTAACAGCCAATCAGATTCTCCAGAATGGACCAATCCAATATCGCTATTATCAGCCAATCAGAAGTGCAGGATTAGAACCTTGCTTTTTCTTTAAGCTTTGTTAAAACTTTATTTAAGCGCTTTTATTAGTTCATAACAATGATCAAAATATATTTCTACAGAATTAAAATTATTTTTTTAAAAGAAGAAAAAGAAGTAAGCCTTGAGAGTCACCTTGGGTGAGATGGGCTGCATGCAAGTTTGATAAATGTACCATTTGATTATGGTATTGTTACGAACTAAGCAAACGCATTAGTTTAAAATCCTAATAGTTTTGCTTCCACAGCAGGCTTGTAATCCTGCACTTCTGATTGGCCCATGAACAGCGGATTGTGATTGGCCGTTTCTGGCTGATCTGATTGACTGACAGCAAGTCGCCGCTGATTGGACGCTACCAGCGCGGCAAACTCAAATCATTGGTTATTGTGACAGCAGCCAGCTCTATAAAAGGATATACTGCTGCCCCAGTATTTCTGCTCTGTTCTGAAGTCACTAATAAAGAGTTGGAGTCACTATTCGATGTGTCGTCTCCGTTCCTTGCGCCCACGCTCCAGATCTAACAGGTATATTTTCCATTCACAGTTGCCAACAGTTGCAGAGTGGATAAAAGAGCCATCATTGTTTCTGTTTGAGTATAAAAATACATGTTCCAGGTTTTTTTCTTCATCTAGTGGTGCAGGAACAATGAAAAATATATTTTAGAAAGAAAGGGAGCTCCTGGCACATGTCTTTCAATTTCCTATGAATACAAGAAAATACAGTATGTAGAATGTTACCTATCTGGTAGGAAAGTCTCTACGCACATGTGCACTCTATGCACCTTTCTTGTCATATGACCTCTGGGTTAAATTCCAAAAGGGAGAAGGGATTGGGCACAATTTGTAACAGATGTCCGAAGGTGTGGTAACAACTGGATCTGGAATGGTTCTTGAACAGAAAATTATTTGAGGTGGAAAATGCTGCTTGTTGTGTAAAACAATAGAACTGCTTACTTTTCACTCTTTTATTTTAAATATCTACTAACTGAAAAAAGAACCACAAAGTTCTTAGGAAGATTAGATAGACTTTTGGGACAGAAACAATGCAAGAAGAACACTTCAGCTAAATCACAATTTATTGTAGCTATTACTTTTAACTAAGTAATAATTTAGCTATGTAAACCTCATTTCTCTGGTCTTATTTTCCTCTGTCTTGATGGATAACTATTGTTGTTATACAGAAAAAAATCCTGCATTTTTCTTTACCATTTCTCACTTAATTTGATGAAGAAGACTGTACTTTTGAAATTTCTTCAAAGGAGAAGAAAATTTCATTAACATTCTCATAGGTGGAAGTCTGTGTTCTTGCAATTATTATTATGCCACAATTAAGGAGTGTATATATGTAAATCTCCTGTCTGCCAGAGTTCAGTTATTTCTCTGGTGGTCTGTAGTGTCTCTAACTTCACATTCTTCAGTTAAATCCCAAGAAAGGATACCATGACCAAACTTCTCCCATTGAGAAGATTTACATTGATGGAAACATACAGCAGCAAAGTATATTCTAAAACCACCTTTAATAGTAGAAATTCAAAAAATCCTACCAAGAAAATGTGAATGAAATTCTCAAGCAAAGTAGAAGCTTTTCTCTGAAGGAAACAAAAAACATTTGCAAGACATTTGGCACACAGTTAATTATTGCTGGTTGTTGATGTAAAATCATGAGGGAATCAAGCACATTTCTCAGAAAAGCTAATCAAGCTTCCTCACTTATCTCAAATACATAAGAAGCTATTTCACAAGAATTTGCACAAAGGGGAATAATTAAATTGCTTTTCCATTTAACGCAAAGCATCAACGTTCCCATGTATGTATTATTAAAGAACTAAAAAAATTCATTTGCTAAAGTAATTTAGAAATATTTTCAGTTGTCTTGGTCATATGCCAATAGATTACATCTGATGAAACATGAAATACATTTTCAGATTTTTCACCTGCTTCAAACTCTTCATTAATTAAATAAATATATAAAATGGCTGTGGGGAAAAATGAAAATAAGAATAGAATCAGAACATAGACAGAAAGATGACTTAAAACTGTCTATTGTCTATGTTGCGTTTAATCATATATAATTAACTGGTAGTTGTGGGATTACAAAGGCTACATGATTTGCTTATACAGGAATGCTTTGCCCAAGGACAGTTTTGCCTTGGCGGGGCAAGCAAAGACTTCTGGTGGCAAGAAGTTATTACAGAATTTGGTTCTAACCAGTGCTAATCTTTTCAAGACTTACTATGATGTAGTATACAATCAATACTGAAACCTTCTAGGACTAGATGAACCTCAGAAACTACATTACTTAAAACCAGGCTTTCAAAAGTTCTTTATCTTTCTAGTCAAAGAACTGTTTACTAGAAAAAAAAATTGGCAGATCGGACCTACAATATCAAAAATGTTCATTATTTATCTTTGGCATCTTATTGACATGTTTTGTGACTATTGTAGATTAAGCAAAATATTTAAATGATTTAGAATCATTCATGTTGTCAGCAGCCCTAACACCTCAAAACTAATTTAGTTTAGGTCTACAATGAATATTGAAAATGATTCTAAAAGCGGATCACCTTTTCTTCGCTGAGAGGATCAGAGGACTCTGACAGGCTCAAAGGAAGCAAAAGATTGAGTAAAATATTTTTGCACCAAGTAATTGTTGTTTCAGTTTTATACAACTGTGGGAGGGAACAGAACAAATGATGTAGTGTATTCAAGTACAATTTTCAAAATTTTCCTAGTAAGTTACTTGTTTTAATTTGTCATTAAAAGATACTTTCAGGATGAAAAAATAGCTTGTGCATTCAAACAGAGTTATGCTTTTTATTGTAACCCAAGGTTTTATGAAAAAAAATCCTTATATAAAAAAACAGACTTAGGATGTCTTGTTTAACATAATAGGATTAACACTACATGGAAGATTATCTTGTTTTATCACTGTTTTGTGTCAGTTTGCTTCCTAAAATCTAAGATTTTAAGCCATGTGGATATCTGTGCAGGAGAAATCACACAAGGCATGTTAAACAGATTCAACACAGCAATGAAAAAAATCAGCAATCTCAATTTCACTAATATTTCATGTTTAAGATTGTTTTGCAACCTTTTGACAAGCAAAATCAAAGGGTAAGCCAGATTCACTTAACAACCATGTTACTAACTTATCAACAGTGGTGATAAGTTAACAACTGTGGCAACAAAGTTCATAAAAGGGAATGTTGGAAGTTAAAACCCAGCCCTCTCCTAGGAAAATGAAATATTTTGGGATATACTGAAAAGGCAGAATATTTACCCTAAAAAGAGTAGAAATTCAAAAGCAGTAACTCACCTCAGAAGCAGAAACTTAGCCCACTCCTGATATAGTTTCAGGCATGGGTGAAATGACTGGAGACAATCTTAGTTGGTGAACTTTCAGCTCTTTATTACATAGTGACTTAAGAGGGTGAACAACAACAACTCTGCCTTATATAGGTGACCTTAATGTGAAATAGCCAATTGGGAGTTGTAAGACGCTAGCTCCAGAACCAATAAGAGTCCTTTGTTAAAGGCCAATCGGATTCTCTGAACCCAACCAATCCGATCGAGCCGCTTAACACCCAATCAGAAGTGCAGGGCCAGAACCCTGCACTTTACCCCAAGCTTGCTTTTATTTAAACTATTTACATACATAACACCCCTTCCCCCTGGCTCCTCAATTATGGTGTGGTTATATAGTCCTTCAAATAGGACGGTTGTTTTTTGGGTCTATTAGATTTTCTTTGGACTGGCTGTGTGCAGTCCTGTTGACAAAATGTTGTTTGGTAGTGGCTCAGCTTCTCGTTCTGGTGTGATTTCCCTTGGAGTGTACGATTCTTCCTCCTGCTCCATTTCCTGAGTTTCACTAGATTCATCGCTCTCTTGGAACAGGTTCCCTGGAATGTCGTCTTCTTCCATTCCTTCCCCCCCCTCAGTTTGGTCGTAGGGGAGTTGCTGGCTGGTCAAAAGGAGTCATGACCGTAATTGGTCAATATGTCGTTTCCACAGTCTTTCATCAACACATTTTACAATATAGGATTTGGGCCCAGTCTCGCGTATTATCGTTGCTTCAATCCAAACCGGGTCGCCCGATAAATTTCTTGCATAAACGGGGTCGCCTACCTTGAAGGTACGGAAGTGTCTGCTGGATCCTGCAGGCTTTTCTGGCTTGTAAGCAGGGTGCAATCGGTCGAGGCGGGAATGGAGTTTTCGCCCCATGAGAAGTTCTGCGGGAGTTCTGCCGGTTACGCTGTGCGGAGTGATGTGTTGTAGAAGTAGAATGCGGTTTATTTTTTCGTCAATATTATCATAGTCCACTTTTTGCAAAGTCTTTTTTACAAATTGGACCATGCGTTCCGCTCGGCCGTTGGTAGCAGGATGCGCCGGCGAGGTGAGCGCATGGCGGATGCCATTATCAGCAAGGTACTGTTCAAACATTAGCAATGTAAACTGTGGTCCGTTATCGGACACCAGGACGTCCGGCAATCCATGAGTTGCAAAGAGTCTATTGAGGACTTTAATGACAGCTTCGGAGGTTGTATGGGTCATTCGATGAATTTCCAACCAATTAGAGTATGCATCGACAGTCAATAGTAATGTATGTCCTTTAATTGGCCCTGCGAAATCCAGGTGGATTCTGGACCAGGGCCCGCGTGGCGTCTCCCATTCAGTCGGTGCAGCTTTTGGCGGTGCGTTGCTGTTTTGTTGGCACTTGGTGCAGGCCTTGACCCATTGCTCGATGTGTCAGTCCATGCCTGGCCACCAAGCGTAGCTCCGTGCGAGTGCTTTCATCCGCACGATCCCGGGATGTCCTTCGTGCAAAATTTGTAACAGCAAGTTTTGGAGTCATTCTGGAACGACAACTCTATCAACCCAGATGACACAGCCTTTTTGCGAAAAAAGTTCACTCTGTCTTGTTTTAAATGGCGCAAAGTCATCTGGGACCTGGTCCAATGGCCATCCACGTTCTACCCAGCCTAGGACTCAAGCTAGGGTGTGATCTCGTCTGGTCTCTCTCGCGATATCTCGAGCGGTCATAGGAGGCGAGTTGAGCGTTTCGATTTGTAACGCCGATACTGTTGGTGCCGGATCGTCGAGAGTTTCTGGTAGCGGTGCTCTGCTGAGTGCGTCGGCGTGGGGAATGGTTTTCCCCAGGCGATGTAACAATCGATAATTATAAGCAGCTAGGAACTCTGACCATCGAGTCATTCTTGGGGACAATATATAGGGGGTTGGTTTGTCCCCAGCGATTATCCCCAGTAAAGGTTTGTGGTCAGTTACAATGGTAAATGTCCTTCCATATACATACTCATGGAATTTTTTTACGGCTGCCACAATTGCAAGAGCTTCCTTATCCATTTGTCCATAGTTACGTTCTGCCTGAGAAAGAGTCTTCGAAAAGTATGCAACAGGGGCCTCGTTTCCATTAGGCAGCACATGGCTCAAAATAGCGCCCACCCCAAACGGTGAGGCATCACAAGTTATAACCAAGGGTAATGTTTCATTATATTGCATAAGTACAGAATCAGATGTAAGTAAATCTTTACATTTCGAAACGCTTTTTCCTCCCGGTAACCCCAAACCCACAATGCTTTCTTATCTAATAACCGGTGTAACGGTTCAGCCACAGTCGCCTTATGCGGTAAAAACACATTATAGAAATTAATAAGGCCTAAAAATGCCTGGAGATCTGTTTTGTTATGGGGTCTGGGAGCATTTTTTATCGCCCTTAATTTACTCTCAGTAGGGTGGATACCCTGACTATCAATGCGATAACCTAGAAATTCAACACTGTCTGTATACAGATGACATTTATCCTTTTTTACTTTCAATCCCGCTTCTTGGAATTTCTTAAGAACACATTTTAAACGATTCTGTAGAATTTTTTTACTAGGAGCTGCAATTAACACGTCATCAAAATACGGAACCACGCCCTTGATTCCCTGCAATAATCGTTCCATTAAACTTTGGAATATTCCTGGGGCTACACTTATCCCGAATTGCAATCGGGTACATTTAAAAGCACCTCTGTGCGTTACTATCGTTTGAGCTTGGGCTGTTTTATCGTCCACTGGCAATTGTTGATAGGCTTGAGCTAAATCTAACTTAGCAAAAACCTTTCTGCCTCCCAGGGAATGAAGGAGGTGCTATACCACCGGCACTGGATATGCGTTCTGCTGGAGGGCGTGGTTTAGAGTGGCCCGGTAGTCCCCACAGATTTGGATTGACCCATCTGGTTTAATGGGGGTTACAATAGGAGTTTCCCATGGAGAATGATCAATGGGTTGCAGTACCCCTTGTTTAATTAGTTAGTCAAGTTGTTCATCTATCTTGGCCTTAAGGGCGAATGGAACTTGACAGGGCTTTAAACGGATCGGGGCGACCTTAGGGTCGAGGCTAAATGAAATTGGGGTCCCCTTATACTCGCCCAGATGATCTGCGAAGACATCGCTGAATTCAGTAATAAGGTCCTCCTCCCACTCGCAATCACCAACTCAGTTCACGCCGGCTACTTCGATGCCGAGTGGCGCGAACCATTGGAGGCCCAACAAACTAGGCCTATCCCTATCGATGATCGTTAGAGGTAAGTATGCCGTATGCTTTTTAAACGAGACGCGGACTCGACAAGACCCAATCACAGGGATCCGATTCCCTTGGTAGTCTTTAAGGATGAGACGTTGCATTCGAAGGTCTTGGCGTTGGATGGAAGGAATGAGTTGCTTTAATGTCTTCCATGACATCATCGAGAGGGACGATCCAGAATCGACCTCCATGTGGCAAGGTTGGTTCTCTATGGCTACTGTAACTCGAATCTTCTTAGAGTCCATGGCTGAGGCATGACCTATAGTGATAGTATGGTGGGCCTCTTCTTTCTGCAACGCTCGATATCTGTAGGAGTGGTTTGCTGGATCTCGCCTTACAGGACGGTTTCCTGCCGATTGGCGAAAGCTGGTTCCCCTTGAGGCCTGACTTGGTCCCGGTAAACTGTGACAGACTCGATTGACGTGGCCTCGTTTTCCGCACTCATGACAGATCGCATCACGGAATTTGCAGTCTGCCCTGGGGTGGTTTGCCCCGCAACCAGTGCAAGGGCGTGAGGGTTTAGAGCGAGGGTCCCAGTCGGACTGCAGTCAATGGACCCCTTCTTTGTCGCTGTCTGACGACGAAGAGAGGTCGTCGTAGTGCGTTGTCGCTAGCTGCCCTTCTGAGCTGGGTAAGATGTCGCCTGTCGGTGGGGTCGTTGGGTTTCGGCTTCGCCGTAGTTGCGCCACAGACTTTTTGGTTGCCTCAGCAGCAGTGGCTTCAGTGATGGCGTCAGCAAGGTCGATGTCGCCTTTCGCCATCAGCTTGCTTTGCACGCCTAGCGCATCTAATCCCAGCATTAAGCGGTCTCTCAGTGCTTCATCTAAGTTTGCGAACCCGCAAAGGCCTCCCAAGTGTCGGAGGTCTGCCACGAAGTCAGCCACACTCTCTCCTTTTCGCTGGCTTCTTTGATAGAATTCGTGGCGTCTCACGAGTGTAGGTACGGTTGGCGCGTAATGGTCTCTCAGGAGAGGTTCGAGGTCGTCCCAGCTCATTGCTTTAACTTCTCGAGGTTTCGTGAGTGCCTTTGCCATTTTAAAGACAGCCGGGCCGCAGTACATCAGGAACAGCACCCGCTTCTTGGCTGGTGTGGCGTCCTTCAGGTTGTTTGTTTCAAGGAACATTTGGAAGCGATCCATGTAGGATTCCCAATCCTCTTGGTTCGGATCGAACGGAGTGGGTGGTACGATGCCGCTGGACATGGTTTCCGTTGTTCCATAGTTTCAGGCATGGGTGAAATGACTGGAGACAATCTTAGTTGGTGAACTTTCAGCTCTTTATTACATAGTGACTTAAGAGGGTGAACAACAACAACTCTGCCTTATATAGGTGACCTTAATGTGAAATAACCAATAGGGAGCTGTAAGACGCTAGCTCCAGAACCAATAAGAGTCCTTCGTTAAGGGCCAATCGGATTCTCTGAACCCAACCAATCCAATCGAGCCGCTTAACACCCAATCAGAAGTGCAGGGCCAGAACCCTGCACTTTACCCCAAGCTTGCTTTTGTTTAAACTATTTACATACATAACAACTCCCACCTTTGCTAATGGGCCGTTACTCTGGCCTAGGCCAGTTTATTTTACATAACAAAGATCTCCAGGTAGAGCTATAGGAATGGCCCAAAGCCCTTTCATTACATCATCATCCAGCAAACTCAACCATGTCTGGGACTCAGAACAGCCTACAGAGTTGCCCTGCATGGCCCCATGGGACTCTGACAACCAATCAGAATATAAGCTCAAATTCAAATCCCAATAGAGGGTATAAAACCCAGGCACTTTCAGCATCTCAGCCCTTCCTTCTATTTTCACCCAAGGCATGTGATCCTGTCCATCATTAAACCATTGTTCGGAGCAGTCACCATGTTTCCAGTGTCTTTTTTCCCCACTTGGAACTGAACTCAGAAGGATAATTCTTTTAAAAATTAGCACCCAAACAGATGGGACTCCAAACTAACCTAACCAGTGGACCAGGCCCAGGTAAGATTCCCTTGCTGGCAAGCAGACCCATTGAGTCTGTGGTGAGTTTTCCTGGACCTTAGCCATTTGGAAAAAAGGTTTTAAAGGGGTTTTGAGCATTGAGAACTTATTCAGGAGAAACTTTGCTCTGAACCCTGCACTGCTTTGGCAATGGCTACATTGCCCTGGCAGACCGAGTTGGGGTAAATGTATGTGGGGTATCCACTGAATCTCAGAGAGGTATGTTTAACTGGAGGTGGCTCCAGCTCATTGAGAATGACCCCTTTGCTTATGAAGCCTCTGCCTGTTTCCCCGTCCCATCTCTGTTCCTTTTCAGCCTTGTCAAGAGAAGGGGGTTAGCATTAGCCCCCACCCCTCCATCACCAGCTAACCAGCTTCAAGGCTGGAAATCCTTTGCTTTTGCCTTCTGTCTTCCCTGGGGAAGGGGGAGGAGGAGGAAAGGCTGAAGAGAACAGCAGTGGTAGGCCGTTCGGGGAGGCAATATGAGGCCTTTCGGGGAGGCAATATGAGGGTGTTCTAGGAGGCAATTACAGTGGCAGCAGTAGGCCATTGGGGGAGGCAATGTGGTGGCATTAAGCCTCGCTGTGTCCCCCCACACTCCCTTTGGCCAAGTGAGGCACCCCCTCCACCATCAGCTTACCTTCTCAGGCCTCATGGGAGGCAGCTGGGCAAGTGAGAAAAGAAAGGCTCACCAAGCAGTGTGAAAAGGAGTGAATGGGAGGGAAGGGGCCAGTCAACAACTGGTTCTACCGAATTGGTCCGAACTGATAGACTTCCACCCAGTTCTTATTTAAGCAATACAACTTGATTGAGTGTAACTTTGTTTATCAATTTGTCAAAATTTCCTTCATTACAGCCATTTTCTTTCTGTCTACAGATGAGTGAATTTTCTATGAAATTAGATGAAAATATATTTCTGCATATCTCCATGATAAATTTGCAATAGCAACTCACAGTAATGAGAAATTGTTTAATTCCCAGGTATTTACTGTTGTTGCTATTTGTGTTCTTGGTAATTAATATGCATGAGCTCTGTAAGCTAGTTGCTTTAAATTCTATGTAGAGTTCTAAGATGTGTATAACAAAACACAAACAGAAGGAGACATCTTGTGGAAGTTATTAAAATGCAAAGTAGTCTTTTAAAACTATTTTAGGATAGACTCTTTTATTGAAAACTGAACAAACACAAAGTTGTATGCTAGGAATAGCAGAGGAGGACGTGGTTGGATGAAAGAGAAAATTTAGCTTTCCATTGACCCACTACAGGACTATTGATCTTCTATAAGGCTCCTCTTTGTCTGAATAATCTTGGTTAGGATCTTATGAAAAACAAAAAATGGATAATCCTCTTAAATATGATGGATGAAATGTAATGGATGAAGGAAAGACAATCTGATCAGAGACAGATTTTTTTTTTAATACAATTCTTGGTTGCACATTTAATCAGCTTTGCCAAGTTTCAAAAGGAAAACAATGTTTTCCTTCAAATGTTTAATGGCTTAACTGTGTCTAGAGATGGAAAATATTACATATTGAAATGAATTTCAGAATATGCTTAATATAGAAAAGACAATTCAGAAGCTAAATTTGAATATAAATCATCTTGCCACATTTTACTTACACTTTTCACGTAGATATCTGAATGGTGAAAGAAAGCATCTGCCGATGTTGAATTGTAATGCTTCATAGATTTGTTTTAATGTTTTCATGCTGTACTAGGCAGTTCTAGGGAAAAAGTATCAATATTTAAAACAACATTACTATGAGATCATAAATTGGCATTTTAAATACAAAAAAGATCAAGTGATTAATTAGCAAAACTATTGAATGGAGTTTTAATGCAACCCACCTATCATTTGAAATGCTTTATTTAACAGCCAACTGCGTAACGTTTTCTGAATTGTGTCATTTATGCTACACACAGATGACATCATAAAGTCTGCAACAAATCTCTGGTTTATAAATACGTGCCCTCAAAATTGTGTGATCTAAAATGCATAAAATCAATATAATTCATGACAGACAAGACAATAAAATAGAATTACAATTTAAGAGAAAACATGCTAGTGGTTAGAATAACAGTAAAGCAGAGTTTATGCCTTAGAATTATTTATGACTTACTTTAAAATTACAGTTTATTTTTATTATTAACTGAATTTGAGGAATTTATTTATTTAAATAATAATTTATTAATAGTTTAACAATAATAAAAGATAAAACAAATTAAATTGAAAAAGACACAAAAATAAAAAGGGCTAAAAGAAAAAAGAAAGAAAAAATAGTGAAAAGAAAAAGATTATGATGAAAGGACTCCATTATATCTTCATTTCTTCTTAAATAACAGATACAAATCAGAGATGGTATTCAGCAGGTTCTGACCAGTTCTGGAGAACCGGCAGCAGAAATTTTCAGTAATTCAGAAAATCAGCAGTATCCTTCCCCCAGGAATGGGGAGGAAATGGAGATTTTACAGTATCCTTCCCCTGCCATGCCCACCAAGCCACATCCACAGAAACAGTAGTAAAAATTTTTGAATCCCATCACTGATACAAATGTCTCAATTCTCATAATTCAACTCTTATAGTCAATTATACACAAATCCAATAAGCAGAGTAACAGAATATTCTGTTGGAATAGAGTTGGAAGAAACTTTGAGGGTCTTATAATCCATCTGCTGCTCAAGCAGGAAACTTTATAACATTTCAGACAAAGATTGATTGTCTTTTCTTTAAAACCTTCTGGAGGCAAGTTGTTCCACTGATTAATTGTTCCAACTATCAGGAATTTTTTCTTTAGTTCTAGGTTGTCTCAAAAGAGGCAACTGGAACTTCTTGCTTTTCTTTGAAAATATTTTGTTACTCACCATGAAGTTTCTTCAGTTCTGATTGGATAGTGGGGAATAGGGTCCACAGTGACGCACATGGTAAGATGGTGGGCCTGCATACCACTGAGGTCAGCAGCTTGGCAGCTCGATTCCCATGAGTGAATAAACTGTGGAGGGACAAGACAGGAGCCTCCCCCTGCGGCTTTGCTCCGCATTTGGAAGGCTTCTCACTGGGTGGTCGAATGCATCAAGAAAGACACCAGTCTGGTTCTATCTTGGGTGAGCTGCTCTGATTACGAGCTCGGGAAGCTCTTTTATTAAAAACACAAAGTAATACGTCACAAGTGGTGAACTCTATCCAATCATTATGTTACATGAGCAGAAATATTAGTGGACACATAGTAGCATCAAATCACAGTACTATATGGTCAGTTTTAGTAGGTACAAAGTAGCCAATCAACGCTTGCAGTCCAGTTAGTAGCCCATGATGACGTGTTGCTGATTGATGTTCTTTGTTCCTAGTACACGCTTCCAGCCTACATGAGGCCTTGAAGCTTTGGGGCCTGGCATGTACCGAAACTTGTTGATTCATTACTGCATCTCCTCTATTTTAGTTTTATATGGAGGAAATTCTTCTGGATCTTCGTCACTGCCCATGCAAAACTTGTGTGAACGTACGCATCAGGGTCTTCTGAGGGTATGACTTTGTACAGAGGTTCTTTTTCCCAGAGGGCATTAACCTGTGCAATGGCGCGCTTTTCAGCTAATAAGGACAGACTATTGGAGATAGTACAAATAAAAATTGGTAACACATATGGAAGAATAATGCATCCTGCAGCAATCATACCTATGAGAGCTACTGTGGCTTGTAATCCTGGTAGTTTTGGGAACCAGGAACTAAAAATATTTTTAAAATCAATAACTTACCATACTTGATTAGGATTATAGGTTAATTGTCGCATCTCAGTTGTTAATTGTGCTACTACTTTGCCAACCTTATCAATTTGAAGACAACAATTTGTGAGATTGAACCTAACATATACCCCTCCTTCTTTGGCTAGTATGTAATCTAAAGCTAAGCATTTTGGTAGACAGCGGTGCATAATTTGTCTGTAGCAGTTGCTAGAGTGTTTACAGCTTTGTCTATTCGTTGGCCTGCTAAATCTAAAACAGCTTGTAAACGAATAATTCTATTAATCATATATATGGGGGTTCTGTACCCCCAGGACCCATCCTGGGCCCAAGTAGCAACGCTGTAAGTGCAGACAATTCGTTCTGAGGTCCAGGTATCCCCTGTGTATTCTGATTGACAGGGGAAACCTGCAAAGGCATTGTCGGTGTCTCTTTTCTTGCGGGATAATGTATCATGCACAGGGATGCCTAGTTCTTGCTTAATGGAGATTGGTAGGAGGAAAAAAGAAGGTCTTATCCACCCCAATACACATGATCCTTGCCAATCTGCTGGAAGGGATGGATAGGCTAGGTTGCCACAAATCCAATACATGTTATTTGGGGCTATCCATTCTTGGGAAGATGTTGTGTCATTGAGATAAGGAAGGAGGGAGGTGTTGAATTTGGCAGGTGTGGTGGTAGCATTGTCAGGTGCTGTCCAAGTCTGGTAGGAGTTATCCCATGTACCTAAGCAAAGGAAGTGTCCTACTGGAGGGACCCATTTCGGGAAAAGCAGTTTCTATCAATTAAGTTGGTGGTAATTGTCCAGATAAGTGGATCGGAAGCTGTTCTAGCTGTTATGTTTCCTACAGAAGACATGTTATTGAACAGTGATGGTGAGGCTTCTAAGGCTTGCCCCAGCCATTGTTCCCCTGTGGTGGTTCCCCCACAGACAAAACAATTGGTTATTGCAAGTTGTTTTGCAATTTTTTCTGCCATATCCATGAACAAGTTTTTTGCAATAATACTGGTATCAGGGGCTTTTTCTAATTTCCTTAAATTGTTATATACCAACCATCCCAACAATGTTTCCTTACCTTCATATATTACTTCAGTTTTTATGGTAATGTAAGTGTTTGGATCTGATCCTGTGCCATCAATCCCTATGCCATAAGTATTCAAGGTAGGGTGTTGTCTGGAGATGGTGATTTCTACCTTATTGTCTGTGGTAGACCCTGATATTCATTTGAAATGTGACAGATGTTTGCAGCCTGAGTACCCTCCCCTGGTATAATCACAGACACAAGACCAACCTGAACACTCGATGGAACCTCCACAAGGGATCCATTGATTGGGGTTCCCTGTGGCCGAGTTAATGGGTGTAGGACACAAATATTTATGATTGTGGGCGTACGTTGTTTTCCAGTCAGCCGACCCGCATGAATGTCCCCCTGGTTTAGAACACGCAACACAAACATCAAAGATTAAAACAATTGGGTTAGTACCATCCTTGAGCACGGTGGTGTGGTTTAGGTAGTAAAGTTTCCCTCCCCCTCAGGATCAGATCTGCCAGAGGTTGATTGAGGCCTTGAAGCCTTGGGGCCTGGCATGTACCGAAACTTGTTGATTCATTACTGCATCCCCCGATTGCCTACCAGCATTCATGTGTCCAGCAGATAAAGATAACACTGCCTGAAAAAATTCCTTTCACAGAGGCAGCCAGCCACTTTGCTGATCCCTGGCTAACATGTGCCATATGCTAAATAAATAAATAAATAAGTGGGGAAATGGAAGGATTTATATTCCTTGCAGACAGCTGGTCATTTCCATTATTTTAGAGAGTCATTGAGGTCACTTGGGGATTTGTCTGGGTATGGAGCTTTCTTGGAACTGTGGAGTTGTGTTGTCTGCATGATGTTTTATGCCCTGTGTCCCTTCATTGTGAGGGCACAGGCTGTTGGGGATGAGTCAATGAGATCTATGTGCTCCATCTATGAGCTTGTGTTCAACAGTTCAACAGTGAAGGGACACTGGGAAGAAAATATCATTTTATTATGTAAGTATATACTTACATAATAAAATCATGTAAGTATATGCTTGTATGTTTGGGTCACTTAACCAAGCAATACAAGAGCTTCTGAAAGAAAATTGATCCAATATTAGAAAGATGCTTTAGCTTCCATTCTACTTTAGAAATGGTATGAAAGATAGAATGAATGTATGTCACATTCCTGTTAATTTTGCAAGCTTTAAATCTATAATAGTGCTTATATTGGTGAAACTTCAGCTCTAATCCAAAATTTGCTTCCATCTGGAAAACTCCTATCTGCCTCTAACATGCCATATACTATTGCAAAAATTGTGATTTACTAGTGTATTGTGAAAATTTTTAAACTACATGGTCATTGTGCATCTCAACTGGTTTTGTGTATCATACAAAATATGAAAGTCAATATTGGTAGAGGTATTGTAGAAAAATACTTGAAATTATACTTAGCAATGGTTATGGATGGGCAATTTTTTGAATTAGTATGTCAAAAAAGTAATAGAGACAAAGGGTAGCATTGATGTCAGATAGGTAATATATTATGAACATGACTGGAAAATTATTTTAAATTTTTATGGGATTCTTCCTTCAGGGGACTATTGACCCAACTCAAAATGTCAGAAGACCATGCTGTCAAAGTTTGGAATTTGAACCATCAAATGGACAATATGGTCAGATAATTCTCCAGTGATCATAGCATGTAAATATGAGCCTGTTGATACAAGTTGATACATTAAATTTGGGGGGGGGGAGCAGGTTAAGAAAGCAATAGGCAATGGTAGATTAATGTATAAACCAGTATTTCTCAACCTTAGCAACTTTAAGATATGTACACTTTAACTTCCAGAATTCTCCAGCCAGTTATATGGAATGGAAGATTCTCCATTTCTTAAACAAGGCAAACATGACATAGTCATAGCAGGTGGCAACTTGGTACTCTATAATCTGAGACAGTATAGTCCAGGTGTCTTCAAACTTGACAGTTTTAAGACTTGTGGACTTCAACTCCCAGAATTCCTCCTCCAGTCATGTTAGCTCAGGAATTCTGGAAATTGAAGTCTACAAGTCTTAAAGCTTGAAGACCCTTGGCATAGTCCATAAAATGTAGCCAACACAGGTAGCCAAAGTCTTAACCTTTCCAGTATTCATCCTAACATACTGACATGTTTATTTTTCTACTTCTTTAAAAGACATTTTTCTTTATCTCTTTTAATTATTTTTGTCTTCTGCAGTCACAACATAAGCCTAAGATTGAAAATCAGGCTTGTCAGATGTTACATCTTTTCTATCCTATTCTATGGAGTAGAGGTTTGGTCTCTGACAGAAAGTCACTTGAAGAGTTTAGAAGCATTTGAAATGTTGATTTATAGGTGGCTGTTTTGTAGAAATTGGGTTGACAACATCAGAAATGAGGAGATGATAAGCCACCTGGAAAAGCTAAGGGAAATAATCAAACCATAAAAAAAGCAAAAGTTAGAATATTTTGGACATGTGATGCGACACCAGTCCAAATATGGCATACTTCACTTAATCCTCCAAGGAAAGATGAAAGTAAATGAGGTCCAGGCAGAAGAAGAATGTCATGGCTTCAAAATATAAGGGACTGGTTTAGACAAAAATCAATAGCACTTTTTCATGCATCTGTTGATAAAAATAGGATTGCCAACATGATTGCCAAGTCTGATGAGGGCTATAGCACAAGAAGAAGAAGAATCATTTTCTGAGCTAACATATTCATTAGTACTATCAAATATAATGGCTTGTCTGAAAAAATAACTAAACAAAGATGCTGAATTTGTTTAAAAAAACGTAACAGGCCCTTTAAAGACAAAGCTCTACCATGTTTTGTCAATAGGTCATTGCAAAAAAGAAAGAAAGAAAGAAAGAAAGAAAGAAAGAAAGAAAGAAAGAAAGAAAGAAAGAAAGAAAGAAAGAAAGAAAGATCACGAACATGTCAAAAGTGGAACAAAACCAACACATTTCTAACTCCTATATTGGGTGCTAATGTATTAAAATATTTCCTTTACTATTATTATTTTCACTAGTTTTTTTTAAAGATTCTTGGCTGGATCCATATTCTCTTTCTTAAGTATTCACCTTATCAATCTAGCATCATGAAAAAAAATTAACATGTCAAAAAAACCCATTTGTTACAGCTCTTTATCTTATGATATTCAATTAAGCTTAGTTTAAAGGTTATACATTTTTATTTAGTATATGTAAAGTAACAAACCTTATCTACCCTCTACTTTGAATTTACATATATATTATATACAGTTGACAGTTATATATTTCCAGCCAGATTGATAATATTTATTACATTCATATATTTCAGTTCTGCTGTAAAACAGTATGAAATAAAGTTGGCAGGAAGCAGTGACTAGCATAAAAATAACTCATATTGTCATATGAGTGAATATTTCAGTGTAGATCTTCCCAATTAGATTTCAGTATTGTAACCAGATCTGAGACAAATAGGATCCGATATTTTTTCGAATAGAATCTGAAATCAATTAACCAGGACAAAAGACACTGACACAGAATGTTGAGTACCAGAGCTGTTTTTGCCAATTAGATCCCTTTCTACTTTCTGCTCACATTTTTAATTTTTTTTTGCCATCTATACATTGTATTCTTTGCTGAATTGCTCTAGATTCCTCCAACTGGAAAATCTGAAGGTAAAAGAAAGGAACTTCACCTAGTTGCATAGAATATTAAATTGCATCTTATAACTTTCATAAGGCCCTTTCAAAAGTTATATTTTGAATATGCAAGTATTTCATGTACTGTAAGTATAGGTTGGTCCATTTACCCACTGTTTTATGGTATGAAAAAAGAAATTTCTTTTCTGATTCAAGCTTGATATTTTTTACATGAATGGATGAAGGAAAAAAGAAATGGGTTATTAATCATAAAATAGCAAAACATTTCAATGTGGTTCCTTGGCACCACTATGGAAGGAGTTTGCCATTACTGGCTTTCAACATTTTTCCCCTTTCAATCCTAGTCTAATATACAACTGGGGATAAAGCCTGGGCTAATTATTCAGTAGATGATGTTCATGACTCAGTCAGTCAGCCAGAATAGAAGTTGAAGGGAATTTTGACAGCAAGTTATGCCTTCCATTTTCTGCCTTTCAAAGAAAAAAAAAGGAAGTCCTATTTGAACCTTGAAAGTTTAAAGTAAACATACAGTAATTGTTCAGATCTCAATTATTCTACTAAACTAGATGTTAGTTTAAAACCCTGTACTTCATTAGAAAAAAATAAGATACAAAGAAAATCTATTGTATCAAATGGACTCAGAACTGGCATTTTGAATGATTGAAGGAGTTTTAAAAAGTTTCATTTTTAAAAAACACATGTGACATGATAGGTTATCTATAATACAAAAATGATGATGAAAAAAATATCTGACAGCAAAATATACTGTAGAAATGCAATGAAAGGGAGAAGTATAGCAGAAATTACATCACGAATCTTGAAGAAAGAGAAATATTTCTTGATGTATCATAAAATAGTTTCCAATTTATTTTCATTAAAATCATTGCCTTTTATGGCTATACAACCTGCATACAAAAAGCAGATTGTTTTATCCTTTTGGCAAAAGTAAAGCTGAAATGCAAACCAGACTCCATATTATATACTTGAGATGAATTTGCAGCTTGATATTTGTGTAAATGTGTCTTTTGAGGTTTTAAGATGTTGGCATTGTGTTTAAATAAATTACTTTAGCATGCGCACCAAGCAGTTCAGTTCAATGTTAAATTTGTATTTAGTTTGGCTACTTCTTTTGAAGTACAAATTAGTATTGCAAGTTGGCAAAGTATTAATAACAGTGCTTCAAAACAGTTATATAAGATTCAGGCTTGTCCACCCCAAGAATAAAACACCCAGACACAAACTGAGCAACATGGCATATGCAGTACAACGCAGTGAGCCATGTACAGATCTGTACCTTGGGGAAAAAAAACAACCACTTCATAAACACATAGCAAAATATAGGAGAAGAAACCCAACAGGATTAGATTCAGTAGTCCGTCTGCATTTAAAAGACAAAGACCATGCTTTTGAAGACAGCAAAGTCCATATTTTTGACAGTGAGGACTGCTGGTTTGAAAGCTCATTAAGTATTGTACTTTTACTCTCTTCTATGAAAAGACCCTCTTTTGTCACCCTAGTTTGGAGAAACCCAGTTGTTTAACAATTTGAAACTTTTTAAAAATGGGACTTATATGAGGACCATACTAGCAAACAACTCTTGAGCCTAAATGTTAAGATTATATTGACCGTTATTTAGGCTGAGGGCAGAACTGAAATGACCTTATCTATTTTCTTCATTTATGCTGCTAGGTTTAAGAATTTTCCTAATTATATCAGGATCTTGGAGTGGGCTTTTGGGGACATCATTTCTATAATGACAAAAGTGACAATATATGCCAGACAGCAGACAAAGAAGAAATAATGATGTGGATGATCTGAGCCAGGGGTGTCAAACTCCTGGCCCATGGGCTGGATGCATCATGTGCTGGCCCCACCCTTGGCCAGTTTAGCGAAGGGGGAAAAGTCCTGATACATTACATGATGCTGCTGTGACAATGTGAGTTTGACACCTCTAATCTGAGGCAATGCAGCTTCTGAAGTGGTAAGGAAACCCATCAACTAGGATGTAAGTAATCAGCATCAGAATACAAGGCTACAAATATTTTAAATAAGTGAATAAAGCCAGGTGTTTTTTTGCTGTGTTCTTAGGTATGAAAGATCCACCCATTTAGCACTGCAGCCTTTATTCTCTTCCAAAAGTATGAAATGAGAGCTAATGCCACCATGTTCCACATCCATGAAATCATAAAATTTCAGAAAGTCATCCTTTTAAAAGCCACTCATGGCATCAAATTTAAAATATTTTTTATTGAAAGGCACCCTCAAATTAAGTTATCTTTAAAAACACTTTCATTTTTTGCCGGTTTGTGCTATGTGAAGCACTGTTACATAAAGCTAGTTGCCATGCTAAGATGTATTGATAGCATTAAGTACTGCTAAGGAAATTGTGACCCTCCAAAGATTGCTGAAATAAGGCTTCCAGCAATCACAGCTTGCTTAGCAAATATAAGTGATGCAAAGAGACATAGTTAGGATCCCCAGCCTTGTTTTATAGCATAGAGTGGTTGTGTTGGCTGATAGATAGTGATGAGATATCTGAAACATCTGAAAGATCCTAGGGTAGAAATGAAAGGTATGCAGCCTGCAGTGATTTGCTCATCTGGAAGTAGACCACATTAACATCAGTAATGCTTTCATTTGAGTAGATACAGACAAATTATTGTCTTCATTGTGTATTTAAATTAAGTGTTGAAATCAATTGGAATCAAATAGATGATTTTATTTAGATTATGATCCTCAATCCTCCATTCAATTTAATTTTCTGATTAGTGTACATGGGTTTAGTCAGACAAATTGCAGGGTTCAAAATACTTTCAAAATCCAAGCAAAAATAATAAAAATAAGGAATAAAACACCATAAGCTTTACTTATTTCATTTAAGGTTATAACAAAAATGTTAGTAATTTACAGAATGTTAATTTTCTTCAAGTTCTTAACTCATTGGTTGTAGAATTTTTGCAGTATTGAATCTACAAAGAAGGAAGAAATGTATAATTTGTTTTTGTTTTTACAAATGAATAGTTTAGTGACTACAAATTACAAATGACCTTTTAATTTCTTCATGCTTTTAAAAGTAGCCTAAAGGAAACACAAATGTGAAATGCCTGCACTGTTCAAAGGAAAAGCAGTTCTGCACAAAATGATTAATGTCAAATCATTTGACCTTGAAGCTAATAAGAATTTGAGTGACAAGTCTGACACACAAACACACACCAAATGAAACTCTTGAAACAAATTTATAATGGCTACTTCATATTGTTTCTCACAATATTGTTTTAAGTCTTGCTAAGTTCAGTAACCTCAATTGTCTCTTGGCAAATATGTCCACAGGGGCTGTAACAAAATTAGGAGCAAATTGGGAGGTTAAACTTTAGTTTCATCTAGCAGTGTAAGCTCACATTTGCAATTTACTAAGTCTGAAATTTGTAACTGAGATTCTAACAATCTTTTGCTAATTCTGAACTAAACAAACCTGTATAAAAAGTTCCTCCATACCCTTAAAGGTACAGACCTCAGATTTAATCAGAATAGATTAAATTTGAGAATGGATTGAACTTGAGAAAAAAATTATGCATAAACTGGTTTGTTTAAATTAACAGGAATGAATCAAATCACTCTCTTCAGACTCAAAATGCCTCTAGCTATGGTACTGTTCAAAGTGTTCCCAGCAGCAGTTTTAGAAAAGAGATTTAAGGGCATTCCATTTAAATCAAAATTTTGCCCAGGCAGAGAAGAGGTCAGTGAAAAAGTATTGTTACCTTTCAAACAAATGTAACTATAAAAATTAATTATTTATGGAAACAAGACCAAAGGATGCCCTTGTAAAAAATGTAATAACACGAATAAGTCCAAAAATACTGTATTATGTTTGGCCTTGATCATAGAAACTACTTAGTTGGCATTGATCATAGACACGGAAAACTTCAATGTACTATTTTGCTCAAAGAATAGATAACTGGATGAGATTAATGTTTTGCCATATATGATGTGGATTCCATCTTTGGTAGGATTAGGTAAGTTATCTGGTTGCCAGAAAAAGCCTAGTTATTCTGTTTAGTCATCAATTATTTCCCACTTGTCTATCACATATGTCTGTAGTGACTATTGTAATACAAGAAGGGACCTATGTCTTGTGAACTCTTCCTCTAGATCTATGATTGGCCAAAGGTCATAAGGTCATAGTGATCATGTGTTTTTTTCCTCTTTCACACATGACATTGTTTGCTATGAATGTCTGTAGTAACAGATGGGACTTATTAACAGCATGTGAAGCAAATTTTAGGATGCTTCAAGGCTAAAAATGTCTTTGTAGTTAGATGTGAAGGTCAACATGTGGTAACTCAATGGGGAATAAGCTCATCTCCCTGATGAGCTTCTTCCTATTGGAGAAAAAAAACCCCTAAAACATGCATAGAATTGCACCCACAGGGCAAAAAAATGAATGGAGGAAAAGACTGATCTTGGAGAGAAAAGAAAATTTGGAATTCAAACAATTATTTGCATGCAAATTTTATCAGATGAGTTCTATCTACAACTTCCTTTGTTTTTCCTGAGCGTAAGGATTACAGTCCCTCGAATGAATTGGGTACATTTATTTTCAAAGCTGTTTTTTTCTTTCTGCAAATTTATAAAGATTTATAAGGCTTAATAGTTTTTATTAACTAAATAATCATGAATGAAGTAAATATGTATATACAAACATACATATATATATACATAAACATAAACATAAACATATACATATACATATACATATACATATACATATACATATACATATACATATACATATACATATATACATATATACATATATACATATATACATATATACATATATATACATATATATACATATATATGTTTTCTTAAGTTTTCGCGGGTACTTACATGTCTGGCATTCAGCTTTGTTCGGGTATTTTCCCATGTGGTGCTTTTAAAGTTGTAGCAACGTTTCAGCAGAATCTCATCTGCCATCATCAGGCTTCTGTATGGTGTTTCTCTGTGAAACACCATACAGAAGCCTGATGATGGCAGATGAGATTCTGCTGAAACGTTGCTACAACTTTAAAAGCACCACGTGGGAAAATACCCGAACAAAGCTGAATACGTCATAGTAGTGGTGCCTTTAAAGTTGTAGCAACGTTTCAGCAGAATCTCATCTACCATCATCAGGCTTCTGTATAGTGTTTGTCTGTGAGTTAGACTTTTACAGTGGTTTCAGATTTAAATTTGGGGCAGCCTATTGCTGTGCCAGAATGGTTTTTTCTTCATCCTGATTGGTTGAGAGTCTTGGTCTGTGTTTATTGGTCTTGGAGTTTTGCTGTGTTCTGCTTCTAATATCTTCTGTCTGGTTTTTTTGGCTCTTTTTGTATCTTGATTGGCTGGCAACATTGTGTTACTTTATTGGAGAGCTTTAGTGCAGCTTGGCTTTGGGTAAATGGATGGCTCTCATTAGTTAGGAAGCTGGGTTTCATCTGGGTGCCTGGTTGGGGTGTGTTTGAGCTGGAGGTATCAGGGGGATCTGTTTGTGCCCAGGTGTTTGCCTGGCTTGTGGTATGGAGATTTTTTTGTTTGTGAGTGCAGGCTTCCAAATGATTGACAGCCTGGTGGAATCATCTCTTCTGTTCATGCTTTCTGGTCTTTTTCAATCTCTATGGCTTCTCTGATGATTCTGTGGCTGGGATTTTCTATAGTGGCTAGAGTTTTGGTGCCATTGAAGTTGATGCTATGACCTGTGGCTTCCATGTGTTGGACTAGCGAGGAAGTGTGTTCCAGCTTTTTGACTGCATTTTTGTGTTCATCCAGGCGGCTGCTTATTCTTCTATTGGTCTGTCCAATGTATGTGGCTGGGCATGATGCACAGGGGACTTCGTATATGCCTTGGTTTTCCAGGTCAGTTTTATCTTTGGGGTTTCTGAGGATGGCTGCTATTTTATTGTCTGTTTTGAAGGCAGTTTTGATGTGGTGTCTGCATAGTATCTTACTAATTTTTGTCTGTGGTGCCTCTTATGTAGGGCAGGACAGCTGTTCCATGGGTCTGTTCATCTTTTGGGTCTCTATTATGTCTCAGTGTGTTTTTGTGGATCAAGTTGGTGATTTTGCTTTTGTGGAAGCTGTTGGCTGTCAATATTTTAGTCAGGGTGCATAGTTCAGTCTTAATGTGTATCTTGTCTGCCAGGCGTTCGGTTCTAGTAATTAGTGTTTTAGCCACGGAGTTTATCTGTGCTGGGTGATGGTGGGATTGGGCCTTGAGGTTGCAGTTGGTGTGTGTTTTCTTCTGGTATATGGTGTGTCCTAGTGTGCCATCTGTTTTTTTGTAGATTAGTACATCTAGGAATGGTAGTTGTTTGTTTGTTTCTGTTTCCATGGTGAACTTGATTTTGGGGTGTGCGCTGTTTAGGTGTGTTAGGAAATTGTTTAGGTTTTCTTGTCCATGGGGCCAAATCACGAATGTGTCATCAATATATCTTAACCATAGTTTGGGTTTGAGGATGGCATTGGCCAGAGTTCTGGATTCGAATTCTTCCATGAACAGGTTTGCAATGACAGGTGACAGTGGTGATCCCATGGGGGCTCCTTCAATTTGTTTGTATCTTTGTCCTTTGTATATGAAATATGTGTTGGTTAAGCAGTGTTCTGTTAGTTCCATGAGGTGTTTAGCTGGTTGGTATTTATTTTTGATGATTTCAAGGGTCTCTTTTATCGGGACTTGAGTGAATAGTGAAATCACTTCAAAACTTACAAGCAGATCTTCTTGCTCCACGTGTAGATCTTTGATCATTTCCAAGAAGTGGTATGAGATTTGTACATGAGAAGCTGCTGTTTCAGCATGGGGCTGTAGCTCTTTTGCTAGGTGTTTAGCTAGGTTTTGTAGTGGTGCTCCTCTGGAGCTGACTATGGGTCTGAGAGTATGCCTTCTTTGTGTGTTTTTGGGAGGCCGTATAGTTTGGGGCATCTGGAAGATTTCTCTCTGGGTATGATCGTGTGTTGGATCTCTTTGCTTATGTGGCTGGTTATAATTTTCTTCTTGGTTAATTTTTCCAGATATGTGGTTGGGTCTGTGTTTATGGGTTTGTATGTGGAATCTTGGAGTAGGTCTGTCAATTTAGTTTCATAGTCTTTTCTGTCCATTACTACAGTGGCATTCCCTTTATCTGCTGGGAGGATGATTATGCTGCTGTCTCTTTTCAGGGTTTGTAGTGCTTTAATTTCATTTTGCTGCAAGTTGCATTTGGGTGGTTTGCTTGTGTATAGGATGTTGGTAACTTGGTGTCTTATTTTATCAGCTTCATCTGTATTTAATTTAGTTAGGCTGGATTCTACTGCACATATGATGGATTCTGTGGGGATTTTTTGGGGTGCTATAGCATAATTGAATCCTTTGGTTAGGACATCTGTTTCTGTTTTGGTGAGTTCTCTGTTGGAAACATGGTACACGAATTGTTTCAGGTGTTATTGTGAGTTGTTGGGGGTTTTCTTGTCATGTTCTAATTTCTTTATTTTTTTCAAGAGCTTTTCCTGTTTGTAAGTGCTTGCAGATTCAGCTCTCCAAGTTGTAAGTTGTTTTATCTTGTCCCAAAGTAGTGGGTGGATTTTGCTGCTCAGTTCCAGGTGTAGTGCTAGCAAATCTTTGTTTAACTGATCTAATTGGAATCTCTTACTGTGGAGCTCGTTCCTTTGTAGAGCCATTTCAGTTCTTTTCAGGATACGTTTAGTGGCTACTGTGGCTTGATGAAATGTTAATTTGATGAAATGTTAATTTAGTGGCTGCTGTGCTTTGATGAAATGTTCATATACAAAGGACAAAGAAACAAACAAATTGAAGGAGCCCCCATGGGATCAACACTGTCACCTGTCATTGCAAACCTGTTCATGGAAAAATTCAAATCCAGAGCCCTGGCCAATGCCATCCTCAAACCCAAACTATGGTTAAGATATATTGATGACACATTCGTGATTTGGCCCCATGGACAAGAAAACCTAAACAATTTCCTAACACACCTAAACAGCGCACACCGCAAAATCAAATTCACCATGGAAACAGAAACAAACAAACAACTACCATTCCTAGATGTACTAATCTACAAAAAACAGATGGCACACTAGGACACACCATATACCAGAAGAAAACACACACCAACCGCTACCTCAATGCCCAATCCCACCACCACCCAGCACAGATAAACTCCGTGGCTAAAACACTAATTACTAGAACCAAATGCCTGGCAGATAAGACACACATTATGACTGAACTATGCACCCTGACTAAAATATTGACAGCCAACGGCTTCCACAAAAGCAAAATCACCAACTTGATCCACAAAAACACACTGAGACATAATAGAAACCCAAAAGATGAACAGACCCATGGAACAGCTATCCTGCCCTACATAAGAGGCACTACAGACAAAATTAGTAAGATACTATACAGACACCACATCAAGACTGCCTTCAAAACAGACAGAAAAATAGCAGCCATCCTCAGAAACCCCAAAGACAAAATTGACCTGGAAAACCAAGGCATATACGAAGTCCCCTGTGCATCATGCCCGGCCATATACATTGGACAGACCAATAGAAGAATAAGCAGCCGCCTGGATGAACACAAAAATGCAGTCAAAAAGCTGGAACACACTTCCTCGCTAGTCCAACACATGGAAGCCACAGGTCATAGCATCAACTTCAATGGCACCAAAACCCTAGCCACTATAGAAAATCCCAGCCACAGAATCATCAGAGAAGCCATAGAGATTGAAAAAAGACCAGAAAGCATGAACAGAAGAGATGATTCCACCAGGCTGTCAATCATTTGGAAGCCTGCACTCACAAACAAAAAAATCTCCATACCACAAGCCAGGCAAACACCTGGGCACAAACAGATCCCCCCTGATACCTCTAGCTCAAACACACCCCAACCAGGCACGCAGATGAAACCCAGCTTCCTAACTAATGATAGCCGTCCATTTACCCAAAGCCAAACTGCGCTAAAGCTCTCCAATAAAGTAACACAATGTTGCCAGCCAATCAAGATACAAAAAGAGCCAAAAAAACCAGACAGAAGATATTAGAAGCACAACACAGCAAACTGCAAGACCAATAAACACAGACCAAGACTCTCAACCAATCAGGATGAAGAAAAAACCATTCTGGCACAGCAATAGGCTGCCCCAAATTTAAATCTGAAACCACTGTAAAGTCTAACTCACAGACAAACACTATACAGAAGCCTGATGATGGCAGATGAGATTCTGCTGAAACGTTGCTACAACTTTAAAAGCACCACTACTATGACATGGGAAAATACCCGAACAAAGCTGAATGCCATACATGTAAGTACCCGCGAAAACTTAAGAAAACAAACAAATACATATATACATACATACATACATACATACATACATACATACATATAGAATGTTCCTGAGAAAATGAGTAGTCATTTTAAAAAATTGTTACAATTATTAAATCTTTTAAATTTTAAATCTTTACTGTCTAGACCAGGTGTCACCTTTCTTTCTCTTCCCCAAACTCCACCATAATGGCGCAGCCTCTTGGACAGGATGCCATGCGGGGTCTCAAAGACTCATTTCTGGCAGAGTTTGGGGGACTTTTGCTGCTTTCCTTGCATGCAGCCAAAAGCATAAGAAGAAAGAAGTAGAAAGAAGCATCCTGGTAGCTAGGTGAGGTGCATGGCGTGAGTGGGGCAAGTTCCCCCCCTGCCCTTTCCCGTTCCCCCCACTACCTCGTATTGTTTGCAGTGCAAGCGATGCAAGCCTTGTATTCCTGCGGGCCATGTGGGTAGCGCAGCCTTGTGTTCTCATGCAGCCTGGATTAATTGCTTGGGGGGGGGGTGACATTTCTCTACAGACCACCAAAATTTTCTCATGGGCCACCATTGGTCCCCAGCCCATTGGTTGGTGACCACTGGCCTAGACATTAGCTAGATGAAGGGCTACTGACAAGGGATGGAATGAACCTCACAAAAATTGGAAACAATATATTTGGAAAAGGACTAGCTTATTTTATTAGAATTTTAAAGTAAAATTGAGGGGGGGGGGGCAATGTTCAAAACTTTTAGAACTTAATTCCAAGCAAAAACCACTAGATAACCAATTAAATAAGGATGTAGGGATTAAAAAGGGAGGAGGAGGGAGGGAGGAGGAGGAGAAGAAAAGGAAAAATAAAGTGAAGCAAAGAATGATTGAAAGAATGAAAAACCCAGATACAAAGTAGGAGATATAAGGAACATACCCAAGATCCATAAAAGACTGAAAGGCCTATACACTCAAAATATAGGAAAAAATCAGGTTTTACTTGAAATACTAGTACATGAAGGTACATATGAAATAGTTGCCATTACTGAAACATGGTGGAGTGAAACTAATGAATGGAATGTCATCAGTTTGGAAAGATACAAACTATTCAAAAGAAACAGGCCTAACAAAAAAGGAGGTGGAGTTGTATTATATATAAAATATCAGTACATCTCTACAGAAATACACAAAACCAAGGATGAAAAGCTCCTAGAATCCATATGGGTCAATAGAAAAGGAAAAAAAATGACATTGCTATAGGTGCATACCATAGGCCACCTAACCAAGCAGAAGAAATAGATGAATTTTTTGCTAAACAACTTACAAATGTATGTAGGAAATATACCACAGTAGTAATGGGAGACTTTAATTATCCTGATATCAACTGGGAAAAAAATATCTGCAGCAAGTGGAAGGTCAAACAGATTCCTAACCAACCTAGCTGACAACTTTGTAATCCAAAAGGTAGAGGAGGAAACTAGAGGAAAAACTATACTAGACTTAATTCTTACAAATAGAAAATAAATGATAGAGGGACTTGAAATTGCCAGAACTTTGGGTGAGAGTGACCACATCATATTGGAATTCAATACAATGCAAACACAAGCAATAGAATATAATACAGCCAGTATCTAAAATTTAAAAGAGCTGATTTTAACAAACTCAGAGAGAGCTTAAGAAAAATTCCATGGATGAAAATCCTAAAGAGGAAAACAACTCAAGAAGCATGGGAAACTCTGAAAAACATGATCATAAAAGCCCAATCTAGCACGATACTGTTGTGAATGCATAATACCAATAAAGTTATCATTGAGTTTGAAGTCTAGTGCAGGGTTCTGGCCCTGCACTTCTGATTGGCTGTTGATGGCCCGATCGGATTGGCCCGTTTGGAAGCATCCAATTGGTCACTAACAGACCATTCCTATTGGTTAAAAGGAGCTAGTACTCCAGGTTCGCTATTGGTTAAGTAGTTAATGAGTTGCCTATATAAGTAAGGCTTGGGCAGCCTTTGAGCTGAGCTGTCACATCATGTAAATAAAGAGTTTGAAGTTCACTGTTTCTATTGGCTCGTCTCCATCTTTCGCACCCATGTTCCAGACTTAACAGATACCACTGAAAAAAAGCCCCACAAGTAATCCAAAAAGCCAGCATGGTTTATCAGATCTCTCTGATAAACTAAAAGACAAAAAGGACCAATAAAAAAAATGGAAAGAGGGATACATAACTAAGGAAGACTGCCCACATATAGGCCGAATCTGCAAATATGAAGTCAGGAAAGCAAAGGGTCAGAATAAACAAAGTCAAAGATAATTAAAACAATTTCTTTCAACATATAAATAATAAGAAAAAAAATCAAGGAAACAGTAGGTCCAATTAAGATAGAAGATGGTAAGGAAGTAACAGGCACTAGAGAGAAAGCAGAACTGCTTAACTCATTCTTTATAAGAGTGTTCACACAAAAAGCCCAACCTATCAAAAACCTAACTGGAAAAGACAGACTAGAAATAAAAATTAAAACAAATAAGAAAATGGTTAAACAACCTTATCTGAGCTTAACAAATATAAATCACTGGAAACTGATGGTTTGTAACCCAGAGTTCTGAAGGAGCTGGCAGTTGTTATCTCAGAAACATTGTATCATCTTTCAAAAATCCTAGAATACCCAGGGAATTACCTGATGCTTAGAAAAGAGGTGGCTGACGTGGTTCCCATCTTCAAAAAAGGGTTAAAAAAACCAGACCCAGGAAACTACAGACCAATCACCCTTACATAAATATCTGGAAAAATACTGGAAAAAATAAAAAACAGATCTGCAAGCATCTAGAAACAAACAAAATCAGAGGTGGTATTCAGTCAGTTCTGACAGGTGCTGGAGAACCGGTAACGGAAGTTTTGAATAGTTCAGAGAACCGGCAAATACCACCTCTGACTGGCCCCGCCCCCATCTATTCTCTGCCTCCCGAGTCTCAGCTGATCAGCTAGGTCTTCTTTTGTTGCCCTGCACAGGAGAATGGAGCTGGAAAGCAGGTTAGTGGGGTGAGGAGGGAATGGGGATTTTACAGTATCCTTCCCCTGGGGTGGGGTGAAAATGGAGATTTTGCAGTATCCTCCCCCTGCCAAGCCCACCAAGCCATACCACACCCACCAAGTCACGCCCACAGAACCGGTAGTAAAAAAAATTGAATACCACCACTGAATAAAGTTATAACTAAAAGCCACTGTGGGTTTGTTAAAAATGGATCGTGCCAAACCAATCTTATTTCATTCTTTGACAAAGTGAATAAATTAGTAAACCAGCAAAATGCTGTGGATATAGTATACTTAGATTTCAGTAAGGCATTCAACAAAATAGACCACAACCTATTTCTTGGGCAATAGACAGCCCCACCGCCAGATGGATTGGTAATTGGCTGACAAACCATACTCAAGGAGTTGTCCTTAATGGTACTACATATCCATCTTAGGCTGAGTACTATTCAATATCTTCATAAATGACTTAGATGGAGGAATAGAAAAGGAACTCATCAAATTTACAGATAACCCTAAGCTGGCAGGAATAGCCAACATTCCAGAAGACGAGCTCAGGATCAAAAGATCTTGACAGACTTGAACAATGGTACCTATCCAACAACATGAAATTTAATGTGGAGAAAAGCAAGTTTTACACTTAGGCAGGAAAAAAACAAAGGTACCAGTTCAGATTAGGTGAAACCTCGCTCAAAAACAATAGCTGTGAGAGGAACCTTGGAGTCCTAGTGGACAATCACTTAAGTCAGTCAGCAGTGTGTGGCACCAGCCAAAAAAGCTAACTGATTGAATAAACAGAGCACTTTATAAACAGAGCACCACTTTATAAAACCTTAGGAAGGCTACACGTGGAATACTGCATCCAGTTTTGGTCATCACATTACAAAAAAAGATGTTGAGACTTTTGAAAAAGTGCAGACAAGAGCAACTAAAATTATAGGCCTGGAATCTAAAATAAATGAAGAACAGTTGCAGGATTTGAGTTTGGCTAGTCTAGAGAAAAGAAGAATTATGATATCAGTATTGTATTCCAGTATTTGATGGGTTGCACCTGTAGGCAGGACAAGAAACAATGGATAGAAACTAATCAAGGAGAGAAGCAATGTGGAACGAAGGAGAAACTTCTTAATAGTGAAAACAATTAACCAGTGAAACAGCTTGATGAAAGAAGTTGTAGATGCTTCATCACTGGAGGTTTTTTTTAGAAGAGACTGGACAATCATTTTTCTGAAATAATATAGGTTCTCTTGCCTGAACAGGGGGTTGGACTAGAAGACTTTGAAGATCCCTTTCAGTTCTATTCGGATTGATTGATTGACTGAAAGTCAGCAGGTTAATTTGTGAGACATAGTCTTAAAACAAGGTTTGCAAGCTGTAGTATAGCTTTTGGAAGGAAGAGTTCTGTGCTACTTTAAAATTAAAGGAATGAAGTAACAGCCTATTGGCAAAAAAAATAACAATTTGTGAGTTTAGGGATTGTAATATTGTAATTGTTAAGTTCTGCGCATGGGTGCAAGGAACAGAGACAAGGCAGTGAACAGTGAACTTCAACTCTTTATTAACCATCGTGAACAGAGCAAAAACCTGGGGCAGCAGCAGCCCTTTTATAGAGCAGGCTGCTGACCTTTTAACCAATGAGAATATGGAAGCATTAAACCCTTGAACCAATGAGAATGGCTCGTTAACAGCCAATCAGATTCCCCAGAATGAACCAATCCCATATCGCTATTATCGGCCAATCAGAAGTGCAGGATTAGAACCCTGCTTTTTCTTTAAGCTTTGATAAACTTTATTTGAGCGTTTTTATTAGTTCATAACACCCCTTCCCCCCGGGTTCCATTTGAGGGGTGCGGTGATGTAATCTTTATGATATGTGGGTTGTTTTAGATTTGCGCTGTCCCACCAGTTCCCGTCTGCAGTCCAGCTTCGTTGGGACGTTTTTGGACATATCTGGTACCAGCAGTTCCTCATTCTCACTGGATGACTCGGTGCCGCTAATTCTGTCATTGTTGTTGTCCTCTGATCTTAGTGGGCTAGCCTCCATTGAGGTATTCCTCTGTGGAGAGGCCACACCCCTCCCTGATTCTTCTTCATTAATTGCGCCTGCTTGCTGACTTCCTTCACTTCTGCTCTCCCCCATCTCGAATTTGGTTTCTTCGACATCCCCTCCCCCCTCAGTTTGGGAGTCCCAGGAGTCGCGGGAACTGGGTTGTAGCCTAGAGCGAAGCAGATCTATATGGCGTTTCCATATTTTTTTGTCGCAGGTTTGCACATGGTACGATCTGGGCCCGGTGGTTTGAATTACGGTTGCTTTGATCCATAATGGTTCGCCGGAGAAGTTTTTAGTGAAAACTAAGTCGCCTACCTTGAACTCGCAGCATTTCCCGCTGGATCCGCAGGGTTTCTCTGGCTCGTAGGAAGAGTGAAGCCGGTCGAGGTGGGAACGGAGTTTGCGTCCCATCAATAGTTCAGCTGGCATCTTATTGGTGATGCTGTACGGAGTGATGTGCTGGAGTAGGAGTATTCTGTTTACTTTTTATCAATGTCCCCAAAGTCCATTTTATGGAGAGTTTTTTATACAAATTGTACCATGCGCTCGGCCCTGCCATTAGCCGCAGGGTGCGCAGGTGAAGTTAGCGCATGGCGGATGCCCCGATCCACTAAGTATTGTTCAAACGCCAGGGCGGTGAACTGGGATCCGTTGTCGGAGTCCAGGACGTCTGGAAGTCTGTGCGTTGGAGACCAGGATGTCTGGAAGTCTGTGCGTTGCGAATAGCCTGTTCAATTTTCAGATGACAGACTCTGTTGTAGTATTCTTCATTTCGTGGATCTCGAGCCAGTTGGAATAGGCATCCACTGTTAGGAGGAATGTATGTCCTTTAGTAGATCCCGCAAAATCAACGTGGATGTGGGACCACGGCCCCCGGGGGGTTTCCCATTCTGTTGGAGTTGCTCTAGGTGGGGCACTGCTGACTTCTTGGCACTTTAAGCAAGTCTTTACCCAGGCTTCGATTTGTCTGTCGATGCCCGGCCACCACGCATAGCTTCGTGCGAGCGCTTTCATACGTATGATGCCGGGGTGACCGTCATGCAATGTTTTCAATACTGCTCGATGTAACCGCTCTGGGACGACGACTCTATCTCCCCATAGGATGCAGCCTTTTTGAGAAAACAGTTCTGTTTGCCGGTTTCTGAAAGGGGTGAAATCGTCAGAGGTTTCTTCTATTGGCCATCCTCTTTCGACCCAGCTAAGAACTCGCGATAAGACAGGATCTCGTTTTGTTTCAATTGCAATGTCTCTGGCTGTTAGCGGTGGTGACTCTAGTGTTTCAATCTGGAGTGTCGTAAGGGTTGGAGCTGGGTCGTCGATGGTTTCCAGAAGTGGGGCGTGGCTCAATGCATCAGCGTGGGGAATGGCTTTTCCCGGGCGGTGTTGTAATTTATAGTTGTACGCAGCTAAAAACTCCGACCAGCAAGTCATTCTCAATAACAATATATAGGGGGTTGGCTTGTCTCCCGCTATAATCCCTAACAACGGTTTGTGGTTGGTAACAATAGTAAAAACTCGTCCATACACATATTCATGAAATCGTTTCACAGCAGATACAACAGCAAGAGCCTCTTTGTCGATCTGACTATAATTACGTCCAGCCTTTGACAAGGTCCTTGAAAAATAGGCAATAGGGGCCTCACTACCATTTGGTAACACATGACTCAAAATGGCTCCTGCTCCAAACAGTGACGCGTCACATGTAATTGTTAAAGGGAGAGTCTCGTTATACTGCATTAAAACAGCATCTGAGGTTAGTAAGTTTTTCACTTGTCGGAATACGTGCTCCTCGTGGTGTCCCCAGACCCAGGTTGCTTTTTTGTCGAGAAGTCTATGGAGGGGCTCAGCTACGGTCGCTTTGTGGGGCAAGAAGATGTTGTAAAAGTTAATGAGCCCCAGGAAAGCTTGGAGATCAGTTCTATTTCTGGGTCTTGGGGCATTTTTGATTGCTCTTAGTTTGCTGTTAGTGGGGTGGATTCCCTGTTTATCAATTAGGTACCCCAGGAACTCTACTTTGTCTGTACACAGTTGACTTTTTTTTTTTAACCTTAAGGCCAGAGTCTTTAAATTTCTGGAGAACCAATTTAAGCCATTTTTCTAGTATTTCTCTATTCAGGGCAGCAATTAAAACGTCATCAAAGTATGGCACGACCCCCTTGATCCCTTGCAAGAGTCTCTCCATCAGACTTTGAAAAATCCCTGGGGCTACACTCACTCCGAATTGGAGTCAGTTGCACTTAAACGCGTCTTGGTGCATAATGATTGTCTGTGCCTCTGCAGTTGTTTTATCTAGAGGCAGTTGTTGGTAGGCCTGTGCTAAATCCAATTTAGTGAAGACTTTTCCACCCCCCAGGGAATGGAGAAGGTGTTGTACCACCGGTACTGGGTAAGCATTCTGTTGAAGAGCGTGATTAAGGGTAGCCCGGTAATCCCCACAAATCCTTAATGATCCATCCGGTTTGATGGGTGTTACAATTGGGTTTTCCCAACAAGCGTGGTCAGTTGGTTCTAAAACACCCTGGGCTATTAACTTATCGAGCTGCTCATCAATTTTTGGTTTAAGGGCAAAAGGTACCCGACGAGGCTTAAGGCGGATGGGGGCTACTTCAGGGTTAAGGTTAAATGATATCGGGGTCCCCTTGTACTCACCTAGTTTGTCTGCAAAAACGTCCTGGAATTCCTGGACGATGGCCTCCTCCCAGTCGTTGCTTCTGGTTTGGTGAATGCTGGCTACCTCGATCCCGAGTGGGGCAAACCATTGAAGGCCTAACAAGCTAGGCCGGTCACGGTCGACGACAGTCAGTGGTAATGACGCAGTAGGATTTTTGAATGATTCTTGGACTTGTCTGGATCCAACAACCGGAATTTGGTTCCCCTGATAATCCTTGAGTATGATTCTTTGGGCTCTGAGGTCTTGACGCTGGATGGCAGGGATTAATTGTTTAAGAGTCTTCCAGGAAACCATCGAGAGGGATGATCCTGAATCGACTTCCATCACACAAGGCTGGTTTTCGATGGCGACCTTCACTCGGATCTTCTTTGCATCTAGCGATGAGGCGTGACCGATTGTGATGGTTTGGTGTGCCTCTTCTCTTCTCGATAAAATGGCCGGTGTTTTATTTCTGTAGGAGTGGTTGTTCCATTGGCGGTTCAATTGTTCCCGACTCACAGGGCGATTCTCTGTGGTCTGGCGGTAGTTGTTTCCCCTCTGAAATGGGCTGGATCCTTGCTTGCTTCTACAGACCTTTCCAATGTGGCCTCTTTTCCCACAGAAATGGCAGAGCGCGTCGAGGAATTTGCAGTCTGATCGCGGGTGGTTTGCCCTACAACCCGCGCATTGGTGCGGTAGTCTTTGATTTCGCTGGTGGTGTTGGTCACATTCAGACCGGAGCTGGTTGACCTCCTCCTCATCACTTTCTGATGGCGATTCGAGGTCCTCATGGTGGGTCGCTGTTGTGTGCCTCTCTAGGCGAGGTGAGGTATCGCTAGCGAGTTGACGGAGCGGTGCGTTGGTGCGGCACATTCGGGTGGCCGACTTCCTGGTTGCTTCTGCTGCAGTAGCATCCTTGATGACATCAGCAAGGTTGATGTCCCCTTTTGCCATGATCTTGCTCTGCACCGTCTGGTCATCTAATCCCAGAATTATTCAGTCTCTTAGAGCTTCTTCGAGGTCTGTAAACCCACAGAGGCCTCCCAGGTTCTAGAGATCTGTGATGAAATCTGCAACGCTCTCTCCTTTCCACTGGTCCCTCTGGTAAAATTCATGTCTTCGGACAAGCGTTGGTATAGCGGGTGCATAGTGGGCCTGTAGAAGGGGTTCGAGGACGTCCCAGTCCATGGTTTTCACCTCAGCCGGTTTCGCTAGTGCCTTGGCCATCTTAAAGACGGCAGGCCCGCAATGGGTCAGGAACACTGCTCGCTTTTTCCCCGTAGTGGCATCCTTCAAGTTGTTGGTCTCCAGAAACATCTGGAACCGGTCTATCTACGAGTCCCAGTCTTCTTGTGCCGGGTCAAATGGAGCGGGTGGTATGGCACCTCTGGACATGGTTCCGTTGTCGATGCGCCTTCAGCCACGTGCTCTGTTTGGTGCTCTGTAGTGTTCAGTCAGCTCTGATGTCTCCGCATCCCACCCTCATCGCCAGTGTTAAGTTCTGCGCATGGGTGCAAGGAACGGAGACGAGGCAGTGAACAGTGAACTTCAACTCTTTATTAACCATCGTGAACAGAGCAAAAACCTGGGGCAGCAGCAGCCCTTTTATAGAGCAGGCTGCTGACCTATTAACCAATGAGAACATGGAAGCATTAAACCCTTGAACCAATGAGAGTGGCTCATTAACAGCCAATCAGATTCCCCAGAATGGACCATTCTGATATCGCTATTATCGGCCAATCAGAAGTGCAGGATTAGAACCCTGCTTTTTCTTTAAACTTTGATAAGCTTTATTTGAGCTTTTTTATTAGTTCATAACAGTAATATTAGCATTTCAAAAGAGAGTATAGATGAGAATTATCTTCCTTGGAGTGTATCATGTAGGGGGCATGCATAAGTGCACCAACGTGCCTACCGTCCTTGTCCTATTGTTTCTTTTATTTTTCTTATATGTATCCATGTGTTCATAACTATGTTTTTACTTATACCTATTATCTTGTAAGCAATTGACAAACCAAATAAAATAAAAAATAAATCATAACTGTGAAATGATGCCAGTTCGGTACAATGTCTCAAAGGCTGAGTCAACCTTGAGCTGGTGAGAACTGAACTGCCAAACTGCTGGCAACTAGCAGTCAGCAGAATTAGTCTGCAATACTGCATTCTAACCACTGCACCACTACGGCTCTTATATATGCATATATTCCTGATTTTATTTATGATCGATATTACAAAGTGTAGAAATAGACACAGGTGTTAAGGAACACATGCATGATCTTGCAGAACCACTATATGCTTAAAAACAAGGATTTATCAATGTGAAATAAAAAAGGTTACATCAAAGTCATTGATCTGCAGTTCTATAGTCACTTCATTTTCTAACAGTTGAATGTGCTTAAAGACCAGCAAGTGCTGTCAATTTTATCTGCCCTTCTCAAACTTAAGGTTAACTGAGTATGGTAACTGAATTTTAAAAATATCTGCTTCCCTTTCCCTTCCCATGCCACCACTGATCTGTTATGTTGATGACTCATTGGGAATGGGCAGGAAAGGGAATATTCAAGCATTAAGCATAATAAACAACACTATTTACCTTTATGCAATGTAGAGATATATGTAATTACAATGTTTTTTTTCTGGAAAAAATAGAGAATTGGCAAATGCATTTAAAGATTTTCTTAAGGAATGTACACTCTCCTGAGCTATCTCTAGTTTACAGGTTGGTGAAGACAAATGTGCAGAATGCTGCAATAAATGAACTTCCCAGCAACATTAAATGCCATCCACAAATAATGAATTGGGATAATAGTCTTACTGTCATGGAGAATGTGATAATAGAAGAAGAAGGTGTAAAGGTTGAGCAGCAGGAAGTACCATTTATCCTCATCTTATTATTCTGTAATGCCTCCTTAACTTAAACTTGTATTATCTTCAACCCACAGAGCACTCTACAAGTCAAAGAAAAGACATGGATTACTTCAGGACAGCAAATAGCTATAGGAAAAGGATTTATTTATTGTGCCTTCAAATCATTTTTGACTCCTGCCAGCTCTGAACTACATTTTCTGGGCAAGATTTCAGAAGTGGTTTGCCCTTGTCTTCTTCCTAGGGCTGAGAGAGAATAATAGTGCAAGGATCCTCAACTGACTTCATACCTATGGTTGGACTAGATCACACAGTTTCTAGCTTAGTGTCTTAATCACTACATCAAACTGGTTATAAGTAACCACTCTGAATTCAAGGCTGTCTTCTTGTTTTTAAATCTATAACTTGTACAATTCTGTTCTTTTTGCTTATTGGCTGTTTCTTGCAATTCTTCCCATACAAAGGTTAGCGCAGATAAGAACTGAGAAGAATTCTATCTGCTTTCTTCTCTGTCAACATAGGAATTAGACTGAGTACAAGGTGCCAAATCACTTGGTTTCTACACAAGTAACTGCTTTGGAACAGAATAGCTTGTTTGAATTTGTTAGAGACTTGGCAAATGGAGATTTACAGTCTCACTAATGGAACCCCTCTTCAAAGGATTTCCAAGTTAAACAATAACTATGGTAGGCAACTATAGTTCAAAAAAGCAAAAGCACTTAGACTTATATTCCACTTCATAGTGCTTTACAGCCCTCTCTAAGTTGTTTAATGAGTGAGCATGTTGCCCCCAACAATCTGGATCCTCATTTTACTGACTGGAAGGATGGAAGGCTGAGTCAACCTTGATCCGGTGAGAACTGCAATAGTACATTCTAACCACTGCACCACCACAGCTCTTCTTCTATCCATCTAAGGAACTTTTAGCTCTTCTACCAAAAAGTTCTTCCTCTGGTCCAGATGTGCCAATCCTAAAATATAAAGGATAACTGTAAGTACACAGTTGCAAATGAGAGAAGATTTAATTAAGGATTTTCTTATAAAAATCAATCCATTCAAATGTGTAGATATAAAAATAGTTTACTGAGAAAAAAGTATAGAGAGAATAAAGGCAATTATCACACATAGATAATTCCAAATATAAGTCAAATGCTGTATTAGGTTTTTGGAAAAGGAATGTTCTTAGTGCTGATTTTAAAAAAGGAAAAGGTTAAAATATTCAATTGTAGAAAATCTAGATTTATGCCAACCTTTGTTTATTGGGCATTTCCTGCCATCTGAACCCAGTTACTTCTTTTCTGGCACCAAACATGAAAATGATGATATTGGCATTATCTTGAAAATCATGTGGTACAAAGATTGTTTGGAGGGAGAAGAATATTCTATCATAATTTACTAGATTCTCTGCATGGTTTGCTTCTGTGACTATGTAGACAGACAAGACAGACTGTGTAGACAAAGAAGAAATTGACCACAGAATGTGAGAACATATCATGTGGCCAGCATTGTTGTGAATTAATAAAAGTGCTTGAATAAAGATTGTTGAAACTTTAAAGTAAAGTGCAGGGTTCTGGCCCTGCACTTCTGATTGGCTGATAATAGCGATATCGGATTGGTCCGTTCAGGAGAATCTGATTGGCTATTAACGAGCCCTTCTCATTGGTTAAAAGAGCTAACGTTCCTGTGTTTTCATTGGCTAAATACCCAAGAGCTTGCCTATATAAAGGGGGCTGTTGTGGCCATTAGTTGAGCTGTTGCACCATGTTAAATAAAGAGTTGAAGTTCACTGTTCATCGACTCGTCTCCATTTCTTGCACCATGCACAGAACCTAACAAGCATGAAGCCAAAAGCTTGAAAAAATAAATATTTGGTCTTGGTGACAATTGGATCCTGCAGCATTATCCTGGGACATGTATATGTGCCTTCATTTGTGACATACTTTGCCATTAATTTATAAAGGATTTATTTATTTTGGTCATACACAAGGTATCAAATGTATCTCACCTTATAGAACTCATGCTTCTGCGAATATACTTTTGTTGCTGCAGACTAACCATCCACCTGCAGACTTAGATTTCTTGTCTTTTCCAAATTAAGCTTCAAAAAGCTCCTGAGGTTCATTTAAGCTGAAGTCTGCATGAAAGAGCATTTTCACTTAATAACAAGGACTTCTTCACTGGTGCCCAATTCTCTCTGGGTATCATAACTCTTCCTTCAGCATAATTGGGACTTTTGAATGTCTCCTTTGAGCTGAGAGATCTGTTCATAGATTGATAAAAGCTTTTCTACTGGCTGTCTGCTGGTAATAGAATATACCAAAATGAATGTATAGCCTTTAGAAATGGAGAGTCTCTGCATTGCAGGGAACTGGTGTCTTGCAGTAGTGTTTGTGATCTGAAGAATACAGAAGTTCGTGTCACATAACCTAGCAATAAGAAACTTCAGAAGTGGGAATGTACATCTTTCAGAAAGTCCTCTTTGTGAAATGAAGTACCAAAGAATCCTTACCAATACCAGCCACTCCAAACACAACCACTCTAGTAATCAGTACTTTACTGTAGTATCCTGCTTGTACAGTTGGGACCCGGTGAAAAATCTTGAAATGGTGAACAGGCCTGGGGAGAAGACAATTCAAAACAAAACATAACCAAGCTTAGAGAGAAAGACCTTTGTGTGGAAGCTGTTTTCCATTCAAAGAGTCTGCATGCAGGGAAGATTCCATTCCTTTTTTAGTTGAAGTTCTTAGGGTTAATCTTGCAAAAAGGACAGGCTTTTTCACACACGCAAACCTCCACAAAAGCCATTAAGCAAGAATCTAAAGCAATGTTTTTCTATTGAATGAGGCAGTGATGGGATTCTACTTTTTTTACGACCAGTTCTGTGGGCGTGACTTGGTGGGTGTGGTGTGGCTTGATGGGCGTGGCAGGGAAAGGTTACTGTAAAATTTCCATTCCCATCCCACTCCAGGGGAAGAGTACTGTACAATCTCCATTCCCTCCGCACTTCTGGGGGAAGGTTACTGCAAAATCCCCATTCCTTCTTCACCCCACTAACCTGCTTTCCAGCTCTGTTCTCCTGTGCAGGGCAACAAAAGAAGACCCAGCCAATCAGCTGGGACTCGGGAGGCAGAGAATAGATGGGTGGGGCCAGTCAGAGGTGGTATTTGCTGGTTCCCCAAACTACTCAGAATTTCCATTACAGGTTCCCCAGAACTGATCAGAACCTGCTGATTACCACTTCTGGAATGAAGAATTTGGGGAGTTGAAATATTCTCATCTGGAAATTACTGTCATCCTGGACTAAATCAAAGAGCAGAAAGACATATTTCTTTATACAATGAGAAGCTTAATCTGCCAATTTTACTAACATTATTTCTTGACCACTATATTAAGAAAGGAGCAGAAACAGGGCATAAATATATTTTAAGAAATTATAAGTTAGATAAAACAGCTTACTAGAGCAGGTACTTAGCTTGGTGCCCACCAGATATTTTGTCAGGATACTGGGCTAGAGAAGCTAATTCTGAATACAAAATAAGCGGGAAGGGCAGATCATATTTCAGACTAAGAATATTTGGTTAGTCCTTACTACTCTGATAATGCACTGTTTTTTTTTTTTTGTCCTGAATGAAACAAACCTAGAAATTTGTGTCAGATGCAATTGCAGTAGATGTTGCTGAATAATTTCTCTGAATATCATTGTTTTCTCCATAAAGATAATTATTGTTAAAAGGAAGCAGGAGAACTGATGAGTCTAAAGTAATAAACGATTATCAAGTGACCTCAAGAATGTATTCTATTCAGTTCAATAATTCATGAAAGAATTGTAAACTATCAGAAGCTGCATAAGGTTGATTCACTAATTATTCCTCCTAATCTATTTCCAATTTTGTTTTTCTGCCTTTCAGCAATTCAGTGTAAGATGAACTGCTGACAATAGTTAAATTGCAGTCACCTCTCTGTAAGACACAATGTAAACTCAGAATTTAGGTATGTTATCTCTTCCTTTATATTTTTATCTCTGACCAAAGAGAGGGGATAACATTTCTTTAGTAGATATGGTATTGTCTTATCTATGCATGCCTCTGGATATAATTTGCACCGACAAAAGCAAACAAATTGATTACTCTGATTGATGCATTCAAAAATTCACATGGATAAGAAAAGTCATATACTCATTTATTTAATTTATTGGGAAACATAAACTGAGCTTCCTTTTAAAATATTCTGTCAATATATTCAGGGCTACATATAAACTGCAACCAGCTGACAATATGTAGAACTGCTGAAAGAAGTTAACCTTTGAACTCCTAATCCCAAACGAATCATTTGCTATGACTTCCAGGGAAACTGTATCTGTTGGGAACTATAATGAAGTTTCATTATAATGAAGCTGTGATCCTGAAGGAAGAGGAGAAGGAAGAAGATGGAAGAGGAAGAGGATTTTTTTAACATAGTCTTGAAACAGAAAATAAAAGGCATAAGGGGCAAAATTGTGTTCATGTCATTTTCCATCAATTCTCTGTTTTGTGCTTGCCAATTGAAGTCATTATAAATACTTCCAAATAGGGGCATCCTGCTCTGATTGGCATCCTTGTTTTTTTTAGAATAGTTATTCCTCTGCAGTCATTTTGTTCTGGATGGTCCAGGCTCTCTTGCTTTCCAGTTCCATTTTGTCTTAAGAAGAAACATATCTTGTAGTTGATCCAACAAGTGTCAGGCTCCAAAAAAACCAACCAACCAACAAACAAGAAAGACACACCCAGTTACTTCAAAGCAGTTTCTTTTATTGTTCCCCACTTATAGTCAGAAATCTTGCTAAACTAAAGGAAACTACTTGCATCATTAAAGATATACCCTGAGAACATCTAGGGAGGAGCTGTATGCACTCTCTTCCACCCAAGCAAACTATCCAAGCCTTTGCTGTTTCTTGCTCTTTTGGAATACAACTCCTCCCTTCTGGGAATCCAAACTAAACTCCACCACGCCTGATTCCATTAAGCCAAACTTTCCTTGACCTATGTCTTTTCATCCCTTTTAGAAGCTTAGAGCCCCAATTAATACCTATATTTCCTATTTTAGTTTCTGTCCAGCCTTGATAAAGCATGGTGCCCTTATTTCCCCTTTTAAACACTGCTGCAAATCTCTTTTTTTCTCCCCACCCCCCTTAAAACACCTTTAAGTTGAGCAGCTTGGCTTTTAATTGGAGATGAGACAGGGAAATGGATATGTTTATAGGAAGATATCTAAGAGCTTAGAAACTATTGCGCCTTGGAACAAAATCCAGGAAAGAACAATTCATCCTTTTCTGAGAGTTTTCCCCAAGGAAACCCAGGACTGCCACTCATAGCTTCCTGCCAGGGCCACATGGCAGATAAGGGCAGCCATGTAGAAGAAAGCTGTTGGTAGAACTGTCCAGTTCTCCCAAATGTTGATTTCAAAACACGGAAAGTTTTGAAATGAAGCTTTGCTTCTATGAAGCTGAATAACCAGTTCTTCCATGCTATAAAATTATTGACCTAAATGGAACATAGGAATTAAGAAAAAATGGTTTCCTTTGTTTTGATCATTGTAGTATCAGAATAATGATAGTATAATAATAATAAAAAAGAATCTATGTTACTATGAAATGAGAGAACTTGTGAATAGGATTGCAAAGCACCTATATATATGCCAACATCTAGGAAAACAAAGTAAAAGAAGTTGCCTGATGAAGATAGAACAATCTTTAAAAGAAAAAGGCAGCTACTTTCTACTTGGAAATCACTTCTAGATTTTGTCCTTGCAATGGAAAATAATGAAACATTGACTTTGGGTTTTGTTATTATGGAAATGGATACATATATGAAGTATGTAGTTGAGGCTTTAATGTTATTATGATAATTTATTGCAATAAAAAGAGTTGGAAGTCAATGCTTTTCTTTTTCTTTCCCCCTTTACATTACTTTCATTTTCATTTGTATTTTCTACTTTGATAAGTTTAATGAAATTATAACATAAAATAGAATCCGAAGGCAGCTATTAAGGAGACATGTCCATCAAGAGGCCAACTTATGAGGCTTGCCTTACCTTCCAAGACTGAAGTGTTGAATAACCAAACAGGGCCTATGGTGGCTGTGATCCAGAGTGAACACTACCTTCACTCTGTGCCAACCCAGTGCAATCCTGCCTGGAATTTTTAAAGTTGGCTTTAGGAACAGCCAGAGCACCACAGCAAAGAAGCAGTTTGAATTGCCATCTGGAATTGAGCAAATTCTGATGTACAGTATTTGAGAAAATACTGTAACATAGTACATCCATGGAATTGGAACGTGCTTGAAGCATCATAAAAAGCATATTTTTAAATGTGCCACAGCTGTTGCTTCTGCTGATACTACATATCCACGTAGAACCAAACGATATAACAAGGATTTTCAGATCCTCTGTATAATTCCAGTCAAGCATTTAGCGTACAAAATAAGAATCAAAATTTCAAAATGGGTTCATTTCTCTCATCTTTGTGTTCAATGCAACACAAATGTCAAATAGTGTACATTCCTGTGGGATCTACAGAAAAAGCAGCTTCTAAATGATCCAATCATTGCAAAAGTTATCTAGTGGAAGCTTCTGAACAATACTTTTGAGATTACTTTTTCTTTACTTTTGTTCTTTCTATAAGGCAACATCCTCCTATAAAATATTTTTGATGAGACACTGTTCCATTTTAGAACTGAACACTTTTTCCTGGATAAAGTCTATAAGCTGGTCAGTTTTAAGCAGATTTCATAAGATGTTAGCAACTATTAACCAGAAGGCAAGACTTTTTAGCAAAGCCTTTTGGGGGAAGGTAAGTAAATTTGCCCCTAATGAGGGCAAATAACTTCATTGAATCTATTCTGCCATGTTTTTATACTAGTGAACTGAATCATTTTCTATTAGCAGTTACTACAATCTGTGCTTTGATTAACATATTGCACATTCCTGAAGTTCACAAAAACATATTGACCTATTTGGTGCCCTTTTAGTTTGTCTGCTATATACATTCACCAAAACATTCCTCTGTTTTCTTTCTAAACAGTTATATGGCTATATATGTACTATAGTTATTATATGTACAAGAAGATAGAATATAATATACTATAAATTAAATATACAAGAATAATGTAATGTAATGTAATGTAATAATATAACCGTGCTATGATTGAAATGCTGAAAGCTGGTGATCACAGTTTATACAATATACTAGCATATCTATACTCAAGATGCTTCAAAGAAGAAAAAATATCCAATGCAATGAAAAATGCTGAACTGATTCCTATACAGAAGAAAGGGCTCAATTATTTAAAGAACTATTGTCCAATAAACTTCTTTCAATCATCTACAAGTTTTTTCACTAAGATAGTAGCAAAAAGAATATTGATAACATTAAATGATGCACAGCCAAAGGAGCAGGCAGAAGTGGCTATAGCAAAATAGATAACATCCAGGTTGTTCAGCAAGTCATTGAATGACACAATAAGTACATCATATCTCTGTGCATGACTTTCATTGACTACAAAAAGGCGTTTGACTCAGTATTCCCACAAGCAATAATGAATGCATTGCTCAATCAAGGCGTAGGCATTGCTTACATAAAGTTACTACAATCAATATATGAAAAAAACAATGGTGACAATTTGCCTAAGTGATCTTAAAGTGGAAATCAACATAGAAAAAGGTAGATAACAAGGCAATACAATATCACCTATCCTTTTCTCAGCCTACCTTAAAGAAGCATTTTGCAAACTAGACTGGGCAAAATGTAGAATAAAAATCAATGATGTCTATTTAAATCACTTAAGATTTTCAGAGGATGTTGTTTTCTCTTCTCACAAGACCCAGATGAGCTACAAAGACACATACAAGAGGTGCACAAAGCAGGAGAACCATTTCGCTTAAAAATAAATGTGAAAAAGAGCCAGGTTAGGTTTAATAAATTCAACAAAGAAAACAAATATATCTGGAGAAGAACTAGATGTAGTAGACCATTACTTATATCTTGTCCAATGGATCTTGTTGTGAGAGGGATCTTGGAGTCTTAGTGGACAACCAGCTAAATTTGAGCCAGCACTGTGCAGCAGCCACCAAAAAAGCTAATGCAATCCTAAATTGCATTAACAGAGGTGTTATGGATTAAGTCAACGCATCAGTAACAACTGTAATAGCTTTACTTTAACAGCAGGCTCGTAATCCTGCACTTCTCATTGGCTTGCGAATAGCGAGTCGTGATTGGTTGTTTCTGGCCGATCTGATTGGCTGACAGTGGGTCTCTCTGATTGGACGCTTGTTAGAGCGGTAAACTCAAATCATTGGTTGTTTTGACAGCAGCCAGCTCTATAAAAGAGCTGCTGCTGCCCAAGTATTTTGCTCTGTTCTGAAGTCACTAATAAAGAGTTGAAATCACAGTTCAATGTCTCGTCTCCGTTCCTTGCGCCCACGCTCAGGACTTAACACTGGCGACGAGGATGGGATACGGAGACGATAGAGCTGACTAAATATTCATCAAACAAGACAGAGCACGTGGCTGAGAGCGCACGCAACAAATGGCAGAATGACCAGCGGCGCCATACCACCTGCTCCATTTGACCCTGCAAACAAAGACTGGGACTCGTATATGGACCGTTTCCAGATGTTCCTGGAGACCAACAATCTGAAAGATGCGATGCCTGGCAAGAAACGAGCAGTGTTCCTGACCCACTGTGGTTCTGCCATTTTTAAAATGGCTAAGTCACTTGCCAAACCGGCGGAAGTGAAGACCATGGATTGGGACAACCTCGCGCCGATCCTCTGGGCCCATTACGCACCTGCAGTACCGACACTGATACGAAGGCACGAGTTTTACCAGAGGGACCAATGGAAGAACGAAAGCGTTGGGGACTTCGTAGCCAACCTCCGGAACCTGGGAGGATTCTGTGGTTTTGCAAACCTCGAGGAAGCCATGAGAGACCGAATAGTTCTGTGATTAGATGACCACACAGTGCAGAGCAAGATCATGGCAAAAGGAGACATCAGCCTCGCAGATGTCATCGCCGACACTACTGCCGCAGAAGCAACCAGGAAGTCAGCCGCTCGAATGCGCCGAGCGAACGCACCACACCGCCAACTCGCTAGTGATAGTCCGCCTTCCTCTGAGAGGCACACTATTACCGCCCATCATGAAGACCTCGAATCATCCTCAGACAGCGAGGAAGAAGAGGTCAACTGGCTCTGCTTGGAACGAGAGCAAAGGAACCAGAGAGTTCCGCGCCAATGTGCTGGTTGTGGGGCAAACCACCCGCGATCAGACTGCAAATTCCTCGACGCACTCTACCGTTCCTGTGGGAAAAGAGGCCACATCGCAAAGGACTGCAGAAGCAAGTGAGAGTCCAGTCCAAGCCAGAGGTAGAATAACCTCCACCAGGAGACAGGCAAACCACCTGGGAATCGTGACCGCCTGAACCACCAATGGAACAACCACTACTATAGAAACTGAGCACCTGCCGCTTCAACGAGACGAGAAGAGGCACACCAAACTATCACTATCGGCCAAGCTTCATCACTAGATGCAAGAAAGATCCAAGTAAAGGTCACTATTGAGAAATTGACCGTGCATGATGGAAGTCAATTCGGGGCCATCCCTATCGATGGTCTCATGGAAAACCCTCAAACAGCTGATCTCTGCCATTTGTTGCAGGACCTCAGCACTCAAAGAATCATCCTAAAAGACTACTAAGGGAACAGAATTCCGGTTGTCAGTTCTAGCCACGTCCAAGTATCCTTCAAGGACCGCACCGCGACGCTTCCCCTGACTGTCGTCGATCGTGACCGGCCCAGTTTGTTAGGGTTACAGTGGTTCGCCCCACTCAGAATTGAACTAGCTGGCATCCACCAAACCGGAAGCGATGACTGGGAAGAGGCCCTCATCCAGGAATTCCAGGACGTGTTCACAGGAACGTTAGGCAAGTACAAGGGGACCCCTATATCATTTAATCTCAGTCCCGATGTGGCTCCCATTCGCCTTAAGCCTCATCGGGTGCCTTTTGCACTCAAGCCAAAGATCGACGAGCAACTAGACAAATTAATAGCCCAGGGTGTGTTGGAACCAATTGACCATGCCCGATGGGAAACTCCAATAGTAACACCTATAAAGCCAGATGGCTCGTTAAGAATTTGTGGGGATTACCGTGCCACCCTAAATCACGCGCTTCAGCAGAGCGCTTACCCAGTACCGGTGGTCCAACACTTTCTTCACTCCCTGGGTGGCAGAAAAATATTTGCGAAATTGGACTTAGCTCAGGCGTACCAACAGCTACCCGTAGATGCAACGACTGCAGAAGCCCAGACAATAGTTACACATAGAGGTGCCTTCAAGTGCAATAGACTCCAATTCGGAGTAAGTGTGGCACCAGGCATTTTCCAAAGTTTGATAGAGAGACTATTACAAGGCATAAAAGGCGTCGTGCCTTATTTTGACGACGTCTTAATAGCCGCCCCTACTAAAGAATTATTAGGACAATGACTCAGAAGGGTTCTTCAAAAATTTAAAGACGCTGGCCTGAAGGTAAAAAGGGACAAGTGTCAACTTTGTATGGAGAGAGTGGAGTTCCTGGGATACCTTCTCGACAGACAGGGAATCCACCCCACCAAAAAAAAACTAACTGCAATCAAAAATGCCCCAACACCTAGAAATAAGACAGACCTCCAAGCCTTCCTGGAACTCATTAACTTTTATAACATCTTCTTGCCCCAGAAGGTGACCGTAGCCAAGCCCCTACATAGACTTCTCGACAAAAAGGCTTCCTGGGTCTGGGGACGGCGTGAAGAACGAGCATTTCAACAAGTAAAAGACCTCTTAACTTCTGACGCTGTATTGATACAATACAACGAGACTCTACCCTTAACGGTTACCTGTGATGCCTCACCATTCTGAGTGGGAGCCATTTTAAGCCATGTCCTGCCAAATGGTAATGAGCCACCTATTGTGTTCTTTTCGAGAACTTTGTCTAAAACTGAAAGGAACTATAGCCAACTTGATAAAGAGGCTCTCGTCATTGTATCCGCAATTAAACATTTCCATGAGTATGTGTATGGGAGACCCTTTGCCATAATTACAGACCACAAGCTGCTACTTGGCATTTTAGCGGGAAACAAACCAACTCCCCACATCTTATCACCAAGAATGACACGTTGGTCGGAGTTTTTAGCCACATTCGATTACCAACTGCAACACTCCCCGGGGAAAGCCATTCCCCACACTGACGCTTTGAGATGCTCTCCACTACCAGACGTCATAGATGACCCAGCTCCAACCCTAGCCATATTGCAAATCGAAACTCTTAAATCACCACCGCTGACCGCCTCAGAAACGAAAAAGGACCCTTCTTTGGCACGAGTCCTCAGCTAGGTGGAACGTGGTTGGCCGGACAGTGAACCCAATGACACTTTCAGGCCATTTAGGAATCGACAGACAGAACTATTCTCTCAAAAGGGCTGCATCTTGTGGGGAGACAGAGTCGTCATCCTGGAGAAATTGCAACATAAAGTTTTAAAAATGTTGCACGATGGACATCCAGGCATCATGCGGATGAAGGCATTGGCAAGGAGTTACGCATGGTGGCCAGGTTTAGACAAGCAGATAGAGACCTGGGTGGCGATGTGCAGCAAGTGCCAGGAGACTCGCTCTGCTCCTCCAAAAACACCCCCAATTCAGTGGAAAACGCCTCGAGGTCCCTGGTCCCGTATCCACATCAACTTTGTGGGACCCACAAGAGGACACACTTTCCTTCTAACTGTGGATGACTATTCTAATTGGCTTGAGGTCCACAAAATGAAAAGCACCACCACGGAAGTGGTCATTAAAAAATTGAATAAGCTATTCGCTACCCACGGATTGCCAGATGTCCTGGTCTCCGATAATGGCCCTCAATTCACTGCCCTGGCATTCGAACAGTACCTAGCAGACCAGGGCATCCGCCATGCCTTAACATCGCCAGCTCACCCTGCGGCCAACGGTAGGGCTGAGCGAATGGTCCAATTTGTAAAGAAGACCTTACACAAAATGGACTAGGGTGACATTGATGACAAGATAACCTGGATGTTTCTCCTCCAACATATTACTCCAAGCAGCACCACAAACAGAACCCCAGCTAAACTCCTGATGGGCCGAAAACTTCACTCACATCTCGATCGCCTCCACCCTGCTTACATACCTGAACAACCCCTGGGATCCAGCAGCAAGTGTTGATCATTCCAGGAAGGCGACCCCATTTTTGCGAAAAACTTCTCGAGTGACCCATTGTGGGTCCCCACTACCATAACGCAACTTACGGAACCCCGATCCTATTGTCTACAAACTGCAGATGGCAAAATGTGGAAGCGCCACATAGACCAGCTTCAATCCAGACTAGCACCTACTTCCATCTCATCCCCTGAATCTCAAACTGGGGGGGGAAGGGACATTGAGGGGGCCAAAAAAGAAAAAGCAGATGACTTAACAATCAGAACCCAGCAGTCTACACAACCAACCATGGGATACTCACCGCTAGAAGGAGAAACGAGCCGGGAAATTGCCTCGCCGCGTGACAGCGCCGCGATGGAAACAGACCCAGGGAACCCGGATGACAGCATCGGCGAGAGCAGAGAGGACAGCCCAGAGACATTCAACGAAACTGCAGGACCGTTTTCGCCACCCAGCTCAGCAAGCAGCCCACCGGAACCAGAGCCAGGACAGAAACCGGTGGAACAGTGTAGATCAAGCAGACAGGTGAAGCGACCTGCCTACTTACGAGAATACATCACCCCACCCCTCAGACGGAACCTAGAGGGGAGGGGTGTTATGGACTAAGCCAACGTGTCAGTAACAACCCTAATAGCTTTATTTTAACAGCAGGCTCGTAATCCTGCACTTCTCATTGGCCCACGAATAGCGAGTCGTGATTGGTCGTTTCTGGCCGATCTGATTGGCTGACAGCAGGTCTGTCTGATTGGACGCTTGTTAGAGCGGTAAACTCAAATCATTGGTTGTTTTGACAGCAGCCAGCTCTATAAAAGAGCTGCTGCTGCCCAAGTATTTTGCTCTGTTCTGAAGTCACTAATAAAGAGTTGAAGTCACAGTTCAATGTCTCGTCTCCGTTCCATACAATCAAGATCAAGGGAAGTACTAATACCACTCTATAAAGCCTTAGTAAGACCACACCTAGAGTACAGCATCCAGTTTTGGTCACCACATTATAAAAAAGATGTTGAGACTCTAGAAAAAGTACAGAGAAGAGCAACCAGGATGATTAGGGGACTGGAGACTGAAACATATGAAGAACAATTACAGGAACTGGGCTTGGCTAGTCTAGTAAAGAAAAGGACCAGGGGAGACATGACAGCAATCTTCCAATATCTGAGGGGCTGCCACAGAGAGGAAGGGGTCAAGCTATTTACTAAAGCACCTGTAGGCCAGACAAGGAATAATGGATGGAAACTGAACCAGGAGAGATTTAACCTGGAAATAAGGAGAAACTTTCTGACAGTGAGAACAATCAACCAATGGAACAGCTTGCCCTCGGAAGTTTTAGGAGCGTCATTACTTGAGATTTTCAAGAAGAGATTGGACTCCCATCTGTCAGAAATGGCATAGAGTCTCCTGCTTGGGGGTTGGACTAGATGACCTACAAGGTCCCTTCCAACTCTGATTATCGTTATCTGTTGTCACTCTTGCCAGCTCATGAAGCTTAGATAGGAGAGGTGAAGCCATGACAGGTATCTCACTTTCCTCTTTTCAGTGAGATAGTCCTGCTGGTGGGATGCTGATCACATGTATTGGACATTTTTTAACATTGATATTGTTAAATGTTGAAATAATTGAGATATTAACTTATCATTTTCAATGACAAAAAGAATTAAGCAAGAAATATGCTACAAAGGAGCTTACCTTAAATCCATTTTTTGTCCTTGTTTGAAAAGAAATAATGGAAGATTATACAAAGGCTGGATAACAAAATTTTCCTCATACAGTTTTTCATCACAGCAGTGACTGAGGTAGGTATTGGCTTAGGAACTTATATTAAGAACAGATTTGTTTCCAAGAAGAAGAAGTACAATTTTTATTACTTTTTCTGTTCTTTTTTTCTTATAAGAAATGCCTTTATTATTCTTATGTTCTCCTAAATGGCTATTTAACAAGTCCACTGGATATCAGCTACTTGTTTATTTTAACAGCATACTATTGAATACATGGTATTAATGAAATGGAATAATGCTTTTAAATTTATTTTTCAGGAACAAGTAATATGGATTAATAGAACTGACATGCATTCATAGTCTATATCTGTGGTTCTCAAATTCTGTCTGTTATTTTGATTAATTGAACAAATACAAATTCCACAAAGGAAATTAAACTCTTTTGTAGGCCCACTTCTATAGCTCCTTATAAAGTCTTTCAACTTTTATTTCAACTCAATCCTTGAAAGATGATTTAGTTTGAAAATGTTGGAAAATCTGTATCTCTTCACAACAATGGAGAAATGTCTTGCACAAGTGGAATTTTCTGGAAAAAGCATCGTATTTTTTAAATGTTTTTCAAGAACTCCTTTATGGTCAGAGGTAGTATTTGAAAAACAAGTTTTATGCTCGGGGTTAGTGCTTTGGTTTGCAGCATGCCAGCTTTCCATTTAATAGAATATTGAATGGAATAGTCATGTGATCTTGCAGCCTGGTGGCACTAAGGACCTTTCTAGAGACATTTTATTCATGGAGTATCCAGACCTTAAAGCATCCTTAGTGTACAGGTAGTCCTCAGGTTACAACAATTCATTTAGTGTCTGTTTGAAGTTACAATGGCACTGAAAAAGTGACTTACAACTATTTTTTTTTTTTGAAACAAATTTTTATTAATTTTAAAGATAAAACAACACATCATTAACCATTAAATACATAAATACATAAAACCTCTTAACATTATAAATTTTTACAAGTCGAATAAAACATTATTTTTATACAACATAATTCTAATTTATCCCATTTCCATATGGACACATAAATATCTTTCAGCAAATTTCTCATTATTTCTCTTTACTCTTATTCAATTTCATTTCTTTTCTATATTTATCCATTTTATAGTCATCATATTCATTTCTTTCTGGCTTGTTTAAATTATTCTCATCTAACATTCCTCCAAGGTTTTATTGATTCTTTTTTTTTTTTAATATAAAAAACAAATTTTGTTAGTTTTACAAAAAACACAATACACAAACATACAAAACACAAAACATAAACAAAACTAAAAGATCTTTTCTGAAGGTTGTCTGTTCCCGGGTTAAAACTCTTCACACAGACACAAATTCAAACATCATATTCATCCCATATATCCTTCCATATCTTATTATCATTTTCTTTTTTATATATATATATATAAACCATTTTTATCAGTTTTATAAAAACAATGCACAAAGAGTCAAGGCATAACAGCTTATAAATTCTTTTCTAGGAAAAAATAATAATAAAAGACCAATAAGGCATAACATTTCCAAATTATAATATCAATACTTCATATAGTATTAACTTCATATCTTATCCCTACTTCTCCTTTCCATCCAAATTATTTCTTATTAATTAAAATTTTATTGCCTTTTATCAATATACAAAATCCAAAAAAAAGCATATATATCCTTCCATATCTTATTACCATTTTCAACAACATTCTTTGTCTGTTCTATTTCCAATTATCCATTCATCTTTTTTTTTCTTTTACTATACTTCTCCTGTACACCAATTGGAGTAACATCTATAACTCATTACCCTAACTTAAAAATACTACGTATAGCAATTTTTCTTGGGATTCTGTTTAAAAGATTCTAAGATTACATAATGAATTTTATATTCTAAATACACATATCACAAACCTATGTACCCTCCAGAATCCCTCTTTTAATCTAAATTAAATTCACCCATTGTCTCTAAATAAACTTTTTTTCTTTAGGTCTTGCTTCCCCCCATTAAGGCTTCTCCTCCCCCCCTTTCTCTCTTGCTTATTCTTCTCCTTGCCCTTTTTACCCCTTTGCTTTTTCTCCTCGCTTTTCTTGCTCCTTTTCCTTTGCTTTCTAACCTTGCCTCCACCTTTTCGCTCATTTTTCTCTCTTTTGGTTGTTTTTATAATTCTTAATATCCCCTTTTTCTTATCCTTTTTCTCCTCCTCTCCGGAAGGGACCCATTGTTCATCAAAGATGGCTTCTTCTTCCTCTTCTTCCTTGTCCCAGTCCTTCTGCTGCGTAATCAACTTTTCATAAGTACATAACGCCATTTCTAAGAATTGAAACAAAGTGCCCAAAGTATCTTCTTTTTTATATTTTTGATATTCAATCTCTAGTTCATCCACAAACGATGCCATTATGAAAAGGGAAACTTTTTCCAAAACAACCACAAGTATTTTTAATCAAAAACAATCAAAAGCAATTTAAAAAAAAAGTTCCAAAAGTTAATACTTTTCTTCCTTCTTCTCTTTCTCTTTCTGGGGTTAATTTTTAATCAAAGAGGTCCAATTACCATATATCTTCCTTTGGGATTCTAGGCAATCTCCTCCTTTTTCAGCTTCTGCTCCAATTTTTTTTTCTCCCTTCCCACTTGCAATGTCAATTTTAAATAATCAGAAATCCATACCTCCAACAAGGGTTTTCCAATTTCTTAAATTTTTCAATGTCCAAAAATCCTTTTGTCTCTTAGCTTCAACTCTCAAAGCAATCCACTTTCAATGTCCAATATATCCAAATATTTCTGCTGTTTCCATGGGGTGGGAGAGTAAAGAAAAAAAAAAGTTCCCTTTAACAGCTTCTCCGCCGCTTTTCGCTCTTCTTAGGGATACAATGTATCCTCCAGAAATTCAAACAGCTCAATTCCAGGCAATTTAAAAGATGTTACTTGACCCGGCTCAGACAGAACTTTCACTCTTCACACTTCCTCCAGCACAATCTTACCCGGTTGCTGGCTTCTTCGTGGCGGCCATTGCTGACCGCCGCTCCACCGCCTTGGGAAAAAGGGGTTTTTCCGGAGAAGTGGGGGGTCTGCGACACCCCCACCTCCCTATCCGACTCCCCTCTCTCTTCAGCTGTCCCTACAGGGCAGCCATATCCCCCTGACCCATCTGGATCGGGGGTACCTCGACGGCTAGCACAGCAGGAATCGCGAGCTGTCGTGAATTCCTGCTGCCCCGAAGCCACGCGAAACCGGAAACCTCAACTTACAACTATTTTTGTAGTGTTCCCATGATCATTTGATCAAAATTCAGATGCTTGGCAACTGACTCATATTTATGACATTTGCAGTGTCCCAGGGTCATGGAATCACCTTTTGTAACCCTCTGACAAGCAAAGTTAATGGGGAAATCAGGTTCGCTTAACAACTGTGTTTTCACTTAACAGCTGCAGTGATTCACTTAACAATCATGGCAAGAAAAGTCATAAAATTGGGCAAAACTCACTTAATAAATGTCTTACTTAGCAACAGAAATTTTGGGCTCAATTATAATGGTAAGTTAAGAACTACCTATACTTAGGTACATATCCAGGTCCTGTTGATCCTATGATAGAAAACCCTTAGATCTCTTTTTAAACAATGCAGCTATTTGGATGCTAATGTCACATCTAGTAGGATAGCTTTGGAAATTATGGGCAACTAAAATAGTGGCTATCAAAATCTACTGCTTAAAAATACTTAAATTACTGCTCTTATATTATAGTTGTTTTCTATTTCTACCATTAATAACAATAACAACCATTAATAACAAAAAGGAAAGTGGAAGTATGACTGTTGTATGTTATGTTCCACCAGCAATGTATCTTCAAACTCAGGTGGTACTGAAGAATATTCTAATAATTCTACACCATCCAGTATCACAATAATTCAAGGCTAGAGATGGATTGTTATTTTCACTGATGTGAATATATTTCATTAGCTTGAATAAATATATTCTATCTCAGTGAAATTGTTTTATGATATAGAAGATCTTGAAAGAGAGGGGGAAAAAAACCTTATGGACTTGAATTCTTTTCTAAAATGCAAACAGTTTTATAGTTCCTTTTGGTTCATTAAAATAATATCAGGTGAACATTGAAATATTTTTTTTGTATATTCAATGATCTATATTTTTCCAAGTTGGTAAGTCAGTACAGAAAACAACCATATTACAGTTCTTCAAATCTTTTCTTGTTGTTTATGTAATCTAATGGTTGGGTTCATACCTGTCAAAATGCATAATGTGTTTTGCAAATCAGCCATTGTAATTCTTAAAGCATTGCCTATGCTTTACTGTATTGTGGAAACCTAACAAATGCCAATTTATTTCATGAATCATAATCCAACCAATAATGCTTAACATGAAGTGTGAATCAACTTTTTACTGTAGAATGTATATTCTTAATTGTGAAATGTTTATTTTCTCTGAAGAAGCTATGTTTACCTAAGGTTTTAAAGGTTTGCTCAAGAAAATGAACAGATATTTGGGACTTGCATACAGTTAGATCAATATTTAGAGAATGTGTAACCTATTGGCAAAGGGGCTCCATTACAAATGTGATTTCTATGACTTTCCCTTCTGTTATTTTTGCAAACAGAGAATAAGGATCTTTGTCCTTTGAATTGTGATATTTCATATTCTGCCAAAAAAGTCATCTTGTATTTCTGAATGGAGATGGTACAAATTAAGAAAATTCTTGCTTTATATTTTTCCCTCACTCAGTTATTACAAAATACGGTAGTTACAAAGAATTGAGCCTTTGATACATGATATTTCAGTCTTCTGGTGTCTCTCTGTATTTGCATTGTTTAGAAGATATTTTCTTCACTGTCATGCTCCATAGCTGGTCACAACTATGGGAAATGCTAGCATGCCACCTTAATGAATCCCATGGGTTTGGAATGCCACAGAGGTCTGGTGCCATGACTACCCAGAAGCTTTGAGGCTATTCAAACCATTTGTTTACAATTTTATAATCAGGTTTCCAACCCAGAGCCTCACTTCATAACAGCTTGAGATATATTGTAAACCATCATATAAATATACTTGGAGATAGGAAGTTACAGAGACAGTTACTAGCTAGCTTGGTGGGACTAAAAGCAAGAAATTCCAATTGGTTGATATTCTTTGCACTCAGCTACTAGCAAGCTTAGAGGAACAAAGGACAAGTTGGCAGTAATGTTCATAAGCCGTAGATGAAGAGACAATAAACATAAACATGAAGATCATACAGATTTCCAAATAATGAAGACAACTAAGAAGAAAAAATCCGATTCTCCCTCATAGACTGATGCTGGGTTATGTACAACTAGCCATAAAAACTGTATAAATATTATAATAAGAGCAACTAGAAACATAAATAAAATTCAAGAGTAAATAGGAAAGGATGAGGCTTCAGGGCTTCAGCCAACCGCACGGTTCTAAGCTAGTTGCCAGAGCCAGGTCTTTAAGTGTTTAAGAAAAGCCAGGAGAATGGGGCCCAGGGTCATCTCACTTTGAAAGCATAAAAGGAAATACTTGGGACTGAAATGGTCTATAACAACTATAAATATTTCAACTTACCCTATTCTGATTTTCTAAATGTTCAAAAGATTGCATGGAAAATCAGAGTGGATAAAACTATTGGTGTGTTGTCCTTTTAATGAAAGTTAGAAAAGAAAACCTGCCAGGAAACAGCCTTGCATATGATCTGGATTTTAAACTGTTTTAATCCAAGAAAGCAATGGAAGGCAGAGTCAATGAAAGCAATTATATTTATTTTGTAGTTTAAAACTGTCTAAACTGTATCCAGAATTATGAAAATATGAAAGAGAGAGAGAGAGAGATTATGTTATTTTCACATCCTGATTGCTGTCATAATTAGGCATGCTCCGCTGTCTCATTGACTTCATCATTAACATTTTATTTTATTTTAAAATCATGATGAACACTCAGAAGGGTCTATTGATTGTAAACTGATACAAATAGAGATTCTACAATACAATTTTGTGAATTAATCCTTGCATTAGCCCATTTAATAACTGCAGTAAGGTGGAGATTAGCAAATCATCAGCAAGTATGTCAGAAGTGGTGTAATTGTGAAGCAAGCTTTTGCAGAAAGAATTTCCAGCAATGTCTAGGTGATATACAAGTTTCAACCTCTCTTTTTATAAATGCCATAAAGTGGATATGATTAGCTGTTATCCTTATATGATATTTTAAATAATAATTTACATTATATATAAAAACTTTTAATTGTTAGCTTATTCTGTTGTGAATTACATGAAATCTCTGGTAATGGCAGTATATGATTGATCTTAACTGGATTTAACACTTATGAAAATCAGATCTGGTTACTACTTGGATGGTATACTAGAGGAGTAACTTAGACTGGGTAGTTAAAGAAACTGCTTACTTATATATTGCTGCCAAGAAATCTATATGGATGCAAAAATATCAGAAAATGATTTCAACTTGAAGTAGACTTTATTTTTATTAGATTACAAATAAATTTCAATAAATTTCATTTTTAGTTTAACATTCAGTTAAGAACTATTTTATCTAGATTGAAAATCTCCAAGTGATTAGAAAGTCATAAACTTTTCTCTATCCCTTTGTTACCATCTATTTGTTAAGATGGTTCAACATGATAACTCAAATGTCATGCATAATGTAATATTTTGCTTATCCTCTCAGCAATCAGCCAGACACATTAGAGAAAACAATTTACAGTATTTAAATAATCTGTCTAGAAGCAGTTCCATTTGTTCATTTACTTTTTTAAAAAAGCCTGACTGTAAAGTTTCATCATTACTGTTCTTCAAGGCCATGAAAATGGTATGTGAAAGTTGCAAGGACCATTTGCTGAGAGCATTGGAAGACACAGTTGATATATTTTTGACAGAGGCAAATTATTGAAACATTTCAGGATGGCTTATTGGTTAAATGTAGTGGCAACAGTGCTTTAGTTCTTTGGTTTGATTTTCAAGGGTTTTTGTGCAAGCAGCCATAAGACAACTTCTATCACTGGTTGATTTTTTATTAAAGAAATAAAACCAGTGCTGCCAGCAAATACACTTTAAAGTTTATTGGCTCCAGAATAGAGATCCTTTGCTGGGCTTGGAATATTTCCCTGTTTTCTAAGAGTCAGATGACACATTGGATAAGTTTGCATACAAATTAGTAACCACATTTAAGACTAGTGTATTGTGCTCTAGAAAAATGGACTGAATAAATAGTAATGCAAATGAAATGGATAGCTCAATTCCCACCAGAGATTAGACTAAATTGGCAAGTTCATTTCTTGTGGCCATGTTCATACAACTCCAAAGTTCACTTGATGTAATTTGTTGAACGTACTAGTATAGGTTTACTAAATAAGATACTAGGTAAAATATAATTTTACTGTAAAACTAATAGTATAGGATTTATATATAAATATGAATACAACTTTTATTTACTATGTGAACTCAGTATGATTATTTTTAGGTTCACTGCTATGTGAAATTGAATAATTGGGTGAACAGAATAGCTAATGATGGATAAGTGTGTTATATGAACACAACCACTTGGTTAATTAGACAGCTTACTTATAAAAATAATATTGGGAGGATAAAAATAAGCCACTGTTTCTTTTTTATTTTTAAAAAATGTAGTTATTTGGTCTTTTGGTATAGCTCTCTAGATATCCTTAAAACTAAACTCACATGAAATTTGCTATCCATATTAACCGTCCCTATCCTAGTATTTTTTAGTATTTATTTGATTTGTCAATTGCTTACAAGATACAGGTATAAGAATAAATATAGTTTTGAATACATGAGATAGATACTTATAAGAAAAATAAAAACAATAGGACAGGGACAGTAGGCACATTGGTGCGCTTATGCACGCCCCCTACAATATGTTTCTGTTCTGACTTACTATTGCATCAGGCCCTACGAGGTTTGTTAGAGAAAGCCACTGATTGAAGTTCCAACTTTGCTACCTTGTCCCTGTCTCAATATCATTTGCCAATTGTAGCTCTAACTGGTGGATTGTTTTGGCAGGTGTCCATTGGGTTTATCTGATACCAAAAAAGTTGATTCATAGGGGAAAGATTGCACAGTATTATTTCTTGCTTTAACATGATAACTATTTCTTGGACTCGATGCAAATAATCAAAAGTTGGTTGATAGGGAAGAGTGCTTGCTATACTGTAGATTATTTTGATACAGGCTTTAGTATTGAAAGTGTACTAGACCAGTGGTTGCCGACCAGTGGGCTGGGTACCACTGGTGGCCCCTGAGAAAATTTTGGTGGTTCGCAGAGAAATGCACCCCCCAAAGCAATTAATCCAGGCTGCGTGGGAACACAAGGCTGCACTACCAACATGGCCTGCGGGAACATAAGGATTGCATCGCTTGCATTGTGAACAACACAAGGTAGTGAGGGGAGAAGGGAAAGGGTGGGGGGGAACTTGCTCCATTCGCCCCACATGCCTCACCTGGCTACCAGGTTGTTTTTTTCCACTTCTTTCTTCTTATGCTTTTGGCTGCATGCAAGGAAAGAAGCAAAAGTCTTTCTTTCTCTCTCCCAAACTCCACCAAAAATGAGTCTTTGGGACTCCGCAAGGCATCCTGCTCCAAGAGGCTGTGCCATTCTGGCGGAGTTTGGGGGAGAGAAAGAAAGACTTCTGCTGCTTCTGCTGTTTTCCTTGCATGAAGCCAAAAGTCAGTCTCTCTGTCTCTCTCCTTGAGAACGGAGCTGGAGACAGTATCCTGCGATCCCAAATAAAGAATGATCGATTGGTAGGAAAACGGAGTGGGGAATTTTCCTGCAGACTTTTTTGGGGATTTTCCCAGGGCCTCTGGTCCATTGGATTTAAAATTATGAGTTTGGTGGTCCCTGAGATACAAAAGGTTGGTGACTCCTGTACTAGATTATACCCAAAACAAGCTACTTGATGGCTGATTAGCAGTCTGTAAACAGTCTTTATTGAATAAACCCCACTTTAATCCACGCATCATCTTTAAGGCAGCCTATTTTTGAGATGGATTTTAGTGAAAAACATGCTTATTATGTAGGCACCTTATCACACCAATCAGTTTGCAGGATGCCAGTATATGGTAGTTATTTCCTATTCCTTTTTCCTAAAATAAAATTATGAGAGGTTTCAGGACAACTATAGCTTTTGACTAATAGAATATAGCTCATTTGCACCTCTATAAGTCATTCTAGAGTGCTCCCACAAACACTGATGGAGAAACAGAACAAATTGTTCTATTTAAACTGTTGCTTGAGTATTTTAAGAGAAGAACATTATTTGTCGAAACAATTAAGAATGACCTAAACTTTTTTGAATCATTGGTTAAAGATGTGATAAAGGCAACATTAGCGAGAAATTGTCAGGTCATGTTCCTACCAGGCAAAAGGCTCTGGATAGGATTATTTGCCATGGGGTTGAAAGGTTTAACTGTACCGCAACTGCTTTGTTTCTCCAAATTTTACTTCCCTTGAACATAATGACAGGAACAACATGCTCTGATTTAATCTGACATCAAGGATGGCATTTCCAGAGTGAACACCTTGAAAAGAAAGATTTAATCACCCTCATGTGCAGTAGTTTAGTTTCAGAGTGTATATTTATAATGCATATTTATATTCTTCGTATATTTATATTTTGTATATTTATATTACACAACAACAAAGATCAGACACATTTTATACATATTATAGTAAATGCAACATAGAGTTTAATTCAGATCCTCCTTTGACCTACATAATAAAGAACCAAGTTCTTCTTCTTTATTTATTCCCTTCTTGTTTACTCTTGGCTTCTGTTCCTACCCAAACTCTTCTTTTGGTCTCTAATAAGAGTTAGCTTTCAGTGGTTATTTGGCTTTTTAATTTGAAGTACAAATTCACTTACCGCTTACATACCAGCTCCTGCTTTGTTAGACTGTGTGGCTCAATGATCCATAATTTATTTTAAATTTATAATACTAGCTCCTTCTTTGATGCTTAATTGTTAATTCAACTTTCTTGTCTTTTCTAGAAGCTAAGATTTCTTCAGTCCATGTCAACTTCTAGGGCTTAAAATACTTCCTCAGAATATCCTGTGAATTGGTATTCTTCATCTGATAGACTAGGTCCTTTGGTCACTGACTGATATGTTAAGACAGTATGTTTACAGTTAACCTTTTTAAGAAAGTTAACAAAAATGTGACAGGCAAAACTGGACACATGGCATCTATTATTGTGTTTAGAACTATGCTCCTTTGACTGAAGGACAACTGCATATAAACAAAGTACTATTTTGACGAGTTCTCTAAGTTCAGTTCTCTAAGACCATTAATGCTGCTGGGAGATCAACAATCTTCTCCTGTATTACAGTTGAATCATTTGGAAAAGAACCAGTATTCATTATAGCAACCAAGTTGTTAGCACATCATCAGTCACTGTCACATTTGAATCTTGATTTTTAATTTGTGTTCTGGTTTGGCTGTGATTTTTTTCTTATTTGTTGCAATATAAATGTTTTTTCAAATAGTACCTTTGTTGTTTTATGCAATAAAGATTAATAAAGTGTGAGCTTGGAGTAAGTGCAGGATTCTGGCCCTGCACTTCTGATTGGCTGTTAAGCGACCGGACCGGATTGGCTCGTTCCAGGGAATCCGATTGGCCCTTAACAGAGAGTTTCTATTGGTTATAAGAGCTAGTATTCCTAGCTCGTTATTTGTTAAAAATTACAAGGTTTGCCTATATAAGGCAGGGTTTAACTACTGTTAAAAAAGAGGAAGTCACAATGTAAATAAAGAGCTGAAGTTCACCGTTCAGAGGCTTGTCTCCATTCTTTCTCGCCCATGCTCAAAACATAACACTGGCGACGAGGATGGGATACGGAGATATCTGAACCAACGAAACTTCGAAGAACACCGAGCACGTGACAGACGACGCCAACAACAGAACCATGTCCGGTGGCATCGTACCACCCGCTCCGTTTGATCCAACACAAGAAGACTGGGAGTCCTACATGGATCGTTTCCAAATGTTCCTAGAGACGAACAACTTAAAGGACGCTACAGCCGGGAAGAAGTGGGCGGTGTTCCTAACGCATTGCAGTCCAACCATATTTAAGATGGCTAAAGCACTAGCCAAATCCCGAGAAGTGAAGGCCATGGATTGGGACGACTTCGAACCTATCCTGCGAGACCACTACGCCCCAACCGTGTCTACGCTCATGAGACGCCACAAGTTTTATCAGAGAAGCCAACGAAAGGGAGAAAGCGTGGCCAACTTCATAGCAGACCTCCAGAATTTGGGAGGCCTCTGCAGATTCACCGATTTAGAAGAGGCACTAAGAGATCGCATAGTTCTGGGATGAGATGCACCAGGCGTCCAAAGCAAGCTGATGGTGAAAGGCAACATCAGCCTTGCTGACGCCATCGCCGATGCTACGGCAGCAGAAGCAACCAGGAAGTCGGCTGCATAACTACGCCAATCGCACTCCGGTACCACCACCGGCCAGCGAAATCTCACCTACTTCAGAAGGGCAGCTTGCGACAACGCACCACGAGGACCTTTCTTTGTCATCAGACAGTGACGAAGAAGGGGTCCATCGACTGCGGTCCGACCGGGACCCTCACCCGAAGCCCTTACGCCCTTGCGCTGGCTGTGGAGCCAACCATGCCAGGTCCAAATGCAAATTCCATGACGCACTCTGCCATGAGTGTGGGAAACGAGGCCACATTGGACTGGTCTGCTGCAGCTTGCCAGGACCCAGCCAGGCCTCAAAAGGGGCTAACTATCGCCAATCGACAGGAAACCGTCCTGCACGGTGAGAGCCAGTAAACCACTCCTACAGAAATTGAGCTTTGCAGAGAGAAGAGGCTCACCATACTATCACTATCAGTCACGCCTCAACAAGGGGACCCCGATTTCATTCAGCCTAGATCCAAAAATAGCTCCCATTTGCCTAAAACCCCGTCGAGTTCCGTTTGCCTTAAAATCGAAAATCGACGAACAACTCGACAAACTGATAGCTCAGGGAGTGTTAGAGCCCATTGATCACTCCCCTTGGGAAACCCCTATTGTAACACCCATTAAGCCAGACAGGTCAATCCGAATTTGTGGGGACTAACGGGCCACTTTGAACCATGCCCTGCAGCAGAACACGTATCCAGTTCCGGTGGTACAGGATCTCCTCCATTCCCTGGGGGGCGGGAAAGTTTTTGCTAAATTAGATTTAGCTCAGGCATATCAGCAATTACCAGTGGATGAAAAAACGGCACAGGCCCAAACTATTGTGACGCACCGAGGTGCCTTTAAATGTACCCGGCTGCAATTCGGAGTTAGTGTAGCCCCGGGGATTTTTCAGAGCCTTATGGAAAGGTTATTGCAAGGAATTAAGGGCATGGTCCCCTATTTTGACGATGTATTAATTGCAGCCCCTACAAAAAAAATCTTACAGGTCCTAAAAAAATTCCAAGAGGCCGGTCTTAAGGTGAAAAAAAAACAAATGTAAATTGTGTACTGACAGTGTTGAGTTTTTAGGGTACCTGATTGATAGCCAGGGCATTCACCCTACCGAAAGTAAATTAAAAGCGATCAAAAATGCTCCCAGGCCACGAAACAAGGCCGATCTCCAGGAGTTCCTAGGCCTCATCAATCTTTATAATGTATTTTTACCACACAAAGCAATTGTCGTTGAACCGTTACACCGGTTGTTAGATAAAAAAGCATATTGACTATGGGGTTACCGTGAAGAACAGGCATTCTGAAATGTTAAAAAACTGCTCACTTCTGATTCTGTACTCATGCAGTATAACGAGACTTTGCCGTTAGTTATAACCTGTGATGCATCGCTTTTCGGGGTGGGCGCCATTTTGAGCCACGTACTGCCTAATGGGAACGAAGCCCCTGTTGCATATTTTTCAAAGACTCTTTCAAAAACTGAGTGGAACTATGGACAAATTGATAAAGAAGCCCTCGCAATTGTCTCAGCTGTGAAAAGATTCCACGAATACGTGTATGGCTGGGCTTTTACTATTGTGACTGACCACAAACCCTTATTAGGGATAATAGCCAGAGATAAGCCGACTCCCTACATATTATCCCCTAGGATGACCCGATGGTCAGAATTCTTAGCTGCTTATAACTATCGGCTGCAATACCGCCCGGGGAAAGCCATTCCCCAGGCCGACGCATTGAGCCGAGCACTGCTTCCAGAGACTCTTGATGATCCTGCACCAACGGTAACCACATTGCAAATCGAGGCACTCAACTCGCTGCCACTAACCACCCGAGATATCACGAGAGAAACCAAATGCGACCACACCCTAGCACGAGTCCTGGGCTGGGTAGAACGCGGATGGCCATTCGACCAGTTATCAGATGACTTCACACCATTCAAGACTCGACAAACCGAGCTCTTCTCCCAGAAAGGCTGTGTCATCTGGGACGATAGAGTCGTTATCCCAGAACGACTCCAGAAAGCACTGCTGAGAACCTTGCACGATGGCCACCCTGGCATCGTGCGAATGAAAGCCCTTGCACGAAGCTATGCATGGTGGCCGGGCATTGACAAGCAAATCGAACAGTGGGTTAAAGCTTGTCCCAAATGCCAAGAAGTCAGCAAAGCCCCACCAAAAGCCATGCCTACTGAATGGGAGACACCACGTGGACCCTGGTCCCGAATTCACCTGGACTTCGCGGGGCCAACCAAAGGCCACACCTTCCTGCTGACCATCAACGCCTACTCGAATTGGCTCGAAATCCATCGCATGACGACTACGACCTCCGAGGCGGTTATCAAAATCTTAAACAGACTCTTTGCAACCCACGGATTACCAGATGTCCTGGTATCCGATAACGGCCCTCAATTTACCGCACTAGCGTTCGAGCAGTACCTCGCTGACCGCAGCATCCGCCATGCGCTCAACTCACCTGCGCACCCTGCGACCAATCGCCGAGCAGAACGCATGGTCCAATTTGTGAAGAAAACCTTGCAAAAGGTAGACTACGACAACATTGACGACAAAGTCAATCAAATCCTCTTCTTGCAACACATCAACCCACATAGCGTCACCAACAAAATTCCCGCCGAACTGCTAATGGGACGAAAGCTCCGCTCCCACCTCGACCGGTTGCACCCAGCTTACGAACCGGAGAAACCACTAGGATCCAGCGGCCGCTGTCGCACCTTCCAGGTAGGAGACCTGGTTTATGCTAAAAACCTATCGGGCGACCCATTGTGGGTGGAAGCAACAGTAGTACGTGTAACTGGCCCCAGATTCTACCTGGTACAATGCCTTGATGATAAACTTTGGAAACGGCATATCGATCAATTACGATCTTGGCTTCCAGCAGCCAGTCCGCAACTCCCCTATGATCAAACTGAGGGGGGGGAGGTACGGAAGAAGATGAATTCCTAGGAAACCCGTTCGAAGGAAACGACGGTTTGATAGAAACTCAGGAAGCGGAGCCGGAGGGAGAAACCTCAGGGAATTGCAGAGAATGTGGGCAACGACGTAGAAGTGAACTCTGAACCAAAAACAGCCCCACTGCCAAACAACAATCTACCTCAGCGTGATTGCAGCCAGCCGATACAACGGAAATCAAAGAGACTAATAAGACAACCGTCCTACCTAAGGGACTATGTAACTGCGCCCTACAAATAAGAAGCCAGGGGGAAGGGGTGTTGTGTATGCAATAAAGATTAATAAAGTGTGAGCTTGGAGTATGTGCAGGGTTCTGGCCCTGCACTTCTGATTGGCTGTTAAGCGGCCGGACCGGATTGGCCCATTCCGGGGAATCCGATTGGCCCTTAACAGAGAGTTTCTATTGGTTATAAGAGCTAGTATTCCTAACTTGTTTTTGGTTAAAAATTACAAGGTTTGCCTATATAAGGCAGGGTTTAACTACTGTTAAAAAAGAGGAAGTCACAATGTAAATAAAGAGCTGAAGTTCACCGTTCAGAGGCTTGTCTCCATTCTTTCTCGCCCATGCTCAAAACATAACAACCTTTATTATCAATCCATATTTACATAATTGTGTTTTATGTGATATTATAAATAGCTTATAAAGCAGATACGCAATGTGTAACTCATGGGACATATCCAGCCACAAGTTCCATTTTTGTGCCTGCAAAATTCTAAATTGTGGCCAGTAGCAAGATGGTTTTATATATTTATTTATTTTTATATGATTAGACATGAAAGTATTTAAGTATCCAGATTGGATCCTGCATGAAAGTATGTGTATTAAAACTCTGTAAAACGAATATGCATAATTATACTATCCACAATTCTCCAAATTTCTAATGTTTTAGCTCTGTCTCCCTCAGTAGTGCCACTATGTCTCTGGCCATGTGCACTGTGGTTTTCAAAGCTAAAAACTTTTAAAAAATAAACTATGTCCCTGGCAAAACTGCTCTAAAAATTGCAGTCATCTTTAAAGCCAGCTTGTCAATGAATCTATAGCAAAATCTGTTTCCAGAGATCTAGTTCAATCAAAAATGAGTTCCAGAGCAGAGGCATCAGGTTTAAAACTGGTAAATTCAATCTTGGAAATCATGTATATTTTACATTTAAAAAAGGAAGTGGTGTCTGAAGGCCCCCTTTTGTAGACATCCAAAGAAAGCATATTTTCCATAGCTATGTACGTAGTATCTTATTTGAGCAATTTGATCAATGGGCTTTGCACTCTCTCTGTTTGTGTACTATGTCTGCAATTGTTTTTACTAACTGTTGAATATTTCTGCTCCCTGTAGTCCAGATACCAATAATAAAGTTGATTCTCACTCATCACTTTTGGATGGCTTATAAATCCTATTGAGAATGCAATGCTGAGCACACTTCTATTTATTAGAATTATAAATCCTCAAGAAACAACAATGAGCTACTCGTACAGGAAATGTTATTACCTAGGTATCACATTGTAAGGTACCTCAAATGAAAAAAAAACCATAATGTTAAAAGTATATTGTAGATATATTCAGTTCAGCAAGACTTCTGGATTTGTTCCTGCAAGCAGCAAAGCAACCACAGCCACTTGACACAGATACCAAGAACTCAAAACAAAGCAAGAACTAGAGATACAAGGGATAAACATAGATTGGTATTCATATTTGCAATACACACAAAGTATGAAAAAGACACTAAGATGGCTGGGTTTCCCAAGGAATTGACTGAATTAGATAAAATCTTAACAGGCACTGAAGAGAAGATGATTTAAAAACTATATGGCTACCTATTAGGAGTGAACCTAGAAGAGCAAGTGAAAGAAACAATGATTCCGTGGGGGAAAATTTTTGGATATGGGATAGATCTGGATAAATGGCAAACACTATGGACTAGAAACTATAAGTTAACTATGTCAACAGCCTACAAAGAGAATTTGTATAAGATGTTTTACAGGTGGCACTTTCCCCCAGTGAGAATAGCTAAGATGTTCAAAGACAAATTGGCAAAGTGTTGGAAATGTCATCAGACACCTGGATCATACTACCATATGTGGTGGACATGCATTGATGCTAAAAATATTGGACTAGAATACACATGTGATTGGAAAAAATGACAAAATAACATATAGATTTAAAACCAGAGATATTTTTATTGGCAATTTTGCCTGAAGGTTACAACAGAGAGATAATGTATTTGATTATCAGTGTACTAACAGCAGCTGGAACTGTATTTGCACAAAATTGGAAAAATGAGAAAATTCCAACCGAGGAGGAAACTATTAAGAAAATAATGGAATGTGCGGAAATGAGTAGATTGACAATGGCAATTAGAGAGCAGGAAGAAAAAGATTATCATAAGATTTGGAATTTATTCTATGAATGGATAGATAGAAGAGTAAGAAATTAAATATGTGATAATAGCAATAATACATTATAACTGATCGATTAGGGAATGAATATAACAGGTAAGGATTGAATATACTTTTGAAAGATAATAATTATATGTTAATGATAATACAATGATTGACCAATGTGATATAAAATAGAATTAGAATGGTTATAAATATAAATAAGTAAGAAATGTATTATATTATTATGTGCACAAAATATATGTACCCAACTGACATACTGGAAAACTGAAAGATGGTTTTATTTGTTTGTTTTTTGTTATAAAAATAAAAAACTTTTTCTAAAAAAAAGGCACAGATACCGATGGCCCTTTAGCCAAGAATGTGAATTTATAGAAGATTCTCTCTAACTTGGAAAACTCACTTTTGGATCACACACTGGAAAAGTACATTTTCTCTTGTTACCTGTTCTTTTGGAAGTCATGTAAAAGGTTAAAGATCAGTATGAGGAAGAAAAGGCATCTGTTTAGTAAATCCAATTATGGCATAGGTAAAGTATCTTATTATATACTTTTTAATTCATTAACTGGATTTAAAGCACATATCCACCTTAGAGTGACAATATTTATATTATTACTTCTTGTAATTAACTAGTTAGCTACAGTACTATTACTGTCAGTGATTCCCTGATATCATTGCTAGCTATTTTTGCAACAACTATGTGTTAGAATATAGAACTATGTGCTAGAATATATATAATTACAGTATAACTATTACATGTTAAGCTATTGTTCCACACTTTTCCATATATATTGGCAAAGAGTTGTGAGCCTTCAGAGGGACTCAGTCACCAGGGAAAATGGTGAAAGATTTTGCAACATCTGAGCCCACATCTTTTCCACACATTTCTTATAGGAAATTGCTTTTTTAATCTATCTATCTATCTATCTATCTATCTATCTATCTATCTATCTATCTATCTATCTATCATCTACCTATCTACCTAATTACTACCTACCTACCTGCTGAATTGCTCAATATCTTTATCTACATCATTTATTTATTTAATTTCTATGGCTACCCATTTCAGTCAATGACTATGGACAGCTTTCAATTCAAAAATATATATTACAGTTAAAAATATTAAAAACATTTTAAAATAATAAAACCAATAAAACCAATAAAAAACACCAAAGACAATCAAATTAAATAAACATAGGAGGAAGATACTTGGCCATTAGCAATAAAACCAGGAAACGGAGCTCTTGACACATACATAGTCCCAGGCTTAGGAACATACCCAGGTTTTTAGGCCCTTATGGAAGGCTACCAGGGTTGGGGTCATTCTAATTTCCAAAGGGAGAATGCTCCACAGAACGGGGCCACTTCAGAAGAAAAATCATTTTTGTCCCCCGTTAGCTGGCATTCTTTGATTAATGGAATCTGCGGCATGTCCATTGTGCTTGACCTAAATCCGTGATGGCGAACCTATAGTGCGCATGTCCTGAAGTGGCACGCAGAGCCACTTCTGCTGCCATGCGAGTGGTCACCCAGAAAAGCCACACTGCGGAAGCATGTGTGCCGCCTGCCCGCCCACTGATTGTCGGGTATCTGGTGCACATGCACAGGAGGTGTGGGTATGCGGGAGATGCATGCATATACGCAGATACATGCAGGGTATCCGGGAGGGTGTCGCGCGCATGCACAGAGACATACAGCATGCATAGGGATCATGCGTGCATGCGCAGGGAGTGTGGCCCCCCTGCACGCGTTGCCTTCTGGGTGCTGGCACACAAGCACACGCACAATTTTTGGCATGGGAGCCCAAAAAGGTTAGCCACCACTATCTAGATAGACAGTAGAAACTCTTGAAAAAGGCAATCTGTTAGGTACCCCAATCCCAAAGTCATGTAGGCCTTAAAAAAATTAGGTAGTCCACGACTTAGAACAGTTTGTTTAATGATTGTTCAAAGTTACAACAGCACTGAAAAAAATGACTCATGACTGCTTTTCACATTTACCATCATTGCAGCATCCCCACAGTCATGTGATCAAAATTCAGACACTTGCCCAGTGACTCATACTGTATTTATGACTGTGGCAGTGTCCCAGGGTAATGTGATCCCCTTTTGCAAATTTCTGTCAAACAAAGTCAAAGGGGGAAGCCAGGTTCACTTAAAAACTGTGTAACTAATTTAATAATTGCAGTTATTCATTTAACAACTGTGGCAAGTAAAGTTGTAAAGCGGAACAAAACTCACTTAACAACTGTCTCGCTTAGCAACAGAAATGTTGGGTTCAATTGTGGTCAAGGACTATGTGTAACCATCAGCACCCCTGAATTGTACCTGGAAACACACTGTTTTGTTTTGTTATTTTGCCCAAAGTCACATTGAAAAAGAGATTGGAGAATTGATTCTAAAGATCAATTCCTCCTGCAGAATGTTGGTATTTTTATCCCAAGGAACAGCTTTTTACTTTTGCTTCCACTTAGTGAGTGACTTTTCACAGTAAAAGAAAATTCAAGGGCAAAGCTTGAGCCAAATATTTTTCTTCATGAAATGGAGCAAACAAAATATTTGTAATTGTTGGGGAAATGTAAACATATATTCAATGGCTAGACCTCTCTATTTTGTGTTCATGCTAGACAATGGTAAACATTTGAAAAGGATCTACTAATGCATTTGATTTAATAAGTTACCCAAATGAATTTTGAAGAAACAAAAACATTACCCAAGTTAATAAAGCTTTTCATGTTAAGTTGATTTAAAATTACTTTAGTTTTTTTAAAGTTACTTAAAATATTTTTATTTCTTCATTTTATTTCTGAGCCAAGAAACTGTCATCAATTTTATACACATTAAAATTAGAATTATCATTCCCACTCTTTCACTGAAACTTTGCTAGCATGTGTTCTAATTGCTATTATTTTCACAAGAAAGCTGCAATTCAGTCTATAATGCTGAAAATCCATCTGAGAAAGGGTCCCAATTGTCTTTCAAGAGTTAGGTTGATTCTGGAAATCTGGTGTGACTGGCTTTTCAGCCATAAAGGTCATGAGATGCTTTTGTGATTAATAAATGGAGGAGAAGGCAAGGAACTAAAGCAAAAAAATATCCCAGACCATTTTACTTACAATGATGGGGATCTGTCCCTGGGATCCCTTTCCCTTTTTTCCTTCAACTAGCCTATTGCTGAGCTTTTCAAAGCTAGTTCTAAGGTGAGCTACCTACTAATAGTGTGCTTTACTTTTGGTTTTTTGGATCTTTTAGCATTTCATTTTCACAGGCTTTGATTTACTAAGAAGATTGACAGCTTATAGAATAGAATAGAATAGAATAGAATAGAATAGAATAGAATAGAATAGAATAGAATAGAATACTTTATTGGCCAAGTGTGATTGGACACACAAGAAATTTGTCTTGGTGTAAATACTCTCAGTATATATAAAAGAAAAGATACATTCATTAAGAATCAAGAATCATAATGTACAACACTTATTGATAGTCATAGGGTACAATCAGCAATCAAATCATACTAGGAAACAGTCAATATAAATTGTAAGGATACAAGCAACAAAGTTACAGTCGTACAGTCACAAGTGGGAGGGGATAGGTGATAAAGAGTGATGAGAAGATTAATAGTAATAGTACTGCAGACTTTGTAAATAGTTGAGCAGTGTTGAGGGTGTTTAGCAGAGTGATGGCTTTCGGGGAAAAACTGTTCTTGTGTCTAGTTGTTCTGGTGTGCGGTCCTCCGGGATGTGAGGGGGTCTGTAAATATTTTCACAGCCCTCTTTTTGACTCATGCAGTATACAGGTACTCAATTGAAGGCAGACAGGTAGTAATTGTTTTTTCTGCAGTCCTAATTATCTCTTGAAGTCTGTGTCTGTCCTGTTGAGTTGCAGAACCAAACCAGACAGTTATAGAAGTGCAGATGATAGACTCAGTAATTCCTCTGTAGAACTGTATCAGCAGCTCCTTGGACAGTTTGAGCATTCTGAGTTGGCCCAAAAAGAACATTCTTTGTTGCGCTTTTTTGATGATGTTTTTGATGTTAGGTGTCCATTTTAGGTCATGTGATATAGTAGAACCTAGAAATTTGAAGGTCTCTACTGTTGATACTGTGTTGTTTAGTATTGTAAGAGGTGGTAGTATGGGAGGGTTTCTTCTAAAGTTTACCACCATTTCTACGGTTTTGAATGTGTTCAGTTCCAGATTGTTCCGGTTATACCACGAGGCAAGTTGTATAACTTCCTGTCTGTATGCAGATTTGTCATTGTCTCGAATGAGACCAATCACTGTTTTGTCATCAGCAAACTTCAGTATTTTAAAAGATGGATCATTTGAGATGCAGTCATTGCTATATAGGGAGAAGAGAAGTAGAGAAAGCACACAGCCTTGTGCTGATTGTACAGGCATTGGATGTGATTCTGCCTAGCTTCACCTGCTGCTTCCTGTCTGGTAGGAAGCTTATGATCCACTAACAAGTACGTTCAGGTACCACTAGTTGGTTTAATTCTACTGGCAGATCATATTTTGGTATTCCTCTGTTTTCATAAGACCTGTAAGATGAAATTTGTCCCTATTTATTAAAAAGTAACATTCTTTTTTTAAAAAATTGGTTTTTAAGACGAACATAGACAAACAAAACATAAAAACATCAAGCCATCTTCCATATATATACATACAGCGTGCCGGTTGGTTTACAAATTGTTTTGTGCTTCCATTTCGTAGTCTTCAATTACAATTACATTGTATATAATCTTGTATTTTCAATCAAGTATAAAATAGATTAATATCATTATTAATCAATCATTTGACTATATTTTTATTCATTCATGTTTTATGAAATAACCATATTTTACTTAATTTGTTTTATAACAGCTCATATTATCATCTCAAATCTATCCTACAGTCATTTTGAAGATATAATAAGAGAAGAATACATCTTTATAGATGTATTATTTTCTAAGAATATCCATATCTCATTACCACGTTTTATTGTCTAACCATTGACAGAATAGATCCCAAATTTTATAAAATTGTTTATCACCTTGTTCTCTGATTTCAAATGTCAATCTACTCATTTCAGCACATTCCAATATTTTCTTAATGATTTCCTCCTATGCTGGTATTTTCTCATTTTTCCAGTTTTTAGCAAATACAATCCTAGCCGCTGTTAATACATTTACAATCAGGTATTTCAATTCTTTACTATATATTTCAGATAAAATTCCCAATAAAAATATCTCTGGTTTCAAATCTATATGCTTTTTTGTTATTTTTTCCCAACCACATGTGGATTTTAGTCCAATATTTTTTAGCATCCGTACATGTCCATCACATGTGGTAATATGAGCCAGGTGTCTTATGACATTTCCAACATTTTTCAGATTTATTCTTGAACATTCTTGCTATTCTTATCGGGGGGAAATGCCACCTGTAAAACATCTTATGCAAATTTTCTTTATATGCTGTTGACATTGTCATTTTATAATTTTGAGTTCACAATTTTTGCCATTTCTCTAGATCAATCCCATATCCAAAATTCTTCCCCCAAACAATCATTGTTTCTTTATCTTGTTCTTCTTCTAATTTAATTTCTAATTAATATCCATACAATTTTTTAATCACCTTTTCATCAGTACCTGTAAAAATCTCATCTAAGTCAGTCAGTTTATCATAGAAACCTTCTGTTTTAGAGTCTTTATCATACCTTGAATGTATTTGCACATATGAAAACCAATTCATCTTTATACCCTGTTCCTCTAGTTTTTGTATAGATTTAAGTTCACACTTTTCATTCAATATTTTACCATATCTAACTGTTTGTTCCTTTTTATATATTATAGGATAAGAAAATGCTTCAATAGTTGATAGCCAGACTGGAATTTTCAAATAACATTGTCAGTTTAACCACAGAAACTCCTGTATATAATGTCTTCCAAAATACCCCTGTGTTTTAGTTCCTTTATACCATAGAAAAGCATGCCACCCCAACAACAGGTTATGTCCTTCTAAAGTCAACAATCTAGTATTTCTTAATGTTATCCATTCCTTAACTCACATCAAATTTGTAGCAATTAGGCAAACAAAATCCTCCTCTTATTCTAGCATCTTGCAAAAGTTTTAGCTTTATTCTCGCTTTCTTACCTTGCCATATATATTTCAACAAAATTTTATTTAAATCTTCAAAGTAGTCTTTCCCAAGCCTAATTGGAATTGTTCGAAACAAATATAAAATTCTGGGTAATATATTCATCTTGATTGTTGATATTCTCCCTATTAATGACAGTTGTAAATTTTTCTATTTCGCCAAATCTAGCGCTATCTGCCGCTTAAGTTTGATATAATTATTCTCTTTTAGTGTACTGTATCTTGCTGTCAAATGTATCCCCAAGTATTTGATCTTATTCATGACCTGAATTTTCAACAGATCTGCCAGTTCTTCCTTTTGTCTTGATAGCATATTCTTTGTCAAGATCTTTGTCTTATCTTCATTTGTTTTCAAACCAGCTACCTTTCCATATGCCTCTATCTTTTCTATCAATTTTGATGCTGTTTCTAGTGCGTCTTCTAAAATGAAAACCAGATCATCTGCGAATGCTTGCAGCTTAAATTCTTCCTTTTTAATTTTCATCCTTTTATATCTTTTTCTTCTCTAATAATTCTGTTTAGCACTTCCAAGGTTAACATAAACAACAGAGGTGATAGTGGGTACCCTCATCTTGTTCCTTTTCTTATATCAATAGAGTCTGTCAGTTCTCCCTCTATCATTACCTTTGCCATTTGCTTATGATATATAGCTTCTATTGCTTGAATAATTTTTTTACCAAAGCCCATCTGCTCCAACTGTAATAACATAAATTGCCAATTCACATTATCAAATGCCTTCTGTGCATCTAGAAATATCAAAGCCATTTGTTTTTCAGGGTGTGCCTCAAAGTATTCCAAAGTGTCCAAGATTACTCTCATATTATCTTTAATTTGTCTCTTTGGCAGAAATCCATTTTGATCAGGATGGATAAAATTGTTTAAGTATGTTTAAGTCTTTCTGCCAATATTGAAGCAAAAATTTTATAATCTGCATTTAGTAAGGAAGTAGGTCTATAGTTCTTGATTTGTAATGGATCAGCCTCCTCTTTTGGGACAAGTGTAATTTAAGCTTCTGACCATGATTTAGGTATCTTTTTCTTTAACATAACTTCATTCATAACTTCTAGCAATGGAATGTTCAACGATTCTTGTAGTGTTTTATAAAATTCTGCTGGAAGGCCATCTGGGCCTGGTGCCTTTCCATTGTTTTGCTTCTTGAGTGCTTCAGTTAACTCCATTATCGTTATATTGCTTTCTAACATTGTTTCAATCTCTTTAGGTATCTGGGGTAAATTAGCATTCTGTAAATACTATTTAACTCTTTCCTCATCAATATTCTCTTATGTGTATAGTTTCCCATAATAGTCTCTTAATAGATTTCCTTCTTCTCTTTACTAATAGATTTCCTTCTTCTCTTTACTATCATAGCAAACTTGGCCTTGGTCATCTATTAATTGCAATATTTTCCTTGATTCTTTCTCCTTTCTCAATTTATATGCTAACCATCTACCTGGTTTATTTGCATCTTCAAAGTAGTTCTGTTTAGCATCTCTGATTTTCTGTGCTAATTCTTCTTTTTCTATTAGACCCATTTTATGTTTAATTATATCCATTTTTAACTTAATATCCTTTTTCTGTGGCATTTTCTGGAGCTCTTTTTCAAGTCCTTTATACTCATCCTCTAATGCCTTAGAGGCTAGTCTTTTCATGGTATTTCTTTTTCTTGTATAGTCTATTATCAAGACTCTGGCATATGCCTTCATTGTATCCCATACATTCTGGATTGATGTATCTCTTTTTTTGTTTTCTCTAAAGAAAAAAGCCAGTTCTTTCTCCATCCACTGTGTGAAGTCTTTTTCCTTTAAAATAGTATTATTTAACGTCCATCTAGATCTTTTCCTTTGTCCTTTCCATTTAATTGTCATTGGATTGTGATCTGCCCAAGTACTTGTTTCAATATTTATTTCTTGAATATTAGCTAACAATTCTGTTGACATCCATATCATATCTATTCTGGACCATGATAAATGTCTGTTTGAATAGAGGATATATTGCTTAGTTTTAGCATTTCTTTCTCTCCATGTATCTTTTAAGTTTATTTCATCTACCATTTTAAAAAATTTTCACATGTAATTTTTTATAAAATTCTTCTTGATTATCATTCGGGGCATAGATTGCAATCAGGAGTGTTTTCATGTTATTGCCCATTATTTCCACCATTAGTATTCTTCCATCATCATCAGTATAGATCAATTTCACTGGGATAATATCTTTAATGTACAAAACCATTCCTCTTTTCTTGCATTGTGTCAAAGAAGTAAATATTTTCCCTAATTTTGGCTGTATCAGCAATTGTTCATATTGCTTTTTAATATCTACTTCTAGTAGGCAGATTATATCAAATTTTAATTTCTCTAATTTATGGAAAGTTTTCCTTCTTTTAACAACTGAGTTAAGTCCATTTATATTAATTTTAATCAGTTTTTTCTCTTCCATGGTTATATTTTGTAGTTAGGTTTAGCAGTTCTCGTAGATCTTTGTTCACGTTGTTCTTTGGCTTCCACTTTTCCACATACTGCACCTTCTTCTTTTTCAGTTGCCATTTGGCAGTCCTCTTGGAATTCAATTAGTGAAATTTCTTTTTCTGCCTCTTCCTCTTTCCCTCCAAAAAATTCTGTGTAAAATGATTCAGCTTTCTCAATTGAGTCAATTCTATGTCTCTGTTCCTGCCATGTGAACATTAAACCTTCTGGAATCAGCCATCTATAATTCACCTCTTTTTTAAGTAGCATTTTGGTCAGAAATCGGTATTCTCTTCTCATCTCTCTCACTCTTCTGGGTACTTGTTTCAGGACCACAATCTCCTTGTCTTTATATTTCAATGTTTTCTCTCTTGCCACTAGCAATATTTGCATTTTAATGGCTTTCTTTGTAAATCTAATGTGAACTTCTCTTGGTAAGCTATTTCTCATTGCATATATTGTGAAGACTCAATAGACCTCATCTATTCCATCCATCATCTTCTCTTCAGTTATTTCCAAAGCTTCAGCCAATATTTCTATCATTATCTCAGCTAGGTTTTGTCCCTTTTCTTCCTCTATGTTTTGGAATCTGAGATAAAATTCTGATCTGTCCATCTCCCATCTCAGCATACCACTTTTATCTTGTTCAACCACAGTTAATCTGCTATCAATGTCTCCAATCTTCTTATCTCTTTGTTTATCTTCTTCTTCAATTTTTTTGGACTCTCTCATCATACTTCATCATCATTTGTTGAATGTTCTCCACTTTTTCATCAGTTTTCCCTGTTCTTTCTTCAATGTTCTCTGTTCTCTTTTCAATATTCTCTGTTCTTATTTGTATATTTTGAATTCCTTGCATAATCATCTGCAGGGTCACTTTTTCCTCTTCTTTTTCTTGCTGTAACATTGACTGTATTGAATGTTGTCCTCCAGATGGTGAAGAGGAAGAAGTAGAAGTTGAGAAACCAGAGGCTGTTAGTTTCCTACTCATTTCGGACAATTCAGAATCTTCAGGTTCTTCTAGAACTTAATCCACTTGTGAAATAATCAATTGCAATTCCAAATAAAAATAGTAGGAAAAAAGAAAGCAAATAATAGCAATAATAGCTATTATTATTATTATTATTATTATTATTATTATTATTATTATTATTATTATTATTATTCAGGTTCTTGTATACCTTAATCCAGTCGATTGGCTAGATTAGCAGTAAAAACTCAAAAATGGGAGAAAAGACCATAAATACACACAAAAAAGAAAACATTGTTAAATCCTGAAAAAGGCAGAAAAGTACAAAGTAAAAAACTAAAAAAGAGAAAAGAAAAGTTCTTCAGGTTCTTTAACACCTTAATCCAATTAAGAGGTCTCAGGTATAAAAGAATGCATAAGTAAAAAAGGAAAGCCACAAAAAAAAACCCAATATGGAAGGTAAATAGAAAAAAAAAATACAAGAGAGGGAGAGAGAAAAAAGAAAAGAGACTACTCCCTTAAAAAGAAAAAGAAGGAAATCATTAATACTGAAGCTTTTCCTTTAAAATAAAATGCAAACATAAAAATTTGACTTCAAAAGACAAAAAGAAAGACAAAAACAAGTTCCAAAAGGCCAAAAATCCAAATAGCTATTACGAAAAATAAACTAGTAAGGAGGGGGTTTGTTAAAGTAAGAAATAGCATAGCTTAAAAAAAAATAAAATGTTGCAACAAGTAAAAAAAGATTTAGAATCATGGGGTAGGTTGCAACTTTCACTATTGGGTAGGATTGCTTCCATCAAAATGAATATTCTACCAAAATTTTTGTACTTATTTCAGATGATTCCTATCAAATTACATAGAAATTTTTTTTGAAGAACTTAATAAAATAATTGTTAAATTCATTTGGCAAGGAAAAAAATCTAGAATAAATTTAAAAGCATTGCAGGATTTGAAGAGCAGGGGTGGATTGGCACTGCCAAACTGGGAATTATATTATATGGCAGGCAGCCTCTCTAGTATGGTTAAAAGATTAATACTACTCTTAGAAGGCCACGACTTCCAGAGGGGATGGCACACCTTTTTATGGGAGGTAGGGAAAGTTAATCAGACATATTTCCACAGACACTTAATTAGAGATTCACTATTAACCAATTGGAAAAAAGTACAGAAAAAACACTATTTAAAAGTACCGATTCAGTTATTGAAATGGAGGCGATGATTCATCCAAACAATCTGGACATTACCAAAATGATTAAATATAAAGATTTATTAGATGCACAAGGAAATTTGAAAACACGACAAGAACTGCAAGAGCGGCGGTTTAAAATAGATCAATGGATATATCTCCAAATTCATAATAGATACAAACAGGATAGAAAAGAATTTGGTATTAACAATAAACTCCAGCAATTAGATAAAATCTTACTAGGATAAGACAAGAAAAATATCACTAAATTTTATAACTATCTATTAGAAGTAGAGTTGGAAGAAGAGACCGTTAAAGGGAATATGATAGCCTGGAGTAGGAATGTAGGAAGGAGTATCACATTAATAGAATGGGAAAAGATTTGGAGTAGAAACAATAAGATCACCAAATTGGCAGCATATAAAGAAAACGCTTTCAAAATGTTTTATAGATGGCACCTTCCTCCTTCAAGATTAGCGAAGATGCACCCCAACACAAGCCCAAAATGTTGGAAATGTAAAAGAATAGATGGTACCTTTTTTCATATGTGGTGGTCTTGTAAAGAAGCCCAGAAATACTGGCAAAGAATTAGGAACTGGCTAGAAGATATAACAAAAGAACAGACTGAGTATAAACCAGAGTCCTTCCTGTTAGGGATTTTCAATAAACAGCTACCTAAAAAAGGGAAGTATATAACAATACATCTATTAACAGCGGCCAGACTAGCATTTGCTCAGTGTTGGAAACTACCTCACATACCTACAGAACAGATGATCATCCAAAAAATCTCAGACTGTGCAGAAATGGACAAACTAACTTTAGCCTAAAAAACAGATTCTTCAATATATTTTAACAATTGGGATTGCTGGTATAAATGGTTAGATCAAAGATAGATCTTATATCACAAGGTAAAAAAGAATGGGACAAACTTATATGAGTGAAATATAAACATATATATGGATAAATTGTGCATATATGGCATAAAACAAGAAAAGAAAAAATCTTGCAAGCTGTCGAAAATGAGAAAGTTTTTAAGTGTTCACTCTTTTTTTCTCATTTTCTTTCTTTCTCCTTTCTTTTTGCTTTTCTTTCTTTTTTCTTTTCTCTTCTCTCCTTTTTCTATTTGTGTATGTGTTGTTGATTTGTTGTTAATTGTAAAATTAATAAAATTTGTTTAAAAACAATAAAAACAATAGAAAGAGCACACTGCACCTTTTTTGATTATCCAAGGCTTTTGTTAAAATTTATAACTCTCTTCTCCAGAGTTTTATCACCTTTTTTCCCCTATAAGTTTCAACACCAGACTCCAGCTGTTGATGGAAACCCAGAAGAGCACCTGCAATAATACTCTTCCATGCTCTTCCGTCTATCTTATCAAATAGCAATGTCCTTGAAAAGAAGTCTCAGTTCTTTCTCAGCTTTGTCTGGTCAAGAAAAATAAATAGAATATTTCCAAGCCTCTAGTTGGCAGTGTTACAAAGTTTCTTTTGCTTTCACTTTCCCCCTCCTTTTCCGAACAAAATATAATAAAAACTAATTAAAAAGGGAAAAAGATATTTAAAAAGATGACTAAAAGGGAGTCTCTAGCCTAGAATATTATAAAGTCAAAAAGGAGAGAAAGAATAGGTGAAAGAAGAAAAAAAAAACCCAGTCCAGTTTCAAAATATAAAATCATGTGTAGAAAATCCAGCAATGAGAAAAAAAAAATTACTTTGACATTCCTGTTTAAAATTGCCGCTTAATCACTTCTATCAAAACTTTTACCGATTCTTTCTTTTCCTTAGGGTGTCTTTTCAAATCTTAAAATAAAGAAAAAGTTCTCACCAAACCGGCACACTTTCTCTTTCTGTTCTCTTTTGTTTCGGAGCTGTCCCAACTTCAGCAGCTTTAATGGCTGCCTCTTTGCCGCTGGCAAAAAGAGCTTCTCCTGGATCTACCAGGGACTTTGTGGTATCCCTGGGATCGACAGGATGCACTCTTTACATTTGCTGTCTCTTCAGGATGGTTTAGATCCAATTGGACCGTCCAGGAGCAAAGATATCGGCAGCGATCTCAGATCTCCAAGATCGTATGCTGTATCATCGCGACGCCAGCTCCGCCCTCCAAAAAGTAACATTCTTGAAATAGGAACTTTCCGTGAAATCATTGAAAAATGCTAATACTTATTATTAGTTAAACATTCTATTTACAGAAATGGGAAAGTAAATTAATTATTTCACCTTTTTCAGACAAAGCAAAGAATCTCCCATAAAGTTACAGAAAATTTTAAGATTCAGCTATGATTTTTTTGATGGTCCCCAACTATATTCTGAATTTAAATTCCCCTTTAAGGCACTCAAAACTTTTCCTCAATATTACTGATTTTACAAATGTCTTATGGAGATAAACTAAATTGTGAGTCCATAAAAATGTACCTTCATAAATATTATATCATAGATATATATAATAAACTCACCTAAGATTTATGATACTTTAGAGCTAATACTTTTCCATCTAATACTTTTATTGCAAGCAGATTATGAAATGTCCCAAGACAGGTGAAACAGGCATTTGCTCATGTACTCATAGCAAATTTAGAGAAATAAACACATTCACAATAAAAGTTAATTTTTCTTTTTTATTGACAATGAGAATTGCCCTTTCTGTTATAAGCCTGATGTGCTCATTGCTTTTTCAGGATGTTTACCTGCTGCGGGAAATGCTATGAAGTTCAACAAAATTAGAAGGCCCTGAAAAGCTATAATCCAAAACACTCACTCATTCATCCAACTGACTTTTAAAAGACAAGGCAAAGACTCAGCAAGAGAAAACAGACAAATGAGAGAATGAGGGGTCAGATATTTATAGCTGAGCACAAGATGTCTGAATTCCCATGGCAAAACCTAACATAATGGTAAAGAAAACATAGTGTGCAGAAATGTGTAAACACAGCATCATTCACTCCAGAGATCAACTGAGCAGAGTATAAAATGGCAGAATTAGCAATGCTAATACAACACGATAGGAAAGAAACAGCATCCATGACTTGAGAACTTTGTGATTTTCAGAAATTGGCCTTAAACCTGACAGCATCTTCAACAGCAATTTCTCGGCACCAGGAACTGTGCAGTATTCTACTATTCAATGTATGAATGGCTATTCATCACAGAGGAAAAAAGTCATAGAGAATTTTACAATGGATATTCACAGTGATCTGTGTGAAACTGGCTAAGTTACAAGCCACATTATATGTGTTGCAAAATGTGTTTTCTGTACCAGCATAATAACATTTTTTTTTCCTACAGAACTTTCACCCTGCTCACTGAAATCCAGGTTAGTCAAAAGAGTTTGAAAAATGGAAAGGGGAAAAAAAGATAAACCTTCCTCTATTTGCCTCTAACTGTGGTACTAGTGGAAATAAGCCTTCCAAAATCTAATCCTTGGGACCAAAGGTATTCCAGCTTTTATAAAATAGCAGCTTCTTAAGGGATTTCTTAGAAATTTTTTTTTTCTGTATTAGAGATGTTGATGATTATTTATTGAATTCATGTTTCATTACTGTCCAGCTCTTGTGTTTTCCATGTTTACACACACACACACACACACACACACACACGATGTCACTCCAGTGGGTAGATCATACTACGGAATTAAGACTACCAGATAATTAAAAGTACTTTCTATTGAAATTGGCTGTAACAAAAATCTTCTTTGCCTGGTTGTGTTCTTCCTTTTTATACTTCAGTGAATGGGGACATTTTTTCCTCAACATTTATGAATGCTATATGTTTTTCTGCACTTAAAAAATGTTTTAAATTTTTTTTCTTCAGATGAATTACTACCTCAATTTCATGTAGGATAGGGTTTCTAAGCACTTTCTTCCTAGTCACTCATACAAGATAAAAAGCTTTTGTTTGCAGAAGATTGTCCCTATATTAAGACATTCATAGTCAAGTCATAAACAGTTTTACAGTGGTGGGATTCAAAAAAATTTACTACTGGTTCTGTGGGCATGGCTTGGTAGGTGTGGCTTGGTGGGCATGGCAGGAGAAGGATACTGCAAAATCCCATTCCCTCCCCACCCCACTAACCTGCTTTCCAGCTCCATTCTCCTGTGCAGGGCAACAGCTGATCAGCTGGGACTTGGGAGGCACAGAATAGACGGGGGCGGGGCCAGTCAGAGGTGGTATTTGCCGGTTCTCCACTACCAGTTCTCCAGAACTGGTCAGAACCTGCTGAATACCACCTCTGGTTTAACAACCCTTTGAATTGGACTTAGAAACCTATTGGTAACTAATGCAGGAACCCCAAATTAATGTTAATTTTTAGTAGTATCTCTTATATAATAGTTCCTCGACAATATATTTGTAACAGCTGAATTTGATTCATCCTCAAAGATAAATGTAGATTGTAGAAGGCATTGCATCTATAAATCATCTAGAGACCATTAGAATTGGTTTAATGGATAAATGGCAAAAATAATTAAAAATAAAGACCTATGATAAAGAGGCATGTCAGGCTTTCTTGATCTAGGAAGGACCATAAATGGTGTCTCAACTATACTGTACAAATCACCATCTACTTGCTCCAAGTATAGATTCCACTTGCTGTTCTAGCAGAAGCTGTAAACTTGTAAGACCCCCAAAGTCATAGAAGTATGTCTTCAGTGGGAGGAAGACCTCATCCAAAGCTATCCTAGAAGTAAATAGAGCTAAATAGAAAGTCCATTTTGCTGGAATTCAATTCAAATGTATTTCATTTCTTCAGTTCCTCACAGAACATATACATAGGATCAGGACTTATATAGCATTTCTGGCCCAACCTGAGTAGAGATTACAAAAAACTACATAAATTAGCATATTGGTGATACCTTTTCCCAAATAAATCAATGGTCTGCCTACATATTGCTGTAAAAATATCCTCAAGTGAAACCCTATAGATCCATTAAGTGTCTGAATCGGTCCATACTAATAGGAGCTTCTCCCTTGCATTAATCGTGGATGGCAGCAATGTACATTTCAGGTATATAGTTCATGGGATGACTACTGAAATATTCCATAATAAGTGTTGTTACTAAATCTTCCAGACATTTTTCTCATTAATTAATGATAAAGACAAGGCTGAACTTGATCCCTCTTTTAAAGATACCATAAGACTAAAAATATTTTTAGAAGATCCTAATATTTAAATAAACTTTTAGAAAAAAAATAGAACGTTTCTGAAATCAAGTTTTTAAATATGACTTAAACTCTATTGATTAAAACAAATTCTGCTATTGTGATTTGCCTGCCCATCTTCCAAACCTCCCTCACACCAATATTTCAATATGGTAGACAATTATAATTATTTGCAACACTGGTCAAGTCTCTCCTAAATGGAGAAAAAATAAATTTCATGACACATATTTTTATAAGATAGCTGTATTTTGATTCAGACCAGTAAATAAACTACTGTAACTGTGACAAACAAACACAGAAGATAGTTTTTACATGTTGCAGAGAGGTAAAAATTAAGTTCCAGCCCAGGTGAAGCTTTATAAAACTATTCTCTCAGGAGGATAATAAAATTTTGAATACTTAGAAGAGTTCCAGTAATCCACCAGAAGTGAGGCTTCACTAAGTCCTACTGATAAAGCATCTCAATCCTATCTAATTCTTAGCAGGTTCCTAATTGTTCCTTGTTTAATGCTTCCTAGGAAGGTAAAGGTAAAGGTTCCTGTTGTGAATCAATAAATGCTTAATAAAGATCATTAAGAGCTTGAAGTAAAGTGCAGGGTTCAGGCCCTGCACTTCTGATTGGCCGATAATAGCGACATCAGATTGGTCCGTTCAGGAGAATCTGATTGGCTATTAATGAGCCTCTTCCATTGGTTAATGGAGCTAGCGCTTCCTTTGTTTTCATTGGTTAAATAAGTTAAGAGTTGCCTATATAAAGGGGCCCATCGTGGCCATTTGTTGAGCTGTTTCACATGTAAATAAAGAGTTTGAAGTTCACTGTTTCACTGGCTCGTCTCCATCCTTGCATCCATGATCAGAACATAACACCGGCAACGAGGATGGGATGTGGAGACATCAGAGCTTGCTGAACGATGAAGAACCATAACTGAGCACGTGGCTGAATGCACCAACGGCAGAACCATGTCCGGCAGCGTCATACCACCTGCTCCATTTGACCCGGCACAAGAAGACTGGGACTCATATATGGATCGCTTCCAGATGTTTCTGGAAACCAACAATTTAAAGGATGCCACTACCGCAAAGAAACGAGCGGTATTCCTAACTCATTGCGGGCCAACCGTATTCAAGATGGCCAAGGCACTGGCAAAACCGGCAGAAGTAAAGTCTATGGACTGGGTCATCCTCGAACCACTGCTAAGGGCTCACTATGCACCGACCATGCCAACGTCATGAGAAGGCACGTTTATTGGACAAAAAAGCAACCTGGGTATGGGGACATAGAGAAGAACAGGCGTTTCGACATGTAAAAGATTTATTGACTTCTGACTCTGTCCTGATGCAGTATAACGAGACTTTGCCTTTAACGATCACATGTGATGCATCCCATTCGGGGTGGGCGCCATTTTAAGCCACATTTTGCCAAATGGTAATGAAGCCCCTGTTGCTTATTTCTCAAAGACGTTATTAAAAACAGAACGCAACTGCAGTCAATTTGACAAGGAGGCCCTTGCTATAGTGTCCGCGGTTAAGAGATTTCATGAATATGTGTATGGCCGAGCATTTACCATAGTGACTGACCACAAACCTTTGCTGGGAATAATCACGGGAGATAGGCCAACACCGTATATATTATCTCCCAGAATGACCCGCTGGTCAGAATTTTTGGCGGCATACAATTACAAATTACAACATCGCTCGTCTCCATCCTTGCACCCATGCTCAGACCATAACAGTTCCCCTCGCACATGTGTGCTAGTAGTTTCCGGCTCTAGGGGGCGGTGCTCATCTCCATTACAAAGCCAAAGAGCCAGTGCTATCCGAAGATGTCTCTATGGTCATGTGGCTGGCATGACTAAATGCTGAAGGTGCACAGAACGTTGTTACTTTCCACCAAAGTGGTTCCTATTTTTCTATTTGCATTTTTTATTTGCTTTCAAACTGCTAGATTGGAAAGTAACAGGAGCTCACTCCGTTACGTGACACTAGGGAATCAAACCACTGAACTGCCAACCTTTCTGATTGACAAGCTCAGTGTCTTAGCCACTGAGCCACTGCGTCTCTCTCTTTTTTTTTTTTTGAAAAAGATTTTATTAATTTTCCACAAACAAACAAGACAAACAAAACATAAAAACATCAACTCTCATATGTACATCCAGTGTGTCAGTTGGTTCATCATTTTTGTGCATTCATTCTGTAGTCTCAATTACAATTATGTTACATAACAACTCATATTGTCAATCCAAACTTATATATCCTAATATCACTAAAAAAAGAAGTTTTTGACTATATTTTTAATCATTCATGCTTTATGAGCTAACAATACTTTAAACCAGTTTACTCTATAACAAATCATATAATCATATCAAATCAATCCTAAAAAATCCTTTATAAATATAATGTCAAATAACAAAATAATAGCAAAATAGCAAAATAAAGATATTCCTTACTGTCTAGCATTCTAAATATTCTATTATCGTATTTTATCATCTAGCCATTGATAAAAAAGATCCCAAATTTCATAAAATTGTTTATCTTCTTGCTCTCTAATTTCAAATGTCAATCTGCTCATCTCAGCACATTCCAATATTTTCTTAATAATTTCTTCCTGTAATGGTATTTTCTCATTCTTCCAATTTTTAGCAAATACAATCCTAGACGCTGTTAATACATTTACAATCAGGTAATTCTGACCTTTCCATCTCCCACCTCAGCATCCCATTTTTTTCTTGTTCAACCACTGTTAATCTACTGTCAATATTTCCAATCTTCTCCTCTCTTTGTTTTCCTTCTTCCTCAATTTTTTGGAATCTCTCCTCATACTTGACCATCATTTGTTTAATATTTTCCACTTTTTCATCAGTCTTCTCTATTCTTTGTTCAGTGATGTCTGATTTTATCTTGAGATCTTGGATTCCTTGCATAATCATCTCTAAAGTTACTATTTTTTGTTCTTTATTTTGTTTCAACATTGTCTGAATTAAACGTTGTCCTCCAGCTGGTGGGGAGGCAGAGGTAGAAGTAGAAATGCCAACTGGTATTGGTTTCCTGCTCATTTTAATGCCTCCAAAGCTTCAAATTCTTTTTGACTTTTAATCCAACTGGTAGAATAGTCAATTATAATCCAAAATGGAAAAATCCAATAGTAAAAGATCCAAAACCACAGAAGAAAAAGGAAAAAAGAAAGAAGAGAAATCTTCAGGTTCTTCTTGACCCTAATCCAATTACAAAGTAGTCCACCATAAAAAAGGAAGAATAGAAAGGAAAAAAACAAACAAACCCAAAAATGATATTATTGATTAAAAGCAAATAAAAAGCAAAAGAAAAAAAGAAATTCCTTCAGGTTTTTCATACCTTAATCTCAATAATCAAAAAAGAAAAACAAAGTGGTCCAAAAACATGGATAGAAAAAGCAAAGAAGTCCCAATAAAAATAAAGAGAAAAAAAGAAAAATAAAGAAAAAACTCTGAGACTTTCCCTTTAAAATAAAAGGCAAAAATAAGAATATTACTAGAATTGAAATTTTCAAAAAGGCTGGCGAATGGGGTATATATATATATATATATATATATATATATATATATATATATGAGCACACTGCACTTTATTTATTTATCCAAGGCTCTTATTATGACTCTCTTCTCCAGCAGCTTCAAAGCTAAGCCTCAAGTGTTGAAATATTGATAAGAGTCCAGGAAAACACCTGTAATAATATTTTGCTGTGCTCTCCCTCTATCTTATCACGTTGAAATGTCCTTGAGAAGGAGTCTTCTTACAAATCTTTCCAATTCAAATAAAGTATTTTCAAGCCTCTAGTTGGCAGTGTTGCAATGTTTCTTAATGCTCTTCCCCCCCAACCAGAAAAAATGAATAATGTATACAAAAAAAAAGAAAAGAAAAAGAAAATAACTAAAGGGAGCCTCTATCCTAGAAAAAATTAAAAAATCAAAAGGAGCATAAAAATATATATAAGAGAAAATTCAATCCGGTTACCTACAAATTCACACTTAAGTCCCCAGAGAAAAAGTAAGAAAAAGAAAAAAAGAATCCAAGCCTCAATTTGACATCACTTTAAAAAAACGCCGCTCAAACAGTTTTGGTAAAAAAAAAAAAGCCTCACAGGTTTCTTCTTTGTTCAGGATGCCCTTTCAAACCTCAGTGAATTTAAAACACAAAAGGAATTTCTCACCCAGCTGACACACTTCTTTCCAGCCACTTTCTTTCCGGAGCTGTCCCGACTTCAGCAGCTATGGGGGCTGCCTCTCCACCGCCAGCAAAAGGGCTTCTCCCGGATCAAACCAGAGATTTTGTGATATCTCTGGGATCCTGGGACAGTACCCTTCTCAATCCCCATCTCTACGGGATGGTTTAGGTCCGTTGGGACCAACCAGGGGCGAAAATATCGGCTGCGATCTCAGAACCCCAAGATCGCAGCTGTATCGCTGAAATGAAGCTCCGCCTTCTCCCCGCCACTGCGTCTCTTATTTAATGCTTCTTAAAACATTACAAAAGTTGCATAGGAAAAATAGGGCACCAAATGATACCATACTAAAATACATCTGTGCTAATTCCCATTTTGTTCTAGTTAAAGAATCTACTTAAGAAAAAGTAAAGGATTCAGCTACAAGTAACAAACTAGCAGATCATGAGGGAGGGGGAAGAGAAGATATGGCTTTATGTGTGGGTATGGGTATGGGTATGTATGCATAGTGTGAATCTTCCGTTTTCTCTAGGATTTTTAAACTAATAATTCTATCATCTAAAAAGTAGTATTAAATAAAGAACAAAGATGCAAAAATACATGTTGTGAAAGCATCAATCAACTTTACTTTAATGTATGCAAGCCGGGCTAGGAACCATCCATAATGCATGCAAAGTCACATTGCAAGAAAGCAGAAATAAAATAGCAAGTCATCACAGAGTTAAACTATCAGAGATGGTAACAATGATGGTTGTTACCATTGAAAACCAGAAAATAGACAATGCAAATGGTTTTCTATTATTGTTTCCATACACATGTGCATACCCGCAAGCCCAAACACACAATCCATTCTAGCTATCACAGTCTATTCTTTCATCTCTTACATTTTTAGGTTTTGGGGGGCTTTTTTCATCACAGAATAGACAATTATTCTATCCTTCCTAATAGCTGAATATTCAAATCAAACTATTTGAAATGTAGACTTTTTTGTTTCTTTTACTTTCTTTTCCTTGTGATTTTTGGATCACAAACAAACTGCCTTTACCACAAATTCATTTCTATCTTTAATCCCCTTTACTTAGTTTTGGTATAAAATGCTTCCTCCACCTTTTACTATGTGTGTTTCTTAATACATACCTTTTCTTTCTAGGTCCCACTTTACTATGTTATCTGCTCCTTCCTTCCTTCCTTCCTTCCTTCCTTCCTTCCTTCCTTCCTTCCTTCCTTCCTTCCTTCCATCCATCCATCCATCCATCTATCCATCCTCCTTCTCTCTCTCCCTCTTTCTTTTAAAATATTTTCTAATACAGTTTTGCAATTTTTATTTGGAATGACATTTCAAGATGGCACAATATCTCTGCCTGTCTTACACTCAGATTAATTTAGCCAATGATTCTGGCATTGCAAAAAAATCAACAAAAAATTTGTTCACAATCCTGGTTTTCTAAAGTGAACAATTTCAGTTCATCTTATCAAAGCCAGTACCTGTGTTACCCACTTAATGACCAATCGCTTAATGATTGTTTGAAGTTACAATTCTCCCCGCCCCCAAGGTACTTAGGACATGCTTTTGATGTTATGACAGCCTCATCCACTCCACAGTCATGTGATCACATTTTGGGTGCTTGGGAATCAGCTCATATTTATGGACATTTGTAGTGTCCCATGGTCACATGACTGTGATTTTTGACATTTTTTTTTGTCAATTTGGGGCATTTACTTCTAGTTTCTGACAAAAACAACCATTGGATAAAATGGATTTGCTCAGTGATCACATTTGTTTAACAATATTGTAAAACTTGTCATAAAAATGAGTGAGCTCACATGGTGACCTGTTTAACAACCACAATGATTTATGACAGTAATTCTGAGTTCAATCTGTACTGGTCTTTGTAAACAACAAAACAATTTTAAAAATTATGGCTGAGATATAATTAAATGAGACTAACATTCTTTCCTGGATGAGAGACAAAGAGGGCAACCTTAAAATTTCTACATTTGGAATGCATAATTCCAAATGTAGACTACATGGTGACATAGAATTAGAATTCTTAAGCTAAAGCTGCTCTTTTTATCCTTCAAAATTCTTTATCAGTTTTGGGCATAGAAATTGGGTTGGAAATTTATTTATTTATTTTTACAATTATCAAATATGTTTTACAATAATTTATCAAAGTCATGGCTTCCCCACTGTAATGAAAATAGCATTCTGAAAGGAAAATAAAGCTCCATGTGAGAGTTGCTTTGTTTATTGAATTTAGCTTCTATTACATTATGCTGACTCTCCAGTCCCTAAAGATATCTGTTGTTGAAATTTAATTGAAGCATGGGGAGTTAGGGAGGTTGTAGGATGACAGAATTCATTGCATATAAAAGATAGGACGGACACACACTTTTATTGGCTATGTTATTCACAAAATAAATACAATAATATCACCTTCAATTCACAATAGAATTTACAAAATTCTTTTTTCTTTTTGGAAGATTTTTCAAAAAAATTCTTTCATGAAATTTATTTTAGAACTGGTAAGAAAAATTAAACATTTTTTTCTTTCTCTTTCACATGCAATAATCATTGTATATAAGTACATCAGAAAGCAGATTTTCACTAGAACAGAATTTCAGTCAAATTTTAATAGCTCATCATAAGAGCTGTGATGGCTCAGTGGTTAGAATGCAGCACTGGAGGCTACTTCTGCTGATTACCAGCTGCCAGCAGTTTCATTGGCTCAAGGTTGACTCAGCCTTCCATCCTTCCGAGGTCAGTAAAGTGAGGACCCAGATTGTTGGGGTAAATATGCTGGTTCTATAAACTAGTTAGAAGGGGCTGTAAAGCACTATGAAGTAGTATATAAATCTAAGTTCTATACTGCTATAATGCTTTGTTTCTAATGACAAAATATCACTAATGTGGCTGCTGAGAACCTCACAGTGAAGAGCTCTTCAATCCAACCTTTAAGGGGAAGAGGAAAGTCTTGTGGCCTAACAATAATCAGCATCTGGATTGCAGATTGACCAGGCACGTAGGTTTACCTAATCACTGCAGTGGTATTTATTACATTTCTATTTAAAATTTAGTATCTTTGTTGTTTTTTTAAAAAATCTGCCCTTTTATGCAAATTATGTATTCACTTTCTCCCTTGTTTGAAATGTGAGGTATGTCTAGTGTTCTGTACTGTAATTAGCATTCTTGTAAATAACTGTTCTGATTGGCTAAGACGCGCGGCTATGCGATTGGCTGAGCGAGCCACACTGATTGGCCCGCGATGAATCCCCCGCAATTGGAGGAAACCGATCGTGGGAGATTCAAAGCGGTGTCATTGGCCGCAGCTCGGCCGGGGAATTCAATATAAGCTGCCGCATACCCTAGTCAAGGCAAGCCGATCTGGAAACTGAATAAAGAGCTGAGACTGGTCACTGCCTCCCGAGTTTTCTTCCAGCTGGCGACATAACACTGGCGACAAGGGTGGGATCGTGGAACTGATACCCACCGAGCACGTGGTACTGAAAAAAGAGATCATCGAGATGGCCAGCATCGCACTGCCCGCACCCTTTAACCAAGCTACTGAGGACTGGGAATCGTACATTGACCAGTTCCTAATGTTCCTAGAGAGTAGCAACCTCAAGGAAGCAAACGGGCAGAAAAAAAGGGCCGCTTTCCTGACACACTGCGGGCCTGCAGTGTTTAAAATGGTGAAAGCCCTCGCGAAACCTGAGGACGTGAAGACAATGGACTGGACCGACCTCGAACCGCTGCTAAAAGCCACAATGCCCCCGCCGTGCCCACTCTCATCAGGTGGCACGAGTTCTACCAGCGAGACCAGAAACCGGGTGAGAGCATCAGCGGTTTTGTAATAGACCTGTGGAACCTGGGAGGCATGTGCGGCTTCACGGACATGGACAAGGCATTATGAGATCGCATCGTCCTTGGGCTCAGGGACCCGGTCTTGCAAAGCCGGCTGATGGCAAAGGGCGACATCTCTCTCACTGATGCCCTTGCCGAGGCCACCACAACCGAGGCAACCTGAAAATCAGCGGCCTGAATGCGGAGGCCCGACGCCGAGAATCGAGCCACAACCTCTGAAGCAACCCCGACAGCTGAAATGCACCCCGAAGCAAGCCACTGAGCGACCACCACCCACCATGGTGACCTCGACTCTGCCTCCGACACCACGGATGAGGAGGAGGACATCCATTGACTCCAAGCTGAGCGAGACTGGCGTGAACGGCGGAGTCATAAGTTGGGACTCCAATGCGCCAGGTGCGAAGGCGACCATCCTCGATCAGAGTACCGGTTTTTTGATGCAATCTGCCGGCACTGCGACAAGAGAGGTCACATCACCCAAGTCTGCCACCTCAAGAAAGCATACAGCCCCCGACAATGCAACAACAGCGGGCGGAGATGGGACGGCACCCCCCAGAACGAGGGACTGCCAAACCAAGAGCCATTGGAACTGGGACGGACGAGGTCGATGGAACGGCGAGAACCGACAGAGAGAGGAGACCCACCAGATGGTCATCATCAGCCATTCATCAAGCACGGATGCCCGAAAGGTATACATGGAAGTGGGCATCGAGGTCAAGCCATGCAAGATGGAGGTGGACTCCGGGTTCTACCTATCCATGGTTGCATGGCAGGAAATCAAGCACCTGGTGCCCGCCATCAACAAGAGACGTTTGGAAAGCCAGAAGTTAATTCTAAAGGACTACCAGGGGAACCTTATCCCCATAGTCAGAACAGGACACTTCGAGGTCACATTCAAGGGGCGCACAGCAAGGCTTCTCCTGACCGTTGTGGACAGAGACCGACCCAGCCTTCTGGGACTGCAGTGGTTCGCGCTGCTCGGGATCGAAGTAACGGGCATCGACCACATCACAGAAGCAGACTGGGAGGAGCAACTCGCAAGGGACTTCCAGAAAGTGTTCGACGGCACCCTAGGCAAGTACCGAGGGCCCCCTATTTTGTTCAGTCTAGACCCCGAAATTCCCCCGATATGTTTAAAACCGCGGTGAGTACCTTTCGCATTCACACCCAAGATCGATGAGCAGATAGACAAACTCATCAAACAGAGAGTCCTAGAGCCAACCGATCACGCCTGGTAACCCCCGTCAAGCCCGATGGGTCGGTGAGAATTGGTGGGGACTATGAGGCCACCCTAAATTGTGCCTTACAGCAAAGTGCTTACCCCGTCCCAGTAGTACAGCATCTCCTGCACTCATTGGGGGGAGGCAAGGTTTTCGCGAAGCTCGACCTGGTGCAAGCCTACCAACAGCTACTGGTCGACGTGGAAACTGCAGAAGCACAGACTGTAGTAACCCACTGGGGGGCTTTTCGCTGCAAGAGACTCCAGTTTGGAGTCAGCGTGGCCCCAGGAATTTTCCAGAGTCTCATGGAGAGACTACTGCAAGGGATCAAGGGGGTGGTTCCCTATTTCGATGATGTACTGGTGTCAGCAGCCAATCAAAAACAACTGGAAGGTCATCTAAGGGAGGTACTGCAAAAATTCAAAGACACGGGGCTAAAAGTCAAAAAAGAAAAATGCCAATTGCACACCAAGAGGGTCGAATTCCTAGGGTACCTTTTAGACTCGCACGGAATTCACCCAACCAAAAAAAAGATCAGAGCAATCAAGGAAGCACCCAGGCCAAGGAATAAAACTGAACTGCAGGCATTTCTAGGACTGCTTAATTTGTATAATGTTTTCCTGCCCCAGAAGGCGATCGTGGCGGAACCATTGCATAGATTCTTGGACAAAGCAGCCACCTGGAACTGGGGGAAACATGAGAAAGCTGCATTCAACAAAACTAAGGACCTGCTCATTTCGGATGCCGTCCTCATCCAGTACAACGAGACCCTACCCCAGCAGTCACATGCGACGCATCACCGTTCGGCGTCGGAGCTGTCCTCAGCCACACTCTCCTCGACGGAAAAGAAGCGCCCATCGCCTTCTTTTCAAGGACCCTCTCCAAGACAGAAAGAAATTACAGTCAGCTGGACAAAGAGGCCCTGGCAATCGTCGCCGTAGTGAAGAGGTTCCACGAGTACCTCTATGGCAGGACTTTCACCATCATCACCGAGCACAAGCCACTGCTGGGAATCCTGGCAGGGAAAACCCCGAACATTCTATCTCCAAGAATGACAAGGTGGTCCGAATTCCTTGCCACCTATAGCTACCGGCTATCACACCGACCCGGTAAGACAATGACCCACGCAGATGCCCTGAACTACACGCAGTTGCCCGACCTGGACACCGACCCAGCACCCACAACGTCCACCCTTAGCATAGAGACTCTGCCCGATCTACCCATAACCGCGTCAGACATTGCCCGCGAAACCAATAAAGACAAATGTCTGGCGCAGGTTTTACATTGGGTAGAGAACGGGTGGCCAGAAAAAGAAGACGACGAGAAATTCAGGACATTTCGGAACCGGCAAACCAAACTGTCATCACAAAAAGGTTGTTTACTATGGGGGGATAGGTTTGTCATCCCAGAAAAATTACAAGAAAAAGTTTTAAAACTATTACATGAGGGGCACCCGGGCATTGTCAGGACAAAAGCCTTGGCCAGGAGTTATGCCTGGTGTCCAGGGATGGACAGACAAATCGAAGCTTGGGTGGCAGCATGCAAACCAGGCCAAGCAACCAGGCCAAGCCCTTCCTCCACACCAATCCTGGAATGGGAAACCCCTCAGGGACCATGGTCCAGATTGCACATAGATTTTGCTGGACCAACGAAGGGACACATCTTCCTCATCACGGTAGATGCTTACTCCAACTGGCTGGAGGTAAGCAACATGAGAACTACCACCACGGAGGCCATCACCAAAGAACTCAACAGACTATTCGCAACCCACGGCCTCCTAGATGTCATTGTATCAGATAACGGGCCCCAATTTACCTCGCTGGAATTCGAAAAATTCCTAGCGGAACGGGGAATACGGCATGTGCTGACAGTGCCAGCATATCCGGCGGTGAATAGGAGGGTGGAACGAATGGTCCAATTTACAAAAAAAACAATCCAAAAAATTGAAACCGGGGAGATCCAAGAGAAAATTAATAAAATGCTACTTATACAACACATAACCCCAAACACAACAACCAAGAAAAGCCCGGCAGAACTATTGATGGGGAGGAAATTAAGGTCCCCACTCGACAGACTACACCCCACATACAACCCAGAAATCCCCCCTGACTCATCTAGCAAACACCGAACATTTACACCGGGCGATGCAGTATACACGAAGAACCTCACCGGGGACCCACTCTGGGTACCAGCAACCATAACCCAAGTGACAGGTCCCCGCTCGTACCGGCTACAGACAACCAACGGACAAGCATGGAAAAGACACATTGATCAGTTAAGATCGAGAACCCACACGGGAAAGACAACCGACACGCAAACACACACGGAGGAAGAAACCACAGGGGGAAGGGAAAACCCGGATACCAGCCAAGAGAGGAGGGAAAATCCAGAAAACCAAAATAACCATTCCCCCACAAGAAAGAAACCAACAATACTCACCAGCAGAACCACCGACGGACAACCAACTCGAAGCCTTGCCCGAAAGGAACAGCCAAGCAAGTTCAACCAGCCCGGAAAGATCAGGCGGGAACAGCAGAGCCAGCAGCTCAACCAACCCGAGTAGACCGGGAGGGAGTTGCGGCGGAAGGCCCGGCCTACCCTTCCAGGCGGTTCCATCGATGAGGCAAGGAGCGACACAGAAACCAACCGAACTGCTCAAAGACCAGACACCAACTAACCTGCGCAGGTCCAGTAGACAAGTACAGAACCCCGCCTACTTATGGGATTACATCATGTAGGACCATACCAAGAAGGGAGGGGTGTTCTGTACTGTAATTAACATTCTTGTAAATAACTGTTCTGATTGGCTAAAACGCGCGGCTATGTGATTGGCCGAGCGAGCCATACTGATTGGCCCGCGATGAATCCCCCGCGATTGGAGGAAACCGATCGCGGGAGATTCAAAGCGGTGTCATTGGCCGCGGCTCGGCCGGGGAATTCAATATAAGCCGCCGCATACCCTAGCCAAGGCAAGCCGATCTGGAAACTGAATAAAGAGCTGAGACTGGTCACTGCCTCCCGAGTTTTCTTCCAGCCGGCGACATAACATTTAGTTTAATGAAAGGAAGTACTAGGGCAGACAGGATTGCAGTGTTCCAATATTTTAGAGGCTGCCACAAAGAAGACGAGGTCAACTTATTCCCCAAAGCACCTGAAGGTAGGACAAGAAGCAATGGATGAAAACTAATCAAGGACAGAAGCAACCTAGAACTAAAGAGAAATTTCCTGATAGTTAGAACAATTAATCAATGGAATGATTTGCCTCCAGCTTGAGTGCTCCAACACTAGTGGTTTTTAAGAAGAGATTGGACAACGATTTGCCGAAAATGGTATGGGGTTTTCTGTTTGAGCAGGGGATTGGACTAGAAGACCTCCAAGGTCCTTTCCAACTCTGTTATTTATTCCTTTTAACAGGAATAGGCAATTTATGGCTTTCAAGATGTTCATAATCTGCATTACTCAGCAATGACATTCCCTACTTCATAACTTCTTGAGATATTGTTGATATCAAACACTTATGCAACTGTTTGGGAAAAATACTTGATGATTAGCCAAATATTTCAGAAGAAATATTTCCTATGAAAGTGAATCTGAAAATGCATTCTAATTCAGTTCACAAATTTATATATAGTTTTGGGAACATACATTATATCTAATATAATAATAATACTTCTTTTTCTCCCTGCCCTCAACTTTCCTTACTTCTCTTCCCCCTCCCCCCTCCCCCTGTATTTTATAAAACTCTATAACTTAATAAAATGTTTTTAAAAAATATATATAAAGTATGTCTCCAAAATCATATATAATTATATATCAAATATCAAATCAAATCCTTTGCCATCATTGTGGGTTTTTGCAGATGCTGCTGGGATTTGTGGTTAGAAATTTATAGCCTTGTTAAACAACCATTCATTCAGTGACTGAAGTTACGATGGTGTTGAATTAAAGGGACACACAATGGGGCCTCGTAGCTGCAGCTGTCTCAGTATTCCTGTGGTGACATGATTGTGATTTGGGCATTTGTTCGCAATAGGAAAGAATGATTGCAGCATCCATGGCTATGGGACCATCATTAGCAACTTTCACTGTGATCTTCCAATAAAAAAGGCAATGAGGAAGCTGCCAGGAGGGAGCAACTGACAATTGGGTGACTGTCTGATGCTGTAACTACCTAACAGAATTTACCTAACAATGGCAACTGTGACTGCTGCAACTTCTATCATAAGTCAACATGTTTCCATAACATTGCACATAGTATTTAAGTTGCCAGTTCATGTTACCATCTTTAAGCAAGGGCTCCCTGTAATATATAATGTGGATATTATTTTATTATTTGTCTGGGACCCAAGTCTTTCCTCCCAGCTGTAGCACTGAGTAATAAACTAATTTTTTTCACTGTGACTTAATAATAAAGGTCAGTTCATAATTGATGAGTAGGTATAGCCTGATGGTAGGGATTTTGTAGCTGCATTTTTTTTTCAGGATTCAGGAAAGCATCAGTTAAAGACAAAAAGGCAGCCCTAATTTTCTTTAAAAAACACATATTAATAACTTAATTTTCTTCCCATTTTTCTGAAAGTGTTTACTCATGGTTATGTGCTTTGGCTTAATGATTTCTTCATTCTATTTAACTTTGTTTAGGAGTCATATAATGGGTGCTTGAAGTGGCGCCATGTACTTCTGAGAATCTGCACATTGCCGATTTCTTAAGAATGTTTAGTAGCTATAGACTACCCACTCATTTTTCCAAACTCTTGCAACTTATGAAAGTAAAAATAAAAATAAGACTGTTTTACAAAGTTATGGTTTCCATGAAAAAAAGAGAAGTGTTTAAGCCAAAGCACAGCAAAAAGTTTAAGTTTAAAAAGAACTCATTTTTCCACAAGTTAAATATTTTGTTATCACTGGGGATAGAAATGCTTAAGAATTGCTGCGCCCTCATGGTCAAGGATAGATTACATATAATTATACTGAAATTTAAACATTTTGAACAATAATGTGAAAATGGGAAAGATTAGAAAACTCTTGGGAAAAATAAAAGGAAGAAACAAAAACATAGGACTCAACATGACTAAATATTGTCTCTGATGATACAAGCATCAGCCTCCAAGAACCTATGATGGAGAATTCTGACAAAAGATATCTTTGTCTGATCATGAAATGTTATAGCAAATGAATGACTGAATATCAATATAAAATGAACTTGAAATAAAGCATAAATACAACCTCTGCCTGTAAAGGCAATTGCTGTCCTTTCTTTTAACACTTAAGGTGATTTTTCTCCTGTTTAGCAAAAAGTTTTTTTAAAAATATAGCATGCAGCATGATAGAAGCGAATAGGATAAGGATTTTTTAAATGTCTTTTTACTAAAGTGAGCTTTACTGGACTATAAAACACAGAATAGAGAAAAACAAATCTCAAATGCCCTTCTGTTATATCACATAATCTGGGGAAACTAAATGACTTGGTATTCTTCAATGTTCTCTTTTATTGTGGTGCACTGCCCTCTGCAGCTGGAAACTAGTATTTTTGTTATTGAATATGAATATTCTCAGTATTATAATTTCATTATGTTATAGTTATTTCAAGTGGGAAAACAGAGGATGGAAAAAGAAATTTGTACATTGTTGACCCAAGGGCAGTTACAGGATCCATTTATAGATAAAATTTTAACATAAACCTGATAGTTCTGTAGAGTATGCCTATGAAAGGGTATGAAAGCGGAGTTGGTTTCCATGAAATGTAATATTCTTATTATATTGTATTAAGGCAAATTTAAATATACAATAAAAAAAATCAGTTTCACCATTGCGGGAGAGGACTACATTCTTATGACAATTCTCAGTCTATTATGTTAGTTAGAATATATTGGTAGGATTTCATTCTCTCTTTTTATCTAGAACATTTTCAAATAGAGAATGTATTTGTCTATTTATTAACACATTTTGAACACTTTTCATTAAAATAAATCCTAAAAAAGATGTTTTAGTTTAAAGAAAAGTTTAGAATTTTAAAAAGGATGTATACAAGAAGAAAAATTATTCTGTGAGGGTAACTTGGACAGAGTGATTTAAATTTAATATGAACTTCAAAATATGGGTGTTAAGAGGAAGTTAAAAACAGATGGATTAAAAGATTTTGATTTCAGAAATGTTTTTAAAGAAAAGTTTAGTATTTTAAAATGGATGAAGAAAAATATTTTCCCTTTAATGTTAAAGAATCTGAAAAAATATAATGAATTTTGTTAATATAAATGGTGATAGCTTATAAAAATTAAGTGCAAATTTTTGTTATTAGTTGCGAAGTTGTGTTCGACCCATCACAACCCCATGGACAACATTCCTCCAGGCCTTCCTGTCCTTTACCATCCTCCAGAGTCCATTTAAGCTCACGCCTACTGCTTCAGTGACTGCATCCAGCCACCTCATTCTCTGTTGTCCCCTTTTTCTTTTGCCTTCAATCTTTCAAGTGCAAATAGAAATAAATATTATTTCCACAGCAAGGAAGATAAAGCAAAAATTGTTAGTTTTATTCAAAGAGGATAATATATTTGATTATGTTTTTTTATTTGGATATCACTTCTAGATTATCCTTTTTTATTATGATGAAAAAAATGAAACTTTGACTTTGGTTTTGCCAATTAGATAGAATTGTTGTTATAAAAATGGCTAGTTATATACTAACATGTAAAAGTAAAAAGTAGAGGCTAGAATGTTATCTTATATGGTGTTAAAGACTTGGAAGTCAATGGTTTTTTTTTCTTTCCTTATACTTCATATTTTATTTCCCTCTCTCTTTTTTTTTCTGTCCCTTAATTTCCTATTTTTTATTTTTTATTTTTATTTTATATATTGATAAAACAATAAAAGTTATTAAGTACACCTTAGCAGGCAATCTTCTATTTGCACTTAATAAGTTAATGAAATAAATTGCTGTTAGGAGCTACTGTTGTGAAGGCTAAGAGTGAAAATGAATCTAGACAAATTAGAAGTGATGATAATACAATCTTGGAGCTGAGCAATTTAGCCAGAAATTATTCTCCTAAGGAAAGTTGTTTTGAACCCTGTTTGTTTTTTTATCTTTAAAAAAGGCTAAATTAAAGCCATTTTTATGATCTGTTTCTTGATAGCATGTTCAATCAATTGAGCTTCATAATCTGGAAACTTCACTACTGTGGTATGTTCCATCTTGAAGGTATCTTTGTGGAACAAAAGTAAAACTTTTACTACAGCAAATCTAGTTATAAATGAATATAAATTTAATAAATAAAAATAAGTAAAGGCTGACCATCTGCTTCTTATGCATAAGTGAGATATAGGATCATATTCATTTGGACTCAACATTTAAACATTCTGCTAGATTCAGTTAGGTGCTGATGTTCTTCACTGATAATCTCACTTAATTTTTTTTTCTCTCATGACTGTTTTTGATCTTCTTGAGTACAGGCCTTATGTCACGGAACAAAAATTCTATATTAGCCTTTGTATATTATACATTGTAGATGTATTAATTAGACAATAATCCTCCCTGGCATTGTTAGATGAGGATGTAAATATTAGTCTAACAAAATAGGAAAGCACTATATTTAAAACATACAGCTTTAAATCTGTGTTATACTATATTTAGAACATACAGCTGTTAAGACTGTGAAATGAAGTCTTTATGAGATTTTTAGTGCTGCCTTATCAGCATTCTGGATCAAATAAAACATGTCTGCTATTTTGCCTGTCACAAGTTTTGCTTGTTTTCATTTGTGATAGTTTTAATAAAGCTAACTGCTTCATTTATCTATAAGTTGCAAACAAGTTTCAAATGGAATATAAATGTATTCTTGTTGAATCTTAAATAGTTTTTATTAAACAGATGGTATACTGGATGATAAAAAAAAATTCATGTTGGTTTCACTGCTATCTTTGGTGTGACATACAGCAAATTCATATAATTAGTGTTTGCATTATAAAAGAAGTAACAGGTAATTAAACTGTTATAAAACAAATAACAATTAAATTTAAATTTACAGAGGAGACAGTGAAATAATTGTTTTCTGTTTGCATTTTTGATTGAACTCTTGAAGATTCTGTAAATGTAACCGTACAATAAAAGCAGAATTAGTTCAACTAATCATGTTTCCTGTCTGGTTTACCTTGGAGGGACTGACTTGCAGGTTTCTGTTAATATAGCCTTATAATAAAAGTAGAATTAGTTCATCTAGTTGTATTTCCCCGTCTGGTTTACCTAAGGTGGCTGACATCAATCTTGCAAGTACAAACTTCCTGCCACCACTTTTAACTTGGGGTGGGTGCTTCCTAAGTTTCTGTCTCTGAATGTTAGCTGCTTAGGGGCTCCCCCTTATCTTGTCTGATTTTTTTCATAGGCAGTATCTCTTTCTCCCATCCCCCAAGGCCATCCACACATTCAATTACAAATATAAATTAATTAAATGAAACACTTCATGATATACAAAAGTATACTAATAATCTAGTTCTGATTTTTTTTAAAAGCCTACATAGTATATTTCTGATATCTCAACAACATATTAGATTTGATCATTTTTAGAAGAAATTGTAAACAAAATTACAAGATTAAATTGTAAACCAAATTTTACACATTTATTCCAAAAATTGGGAATGTCTCTTTCAATCTATGAACTGGGAAGGTTTCTTTGGTCTGATGTCTTTTCACCTGTGAGAGAGAGAGAGAGAGAGAAGAATATTGCATGTTTACATCTGACTTTATCAGAAGTGTTTAGTAAAGAGTTTTTGAATATATTTCTATCATTTTCACAAAAAATCAGATCTGAAAACAAATTTTATTAATGTATATATAAGCATATGCCTTTTGATGAAATTTGGAAATCAGGAAATATGCTCCTAGTCTGATTTTCTGCCACCATAGAGTAATATGGTTCTTTTCCTACAATAGTTTTACTTTCATGAGGCAAGTTCAGGATCTTATTGTTATGGATACAGATCCCTTTGTTTTCTAAATATAGATGCTAAGATTTTACAGCTATGTTGGCCTACAGAAATTATTATCTGTGCTTGGGTTATATGACATTGTCAGGGTTGCAATATTATAATTTTTGTTAAGTTCTGTGCATGGGCGCAAGGAACGGAGATGAGACGATGAACAGTGAACTTCAACTCTTTATTAATCATTCTGAACAGAGCAAAAACCTAGGGCAGCAGCAGCCCTTTTATAGGCAAGCTGCTGATCCAGTAATCAAAAAGAAACGTGGAGTGTTAACCCCCTTAACCAATGAGAGTGGCCCGTTAACAGCCAATCAGATTCTCCTGAATGGACCAGTCCGATATTGCTATTATCGGCCAATCAGAAGTGCAGGACTAGAACCCTGCTATTTTCTAAAGGTTTGATAAAACTTTATTTAAGCGTTTTATTAGTTCATAACAATTTTAATTGCTTTAGCTCATCTTCAGCAAAATCCAAAAGTTTTTTTGTAGGGTAATAGAGACATGGGCTTCGAAAAAACTTTTAATATGGTTTCTTAAATCCAATAGTTAGTGGGCTGATTAGATTGGCCTTGAGGACTATGCTTTGGTTAACTCCTAAATAATTTATAATTATTAATGGTGGTGTCATCAGCTTTGTTAAAGTGTTTATTCGGTTTTAAAATCTTTTACTGGTGCTAATAAGAAATTGATTACACTAACAGAAGCTGTGTATGAAAATCTGTTATGTCCAGATAAAACTTCCATTTCTGGATTCCTTTTGATATTTGTTTATTATTCACATAATTGAAAAGATGCAATAGTTTACATTGTATGTGTTTGTGTGTGTGTGAATGTGAATGTGTGTCTGAGAGAGAGAGAATGTATTCCAATAGTAATTTTAATTGTATTGGTATTGCATGTTCTCGCTCTCTCTCACACACACATACACAGAAGGTATGCATTATATCTTGATTAATAGCAATAGCACTTAGAGTTATATACCACTTTGCAGTGCTTTTACAGCCCTCTCTAAGTACAGAGACAGCATATTGTCTCCAACAATCTGGGTCCTCATTTTACCCACCTGGGAAGAATGGAAGGCTGAGTCAGCCTTGAGCCTTGACAATCAACCTTGTCAAATCGCAGGTAGCCAGCAGTCAGCAGAAGTAGCCTGCAGTACTTCACTCTAACCACTGGACCACCACAGCTCAATATGTGTGTGTATATATGCATGTATATATCCATGTATATATGCATGTATGTATGTATGTATGTATGTATGTATGTCTCTCTCTCTCTCTCTCTCTCTCTCTCTATATATATATATATATATATATATATATATATATATATATATATGTATATATGTATATATGTATATGTATATGTATGTATGTTATGACTCCCCTTCAAAATTCAAACGAACAAAACAGAAAGCAGCCGTTTCAACAGTAAATCCAAACAGAAAGTAGTCTCACAAGATAATGGCTGTCATAAATCACAATCCACAGCAGCAAACCCCGCTCTATTCGGCATACCAGTCCTGGCAAACAATCTTCAGCCTCAGAGCCTCTGCTGTATAATCCTCACTCATTCAGTCACTTTGTTCCTGACAAACTCTCCAAACCCAGCTGTATCCTTTTATACTCATTGAGGCAACGTGCTAGTTTCCCTAATCAGCGTTTGGCTTGCCTCCCCCCAACTTGACGTCTCAGTCTCCTCCTAGTTCTAGCATCAAGCCACGATCTGTCAACTTCCCCACTTGATGCCTCTGATTCATTTTGTGGATCAGATGCTGGCATAAATGAGGTCTCAGGTTCTGGCGAAGAGTGTCTGTCAGATAACCTATCATCCCCCTGGCTCACATCTGTGTCTTCTAATAATTCAGACTCCACATTCATAGCAGGCTCCAGCCTTTCATCATCAGAGTCATCAGAGTCAAAACTCACAGCAGGATAGATCCTTTCAGTCACAACACTATCTCTCACTGCAGGGCCCTTCCCCTGAGTCTGACAATCAGGATGTGGTTTTGAAGGGAATTGTGCATGATATATGCGAATAAGATCCGGGGCATGCACCTTGGATATATCCTGCCAAGAGCAAATCTCCGTTTCATTTTCCAGTCTTCCCACAAAATACTAGAATCGTCCCTTTAGCCATTGTGAATCATAAATTCCAACCACTGTAGTATCTGTAACAGGTTCAGTGCTGAGCCTGGATGAACCTGTATCTTCTGGAGAATGAAGAGTACACGATGGAGTGTCAGGTACTAACAGGGAGCGATGAAAAACAGGGTGGATGCACATGGAGCACGGTAAAGTGAGTCAATAAGTCACCGGATTAATAACTGCCTCGATAGGGAAGGGACCAATAAAGCGATGATCCAATTTCCTAATTGGACGATCGACCCGAAGATGTTTCGTTGACAACCACACCTTGTCTCCCACAGCCAGTGGAGGCGTCACTCGATGCAAACGATCTGCGAAATGCTTATAATCTGCTTTCGTTCGTTCCAATTGTCTGGAAATTAATTGATGTACCGCATATAACTCCGACAAAAATTCTCGTGCCTCCGGAACTGGAGAATTCGCGATTGACAGGGGAAAAAACCTCGGACGATAACCCACATTGGCATAAAAAGGCATCATGTGGGTGGAGGTGTGCCGAGAATTATTAAAGGCAAACTCTGCCAATGGAAGATAGGTCACCCAGTCGTTTTGTCATTGATTTACAAAACATTTGAGGTATTGGGCGAGGATGCCAATTACCTTCTCAGTCCTGCCATCGGTTTCCGGACGGTGCGCCGACGCTAAACATACTTGTACTTGTAGAGCATTCATTAGACTTTTCCAGAATTGAGCAGTGAACTGAACACTGTGATCTGAAACAACTCTGTCTGGTAAGCCATGTAAATGGAACACGTGTTGTATGAAAAGCCGGGCAGTAACACGAGCCGAGGGTAATCTCCTACACGGGATGAAATGGGTCATCTTAGTGAGCATGTCAATCACCACGAGCACCATCATGTAACCCGACGAAAGGGGCAAGTGCGTTAGAAAGTCCATGGAGATCGCTCCCCATGGTCTGCTTGGAGTTGGTAGTGATTGAAGAAGTCCAGGAGGTGCACCCGATGCCACTTTCGCTTGTCGACATTGTACGCAAGAAGCGACGTAGGAAGACACATTGTGTCGAACCCAAGGCCACCAAAAAGTCCGGGTGACCAAGTGCAGGGTTTTGTGAAAACCAAAATGACCAGCAGCGGGATTGTCATGACATTGCGTCATGATGAGGGCTCTAAGTGTCCTAGTGGGTAAGTACAATAAGTCTCGATGTCTTAACAAGCCCTCTTCAAAGGACCATGGGGAATCAGGTCCAACTTCCCCCCTTTTCTGTTACATCCACATGTCCAATCGCTGCACCTCCCGTATTTGAGCTTGTAAATCCACCGGATCTTGAAGTACGGCCAAGGATTCCGGTGGCAACACCGTTCATGGAGGAAGAGGATCCTCAGGACCGATATACTTGGGCTTCCGAGACAACGTGTCTGCACTCCGGTTCTGTCCACTTGGAAAATAAGTACCGGAGAAATTGAACCTGGCGAAAAACAACGACCACTGAATCTGTCGTTGGTTCAATTTCTTAGCTGTGGATAAATGTTCCAAGTTTCGATGATCCGTCCGAACCTCTACCTTGTGCTGAGCCCCCTCCAAATGATGTCTCCAGGTTTCAAATGCAGCCTTAATAGCCAACAACTCCTTTTCCCAGATGGTGTAGTTGCGCTCTGAAGCTGTGAGCTTCCTAGAATAGTATGCGCATGGGAAAAAATGTGCACCATCATTCGAAGCTTATAACAATACTGCTCCGATAGCTACATTAGAGGCATCTGTCTCGACCACAAATGGACGATTCAGATCAGGATGCCTCAATATCGGCTCGGCCACAAATGCTTTCTTTAAAATTTCAAAAGCCTGCTGTTGCGGGGCCCCCCACACAAACGGGACCTTCTTACGGAGGAGCTGAGTTATGGGGTCCATTACTTTAGCAAAGTCCAGGATAAAAGTCCGATAGTAGTTGGCGAATCCCAAAAGATGTTGTACGTCCTTGACTCGACGAGGAGCTTCCCAACTACACAATGCCTTATCCTTTTTAGGGTCCATAGCAATGCCCTCGGGAGAAATGATGTGCCCTAAAAACTCTATTGACGACTGAAAAAAGAAACACTTCTCCAGTTTCGCGTAGAGTTTATGCTTCCAAAGATGCTGAAGCACTTGGCAAACCTGCTGAAGGTGGTGATCTCTGGACCGGGAGTAAATTAAAATGTCGTCCAAATACACCACGACAAACCTATCCAGCATGTCCCGGAAAATGTCATTCATCAAATGCTGGAACACGGCAGGAGCGTTGGTCAAACCAAATGGCATGACGGTGTACTCGAAATGACCATAACGAGTGCCAAACGCCGTCTTCCACTTGTCCCCCTTGCGTATCCGAACCAGGTTGTAGGCCTCACGCAGATCGAGTTTAGTGAAGATAGTAGCCTCCTGTAACCGCTCCATCAATTCCGGAATGAGCGGCAGAGGATAGCTATTCCTCACGGTGATAGAGTTTAACCATCAATAATCACAGCAGAGACAAGTTCTCCCGACTTCTTTTTAACAAAAAGAACAGGAGCCGAAAGAGGGGACGACGAAGGTCGAATAAATCCCCGAGTTAAGTTTTTATCCAAAAACTCTCGGAGTGCAACCAACTCGGGCTCTGACATGGAGTATAACCTCCCCTTTGGCAATGGAGTGTCCGGTATCAAGTCTATGGGACAATCATAGGCACGATGGGGTGGTAAGCGGTCTGCCTCCTGTTCGCTGAAAACATCGGAGAAGTCTGACAGCTCCGAAGGAATTGAGACAGCAGGAGCGTCGATATCTTGGCCAGCGCAGACATGCCTCAGGTGGTCCACACATTGTAGGCTTGGAAAAGAAATGGCGTTCTGTGCCCAAGCCACCAACGGATTGTGCAACTGCAGCCAGGATACTCCGAGCACCAAAGGGAGATGGAGGTTCAAGGTGACATAAAAACTTATTGCCTCCTCATGATCCCCAATCAGCATACGCACTGGTTGAGTAGTGAAACGAATGGGCCCAGACTTGAGTTCATGCCCATCTACGGTTTCCACCTTCATGGGGGGATTCACAGGAATCAACGGAATTCCAAAATGTTTAACAAAAGCACAGTCCATGAAGTTGGTTGTAGCTCCTGAATCCACCAGCGCAACAGCGGGAATTCCCTCCTTCTGGGACTGCAGGAATATATGAGTGTCCAAAAGTAAATGCCGAGGAGGGCCAGTGTTAGGGATAACATTGTTTTACCCTAACTGGTTCAGGTAAATAATAATATGTAATCATAGTTTATATGTTAAAGTGTCTGCAACTTTAACTGTGGGATAGTAATTAAGGGAGTGGTTGTGAAAGCACTTTAAAAGAAGCAAGACGACAGCTTGCTCTCTCTCTGGCTTTGATGATCCCTGATTACTGCAAGGACTCAAGACTGCATTGCTCGAACGGGAGAGAAAACAAAGGACTGACTTGTAAGTGAACTGACATAGGATATTCTACACGGACTTTGCTAACTGAATATCCCTGAATGGACTGACTAAATGATACATGACTATTGGACTGTTATTTTGACTATGCTATGAACTAATAATGGAATAAACTATATTTTTGATAGCACAAGCGTATCTGTTATTTTTACTGTATGTTAATAAACATACAAGCTTAGCTCACTCATTTATCTGTGTGCCTATCTGACTAACGCTGCACATTCTGTTTAGCTTGTCTCCCTAACCCTGGTTGGGGAAACCAGGCTTAACACTGGTTATGGGCCCAGAGGCTGCAAAGTCAGTTTAATTAGGATAAAACAGATTTATGTAAAAGTGAGAGTTTGTGTTGTTATACATTACAGTAAACAAACAGCTGTGTTTTATTAATTATAGTTTTATATCCATATAAGAAAACATGGCACAAGTCAATCTACAAAGTTTGTCCCTGAAAATCCAAGTTGGATGGAACAAACTATGTATCATGGTCTATGAAATGTAGTCTGCTTTTACGAAGAGAAGGTTTGTGGAACATAATTGAAAATCCACCAAACGTAGAAGAATGGGATGCAGAGGATGATGAAGATAAACTAAAGATAGAAGAATTTATGCATAAAAATGAACAAGCTATTTGCATTATTGCTTTAACTTTAACTGATAAACAGCTTGTTTATATCCACGGAGAGAAAACGGCTGTTGGGTGTTGGCAGAAGCTGAAGAGGATTTATGTTCGAGATAATGTTGGTGCTCACATAAATCTAACACGGAAGCTTTTCAGTACACATCTCCAAACAAATGGTGATATGCTGAGTCATTTGAAAACTATGCAAAGCATTTTTCAAGAACTGCACGAGAAAGAGCTTATTTTCTCTGAACTACATCAAGTCTACATAATTCTATCTTCCCTTGATGAAAGTTATGACAACTACGTAACTTCCCTTGAAATTTTGCCAAAGGAAAGTCTAACTTTAACTGATATAACTGGCAGATTGATTGAAGAGGCCAGAAGAAGGCTTGAAAGAGATGAGTTAAGGAGGCAGCAACCTCAAAAAGAAGATAATGAAACTCCTACTGCATACGCAATTAAAAAGTGTTTTAATTGTGGAGGAAGAGGACATTTGGCAAGGTTTTGTAAAAAAGCAAAACGCCAGAATGCTGGCCAGAATACTAAAAGTCATCAAAAGATAAATAAAAATTTAGAGTTAGCCATGTATACTAACGGAGCTGTAAAAATAATTTATGGGTGGTTGACAGTGGAGCATCCCAATGTATAACAAATGATAACAAAAATTTTATTAAAATGTCCAAGAGTACACAGCAGATATCGTTAGCCAATGGCTGGAAACTGAAAGCTAAAGGTCAAGGTATAGCATATTGTTCTTTTATAAAAGAGAATGTAAAAGTGTTATATGTACCACAACTTAAGTTTAATTTAATTTCAGTTAGAATTTTGGTTAAACTAGGATATGTAGTTACCTTAAGGGGAGATAACTGCATAATTGAAAAAGAAGATAAGAAAATTACTGCATCTTTAAGAGGTGAATTATATGTGTTAAATGATGATGGTTTAAAGGTGGCTAACACAGTTTATGAAAATAAGAAAGCTCATGATGAATGTATTCACTTGTTACATCGAAGGCTAGGGCATTTAAATTTTAAAATGCTTAAGAAAACTGTTGAATTATCTAAGGGAATAAGTTTGAAACCTTGTAATAAGTATTTGCAATGTAATGCCTGTAATCAAAGTAAGAGCAGGGTCACACCGGCTAATAGAGTTGATGGATTTACTACCAAAGAGCCTTTAGAGGTAGTATTTGCTGATTTAATAGGTCCGAAAAAACCAAGTGTAGGAGGAGCTCGTTACATACTAAGTATAATGGACCACTATTCTAGATATGGGTTTTGCTATTTAATGAAGAGCAAAACTGAAACGTATCAAAATATCTTTAATTGGATAAAATTTGCAGAAAGAAAAACTAAAAAGAAATTAGTAACTCTTATAACAGATAATGGTACGGAATTTACAAATAATAAATTCCAGAACAGACTAAGAATGTTAGGTATTCAACATAAAAAGTCTGCACCATATAGGCCACAACATAATGCCTTTATAGAGAGAAGAGACCAAACATTACAATCAATGACACGAACTATGATGTCTGATTCAGGATTACCTGACAATTTATGGGGAGAAGCAATAATGTGTGGTAATCATATATTAAATAATGTTGTTAATTCAACAACAGGTGAATTACCATTCACACTGTGGCATGGTACAAAACCTGATTTAAGTTACATGCACACATTTGGAGCACCAGCATGGGTGCATATCCCTTCACAACTTAGACACAAAGGACAACATAGAGCTAAAAGATTATATTTTGTAGGATATACATCTAATCATAGATTTTATAGATTCTGGGAACCAGGTACATCTAGAGTTTACACCAGTGCCAGTGCTAAATTCCTAGAACATGTATAGATTAGAATAGATTAGAGCAAGATTTAAATAATGAAGTAATTATTGAACCCTGCAAAAGGCAGAAAGATCAGACTAGTTATAAGAAGAGTCCAATTAAAGAAGAAGTCCATGAAGAACAAATAGGACCAGAACAAGAGGAAACAGTTGATCAGGAAGAGTTAGATAATCAAGAAGAGTTAAATAATGAAAGTCCACCTGTAAGTCCAGTAATACCTAGACATACTACACGTGTAACTAGACCACCTGATAGGTATCAAGCAAGTATAGTTTGCCAAGTAACTAAAGTTCCAACTAGTGTAGATGAACTTAGGATGTATCCTGCTAAGGATCAGGAAAATTGGCAAAAGGCAATGGAAAAAGAACTAAATTCATTAAAGGTAATGAAAGTTTATGAAGATGCTAAATTACCTCCAGGAGAAAAATCCATTGGGTGCAAATGGATATTTAAAATAAAAACTGGAAATGATGGGACTGTTACCCATAAGGCTAGGTTAGTAGCTCAAGGATTTAATCAAACTGCATCTGATTACGATGAAGTTTTTGCACCAAGTCTTAAAGCAACATCTTTAAGAGCAGCATTAGTGTGGGCAGCTAAGAAAAACTATGTCATTAACCATTTAGATGTAGAAACTGCCTATCTGCATGCACCATTGCAGCACACTATATATTTAAGAAAACCAGTAGGTATAAAAGACAATAAAGTAAATAGTAATGATTGTTGGAAACTCAAAAAGAGTCTTTATGGGTTGAAACAATCTGGCTTTGAGTGGAACCAATATATTGTGAAAGAGTTAAACAATATAGGTTTTAAATCTGGTTTAGCAGATCCATGTGTGTTTAAAAGAGAAAATAATGGAACGGTGTCATTATTGTTATTATTTACAGATGATATTGCTTTGATAACTAAGACTAATAATGAAGCTAATGAGATTATATCATTATTAGCCAAAAAGATAAAATTAAAGCATTTAGGTGAAATTAAAAAGTATCTAGGATTGACAATTAACAAAACAAAAAATGGTTTTAAGATATCTCAAGAAGATAAAATTTGCCAATTTTTTAAAATGTTTAAAATGGAACTTTGTAAAACGGCAAAGACTCCAATGAGTCAGGAAGTTTGCCAAACTGATGATCAAAGCCCCAAATTTGATAAGTCCATATATCAATCTTTGATTGGCAGCTTATCATATATAAGCAATTGGTCTAGGCCAGATATAGCTTAGAGTGTAAATCAGCTGGCTCGTTTTAATTCGGATCCACATCAATGTCATTGGCAATCATTAAAGAGAATTTTAAGATATCTTAAAGGAACAATGAACCATGCATTTTATATAGAACCAAAGGGTGATTTGAGTCTTAGTGCCTATGCAGATGCAAGTTTTGCAACTGATATAAACACTAGAAAATCAACATCTGGGATGGCTATATTATTTGGTAAGACACTAATAGGGTGGAGGTCAATCAGACAACAGCATATTAGCTTGTCCACGATGGAAGCGGAATTTTCATGTCTGTCATTACTATGCACTGATTTGATTTTGTACAAACAGTTATTATTAGACATGGGTGTAAATGTTAAAGATTCCATTATTGTGTACGAGGATAACCAGGCAGCTATACAGTTAGCTACTAGTATTGCTGTAAAAACTAGATCAAAGCATACTGATTTAAGATACTTAAATGTTAGAGAATCTGTAAAGAATGGGCTAATTAAATTGGAATACTGTATGACGGAAGAAAACATTGCAGACCAATTTACAAAAGCTCAAGGAGTAACTAAGTTTAAAGAAAGTTGTAACTACTATGATTTAAAGATGTAAATAGTTATATTTATTATTATTTCCTAAAAGGGGAGAATGTTAGGGATAACATTGTTTTACCCTAACTGGTTTAGGTAAATAATAATATGTAATCATAGTTTATATGTTGAAGTGTCTGCAACTTTAACTGTGGGATAGTAATTAAGGGAGTGGTTGTGAAAGCACTTTAAAAGAAGCAAGACGACAGCTTGCTCTCTCTCTGGCTTTGATGATCCCTGATTACTGCAAGGACTCAAGACTGCATTGCTCGAACAGGAGAGAAAACAAAGGACTGACTTGTAAGTGAACTGACATAGGATATTCTACATGGACTTTGCTAACTGAATATCCCTGAATGGACTGACTAAATGATACATGACTATTGGACTGTTATTTTGACTATGCTATGAACTCATAATGGAATAAACTATATTTTTGATAGCACAAGCGTATCTGTTATTTTTACTGTATGTTAATAAACATACAAGCTTAGCTCACTCATTTATCTGTGTGCCTATTTGACTAAGCTGCACATTCTGTTTAGCTTGTCTCCCTAACCCTGGTTGGGGAAACCAGGCTTAACAGCCAGGATTTACTTCGGCAATTTAGGGTGGGGGTGTAGGACGTGCCCGACCTAGGGTTTCTTCTAGGTCGGGCCTACCCCGTATTCCCGACGGGCCAGAAGTGGTTTCAGGCACAGCTCTGTGAGTCCCCTTCTGAGTGCAGGAATTTGCAAAATGTCCCGGACCCCCGCAATAAAGGCACAAGCCTTCTTGGAACCTTCTTGAATGTTCTCGCGCTGTTAAATGAGGGCAGAGTGCGCCTATCTCCATCGGCTCCTCATCCTTAACCGTGGGTTGGAAAACTCTCGATGGCGTGGTGTGTGCGCAAGAAAACAAAGGTGGTTCCACAATGGGCCATGTTCTTCCACGTTGCTGTAAATGAGCTTCAATACGTAAGCACTGGATTATCAATGCATCCAAAGTTGAAGCCCGCTCTGTACGGACTAGCTCATCCTTGATGTCATCAGACGAGCCTTCCTGGAATGCAGCCATATGAGCCGGTTCGTTCCAGTTGGAGTCCATCCACAGCAAACAAAAGTCTGCAACATATTCCTGCAGGGGACGTTTTCCCTGGTTAATGTCCCTTAACCTCCTGTCCACAGTTTGTAACTTTATTGGGTTCTCAAACATATTCCTCAGCTGTTGGAGAAAACCCTGGAAATTGTCCAACAACGGGCTATCTTCAACTAACAAGGGAGTAGCCCATTTGGCAGCCTGCCCAGTTAATAAACTGATCATAAATCCTACCTCGGCCCGGTCGTTTGGGAAGTCTTCAGGCCTCAGAGAGATAAACAATTGGCACTGACCCATAAATGCCGGGAACATGTCCATTAGCCCAGAAAATTTATCCGGCACGGAGACCGGGCTTTTTCTCAAGGGAGGGGCAGGGGGAGCAGCAGCAGGGCTTGGTAAGCTAGAAACATAATTCAGCAGTTGTGTCACCTGATTCTGAAGAGACACATTACTTTGAAGTAACTGGGAAATCTGCTTTTGTTGCTGTTCTACCAAACGCTGCAGTTGGTTTGAATCCATCGTGCTTTAAAGATGGTTTGTTTGTTGGTCAGGAACAATAATGTTATGACTCCCCTTCAAAATTCAAACGAACAAAACAGAAAGCAGTCGTTTCAACAGTAAATCCAAACAGAAAGTAGTCTCACAAGATAATGGCTGTCATAAATCACAATTCACAGCAGCAAACCCCGCTCTATTCGGCATACCAGTCCCGGCAAACAATCTTCAGCCTCAGAGTCTCTGCTGTAAAATCCTCACTCATTCAGTCACTTTGTTCCTGACAAACTCTCCAAACCCAGCTGTGTCCTTTTATACTCATTGAGGCAACGTGCTACTTTCCCTAATCAGCGTCTGGCTTACCTCCCCCCAACTTGACGTCTCAGTCTCCTCCTAGTTCTAGCATCAAGCCACGATCTGTCAACTTCCCCACTCAACGCCTCTGATTCATTTTGTGGATCAGATGCTGGCATGAATGAGGTCTCAGGTTCTGGCGAAGAGTGTCTGTCAGATAACCTATCATCCCCCTGGCTCACATCTGTGTCTTCTAATAATTCAGACTCCACATTCATAGCAGGCTCCAGCCTTTCATCATCAGAGTCATCAGAGTCAAAACTCACAGCAGGATCGATCCTTTCAGTAACAACATATATATATATATAGATAACAAATCCGAAAATTCTGAACAAAAATAAAAACTTTTCCCGAAGAGCAATCTCTCTTTCTTCTGAACTTCTATCTCGGGATGCAAACCTTCACAATTCTACGATATATATATATATATATATATATATATATATATATATATATATATATATATATATATATATATATATATATACACATATACATATACACACACACACACACACACACACACACAGAGAGAGAGAGAGAGAGAGAGAGAGAGAGAGAGAGAGAGAGAGAGAGAGAGAGAGAGAGAGAGAGAGAATTCATTATTGTATTATATAGGAAAAATAAGCATCTGTTTTGGTCGATGCTGATAAATACCATTTATCATTTCAATCATTTGAAATAATTGCAGAAGGCACTCTGTTTTTCATTAACTTGTTTTAGTGGCAAAAAGCACAAGGAAAAAGACTTAGAAAAAATTCATTTAATTTTTGAATGACATTTTGTTTGTGAGTTAAATTTCATGTACTTTTTCTTTTCTACCTCCTGTTTTGTTATATTATTTATTCTAGTTAGATATGCTCCTCCACTCAAACACACCCCTACTTTGTTAGTTTGCTCAAATAAAACAAATTATTATCTGGATTCAGGGCAAGTCATTTGTAAGAAAATTTCAGCCTGTGAGAATATATTGGAAAAATGATTGTAAAAATGTGCGTGTGGACCCAGTGAGGATCCAAACTGAATTTGGGGTAGTTCCTAAAGCATTGGTACATGCTTCAAAGACGTATTTTACTCATTGTAAACTGCTCAAAAAAAATAAAGACATCCTAGATTTGAATGAATGAAATATTCATTAATATGTTCAAAAATAAACACAAAAATAAGACATCCTAGATCTGAATGAATGACATATTCTTATTAAATACTTTGTTCATTACATAGTTGAATGTGCTGACAACAAAATCATACAAAAATTATAAATGGAAATCAAATTTAGCAACCCATGGAGGTCTGGATTAAAGTAGAAAAAAACACTACAGGCTGATCCAACTTTGATGTAATGTCCTTAAAACAAGTCAAAATGAGGCTTAGCAGTATGTCCACATGCCTGTATGATCTTCCTACAATGCCTGGGCATGCTCCTGATGATGTGGTGGATGGTCTCCTGAGGGACCTCCTCCCACACCTGGAGTAAAGCATCCTCCAACTCCTGGACAGTCTATGGTGCAATGTGGCTTTGGTGAATGGAGTGAGACATGATGTCCCAGATGAGCTCAACTGGATTCAGGTCTGCAGAATGGGCGGGCCAGTCCATAGCATCAATGCCTTCATCTTGCAGGAACTGCTGACACACTCCAGCCACATGAGGTCTCGCATTGTCATGCATTAGGAGGAACCCAGGGCCAACCGCACCAGCATATGGTCTCACAAGGGGTCTGAGAATCTCATCTCGGTACTTAATGGCAATCAGGCTACCTCTGGCGAGCACATGGAGGGCTGTGCGGCCCCCCTAAAGATATGCTACCCTACACCATTACTGCCAAACCGGTCATGCTGGAGAATGTTGCAGGCTGCAAGACGTTCTCCACGACGTCTCCAGACCCTGTCACATCTGTCACATGTGCTCAGTGTGAACCTGCTTTCATCTGTGAAGAGCGCAGGGCACCAATGGCAAATTTGCCAATCTTGGTGTTCTCTGGCAAATGCCAAATGTCCTGCATGGCAGGAGTCCCCAACCACCGGTCCCCAGACCGGTACCGGTCCGTGGAACAATTTCTACCAGGCTGCCGGTTTGCTGGCGCTGCCATCTTGTTTTGATGAAAAAGTGCTTTTGGTGAGCTTTTCCAGGTAAAAAGCAGCATTTGGGTGCTGAATCCTCGCGCCTTACTTTCATCGGTGGGGGGGGGCGGCTTCGAACAAAACTAAGGCGCGAGGATTCTTTCAGCACGCATGGCAAGGCGAGCCGAGCGACCGTCCCAAAGCCGTCGTGAAGCCCATTGACACAGATACAAAGGAGGAGTTGAAGGTGGCGGGGAGAAGCAGGGGACGGCTGGCTGGCCAGTCGGTTGGCTCGCCTTGCCATGCGTGTTGATGCCAGTACCGGGCTGCGGATGATTTTGTGATGCCGGTACCAGGCCGCGGCACAAAAAAGGTTGGTGTCCACTGCTGCACGGTGTTGGGCTGGAAGCACAACCCCCACCTGTGGATGTCGGGCCCTCATACCACCCTAATGGAGTCTGTTTCTGATCGTTTGAGCATCCACATGCACATTTGTGCCCCGCTGGAGGTCATTTTGCAGAGCTCTGGCAGTGCTCTTTCTGTCCCTCCTTGCACAAAGGTGGAGTAGCGGTCCTGATGCTGGGTTGTTGCCCTCCTATGGCGTCTTCCACGTCTCCTGATGTACTGGCCTGTCTCCTGGTAGTGCTTCCATGCTCTGGACACTAGGCTGACAGACACAGCAAACCTTCTTGCCACAGCTCGCATTGATGTGCCATCCAGGATGAGCTGCACTACCTGAGCCACTTGTGTGGGTTGTAGACTCCGTCTCATGCTACCACTAGAGTGACAGCACTGCCAGCATTCAAAAGTGACCAAACCATCAGCCAGAAAGCATAGGAACTGAGAAGTGGTCTGTGGTCACCCACCTGTAGAACCATTCCTTTATTGGGGATGTCTTGCTAACTGCCTATGCTTTCTACCTGTTGTCTATTCCATTTGCACAACAGCATGTGAAATTGATTGTCAATCAGTGTTGCTACCTAAGTGGACAGTTTGATTTCACAGAAGTGTGATTGACTTGGAGTTACATTGTGTTGTTTAAGTGTTCCCTTTATTTTTTTTGAGCAGTGTATATTTAAAACATTCTCATGTGTTTACAACACACAATAATTGAGTTATTTAAATAGTGCCATAAGTCTCATTTTCAGGGCTTGCTGTATCAGTACAAACATTCTTTTCTGAGCTGTAAGAATTAGCTAGCTGACTTTATCTTCACCACTGATTCTGTTGGGGATCTAAAGCCATCTTGTGGTTTTAACAAAAGACCAAAAAATGCCGGTGTCCTTTTTGTTGTTTTATTTCTAGAATGCTACTGCTTTCTCCATTTGAAAAATGAAGGTGAATACCTTGAAAATTTATGAAGCTTTTGTATAAGAATTGTAGAACTCTCTGGTCAAGCTTCAGCCACTGTCAGGATCTTATAGATTAAGAGGAGACATTTTGGAAAAGTGGATGTCACTTGCAGTTATGCTCCACCAGCCGATGAAATTTATTAGATGTTTATGATTATCCTATTGTACATTTCTTTTTTAGCAGGCAGGCAAATACAGGTCTCTGGATAACATGCCACTTCCCATTTTTATTTTCTGGGACTCTCCATGGGGTTATGTAAATTTTCATTTATACATATTTTTATTTATTCACTAATGTACCAAGCAGTTATTATGGCTTCTTACTCCTCATATGTTAGCAATCTTATCTACAAATATTAAATGTTCAGACTACCAGATCTGGGCTGGAGAATTTACAGGTCTTTATTTTGTTGGCGACTAGGGGTTGAGCAAGCAGGCCTAATACCTCCTCTATTAATAACCTGCTGCATCTTTCCTCCTGCTTCAAATTTTCCCTTTCCACCCAATCGCAGCAGGTCACAGAGCTGTTTTACACTTCAGAGAAAAGGTGGGAAACTCTCGCGAACTGATAAAAAGAGCTAATTAATTCAATGCAGTAATTAATGTAAGAAACCCACAAGCAAAGACTCAGCGAGAGTGGAATAGAAATAAACTGTTGCTTTCGTGCAGGATCTGTCTCTTTAAGAAAGAAGCGGCAGCTGAGGCTGTATAGAATCAGCTGGCGTATTAACGTAAACGGAGAGCATGAAAAGCAAGACACGGCTTTCTTTGGAGGAAGAAAAGAGGCGAAGAGGCGGAAGGGAGGAGTAAACGGAGGTATATTACGGAGGATCAGTTCTTTGCCTTGCACTTCGCCAAGTGCTGAAATTGAAAAATGCGGATTCAAGCCTTTGTCTTAGCCTTGGCTTCGTTTCTTCAACATCGATTCCATTTAGCTCCTTTCAGCTCCAAATGAGTTTCTCGGATTAAAATAAGATGCTAAAATAGATATTTTATAAGCACTTTGGTCAGTTTGTCGGTCTCAGGAGTCGTTTGGAGATTTGACCTGTTGCTTGGGACTCGCTTGGAGATTAATGCCGCCATTAATCATCAGGCTGTATTTGCAGAGACGAGCGTTTCGGCCTCTGAATTATTGCCTCAGCCCATCCTTTTCTGTCTCTTGTTCAGTGCCCTATGGTGCTGGTCGTTTGGCCAGCCATGCTAGCTATCAGTAGTATGCACTGCCCCAGTGAGTTCTGGCTTTTAAATTGCTAAGATTATACTAGTTCTATACAGAGAGCCCAATTATTTATGTTTTTGCAGCAGGAAACAGTCGAGTTTTGTGTCACCTTAAGGGCCAGCACCCTTTTAATTCCGTTGAATGCAATTCATTTGGTGGAATGGACGTGTCAAAAAGAGGATTAGTATAAAGGGGAAAAGTTGCTGAGATACAGCTGGATCTTTTCCCATTTCTCCTCCCTCATAATGGCTTTAATAGGCTGGCAGTGTATGAAAAGCTGTAGCAACATAAAAGGAACCTTAAAATTCAGAGACAATAACCTTTCAGCATTGATTCTGGAGTATTGGAGCAGAGTAAAACCCAGCTTTTGAGTCCAGCTGAGAAACCGGGAAGCCTCATTGAAGATTACTGCCAGATAAGATGGTTATTCAGACTGCGGTTTGCCAGTTTTATAGCAGGCCCGATCAATATGGTAGCGATGATTTAAATTCAGTTGCTTGACCAAGCTCATTGGATTTATTATCATTGCACAAAAGCGCTGGGCGGTTTAGTTGAAAAAGTGATAAATTATAATGCCTTAAATCTCTGGACTGTTGGTTCAGTCTTTGTCCTTGTTAGTAATGCTTTAATAACCAATTGTGAGTGACACTAATGGCTGCTTCTCTATTCCAGATTGAGGCATCTTAGCCTCAAATTCTTTACTGCTCTATTTTTTTCTGTTGAATTAAGTAAGGGAAAGCCAAAGCAGACATGTTGATTACAGGGAAGAAAAATTGGTGCTTTATCTTATTATATACCAATTGAAAATTTGAACAGTGGCAAACTGCAGGTTCCAATACTTCCTCATCAAGCAACATGGGTTACATGTAATACCATATGTGTTTAAAATATGTATTGGATTATAGTCAAAAATAAATCTGCACCCTTGCAAACTGGCTTCTATAGAGAAGTGAAATGTGGTTATGGTGCCACTTCCCTAAGCCAGGTTAGTTGAATCAAAACAGTGTCAATTTTTTTGCAAATAGTTTAGTTTTATTCATAGCTACATAGCAAAACAGCAATATACACATTTTAAATAAAACTTGGAATATACTTAATAAAAATGCAAAAGGAATTTTTTTAGAAGGCTAAGCTGATAGAAATCAAGAATCAATAAATAATGGGCAAGTTTTCCTAATGTGTTGCATTTTGGGACAACAGCAAATATAATTTCTTATGTTTTAAAAAGTCTTGTGTGTTTTTTAAACTGCAATAAGCAGGAATCTGATTGATAATGATTTATCTCATTTTAATGTTTTGCTTGATAAATAAAGGGAGTTGACTGGGAGAAAAAGGCAGCCTGAAGTTATGAAAGCTTAATATAACTATTAAACATATATGCACTGGGTATCAAAAGTATGAAAAGGCATTACCAACCTTGTTAGATCTGTTATATTGGCAATAATTTTGATTTTTAAAGTGGAGTATATGTTCATAGAATTGCCTTGCATTGTTAAGGATATGGAAATAGCCTTACTAGATTAGATTCCATATTACTTCTTTTAATGCATCTTTGAGAGTAAAATCTGTTACTCTGTAAAATTATTTCAGAGAAGATAAGATTTGAAATATACTTGGTGCTTCTTAGTGTTCTTGATTCTTAGCCATGAAGTGTATGAGATAGTAAAGTTGGATTTCCCCTCTTTGATTTAATTTCTGAGTAATGAATTGTAACAACCCTTTGCTTTCACTAAGGAAAGCTTTTTTAAAAAATGCATTTCTGTTCTGCCAAAATCAATTAATAAAATTGTTCTGGAAGAAAAACTAATGAAATGAATATAAATACCTTCTTGGTGGATCCTGCAATTTTGTATGCATATATGTATGGATAACAAAATCCTCTCATGTTATCATGTGAAATAATAAAATTCCTACAAAGCCTATTTTTGTTTAAATTCCTAATATTGGCATGGCTGGGATATTTGTTGCATTAAGCTTCTTGTGATATTCTGAGCTTGATTTTATAAAATTTTAAAATCTTGTTCTCATGTATATGCACTTTGTGTTGAAGGCATGGGTTGAATCTTAAACATAATGTTAATTTTAAAATTCAGTGGGTCATCCTTGAATGATACTAAGGAGGCTTAGAATATCTGATCTTGGAATTCTTGATGCATTAAATGCATATGCTGCATTTAATACTTTCCCACACAATTAGTTCATTTTTGTTACATCTAGTTTACTGTAGTTACATAATTAGTTTATATAACATAGTAATCATTGTTTTATGTGGTGGAATCCTTGGTGTTCTCTGAGCTTGGTTGTTTGCTTGCAGATATTTTGTTAACTTGACTGCCATGTTTTCCCCAAAATAAGCCCCACCCTGAAAATAAGCCCTAGTCTGAGGGGTTTTTTTTTTGTGAGACTAATATAAGTCCTCCCCCCCCAAAATAAGTCTGGGGATGGCCAGCACAAGATGTGGCGAGTGTGTGGCGGCCAACGGTGTCCAGCAGGATCAACAGCACTCCAGCCTCTTGGTGCAGTGCAAATACTGTTAAGTCCAAGAGTGAAGGCAGGTGGGAGAAGACAGGCAATCCAACATGCTGGGCTTTGTCTGATCAACAGGAAGCTTGCAGAAGGCTTTGTAGCAGCACCGTCAGCAGGCAGAGGCAGGGGGATGGGGGAGGCAGGTGATCCTGATGCGCTGTGTGGATTGGTGCTTGGTACAGAGATGGTGGGACAGAGTGGCGCATTTGGATCGCCTCTGTCTGCTATGCACTTTTTGCTGAGAGGGAGATGAAGCTTCATCTGCTTGCAAAGGGGACGCTTTGAAATGGAGCATTTCAAAACGTCTGCTTTGCAAGTACATGAAGCTTTGAGTCTTGGTCATTTCTCCATCTGGGAGAAAAATGTTTCATTGCTTATGGGGTGCTTGGGAATGGAGCAAATTGATTATCTCAGTTTGAAAGCATTCCCTTTTCAAGAAGACGAAGCTTCATCTCCCTCTCAGTGAAAAGTATTTGGGCAGTTCCCAGCAGCCATGCCCTCTCTGTTTCACTTTCTGCTTGCCCGTGGCCTCAATTGGGGCCAAGCTCTCAGCACACCTCAGCCTCCACCCACTTTGCCAGGAGGGCGAAGTGCTCCTGTGAAGCCAGCAGCAGCATGTACCATTGCTTGGTGGCCAGGACGGCACCCGCTGTGGCCAAGAAATGTCCCAGCAGCAGTTTGGGGCAGCAGGCAGGGTAGGTGGATACCAAGGCATGCCAAGAGCTTGGCCTTTTGCAGCTGTGGGCAAGCAGACAATAGAACGAAGAGGGTGGGGACCAGTGGTAGCTGCACTCCCTGTTGGCTCCTGCACTTGCTGCCTCCTGCACTAAAAAAAAGGCCTCTCTGAAAATAAGCCCAAAAGAAAATAAGACCAGGTCTTATTTTGAGGGAAACATGCTAGGTAAATTTCAATTGTTATCAGAAAATATCAAGAATGTCATATTTGTATTCTTCCTAAATAACAAAAGTAATAATCTTTTAAGTGTCTCATTTTTTTTTTCCTGATGGGCAGCAAGATTCATATTCTATAAACTGGATTCATTTAAAGGCATGTGGGCTACCAAGAGGATATATAGATCCCTAAGACAGAAACTGCAGTTGAAGCAAGATGGACCACGGAATTCTTTTTATAGAGCCAAAAGTTTTGAGAAATCTGATCAGTGTTATGTTTTACAAGCTTGTCATCTTTTATCCACATGCAGTGTAAGTATTCATTCCTACCTTTATCTTCATGTGAAAGAATAGGAAACTTTAATTATTAGACTCTCAAATATTCTAGCAATTCTGAATGTCAAGTTAAATTTATTATGTTGTGAAGGCTTTTTGAAAAACCTTTACCCTCACAAATGTGGCCTAATAAATGCATGTATTTAATTTTTGAATACATAGTATCCCAAAGTCATGTAGGAAGGGGAAAATTATATTTTTATTAATTTATACAAATTATCATTTGTGTGAAACCTACTTTACTAGAAGTTGAATTGTAAAAATATTCTTTGAAACCCATGTTTTATTTGGAGAAGCACCTCACAGGCACATGGAAATGAAAAAAAAAATGCTTAAAATGGAAATATTTCAAGATTGTCAGAATAGTTTTTGTGTTTGATGGGATTCCATTGATTGGTCTCTGTTTATGCGGCCTTAATCTGTTGATATGGACATATTGTAGAACATATATTCTCTGGATCATTGCCTATCTTTGCTTTTTGGGGGGTGCATAGGTAAACAATAACAAACAAGTCCATAAGTTAATTACTTTGTCATCTCCAAGCAATTCTACTACAATTCCTTAAAAACATTTCCTCAATAGAGAAGTTTAGAATAAAATATGAATACATATTTCAGGTTATGTGTACTCTTTGATCGCTCTATGCCTTTTAATACTATTGATTCTTTGGACACCTAGATTGAGTTCTTGAAGTGGAAGTAAAAAGCATTATACTATTATTTATGCTCTATCTGTACTGTTACTACTTTACAATCTAATGGCAATTATGATATGAAATACTGAGATTTACATGTATGAAGGCTCTGGGTAGGTAACGAGGGCCCTTTTTTCCTTGTTACATCACAGATGGGAATTATTCTATGTTTGGACTGAAGTTTGCCAAATAATTCTGCTCCAGATAAGTATTGCTGTGAATGGGAAATTAATTTTGATGGACAAGCTTTACTATATTTATAAGATTGTTTAAACTTTCCAAGATTGGTTACAGCTAAATTCTTGTTTCTAACAATAGCATTGGGTAATCACCCGTTCATTCTGAAAAAAATATAATTAAGATTGAAACTGATAAGTAGGAAATGATTCCATATATAGGGGTAAACCAAAATTGTACTCTTATTTTTGGAAATTAATGATTATTTTCTACTGGTAAAAATATGTAACCACTTTTTAAATTTATTTTTTGGTATTAAACTTTCTTATGGCATGTATAGGTATCTTCTCATAATACATGGTTCATAACAGATATGAAAACTAATCTCAATGTAACAGAAGGAAATAAAGTAAATAAGAAATCATCGAAGTCACTAGGTGGTGGAAGATATCTTGAGATGGAAGGTATTAAGTACCCTTTTTCCTACTTTTTTTAAAAATAGCATCTTATAGACAATTGTTTATCTCATTTGAATTTTCTGATTAGGCTCTTTCTTGAAATTGGGGTTTTAGACCTTCTCTCAGGAATGCTGAAATTGGTTATGGTTTAATGCTCTATTGGACTGGGAAATCATCCTTTGAAAGAAAAAATGTTTACAGAGTATGATTCATTAAAGAGTATTATTTATTAAATGTGTAGAGTACTCATAGTAAACATCTGTAGTGGAAGGTAAAAGCAAAGTTTAAATCTTTGTTCCTTTGAACATGTCTTATTAAAATGTTTCTGGGATATAACACACACACACATGTACATTTATTGGTTCTAATCTTGGCTTCTGATGAAAGTTGGTTGCACGCCTTATAGAAGAGGCCTACCCAAATTTTCATTGACTTCTGCTTCCTTAAAATATAATGTTTAGAACATCTTCTCTAAATGACATGAAATAAGCACAGAATAGCTTTGTCATGTATTTAAAAAAGGAAAGAAAATATAATGGCACCTATCATGGTGGCCCAGCCTTTATCTAGCTCCATTTGCCTCTCTGTTTTGACATGGAATCTAGATATGATACACTGCAGTGGCACAGTGGTTAGAATGCAGTACTGCAGGTGACTTCTGCTGACTGCCAGCTGACTGCAGTTTGGCAGTTGAAATCTCACCAGGCTCAAGATTGACTCAAATGTTCATCCTTCGGAGGTGGGTAAATTGAGGAGCCAGATAGTTGGGGGGCAACATGCTGACTCTGTAAGCCACTAAGAGAGGGCTGTAAAGTGGTATATAAGTCTAAATGTCAATGCCAATGCCATTGGTAGATCTTTCGAAAGAGTAGTGAGTATATCACTTCTCAAGTGTGCAGGATTTGAGCGTAGTCTACCTGTGCACATTTTATTTACCTAGCAATAGTTTGTTATTTCGATGATCTAAGCCTAAGATTACATTGGCATTTTTTCATCACTGAGCCATACTGGTTATTTGGATCACATCTCATTAAGTCTCTGAATGCTAGAGATACAGATACAGACAAAAGCATTGGTATCCTTCCACTTTTTTTTCATAAGAATCCCAAGCTTCAACTGTAGGTAGGATAAATGCAACAAATGATAGTACAATTTCAGACAGTCTGGAAAGATATATCACGGTCCTTGATTAGAAGCAGTGACAGATGGACATTATGCTTTCTACGAAGGTAGTTCTTTAAAATGAGAAGTATATATTTATAGTTCCATAAAGAGGGAGCAACAGAAGAAAAATGGCTTAGGCATCCCACAAGGAATCAAGTAATGAGTGTTGGACTGAATTAACTGAAACAGATAAAGGTAAATAGAATCCATTTTAGGCACCTCTGACACTCTTTTCCTTCAGCTCCCATTTTTGCCAGTCTGGGTTATTGTTTCAGAAGTATGGACGGCTTTCAGTACTTTATATTTTACTAGCCCATAAACTTGTGCTTCACTGTTCTGCTTCCTTTCAAAAATTGCCAGTATCCTTGATTTTTTCCACTATTAATACCTCAACTACTTCTCACTAGAATAACTGCATTTTGATCCATAACAACATGGCTTTTTTATTTCATGTGTGTGTATGTTTGGACATGGATCACTCAAACTATATGTTCCATGCCAAAAATATTTTGCAAATATGTAGCTCTGCCTATGTCTTAATTAAAGGCATACTAGATTCTAGGTGGACTAAGGAGTTCAGTATACTTTGAAGCACTCAATAAATATCCCCTTACAACTTGTAAGGTATGATTTCTGAAAGATTGAAATCTGTATTTGCACGTAGAAAAATCTGACTTCATAAAGGATTTTGAAATATACCCTTAACAATAAATTAAAGCATCCGGAATAAAATTCTAATCCCAATTTTCATTTCTTTTTTTGTGTCAATATTTTTATTGAATTATAATTATAAAGTATTATAAAATACAAAGTAAATAGAAACCCCATTTCCATCTCTGAAGTACCCGTTTCTGACAGTCAAGCTTCTTGACAGTCTTTAACAAATTTATTTGGGCTTTCAATGTATACATTGCATTAAAAAGAATTCCTTTTAAAAAAAGCTCAGTTGTTTACCCATTTTATTGCCAATTTTATATTGTATTTGCATGCTTAGCAAGAAAGGACTCTTACAGATATTCTGGTAATTTATCAATAAGGAGCCCATTTATAATAAAGCAGCTACAGCTTGCAGTGCTCTTTTTATCCTGTTGGTATTAATGAAAGAATGGCAGTGTCATTTGCATATCATAGAACTGTGATTAAATAGGCAAACTTATTATATTTTATTTATTTATATCCTGGCCCGATTGCTTTTACAAATAACTCAACCCTTCTTTCTTCTATTTTCCTCATAACAACAACCCTATGAGGTGAGCTGAGAGATGGTATTCCTTTTGGGTAGGGGCCTATAGATACTGTTAATATAAAAATTAAACTAAATGATAAGGGACTTCCAGCTGGGTGCTGCGTTGATGCGGAGCTGAAGAGCAGATTGCCGCTCTGAAAGGCTCCGATTTTCGCTGTTTGGTGGCTTCCAGGAGCGTGTTGGACCTCGGAAGGGTAGACAGATGAAAGGGGAAGACCTGGAGATCTCGGGGAGGTGCCACGATCCCAGAGATTACAAGAGAATCCCCTGAAAACCAGCAGCAGAAGAGGGAGATTGTACAGATCGGAACCATAGACGTGGCAGCCCAGCAGCTTAAAGAAGAAGGAAGGAAGCAAAGAGTGGAAAACAGCAAATTGAGTAGTGGAAAGGTGAACTTAAAGAAGATTTCCAGAATACTGATTTATACTACAAAGGGAAATTGCAAATTGAAACTCCAAACCGAAGCGAAGCGGCAGAAATATCGGAAGAAGTACTAACTAAAGAAATGGCAGTAATTGGTGCTGATTAATGGAGTGCTGAAAATGGAAGAGCTGAAGGGTAACACAACATCGTTTACTTTTACTTTGGGAGCTGAAAAGGGGGTTGTATATTTTTTGGCGATTGACATTTGAGAATTGTGGGAAGAAAGAGAAAGTGACAGTGACGTGTCCAAGTGAGACAGAGATCAGAAGAACAGCTGAGAGTAAAAACTTGAAAAGAGAACAATTGACACTTTAAAAGATTTAAGGAAAGGATTGAGGAAAGAAACCTTATAATTGCAATATTTGTCTGATAACTGTGATAAAGAAAAAAGGAAGAAATAAGATAACTAAGATTTATAAGTGGAACTAGGACTGTATGGAGAAAAAGAATAAAGGAGCAAGAAGAAGAAGAAGCCAAAATAGAAAGGAGAAACAGAATGGTGGAAGTGACTGTGCAAATTTAAAGAGAACATTTTGAACTCGAACTAAGAACTGTAACAAGGTATTTATCAAAAAAAAAGAGAAGAAGAAGAAGATCCACGGATATCATTCAACTGGTCAATCATAGATGTAACTATAAATAATATTGGTAAAACATAATCTTAATAGATATATATGTGTTAGAATATTGAGTTAAGAATACTGGTTAATAATTTTTGAATAACTGGTCAATTGAAAGTGTGTTGTATAAATATAGAACTCAGACCTTCAAATAATAATCATATAGTAAGAATTGAGGTATTTTTATTCTGAGGTAAGCATATAACAAAGAACTCTAAAGAAATAGATTAATTGATATTTATATATAAGAATTTAATTACTTTAATGAATTGGCTGCTTTAAATTAATTAGTTAAACATATAAGACTGTTGATTTTGTGAGTAAATATATCTGTATTTGATTAATATTGAATTCTCTTAAGTGTTGTAATAGTTGAATAAGTTCAATAAGAAAAAAATAGAAATAAGACAAATAGGAATAAGATTGTGATTTTCCATAATAGAATTTTGGTAATTAATAATATAATAATATATGTATTAATATTACTATTGAACTGAAAAGGAGAGGAAAATAGTGCTCTACTAGGGATAGTTGATAGTAGATTGGAAAGAGCTGCTACAGATAATTAAAATGGCGAAAACATCAAGTACAAATGTAAAATCAGGAAAGAAAACTATAACAACGACGTCTTCACCTATGGGGCAGAGATTTATAGATGCAATGCTACTGGCAGAAAAAAACTAGTTCAGCTCAAAGCCTGCAAACAGTACAGGCAACACTCACTATGATGCAGGAAATGATGGTAAAAACCCAAAAATTGATAGCGAGGAACCATGAAGATAATGAAAACAGAGATGAGAACTGAAATAGGACAAATGAAAAATGAAATACAAAATTTGAATAGTAAGATTGGAAAGATGCAGGAAAAGGTGATAAAAAATGAACAGAAATTAAATTTAGTAGAGGCAAGAACGGAGACGGTGGAGAAGAAATTAGAGGATTCAGAACAAAATTGGAAAGTGCTCTACTGTGAACTCTGGGATTCGATGGTACACATGGAATATTATTTCATCTTAGGATCCAAAATGTGGTGGAAGACAAAAAGGAAGATTTATGTGCAATTATGACGAATCTGATAGCGGCGGCTTTACAAAAACCCAAACTGGAAATTGAAAATGATGTAGACGAGGTCTACAGAGTATATACACACTATGCAAGGAGACATAGACTACCCCAAGAGGTTCACATTCAATTTGTGAGGAAGATAACATGAGACCTGCTCTATAGTAAGACCAGAGATGAACCACTTGTATACAAAGATCATGAAATGGTTACACTGAAACAAATACCCAGGAGAGTCAGAGAGCAGAGAAGGGGCTACCAATTTTTATCAATTCAGGTTATTAGAAATGGTATTCCATTTAGGTGGCTCACCCCAGAGGGGTTTTTAGTTTTGTGGCAGGACAAAAAATACAAAATTGATACAATTGGACAAGCACAGGAATTTCGTGAACGACACCTAGGACCTGAGGAAGAACAAGAAAGTAGAGACGACCTAAATACAAAAAGCCAAGAGGAACAACTCTCTGGAGAATAAGAATCTGATTCACACTCTGAACCCTAAAATCTTAGAGAAGAAGGGGAAGGCAACAGACTAAGAAAAAGAGAGCCTAGAACAAGAAATGAAACAAGAAATGCCTCACACAGTCAGTGACACTGATAGAGAAATCACTTTATTTTCAGCCAATATCAATGATTTAAATCTATCATCAAAAACAAAACAGATATTTCAGAAACTTAAAAAACAAAACGCTGACATAACTTGTATCCAAGAAGTGCATATTCCAGACAATCAAGCAGACCTCTTCAAGAATATAAATTTGGGTAAAATGTACTCGGCATTTGCAAACAAAAAAAAAGGGGGTATTGTAGTATACATAAAGGATTGGTTGCAACATAAACAAATATACAAAGATCAAGAAGGAAGAATGCTTTTTATGGAAATAAATATAAATCAGAAAATCAGAAAAAGATGTTATTAGTCACAATATATGCCCCGAATACAAACCAAAAGGACTTTTATAATAGGCTTCACCATAAGATAATAGAATTTGAGTATGCTAATGTATGCATTGTAGGAGACTATAATGCAGTCCCAGACAAAGATAAAGATTATAGAACTCCCCCCCCCCCCAAAAAAAAAGGAAAGGAGAATACTCCCATCGTCTTTTAATAATATGGTAAGAGAACTTAACTTGAAAGATGTGTGGAGAGAATTAAATTCAAATAAAAAACAATATTTTTTTCAAACCCCCACCACTCTTGGTCCAGAATAGATCAGATATGGATGGACCCTGGGTTAAATATTGAAAGGATCGAGATTTTGCCAAATCTATGGGCTGACCATAATCCCATTCAAATTAAATGGAAAGGAAAGAGAAAAATTGGAAGATGGACATTTAACAATACCATATTAAGAGATAAAGAATATATTGAAATGATAAAGAATTGAACGTATTTTTTGAAATAAACAAAAGAGAACATACCTCTCTACAGAATCTTTGGGATACGGCCAAAGCCTATGTGAGAGGACTAACTATTGCTTATAGTATTAAAAAGAATAAAGAAAAAAGACGGTAACAAAACATATGGAGGGAGAAACTGAAAGATTTGGAAATAAGTAGACAAAAGGACCCAAACAATTCAAACATTAAGAAAGAAATTGATCTGGTAAAACATAAAATAAATTTAAACATACAGGAAGATTTGGCCCGAAAAATTTAATTAGCAAAACAAAATTACTTTGAAAATGCAAATAAGCCGGGGAGGTGATTAGCCCATAAAATTAAAAAAGAACGAGAAAAGAGAACGATCGTAGCTCTCCAAGATCAGGAAGGGAAATTATGCATGCAGACCCAAGAAAAAAAAGAAGTTGCTAAGGAGTTTTTTATGAAATTGTATAAACAGGAAGAAATACCAGAAAAATCTGTTGATCAATGAAAAGAACTTGTTCGAAATTACTGATGAAGAGAAACAAAATTTGAATAATAAAATATTTATAGAAGAAATTAGGAAGGCAATTGGAACACAAAAAGCAAATAAGACCCCTGGCCCAGATGGAATTCCTTTGGAATTCTATAAGGAATTCCAAGAAACAATCAAGGAGATATTGGTGGATTTGTACAATGAAGCCCTGGAGAATGCTAACATGCTACAATGAAGCCCTGAAGAATGCTAAATCATGGTTGCAAGCATATATTACCGTTGTTTATAAGGAACAATCAGACCCACAAAAATTTCAAAACTATAGACCAATATCACTTTTAAATGTAGATTACAAAATAATGGCTATAATTTTGGCAGAAAGATTGAAGAGTATTAAGTAGAATTATCCACACTGATCAGAATGGCTTCCTCCCCCATAGGCAAATAAAAACTAATACAAGAACCATTATGGATATATTAGAATATTATGAAGTATACTCAACCAAGACAATGGCATTGATATTTTTAGAAGGCTTTTGACAACCTGAATTGGAACTACCGTATTAAACAACTGATAGGCATGAAATTTGGTGACAATTTTATAGGATTTATTAAGACAATTTATAACATGCAAACCACAAAAATATTAATAAATGGGGAAAATACAGATACCATAAAGATAAATAAGGGAGTAAGACAAGGCTGCCCCCTAGCTCCTCTACTGTATATATTCATAGAAGAGACTCTCTTAGCACAAATTAGGCAAAATCAAGAGATTAGAGGACTAAAAATTAAAAAAGAGAAATATAAACTCCTGGCATTCACCGATGATATGGCATTTATGTAAGAAGAACCCTTAGAAACAAGCCCTGTACTACTAAGAGAAATAGAAGAATATGGAAAGGTGGCAGGGTTAAAAATTAACAAAGAAAAAACATGTTAACAAAAAACTACAAAAGAGCAGAAGGAAGAACTTGCAAATAAATTAGGTATGCAGGTGGTAAATAAGGTAAAATACTTAGGGATCTGGTTGACTGCTAGATGTTCGTCGATTAAAAATGATAACTATGATAAGTTAATAACGCAAATAAAGATTTAGATAATTGGGCCAAATTGCAGTTATCTCTATTGGCACGTATTTCGACTGTAAAAATGAATATTTTGCCAAAGCTGTTGTTCCTGTTTCAGATAGTGCCAGTCAAGTTGGAAAAGAACTTTTTTGTAGAATTAAACAAATGTATATCTAAATTTATATGGCAGAGGAAAAAAACCCAGAGTGAAATATAAATCATTCCAGGACGCCAAGAAAAAAGGATGATTTGGCCTTCCGGATTTTGAATTATATTATGATGCTGCTATAGTAAACTGTCTTAAGGATTGGGTTAAATTAGAAAATAGAAGGTTATTAGTATTAGAAGGTTTTGATCTCCAACTTGGCTGGCATGCCTTCATGTGGGATGGAAAATCTAAACAACATATTTCCAAAGGCACCATGTAAGAAATGTGTTGTTCAATATCTGGGGAAAGATTAAAAAAAACCACTACCCAAAGGTTCTACGTTGGAAGCAGTCACATATCCAAATCTAAAATATTGTCAGGTATAAAGATTTACTATATGATACTGGAGAGCTTAAAAATAGGAACCAAATACAAATTAAAGGAAAGGAGATAGGATGGTGGCCCTTTACACAAATACAAACCCGTTATAAAAAAGATAGAGAACAATTTGGCTTTAATATGATCCCACAAGAATTAGATAAAATATGGCTAGGAGAGGAAAAGAAAATAATTAGTAAAACATAAATATCTTTTGGATTGCAAATTAAAAGAAGATATAGTCACAGAATCTGTGATAATTTGGGCCAAAAACATGGGTCATAGTATTGAATTAGATAACTGGGAACACATCTGGCAAACAAATTACAAATTAACCATGTCAGTCTTGTATAAATAAAATTTATATAAAATAGTTCATCGCTGGCACCTACCTCCCGCGAGACTGGCTAAGATGTTCCCCAACCTACCACCCAGCTGTTCGAAATGTAACTACGCACAAGGAACATATTTTCACGTGGTGGACTTGCCCATGTGCTCAGAAGTTTTGAAGAAATATTAGAAATTGGATTTTAAACATAACAAAACAAAATTTAAAACTTGAACCTAAAACCTTTCTGCTAAGTATGATAGATTTAAACATGGAGAAAAAATATCAATATTTAATTTTGCACATCATAACCTATACACAAAACTGGAAACTTTCTTTCATTTGTTCAGAGGATATGGTAATTAAAAAAATACATGAATGTGCTAAGATGGATAGCCTAACCAAATTGTTAAAAATAAACAAGATAGTGACTATTATAAAATATGGAACATTTGGTATGATTGGTTAAAGAAAAGGTAATATTTGATATTTGGATAAGTTATGGAAATGACAGAAGACATGCATTTAATTATAAAGTATATAGAGAAATTAAAGCATTAAAAGAACGAAGGAGTTATTGTAACAATGCAGATCATGTCAATGATAAAAATAAAGAAAAAAAAATTAACCATTGCTCAATATATGCTGTAAAATGTATATATGTATATATATATGTGTATGTGTTGATTTGTCTGTTTTAAATGTATGTCAAATAAATGTTTTTTTTTAGAATAAATAAAAAAAATGATAACATAAGATGCAGCTTTGTTTTACATTCTTATGTACTGGGACGGATGAAAAAGATGTCTGTGCTTATTATTTCTAATCTGAATTTAGACTTTCCAGTTGAATTGTATAGAAGCAACCAACAACATGCCCAAAACATGCTTGCTGATCATGACTTCAAGGAATCACCCATTTTCATTTAGTTCAGGTGATATTAGTCCATGTACAGTTAATGTTTTCCATAGTCCTTAATTCAAAGGCATCAATCTTTTACTTAATATCAGTTTTTGTAGCTGAACATTGCCACTAGGAGGTTCATTGCTTTAACCATTCGGAACTTTATCCTATATAATGTTTTTCTTGCATCCTTACATTTAGTGTCCTCCTTTTTTCTTAGGTACTACCCATCTTTATGTTTTATTGAGTTCATGTGATCTGTCTGCCCCTTTACATCTTGATATGAAAAATAATAATATATTAAACTTGAATGCTAAGTTCAGAAGAGATGCAAGTTGATTATTACCTTTGTTAATAGTTGATGAAAATCCAGATTTTTATTTTTTTCTTTTAAAACTAACTATAACTCACTTTGGCTTAACAAAATAATGTTTGCATATTTCAGATATCATTTCAGCCTCCTATTTTGATTTCACTGTGAACTGTTCCAAACTCATAGTCTTATAATGTACAGTGGTACCTCAGTATTCTACTATGCTTCAGGTGCTTACTTTGGATGCTTACTTATTACTTTGGATAGTCCATTTTGACTGCTTCAACATTGGTCAAATTTGGTATCAGTTGCATTTTAATGTGAAAATGTTATCCTAGTACTTGTTTGTTTGGTACTTGACGCACTGCGATAGGAAGAAGGGGATAGCCATGGAGAATGGACAGGAAGGTTTCTACTATTTCAGGAAGGTTTCTGTGAAAGGAAGCAAGGGACAGCCTTAGAGGACAGACAGGAAGTTGCCCATGCTGGGTGTAGGGTTTGCTGACATAGGAAAAGGGACATACGGTCCCTTTTTCTTTCCCTGGTGAAACAAAGGGTCGTGTGGGTAAATCACATGATTTGTTTGATACTCATTTTTAGTACTCATCACGCCTTTTGGAACCAATTAATGATGAATACTGAGATACCACTGTATATAATAAGCAGATATAGAAATAATAGCTAGCTTTGTCTATTTTTTTTTTTTTGTAATCTGCTTTGTTTTTCCATTTTCTTTCTTATAATAGGAGTATTTATTCTTCTGAACAATCTTTATAGTAGCAGGTATTCTGGCACACAGACTAGCCATAATGTATTCCATTTTCTAGTGCAGAAAATGTGTACACAATAAAAACCCATGCTGTAGTAATAAAACTTTTTCTGCTACCTTCATTAGCCATTCTTTGTGTATTTTATTGATACTTATTATTCAAGGCAGAATGTAAAAATGCTATTTTTATCATTGCAACCCTCCAAAAGCAAGTTGGAATCATTGCTTTCTCCATTTTCTCCATTCTATTTTTGAAATTTGGGAATAACTTTTCTGCTACTGTTTTTATTGTCTTCTATTTCTTTCCATAGCTCCTCAGAGTCTTGTGAATTAAGAATACTGAAGTTGTTCTGTGCCTCAATCTTATATTTAGATTTGACTTCTATAGTAAAATAATCTATGCTCTCTTTAATGCATATTTGCCAAGTTTATCATACATATTTGATACACAGTTTGATATACTTAAGACATTCTCCCATTGATACACTGGGGTGGTTTCATAACCTACAACTGAAATAGGTCTGGTTGACTGAGTTGTATTTCTTCATCTTTTGTTTTCTCTTATGAAGTTGATTTATTTCCAGTATTGTGTATCCAGTGATGTCCATGTATATGGATTTGAAGGCTAGTATTGAAGAATGAAGAATTCTCTTTAAATTTTTTTTATTAATCTCTCACCAAAATTATTCTGTTTACCCAATTGAAAATTGAATTACATCATCCTGAAAATTGAATGTCATCATCCTGTTACTGTTGTCTCTTTCTTGATAATGCATTTCATAACTTTTGTTATTTTCTGTAGAATTTCACAATGGTTTGTACTATTGCATCTGCAATAAACGGTTGCTCTTATGTACTGCTGAATTTTGCTGTGTATCCACTAATTCAGGTAGATAGGATACTGCATATAGTGAGTTGTCTATGAACAGTTAATCCTGACTTTATCCTGACATAAAAATATCAGTGTACCAGAAGCATCATTTTCTTTTGTTCCAAACTTTTGCTGTACTTATTGTGTTGTATGCTGATTATTTAATACATGTTAATGTTTTCTTTAGAGTCCTTTGCCACCAGGTCTCTGATGCTATTTTTTTTTTTTGAATTTTTTTTTATTAATTTTCTACAAACAAACAAGACAAACAAAACATAAAAACATCAACTCTTATATGTACATCCAGTGTGTCAGTTGGTTCATCATTTTTGTGCATTCATTCTGTCGTCTCAATTACAATTATGTTACATAACAACTCATATTGTCAATCCAAACTTATATATCCTAATATCACTAAAAAAAAGAAGTTTTTGACTATATTTTTAATCATTCATGCTTAATGAGCTAACAATACTTTAAACCAGTTTACTCTATAACAAATCATCTAGTCATATCAAATCAATCCTAAAAAATCCTTTATAAATATAATATCAAATGGCAAAATAATAGCAAAATAAAGATACTCCTTACTATCTAGCATTCTAAATATTCTATTATCGTATTTTATCATCTAGCCATTTATAAAAAAGATCCCAAATTTCGTAAAATTGTTTATCCTCTTGCTCTCTAATTTCAAATGTCAATCTGCTCATCTCAGCACATTCCAATATTTTCTTAATAATTTCTTCCTGTAATGGTATTTTCTCATTCTTCCAATTTTTAGCAAATACAATCCTGGCCGCTGTTAATACATTTACAATCAGGTATTTCAAATCTTTACTATATATATCAGGTAAAATTCCCAATAAGAAGATCTCTGGTTTCAAGTCTATATGTTTCTTTGTCATTTTTTCCAACTACATGCGAATTATAGTCCAATATTTTCTAGCATCCTCACAAGTCCACCACATATGGTAATATGAGCCGGGTATCTGATGACATTTCCAGCATTTTTCAGATTTATTCTTAAACATTCTTGCTATTCTTGTCGGGGGAAAGTGCCACCTGTAAAACATCTTATACAAGTTTTCTTTATATGCTGTTGACATTGTCATTTTATAATTTTGAGACCACAATTTCTGCCATTTCTCTAAATCAATCCCATATCCAAAATTCTTCCCCCAAACAATCATAGTTTCTTTGACTTGTTCTTCCTCTAATTTCATTCCCAGTAAATAACCATATAATTTTTTAATCACCTTCTCATCAGTACCCATCAAAATCTTATCTAAATCAGTCTGTTTATCATAAAATCCCTCCGTTTTGGAATCTTCATCATACCTTGAATGTATTTGTGCATATGAAAACCAATTCATCCTTATACCTTGTTCCTCTAAATTTTGGATCGATTTAAGTTCACCCTTTTCATCCAAAAGTTCCCCATATCTAACTGTTTGTTCCTTCTTGTAGATTATAGGATAGGAAAATGCTTCAATGGTCGATAACCAAACTGGAATTTTCAAATAACATTGTCTTTTTATCTTCTCCCAATATAACCACAAAGACTCCCGTACATAATGTCTTCTAAAATAACCCTGTGTTTTAGTTCCCTTATACCATAAAAAAGCATGCCAACCCAACAGCAAGTCATGCCCTTCTAATGTCAACAACCTATGTATCCTTAATGTTATCCATTCTTTGACCCACATCAAACTTGCAGCTTGATAATACAATTCCCAATTAGGCAGACCAAAACCTCCTCTAATTCTAGCATCTTGCAAAAGCTTTAGCTTTATTCTCGCTTTTTTACCTTGCCATATAAACTTCAACATAATTTTATTTAAATCTTCAAAATAGTCTTTTCCAAGCCTAATTGGTATTGTTTGAAACAAAAATAAAATTCTAGGTAAGATATTCATCTTAATTGTTGAAATTCTCCCTATTAATGACAATTGCAAGTTTTCCCACTTCTTCAAATCTGCAGTTATCTGTTGTTTAAGTTTAATATAATTATTCTCCTTTAATGTGCTACATCTTGTTGTCAAATATATCCCCAGATACTTAACCTTATTTGTAACTTGAATTTTCAAAAGATCTGCCAATTCTTCTCTCTGTCTCAATAGCATATTCTTTGTCAAAATCTTTGTTTTGTCTTTATTTATTTTCAAACCAGCCACCTCTCCATATGCCTCTATCCTTTCCAGTAACTTTGGAGCTGTTTCTAGCGGATCTTCCAAAATAAAAGCTAAGTCATCAGCAAAAGCTTGTAGCTTAAATTCTTCCTTCTTAATTTTCATTCCTTTTATGTTTTTATCATCCCTAATATTTCTATTCAACACTTCCAAGGTCAACACAAATAGCAAAGGAGATAGGGGGCATCCTTGTCTTGTGCCTTTCCTTATATTAATAAAATCTGTAAATTCCCCCTCCATCATTACCCTTGCTGTCTGTTTATTATATATAGCTTCTATTGCTTGAATAAATTTTTTAGCGAAACCCATCTGCTCCAATAATAATAACATAAATCTCCAGTTCACGTTGTCAAATGCTTTTTGAGCATCTAGGAATATCAAAGTCATTTGCTTTTCAGGATGAGCCTCATAGTATTCCAAAGTGTCCAAGATTACTCTCATATTGTCTCTAATTTGTCTCTTTGGCAGAAATCCATTTTGATCTGAGTGAATAAAATTATTTAAATATTTTTTAAGTCTTTCTGCTAAGATTGAAGCAAAGATTTTATAGTTTGCATTCAATAAAGAAATAGGTCTATAATTCTTAATTTGCAATGGGTCAGTCTCTTCCTTTGGTATAAGTGTAATATAAGCCTCTGACCATGTTTTAAGTATCATCTTTTTTAACATAACTTCATTCATAACTTCTAACAATGGGATGCTCAATAATTCTTGAAATGTTTTATAAAATTCTACTGGAAGCCCATCTGGACCCGGAGCTTTCCCATTATTTTGTCTCTTAAATGCTTCATTTAGTTCCATCATTGTTATATTGCTTTCTAGCATTTCTTCAGTCTCTTTAGGTATCTTTGGTAAATTAGCTTCCTGTAAATACTGTTTGACTTTTTCTTCATCAATATTCTCTTGTTTATATAATTGCCCATAAAAATCTCGAATAATTTCTTTTTTCTCCTTATTCCCATAACAAACTTGGCCTTGTTCATCTATTAACTTCAATATTTTTCTTGATTCCTTCTCTTTTCTCAGTTTATATGCTAGCCATCTACCTGGTTTATTTGCATCTTCAAAATAATTCTGTTTAGAGTTTCTAATTTTCTGTGCCAGTTCTTCTTTCTCTATTAATTCCATTTTATGTTTGATTACATCCAGCTTCAATTTAATATCCTTTTTCTGTGGCATTTTCTGTAATTCTTTTTCAAGAATTTTATACTCATCTTTCAAGGCCTTAGAAGCTTGCCTTTTCCTAATATTCTTTTTTCTTGTATAATCTATTATCAAACCTCTAGCGTATGCCTTCATTGTATCCTACACATTTTGCGTTGAAGTATCTTCTTTTTTATTTTCTCGAAAGAAAAAAGCCAATTCCTTCTCCATCCATTGTGTAAAATCTTTCTCCTTTAAAATAGTATTATTTAATGTCCATCTCGATCTTTTTTTTTGTCCCTTCCATTTAATTGTCATTGGGCTATGATCTGCCCAAGTACTTGTTTCAATATTTGTTTCTTTAATATTAGATATTAGTTCTGTTGAGATCCAAATCATATCTAATCTGGACCATGATAAATGTCTATTTGAATAAAAAGTATATTGTTTAGCTTTAACATTTCTTTCTCTCCAAATATCTTTTAAAGTTAATTCATCTGTCATTTTAAAAAAGGACCTTGGGAGAGCCTTTCTATTTTGCTTTGTTGTTGTTGCTATATAGTCCAGTTTATTGTCCACAATTCCATTAAAATCTCCCATCATAATTATATTAACATAGTCCAGTCCAATTATTTTCATGTGTAGCTTTTTATAAAACTCTTCTTGTTTATCATTCGGAGCATAAATTGCAATCAAGAGTATTTTTATATTATTGTCCATTATTTCTACCATTAATACTCTTCCATCTTCATCCGTGTAAATCAATTTTGCTGGAATAGCCTCTTTAATGTGTAAAACCACACCTCTTTTCTTACATTGAGTCAAAGAGGTAAATATTTTCCCCAATTTTGGCTGTAATAACAATTGTTCATGTTGTTTTTTAATGTGAACTTCTTGTAAACAAATTATATCAAATTTTAATTTCTCTAATTTATGAAAAGTTTTCCTTCTTTTAACAGCTGAATTAAGTCCATTTATATTCATTGTAATCAGTTTTTTTTCCTCCATGATTATGCTTTATATTTAGGTCTAACAGCTCTCGTGGATCTCACTTCACGCTGTTCTTTATTATCCATCTGTCCCCCTGCTGCTCCTTTCTCTTTTTCAGTCTCCAGTTGTTCATCTTGAAACTCAATTGATAAAGCCTCTTTCTCTGCTTCCTCTCTTCTTCCTCCAAAGAATTCTGCGTGGAAAAGTTCTGCTTTCTCAATTGAATCAATTCTATATCTCTGCTCTTGCCACTAGTCCTTCTGGAATCAGCCATCTATAATTCACTTCGTTTTCCAATAGTATTTTGGTCAGAAATCGATATTCTCTTCTCACCTCTCTCACTCTTCTGGGTATTTGTTTTAAAACCACAACCTCTTTACCCTTGTATTTCAGTGTTTTCTCTCTTACTACTTGTAATATTTGCGTTTTAATGGATTTTTTGGTAAATCTAATATGGACTTCCTTGAGTAATTTATTTCTCATCGCATATCTTGTATTGACTCGATATATCTCATCTATTCCATCCATCATCTTTTCCTCTGTAATTTCCAAAGCATCTGCCAAAATTTCTATCATTACCGCTGCCAAATTTTCTCCTTTTCCTCTTCTATATTTTGAAATCTGAGGTAAAATTCTGACCTTTCCATCTCCCACCTCAACATCCCACCTTTTTCTTGTTCAACCGCTGTTAGTCTGCTGTCAATATTTCCAATCTTCTTCTCTCTTTGTTTTCCTTCTTCCTCAATTTTTTGGAATCTCTCCTCATACTTAACCATCATTTGTTTAATATTTTCCACTTTTTCATCAGTCTTCTCTATTCTTTGTTCAATATTTTCTGCTCTTTGTTCAATATTTTCTATTCTTTGTTCAATATTTTCTGTTCTTTGTTCAATATTTCCTGTTCTTTGTTCAATAATATCTGATTTTGTCTTGAGATCTTGGATTCCTTGCATAATCATCTGTAAAGTTACTTTTTCTTGTTCCTTATCTTGCTTCAACATCGTCTGAATTAAACGTTGTCCTCCAGCTGGTGGGGAAGCAGAGGTAGAAGCAGAAATGCCAGGTGGTATTGGTTTCCTGCTCATTTCAATGTTTCCAAAACTTCAAATTCTTCTTGACTTTTAATCCAACTGGTAGAGCAGCCAATTATAATCCAAAATGGAGAACTCCAATAGTAAAAAACACGAAACCAAAGAAGAAACAGGAAAAAAGGAAGAAGAAAGATCTTCAGGTTCTTCTAGACCAGGGGTCTCCAACCTTGGCTCCTGGAAGCCTGGCGGACTTCAACTCCCAGAATTCCACAGCCAGCTTGGCTGTGGAACTCTGGGAGTTGAAGTCCGCCAGGCTTCCAGGAGCCAAGGTTGGAGACCCCTGGTCTAGACCCTAATCCAATTACGAGATAGTCCACCATAAAAAAGGAAAAAATAGAAAGGAAAAAAACAAACAAATCCAAAAATAATAATATTGATTAAGAGCAAAAGAAAAAAGAAAAAGCAAAAAGTTCCTTCAGATTCTTCACACCTTAATCCAATTAAAAAGTCTCAATAATCCAAAAAAAACCCAACAACAACCACAACAACAAAGTAGTCCAAAAACATAAATATGAAAAGCAAAAAAGTCCCAATAAAAAAGAAAAGAAAAATAAAGAAGAAAAAAGAAAAAACTCTGAGGCTTTCCCTTTAAAATAAAAGGCAAAAATAAAAATATGACTAAAATTAAAATTTAGAAAAAGGCTAGCGAATGGGGTATATATAAGAAAACACACTGCACTTTGTTATTTATCCAAGGCTCTTGTTATGACTCTCTTCTCCAGCAGCTTCAAAGCCAAACCTCAAGTGTTGTTGATAACAGTCCAGGAAAGCACCTGCAATAATATTTTGCTGTGCTCTCCCTCTATCTTATCACGTTAAAAAGTCCTTGAGATGAGGTCTTTTTGCAATTCTCTCCAATTCAAATAAAGATACTTTCAAGCCTCTAGTTGGCAGTGTTACAAAGTTTCTTAATGCTCTTTCTCCCCCCCCGCCAGAAAAAAGGAATAATATATACAGAAAAAAAAGAAAAAATAGTCAAAGGGAGCCTCTATCCTAAAGAAATTTAAAAAGTCAAAGGGAGCATAAAATCAAAGGGAGCATAAAAATATATATAAGAGAAAATTCAATCCGGTTACCTACAAAGTCACAGTAAAATCTTTCCCAAAAAGTATAAAGAAAAGAAAAAAAAAAACCCCAAGCCTCAATTTGACATCACTTTAAAAAACGCCGCTCAAAACAATTTCAGTCAAAAAAAAATCTCACAGCTTTCTTCTTTATCCCGGTTGAACTTTCCAACCTCAGCAAATTTACAGCACAAAAGAGTTTTTCTCACCCAGCCGACACACTTCACTCCAATCACTTTCTTTCCGGAGCTGTCCCGACTTCAGCAGCTATGGAGGCTGCCTCTCCGCCGCCAGCAAAAGGGCTTCTTCCGGATCAAACCAGAGATTTTGCGATATCTCTGGGATCCTGGAACAATGCCCTTCACGATCACCGTCTCTACGGGACGGTTTAGGTCCGTTAGGACCGATCAGGGGCGAAAATATCGGCTACGATCTCAGAGCCCCGAGATCGCAGCTGTATCGCCGGAACGAAGCTCCGCCTTCTCCCATGCTGATTATTTAATACATGTTAATGTTTTCTTTAGAGTCCTTTGCCACCAGGTCTCTGATGCTATATTTGAGGGGGGTGGGTTTCCCCTCAATATAGGCTAATCATATGGCTGAATGTGCAAACTAGCATCCCCTGGAATCTCATTCTCTTGGTAATATTTACTACTGTGAAATGCATGCTAAGATACCTTACACTGTAAATTTTCCACTTACTTAGTTGAATCCTGAAAAGATAGAAATTATGCATTACAATAAATGTCCATTATGCACTATTTCAAATTGGTTAATTATATTGCAAGGAATTAGGAAAATGCAGAGTTACTTTTTTGGTCATTTTCAAAGATAGTCTATGGTCATGTCAGCAAGCTATGTTAATCAAAATTTATGATTAAGCTATTTTCTTTCCTTGGCTCATGTGACCTGAAATAGTTACCACTGGTTTATTTAAAACATAATTTATAATGTGTTCTCCCATCTCCTCAAAATAACCATGTTGTTTTTGCTACTAAGTATAAGCTGTTAATTGGAGACAAACATACCTCTTAACCTAATAATAACACATAAAGTAACATATTAACATATTTATCATCCCTAATGATAAACCACAACCTACAGGGCATTCAGAAAGTATTCAGACCCATTTCACTTTTTTCAATTTTGTTATGCTGCAGCCTGATTCTACAGTTGTTGAAATTCATTTTTTTTCTCATTAATCTACACTCAGAACTCCATAATGACAAATTCACACAATTTTAGAAATGTCTGTTTATTTATTAAAAAGAAACTCAAATATCACGTTGGCATAGGTATTCAGACCCTTTGAAACAACATTTGAAATTTAACTCGGGTGCCTCCTATTTCTTTTGATCATTGCTGACACATTTCTACACCTTGATTGGAATCTACCTGTGGTAAATTAAATTGATTGGACATGATTTGGAAAGGCACACATCTCTATAGAAGGCCTCACAACTGACAATGCATACTGTAGCAGAGCAAAAGCCATGAGGTCAAAGGAACTGCCTACAGAGCTCAAGAACAGGATTATTGCAAAGCACAAATCTGGGGAAGGCTTTTTTTTTTTTTTTGCTGCACTGAAGATTCCTAAGAACACAGTGGCCTCCATAATTCTCAAATGGAAAACATTTGGCACAACCAGGACTCTTCCAAGAGCTGGTTGCCTGGTCAAACAGCAATCGGGGGAGAAGGGCCTTAGTAAGACAGGTAACCAAGAACCCAATAGTCACTCTGAACTGTGGAGAGTTCAGCAGTTCCAGAAGGACAACCAGCACTGCAGCCCTCCATTGAGCTGGGATTTATGATAGAGTGGCTAGACAGAAGCCTCTCCTCAGTGCAAAACATATGAAAGCTTGCCTGGAGTTTGCAAAAAAGCACCTGAAGACTCTTGGAGTTGAACTCCTGGTTTCTGTAGTCTGCAATTTTTCCTCTGGAAATCCATTTTTACTCCCACACCATTTAAAGGGTGTTCATCCCAAATTGTATAGCTCAAAGTCTGTAGAGAATCTCAGTCATCCAGGTCATGGTTGTCCCATAGATGCTTTTTCAGGAGGCAACTAGACTTTCTTGTTTTTTTTTTCTCTTTTTTGAATGGTGTAGGAGCAGGGGTGGGATTCTACCAGTTTGCACCTATTTGCTAGAATCAGTTGTTAACATTCTAAGCAGTTTGGAGAACTGGTTGTTAGAAGAAATTACTATCCTAATCCTGTAAGGAAGGCAGAAGGAAACATTCTGTGTTGCTTACGGAAACTGCCTCTCTGTTAACCCTTATTACTTTCTTGGCAGGACTAGACTTCCTGTCTCTGGAACTTCTCTGGAGTTTTTTCCCCTTCCTTTGCTTTTATTCCTTTGCTTTTCCTTTACTTTGCTTGTGTGGAGTGACCATTCAAAGTTACAATGGCACTGAAAAAGGTGGCAGCTCCTCAAATATTGGAACACTGCTATCATGTCTCCTCTAGTCCTTCTCCTCACTAGACTAGCCATGCCCAGTTCCTGTAGCCGTTCTTCATATGTTTTAGTCTCCAGTCCCCGAATCATCCTGGTTGCTCTTTTCTATACTTTTTCTAGAATCTCAACATCTTTTTTATAATGTGACCAAAACTGGATGCAGGAAAGCTTTATGGAGTGGTATTAGTACCTCATTTGCTCTCGATTGTATTCCTCTGTTAATGCAATTTAGGATTGCATTAGCTTTTTAGGTGGCTGTTGCTGCACATTGCTGGCTCATATTTAGCTGATTGCCCACTAAGACTTCAAGATCCCTCTCACAGTTACTGCTATTGAGCCTGGTTTCACCCAGTCTATATGTGTACTTTTGATTTTTCTTGCCTAAGTGTAGGACTTTACTTTTCTCTACATTGAATTTCATTTTGTTAGATACGGCTCAGTGTTCTAGTCTGTCAAGATCCATCTGGATCTTGAGCTTATCTTCCTGGGTATTAGCTATTCCTGCGAGCTTAGTATCATCTGCAAATTTGGTAAATTCTCCTTCTATTCCCTCATCTAAGTCGTTAAATGAAGATACTGAGTACTGGGCCTAAGACAGAACCTTGTGGCACCCCACTGCTTACTTCCCTCCATGTAGACTTAGACCCATTAAGGATTATTTGAGTATGGTTTCTCAGCCGGTTGTGAGTCCATCTAGTGGTGGTGCTATCTATTCCACTTTTTTTCTAGTTTACGAAGAAGTAGGTTGTGATCTACTTTGTCAAATGCCTTGCTGAAATCTAAATTTATTATGTCCACAGTATTTCGCTGGTCTACTAATTTAGTCACTGGAAAAGTAAAAACTGTGATTTGATGTTAATACCTTATTTTACTGTAACAGAGAGAGTTGGAAGCCAATGCTTCTTTTTACTTTTGTATTTTATAATACTCTATAAATTAAAAATCGATTACAAAAGGATGCAAATTACCAGTTGTCTGCAAGGAATATAAATTCTTTCATTCACCACTATCCTATCAGAGAAACTTCTTGAAGGAGAAGCGGAATATCTTCAAAAGAAAAGAACAAGAAAGTCTAGTTGCCTCCTGAAAAAGCATCTTTGGGATATGCATGCTTTTGCACTGGAAGTCCAAAGCTGATTTTGCTTCAGTGCCAAAGTGGATTTATTCAATAAAGTTTATACTCTTGGTAAAATAATGTCCCAGGAGTTTCTTTTTCTGGATTCACCAAGTGGACAGTTGATAGACTTCCACAGCACTAAGGACCTCAGACTTGCCCAAAGGTTCCAACATGGCAACAATCCTAAGCACACACTCATGAAGACAATAGGAGTGGTTTAGGAACAACTCTGTGAATGTCCTAGAGTGGCTCAGCCAGTGCCCTGACCAGAATTCTATTGAACATCTCTGGAGGGACTTGAAAATGGCTGTCCTCCAATGGTCGCCATCCAACCTGACTGAGCTTGACGGATTTTGCAAGGAAGAATGGCAGAAAATCTCCCAATCCAGGTGTGCAAAGCTTATCGCATCATTGCTCCCAAAGGTGCTTCAACAAAGTACAGAGTGAACAGTTTGAATACTTATGACAATGTGATATTTCAGTTTTTTATTTTTAATAAATTTACAGAGATTTCTAAAATTGTGTTTTTACTTTTCATTATGGGGTACTGAGTGTAGATTAATGAGAAAAAAAATGAATTTCAACAACTGTAGAATCAGGCTGCAGCATAACAAAATTGACTAAAGTGAAGGGAGTCTGAATACTTTCTGAATGCACTATATCTGTGTTCATTTATATTTTGGAGAAACTGCTTGGGAAATCTTAACACTATTTCCTTTTGAAATTTCCACAGCAAATATGAAACATCTCAACTTATCCTTTGCAGCCTCTGGCTTTCTGGGGATCTACCACTTGGGGGCAGCATATGCTCTTTGCAGACATGGTAAGAAGTTATTGAAGGTTGTGAAGGCCTTTGCAGGAGCATCTTCAGGAGCTTTGACTGCCACTGTTCTTTTAACAGTGCCAGAAAATATTGAGGTAATTGTGAAGAAGAAATTGCAATCTTGAAAACACAGCTTAAGTCTACCTGCTTTGGATGATCTCGGCTAAGGTTTTGAAAATAAGACCAATGTCTGGTTACAAAGCCACAGGATGTGTTTAATTGTGTTAGCAAAGACACTTTATGGAGGAAAAAACTGCAATGACAAATCAATTTCTCTCATTTTAATTTGTATTTGCAGATGTATTTTGTTTTGTTTTTGGCTATGGATTTGAAAAAAATAAGAAAGATTACAGTGATGAAGATTAGAAACAGGATTGTTATTTCTACAGATTTTAAAAACATTCTGTTCTGATATAATACCTTAAGATATAATGTCAATACTTTAACTTATAATATGAACTGGTTAATTTTAACAGATAACAGATAATCAGAGTTGGAAGGGACCTTGTAGGTCATCTGCTCCAACCCCCTGCCCAAGCGGGAGACCCTACACCATTTCTGACAAATGGCAGTCCAATCTCTTCTTGAAAGTCTCAAGTGATGGCGCTTCCACAACTTCTGAGGGCAGGCTGTTCCATTGGTTGATTGTTCTCACTGTCAAAAAGTTTCTCCTTATTTCCAGGTTAAATCTCTCCTTGTTCAGTTTCCATCCATTATTCCTTGTCTGGCCTACAGGCACTTAAGAAAATAGCTTGACCCTTTCCTATCTGTGGCAGCCCCTCAAATATTGGAAGACCACTATCATGTCTCCCCTGGTCCTTCTCTTTACTACACTAGCCAAGCCCAGTTCCTGCAACCGTTCGTTGTATGTTTTAGTCTCCAGTCCCCTAATCATCCTGGTTGCTCTTTGTCCTTTTTTTTAGAGTCTCAACATCTTTTTTATAATGTAGTGAACAAAACTGGATGCAGTATTTTGGCTTTGCACATCTGGCTGAACCAGTTACTGTGGCTTGTAAATTTGTAGTATTCTGCAAAACAAAAAAAAAATGATTTTTTTTCAGGTACAACCATTAAGCAAACTACAGGTTCACTAAAACCAGTCACTTAGTGACTGTTTGAAGTTATGTACCTCCTTGGCATATTTATGGCTCAGATTTGAAGTTCTGACAGTGTGCTCTCCTCCTTCAGACATGGAATAGAACTTTGTATGATCAGCAATAGGGTTGCATTTATGGATGTTTACAGCATTCCTGCCATTGTATGATGATGTTTTACAGTAGTTTTGCAAAAAAATGGCACTTCCATTTTTTAGCAAAACGATGCCCATAGGGAAGCATTGATTTGCTTAATGTCTGCAGTGTTTGCTTAATAACTGCTGATTTGTTTAACGGCCATGGTGATTTGCTGAACAACTGCTGCAGAATGTGTAAATTCGTATCAATCATAACTGACCAGTTTTATATTACAACTTACAAACCATGCAGGACAGATTCCAGTATATACTAACAATTGTTAACCATTCTCACCACAGTCCTGGTAAGTTCCAGGTCTACCTGTGGAGTAAACTAGGTAATTGTCTTATGCAACTATCATATATATGGAACTGTTAATGGTTACAGATATTTCTGAGTGAGAATTGTCTGCTAATAGGACTGATATGACTAATATGATTGAAATAGATGTAACAACAGAATGTGCTGCCCTTCCTTCACCACCTCCTATTAAATATGGATGAAAAGCCTTTTTATATGTTTTATAACAATGTGTTAATTTATTAATATTAAATATTAAATGTATAAAGCCAGCCACCTTACGGAAAGTGACTCTGTGCAGTTGACAACAATTCTACTCTGTTTGATAATAATTTCCAACCTATTACTATTGCAGATCCTAAGTTTTAAGAACTGTTTGTGTATCCCAAGGTCTAATGTCCATTATATTAATCAGAATATGAATTTGATTGAGTAGAATAGGTTGAGTTATGAATAATTGTTCATCCTATCACAACTGCAGATAGTTTTATGACTGCTCTGTAAATGACAGTGTATCTGAAGAAAAATACTATAAAAAATAATTTTGAAAGAAGATATTATCAAAAGAAGGCAGGGGAGGGGATGAACCAACAGGTTGAATAGGTGATAGAAATGTACATGAACAATTGTAGCAAGCACTGCATAATATTTTCACTTTGTCTATAGCTTACAATTTTATTTATTTTCTATTTCATTTAACTTAGTTATTGCCAGGTTTTAAACCAGCCTAGCTCAACTGCAACTAAGCTTATTGTTTACATTTAACTTGTAAATCAGATGACCATGCTTTTAGCTCTGGGTCATCTTACAACTAAAGCTGCTGCAGCTACCTTGGTCACATCCTTTTAAGGGTTTGGGGAGTCACTGGGTTTGGTGGAAATCACTGTTGTTTAACTAACTTTAATTCCAGCACCATAGGGATTGCCCATATGCTACCTGCAGCTGTTAAAACTAGTTTTGCATTTTAATGAGGATTTATCTTAAAAATTACAACTTGAAAGTCTGTGGTATTAAAATAAACATTGTCACCTGCAGCTTTCTTTGATTTAAAGCTGTATGATTCTTTTCATAAATTCCAGGATTTCTTTTGCTCATCCTAATCCTTTATAGTTCAGAAACCGTACTCTAGCTGGACAAAAAAATAGGCATCATTAAATATTTCAATAAAATAATAATAGATCTTAGTTAAATGGAAATAAATTAGCAGCTTTTGATGTATTCTTATCATTTGAAATATTATGAGAAAACTACTAATTTTTTTAAAAAAAGAAATATTTCTGCCTGTATTTACAATCAGTCTATGAACTGGTCAAGTAGGCATCAAAATCAGTGCTGGGATTCAATTTTTTTTACTACCGGTTCTGTGGGCGTGGCTTGGTGGGTGTGGCAGGGGAAGGATACTGTAAAATCTCTAGTCAGATGTGATATTTGCCGGTTCTCTGAACTACTCAAAATTTCTGCTACCAGTTCTCCAGAACCAGTCAGAACCTGCTGAATACCACCTCTGATCAAATTAAGCAAGCTAATAATTCTATAAATTGATAATTTACTGAAAATATTCATACTTTATAATGAACTATACATCATAAAAGTAATAAAAAGCCTGTCCTTTTTTTTTTCAAGTTTCTGTAGCTTTTCTTTTTCTTTACCACAATTCTTAGCATGATTTCAGAAGTCTTTCTTTGCTTCCATGTTGATTTTCATTTACTTTAGTTTCAGTAATATGATAACTTCATTAAAATTATGATGCCTCCTGAGGGTAGGAACATAATGAATTTTACTTGATTTATCAATATTGGTAACACACGTGTTCTTAAATGTATTGTTCTAATTAGGAAGCCTGAAAAAGAGACCCTTCCCAAGCTGCATTTCTGTTATCTGTCCATCTATTCATCCATCTGTGTAAATGCATATGTTAAAAAGTCATTTAAGTGTTTCACATAATTAGATTAATGTGTTGAGAGGAGCTGTGTTTACAATTGGTATTTGAATCTTTTTTCAGAAATGTACAACTATTACCTACCAACTTGCTGAAGATACTAGAAAACTCTACTTTGGAGCACTAACACCTGGTTATGATCTCATGACAAAACTTAGGTAGGATTGTAAATATTTATACTGCCAAATTTGGTTTTTTGTAAATTTTCCAATAAATGATACATAAGAAATACTGCATTTGTGATAGTTACTGTGGTGAAATGCAGCATTCATGTTTTCCTAAATTATTTAGAAGCTGTTTAATTATTAAAGTGGACTAATATTTATTCTGTTTTTCCATAGGGGCTACATTGATTCAATCCTCCCCCCTAATGCCCACGAGATAGCAGAAAACCGCCTCTTTATATCAGTCACTAGTACTAAGAATGGAAAAAATTATTTGCTTTCACATTTTGCCTCCAGAGAAGATCTTGTTAAGGTAGGAAAGTTGCATATTACTCCTATAAGTGAAATCATCCAGTTGTCTCCAGGGTCTTAAGAGTTTAGGTTTTATTAGTTTTGGCCTGCAAGCTGTTCATGTTCCTCACTTGAACAGCTCCCTTGCTTTAAAAATGAAGACTGTGGACATATTGATAGCCAGGAATTCATGACCTAATTGTCTTGGAAATCTTAACAAGTGGCCTTTATGGGTAGTTCTTAACTTAGGAGTACAAATGTGACCAGAGATTTCATTGCTAAGTAAAGAAGTTGTTAAATGAGTCTCATCCAGAGATGTTTTTCTTTTAAAGTCTCATGCTAAGATAATATAGGTGGCTTGGTTCAGGACTGACAGAATTAAGAAAGGTTTTAAAAAGCATCTTACGTTGTAGACAAATGGGAATACCTGGACTTTAACTCTAAAATGGATCTACTCTTGACTCTTCGCTCCCTCCTAGCCACTTTGGTAATTAAAATTATAAACTGTATGGTCTGAAAGATGAGTTAAAGTAAAGTTGTTATTATTCAGTATTTCTCTTCAGTTAAGGAAATAAGAATTATTCATATTTTTCCTATGTTTTCTAGGCTTTGTTAGGCAGCAGTTTTATTCCTCTTTATGCAGGAATAAATGCAGTGGATTATAAAGGACAGGTCTGTATAACTATTCTTATTCTGGATACTGTGTTTTTATGCATGCTGCAAAAAAAATCCTCATATCAAGTAGGCTGATCATCACTATCTGATTTTTTTTTAAGAACTCATATTAACATGTCACCTTTGAAACATTATGGCCTTGAAAACCAATTATGTGGTGTTCTGCTTCGAGACTTGCTCTGGCAAAAGTATCACTCATCATGGCTTGTGAATTGGCATGGAATGTTCCTGATGTTAAAATAAATGAAATATTGTAGATTCTCATGCGTTTGGCACTTCCAGTTATAATTAAAGCAGCGAAGATATCACTACAATATGGATGGTTTTCTTTGTTTGTAACAATCTAGGAAGTAACTTCTGTTCTTGTAATGGGTATATGAGAATGACCTTGGGAGACAAGAGGAAGAGCTGCAGACTAGATAGCAGATAAGAGGCAGCTTAGCCCAAAGAAGAAATGGAAGCATGGCAAATGTCTCAGAAGGGACCCTCCCTAACTTCTTGAGTTATAAAGGCAAGGAGGAATAGATGTACTTTTAGATTTGTAACAATATGTTAACGTAATTTTACAATAAAGTTAGAGCTAGTACTTCTGGGTATACTTCTTGTTTGGAGTATATCACAAGGCTGAGAGAACGAGGTAGATTTTTGCATAAGAGAATGCTGCCATAGACACAACTTGTTATATTTTGAGCTACGGAGGTGTTAAAATTCCTTTTGTTGTGCAGTCATTAAAAGTCTAGTAATTGTATTATTTGTTGTGTTGGATTACAAATATTCCAACAGTTATATGGCCATAAGTTTGTTTGTTTGTGTGTGTGTGTGTGTGCATTCTCTCTCATACTGCAAATAGCTGAGTTTCTCTTTATTTGAATGCTGTGCACTAAAGTATATTACTGATCTCCAGATAGTAGTGGAATGTTTAAAGTGGTTTTAAAAATAAGCTTCATGTTGTGGGAGTTTATACTGATTTATAAGGGATAAGGAAGACAGACTTATTCATTTACCCCAATTATAAATTCAGTGATCCATGAAGCAATGCATAGCACTCTAAAACAAATAATTCCATGGTTACACAGGTTTAAATACTTAGTATATATCCTAAATATTTTCATCATGCTCCATGATTTCTTTTAAGTAGATTTTAACTATACATTATGCTGCAGCATCTTCTTTGTAATAGTATGTATATATGTATGTGTGTGTGTGTATATATATATATATATATATATATATATATATATATATATATATATATATATATATGAATTGCTAGAGACAAGACCTGAGAATGAGTTAGCTTCTGAATTAAAATAAAATGTAATTGATGATTCTGTGGTGTAGGAGAAGAAAAAGAGTGAGGGTTTGTTTGTCTCTAACGTTTTGTTGGGAGGGTTTTATTACTGTTTTAATAACAACAACAACATTGATATACAGGTAGTCTTTGACTTACAACCACAATTGAGCACAAAATTGATGTTGCTAAGTGAGACAACTGTCAAGTTAATTTGCCCCCATTTTATGACCTCTCTTATCACAGTTAAGTGAATCACTGCAGTTGTTAAGTTAGTAACATGTTAAGTGAATTTGCATTCCCCATTGACTTTGCTTGTCATAAGGTCATGAAAGGGGATCACTGACCCAGGACACTGCAACCATCATAAATATGGGTCAGTTGCCAAGTGCCTGAATTTTAATTATGTGACTATGGGGATGCTGCAATGGTTGTAATTGTGAAAAATGATCATGTCACTTTTTTCAGTGCTATCGTAACTTTGAATGGTCACTAAATGAACTGTTGTAAGTGGAGGACTACCTGTATCTGGTGACAGCAGAATAAAAGAGAAAGAGAAAGAGAAAAAAAATCACAAAATATAAAGACCTTAATACAGAAGTAGAATAACTGTGGCAAAAGATAGCACCAATAATAACAAGGACCTTGGATGTCACCAGTACCACTTGAATACCATCAGCATTGACATTCTGGAAGTTGAAGTCCACAAGTCTTAAAGTTGCCAAGGTTGGACACCCCTGATTAAGAGAATTATGTACCTGAAAAGATACATGCATAAATATGGTATCTTTCTGTTCCCTTTAAAACAACAATTACAGTCATCTTGCCTATGGACAAAAAAATCCAAAATCGTTATCTGAACAAAATATTTGAAAGGATAAGCTAAAATATTTCAGCAGAGTGTGCAGGTTTAGAAGTTTTCATCAAGAAAGGACTAAAAGTAACAGGATAGAGAAGGAAAACTAGGTTAGATGTTGAGCCATAAGGCTTTCTAGATGACATACAGATGATACAAGTTAGAGAATTAAAAATGCATAAAACAGATCAATAGATGTAATTTTCTCCCTGAGAGAATCAAGGTTTTGATACAGGAAATTGTATCCAGATATGTAGACAGATAATAAAGTAGTTAATAATTGACAGAGCATAACTGTTTCCACTAGAAATGGATCGATGGTGGCTTAACCAATGGCCTCCCTATCTTGCCAAAAGGCCGAACTGTGACTGTTTCTCCTTTTTGTGGGCGACTAGACATTTGCCCAGAAAACAGAGGACGAGTGGATATTTATGCTAAAGTTGCAAAGCAAGACATCATGGTGAGTTATGCAAGGAAAATGATTTATTCCACAGTTTTAGAATTACTCTTTGTTCTTTAGGAAGATTTAACCTTGTCATGTCTTTATTTTTGGGCATATACAATAGAACTATTATGCAGTACATTATATCCAGCTCAGGGTGGGATTCAGTTTTTTTAACAACTGATTCTGTGGTCGTTGCTTAGTTGGTGGGTGTGGCTTGGTGGTCATGTGACTGGGTGGCCATGGCTAACTCGACATCACTCATATCAAGGGGTGCTTCTCCTCGCCTGGGCTCTCATGACAGTGGGGATGCTGCAGCGGTCATAAGTGTGAAAAATGGGAATAAGTCACTTTTTTCAGTGCCATTGTAACTTTGAATGATCACTAAATGAACTGTTGTAAGTCAAGGATTACCTGTACAAAAATACAAAAAGCTTCATAGCTTGCAAAAAGCTGCCCTAAATACCAATCATTAGATTAAACATATCTGCAAGCCAGAGTTACAAATCAGGCAGGGTGCCAGAGCACCTTGAGGAATGAAAATAGTTAAAATGCAGTGATAACTATCAAGCAGCCAACTCTTGCTCATAAAGTAAAACCCTTTAGCAGAGAGGTCATCTCCAGAAAGAGCACACCCAGGAGAAGCAGATCCATTAGATCCATTTGAACACTTAAAAATACCAACTGGTCTCACTTACCTCACAAGATATCCTAAGGAAACCATCCAGATTTAAGGAAAGGTCACATGCCCCATAGAAAGGCAGTAAAAAAAAAAAATCAGTGCCAAGCTTCCATCCTGCCTCTTGGAAGTATACCCCAAAAGGACAGTGCCAGATAGTACTAAAGCAGTGAGGAAGACCCCTCTCCAGATAGAAAAAGAAACCATGAGGCAAGAAAAAATTCAAACACAATACAAATAATTAAATCACAACAGTAGCTGTTGCTTGTTGAAGCTGCATAGGGAAAATTATCCCATCAATAAACACAAGATTAAACGTCCCCAATCACAGAATTAACCTTCACCAAAAAACAGTTTTAGACCAAAACTCAGAAAGGGTACGTAAACTCATGTTTGAATGTTAATCTTTCTAGCTAGCCAAGAAGCCTTGCTGAATGTCACTCATCTTGGTTCCCTGTCACTAAAAGCTTTGCTTCATTATTCAATTATTTCTTCAAAGTGCTGATTGTCCAGGGAAGTATTTCCTCAACCCTTCTCCTTTAAGAAAGTCAAGCCCCAAAAGCTCTGGAGACAGTAAGTCTAGGCTGTCTGGCAAGAATGTAATAAGGGTGGAAAAAAACAAAAGGAGATTGCTTCCAACTATGGTCCTCTGAACTGCTTAGAAACTGAACTGCTTAGAAAGTTAACACAGAACTGGTAGAATCCCACCCCTGATCTAGTTTCCTATTATTTTAATGTGAAGCTAGGAAAATTCAGTTGGTCATTTTGCCCTCAGTTTCACTACTTTCATAATTAACAGGAAATATTTTAAAGTGTTTAAAAGTTTGAGAATTTCTTGAAGTTAATACCAAGATAATGCCATTGCCTCATTGTGTTTCTCTTTTTTCAAATAGTTTATAATTGCAATAATAAAAGTCAATACAAATAAAACTAAGGTAGAAAAATAGAATAAAAGGTATAAAGTGGAAAAAATAAAATATATAAAGAATAGAAAGAAAAAAGGGAGGAAAGGAAAATAAGAATATAGCAAAGAAAAAAGAAATATACAAATAAGTTATTTCCAAACTTAATCACAAGTATAAATAATTTTAGTAATTTTACTGCTTCTTAAATCATTATAACAAATGATTTTTTTCTTCCCATATTTTATCTATTAAAAAATCCATAAAGCATGCCATTTCAGGTCTGGTGTCAGCAAAAATCTATTAAGAGTTACCAGAATTAGACAAAACTCAGATATAAAGAGACTAAAGGTTAAGAAAGAAGAGTACAAGTTGCAAGCATTCGCTGATGACATGGTATTTTTTTATTGAAGAACCAATAAAGAGAGGACAAGAACTGATGAATGAACTAGAACAATTTGGAACAGTGGCGGGACTTAAAATCAATAGAAAGAAAATGAAATTAATGACTAAACGTTTAACAGAAAAACAGAAATTAGAATTAGAAAAGGAGATGGGAATTCAAGTGGTAAAGAAAATTAAATATTTAGGAATATGGTTGATAGCACATTGTAAGACATTAAAGGAAAACAATTATGATAAATTAATGCAACAGGTAAAGAAAGATTTAGAAATACGGGGTAAGCTACAACTTTCTTTATTAGGTAGGATTGCTGCCATTAAAATGATTATTCTTCCAAAATTCCTCTATATATTTCAGACGATACCAATCAAAATTCATAAAAAATATTTTGTGGAATTCAATGGGATAACTTCAAAATTTATCTGGCAAGGTTAAAAAACGAGAATAAATTTAAAGGCAATGCAGGATATGAAGAGCAGGGGAGGGATGGTACTTCCAAACTGGGAACTGTACCACAGTGCAGCCTCCTTAGTATGGTTGAAAGAATGGGTGAACTTAACTAATAAGAGAATATTAGTCCTAGAAGGTCATGACTTACAGAGGGGGTGGCATGCCTTTTTATGGGATATAGGGAAAACCAGTCAGAAATACTTTCATAGACACCTAGTTAGAGATGCCCTCCTGACCAATAGGAAAAAATATTATTTAAAGATCCCGATCTGGATTTCAACTATGGAGGCGATGATACACCCTAATAATTTGGATATTACCAAGATGATTAAATATAAGGATTTATTGGATTTGTAAGGAAATTTGAAATCATGGCAGGACCTCCAAGATCAGGGATTACAAATCGACCATTGGGCATATCTTCAAGTTCAAAACAGATATAGACAGGATAAGAAAGAATTCGGAATTTATAATAAACCTCAGCAGATGGACAAAATTCTTTTAGGCCCAGACAAAAAAAAATGTAACAAAATTTTATAATTATCTATTAGGGAGAGAATTAGAGGGAGAAATAGTTAAAGGAAATATGATATTCTGGAGTAGGAATATAGGACATAGTATCACTTTAACAGAAAGGGAGAGAGTCTGGAATAGAAATAACAAAATAACAAAATCAGCATCGTACAAGAAAAATGCTTATAAAATGTTTTATAGGTGGCACCTCCCTACCCACCGAGACTAGCGAAGATGCACCCCAACATGAGTCCGAACTGCTGGAAATGCAAAAAAAAGGAGGGAACATACTTCCACATGTTGTGGTCCTGTACAGAAGCACAAAGATACTGGCAGAGAATTAAACCAGAGTTCCTATTAGGAATCTTTAATAAACAATTTCCAAAAAAAGTGAAGTATATAATATTACATGTATTGACGGCAGCTAGATTGGCCTTTGCACAATGTTGGAAACAACCTTATGCTCCATCAGAGGAAATGATTATTCAAAAAATACTAAATTGTGCAGAAATGGATAAATTAACCCTAGCATTAAAAGATAAAGAACCATCAATGTATTATGAGAGCTGGAACTTCTGGTATGAATGGTTAGATCAAAGATGGGCTACATAACATTGTAAAAGAGGATAAGCTATAATTGTAGTGGTAATTATATATTCGCATTAAGGATTACTTGTAAATGTGTCATAAAATAAGGATAACCCACAAACTGTCGAAGATGAAATTGTTTATAATCACTTTTTGATCTCTTTTTACTTTTACTTTTTTCTTTTTCTCTCTTCTCTCTTTTACTTCTCCATTCTGTTTCGCTTCTTCTTTTCTACATTTGTGTATGTGTTGTTTGTTTATTTTAATTGTAAAATGAATAAAGTTTGTTTAAAAAGAGTTACCAGAAATAACATATCTATTTTAACTTTCATTAAATAAAGCAACCTTATATTCCTTCCTTTTATTTCTCACAATCTTAAACTTTAGTCCATTCAAATAATGTCATAAAACTGGATTTCATTTCTTTGTCTCTTGTGAGATTCTTCAAAGCTTTGTCTCTTTTATAAGTCCAATATGGAAAAAAGGTCCAGGTCACTCTGTTGATTTATTGTTCGTATATCCCTTTTAATTTTTTACAATATCCATCATAACATCTTTTTCCATGTCATTTTTATCACCTCTGCCATAACATGTTTTAGACATAATCTATCCATTAAAGCAAATATTGCTGTTGACATTATTAAAGTGTTGATTTCCATTTTTGAAAATCCCCCTTTAATATTTCTAGTGTTAGAATATTTGCCATTCTGTACTTGATAATAAAGTTTTACGGTTTTTTTTCTTTAATTGAAATTTTTAGTTCCCTCTGGTGTTAATCTTTAAAATCTTATTGTATTGTTTTAATTGAAAACAAAAGCATTTCAGGAGAGATTTTTTATAATCAAATCCCAGGTCTTATTTCAAATTTGTCTGGACCCTTAGTCCCTTTGTAACATTCTAAAATCAAATTTTTAATCTACCTTTTGCTATTTGCTTCAATTTAAATCTTTCTTTCGTAAAGGATTGATGTCAAACTAAGCAGGTGCTTTGAAAGTTAATATCCAAAGATTAATAACAGCTTAAAAGTACATAACAAGCAATTTCCAAAAGTGATTATAAAAGGAAGTATGCAAACTTTATAAAGTTGCCTACTATGGTTTGAACCAGATTCTAATTTGCTTGTCTCCCACAGGTCTATATAGCTTCTAGATTCCACTGTCTTGCAATATCATTGTAAAGAACTGTTTGAAGCAGACAGATGTTTTCATCAAACTTAGTGATTAAATGTTAGTGATTTGGTTTTACCTAATTAAAAATAGCAATGATGATTAAGAGACATTAGACCATGAGTGTCAAACTCACTGTGTCATATTGCTATTACATGATATTTCGTGATGTTTTTTCCCTTAGTGGAACTGGGATGGGCATGGCCTGCGTGTGACTCAACCGGCCCATGGGCCCCCATTTTGACACCCTGCATTAGACAAACTATTACTGGCTACCTCTGTAGTGAGAGACATCAGGGCCAAGTTCATGAAATTTATCTTTATGCTTCAAAATCAAATCACCAAAATTTAGTAGTGAACTACTGGATAATTGTAGTGCAATTTTCCCTTGGCAGTACATCAAGTAAAAATAGGCGTGAAAACTATATGTGAAAATACCAATGAATGTTTTAAAACATTTCAAATGTTTAAAAAGGGGCAAAAGGTTTGATTAGCTTTTTAAAAATATTTTAGAACTATCTTTTTTCTGTTTCAGTTTTCTAGGATCGTGAAAATAATTAGATTAGAAAAACTACTTTGCTTCAGATTTTAATTTAATTAATGTTCTAATTAATGTAATTATATTTAAGTGCTGTATGTTGGATAAATTTCATGAAACCTTGCAATCTCTAGGTTCTCACAATAAACTAAGCCATGATTGTTTCACCATGGTTTATTAAATACACCCATTTGATTGACTTCAAATATTGCAAGTCAAAAGCCATGATTTATATACCATAGAGGCCATTAACAAAAGCAAACACTTTATGTCTTAGCAAATGCAAGAATACAATCTATATGAAATAATGCATTATATCAAAATGTAATTAATTAAGCAAAAAATTTCCTGCTTTTTTCTTCTTGGATGCAGTTATCAATTGGCAACCTTGTAAGACTTCATCAAGCTCTATTTCCACCAAGCCAGGAGAAAATGGAATCGCTATATCAAGATGGATATGATGATACCATCCAGTTTTTATTGAAGGAAAATTGGTTTGAGTAGATTATGCATGATGAAAATAAATAAATTGATGGCTTGTCAATGCAAATCTTTGAGCATGCCATACAAAGCCCGAAGGGCTGATGTCACCATTTATGTTTATCTAAAAAAAATGTCACTGGGATTTCATCTGTTGATGCCAGTCAGGTGTGTTATATGTCATTGTGCTGGTCTGAATTTGTAGAGGGTTACAAATGTAATGGAATTGTATTTGGTATAGAAGATAAGCTGCTTCTTAGAAAAGATTAAGAGAAATCAAAACTTCCATTGCTTTATTTTTGTTCTGATTTCCATTTTTCATGCAGATATGAAAATGTTAAAAATATGAGTTTTGGTTCATTAAATGTATTCATATAAAGTCATCAATATGGGCAGTTTGCAGAAAATTGAGTACCTGTGTTATTTCGTAAAATACTATTTATGTGTTCATTAATTAGTTTACTCATTTTTTTTTAATCCAGTGCATTCTCAAGCATGAACTGTAATTACAATGAAACCATGGGAAACAAAACAACTTAACAAATCATTTATCTACAGATATGTTTTACCACTAGTGGACTTAGTTTTTCAGATAGCCTATGTATATTTTAAAATGTTGACTTTTATTATTTTTGTTTATTTATCCTTTCTGTCATATAAAATTCATTGTAGAAAAAAAAAGAAATATGTCAATTAAACATATTGCATCTTTATTTACGCCTTACTCACATAGTAAATAGATCAGATCAATTGTTAAATATGAATAAAGCAAGTTGCATCATCCAGTTCTATTTAAAACATTGTCTCAAAGGAACTAATTTGCTGATTTAGTGGATATTGCCAAATTGCATTTTCATCTAAATGCTTTCTATGCTGTTGGAATCCTTTGGGTATGATTTTCTAGTGGCAAGTTTCCTGTCATCATAATCTAAGAGAAGTATTGATTCTACTTACAGTAAATATTGCAGTATCTATTTTAAATTAACTTTTAATAAATTCTTATTGCAAAAATTTTGCAATGTTCTTTTTAATTCATTGTAGACCTGTCTTTTCTATGATTTGCATGGAGTTAATGAATATAGTTTGTGTATAAACCCAAAAGATGGTGTTGTAAAAGTCAAAATTTTACTCTTTATTTCCACTACAGTTGGTTCTCCACTTACGGATATCCATTCATGTAATGACTGTTCAAATTTACAATGCCATTGAAAAATGTGACTTAAAACCAGTTTTCAGACCTATGAACATTTCAGTTTCTCTGTGGTCTCATTATCATAATTCAGCAGGTGTTTATGACAGTTGCAATGACATAGGGTCACATAATCACAATATGTGACCTTTCCAGATGGTTTCCCACAGGCCAAGACAATGGGGAAAGCTGGATGGAGCTTGTTTGGAGGTTCTAGCAAGGGAGCTCAGTATTGTATACCCTTGAACGAAGATTGGTATACCCCTTCTGTCTGGGATGGTTGTTTTCTACCATTGAGTGTGCAGCTTTTGAAGGGATGCAGATGGAACAACAGTGAGAGAGGGAGGGGTCACACCTAGCCAAATCAACCTGGGCGATCAATGGGGTGACAGATATCACCCTCACACACAACTGGATTTGTTTAATGACCCTATGATTCATCTAATAACTGCAGTGATTTGGTTAACGAAGGTTGCAAAATTAGGTGTATCTCACGTAATGACTGCCTCACTTAGTGACAAGTTACAGTACCAAATGTCATAAATTGAAGACTATGTAGAAGTTATGCTTATGAATACCACTGTTGAAAAACAAGTTTTACGTTCATCAGCAGGTTTGCCATATACACGGGTTAACATTTCATATTGCAGCAATGAACAAAGGAATTGAACTGTGGCTTGTGGGTGTAAAACATGTATAGTGCACGCTAATTTTATACCTACCCTTTCTATTGTAGAACATTTGCATTTTTTTATCCACTTGAAGTGAACTAAATGTAATCCTATAATCTTCTTTGTGAGCTTTTTGAGCTTCTCTGTGTTTGTCAGTACTTTTCTATGCATTGAAAGAAAATAGAATGGTGTAGTTAACAGATCAGTGCCCCCCATTTCTATCACCCAATACATGTAAAAACTCAACTATGGTATTTTATGTAGAATCATTTTGAGCAAAGCAAGTTTAGTATAATTCACAAAAACATTTTAAGCTGTAATCATGATTAAAGGAGAAGTCATTGGCAAAATTTATTCAATGAAACTAGTGAGACGATACTGGGGCAACATCATCTTTGATTATACAGCCATTGTTTAAAGGATCAATGGCACCAGGTATGAGGGACAATATTACCTCTAAAATTTACCAATGATATGCCCCCTTTCACTAGATCATTTCTTCACAGTTTGTCTTCAATCTCTCTTGCTAGACAGCAAATTGGGAACTACCATAAAGTGTTTCCCAGGTGGGCTCACCTTAGATATTCCAATTAAACAAATTCACTACCTTGCCATCCTATGGTCCTAAGCGCAGCCCAGAGCCTTATTTCACCTTCGAACCAGACTCTGATGAGACATAGGCCTTTCACCTTTTTTATAAAACAGTGCACGGTTCTCTCATATTAAGGTTTAAAAACTGACAAGAGCTTCTAAGTTTGCTTGAGTTTTGGAAAGTGTTGAAAGTGATGTTCCCTCTTCCTCGTTTGTTTCCTTTTAAAGCAGTCATTCGTAGCAAGTTCAAAGTATCAAGTTTAAAGTAGTAATAAAAGCCAATTCAGACACTCAGGAAAATTCTTTTTTAAGCTGTTTGACCTCCAAATCTGTTCTAACAGTCACTAGGTATAAAGTTACTGCGGGCATATATCCTTAGTGACCTTATTACTGACAAGATGACAACTCAAGTTAGAAGCAAAGCTCTTAATATTATATCACCAGATCCAAGATAGTATATAGAAAATTCTTATAATTCACTGTTGCAAAGGAGGTCTCCACTTTCCAAGAATTGTTCATCATGCAATAATGTTTTTTTTAGACTTAGAGAACTTAGACTTAGAATAACTTTATTGTCATTTTGAATGTACATTAATCGGCATACATTAAAATGGAATTTTGTTGCATACAGCTCTCAAAGAGTCACCACCTCCAATATACACTACATAAATATGACTGAATAAATAAATATATATATACTGCAGAATTATGTATATAACCACATATATGACATGGAGAAACAACAGTCTAGTTTGAATGCATAGGTGCAGGGGTGGAATTCAAATTTCTTAACCGGTTCTATGGGCGTGGCCTAATATGTGGATCATGTGACCAGCTGGATGTGGCTTGGCCATGTGACTGGGTGGGTCAAAAGATAGAAACTCACTTTAACAATGCTTTTGGAGTGGGGTTGGACTAGATGACCTCCGAGGTCCCTTCCAGCTGTGCTGATTTCAAAGCATTCTCGGAAGCTGCGTCTAGTGCCAGGATTTGTGGTCCTAACTTCCTCTCCTTTTTCTTTCCCTCCCTCCCTCTATCCATCCGTCCACCCATCTCTCATTTACTTTACTTTCTCTTACCTCTTTCTCCCTTCCCTCTTTCTCCCCTCCCTTTCTTCCTTTCTCTCATCCCTCCCTCTTTCTTTTTCTTCTTTCTTTTAAGAGAAAAAGAAAGAAAAGAAAGAAAAAGAGAGGTACCATGAATCTCTATGCTATTCATTGTATATTTTCAGCTGGAACCTCTTTCTACTTAAACCAGGGGTCCCCAAACTTGGCAACTTTAAGACTTGTAGACTTCAACTCCCAGAATTCTCCAGCCAGCTGGCTGGAGAATTCTGGGAGTTGAAGTCCACAAGTCTTAAAGTTGCCAAGTTTGAAAACCTCTGACTTAAACCTTAGTATAACACCCAGCTATTTAAAGCCATTAAACATCTTAGATAATGTTGAAACTTTTTGCATACTTGTATTTAAACAGAAAGAATTTTGTTTTTTAACACATTTCCAATGCTACTTTTTATGAAGACCAAGTCAAGAAAAGGAGATTGGAAACAAAGCAAAGGTTAACCTTCTCATTCTTTGTAACCCTTTCTAAATGGCAAGTAGAAGTGAGCTTTCTACTTGCTGTTTTATTTCCAAATGGTGAAAAAAATGATGACTGGTTCTTGCGCTTATGATCATCTCAGCATCCCTGCAGTCACATGATCCTGATCCGGATGCTTGAAAACCAGCTCATGTTTTCAATGGTTGCAATATCCTAGGGCCATGATGACGAACCTATGGTGTGCGTGCTAGAAGTTCATGCAGCCATCGCCCATTGCTCTTCTGGGTTCTGGTGTGCGCATGTGTGCCAGCCAGGTGGTCTTCGCTTACATGGGAATGCCGGAAACTGGAAGAGCAGCTCCCAGCATGTATGCTCACGCTGGCCAGATGGTCTTCACACCTGCATGCGCTCCAGAAATTGGAAGACCAGATGGCCGGCATGCATGTGTACACCGGAAACCAGAAGCTCGGCTTCTACACGCTGGGGAGCTGGTCTTTTGGTTTCCAGCACTCCTGCATGCTCTCATTTCAGCATTCAGTGCCAAAAAGCTTTGCCAACACTTCCTAGGGTAAGTGATTGCCATTTGTGATTTTCCCAGCCAATTTCTAGCAAGCAAAGTCAGTGAAGAAGCCAGCAGGAAAAGGCACAAGTTGCAATCATGTGATGTCTCACTTAACTGCTCCACTTAACTAATTTTCCAATCCCAATTGTAAGACTGGGATTGCTTATGCTGCCTCCCTTCCAAAATATCCTCAAAGAGGGTTCTACTTTAATACAAATAATCTGAAGGTGATCTTAGGAAACCAGCTAAAATTGAAAGCAACTATCTCCTCTTTTGAAAGAAACAGTAAGCATCAGCTTTTTTTTTCTTTTCAGCAGTGTGATTTCTCATCACATTTACAGTGCCTATACTATGCGCTATAAAAATGTAATGTAATACAACTGAAATATCTTTTTAAAAGAAAAATCACCAAACTTCCAAGCTGAATCCTTTGATTAAATGACATTTTCACTACTTCAGCCTTACAAGAGCTAAATCACTATAAGGAAATAATTCCATAGGACTTTATTGTGTAGTTAGAAATGGTGTGGAAGAACCCAAAGCACAGAGGCCTCCTTAACAAACATAGTCTTTCCTGAAAACGTACAAAAGGAAGGCAAAAAATCTTCCTTTTTTAAGGGAGAGAAGTCAAAAATTGCAGGATTGAATACAATTTTGTAATGAGAAATGTACACAATCAAGAAGAAAGGAATCTATCAAAGCAACCATTAGTTTCCAAGGACAATGCTTCCTTGATCTCACAGTTTCCATACTTGTAGTGAGAACAGGCTGTTATTCTATATTTCCTCTACTGTACCAGATTTCTAAAATATGTGTGTGTGTGGGAGAGATTGCCGTACCTAGAGAAACAAAAACAGCAATGATAAAATAGGTTAATATAAGTAAAAAAAAAAATGTTATGGGAGGCAGTTTTGAGTACATATGAAAAGCTTTCACTAAAAGCAATAAATTATTATATAGACACTACATATTTAAGCCTAATAATTGGATTTTTCATCCCTTTTGGAAGTTTATAATCCTGGGAAACATGGAAGGGAATAGAAGGAGATGACCAGCAACAAGGTGGGTAGACTCAATTACAACAGAAATGGGTGCTTTATTGGAAGGCCTGAAGTGCCTGGCTGGAATAAATCATCCTGGACAAGGGCTATCTATATGGTCACTAAGAGTCAACAACTCATCAAAGTCATTAATGCAATTTTGAAAAATAAAGATCCAGGACTGAAGTATGTGGTGTTGCATTTGATACTGTACTTATCTCTTGAGGAATAGTTGAGGAGCACTCGTATTTTGGCCTTATGCTTAGAAAGCAAATTTTATATTTAGCCTTTCTCTCTGTAATAAACACAAGTTCCTTCTTAGAACTAATTATGGCTGAAACACTGTTAGTAATATGCCACTGAATTTTTCAGATAAGAAATTCATCTCAAGTACCTGTAGCTGCATTTTATTTCAGCAGTTTCTTTTTTAGACAGTGTTATAATATTTTTAAAAGGACAACTTCAAAATCATAAATTTAACTGAAATTCTACATAAAATAAAATACCATGCTGTGCAATATTAGTATGCCAACCTTCTCACCAATAAGTAAAAGAAAATAAATGTAAAAGCAGATAATGTCAGAAACAGTTTCATATGCTCTGCTGTTTCTCAAATATTGTGCTGATATTTTCAAATAATTAAGCTTTCTTTAGTATGAACAGATGACTTTATTGTAAATTAGCTTTTGAAGAAGTTAGCTCCATTGTGTTAATTTCATTAGCGTTACATAATAGTTTTCTAGGTTAGAACTCTCACAATTTCAGGGTGGAAAAAGAATTTCAACATAAGATTAACCTTTTTCTTTTGTTTTTGTTTTCCAAAATACTGAGAAGTCCAGTGCTGCAGAAAACTGGCACTTTGTTGTGGGAATTTTTCAGATTGAGAACTCCACTTCAATGGTATCCTGTTGATGACTAGTATGGGGGGATAAGAGCCTAGTGTTGACTTCTGGTTTGAGTCTCTTCAGCGACAGACTGAAATCCGCGATTGTGCGCGGTTTCAATCTGTGCTCACTGCCAGAGCGCTCTGAGCCATCTGGTTTCGGGGCTAAGCCACCCTGTAGAGGTGGTGAAGAAGGGAGAGACTGCCAGCAGGGTCGAGGAGAGCTGCATCTCTCTTCCCCAGCTGGCCATTACTCCCTTTCCCAAAGGCGGTTGCAGCGGTGGTCAGAAATGGCCCCTCAAAGAAGAACTGAACCGGAAAAGAATGTGCAGGAGGAAGATAAGAAGAAAAAGTTTTGAATGTGCAGGAGGAAGATAAGAAGAGAAAGTTTTGGTCAACCAGGTTAAATTGAAAAAGCAACAATGTAAGGTACTCTGGAATTTAAATTAAATAACATTGTTCCAAAGAAGATTTTGAAGCTGCGAAGGAGAGAGAGAAAGGAAAGGATTAGGTTTCTTTTTCCTCTTCCCTTCCTTATACTGACAACTAAGAGACTTAAGCAAGAAATTGAAAAAAAAAATCCTTTGACATTAATAGGCATCTAAGCTGAAAATAAAAGTCAAAGGGATAATAAAGATTTCTGGATATTTAAAAGTTTTTAAAAGCAGGAAAAGAGAAAAACAAAAGAAGGGCAGGATCTGTAAAAATAGAGGAGACTGCCTGGAACTAAGGAATGGAACTGTAACTAAAAGGAACTTACAGTGAAATTTTAATAAGACTCCTCAAAGGTACATTTTAACTGAAACTTGGCAACAAAATAATAGAACCCCAGGAAGAGAAAGTAGAAAAAAGAAGCAAGAAAAACAGCCTTGGACTATTTGGATTACTTGGTGATTTTTGTTTTTTGCATCTAGATGACTAAAATTAACCGGGTGGTTGTTTAAAAGTCTTTAAAATGGTATCACTCTTGGAAGAACTGAAAATGGAATTTAAAAAATGGAAAGAAGATGCAAAGAAGAGAGGAGTTCTTTTGGCCTTGTATTTCAATTCTTAGAAATGGAGATCTGGAACTATAAGAAACAACAAGAAATGTTTGCAGAACAAGAAGATTGGGACAAAGAAGCAGCCATCTTTCATGATAAAATAATTTTAAGTGGGGGGAAAAAAAGGAAAGGGGGAAAAGAGAGTGAAAGATTTAAGACTAGAAAAAACAACCAAAAAGAAGAAGAACAATTTGAAAGATAAGTATTATATTAGAAAGCAACAGAAGAGGGGATTACAGATGAGAGAGTTAGAAGTAGAGAGACGAGGGGGTAAAAAGGGGAGGGAGAAGAAGAGGGGGAAGAAGGTAAGGAAAAGAAGTTGTAAAAGACAGAAACAAGAAATAGAGAAACAGGGAAAAGATATAAGGATTGTAACCATAAGCTTGTTTAGAGATAATAGGTGAAAACTTAATTGTAAAAGGGATTCTGCAAAGGTACATAAGATAGCATTGTTATATTACAAACAGAAATAATTTTAGAAAATATGTCTAAAATGATGGATAAAATATTTGCTGTAATGTAGTGGAATGTTTGTTAATAAATAAATGAATTAAAGTGAATGAGAGATTAAATGGGAACATTTTAATTATTATTAATGATTTATAAAAATATAAGTGGGAAATATGAAAAAAAAAGAATTAACTATGGAAAGTTTATGTGTTCCCAAGGAAGTATGATATTTAGTTGAAAAGAAATGTTAAAGATGTTAAGATTTTAATGAATATTAATGATAGAATTGAATTGGAATGAAATGTGTGTTTTATTTACATATATATATAATGTTTTCTTTTTAAGAATATAGTGTGTATTTTAAGAATGTACCAAGCAGAATTCTATTGGAAGTTATGTATTATATTGAATGCTATAATCTTAAAGATATACATTGAAGCTTAAATAAGAGTTTGAATGGATAAAATTAAAAGATATAAAGATGTCATACTCCAATTGGTAACTACAGGGAACAATTTATTTAATGAAAAAAGATAATATGAAATTGAAACAGGACAGACAAAAGTATAAATATAATGATTTGAATTGAGATGAGATAATTAAAATAAAGTTGAGAAAATTAAAAGAGGGGAAAAACTATGTAGAAAATATAGAAACAATAATAAGATATGGAATAGAATATAAAAATGAACATGAAATTGAATTTTGTGTCTGTATGAAGAAGTGATAACCTGGGACCATGCTATTTTCAAAAAGAGATGTTTTATTTGTACTTTGTTTTTGTGAAAAACCAAATAAAATCCCCCCCACCAAAAAAGATCGTCGTGTAGACTTATGGTTGAAAATTTGCTTTGTAATTCAGCTGCCTCCCATCATACTCTAACTTGTGTGTTTGTCCTATCATTCTGCCCAGAAAAAAGAGACGACAACTTTCTTGGCGTTCCTTCTCCTTTCTCTGGGTAGTTTCATTTTTTAAAAAAAATTTTATTGATTTTTTTAAACACAAACATAAACAAGCAAAACATAAAAACATCAACCTTTCTTCCATGAATATACAAGCAGTGTGTTCGTTGGTTTACAATTTTTTTGTGCATCCATTTCATAGTCATCAATTACAATTACATAGTATAATAACTCAAATTCTCAATCACAAATTAAATACCCTAGTATCATTATTATTCAATCATTTGACAATAATTTTATTCATATTTTACGAGATAACTATAATTTACTTGATATCATTTTGTAACAATTCATATAATCTTCCCAGATCTATCCTAAAAAAATTTTATAGATGTAGTAAAAAAGAAAAAAAATACATCTTTATATATTTATTATTTTCTAAGATTCTACGTATTTCATTATTGTATTTTATGATCTAACCATTGATAAAAAAAGGTCCCAAATTTTATAGAATTGTTTATCCTCTTGCTCTCTAATTTCAAATGCCAATCTACTCATTTCAGCACATTCCAATATTTCCTTAATGATTTCTTCCTGCGATGGTATTTTCTCATTTTTCCAATTTTTAGCAAATACAATCCTAGCCACTGTTAATACATTTACAATCAGGTATTTCAAATCTTTGCTATATGTATCAGGTAAATTCCTAATAAAAATATCTCTGATTTCAAATCTATATGTTTTTTTGTCATTTTTTCCAACCACATGTGGATTTTAGTCCAGTATTTTCTAGCATCCGCACAAGTCCACCACATATGGTAATATGAGCCAGGTATCTGATGACATTTCCAACATTTTTCGGATTTCTTCTTGAACATTCTTGCTATTCTTGTCGGGGGAAAATGCCACCTGTAAAACATCTTATACAAATTTTCTTTATATGCTGTTGACATTATCATTTTATAATTTTGAGACCACAATTTTTGCCATTTCTCTAGATCAATCCCATATCCCAAATTCTTCCCCCAAGCAATCATAGTTTCTTTAACTTGTTCTTCTTCTAGTTTAGTTTCTAATAAATATCCATACAATTTTTAATCACCTTTTCATCAATACCTGTCAAAATCTTATCTAAGTCAGTCAATTTGTCATAGAATCCTTCTGTTTTGAGAACTTTATCATACCTTGAATGTATTTGCGCGTATGAAAACCAATTCATCTTTATACCTTGTTCCTCTAGATTTTGCATCGATTTAAGTTCACCCTTTTCATTCAATATTTCCCCATATCTAACTATTTGTTCCTTCTTATATATTATAAGATAAGAAAATGCTTCTATAGTCGATAACCAGACTGGAATTTTCAGATAACATTGTCTTTTAGTCTTCTCCCAATTTAACCAGCAAAGACTCCCGTATATGGCATCTTCTAAAATATCCTTGTGTTTTAGTTTCCTTGTACCATAAAAAAGCATGCCACCCGAACAAGTCATGTCCTTCTAATGTCAACAATCTAGTATTTCTTAATGCTATCCATTCCTTGACCCACATCAAATTTGTAGCTTGGTAATACAACTCCCAATTAGGCAAACCAAATCCTCCTCTAATTCTAGCATCTTGCAAAAGTTTTAATTTTATTCTCGCTTTCTTACCTTGCCATATATATTTCAACACAATTTTATTTAAATCTTCAAAATAGTCTTTTCCAAGCCTAAGTGGAATTGTTTGAAACAAATATAGGATTCTGGGTAATATATTCATCTTGATTGTTGAAATTCTCCCTATTAATGACAGTTGTAGATTTTCCCATTTCGCCAAGTCAAGAGCCATCTGCTGCTTAATATAATTGTTCTCTTTTAATGTACTACATCTTGCTGTGAGATGTATCCCTAAATACTTAATCTTATTTGTGACTTGAATTTTCAATAGATCTGTCAATTCTTCCTTTTGTCTTGATAACATATTCTTTGTCAAAATCTTTGTCTTAATCTTTGTTAATTTTCAAACCAGCCACTTTGCCATATGCCTCTATCTTTTCCAGTAATTTTGGTGCTGTTTCTAACGGGTCTTCTAAGATAAAAACCAAGTCATCCGCAAAGGCTTGCAGTTTTAATTCTTCCTTTTTAATTTTCATTCCTTTTATACACTTTTTGTCTCTAATATTTCTATTCAAGACAAATAGCAAAGGTGATAGTGGGCACCCTTGTCTTGTTCCTTTTCTTATATTAATAGTGTCTGTCAATTCTCTCTCTATCATTACCTTTGCCGTTTGCTTGTAGTGTATGGCTTCTATTGCTTGAATAAATTTTCTGGCAAACTCCATCTGTTCCAACAATAACAACATGAATCGCCAATTCACGTTATCAAATGCCTTTTGTGCATCCAGAAATATCAAAGCCATCTGCCATTCAGGGTGTGCCTCATAATGCTCCAAAGTATCCAGAATTACTCTCATATTATCTTTGATTTGTCTCTTTGGCAGAAATCCATTTTGATCAGAATGAATAAAGTTATTTAAATATTTTTTAAGTCTTTCTGCCAATATTGAAGCAAAGATTCTATAATCTACATTTAGTAGGGAAATAGGTCTATAGTTCTTGAACGGCAATGGATCAGTCTCTTCTTTTGGAATGAGTGTGATATAGGCTTCTGACTATGATTGGGGTATCTTCTTCTTTAACATAACTTCATTCATAACTTCTAGCAATGGAAGATTCAACGCTTCTTGTAATGTTTTATAAAATTCTGCTGGAAGTCCATCTGGGCCTGGTGCTTTTCCATTATTTTGCTTCTTAAGTGCTTCAGTTAATTCCATCATTGTTATATTGCTTTCTAGCATTTTTTCAGTCTCTTTAGGTATCTTAGGTAAATTAGCATTCTGTAAATACTGCTTAACTCTTTCCTCATCGATATTCTCTTGCTTATATTGTTAAGTCTGGAGCTTGGGGGCGAATGATGGAGACGAGCCAGTAGAAACGGTGAACTTCAAACTCTTTATTTACATATTGTGACAGCTCAACTCGAGGGCTGCTATAGCCTTCCTTATATAGGCAACATATTAACCAACCAATTGCAAACCTGGAGTGCTAGCTCCGTTAACCAATGGGAATGGCCTGTTAATGGCCAATCAGATGTTCCTGAACGGACCAGTCCGATCCTGCCATTAACAGCCAATCAGAAGTGCAGGGCCAGAACCCTGCACTTGACTTCAAGCTCAAGATAACTTTATTGGTATTATTCATTCACAACATATATAATTTCCCATAGAAATCTCGGATAATTTTCTTCTTTTCTTTGTTGCCATAGCAGACTTGACCTTGGTCATCTATGAACTGAAGTATTTTCCTTGATTCTTTCTCTTTTCTCAACTTATATGCTAACCATCTATCTGGTTTATTTGCATCCTCAAAGTAATTCTGTTTAGCACCTCTAATTTTCTGTGCAAATTCTTCTTTCTCTATTTGACCCATTTTGTGTTTAATTATATCCATTTTTAGCTTAATGTCCTTTTTCTGTGGCTTTTTCTGTAGCTCTTTTTCAAGTTTTTTATGCTCATCTTCTAAAATCTTAGTGGCTTGCCTTTTCCTAATATTCCTTTTCCTTGTATAATCAATTATCAAGCCTCTAGCATATGCCTTCATTGTATCCCATATATTCTGAATTGATGTATCTTCTTTTTTATTTTCTCTAAAGAAAAAGGCCAGTTCTTTCTCCATCTGCTGTGTAATTTCATTTTTAAGTGTGTTTTTTTTTAAAAAAACTTAGCAGTTTTCAGATGTGCGGATGAATTCCAGAATTTTTCAGCAAATGTAACATTAAGCCATAAATGAATGGATTCATACAAATCACACTATATCATAGTCAACAAACTTGGTATGAACTTCACATAGAGAAGAAATTCCATCAACAATTGCCTTTTTCCTTATCTCAAATGACTGGTAAAGGTTCAGAGGTACCCAAGTAGGATTTTAAAAGTTTTTTGAAAAGCTACTACCTTACTTTTCAAGGCCAACTTGATTTAGGATTTGACAAAGGCCAATTTTCAAGGGTAATATAAAACTGTTATTAGTAATTACACTATTATATTGGTACAATAATGGTTGGATTACTCTAGAAGGCACTAGGGGGGGATCTTGCACAGACTTTCTATAACATCCTGACATTCATTTATCTCAGTACTTGCTTTGTATAATTTCTTCTGTCTTTTTTCCTTCTGTTATTTCTTTGCCGCTACAAATAGTCTTCATTTAACAACTGATTGTTTTATGACTGAAGTTATGACAGCCATGGAACAGGTGCTTTATGGCCTGTAAAATATCTCCCAGCTATCATAAATGGTTGTGCTGCTCCCCCCCATGGTCATGTGATTGCATGTCAGGTGGGTCAGTTATGCCATTGAGCAGTCACATGACCACAATTTGCAACATTTTTGCCAGAAATTGGCAAAAATCACCCATTCTAATGAATGGGTTCACTTAACAGCCATGATCTTCACTTAATGACCACTACATTTATTTAATGACCATGGTGTTTGCTTAATGACTACTGCAAAGAAACTGGAAATTCCAGTCACATGGGTACCTCAACATACTGTATGAGCACAATGGCCTATGATTTTAATTCCAGGCTTAATTATAGTCTTAAGTTGGGGACTATCTGTAAGTGATCGAATAAGGGCCCCAGAGTGTCATGCAACTATTGAAGAAATAAAAAAAAATCACTATTGTTAGTTTCTGAATCTTCACAGTTGGCCTCATATTATCTATCTTTCGCAGGTATCTGAAACTGATTAACTGTGACAATAATTAATCATGGTTCACTTTCAGTTTGTATGATGGCTGGTGCTGGCAACCTTTCTTATTGTAAAAATGAGTTCTATCCTGGCTCTCCATACAAATATATTTTGATTTGATTCAGCCACATATTAGTGTTCCATGAACATAGAAATAAATAAAATAGCTAATTAATAAATGTCTAATTCTACTTACAAAGACAGCCAATCAAATCTTTCAAATTCCTGAAACTTCCAGACATGCTTCTATCCCTTGATAAGCCACAATTCTTCTTTGCAGTATAAACTGTAGAGCCACTCATTGTTTTCAGCTATCTGGACTCAGGGCAGGGCTCTATAAATTTTTGGAAAGATCAATTCAATGTAACTTTTAAAGCTAATAACCATATTTGTCTTGTCAAATCTTTGAAAGAGTCCCATGGAGTATTAATGAGAGCTTTGAAAATTGGCAAATGATTTTCTTCCATGCAAGATGTACTTAAGCCATTGTCAGTTAACTGAAGCCAAATACAAAAGCTTAGGAATTGGCTTAGTTAAGAACTATTGATGGTTCAGAAATAGGCTTGAAAGACAATTGAAATTACTTGAGGCTCAGTTTGAATATTTTATTTAATAGAGAGTAAATGCAGTGATTTGGATGGGAAACAATGGGTTGTCCAGAAGAAATGATAGGTTTACCTCTGGATGTGTTCAAACTTTAATTTAGATTACTGCACTGAACAGAAAATTACTGTGTTTCCCTGAAAATATGACATACTCCGAAGTAAGCCCTAACCTAGTTTCCCATGCTGCTCCCATGCTGTTGTTTTTCCCAGATCTAACAAATGAAAATATCTGAAATACAGAAATATATGAAATTGTTCAACAGCATATAAAGAAAATTTGTAAAAGATGTTTTATAGGTGGCACTTTCCCCCGACAAGAATAGCAAGAATGTTCAAGAATAAATCTGAAAAGTGCTGGAAATGTCATCAGATACCTGGGTCATATTACCATATGTGGTGGACTTGTGAGGAGGCCAGGAAATATTGGACTAGAATTCGCATATGGCTGGAAAAAATGATAAAGAAACACATAGATTTGAAACCAGAGATTTTTTTTATTGGGAATCGTACCTGATATATATAATAAAAATTTAAAATATCTGATTGTAAATGTATTAACAGCAGCTAGGATTGTATTTGCTAAACATTGGAAGAATGAGAAAATTCCAACAGAGGAAGAAATTATTAAGAAAATATTGGAATGTGCTGAAATGAGTAGATTGACATTTGAAATTAGAGAACAAGAAGATAAACAATTTTATGAAGTTTGGGATCTTTTTTATCAATGGTTAGATAATACAATATGATAATAGAATATTTAGAAATTTAGGAAATAATGAATATATAATTTTTCTTGGTTTTGATAATTTTTAAGAATATTTTATTATGATAGATTTGATATTGTTAAGCCTGGTTTCCCCAACCAGGGTTAGGGAGACAAGCTAAACAGAATGTGCAGCGTTAGTCAGATAGGCACACAGATAAATGAGTGAGCTAAGCTTGTATGTTTATTAACATACAGTAAAAATAACAGATACGCTTGTGCTATCAAAAATATAGTTTATTCCATTATGAGTTCATAGCATAGTCAAAATAACAGTCCAATAGTCATGTATCATTTAGTCAGTCCATTCAGGGATATTCAGTTAGCAAAATCCGTGTAGAATATCCTATGTCAGTTCACTTACAAATCAGTCCTTTGTTTTCTCTCCCGTTCGAGCAATGCAGTCTTGATTCCAAGCAGTAATCAGGGATCATCAAAGCCAGAGAGAGCAAGCTGCAGTCTTGCTTCTTTTAAAGTGCTCTCACAACTACTCCCTTAATTACTTTTCTCATATTTAAAGTTGCAGACACTTTAACTAACAAACTATGATTACTTAGTTATTATTTTACCTAAACCAGTTAGGGTAAACAATGTTATCCCTAACATTCTCCCCTTTTAGGTTAAATAATAATATAACTATTTACATCTTTAAATCATATTTGTTACAACTCTCTTTAAACTTAATTACTCCTTGAACTTTTGTAAATTGGTCTGCAATGTTTTCTTCTGTCATGCAGTATTCCAATTTAATTAGCCCATTCTTTACAGATTATCTAACATTTAAGTATCTTAAATCAGTATGCTTTGATCTAGTTTTTACAGCAATACTAGTAGCTAACTGTATAGCTGCTTGGTTATCCTCGCACACAATAATGGAATCTTTTACAGTTATACCCATGTCTAATAATAACTGTTTGTACAAAATCAAATCAGTGCATAATAATGACAGACATGAAAATTCCGCTTCCATCGTGGACAAGCTGATATGCTGTTGTCTGATTGACCTCCACCCTATTAGTGTCTTACCAAATAATATAGCCATCCCAGATGTTGATTTTCTTGTGTTTATATCAGTTGCAAAACTTGCATCTGCATAGGCACTAAGACTCAAATCACCCTTTGGTTCTATATACAATGCATGGTTCATTGTTCCTTTAAGATATCTTAAAATTCTCTTTAATGATTGCCAATGACATTGATGTGGATCCGAATTAAAACGTGCCAGCTGATTTACACTATAAGCTATATCTGGCCTAGATCAATTGCTGATATATGATAAGCTACCAATCAAAGATTGATATATGGACTTATCAAATTTGGGACTTTGATCATTAGTTTGGCAAACTTCCTGACTCATTGGAGTCTTTGCCGGTTTACAAAGTTCCATTTTATACGTTTTAATTAATTGGCAAATTTTATCTTCTTGAGATATCTTAAAACCATTTTTTGTTTTGTTAATTGTCAATCCTAGATACTTTTTAATTTCACCTAAATGCTTTAATTTTATCTTTTTGGCTAATAATGATATAATCTCATTAGCTTCATTATTAGTCTTAGTTATCAAAGCAATATCATCTGTAAATAATAACAATAATGACACCGTTCCATTATTTTCTCTTTTAAACACACATGGATCTGCTAAACCAGATTTAAAACCTATATTGTTTAACTCTATCACAATATATTGGTTCCATTCAAACCCAGATTGTTTCAACCCGTAACGACTCTTTTTGAGTTTCCAACAATCATTACTATTTACTTTATTGTCTTTTATACCAATTGGTTTTCTTAAATATATAGTGTGCTGCAATGGTGCATGTAGATAAGCAGTTTCTACATCTAAATGGTTAATGACATAGTTTTTCTTAGCTGCCCACACTAATGCTGCTCTTAAAGATGTTGCTTTAAGACTTGGTGCAAAAACTTCATCGTAATCAGATTCAGTTTGATTAAATCCTTGAGCTACTAACCTAGCCTTATGGGTAACAGTCCCATCATTTCCAGTTTTTACTTTAAATATCCATTTGCACCCAATGGATTTTTCTCCTGGAGGTAATTTAGCATCTTCATAAACTTTCATTACCTTTAATGAATTTAGTTCTTTTTCCATTGCCTTTTGCCAATTCTCCTGATCCTTAGCAGGATACATCTTAAGTTCATCTACACTAGTTGGAACTTTAGTCACTTGGCAAACTATACTTGCTTGATACCTATCAGGTGGTCTAGTTACACGTGTAGTACGTCTAGGTATTACAGGACTTACAGGTGGACTTTCATTTATTAACTCTTCTTGATTATCTAACTCTTCCTGATCAACTGTTTCCTCTTGTTCTGGTCCTATTTGCTCTTGGTGGACTTCTTCTTTAATTGGACTCTTCTTATAACTAATCTGTTCTTTCTGCCTTTTGTAGGGTTCAATAATTACTTCATTATTTAAATCTCGCTCTAATCTATTCCATCCTACATGTTCTAGGAATTTAGCACTAGCACTGGTATAAACTCTAGATGTACCTGGTTCCCAGAATCTATAAGATCTATGATTAGATGTATATCCTACAAAATATAATCTTTTAGCTCTATGCTGTTCTTTGTGTCTAAGTTGTGAAGGGATATGCACCCATGCTGGTGCTCCAAATGTGTGCATGTAACTTAAATCAGGTTTTATACCATGCCACAGTGTGAATGGTAATTCATCTGTTGTTGAATTAACAACATTATTTAATATATGATTACCACACATTATTGCTTCTCCCCACAAATTGTCAGGTAATCCTGAATCAGACATCATAGTTCGTGCCATTGATTGTAATGTTTGGCCTCTTCTCTCTATAAAGGCATTATGTTGTGGCCTATATGGTGCAGACATTTTATGTTGAATACCTAACATTCTTAGTCTGTTCTGGAATTTATTATTTGTAAATTCCGTACCATTATCTGTTATAAGAGTTACTAATTTCTTTTTAGTTTTCCTTTCAGCAAATTTTATCCAATTAAAGAGATTTTGATACGTTTCAGTTTTGCTCTTCATTAAATAGCAAAACCCATATCTAGAATAGTGGTCCATTATACTTACTATGTAACGAGCTCCTCCTACACTTGGTTTTTTCGGACCTATTAAATCTTCAAATACTACTTCTAAAGGCTCTTTGGTAGTAAATCCATCAACTCTATTAGCCGGTGTGACCCTGCTCTTACTTTGATTACAGGCATTACATTGCAAATACTTATTACAAGGTTTCAAACTTATTCCCTTAGATAATTCAACAGTTTTCTTAAGCATTTTAAAATTTAAATGCCCTAGCCTTCGATGTAACAAGTGAATACATCATCATGGGGTTTCTTATTTTCATAAACCATGTTAGCCACCTTTGAACCATCATCATTTAACACATATAATTCACCTTTTAAAGATGCAGTAATTTTCTTATCTTCTTTCTCAATTATGCAGTTGTCTCCTTTAAAAGTAACTACATATCCTAGTTTAACCAAAATTCTTACTGAAATTAAATTAAACTTAAGTTGTGGTACATATAACATTTTTACATTCTCTTTTATAAAAGAACAATATGCTATACCTTGACCTTTAGCTTTCAGTTTCCAGCCATTGGCTAACGATATCTGCTGTGTACTCTTGGACATTTTAATAAAATTTCTGTTATCATTTGTTATACAGTGGGATGCTCCACTGTCAACCACTCATAAATTATTTTTTACAGCTCCGTTAGTATACATGGCTAACTCTAAATTTTTATTTATCTTTTGATGACTTTTAGTATTCTGGCCAGCGTTCTGGTACTTTGCTTTTTTACAAAATCTTGCCAAATGTCCTCTTCCTCCACAATTAAAACACTTTTTAATTGCGTATGCAGTAGGAGATTCATTATCTTCTTTTTGAGGTTGCTGCCTCCTTAACTCATCTCTTTCAAGCCTTCTTCTGGCCTCTTCAATCAATCTGCCAGTTATATCAGTTAAAGTTAGACTTTCCTTTGGCAAAATTTCAAGTGAAGTTACGTAGTTGTCATAACTTTCATCAAGGGAAGATAGAATTATGTAGACTTGGTGTTGTTCAAAGAAAATAAGCTCTTTCTCGTGCAGTTCTTGAAAAATGCTTTGCATAGTTTTCAAATGACTCAGCATATCACCATTCTTCTGGAGATGCATACTGAAAAGCTTCCGTGTTAGATTTATGTGAGCACCAACATTATCTCGAACATAAATCCTCTTCAGCTTCTGCCAACACCCAACAGCCGTTTTCTCTCTGTGGATATAAACAAGCTGTTGGTCAGTTAAAGTTAAAGCAATTATGCAAATAGCGTGTTCATTTTTATGCATAAATTCTTCTATCTTTAGTTTATCTTCATCATCCTCTGGATCCCATTCTTCTACGTTTGGTGGATTTTCAATTATGTTCCACAAACCTTCTCTTCGTAGAAGCAAACTACATTTCATTGACCATGATACATAGTTTGTTCCATCCAACTTGGATATAAGGGACAAACTTTGTAGATTGACTTGTGCCATGTTTTCTTATATGGATATAAAACTATAATTAATAAAACACAGCTGTCTGTTTACTGTAATGTATAACAACACAAACTCTCACTTTTACATAAATCTGTTTTATCCTAGTTAAACTGACTTTGCAGCCTCTGGGCCCATAACCAGTGTTAAGCCTGGTTTCCCCAACCAGGGTTAGGGAGACAAGCTAAACAGAATGTGCAGCGTTAGTCAGATAGGCACACAGATAAATGAGTGAGCTAAGCTTGTATGTTTATTAACATACAGTAAAAATAACAGATACGCTTGTGCTATCAAAAATATAGTTTATTCCATTATGAGTTCATAGCATAGTCAAAATAACAGTCCAATAGTCATGTATCATTTAGTCAGTCCATTCAGGGATATTCAGTTAGCAAAGTCCGTGTAGAATATCCTATGTCAGTTCACTTACAAATCAGTCCTTTGTTTTCTCTCCCGTTCGAGCAATGCAGTCTTGATTCCAAGCAGTAATCAGGGATCATCAAAGCCAGAGAGAGCAAGCTGCAGTCTTGCTTCTTTTAAAGTGCTCTCACAACCACTCCCTTAATTACTTTTCCCATATTTAAAGTTGCAGACACTTTAACTAACAAACTATGATTACTTAGTTATTATTTTACCTAAACCAGTTAGGGTAAACAATGTTATCCCTAACATATATGATTTCATGATTTTTCATAAAATAATTTCACTTAATTATTGTTATCTCGCTTAAGTATGAATTAGTAAAATTATAGTCAAATGATTGTTCAATAATGATATTGGGATATTTTATTGATGATTGATAATGTGAGTTAATATGTAATATAATTATTCTGATGGCTCTGAAATGGATGCACAAAAGGGAGTGGTAAACCAACCGATACACTGTAAATTTATGAAGAATGTTATAATTTTTTTATTTTTATTTTTTATTATTTTTTTATGTCATGTTTTATGTCTTATATGTTTTTTGTCTGTTGTTAAAATCAATAAAACTTTTACAAAAAAAAAAGAACTATATGAAATTGTTACATTCAACTTTGTTCATTTTCTCAATTTTCCAACTGTAATTTGCTTATGCACATTGTTATATCCACCGTCCCTTATTATTTCCATTTTGTATGTTTTTTTTCCCATTTAAATTACTGTTTTTGCAAACATTCTTCTCTGCCAGTATTTCCATTTTCTCTTGTTAGCAATACAATACAGTTTTCCTTAAAGCATATAGTTGTTTCACAAATCAATTTGAGAAATGCAAATGTAATAATAGCAAGTTAGAAGCAGCAATCCTGCTGAGTTAAAGGAATGCTTACCCTGGCCAAGCAATGATTAGAGAAAAGAGAAAAGGATGGTGATAACCTGTTATCTTCTTTATACAAAACTGATTTGAAGCAGATCAAAATAGTCTTAATTTTTCATACACTGAAAACTATTGAAACAAGTTTTAAGTCTTTCAACCTTCAACTCCAGAAATAGATCTGTGATTTGGCAGTTAATTATACATAGGATGTCAAATTAATAACTTTGTTTTCTATATGTAAGAAAATAAGAAAAAGACAGCTGATTAGGACATTTAAATCCATTTTTAAAATCTCTTGGATAATGAGTCCCAAGTAGCTGTGCCTTTTCTCTGCAATACAGAGTATATATAAATAAAATGTGTAGTCCATACATGACTAACAATTTTGATATGAATGCTTCTTCATCAGAGCCATGACATTATTTTTTTTATTAACTATTTGTTGACTTGTGTTTTATGAAACATTATTCTCTCTTTTTGCATACATTAAAAAATACTTTTTAGTATTTCAATTTTTTAATGGAGACTTACTGTATCTTTGAATTATTCATAAATCCATAAATCCATAAATATACACACCACACAAACACCAAGAAACAATATGAAGATTTTAATATCAAGTAATTTAATTCAAGATTGAAATCATTATTATAACACAAAAATCTTGTTATATGCTCTTGCTTCATTATTTTTATTTCATTTTCAATATTATATTTTATTTTGTAAAATTTAAGGGACCTTAATAATAGAATATTAAGAATCTAAATATATTACATATATTGGAATAGCATTTTTTTTAATCAAAATTGAGAATATAATTCTATAAGGTTAGATTTACTAATATTTAAAGGACTCAGCAGGTTCTATATCTGTATTTAACAGTTTATTTTAATTTTTTTCAAGTGCACCCATTTAATCACTATTTGGATAGTTTCTAATTTTGTTAGTCCTATTATATTTTGGGTTGTTGTACATCAAAGCTTATGGTAATATTTCACTACTACAATATTTAAAAAAATATCATGGCAGCACAAAAAGGGAATAAAATTATTCCATTATTTAATGGTTCAATAAAAAATCAATTTCAATTTTTGAGGCTTACTTGTATTTCAATTTCAGGACTGCAAAATACTCTTCTCTTTTATTATTATTTCTTCACTATTTTTGGAAACCATGGTAAGTGAAGCAGTGCTACAAGCATCCTTTCCAGCTCTTTCTCTTATTGTGTAAAGTCATTATTTTGTGGACACTAGAGGGACATCATTTTATTCAGCAATGCCCTTGAAAGGACATTACATTGTTTCATGGAATAAGACTGCACAACAAATGGAAAAGTAGATTTAAAAAGAAAAGTGAGACAAACTCTGATATGAATTACAGCTAAGAGGTACATAATTGCCAGGAAAGAATTGTGTTTCATGGTGTTCAGTTTACATTTTAGCTTCTAAAAAAGTTATGAAGTGAGCAGAGACAGGATGACCAGGTATTCTGCCATTCCAACCTTCGCAGTTTAAATATATATCTAAATTGTTTTGATTATTTTTAGTACATGAGAATACTATGACTTCAGGCATATTTGCACATTTAGTTTGCAGAACTTGTAGAGAAGTGCCATCTAATTCAGGGATCGCCAACCTTTTGGAACTCAGGAACCACCAAACTCATAATTTTAAATCCCAGGACCACTAACCAGTTCTGTGGGTGTGGCCTAATTTGTGGGTGTGGTTTGATGGTCATGTGACTGGGTGGGCATGGCTTGTATGTTAATATTATAAATATTTATATCAATATTGCTTTTTTTTATAAAAAAGAGCAACTTTTACCCAAAATCAGTCAAAGCAGGCAGGCAGGTTGATTGCTCACAGAATTACAGATTCATTCAGAGATCTATCTGCCATTGGCTAGCTCAGTCTGTCACATAAAATTTGCTAGCAAGCAAACTCACAAAATTAACTCACAATACACCATGTATGTAAATATTGAAATTTTTATTTAAAAAAAGAGCAATTTTACCCAAAATCAGGCAAAGCAGGCAGGCATTTTGAGTTGCTCACAGAATCATTAAGTGAACTATCTATCTGCCATCGGCTAGCTCAGTCTGTCACATAAAATTTGCTTACCGTGAATCTGCACTGAATAATAGAATCTTTAGTCCTAAAGGAGATTCGGCTGTGCTTAAAAGCAGAGCTAAAGATCTAAAGACTAGCTAGAAAGCAAGAAATCCAACCATTTCCTGCTTCCTAGCTAATCTAAATCTCCTGGCACAGCAGAACTGCTGAATGTTGGAAAAATAGCAATTTAGCAGGCAAGTTTGCTGGGTAAGGAGCGAGTGGGCAGGGAGGGTTCCCATGGGCCATGTGGGTGGCACAGACTTGTGTTTGTGACCTGCTTTTGGGGGGGGGTGCTATGGGGTGAAATTTCTCTGTGGCCCACCAAAATGTTCTCGCGGCCCACCAGTTAGTGACCACTGATCTAATTAGTACTTGTTCTTTTTGGACACTAGCTGAGCACAAATAACTGTCACCCAATCATTGTTTGCTAGTAAATTAATGTTTTATTCTGAACCCCATTATGTTCATGTACATGTCTAAAAACACATTCTTTCCCTTTCTTCACAGATATGTAACACAACAAATTGCTGGCACCACTTCACATTTCTGTACTTATATTAATGATATATCTTTTTGCCTGTAGAATCCCTAATGTTGATATATTTGGTAGTTTTTTTGCAATTGGGTTTCTTTGCCAATCATGGCAAAATGCTGCTATGAAGGCATTCCAGGATCTGAGAAGTCTAACAAACCAAAAATGTTTTCCAGGAAAAGTACAAATTACATCTTCAAGCAAATGCCACTGATACACCATTTCTGAGGGAACATTCACTGCTTTAGATGTCATTTCTCTATTTCCAAAAGGAGTGTGCTGTGTTGAGGTAGAGATAAGACATCATCCATCCTTTTCATTTTTACCTTCCTATTTAATTTTGTTGATTTTAATTTAAACTTCTTTTTAATATTATAAACCAACCAGAGTTACTTTAACAATGAGATAGGTGGCATAAAAATTTATTAAGTAAATAAATTCATGGGTAAGAAATAATTAATATGAATATTAAACTTTAACAAATTTGCTTGCATTTGCAAACCTCTGGTTGTGATATTATATTATAACTGGGGGACCTATCACACCTGCACCTGGATTTTATTTTTGTTTGGAAGAGACCAAGAATTAATGGATCTGGCATACAACATGCAACCAACTATTTCTGGCATACAGCATACAATCAACTATATCCTTTGGATAATAGATGTTTTTAGGAGAGAATATCTTTCAGCTAGGCTCATGTCTGTTGTATAGTCTTACAATTTGTTTGTAATATGGTATTTTGATATATTATCATGAGAAATCAAAAATTTTGTCTTCATATTATTCATATTTGTCTTGAGCTACATCAAAGAGAGCTACGTCAGGATTATTGTTTTGAATCCTGATGTAGCTCTATTTACAATATATTTAAAGAAATAAGGAAGTCTTCAGTTAACTAATTCATCTAATGGATCTGCATTACTTGGATGATAGTCTGCTGGCACAAGATGGAACAAGTTATACAAGACTGAGAAAACTATGTTTGCAATGACTGTTGAAGTTGATCAGAATATTTTTAAATTTAAACATATAGGGTGGAGTATAGAAATGCAAAAGTAAAATTATAGATATGAACTTGTGCACTCATAACCTAATTCCAGTTAGTCATAACCTAACTGGAATATATCATACCATTCAGTGATAGGATTCAAAGTTTTTAACTACCAGTTCTGTGGGTGTGGCTTGGTGGGCATGGCAGGGGAAGGATACTGTAAAATCTCTATTCAGAGGTGGTATTTGTCGGTTCTGTGAACTACTCAAAATTTCTGCTACCGGTTCTCTAGAACTGGACAGAACCTGCTGAATATCACCTCTGATACCATTTAATAAAATAACTGAATGAAAATTGTCTAATAAAGCTCCATGGTTTCAATTACATAAATGCTAGTGCTCAACCTATAACAAATAACCAAGATAATTTGCTTTACATGAAAGAATTAAGCAAATGTTATAAGATATTGAAATGATTTTTATGATTTCAAATATAATGTAATATAATATAATAAATTTAATATAATATATATATGATTGTGTAAGTATAATATCATATTATAATATAATTATAATATAAATAATTATAAAGGGTCAATTTGTTCAAGAAGAATAGAAGCAAGAAAAACATTTGACAAAATATTTATAACACTTCAATTAACAGACTTGTTAAATTTGGTCTTGATAAATATCTAATAGACTAACTACAGATGACTTGAGAACTATTCAGTGAGTTCAATGATTTTTCATCAAACTAAAGTATGAAGAAGATTGCTGTGTAGTCCAAAGTTCTTATACTGGTTTTTTTTTAGTGGCTTGGATGAAGGTGGGAATGGAATGCTTATCAATTTTTCAGATGACATTGCAAAGAATAACTTTATTCCTAACAGAGAAACAAAATGAAACTAATCTAGATATGTTAGAAAAATAAACTAAAAAAATACAAAATGAAATTTGCTAGAAACAAAGTTCTTGTAAGAAAAAAGATATGAAATATTACACAGTATTTTTGACTTGATAATACAAAAGCTCTAAGAAATGTATTTGACCACAGACAGAATGTACGTCCAAGGTAAAGTGGTTGCTAAAAAGAAAAGTTGTCTTTCATGTATAGAAATATAATTTTCAAACACTTCCAGTATATTCTCAGTGGTGAAATTCAGCCGGTGTGCACTGGTTTACGCAAACCAGTAGCTAAATTTTTCTGCAATTTGGTGAATTGGCTGGCCCCATCCCACCCCTTGCCCCTCACCTCCCAGCCACTCTTCACCTGGCTGGCTTTTTGCCTAGGTTTATCTGGCTGTCAGGGGCAAAAAGGATGGGGGTCTAGGGAGGAGGCACCTTATCTGCTATGACTCCAACAGGAAGGGGGTGGACCACAAGGCTGCACCGCTCCCATTGCTCTCCACCATCCAGCCCTCCCCCACTAGCCTACCCACACACAAACCCTTGCCCTTCAGCTGAGCGTGGTGGGCCCAGAGAGGTTCTGCCTCCCCCACTATCAGGCTTACATTTGCGGGCAGCTACAATGAGCAAAGTGGTACAAGCACCATGGGCTGGAATGTAAGGCAAATGGCAGGAGCGGAAGATCTGCTCTAGACCCACTGCACTTGGCCAAAAGGTGTGGGTTGACAGATGGGTGAGAGAGGGCCAGCTGGTGGAGAGGCAATACAAAACTCTGGCCCATGGCAGTCTGCTCATTATGGTTACCGTGGCAGTCTGCTCACTATGGTTAAGGCTGATGATAGGAGATGGAGCCCTTGCTTGGCCAAAGGGTGCGCGTCCAGTGTATAGGGCTGGCTGGTTTGGGAGGAGCGGTTGATGGAGGTGCATGGCAGACAGTGCAGCCTGGCCACTCCCCAGCTACCAGCAGCCATGTCAGGTGAGGTACCTCCTCTACAGGCACCAGTTCTTTTCTCCCCTGACTACCGGGCAAACATCGGCAAAAAGCCAGCCCTCTCCACTTCTCTCACCTCCATGGGTTCAGGTGGATGGTTGGAAGGCTGGAGCAGGAAAAAAACTGAGCGCACAGAGATCCAGAGGTGATCCCAGCTCTAGCCACTGTCATTGTCGGCTTAATTGCAAGCCAGCCAGTTTAGCCCAAGCCCACCAGAGCTCCTGGGCAGTCTCCCAGAGACCACACATGAGGAGATGGTTGCTCCTGGCCCTGGAGAGACTGGTAAGCTAGGCCAGTTGGTGAGGACTCCATGTCCAGCAAAGGGTCCAGGTGGGGCGCTTCCTCCCTTCCCTCTTTTGGGCAGATTTACAAAGGGCAGGGAACTTCAAGCCACATCCTGCAGCCCCCATCTCATCCACCCCTGCCAGCAGCTTTGGGCAGTGGTTCAGCTTTCCTGGCTGGCCCTCAATCCCTGCTTGCCCTTTTCTTCCTGTCATGGCCAGTGGCAGAGAAGGCGGAGAGCCAGGGCTGAGCCACTGCTGCTCAGCTTCCTTTTCCAGTCTGCATCTTATCCCCATAGCTGCTAGTGAGCAGGGGACAGAAAGGGATTACAAGGGTGCACCATCCAAATAGCCCCTCTACCAGCCGGCCCTTGACTATCTGCTCGGCCAGGGCAGAGTGTGGGAACACTTGGCTTCCAGGCCACTGGCTGAGGGGAAGACTCCAAATGGTGCCAAGTGGCTAGGGAGATGAGGGGCAAGGCACCTCTCGACTTGAGTGGCGTTGAGTTGCCATACCCACCCAGTCACATGCTCACCCAGCCACACCTACTGAGCCGGTCATTAAGGCAGAGAACCAGTTGTTAAAGTATTTGATCCCAGCACTTTATATTCTATATGACCAGCCTTGCCTCAATAACTGTGCTATTTTGAGAACACTACAATTTAAGAAAGATGCATGAAACTGAAATAGATCAACAAGACTAGTCAGGAATGGAAACTATTACAAACAGAGAGCGAGGTAATTATGTTTAGGTTTAAAAAAACATGGTTGTGAAGGTAATGCAGTGATTTTTTAAAGTATTTGGAGGGGGTTCCACATGATATGTTCTCCAGAAAGTTGTTGTTTAAATACTTCTAAAACACAGAAAAAAGATTTGAATAGCAGAGGCAAGCAGAAGTAGAACAGTGTTATGGGGTTTTTCTTCTTCTTCAATCATATCTGTTAGGAATAACAAGGTTACCTAACGTAGTTTGGGTAAAATAATATGTATAAACTATGATAGTGAATTTAAGTGTGTGTCACTTTAAAATTGCAAAGCATGTAATTTTGGGTGCGGTTGTAAAACCGCCATAAGAGGGAGCAAGAGAACTTGATTGATTGCTGACTTACTGGATTGCTGGCTGACTATGATGGATTGATGGTTTGCTAATTGCGTGTTCCCTGCTGCTGCTGAGTTGATTTGAATGCTGAAGGAAGAAAGGAGGTTTGACTTCTTTATATCTCTACTGCGAAGAGATATATTACTGGACTGATATTTGTAAGTTTACTGACCTCTTTTTCGACACTGGACTTTGCAACTGAATAATCCCCAAACGGACTGAACTAGTGAATGATATATGGACTGTTTTGACTATGCTAAAACTCTTACTGGAATAATCTATTTAACTAGCACAGTATATCTGTTTTACTGAGTGTAAGCTACAAAAACGTTTATCTCACATATTTGCCTGCCTGCCTGATTGCCATGCAGATTTTGCTAGGGTGTATCCCTAACAATATCCAATTTTGGGGAACTGCCTGGGAAAGTCCCTGCATTTTTCTTGAAAAGAATTTTTAGAAGTGGTTTGTCATTGCTTCCTTTCTAGGACTGAGAGAAAGCAAATGGCCCAAGGACTCCCAGTTTCTAGCCTGATGCCTTAACCTCTACATTAGATTGAGCCTATAATCTTTGTTATGGAAATTTAAATTTTGATTCCTTTCTCAGTATGAAATTGGATATGAGACCTTCACAACCTTATAGGATAACAATTTGTCTTCAACAAAGCAAACTCTATTAACTCATCCGCTTCTTTGTTCCCACTCCTTCAGCATCATATATAAAACTCATCCTTACTTTGCTTTTGCTGATATCATTTCTCATTCCTTCTTCCCTCTCTCCCTCTTCTCTATGAAAACTTCCCTAGTATATTTCTTCTATATTTCTTTTATCGTTATATACTACCCTCCCAATGATACTGGTGCTATTATCAACAATGGCAAATATTCATCCTGGCATAATTAATATTTTCTAAACATTTTTTATTTATTTCAGTTCTAGTAATAATATTTGAATTGAAAAGTCTAATGATGAGTAGCCTTGTAAAAGCAAGGTCTTCTACAGTAATGAATGAAAAGATTTCCACTTATTGCACCCAAATAAGGCACCTGATGAAGGATGACACCTGGTATAATAATGCATCAAAAATTTAATACTCCCTAGTAAGTATCCAAAATGGGTGCCAGATGCTGTTTCAACTCACTTGTCAGATTCCGGGAAATAGAGGTCAAAACCACATCTGCTTTAGTGACAATGCTTTTGCAGAAATACAGTGAGAATCATTTAGGTTTTCTGTTAAGTTTGTAAGATATTGCCTTGTGATATAGAACAACATTATTCAGGGTAAGTGATTATTTCTACACACAAATTGTAATAATCATTTTAGAATATATGGATGTTATTCAAAGTTGTGGCTGAATATATTATCTAACATATTCCTACTGATTTGCCTTGCTTTAAACTATGTTTTAAAGTTCTTTCTCCTCTCCCTGTCTGGAAGTTAATATAGATAGAAGTATTTAGCTATGCAATAAATGTGGCAGCTAAACAAATTTATACAGTTTTCTATAATTGGTTTTACATTTCATCAATATGCAGACAACTTAGAAGCATATTGGGCTCAATAATGTCTGCAGCAGTTTCCAACAACATTTCTACATTTTTCAGTGGCGTCTTTTCTAACTTTCTTTCATTGTCTTAAAGAATAAATCAATGCCATTTTGCTAATTTGCCAATCTATAGTTCTACATGAAACATACAGTTAAAATATCTGGTAATTATTCCAGGATTAGGCAGAGACGTTATTTGAGTTGAAAAGCAACTCCCTGTTCAATGTAAAAAAAAAGCTAATGGGATTTTAATTCAAATTGACAGTGGGATAGTATCCTCTACCATTCCTGAGAGCAAGAAGCTGATTCATATAATTAAGACAAGCCATGTGGCACATCAAAGTCTGTCATCACAATGTTTCATTATAAGATTGCCCCCTATCATTTACCTCTTCGTCTTCTTGGTGTTCCATATTACTCCATATAAATGACATGGTCTTTAAAGTAGTGGGCTAAAATACTTTCCTATCTGATACTTTACTATTGCACTAGATTGGTACTTAGTGCTTATTACACAAAAGTTTACATATTTTCTATATTACCTAAAAGCAGTATGTGAAAGCTTTGATAGATCAAAGCCATTATGGGCAATAGAAGTCAATATCTATGAGCACTTCGAGTATTGACTGTAATATATAAGTGATTGCAATTTGTATGTTGTGTGTTTGTGAAATTAATAATAGGGAACTTTAAACAGATTTAAGTGAAATCTGTTTTGAAACAGGATGAATGAAGAAAAGTGGAAGTAGAAGTTTGTTTAAAATTAAAATATATTTCAAATTTTTGAAGTTTTTAATCAGAACTCATGCCAAAAGAATAGAAATGAGTTCTGATTAAAAACTTCACAACATTCTGAATTAATGTGTTTCAGAGGAAAAGCTATTCTGATGGGTGACATGAATTGATTGTGGAACAAAGCAAGACCCATAAGGCCTGGTTACTTGAGGGAGAACCTATCTTCCACAGTAGTGGACAGTAGTGGTTTTACCCTGCAGAGTTGATGTACGTAGGGTTCTTTTGAATAAGTATACTATCTATTGAAACTCGGAAATGTGCCTTTTTTCATGGTATCTGTTTTTTGGAATGAGATTGCCCCTGAGATGGAATGGTTCCCAAATGTTGGTGTTTCACAGGTTTTGGATTCAGATGGTCAGAGCCTTTTGCTGAATATAAAATGTTTTGATCAGCTTCATCACTTTATTCTCCCCTCCCTGAATTACAAGTGTATATATATTATGCTGCTTTATGCCAGAAGTGTCAAACTCAAGTTCTGGAAGCTGGATCCGGCCCACGGGGTATTTAGATCTGCCCCACAGAGCTGCCCTGAAAACAGCAAAGTACTGGCCCATGATGCCTCTGCCAGTGAAAACAGATTTTGGGAGGGCCACCTGTGACCTTCTTGTGCTCCAGAGTGTTGCAGGAGGCCATCACAGCTGAAAATGGAGCTTGGGAGCCTGTTTTCTCTGGCAGAGCACTTGGGCCACCACAGGTACCCTAACATGAATGATGTTGAGCTGGTGACGGCCACCCTGGCCATGCCCCCCCCCCAGGTCAAACACGATGCAGCCCTCAATGTTATTGAATTTGACATCCCTGTTTTATGCTCTGAGCAATCCAGAGTAAACTGAAGTTGGGCAGTGTCTAAGTTAAATCAGATGTAAGTTTTCTAACAGATATGAAGCAGCAGGTAATGCTAGGTAAAATCACATCAGATACCTATACAATTAGCACAGGGGCCCACAGGGCTGTGTGCTTTCTCCACTTCTCTTGCATCTCAAAAGATCCCTTTTAGAGGATCTGTTAAAGTACTGAAGTTTGCAGATGATACAACTGTGATGGTCTCATTCAAGACAATGATGAATCTGCATACAGACGGGAAGTTGAACGACTAGCTTTGTGGTGCAGCTGGAACAATCTTGAACTGGACTCACTCAGAATTGTAGAAATTAAAGTAGGTTTCAAGAGAAGCCCTCCTTTTTACCACCTCTTACAATATCAGACAACACAGTATCAACAGTAGACACCTTCAGGTTTCTAAGTTCTTGGGTCTATCATTTGCACCACTATAACTGTCCAGTTTGGCAATACAAACAAACAAGACAGACACAGACTACAATGAATAGTTAGAACTTCAGAAAAAAAAAATTGGTACCAGCCTGCTTTCCATTGAAGACCAGCATACTGCCTAAGCCAGAAAAAGGGTTGTGAAAATATCTACAGACCCCTTCCATTCTGGACATACAGTAAACTGTTTCAACTTCTTCCCTCAAAGGAAGCTATAGGGCATTGCACACGGGTGGGATTCTACCAGTTCACACCTATTTGCTAGAACCGGTTGTTAACATTCTAAGCAGTTCAGATAATTGGTTGTTAGAAGAAATTACTGGCCTAATCCTGTAAGGAAGGCAGGAAGGAAACATTCGGGTGTTGCTTACAGAAACTGCCTCTTTGTTAACCCTTATTACATTCTTGGCAGGACTAGACTTCCTGTCTCAGGAACATCTCTGGAGTTTTTTTCCCTTCCTTTGCCGGTACTTTACTGTGTGGAGTGATCATTCAAAGTTACAATGGCACTGAAAAAAGTGACTTATGACCATTTTTCACACTTACGACTGTTGCAGCATCCCCACAGTCATGAGAGGTCAGGCAAGGAGATGCGTGCCTCGATATGAGTGATATTGAGTTGGCCACGCCCAACCAGTCACATGACCACCAAGCCATGTCTACCCAGTCACATGACCACCAAGCCACACCCACCACCTAAGCCAGCCAGAAGTTGTCAACCCAAGTCTTATAGTTTTGTGGGACTTCATTTTGCTATCCTTGGGGTTTGCCTCAGAAGCAGCTGGAAATTTCAATACTGCCTTTTGAGGGAGGGGAATGATGTCATTGACTATTTCTTTGTGACTGCTTTTGTACTGTGGCATCTGCGATAGGGCATCAGCCAGGAAGTTATTTCCTCCAGAGATGTACTTTAGAGTGATATCAAACCAGTTATAGTACTGCGCCACCAGACTTGTTTGGGCGAAACCTTCCAAGTCTAAGTGCCTCCAAAGTTTTGTGATCAGTCCATACTTCAAATAGCACTTTGCTCCCCCTTAGAAAGTAGTGCCAGGTTAATAATGCCCAAAGGATGGCAAAATCTTCCTTCTGCCACATTCCCAATGCCTTTTAGGGTCAGTGCATTTTTTGGAGGTATATGTGCCCATGGCTACATTGCTGGCATCAGCCTGGGTAAGGAAAATCTCCTTAGGGTCAGGCTGCTTTAGGACTGGTTCCTCTGCAAACAGTTGTTTGAGCTTCTTGAACGCCCCTTTGCATTCCATAACCCACTCTAGTGGTTGGCTGGGCCAAGGCTTGGCCCCCCTTTTCTGGCTTTAGTAGTTTGGTGATTAGCAAGGCTGTCTTGGCAAAAGAGGGGATGAACTGCTGGTAGAAGTTTGTGAATGCCAGAAAGCTTGGCAGTTGCTTGCAGGTTTGAGAGAGTTGCCAATCCAGCATGGCTTTTATTTTTCCTGGGTCCATCTCCACCCCTTCACTTGATACTTGGTACCCTAGGTAGTCAGGGCAAGTCTTGTGAAACTCACATTTAGACAGCTTGGTGTACAGGTTTGCAGCCAGGAGTTTTTTGAGCACCTGTTGAACACCTTGATATACTCTGCCATTGTTTTGGTGATGATGAGGATGTCATCTAAATAAATTAAGACCCCCCTTATACAAGTGATCATGCAGCACCTCATTAATCAGCTATATGAATATGGCAGGGGCCCTTGAAGCTCAAATGGCATCATCTTGAACTGGAAACGCTCCAGCAGGCAATTAAATGCAGTCTTGGCATTCCATAATCTCTCTTTAATTCCCTCTCTTTAATTCTTTTGTCAATGTACTGACTTAGCTTCTTCATTTCTCTTGGGGCCATGGAACACATCTTTGTCTTAGAAAGTTTTGCCCCAACAGGATCTCAATTGCACAGTCGGTGTGGCAGTGGTGAGGCAGCATGTCACATTCCTTCTCACTGGTCCTGGTACTCTTTTGGGATGGATGGCTCCCTGGTGGCCACTCTGACACAATTTTCTAGCACTTGTTCACCTTAAGTTTCGCTCTCTGCAGGGCAGCTCCTCTCTCAGAGGCATTTTTGATGCGGGAGAGAGCCTTTTCCTAGTCTCATATTGCTCTCTCCTCCTTCCCACCATATTATTGGGTTCCACTTGTCTCGCCAGGACAACCTCAGAATTACAGCCTTAGTCATTTTAGAGACTGTCATGAAGTGGATAGTCTCCAATGTTGACCCATTTCTAACTGCACTGGCTCAATTAGATAAATTCTGGGGGCCCCTCCTATTACTGATCCGTTGACCTACTTGAACCTCATGTCTTGGGGCAGTTTCTTCATTCAGATCTCTAGTCTTAGTCCCATTGATAGGCTAATTAGGCATAAGTGCAGCCTGAGTCTATTAGGGCATCCACCTTTCCCCGGGATCCCAACTACAATTTTTACTTGAATGGTGAAGGGGAGGATGGCTTTGCTTACCATTGGGTCACCTTTACCTTCATCCTTGCTGTCATAGGGGGAAGATTGCTAGCCCCCTCCAGTCAGAGTTCCCTCTCCCTCACTTACCACAATCCTCTCATCTTTTTATATGTTTATTTTCAATATTTCAAGAGCTAAAACAAATAGAGGAGGCAAAATCCTGTTCTTTTTTTGGTATTTCACAGCATTTTGTTAGATCTCCATTAAAAATTATTTGTGCTTTCTGTGAAGTATAAATTGAGCTTACCTATTTTATAAAGTTATCCCCAAAATTTATATCTTCCAAAAGCTTGAACAAAAAAGCTCAGTTCCAATTGTCAAGGGCCTTCTCTGCATCTAAGAAAATCAATGTGGTTTGTTTTTCATTATGTTGCTCTAAATATTTCAAAATGTCCAACTAATTTCTAATATTGACCTTTTGTAAGGCTTTCTGAAATTGGCCTTTCTTAAGCCCTTGAAGCGGTGATTAGATGCCTGGAGCTAATGTGTTAAGGATCTTAGTTTTGGTTATATTTATATTTATGGTTACAATTTTTCTGGGCTAATATGTATAACACAAAAATCATATTGATCCTTATGAATAAACTATTACAAAATTATTTTTGGGGTTGTACATATAATTGTTGTGAACAACTTATAGTCTTTTAATAATTTATATGCTAGCCACTTGTCTGATTTTTTTAATTCATTTTTTTTTGTTTAACTTTTATTCAATTACTCTTACCATAATGTTAAAGCTTAATTTCTTTAAAAATGCTTATCTTCTCTGGAAATTTGTGTAATTTTTCTTTCCTCTTTATTTAATCCAAAGTAGCTTTTTAAAAAATCGCTGTTTAGGTTCACTGTTACTGTCATGACCCATCAGAGCCTGAATCTGTAGTGGAAGGTGAGCTGGAACTGGAGCCAATGGAGATCGAGGTGGCAGCTTCGTTGGCTTTAGAGGAATATAGGAAGGAACAGGCTGAGTCAGGCAAGGGCCTTTCAGGATTGTGACTGCTTGTAGGCAGGGAGGAATGGGGGCAGGATGACCAAGAGAGGCTAAGCAGTGAACATGAGAGACAGAGCTCAGATGATGAGCAAGGACCACCCCCTCCTGATCCTTGAGAACGGAGAGTGGGCAGAAGATAAGAACAGTGCAAGCTGACCCAACTACTCCGGAAGAAAGCATCCCACCCCTGACCACAGGAGACTGAAACTTAAGGAAATGCATTCATCAGGAACAAACACTGAATTAAAGTAGGGTTGTGTGCCGTTTCCGACATTGGACATTTCCTGGACTTCTTGCTTTATTTCTTGCTTCCTGAATTAATTGCCTTGTTCCTTTGCTTCCTGGACTAATTGATTTATTCCCTTGCTCTGCTGGATTTCTTGTTTTGCAGTTGTTGTGCTCACAGTTTTTTGCTGGACTACTTGCAGACAGAGGTTGCTGGAGGCATATGTGTGTGTTTGTGTGTGTGTGTGTCAACACTTTGCTCTGGAACTTGCCAGAAATGTGGGACTGTTTGGGGAACATTTGGAGCAATAAAGGGGTGTTTTGAACTGTCAGCTGTCTGTGTTGCCTCTGTGCCATGCCCTGGGTCATCACAGTTATGTTGTATAAAATAATTTCTAATAAAAGTTTTATTTGTATCCTCAACTATTCTTAAATCATTATTATGTTATATCAACACATTGGGTTGAACTTTCCATTTTCAGCTGCAGTATTAATAACCCTACTCTTTAAATGTATAGCAGTTAATGATATTGCCACTGGTTCAGTTGTATCTTATTCTTAGTATTCTACTGACCAGCTGTCCCCACTTCTTTCAGTCATCATAAGCTCTCACTGGTGTCGGTTTTGATGGTTTCCAGCCACCATGTGTTTTTTTTTGGCAGCTTTGTTTCCTTTCACTACTGACTATTCTGAGCATTACTGACTTTTCTAATGATTGCATGACAGGGCCAAAATAAGTAAGAAGAAATTTTGCAGCAGTATGTGTATTTTTATATACTCCAATTTGTTTGTTTGTCACCTTTGCTGTGCAAGGAATGCACCAGAAGCTTCTTCAACAATACAACTCAAACAAGTTGATTTTCCTCCTTTCAAGTTTTTTCATGATCTAACTTTTACAACAGTAGGTAGCTATGGGAAAATGTGATAGCACAGACGATTCTGCATTTAGTTTCAAGGCTGATGTCCTTGCTTTTCCATATTTGATTCATGTTCATTGCTGTGCAATTCTCGTTTGATTCAACATTGCACTGCATTCACTACTTTGATCAATCTATGATCCCAGGAAAGTGAATTCTTGAACGCATTTGATATCTTCACCATTGAAATAATACTTCACTACCGAAATGTTTCTTAACAAATTGTTATATTGACACTCCCATTTCTCACAGTGGCCATGAGCTTGGTCTTTTATTCAATCCCATCTCCATTTCATCAGTAGTCTAATAATATCCCTTTTCTCCTGAGCATCAGAATATTGTTCAACCAAAATCATCTGTTTTGCCCACAAAAATGTCACCAATTTAATACAAGGGCAGTGCTATAAGGCTAGTAATGCAAAAAATATAAAAGGACAGATTATTTTTGTCTTTGTGTTGCAACATATTATGTGTTATGATTGAAGAGGTTTTGAATCATCTTTGTGTGTCTATGATTTGGCATTCTAATTTAATAAGAAAGGGAAAAAAGATAAGCAAAATTTGAGGCAATTTTAAGCTTTCCTAACTAAAGATGAAAGTAATTGTCTTAAAGCTATCAGTGAAACTACAGAAAGCTACCATAACAAAAAATAATATAGAATAAGAAGTCAATTATATTATAATCCAAGAATATCTGTGTACATAGAATGTATGTAACAACTTTGTTTTTTCTTAGTTGAAAAGAGATGAATATTTTATCTTTTTCAGAGATTCTTTCCATGAACTTTGCTTCTTTTGTAATCTGTTGTCATGGTGACAAACTTATGAGATTCATAGCCACAATCTTACTCAGAGTCATGAACATTCCCCATCATAAGCAAATTTTTGTTCAATGAAACATAAAGCATATAAAGAGCAGACTGACTAGCAAGTAATTATATTATTACCTTCTAAAAAGTGAAAAACAAATCTATGAAGTAGGGAAAAATATTGTACAATAGTTTTAATACAAATGTTTTCTTTTTATAATAGACTGCAGCAACAGTAGCACCATATCAATATTTTAAAAGTTCTGTTATTTTATTTGAATTTGGATATTGCGTAGTGAATTCTAGATGATCTTGTTAAAGCATGGAGCAAAAATATTTTCTCTGTTTATGATTAATCAATATTTAAATTGCTCTTAACATAAGCAAGAATATTATATTGGGTGTACTTAATAATTGCACATTAGGGAAAAGCTAACGTTCCCTCTTTAAGGGAGATGGGTGGTAGAGAAATAAAAACAATACTATATAGAGAGGATGTTAGTTGAATTTCATGTTTTCTCTTTGAAAAACAGTTTCTTTCTGCATCACTTGTACATATACAGTACTATGAGACATACTTCAGAGATGCATGAGAAAGCAAGTATACCTTATTTTTTAATGCAAATTTTGTCCCAATTAAAATTCCTATTTTCCCTGTTGCAAAAAGACCATTAAACATTTTTGACTGAATGAAACAAAAACAGAAAAGGATTTAAATATCTTTTCCCTTCTGAAACATTCAGAATATGTAAGAAAGTCTTCATCTTTTTCTAAGTTCAGCTCTTTGCCCATTGCATATTTGGCTGTTGGAAGGCTGCTTTTATTTTGATTTATTTATTTATATTTACTTATTGCATAAATAAATCAGTTTTTTATGTTAAGTTGGGCTATTTTTATAAAAATGCTACTTCTACATTGGAAACTACAATACATTTTTTTATTATACTTACAGTATATCTGTCAGTTTTGGATCTATGAAAACATCAAGAATTATCTATCTGCATGTTTTTCTGAGTGTGTGATTATGTCACTTGTTGTGATTATTAAAACAATTGTATATTGCTGGGAGAAGAAATTTATAGTGATTTCTAGTAGTGGACGATTGATATGTGGATTTCACCTTCCAATGTTTTAACTAATTTATTTTATATGACAGAGAGGCAAATAATAAGATTTTTGAGTATTTGGTTTGAAATTATTCAATATATCTCACATTTTCATACTCTTGGTAAGTTAAACTGTAAAAATCAGTCTATTGTTATGGCTACTTCAATAAAGTTGGTTGCATTTGGAGTTTTTTTGCATATGGATGATGTTTTATATATATATATATATATATTTGAACAATGGACACAGAAGTTAATTTTGTTTATCGTCTCTTTGTCTCTACAGGTACACTGTTTTTAAAAGATATTATGGAAGAGGACAAATTTTACCTGACAACACTGAGACTGATCTGAGAGTGAATTTAAAAATGACAGGCCTCAAAAATGATATGGAAAAAGTTGCTACAGAGGTCATACAAAAGAAATCTATTTAATTGTAGCCTTTCCCAGATCTGTGCCTTGCAATAAACCTATGAGCTGTGTAGGCAGACTTTTGCTCTGCTACAATATGCATTGTCAACTGTGAGGCCTTCTATACAGAGCTGTGTGTCTTTCCAAATCATGTCCAATGAATTTAATTTATCACAGATTAACTCCAATCTAGATGTAGAACATGTCAGCAACAATCAAGAGAAATGGCAGGCACCTGAGCTAAATTTTAAGTATTGCAAAGGGTCTGAATATTTATGCCAATGTAATATTTCAGTTCTTTCTTTTCAATAAATTTACAGACATTTCTAAAATTCTGTTTTCACTTTGTCATTGGGGGATACATTAGGGGTGCAGTAGATTAATGAGAGAAAAAAAGATTTTTAACAATTATAGAATCAGGCTGCAACATAACAAAATTGACAAAAGTAAAGGAGATCTGAATACTTTCTGAATGCACTGTAGACACATTGTTTTCTCTGATAATCCTAATGGACTTTTGCTGACATCATGACTGAAATGAGAAAGTTTTAATGATTTGTTTATAGATACCAGATGGGATATGGAAAAAGAGATAATTTGTTGATTTTTAAGAGATGGTTTACTTATTAGAATTTTTTTACATTTCTTGTGAGGAAGGAGAAAGTGTGTGTATGAGAGAGATGCAAAAATAACAACTAAGTTTCACGAGACTTGATATTATAAGGGTGTTTGAGCAAAAGACACTCTTGCTGAAATAAGATAGGGCAGGTGAGATTTTAAATTATATGATGAAGGAAGAAAAGTTATCTTTCTTTTATAAATTTAATAATAGATTTTTGTAATTTTTGTGTCTTCGGAAATGATGCCAGGAGTCGGTGACTTTGTATCAAGCTCTTTTATTGAGTAGGAACTGAACTGGGGCTCTGGCGAAACTTTGCGGCTTTTTATTTCTTTAGCTGCGGCGGCCGCGGCCAAGGGCACCACTTTGAATCTCCCGCGATTCGAATAGACCAATCGCGGGAGATTCCTAGCAAACCAATCGGCGCGGCTCGCCTAACCAATCAGAGTTCCCCGAGCTTTGGCCAATCAAAGCACGGGGATCTCAAGAATGCTAATGAGGGGACAGAACACCCCTCCCCTCTTGGTTTAGTCCTTACGTTGCGTAGTCCCGTAGGTAGGCGGGGCTCCGTCTTAGCCTACTGGACCTGCGCAGCTCAGTCGTAGGTTGGATCCCGGCTGGTTCGGTCGGGGTCTCTGCTTCTCTGGATGCCGTTGTGGGAACCGGCTGGTCGGTCGGGCCGGGCCGCTCTCCGTAGCTCCCTCCTGAGCTTCCCGGGTTGGTTGAGCTGCGGGTTTCGCCGCTCCCGCTCGGTCTTCCCGGGTTGGTTGAGCTGGCCTGGCTGTCTCTTTCTGGCGAGGTTTTGTGCTGGCTGCTTTCCGGTGAGTATGGTTGGTTTATTCTTCCTTGGTTTTGGACCCCTGGGTATTCCCTCCCCTCTTGGTTTGTGTTGTGGGGGTTGGTTTTGCCTGTTTGCGCGTCGGTGGTCTCTTGGGTGGTCGTCCTCGATCTTAATGGTCGATGTGGCGTTTCCACGCTCGTCCATCTGTTGTTTGTAGCCGGTACGAGTGTGGGCCAGTTATTTGTGTGATGACGGCCGGTACCCACAACGGGTCTCCCGTTAGGTTTTTTGCGTACACGGGGTTGCCTGGTGCGAAGGTTCGGTGTTTGCTGGTTGAGTCTGGGGGTTTCTCTGGGTTATACGTGGGGTGTAATCTGTCGAGTGGGGACCTTATTTTCCTCCCCATTAACAGTTCGGTTGGGCTTTTATTCGTTGTGGTATTTGGGGTTATGTGTTGGGTGAAGAGTAATTTATTTATTTTGTCCTGGATCTCCCCGTGGTCTATTTTCCGCATGGTTTTCTTTGTGAATTGCACCATCCGTTCCGCCCTACCGCTCGCCGCCGGATGCACCGGTGCTGTCAGCGCGTGTCGGATGCCCCTTTCCGCCAGGAATTTTTTGAATTCTAGCGAGGTGAATTGGGGCCCGTTGTCGGAAACGACGACGTCTGGGAGGCCGTGTGTTGCAAAAAGTTTGCCGAGTTCTTTGGTCACGGCCTCCGTGGTTGTTGTTCTCATGTTGCTTACCTCCAGCCAGTTGGAGTAAGCGTCTACTGTTATCAGGAAGGTGTGTCCTTTTGTGGGCCCGGCGAAATCTATGTGGATCCTAGACCAAGGTTCCCTTGGGGTTTCCCACTCTAGGACGGGTGCTGTGGGTGGGCTTGGCCTAGTTTCCTGGCATCGTTGGCACCTTGCTACCCAGGTCTCAATTTGTTTGTCCATCCCTGGCCACCAAGCGTAACTTCTGGCCAGGGCTTTAGTCCTAACGATGCCCGGGTGCCCCTCGTGTAACAGTTCCAGAACCTTCCCTTGTAGTTTTTCTGGAATGACCACCCTGTCCCCCCATAGTATGCACCCTTTTAGTAACGAGAGTTCCGTTTGCCGGTTCCGGAATGTCTTAACGGACTTGTCGTTGTCCCTTTCCGGCCACCCTTTCTCTACCCAATGCAACACCCGCGCCAGACGTTTGTCTTTATTAGTTTCTCGGGCAATGTCTGACACGGTTATGGGTAGGTTGGGTAGAGTCTCTATACTGAGGGTGGTCATCGTGGGTGCTGGGTCGGTGTCAGGTTCCAGTAACGGCGAGTGGCTTAAGGCCTCCACATGGGAGATTGTCTTACCCGGTCTGTGTGTGAGTCCGTAATTGTAGGCCGCCAGGAACTCAGACCACCTTGTCATTCGGGGAGACAGAATGTTCGGGGTGGCCCAGTTCCCTGCAAGGATTCCCAGCAGCGGTTTGTGGTCGGTTATGATGGTAAATATCCGGCCGTAGAGATACTCGTGGAATCTTTTTACTGCGGCGACGATAGCCAGAGCCTCTTTGTCCAGCTGGCTGTAGTTCCGCTCCGGTTTGGTGAGGGTCCTTGAAAAGAACGCGATGGGTGCTTCTTTTCCGTCGGGGAGAGTATGGCTGAGGACAGCGCCGATGCCGAAGGGTGATGCGTCGCATGTGACGGCCAGAGGTAGGGTCTCGTTGTACTGTATAAGGACGGCATCCGAAGTGAGGAGGTCCTTTGTTCTCTGGAAGGTGGCTTGCTCGCGTTTCCCCCAAGTCCAGGTCGCCGCCTTGTCCAAGAGCCTATGCAAAGGCTCCGCCGCCGTTGCCTTTTGGGGCAGGAAGACATTATAAAAGTTAAGTAGCCCCAGAAATGCCTGCAGCTCCGTCTTCGATTTGGGTGTGGGGGCTTCTTTGATGGCTTTGATTTTTTGGCTTGTAGGGTGAATGCCGTGACGGTCTAGGAGATATCCTAGGAATTCAACCCGTTCCGTGTATAATTGGCATTTCTCTCTCTTTACCTTGAGCCCGGTCTCTTTGAATTTGGTTAGGACCTCCCTTAGGCGACCCTCTAGTTCGGCTTGGTTGGCTGCTGACACTAAGACGTCATCGAAGTAAGGTACCACCCCCTTGATGCCTTGTAATAGCCTTTCCATTAGGCTTTGGAATATTCCAGGCGCCACGCTGACTCCAAATTGGAGCCAGTTGCATTTAAATGCTCCCCGGTGGGTGACTATGGTTTGCGCTTCTGCCGTTTCCTCGTCGACTGGCAACTGTTGGTATGCCTGGGCGAGGTCGAGTTTGGCAAAAACCTTGCCCCCTCCCAGTGAATGCAGTAGGTGTTGCACTACTGGGACGGGGTAAGCGCTTTGTTGCAAGGCACCATTTAGGGTGGCCTTATAGTCCCCACAGATTCTCACCGACCCATCGGGCTTGATCGGGGTGACTATGGGGGTCTCCCACCGGGCGTGGTCTATTGGTTGTAGGACCCCTTGCTTTACGAGCTTGTCAATTTGCTCGTCTATCTTGGGTTTAAGCGCGAATGGCATCCGCCTTGGTTTCAGGCGTTTTGGGGGGACATTTGGGTCAAGGCTGAATGATATAAGGGGCCCTCGGTACTTGCCTAGATTTCCGTCGAAGACCTCTTGGAATTCCCGGGCTAGTTGTTGCTCCCAGCTGTCGTTGGTGATGTGGTCGATTCCCGTGACTGCGATGCCGAGCGGGGCGAACCATTGCAGTCCCAGTAGGCTTGGGCGGTCACGATCGACGATGGTCAGGGGAAGCCTTTCGGTGCGCCCTTTGTATGTTACGTTGAACTGTCCGGTTCCGACTACAGGGATGCGGTTTCCCTGGTAGTCTTTTACAATTAGTCTCTGGTTGTCTAGGCCTTTTCTTTGGATGGTAGGCACCAAGCATTTTATTTCTCGCCATGCTATCATGGAGAGGTAGGATCCGGAGTCCACCTCCATTTTACATGGCTCGCCTTCGATGCCTACCTCCACGTAGAACTTCCGGGTGTCGTTGGTTGTGGCGTGGCCGATGGTAACCGTCTGATGGGTCTCTTCTCTTCGCCGGGTCTTGCCGCCTCGTAGGGATCATCCGTTCCAGTCCCATCTGTTGTCAGAGGGGCGATCTCTGGTCTGGGGTGGTGTGCTCTCTCGCCTCCGTTCGTTCTGGTCCCATCGTGGCGGGCTGCGGTTCTTTTTGAGATGGCAGACGTGGGCGATGTGTCCCTTCTTGTCGCAATGCCGACAGATTGACTTGAAAAACCGGCATTCGGACCTGGGGTGGTCGCCTCCGGAACCGGCACAGTTGGTCCTCGACTTACGACCCCGCTGGTTCCATGGGTCTCGGCCTGCCTGGAGACGGTGAATTTCCTCCTCCTTGTCGGAAGTGCCCGATGCCAAGTGGAAGTCGCCCTGGTGGGTGGTCATCTCGGGTTGGGCCTCGGCCGACCTTGCAGGGTGGTTGTTCCCGCTGCTGTCCCCGGCGTTCGGTTGGCGGATGTTCGGGTCGCTTCGGCGGCTGTGGCTTCGGTGAGGGTATCTGCAAGGGTGATGTTGCCCTTGGCCATCAGCCGACTCTGGAGGACAGGGTCCCACAGGCCGAGCACGATTCGGTCTCGCAGGGCGTCGTTCAGGTTGTCGAATTCGCACAGCCCCCCTAGGTGCCGTAGTTCGGCGACGAAGTCGCTGAAACTCTCATCCGACCGTTGGTCCCGACGGTAGAACTCATGTCGTCGGATGAGGATGGGCACCTCTGGAGCGTAGTGTCGCCGAAGTATTGGCTCGAGGACGTCCCAGTCCATCGCGGTCACGTCGGCGGGTTTGGCAAGTGCTTTGGCCATCTTAAATACCTCGGTCCCGCAGTGGGTCAGGAAGACGGCTCGCTTCATGTGGCCAGTGGCGTCCTTCAGGTTGCTGCACTCGAGGAACATGCGGAATCTGTCGGAGTACGATTCCCAGTCCTCGCTGGCGGGGTTGAAGGGTGCGGGGGGTGCGATTTTCGCCATCGTGGAGTTTCGTCCGGCTTCTGTCGGACACGTGCTTCGGTTCAGGATCAGAATCCCACCTTCGTCGCCAGTGTTGTGTCTTCGGAAATGATGCCAGGAGTCGGTGACTTTGTATCAAGCTCTTTTATTGAGTAGGAACCGAACTGGGGCTCTGGCGAAACTTTGCGGCTTTTTATTTCTTTAGCCACGGTGGCTGCAGCCAAGGGCACCGCTTTGAATCTCCCGCGATTCAAATAGACCAATCGCGGGAGATTCCTAGTGAGCCAATCGGCGCGGCTCGCCTAGCCAATCAGAGTGCCCTGCGCTTTGGCCAATCAAAGCGCGGGGATCTCAAGAATGCTAATGAGGGGACAGAACAGTAATGAAAAGCAAGCTTTCTATTATGTTGCTATGTGATGCATTTGCAACTGTATGTCTTAGTGTTTATTCTCTGATCATACTTCTTTTTTAGTATATAATAGTGTTAAATTATGTGCAGCAATAAATAGCATTCTCAATAACTGATTGGGCATCAGAGCTCAACCGATTCCTATAGCTTTGTACCTTGTATTGTTGTCCTTGGCTTTTAAGTTATTTTTGACTACATTTTTTTTTACTGTTTTTGCTTTCAAATGTTTTTTATATACGATAAAATATTATTCACTAATTGTATAATTATTATACTGCATAGGCATTTTTAATATAGATGTTAGAATTGTAGCAATTTACATTTTTGTGTCATTGCTTCCAAATTTGTACTAATTCTTTTTACAAGGGAAAAACTGACTCTAAAGCAGAGGTTCCCGACTTCCAGTCTGTGGCTCGGCATAGACCCATGTCATGCCAACAACTGGGCCATGCAAATAAGCAAAGCCCCAACCACAGGATGCAAGCAGTACACAAAACCATGCCCCCTCTGGTCCACAGAAAGATCTTTCTCCATAGAACAGGGTTAGGGGGCCAGTGCTCTAGAAGTATGGTAACAAACTCTATACTTTTAATGTTTTTGTTTTATGTTTGTCAATATCAATAATAACTTTTTTGTAATATATAAATTTCAATTCCATGATTTAATGGTATAGCTGGAGAAATTTATTATTTAAAATAGGGCATCGCAATTTGTTGGACCCATTTTGGGATGAAAACTTGGAAAAGTTAAAAGATACATCCAAACATATTCTTTCAGCCTTCAATTGTAAATCTTATTTTTTCTCCATTACAGTTTAAGAACAGAGATTATTTCTTTGGTATAAGAAGGTTTTATTCATGAAATAAAAGATAAAATAAAACATGTTTGATTCGGGAAAGGAATCAAATATACGTACATATTTTTAGCTTGCAAAAGATTGCAGAGATTACTAATTTTAAAAGCAAGTGTAAAATGTAGACTATAGCTCTTTTTTTAAAAAAGTATAGCACAGGAAACTGAAGTATTGTACAACAAAAAGGCATTGTAAATTAATATAGTTTATCTGTGCTATCAAATACATAGATACACTGGTATTTAATTAGGAACTGTGTCTTCTCTTATTTGGTTTGTTTTCAAATATCAGGTCTTAAATTCAGTAAGATTTTCATACATCATGAATATACCAACTAGCAGATTCTGCATGGCAGGTGAAAGATCCATCAATGAAATTAAAGCCCTATTTTTTTTTTGCATGTGTGTTGATGTTCTATGCATGTATAAATGGGTAGAAATTTGGTTGTGTTCCAGTGACTGTCATCTATGACAAAACCAAGCAAGTACCAGTTTAGAATGCTGTGGTTTTTTCCAGTCTAAGCCTCCCTCATTCTGATCCCCATGATGTTACTCAGAGTGGGACATATGGAGTTTGCCCTCAGTTTCTTATACACCACACACATGTACACACACATTCACACATAAACCCACAGATGCCATATGGAGGGAAAGCAGATAGACATGCACACAGAGATACAACACTTATTTTGCTACAGAGAAAAAAGTACTGATGACTCCTATGGCCACAACTGATAAAGGAGTTGGAAAGTGTCTACAGCAGGAGTGCCAAACTTGATCCCATCAGGAGTTTGTTTTCCCTTGGGGAGCTGGAGTGGGCATGGTCTGATCATCGTGGCTGACTGGGTGGGCATGGGCAGGCTGGGGCAGCAAGGGCCAGCCCCTCACTGTCTCCAGGACAACCCCTCAGGCCAACTCCATGGCCTATCATGGGCTGGATCCGGCCCATAGGCCATGTGTTTGACACGTCTGGACTGCAGGCTTATCATGCTTTTTCTCATGTTTTCTTTTTAAATTGACTAATGTGTCCCCAGATCTCCATGGCTTGGAGAGATTTCAAAGAAAAGAAGCTGATTATAACCATCTGAACACAAAATAAGTGTTCAGGAATGACTTGTCCTGAATTTAGGATAAATGGAGTGTATTTTTTTTGAGCTTGTGACAAAACTTCACAACACTTGGCACACTCAAAATGGCTATTTTAATCCTGGAATGTTTTACACACACCCATTGTAAATCATGTAACAGATGTGCCTATATGAATGCAATGCTACAGTTTAAATCTGGAAAGAATTAACTAAAAGACACAATGACATCTGCTAAAATTTTCAGAATTATTGCTTCCCTAAACACAGTAGCAAGTCAGGATTGTATTTTAATTAGCAAAGAAGCAGATTGTTATGAACTAATAAAAACGCTTAAATAAAGTTTATCAAAGCTTAAAGAAAAAGCAGGGTTCTAATCCTGCACTTCTGATTGGCCGATAATAGCGATATCGGATTGGTCCGTTCTGGAGAATCTGATTGGCTGTTAACGAGCCACTCTCATTGGCTCAAGGGTTTAATACTTCCATGTTCTCATTGGTTAATAAGTCAGCAGCCTGCCCTATAAAAGGGCTGCTGCTGCCCCAGGTTTTTGCTCTGTTCACGATGATTAATAAAGAGTTGAAGTTCACTGTTCACTGCCTCGTCTCCGTTCCTTGCACCCATGCGCAGAACTTAACACAGATAATAGAGCAAATAAGGCACTTGTATAAATATGCATGTTACTCACACACAGGGCAATTGTGTTCATTTCAGCAGGTAGGGACTATCTATATTTCTATCTGGTTATGTTTCTTGTAGTTAGATTTAGATTGAGGTTTTTCAGGCATATAAATAGCATTTGCAGAGCAGCTCCAGTCCTTTTTGTGAAAAGGAATTAAAATGATCCTACATGTTTCAATGAATCTCTTGGTACCTTCGGGATATGGCAGTAATCTTTCTGTCACATTATGATACACTAATTATTCTGCTCGCTTGGCTCTATTTATCATTGGGAAATAGAGCTCCCAGGACAAGAAGGTAAAATAGGCTTATAGATTAAATACATCATGAATGTTATTTTTAATGGTAGCTACTGAACAACTGTAATAGGGAAGGGGGGCAGAATGAAAAGTGTTAGGTTAAAATTATGCCAAAAGGGCAACACATAAAACTTAATTCTTCTGAACATGGTGACTTCAGCTGTCGTGTCCGAAAAGAAGCTCAGAGTCGGTGACTTTCAGTAAAAGCTCTTTATTTTTTAACAAGTGAACCGAACCGGCAAAAGGCAAAAAGCCTGCGGCTTTTATACCTTTTTGCCGCGGCGGCCACGGCCAATGGCAGCGATTCAAGTCTCCCGCTCTTGGTTTGCACCAATCACGGGAGACTTCAATCGGGCCAATCGGCGCGGCTCGCCTGGCCAATCAGAAATCCCCGCGCCTTAGCCAATCAAGGCACGGGGATTTCGAGTAGTCCATTTTAATACATAACACCCCTCCCCTCTTGGTATGGTCCCTCACGTGGTGTAGTCACGCAGGTAGGCGGGGCTCCGTCGGGTCCTAGTTGACCTGCGCAACTCACTTTCTTGTTGTAACTCGGCCGGAGCGGTCATCTTTCTGGCTGCTCCTGCCTCTGTGAGAACCGGCTGGATGATCGGGCCGGTTCTCTCGCCGTGGCTCCCGCCTGGGCCTACCGGGTCGGTTGAGTCACGGATTTCGCCGCTCCCGCTTGGCTTCTCCGAGTCGGTAGAGTTGGCCAGACGGCTCTTCTCCGGATGGGACTCGCGAAGACTGCGTTCCGGTGAGTTTTTCAGTTTTATTTTTTCTTGCGGTTGTTTTACCGGGTATTCCCTCCCCCCTTGGTTCGTGTCTTGGGGGTTGAGGTCAGTCATTGCTCGTGACCTTAGCTGGTCGATATGTCATTTCCAGGCTTGCCCATCGATGGTTTGGAGCCGGTACGACCGAGGACCAGTGACTTGCGTTATGACGGCTGGGATCCATAGGGGGTCCCCCGTCATGTTTTTGGCGTAGACTAAGTCGCCTGGTTCGAAAGTCCGGTACCTGGAGCTGGAGTCTGGTGGCCGCTCCGGGTTATAGGTCGGGTGTAGACGGTCGAGTGGGGACCGCAGCTTCCTGCCCATCAGGAGCTCTGCAGGGCTTTTGTTAGTTGTGGTATTTGGCGTGATGTGCTGTATGAAGAGTAGTTTGTTGATTTTATCGTTGATCTCCCCGTGGTCCATTTTCCGGAGGGTCTTTTTTGTAAACTGGACCATCCGTTCCGCCCTACCGTTCGCCGCCGGTGCTGTCAATGCGTGGCGGATGCCCTTCTCTGCCAGGAACCGTTCGAAGTCGATGGAGGTGAATTGGGGCCCATTATCTGAGACGATGACGTCTGGGAGGCCGTGTGTGGAAAACAGTTTACACAGTTCTTTTATGACAGCCTCTGTGGTGGTGGATTTCATGTCAGCCACCTCCAACCAATTTGAGTATGCGTCGACTGTGATTAGAAAAGTGTGTCCATTTGTGGGGCCAGCAAAGTCTAAATGGATTCTGGACCAGGGTCCCCGTGGTGTTTCCCAGTCCCGGATAGGTGCTGCGGGTGGGCTGGATCTGGTCTCCTGGCACCGGTGGCATTTGGCGACCCACGCTTCAATTTGTTTGTCCATCCCTGGCCATCAAGCATAACTCCTGGCCAGGGCTTTAGTCCTGACGATGCCAGGATGACCCTCATGTAACATCTCTAGGACCCTGTTTTGCAATTTGTCCTGAATTACCACCCGATCACCCCACAGGATACATCCTCTTAACAGTGAAAGTTCAGTCTGGCGCTGCCGGAATGTTTTAAAAGTCTCGTCTTTGTCTTTTTCCGGCCAGCCTTTTTCTAACCAATGTAAGATTTGTGCCAAATGCCTGTCCTTAATGGTTTCTCTGGCAATGTCAGATGCGGTTATGGGCAAATTCTCAATACTCAGGGTGTTTGTTGTTGGTGCAGGGTCAGGGTCAGAGTCCGGCAAGGGCGAGCGGCTTAAGGCGTCCGCGTGCGAAATTTTCTTACCTGGCTTGTGCAGCAGTTCGTAGCTGTAGGCTGCCAGGAATTCAGACCATCTTGTCATGCGGGGCGACAAGATGTTTGGCGTGGCACGGTTTCCAGCGAGGATGCCCAGCAACGGTTTATGATCAGTCACTATTTTGAATGGGCGGCCGTATAGGTACTCATGGAAACGCTTAACGGCGGCAACTATAGCCAAAGCTTCTTTGTCCAGCTGGCTATAGTTCCGTTCCAGTTTAGTCAGAGTTCTGGAGAAAAATGCGATAGGTGCTTCTCTCTGGTCTGGGAGGGTATGGCTGAGGACAGCGCTGACGCCGAAAGGTGATGCGTCGCAAGTGATAGCTAAGGGCAAGGTTTCACTGAATTGCATCAGAACGGCGTCGGAGGTGAGGAGGTCCTTGGTTTTTTGAAAGGCGGCTTGCTCTCGTCTCCCCCAAGTCCAGGATGCCTTCTTGTCCAGGAGTCTATGTAAAGGTTCCGCCGCCGTTGCCTTTTGAGGTAGGAAGACATTATAAAAATTAAGTAAACCTAGGAACGCTTGTAGATCTGTTTTGGACTTCGGGGTGGGGGCTTCCTTGATGGCTTTCACCTTTTTAGTTGTAGGATGGATGCCCTGCCGGTCTAGGAGGTAGCCCAAAAATTCTATTTGCTCTGTACAAAGTTGGCATTTTTCGCGTTTGACTTTAAGTCCTGTTTCTTTAAATTTTGTTAAGACTTGTCTTAGTCGGTTTTCTAATTCTGCTTCGTTTGGCGCCGCCACTAACACGTCATCGAAATAGGGCACCACCCCCTTGATGCCTTGTAGTAAACGTTCCATCAGGCTCTGGAAGATGCCTGGTGCCACGCTGACTCCAAATTGGAGTCTGTTACACTTGAAGGCCCCCCGGTGTGTCACAATTGTTTGGGCTTCCGCTGTTTTCTCGTCCACAGGTAGTTGTTGGTATGCTTGGGCGAGGTCGAGTTTGGCAAAAAATTTTCCCCCTCCCAGTGAGTGCAGTAAATGTTGCACTATTGGGACTGGGTAGGCACTTTGCTGTAGCGCGCTGTTTAGGGTGGCCTTATAGTCCCCGCAGATTCTCACGGACCCGTCTGGTTTTATTGGGGTCACTATAGGGGTCTCCCATCTGGCGTGGTCTATCGGTTGTAATACCCCTTGTTTGACGAGTTTGTCGATCTGCTCGTCAATTTTTGGCTTTAACGCGAAAGGTACCCTTCTAGGTTTAAGCCACTTAGGGGGAACCCTTGGGTCTAAATCAAACGAGATAAGGGGCCCCTGATACTTGCCCAAGCCTCCATCGAAGACCTCCTGGAACTCCTGGACTAGCCGCTGTTCCCAAGCTTCAATGGAGACGTGGTTGACACCTGTCAGCGCGATGTTAAGCGGGGCGAACCATTGTAGACCCAGCAGGCTCGGGCGGTCGTGGTCGACTATTGTGAGTGGTAGTTGTTCGGTGTGGCCTTTGTAGGTTATACTGAAGTTCTTGGTGCCCACTACCGGAACGCGATTACCTTGATAGTCTTTTATGATGATCTTTTGGGCATGCACGTTTCTTCTTTGTAGTGTAGGCACTAGTTTTTTTATTTCGCGCCATGCAATCATGGAAAGGTAGGATCCGGAATCCACTTCCATTTTGCATGGCCGGCCTTCGATGTGGACTTCTACGTGTACTTTTCTGGCGCCGTCGGAGATGGCGTGGCCGATGGTCACCGTCTGGTGGGTTTCTTCTTTTCGCCGACCTTCGCCGCTTCTTTGAGATCGTTGCTTCTGGTCCCACCGACCTGCTGGTTGGCGCTCTCTGGCTCTGGGCGGGGAGCTTTCTCTTCTTCTGTCTTGCTGTTCCCATTTGGGCGGGCTGCGGGTCTTCCTCTGGCGGCAGACTCGAGCGATGTGGCCCCTTCGGTCACAATGCCTGCAGATAGCGTCAAAGAATCGGCATTCTGACCTGGGGTGGTCGCCGCCGCACCCGGCGCAGCTGGTCCTCGACCTACGACCTTTCCGGCTTCTTTGGTCTCCGCGTCCCGTCTGCACGCGATGTATGTCCTCCTCGTCATCTGACGTGCTGGAGGTTGACTGGTAATCGCCGTAGTGCGCGGTTGCTTCGTTTCTTGTGTCGGCCGACCTCGCGGGGTTGTTGTTTCCGCCCTTCGCGTCAGATCTTCGCATGGTGTCTGCTGACGTGCGGGTTGCTTCTGCGGCTGCTGCCGCGGTGAGGGCATCGGCCAGGCTGATGTCGCCTTTGGCCATAAGTCGGCTCTGGAGTATCGAATCCCATAAGCCTAGTACGAAGCGGTCTCTTATGAGACTGTTCAAACCTTCAAACTCGCAGAGTCCTCCTAGGCGCCGTAACTCTGCGACGAAATCGCTCAATTTTTCGTCTGGCTTCTGGTTTCAGCGGTAAAATTCGTTGCGCCGTATTAGAATGGGGACCTCGGGGGCGTAATGGCGCCGCAGTATTGGTTCAAGGACGTCCCAGTCCATGGCGGTTGCGTCTGCCGGCTTGGCTAATGCCTTAGCCATCTGGAAGACCTCTGGTCCGCAGTGTGTAAGGAAGACAGCGCGTTTTAGCAGGCCCGGGGCGTCCTTCATGCCGGCACATTCTAGGTACATCCGGAACCGATCCGAATACGATTCCCAGTCCTCGGCGGCGGGGTTGAAGGGAGCGGGCGGTGCTATCTTTGCCATCTTAGTGTTGTCGCTGGTTCTTAGGTGGACACGGGGTTCGGTTCAGGGGCGAGATCCCACCCTCGTCGCCAGTGTCGTGTCCGAAAAGAAGCTCAGAGTCGGTGACTTTCAGTAAAAGCTCTTTATTTTTTAACAAGTGAACCGAACCGGCAAAAGGCAAAAAGCCTGCGGCTTTTATACCTTTTTGCCGCGGCGGCCGCGGCCAATGGCAGCGATTCAAGTCTCCCGCTCTTGGTTTGCACCAATCACGGGAGACTTCAATCGGGCCAATCGGCGCGGCTCGCCTGGCCAATCAGAAATCCCCGCGCCTTAGCCAATCAAGGCACGGGGATTTCGAGTAGTCCATTTTAATACATAACATCAGCCTTCTTGCTGTTGATTGAACTCTGCAAATTGGCCAGCCCAAGAGTTTGCAAATATTTGTTATTCCTGCTGGTGTAGATTGGAAGCAAATATGACAGAATTTTATCAAAATCTTGTAAGAATATATCACCAAACCTTAATGATCACCACTGTGCAGATTGGTCTAAACCCATTTGTCACTACAACCCTTTTATTTTATTTTTTTTGGAATTGTTATATTCTGCTGGGAAATATGTGAGCATATTTCATGTTAAAAAGGGGGAGAAGAGTTATTTAAATTACAAAAAGGTAGTTTCTGATTGAGTTGCCAGAAAAGTGTGTGTGTGTGTATGTGCGTGCGTGTGTGTGTGAATACACTTCTAACAATAAGAGCAGTTCAATTGTAGGACCAATTATTTAAAAAGTGGTAGGCTGTCTTTCACTGAATCTGTACTATGATTCTCTGATTTCATTGTGGAACAATTCTTTCTATGAGCTCCTTAGAAACTGGCTCACCACTTTTTGTATTTCATAGCTGTCTTTCAAATCCAGGTTGACCAAAAATAATCTTTGAAAAAAGCATTTTATTATCATTACCCAATTTCATTAAGTATGTGTAAAATGCATTTGGTCTCTGTTGATTAATACCAATTTCAGCTGAGGTGATCAGTCCTAATTTTATCACATACAAGTCATCATCATGTGTAGAAATAATCATGTATAAATGAAGCTATTTTTTCCCACTGTGACTCAACACCAATGAGTAAGCATAAACAAGGAAAAAAGGTAGGTAAAAAAGTCCACACATAACAAAAAAGCTATATATACTCTTCACTTTTTTCATGAGCAATTCTATTCATATTCTAAATGTGAATTAAACATCTCTTTTTTTACAAGAATTCTTAAGAAAATCTGGTTGTTTCTTATATACTTGTCAAACATTATTACCATTACAGGGTGCAAGGAAAAAACAAATTGGCAGTAAAAGTAGTCTATCCCAAATAATAAATATGAGCCTACCATTTATATGACATTCTACAAATTTATCAATATACTTTGTTGTAACTATATTATGGAGGAGGAGAAGGAAGAGGAGAAGAAGATGAAGATCATGAAGAAAAAACGTACATCAAATTTAGAAGCAAAACCTAATTTCCTAAAGATGTAGCTACAAGTTTTAGCTAAGTTATAAATCATCTCTATTCTATCAAGTACTGTTTATTAGATGCTTTGACACATCACCTCCCAATTTCTGTTAAAGTCAATGGGGCTTATTCCTGGAAAGTCATTTATAGAATGGCAGGGTTAGTGAAAATAAAAATGAACCTATTTGATTGTAGCCCTTATAAGACTCAGTGAACTTTTGAGTAGACTGAACCTCACCAATAAAGCGTATTTTGCTCTGAATTATGTCTTCTCAACAACTTTGTGCATATGTGACCATTGGTGTGTATCATTCCAATTATAGATTCCTGTGCAAATTCTATGTAGGTGTGAACTTTTGCAGACGGCAAACAATCAATACCTGTATTGATTCATTTTCTTTCTATCTTCCTTTTGAAAAAAAAAATGTTGCTAGCAAAATTAGGCAACCCCCAAGGATTTTCCAAAATATTCAGAGACATAAACTTTTTTGTGATCATTAAATTCTTTTCTTACAAAGATAAAATAGAAGTCTTCTTTTGTTTATTTTATTTATTACATTTATTACATTTAAATTATTATATTTCTACATTGCCTATCTCACCAAAGTGACTGGGTGATTTACAACAGTAAGAATTATGGTTAAGTTCAGTGAGCCACAAAATCTACACATATAGATAAGTCCCTCTTAATATGAGTTGTAAAGTTAGGAGCAAATCTGATAGCAACTATTATATGGATCTTTATTTTGTACATTTATTGGCTCTTCTAACATGGAAAGGATATTTTCATAAGTCTTGAGGCAATCATATTGATTGTAATTTATAGTGAAGTATTTTTGCTTCTTTGCATTTTATTATTTTATGTTGCAATTGTCTACTTCTTTTCTTCTTTGGTAAGACTTCTATTTTCAAATAAAGACTCTAATTTTTGCTGTTTTGAATACTTTAATTTCTTAAATTTATAGTTAATTTTTCTTTATTTTTGAAATGAAGATAGACTTACCAGGTGACTTTTCAAAGTAGTCGGTCTGAAGATCTAATATCTTTCAGTTGGTTAAATAATCAATTTCCAAAAATAATTAGAAGCAAGGCTCCTGAACTGTGTGCCTTGAAAAGGGTTGTGAATATGATAGTTTGATACACTGATCTCTTAGTGCCCAAGTCTATATGAGACCACTGTCCTGCAGTCTGCTCATGATGAGCAGCTTTCTGGAGCACATGTCTCCCATCTTCTCCTTGTCCAGAGAGGTTCTAAAGAATCCATCTATTCACCAGTTCTTCAGTCTTTGCTGCAGTTGTCAGCTTTGTGTGCTCAGTTTGCTACACCTCTACCAAAAGTCCAGGTGAAAGCAAAACTTTTTGACATAAATGATTGAATGTTTGCTGTTGCCAGTTACATGAAGTACTGTTTCATAAAAAATGGTCCTAACTATTTTTTTAAAGGCAGTTTTTATTCAGAATGTTGATGGGTGATTTAAATAAAGCTTTATTGAAACAGAAGAAAATTTCTGGAAGACAAGGGCTCTTTGTTGACTGATAGATGATTTTGAACTATATACAGCTGTCTACAGTTCAACTTGTTTTCTTTTTCATTATCCAATTCAGTGCCTATTGTCAATTTAGATTGTTTTGTTTAACTGGTTGTTCTAAGAATCTGTATCAATAAATTCAGTGGTAAAACCACCTGTTTCTGATTAGCAATAGTATGTTTACTGATAGGAGCTGAAAATGTACAAAATAATCTTGTGTGCAAATATGCATATATATTACAAATAATTGACATCTCTTTTTATATCTTCAAACAGATTAATGCATGTCTGCATATAGATTGGTAAAATAAACCCAATTAATTCAGGACAAACTTGAAAAATAGATTAGAACAATTTAAATGTAATTTTGGGGGGAAATTTTCTGGTCCCTGTTTTTCCCAGTATTCCACTACTTTTAAAATGAAGAAATCTGGTAGCATACTAGAAAATGTATGTTGACATTTTCTTAACTACATCACTATCCTTTGCTGCTTCAATAGATTGCTAAAAAATGATGAATTTATGTGTAGAATCACATCAAAATTGATCAATACATTTCCATTTTAGTAATAGACAGGAAAGGGAAAGAGAGAAACAAATCAATGCTATCATACATAGAATAATTATGATTATGATTGTAGTCATAAATACTTTTGGGTTAACTTCAGTAACATTTCCTTAATAGTAAAGTAGATAGGTGAGGTTGAAAAAATTATACACGAAGAACTGAGACATTCTCCATATACCATTATTAAGCATTTATTTTCTACTTTATATGATTTTTACAGTATTGCATAATATGAATTTCTGCTTGAAACCTATAATATAGAAATGGTTTGAACTGAAGGAGGAAAACTGAATCTCACAAAATGCAAGCAATAAACAGACAGCTATTTTTAAAAAGCTGCATTAGATTATTTCATATATGATCTATTCAGAACATTTACATATTTTGTATTGCCATCATGCTGTCATATCTATCAGTGTCATAATCTGAATTCAGAGTGAGAGAACAATAAAGGATCAACTGCAAATTATCATCATTTCACATAAATGAATAGTTATGGTTGAATACTGTTGACTGCTCTGCTTATACATTGAACAAAGAATGATGCAGTTCAACATAAGAACAGGTTGCTGAAACACTCAGGAACATAAAAGTTCTACATTTGCACTCTAAACCATCTGGGCATATATCGGTTACCATAGCAATGTGTTTATACAGTTATGCCTCCAGAGGCATTCCCAAATGATTTTAAGACCTTGCCTTTTCATCTGCTTTGTCATCTTTTATTTGTATAAATCCATTTATTTTTGCAACTAGACAAAGAGGAGCAGATGGCTTAGGTAGCAGATGAGGGAGCATCAGGTCTCTGACTGGTTCACCTGTTTGTTCACAAGCCTGCTTGTTCCCTTCTGTCATGATGTATGACTTTTCCTATACTTTCAAAGCAGATTTGTCCTGCCCTCCTCAGCCGTTCCATGGCTCATCAACAGAATTTATTTTCTAAAATAGCTTATTTAAAAATATCCAGCAACAATGTATTGAAAATAAAACAGTGTAATAAAAATAAACTACACATATTCTTTAGTATTACCCTGTTTCCCCAAATTTCCTTTCCCAGAAAATAAGCCCCAGCCTGCTGCAGGACATCACATGGTGCATTGTGCTGATGCCGCCTTTCATAGCCACATGGCATGTGGTGCATCGTACTGGTGCTGCCGTTTGTAGTTGGATGCCACGTGGTGCACTGGGTCAGTGCTGTCAGGCAGTGGCACAACACATCTTGGGGCATTGGGAGGCCTGGCTACAGTGGTCCTAAGGTAAGCGGGCAAGACATCCCAAAACATAAGACCTGGTGCTTATTTTGGAGCCCAAAAGAAAAGACCGGGTCTTATTTTGGAGGAAATGTGGTATATACATTTTTTTTTATTTTATTCGAGTATAATAATTGTAGACTTTATTTTACTCTGTTGATAGGCCACATACTTTTTTTTTCTAAAAAAATCAATCAATTTCATGTAAGTCTTAAAAAGGATTGTTTATGAGTATTCATAAGTACACTCAGTACTTTTGGATTTTTTTTTTTTTTGAAAACAATTTTATTGATTTTCTGCAAACAAACAAAACAAACAAGACATAAAAACATCAACTCTCTTATGTACATACAGTGTGTCGGTTGGTTCATCAGTTTTGTGCATTCATTTCATAGTCTCAATTACAGTTATATTACATAACAACTCATATTGTCAATCCAAACTTATATATCCTAATATCGCTGTTAAAAAATCATTTGACTATACTTTTAATCATTCATGCTTTATGAGATAACAATACTTTAAACAGTTTATTCTATAACAAATCATATAATCATACCAGATCTATCCTTTAAACCCTTTATAGATATAATGTCAAATAACAAAAGAAAAAATAAAAATATTCCTTGTTGTCTAACATTCTAAATATTCTATTATTGTATTTTGTCATCTAACCATTGATAGAAAAGATCCCAAATTTCATAAAATTGTTTATCCTCTTGCTCTCTAATTTCAAATGTCAATCTACTGATCTCAGCACATTCCAATATTTTCTTAATAATTTCTTCCTGCGATGTATTTTCTCATTCTTCCAATTTTTAGCAAATACAATCCTAGCCGCTGTTAATACATTTACAATCAAATATTTCAAGTCTTTATTGTATGTATCTGGTAAGATTCCCAATAAAAAGAACTCTGGTTACAAATCTATATGTTTCTTTATTATTTTTTCCAACCACATGCAAATTTTAGTCCGATATTTTCCAGCGTCCTCACAAGTCCACCACATATGGTAATATGAGCCAGGTATCTGATGACATTTCCAGCATTTTTCAGATTTATTCTTAAACATTCTTGCTTATTCTCGTCGGGGGAAAGTGCCACCTGTAAAACATCTTATACAAATTTTCTTTATATGCTGTTGACATTGTCATTTTATAATTTTGAGACCAGTTTTTGCCATTTCTCTAGATCAATCCCATATCCAAAATTCTTCCCCCAGGCAATCATAGTTTCTTTAACTTGTTCTTCCTCTAATTTCATTCCCAGTAAATAACCATATAATTTTTTAATCACCTTCTCATCAGTACCCATCAAAATCTTATCTAAATCAGTCTGCTTATCATAGAATCCCTCCGTTTTAGAATCTTCATCATACCTTGAATGTATTTGCGCATATGAAAACCAATTCATCCTTATACCTTGTTCCTCTAACTTTTGTATCGATTTAAATTCACCCCTTTCATCCAATAGTTCCCCATGTCTAACTGTTTGTTCCTTCTTATAAATTATAGGACAGGAAAATGCTTCAATAGTCGATAACCAAACTGGAATTTTCAAATAACATTGTCTTTTTATCTTCTCCCAGTTTAACCACAAAGACTCCCGTATATAATGTCTTCTAAAATAACCCTGTGTTTTAGTTCCCTTATACCATAAAAAAGCATGCCAACCCAACAGCAAATCATGACACCTTCTAGTGTCAACAATCTAGTCTTGCTTAATGTTATCCATTCTTTGACCCACATCAAATTTGCAGCTTGATAATACAATTCCCAATTGGGCAGGCCAAAACCTCCTCTAATTCTAGCGTCTTGCAAAAACTTTAGCTTTATTCTCGCTTTCTTACCTTGCCATATATACTTCAACATAATTTTATTTAAATCTTCAAATCTTTTATTTAAATCTTTTATTTAAATCTTTCCAAGCCTAATTGGTATTGTTTGAAACAAAAATAAAATTCTGGGTAAAATATTCACCTTGGTTGTTGATATTCTCCCTATTAATGACAATTGTAAGTTTTCCCATTTCTTCAAATCTAAAGCTATCTGTTGTTTAAGTTTAATATAATTATTCTCTTTTAATGTGCTACATCTTGCTGTCAAGTGTATCCCCAGATACTTGACCTTATTCGTTGGATTTTCAACAGGTCTGCCAGTTCTTCTCTCTGTATCAGAAGCATGTTTTTTGTCAAAATCTTCATTTTGTCTTTATTTATTTTCAAACCAGTCTCCTCACCATATATCTCTATCTTTTCCAATAACTTTGGAGCTGTTTCTAACGGATCTTCCAAAATAAAGGCTAAGTGATCAGCAAAGGCTTGCAGTTTAAATTCTTCCTTTTTAATTTTCATTCCTTTTATGTTTTTATCATCTCTAATATTTCTATTCAACACTTCCAAAGTCAATACAAATAGCAAAGGACATCCTTGTCTTGTGCCTTTTCTTATATTAATAGAATCTGTAAGTTCTCCCTCCATCATGACCTTTGCTGTCTGTTTGTTGTATATGGCTTCTATTGCTTGGATGAATTTTCTGGCAAAACCCATCTGTTCCAATAGTAATAACATAAATCTCCAGTTCACATTGTCAAATGCCTTTTCAGCATCTAGGAATATGAAAGCCATTTGCTTTTCAGAATGTGCCTCATAATATTCCAAAGTATCCAGGATTACTCTCATATTACCTCTAATTTGTCTCTTTGGCAGAAATCCATTTTGATCTGGATGGATGAAATTATTTAAGTATTTTTAAGTCTTTCTGCAAAAATTGAAGCAAAGATTTTATAGTCTGCATTCAATAAAGAAATAGGTCTAAAGTTCTTAATTTGCAGTGGATCAGCCTCTTCCTTTGGAATAAGTGTAATATAAGCCTCTGACCATGTTTTGGGTATCATCTTCTTTGACATAGCTTCATTCATAACTTCTAGCAATGGAATGCTCAATGATTCTTGTAATGTTTTATAAATTCTGCCGGAAGCCCATCTGGACCTGGAGCTTTCCCATTATTTTGTTTCTTAAGTGCTTCAGTCAATTCCATCATTGTTATGTTACTTTCTAACATTTCTTCAGTCTCTTGAGATATCTTCGGTAGATAAGCATTCTGTAGATACTGTTTGACTTTTTCCTCATCAATATTCTCTTGTTTATATAGTTGCCCATAGAAGTCTTGAATAATTTCCTTTTTCTCCTTATTCCCATAACAAACTTGGCCTTGATCTTCTATTAACTGCAATATTTTTCTTGATTCTTTCTCCTTTCTCAATTTATATGCTAGCCATCTATCTGGTTTATTTGCATCTTCAAAATAATTCTGTTTAGCATTTCTAATTTTCTGTGCCAATTCTTCTTTCTCTATTAATTCCATTTTATGTTTAGTTATATCCAACTTCAATTTAATATCCTTTTTCTGTGGTGTTTTCTGTAACTCTTTTTCAAGTCTTTTATACTCATCTTCCAAGGCCTTAGTGGCTTGCCTTTTCCTAATATTCTTTTTTCTTATATATTCTATTGTCAAACCTCTAGCATATGCCTTCATTGTATCCCAAACATTCTGTGTTGAAGTATCTTCTTTTTTATTTTCTCTAAAAAAGAAGGCCAATTCTTTCTCCATCCATTGTGTAAAATCTTTTTCCTTTAAAATAGTGTTGTTTAATGTCCATCTCGATCATTTTTTTGTCCCTTCCATTTAATTGTCATTGGGCTATGATCTGCCCAAGTACTTATTTCAAAATTTGTTTCTTGAATATTCGATATTAATTCTGTTGAGATCCAAATCATATCCAATCTGGACCATGATAAATGTCTATTTGAATAGAAAGTGTATTGTTTAGTTTTAACATTTCTTTCTCTCCAAATATCTTTTAAGGTTAATTCGCCTGTCATTTTAAAAAAGGATTTAGGGAGACTCTTTCTATTTTGCTTTGTTGTTGTTGCTATATAGTCCAGTTTATTGTCCACAATTCCATTGAAGTCTCCCATCATCATTATATTAACATAGTCCAGTCCAGTTATTTTCATGTGTAATTTTTTATAAAATTCTTCTTGTTTATCATTCGGAGCATAAATTGCAATCAAAAGTACTTTTATATTGTTGTCCATTATTTCCACCATTAAGAGAAGGCGGAGCTTTGTTTCGGTGATGCAGCTGCAATCTCGGGGCTCTGAGATCGCAGCTAATATTTTCGCCCCTGGTCAGTCCCAACGGACCTAAACCATCCTGTAGAGATGGTGATTGTGAAGGGCACACTCCATGGACCCCACGGACATCGCAAAGTCCCTGGTTGATCCGGGAGAAGTCCTTTTGCTGGTGGTGGAGAGGCAGCCTCCATAGCTGCTGAAACCAGGACAGCTCCGGAAAGGAAGAGGCTGAAAGTGAAAGTGTGTCGGCTGGGTGAGAAACTTCTTTTTTTTGTTAACTCGCTGAGATTTGAAAGGACACTCTGAGTATGAGAAGAAACCTATGAGATTTTTTTTGACAAAACTGTATGAGCGGCGTATTTTAAAGGGACGTCAAATTGAGGCTTGGATATTTTTTTCTCTTACTTTTTGGGGGGGATTTTAGCGCGATTTTGTAGTTAACCGGACTGAATTTTCTCTTATATATATTCTTATGCTCCTTTTTGATTTTTTGATTTTCTTTTAGGATAGAGGCTCCTTTTGGCTAATATATATATATATACCTTTTCTTTTTTCTTAACTCAAACTAAGTTTTTCTGGTTGGGGGGGAAGTGCATTAAGAAACTTTGTAACACTGCCAATTAGAGGCTTGAAAATATTTTATTTGAATTGGAGAGAACTGTGAAAAGACTCCTTCTCAAGGACATTTCAATTTGATAAGATAGAGGGAAGAGCGTAGCAGAATATTATTACAGGTGCTTTCCTGGACTCTTATCAACATTTCAACACTTGAGGCTTGGCTTTGAAGCTTGTGGAGAAGAGAGTCATAATAAGAGCCTTGGACAACTAAACAAAGTGCAGTGTGTTTTCTTATTTTTTTTTTTCAGTTGTGATACCCCTCCTTACCAGCCTCTCTGTAAATTTTAATTTTAGTAATATTCTTACTTTTGCTTTTTATTTTAAAGGGAAAGCCTCAGAATTTTTTCTTTATTTTTCTTTTCTTCTCCTTCTTTTTCCTTTGGTTTTTCCATTCATGTTTTTGGACCATTCTGTCTTTTTCTATTGAGATTTCCCAATTGGATTAAGGTGTGAAGAACCTGAAGGAATTTTTTCTTCTTTCCTTCTTTTTGTTTTTTTTTCTTTTTAATTCTTATTATTATTTTGGGGCTATTTTCTTCTTTTTATTTTTCATTTTTTATTGTGGACTACTTCATAATTGGATTAGGGTCTAGAAAAATGTGAAGATTTTTCTTCTTCTCTTTTTTCCTTTTTCTTTTTTGCTATCGGGCTTTTTACTGTTGGATTTTTCCATTTTGGATTATAATTGGCTATTCTACCAGTTGGATTAAAAGTTAAGAATTTGAAGATCTTGAAGTGTCTAAAATGAGCAGGAAACCCATATCTTTTGGCTTTTCTACCTCTACCTCTGCCTCCCCACCAGCTGGAGGACAACGGTTAATTCAGACAATGTTGAAGCAAGACAAAGAACAAGAAAAAGTGACTTTACAGATGATTATGCAAGGAATCCAAGATCTCAAGATAAAAACAGATACTATTGAACACAGAACAGAGAAGACTTATGAAAAAGTGGAAAATATTCAACAAATGATGGTGAAGTATGATGAGAGATTCCAAAAAATCAAGGAAGAAGATAAACAAAGAGAGGAGAAGATTGGAAATATTGACAGCAGATTAACAGTGGTTGAACAAGATAAAAGTGGGATGTTGAGGTGGGAGATGGAGAGGTCAGAATTCTATCTTAGATTTCAAAATATAGAAGAAGAAAAAGAACAAAATTTGGCTGCGATAATGATAGAATTGTTGGCAGATGCTTTGGAAATTACAGAGGAAAAGATGATGGATGGAATGGACGAGGTATACCGAGTTTATACAAGATACACGATGAGAAATAACCTACCAAGGGAAGTCCATATCAGATTTACCAAAAAATCCATTAAAACACAAATATTACAAGTTGTAAGAGAGAAGACGTTGAAATACAAAAACAAAGAGATTGTGGTTTTAAAACAAATACCCAGAAGAGTGAGAGAGAGGAGAAGAGAATATCGATTCTTGACCAAAATGTTATTGAAAAAGGAAGTGAATTATAGATGGCTGATCCCAGAAGGATTAATGTTTATGTGGCAAGAACAGAGACATAGAATTGACTCAATTGAGAAAGCAGAACTTTTCCACGCAGAAATTTTTGGAAGGAGAGAAGAAGAGGCAGAGAAAGAGGTTTCATTAATTGAGTTTCAAGAGGAACAACTGGAGACTGAAAAAGAGGAAGGCGCAGTAGGTGGACAGGTGGATAGTAAAGAACAACGTGAAGTGAGATCCACGAGAGCTGTTAGACCTAAATATAAAGCATAATCATGGAAGAAAAAAAATTGATCACAATGAATATAAATGGACTCAATTCAGCTGTTAAAAGAAGGAAAACCTTTCATAAATTAGAGACATTAAAATTTGATATAATTTGCCTACAAGAAGTATATATTAAAAAACAACATGAACAATTGTTACTACAGCCAAAATTAGGGGAAATATTTATTTCTTTGACTCAATGTAAGAAAAGAGGAGTGGTTCTATACATTAAAGAGGCCATTCCAGCAAAATTGATTTATACTGATGAAGAAAGTACTTTTTGGATTTTTTGTTTATTAAACAATGTGAGCAATAAACAACAACATAATTATATTCACCTTCTTGGAGATCATCTGCTGTCTGGTGATCTCCAAGCCAAATAGTCACAAAGAAAGGCAGTGCAGTTTCGGAAAACGATTCAGAAGTTCTTCAGAACTTGTGCAAGTCCAGCATCTCTTTGTATCTGCCTAAAATAAAAGCTGTAATAATTTGTAAAGATTTGTAAATTGCTCATTAAAGCAATGTTTCCAACTCTCATTCAGTTTAAATCTACCCAAATATGACACAGTGTGGAAAAGCTGAAAAAAGAAAGGGGAAATGAGCAAATTATCTCATTATTCTCAATTTATCTCATAATCTACAGCTCAGCCCTGGTGACAGGAAACCTGGGAAGAACCATTTCAAATATTTAATGTACTCCGGTCAATCACTCTTTGTGAGTACCATTGCAGGAACTGAATTGAGAGGTTGGGAGCTGAGGGATTCCAACTAAGCTTAAAATTGTAATGCAGCCTATCCTTTAAAGTTTAGTAAAATAAATTTTAATTACAAGTTTAAGCACTAAAAATATTTTGGGACAGAGAAATAAATGGCAAAAGAATGATTAGAATATTATTTTTAGAAAGTTATAGAAATAAAAATCAAGTTCTATGACATTATTTGAAGAGATTAAAGACCAAGATTGTTAAATGTAAAAGGAAGGAACAATGTTGGTTTATTTGATTAGGGTTAAAATAGATATGTTTCTATCTCTGGTAATGCTTAATAGGCTTTTGTTTATTAGATCTGATAAAACATGAAATATGGGAAAAAGAGATCATTTGTTGTACTTTACAGAAGTACAACAGTACTTTATAAGAAGTGATAAGGTACTGAAATGGTTTTAACTTATTTTGGAGGAAGTTACTTACTTTTTCTCTTTATATTCTTATTTTTTCTATTTTTCTTTATATTCTTTTTTATTTCCTACATTTTCCATTTTTTCTTTATACTCTCTTAATTTGCATTACCCTTTATCTCTTTAATTGTAATGTCCAAAATATAGAATTTTGAATGTTACAATTGAAAAAAATAATCCAGAGATTAACATTAAATATACATTTCTGAAATCTGTGTTGTTCTTGTTTCCTTGTTCATGCCCAGTTGAGTGAGGCTTGACAAGAAGACTGATCTCAGCAGTTTGATTATTTGAACAGCAGGAGTCTAGGATTATAGTTTTGTTTATAAGATTGCAACCCTAATGTTTACAGAATATGATCAGCTGAGCAGTAGTCATTTGTTTCTTTTTTTTTAATGAAGTGCCTCATTCAGTGTATACCTAAAAGGACAAAAACAAAAACAGTATTCCTTTCCTTCTCTCTTTCCATAAAAGAAAGAAGTTGCTTTTCTGCTTTCTATTTTTTTATCTAGTTCTTTTTTGAACAGTAACCTAGAATTAATTTGAGGTTAATAACAGTGGAAGTTAAATATTTTTTTTTAAAAAAATCACATACCTTAAATACCCTCCAAGTTTCTTAGTAGTCATAATGGGAATATTCCATTATCTTCCAAACCACTATAACGCTGTCACTCAGGCATCTCCTCAATTTAGCCACCATTTATTAATTTGTGTACCAATATGGTTGACCACTAAGCAAGTTTGTTGCCACAGGCAGATTTAAAGTCAGATGAAAGAATGGGAATAAGGACCATCCTGGAGTTCAGAGAATTTCCATTTCTAAACTTTGTCATTTCTAAATTGCACTCACCAGATTTAATTGATAAAAATGGTGTCTTGGAACACTCAGTGGGGTCTATGATGATTTGGTGCTGCTAGCTTGATGTGGCCAGCAGGCAGTGGCCTTCTCACCACCACTTCGCACTAACTCCTTGATGCTAACTTGCTGCTGCCAGGAGCTTCCCATTTTGACAACCCACCCCGCTCACTTCGTATCTGGTGCAGCCCCACTCATGGCTGCCATTCTCTGACAGCCCATTTGCCTGCCTGCCTAACTCTCCATCCAGCACCCAGAGCAAGTTGTTTCCACAGCATATTGAGATGTCCTACAAAGAGATGGCAGCAGTGAGTTGGTAGCAAGGAGTCGGAAGTGATGAGAAGCCTGTCCCCTACTGGCTACTTCGAGCTAGCTAGTGGCATTGAATCATCGTATTCCAAATGATAATGTGGAATTGAGGCTTTTCATCAATATCAGTGCTCTAAATTGTCTGAAAATAAAGGCAAACAAAGTAGCATTGCAGGTCATTGGAATAAATATTACACCTGCATCATCCAGGTCATTTGTGAACCTTAATTTTGGTGGATAACATATTAACATATCTCTCCTCTCTTTCTCTTTCTCTTTTTAAAAGGTATATAAATCTAAGTTTAAAGTTTTGAAGAAATTATTCAAGGAACTTTAAATATGTACAATATAACTTTAAAATTCTGAGAAAGGTAAAGTATTGGGAAAAGGGAATTAGTTTACTCATGACTCATCTGTCAACAGATGGGTCAGAAAGTTAATTTTAGTATTGACATTGCCTCTGCAGCATAGTGCAATGTTAAATTGTTTTGGCACTTTCACAGATAGAAAACCTGCACTGAGTTCTTAAATGGGAATTAATGTTGTTAAATATCTGGAAAACGTTGTACCAATAATACTGTCATAGAAATACCATAACAATGTCAGAAGAATGTCAACCATTGGCTGTGCTCCGCTTATTATCCAGCATCATAATTTCAAGGCTACAAGAGAAAGTTAAGCATGCAAAAATATATATACTGTAGTTAAATGATTTTATAACCTTAAGAAAGGTTATGTATTAATATACCACAGCACTTATGAATCTACCAGTACTTCAACTCATAAAGTTCAATATGCTGCCTTTTTAAATAACAGGAAGTATGTGCTATATTGAAAGCCAGTTTGATGAAGTGGTTAAATATACCAGGCTAGAAATATGGACACTGCCTTAAATACAAAACCATCTGGATGACTTTTGGCTGATCATTCTTTCTTAGTTCTAGTGTTGTGGCCTGTCAGGTTCTGGCTCCTCTGTCAGCCAAATCAGAGGAGCAGGCAGAGTAGAAATCAGAGCCAGCATCAAGGCAATCTGAAAGTTTCAAGGGGGAAAAGCGAATAGAACTGACAGAGATAGAGTCAGAGGTTGAGTTTGGGCTGTCCATTAGCCCCCAGATGGAGAGTCAACAGCCCCAGGTCAGGAGATGACTGTTGAGAAAGAGGAGGAACAGCTGGATCCTGTGCCTGATACATGGATGCACAGAAGGCAGAGGAGAGGAGAGCAGCGGGACTCTATGGGCCAGTCCTCAGGATGGAACAGCCACCGCTGCTAGCTCTTGTGATAAAAGGCAGGGGACAGAGATGAATAGGTGTGGCAGACAACTATTTGTCTCCCTGTCAGTCAGCCATTGATAGTCCAAACTTCTGGATCCTGCCTGGAACTCTATTGGAATTCTTCCTTGGAATCTGCGATGCTGTGAATTGGGTGCGCCTTTGGAGTGTGTGTTTGTGTATGTCTTCTTTTCTGGAAAAAGAGTGGGAGCATCTTCTGGGACTTGTAATGAGTGTGGTGAGTCAGAGAGACTCCTGGTGTGTTGGAACCATTTCAGGGAAAAGGGGAGTGAGCTTCGCTTACCGCAGGCATTAGAGACTTCATTAGCCTGCAGAGAGAGAGAGAGAGAGAGAGAGAGAGAGAGAGAGAGAGAGAGAGAGAGAGAGAGAGAGAGAGAGAGAGAGAGAGAGAGACTCTTTGCCAGGGTTGCTGATGCTCCTAATAAAGGGAATGTTTAGTTAGAAATAGAGGTGCTTCTCATGTTTGGGAGCCGGGTAAGAACACCTAGGAATTAAATAATGGCAAACCATTTCTGAATATCTACTGGATACCAAGAAAACTTTGTGTCCTTTTCAGCAGTTGCCATATTGGCTTCAAGAGGCATGCACACACATGCTCACAAATGCATACATACATTTACACACACGTCATATTACTTATCAGCAACTGCAAAGGGATCTGCGGGTAGATCAGGCTTGTCAGACACAGAGTTGTGGTAACATGACTTAAGTCCTGTCCAACTTTTTCTGTGCATTATGACTTTGCATCCATATCCAAAACAGCAAACTCCATGGTGAAATATCACAATGATTCTTTCATTCTTCTGATAAATGTGGCAAGATATTTAGGATGGCACTGTTAGGCATAATATATAAATATGGTTACTCTAGCAATTGTTGAGCAAAGCTTGGTTTCCTCTTTATAGTTTGACCAAAGGCTGTAGTTTGACTAAAGTAATCAAACTATGAGTGAAAGTAAGCACTTCAGCATGAATAATCTCTTTAGAACTTGTCGGTAAATCAACAGCTCTTGTAATCATGTTTCAATCTTGGATGTTGAATTCACAGATAACATAGAGACCATCGTAGAGAAGTAAAGACGGAATGTTCCCACCCAGTTCTATCCACTGAATAATTATCCACTGTATGCAGCAGGGTAGAGAGTAATGTGACTATTTGCTGTTATGCAAGATATTGTACAGACTATTTACTCCATTGTACAAAGTTTTCTTTCTGAACTACCTATGAAACTTTTATATTCAAAGACTTCATTAGTTGCAATGAGATTGCCCAGTGAGGTTTCCAAATCTGGATGTACAATGAAAATAGAAGATAAAGAGGTTTTAACATAGATCATTTTCTGTCCAGTTTTTGAGTAGTACTTGCTGTGAGCTTCAGGATCAGTGGACAACTGGCTAAAATTGTTTAATTCCATGTGTCTGGATTTTATATACTGTATTTAGATCAGACCAAAGGCAGTGTAGTTCTAGGTTTTCTAGGTCTAGAGTTTCAAGTCTGGTGGCATAAGGTATTCTGCAGTGAGTAGAGGAGTGGAGAACTCTTCTTGTGAAATATTTCTGGACTTTCTCAACTGTGTTAATATCAGATACATGATGTGGGGTCACAGACTGATGAGCTGTATTCAAGTATTGGTCTAGCAAATGTTTTGTATGCTCTAGTTAGTAGTATGATATTACCAGAGAAAAAAGCTACATAGGATTAGGTTAACAACTCTTAATGCCTTTTTGGCTATGTAGTTACAGTGGGCTCTAGCACTTAGATCATTAGAGATGAGTACTCCAAGGTCCTTGACAGAGTTTGGATCATCAACAAGGTCTTGACAATTGAGCCTGTATTTTATTTTCTGTTTTTTTTTTTTTTTTTTGCCAATATGTAAGTCAGAGCATTTATTTGTTGAGATTTGAAGTTGCCATTTGTTTGACCATTCTGATACATAGTCGAAGTCTTTTTGGAGAGCAGTGGTAATTTTTGTGGTGTTGAATAGCTTTACATCATCAGTGAAGAGAACGCAGTTGCTCTTAATATGATCACAGAAGTCATTTATGTAGAGTATGAAGATAGTTGGTCCTAGAACACTGCCTTGAGGGGCACCACTGTTGACAGGTACAGAATTTGATAGGACGCTCCCAGTTTTGACTATTAGTTGTCTGTTTGACAGGAATGCTTCTATTCAGTTATGTAGGTGTCAAGAGATACTATAAGATTTTAATTTTAGGAGTAGTTGTAGTGTACCACTGAATCAAAGGCTTTACAGAAGTCTACATAGATTGTGTCTATTGCCCTGATCGAGTTGTGTAGTCCATATGTTTTTGCAGTGTAAGAGTTGCAGATTACAGGATATTTTTTTCTGAAACCAAATTGTTTATTAGAGAGTAGGTTGTCTCTAAGTGGAAGATAATGGATTGGTTAATAATTGATTCCATGACTTTACAGGTGACGCAGCATAAAGGGATTGGTTTCTAATTTTCAACTAGGCTGGGGTCTCCCTTTTTGAAGATGAGGATGACTGTGGCTTGTGACCTTGGTTTGTACAAAGAGCTGGTCCTGAAAGATTTTTCATAGATTATGCTTAGAGGTTCGGCTATAGCAGTGGATAGCTTTTTTAAGAAGTAGGCACATATTCCATTCGGTCCAATAGATAGAGATGGTTTTAGATTGTGTTGTGCTTTTTCAACATTGTCTTCTGTAAAATTGATATTTATTAGATCGTTGTAGCTTTCTGTGATTTGACCAGGAAGTACTGGGCTTGATCCATTGCTGTTTACAAATACTGAGCCAAAGAATGTGTTAAAGAGGTTGGCTTTGATGGTGTCATTGTTGCAGTCTTTACCATTAGGTCCTTTCAGGGGTAGGATGGACCTTGAGTCTTTTTGTTTGTTGTTTACAAAATTATAGAAAGCACAGGTGGAATTTGTGTGTAGAAGGTTTTCCTCTTGTTTAATGTGATAATTAGTGCATTCAGCTTTTATCTGGTGGCATAAATTTTTGTATCAGCTTTTGAAATTGGCAAAGTGACTATATTTGTTTTTTCACCAATGTGATCTATTTTTGCATTGAAGCTTCCTTATTGTTATGGGTAATCTATTTTTCCTGGTTTTGGGAGTTGTTATTGATACATATGGTTTGATGACTCTTTTGACTTCAAGTAAAAATAGGTTGTAATGGTCTTCTACAGTATTGCATCCAGTGAATAGAAATTGTCAATCAAGGGGTGAGAGATTGTTGGTTATAAGATCAAAATTGCCTTTTTTGAAGTTATAATAGGGGATTCCATCATTGTGATGATTTTAGTATGGACGTATGTTGAGACAAACGTCAATCATGTTGTGGTCACTGTTGGAAAAGGGTTCTTTAATTTGTATTCCATAAGTTGAATTCAAACTATTGCAGAAGATGAGATCGAGGCAGTTGTCAAGCCTGGAATTGTTGGTTACCAGTTGTTCCAGTCTCAGATTTGTTACAGCATTGTAAAAGTTTGCATGTATGGGTTCAGTTGTACATTCGTTTAGGGTCCAGTTAATATGAGGTAGATTGAAGTCACCAAAGAATAATGAAACAGACTGGTTAGAAATCTGTGGCACAAGTGGAGAAAAACGAATTTGAATGAATTTGTTCTAATGCAGAGTAGGGTCCTTTTTAAGGCCAATTTAGAGACCTACTGTATGACACTGAATGGAACAGAGTTTACTTCTCTGTCTCTGCTGTGTCTGCACATAACAAGCTGTGGATAATGTCTTCTGGCTTCAATCAATCAATCAGGTATATTTATAAAAGTTATTAAGATATTCTGAGTGAAGAATGGGTTTCTATTGCTTAAAGGAATCTCTTTGGATTTAGAACATGCATGCATAAAAACTTATCTATTTATTAATTGTTATCACCTGTTAAAGTTAATGCAATCTTATATAAAATGTAGGTCATGAGTAAGAAGTAGTAATCCAAAGAAAAAAAAAGTCATGAGATGACAAATCTAAAGGAACTATACCTAAGTTTAATAAATACTGACACCGTTTAATATATCTTCCTTATCTTTCTATCCCTGAAAATCATCAAAACTTTTCATGCATCAGTTCAAATATTGATTTTTTATTTTTTAAATGTCTCATTTCTTTTGATGGACTTTGACTTCCCAGTCTTTTGCTTTGTTTCAATTGATTTACTCTTCTTTATTTGTTTGAGATGTGATCCTCATTCATTAATCCTTTTATATGATCAAACCATCTCAAGGTACTGCTTTTATATTAATCATTCACTTTTTATTCATTTCACACATATTTTTCATCCAGGCAGTCTTGACCCAAAGCCCAAAGCTACATTTTAACACCTATAGTCTCCATTCCATTTAACTTATTTTATGTTGCTTCTGACATACCCACTTCTCACTTTCATATAACAAAGAGGACAGAAACACATTCTTATACATAACTGTTTTTATTTCTTTTGACATAAATTTATTCTTCACAATTTATTTTTCATATCAACTACTTTTCTACCAGTATTTCAACATTTTAAAATTTCACAATTCATCTTGGATACAAAAGGTCTTTGTAACTGTAGGCCACTTTTTCATCTTCCCTTCTTGGATAAATTGATTAAGAAAGTGATGGGTTTATTGCTTCAGAGATATCTGGATAAAGCTGATTATCCAGACTGATTTATATTGCTGTGTTCAATATCTAGTTATTGACCCATGTTACAGAAAGTTCTATTCAATTTCTATATAAAATTAATAGGATAACTTGGAAACTATAGAATGGGTTTCTATCTATATTTTGATGATGCCCCTTACTATCAAACCCCAAGAGAGCAATCATATCACTTTCACTTTATTTAACGTTAATAATAATGAATCAAATGAGAATACATAATGATATTATAATGCGGACAGGACAGATATGCTGTTGCTAATGAGAAATCTTGATTTTAGGACCGAGACCAATTCTGTTTTGGATAGGATTCAAAGTGTGAAGGCAGATGTTTATTTCAGCAGAAGAGATCATTATACAAATCCCATTGCTGCCAGAGGTTGGTCATCAACTCTCATGGAGCATTAGAAAAATTATCTGTCTGTCTGTCTATCATCAAAGGTTAATATAGCAAAGTTATTATTAAATAATAATTTCCTATCATCACCTCAACTTTTATTATTAAAGTATATACAGAATCTCTTTGTGTGTGAAGATTTAAAAATGAATTACAAAATGATATAATGATCCCCAAGGAAATAGTGATTGTTTATAGCTTAGCACAAGTTTTTTCCCTAAGCTGAGAATCTTACTTAGCTTTTGAATGCTATGCCAGAAGCCAAACATTCAAAACTGTTATAACTAGAGTTATAACAAAGAAGTGACTGGAATGGATAGATATTTAATTTACATTAATTATAGTTACTATATTATTCCCTAATATACTTAATAATATCTTGGGTAATCTCCCAAATTGTATTAACACTAGATAAGCTATCATCCAGGGCACTGATTAAACCAATCATCAAAATATTAGAAGCTATTATAGCTGATAAATCAACTTCCTTGAGCAGTAAAAGAAGCACAGAAGATTGTATCCCTTATTAGTTTTTTTTTTTAAAGAAAATTAGTACATCTTTGATTTTGAATCATAATTATTTAATTTCTTCACATCTTCATATATGCTCATTGTTATATAGATGGATATACTTATTAAAACCTAAAAGGATTCTGCTACATAACTATAATCCCTCTTTCCACTCTATATATGCATGCATGCACGTACAATATGATGTGTATTGATATGTATTTTTATATTTTGTATATGTTGTTTTTACATTTGTTGCTTTTATCTGATTATTCTGAGCTGCTCAGAGTTGCTTTTGATGAAAAAGGCAGCTATGTCAATTTAATAAATAAATAAATATGATATTTGAAAATAAAAGCCTTCCAATTGATCTGTTTTAATTTACTTCTAATCAGCTTATTAAGGACTCTTGTTTTAGATTGCCTGAGAATATGAAATGGTGTTTTATGTGTTAAAAACAATTTATACTAGAGAAGCAGAGCTGAGACATCTTAATGATTCCTATAGATTTATTTCATCAACCATTTTTAATATAGCTAATAACATTTAAAAAGAAAACTGCAAGAAATGTTACTATTTCAAGATATTTTTTAAAAAAACAATAGATAGGAGATAGTATTTTTTAAAAAAAATAAAATAATACACACACACGCACACAAATACATATTTATCTACATATCCCACAATGTCTGTAGAAGCACTAGAGGGAATTGATTTAGAGAAACTTGATGTGATGGAGAAAAATGCTCTTACAGACTTACAACCTCATCTCCTGAAGGACTTTAAAAAGCAGACATCATGGGCTCTGATTAAATAGACATGTCTAGAATTGTAAATAGCTGGTCTTAAAAGCTTTGAATGGGTTTCTGTAGCTTTTTTACAGATGCCTCTAAGGTGGAAGCTGGAGAAAGAGGATAAGTCGAAACTTCTCTCTTCCATATGCTACAGAACGTTTAACGGGCTATATGACTCATCTCTGTTGTGATGAAATCTGACATTCATCTCTTTGTTCATTTCTTAAGATCAGTGCCTAGTATCCAGGGAGGCTGAAGTATTTCCTCAAAAGGTTTTGAATCACCATTTCTAACATTGCATTTGTGCTTGTTAGGTTGCTATGTAGACACTCTGGTACTGGCCTTAATGTACTCTGCAGTCAATATTGTTGGCAAATAATGCCCAATGGGTCCGTGTGTGCGTGTGTGTGTGTGTGCATACCGTATAGCTTAATTACATTTTTTTCCTCAAATAAATGTTTAATTTTAATACTTACCTTTTAAGTAAATTTCTGACTTGAAGCGTAATTGAATAAATCCGCAAGGCAAATTTTATGAAATCTTTCTTATCTTTATACAAAATAGCCTGGGATCCAAATGAGTATGTTTTTCATTTCTATGTAACACTGATATGATCATTAAGTACAACTTTCTACCTGTTGCAACAGAACACCTGTCGCTTTAACCATGCAATGCGAATCTATAATTCAGGCTATGTTCGCAGGGGTCTCCAACCTTGGCCCCTGGAAGCCTGGCGGACTTCAACTCCCAGAATTCCACAGCCAGCTGGCTGTGGAACTCTGGGAGTTGAAGTCCGCCAGGCTTCCAGGAGCCAAGGTTGGAGACCCCTGTTCTATAATATTATATTATTGGGATTGTGTTTTCGTCAGCGTATTTTTGGTGGATAAAAGTGAAGGTAACTTCTGAATCATTTCTTCTTTCAGCAATTGGTCCATATTTCCCATGGGTTTTTTCCCCTTCTTATCATCTTGTCTTGCCATCAGATCTAATATAGGACAGTCAAAGCTTCATTATCTAAAATATTGTTGATGACTTACTTCCAGTTGTCAACAGAGCATGACAGGTTTGAAAAATCTTTCCTTCAGTGAATGGCAAAAATTATGAAAATTTCTGAAGACTTTCAAAAGAGTATTTTATACACTGGAAAATTTATGGAAGAGGAATAGTTAGCAATTGAGCCATAGGAGCTAGACAAAAACATGGGTGTCTATTAACAATAATGTGTGGTTTAAAATGGCCTTTCAGTTGAGTAAAATCACTGGCTATAGCAATGAGATGATGGAAAGTGCTTTTATAGGTTAACCACTTCTATGTCTTAATGAGAATAGCATTATACTTGCAATACTAAGAGCATCATGGATGCAAATTCATGCTGTCTTGCACAGGCTAAGTTTATTTTTCTTAACAAAAATTTTATGTAATTGCAGACAGACCTGCAGATTGATTCCTGTTACATGTTCATATTTCAAAACCTTATACATGACGAGTAATATGCAAAAAGGCATGTCATTAATTTTGTGGCTTTTTCTTGATTTGCATTAATGCAAGATGGCTGTCTTATTATTAGATGTGTAGAGCCAGTTTGGACAATGGTAGAGGACAAAAACTTGCAACAAATTCCTGGAACACAGATGTTTCAAATCTGTATCATTCATCTTTCAAAACTTTTTATATCCCAAGATACTTTATTCTGAAAAAAAATTGGAAAGCATTATTTAAAAATTAGAATTGAGTAAAGGTTGAAATCTAAATTTAAATTAGATTGCTGATGTTATTGATGTTGCTGTTAGCTGTTAAGTTTATGCATTTAATTAGCAGTATCCCAATTAAAACAAAAAGATTAAAAAGAACAGATAAGACAAACCAAAAGCATTGCAGATTAGATAATATGTGCATTTTATTATGTAGAGTAAAGATTTTTTTGATGGAGAAGGAATATGGTACAACACGTATCTATACTTCAGTGAGACTTCCCTGGTATCACTAGTTGGTCTGGGAAATATCCTAACTGAAGTACTAGACTGTTGTCATTGCTAATTGATATAGGCCATCTTCTCACACTTCAGGGGTGGGATTCTACCAGTTTGCACTTATTTGCTAGAACCGGTTGTTAACATTCTAAGCAGTTCAGAGAATCAGTTGTTAGAAGAAATTACTGGCCTAATCCTGTAAGGAAGGCAGGAAGGAAACATTCGGGTGTTGCTTACAGAAACTGCCTCTCCATTAATCCTTATTACATTCTTGGCAGGACTAGACTTCCTGTCTCAGAAACTTCTCTGGAGTCTTTTCCCCCACCTTTGCCGGTACTTTGCTTGTGTGGAGTGACCATTCAAAGTTACAATGGCACTAAAAAAAGTGACTTATGATCATTTTTCACACTTATGACTGTTGCAGCATCCCCACAGTCATGAGAGACCAGGTGAGGAGATGCATGCCTCGATGTGAGTGATATTGAGTTGGCCAGGCCCAGCTAATAACATGACCACGAAGCCACATCCACCCAGTCACATGACCACCAAGCCACACCCATCAACTAAGCCACACCCACAGAACCAGTTGTTAAAAAAATTGAATCCCATCCCTGCCACACATGTATTCTCCAGATATGTTGATTTGTAACTGCCCAAGATGATTGGGGATTCTGGGAATTACAATTCAATTTAAGCCTGAGGAAGACTTCCATAGTGCCTAGTATCCAGGGAGCTAGATCCTGAGGTAGTTCCCCCCCCCCCCAGATAAACTTCTTCCAGGTTAATAACACCTCTGGTCATCATGTTCCATTATCCTCTAGCAATGGAAAAAAAGATGTTTAAACATTTTTGGATTTATACAAAACCTTAGATTCTCACTTTATGTATAATCCAGGTTTGGAAATTGTACAGAGCTTTGTCCTGTATCATGCACAATATGCGTCCTATATCATGCACAATGCAGAGCATTATGTGCTGTGCATACATAATAACTTTAGTAGCTCTTGAATTCCTTCTCAATCAGATTACGCTTTCCATTTGGATAAAATATCATCTGTAGTGAGGTTATTTCTGATGTATGGTATAATATGAATTATTACAAAGGGCATTGTTTGTATTTCACTGATATTTAAACGACTTTTTAACTTTAACTTCCAGCTAGTGACCTTGGAATGCTGGAATGTCTCACTGCGGAGTCTGTGATATTTCATTCTATTACCCTCTCCTGTGCCTTCCAACCCATACTTTCCCCCATTGCTTTTTTCTGAATGTGAGCTGGGATAATGATTGAGCCATGACATGCTCCCCCTGCAAAAGGAAGACTACCCTAAAATAGAACAAACACACACATATTATTAGCAGTACCTTTTCTTCAATGTATTTAAAATCACCCAGGCTTAGTTGGGTACTTGGCATGGAATTTGCGTGTGAATTTAGGGACCACATAGATCTCTATGTCCTTCTTCATGTGTATCCACTAAAGCTGCCATATTACTCGGTGAAGGGTTTTCACAAACCCCTTCGTGCCACCATCCATTCTGCGTCTCTTAGAGGGAATGCCTTCCATGGGACTAAATATTGCAACTTCCCCTTGTGGATTTGGGAGTCCGGGATCTCCTTAACTGGTGCTACTGCATACAGAGTTATTGTATGCTACTTCAGTGAAAGACAGAAGTTCAGACCAATTGTCTTGCTGGTAGTTCATAGCATTGGAGGTACTGCTCTAGTATGGCATTTGCACATTCATAAACTCTATTCATTTGTGAATGATTGAACAGGTAAGACTCTGGGAGGAGTCTAACAGATTCAAGAATTCACACCAAAACTTTGACTTGAATTGTAGTCCCTTATCAGTTATTATGTGATCGGGAGCACCATGCAGCTGATACATTTGTTGCACGAACAATTTAGACATTGACCAGATGGAAGGGATCTTAAGGCACTTATTAAGTGGACTTATTTGGATAAAAGGTCCATAACAACCCAGATCATGGTATTCCCAGCACTCTCTGGTAACTCCACAATAAAGTCCATTGATATTTCCTTTCAGGGAGCTGATAGTTTTCTGGTTAGCCATTTTGCTAATGCACACATTGGGAAGCTGGCTACATAGATTTCTATGTCTTTCTTCATGTGTGTCCACTAAAACTGCCATATTACTAGGTGCAGAGTTTTCACAAACTGCTTCATGATCTCACCAGCTGAATAAAGCCCCAGGCCAGGTTTTTATATGCAAACATTCAGAGTTCCTCCATTTTCCTGGGTGTCATTGAATTCAACTTTGGCTTTGGCAGTTTGGTTCTGGGCACAATTTCAATAGCATAGTCTATGGGGCGATGGGGCAGGAGCACATAAGATTTCTTCTCACTGAACACATCCACCAAGTCATAATATTCTTTGAGAATCAATGGTTCCGTGACCTCTTTCCTCCTATGTTTATTGGTGGTGTTTGCTTTCGATTTGTCAATTGCAGGCACATGGCAACAATTTATCACTTTCACTATTGTCCCTCAGCTGGTTACTTTCCTCTACATCCACCATCCATTTACATCCCAATTAATGGTGAGGTTCTACTTTCTCTACCACACTAAGCCGAGGACCATAACCTAAGTCAGCACAGGGGCTAGGGTGAATCAAATGGTTTCTACATGAGCCTTTGCCTTCAATTCCATGGATTCAATCAGACAGATAGATAGTGTTCTTCCCATCTAGTTGGGAAAAAGCTGTGGGATTTTTCAACTTCCTCAGCCTCATCCCTAGCTTTTCCACCACTTGGTGACTGACTAGTACATTCCAAGTCCAATAGGGGCGTTAAGATCCTTTTACTGCCCAAAGAAACCACAGCAACTTGACTCTAGCAGTCATGGGCATGATGGGACCACTTTCCATCTTTGTCTTTTCCCTCACTCTCATACATGACAGTGCCTGTCTTGTTAGGAGTTGGAGTTTCATCCTCCTCACTGGATGGAGGGGTGCACTTGTTGTCCCATGTGGGTCCCTTCTTTTGGTTTTGGCAGTTCTTCCCCCTTTTTGGTTGGTTATGAGGCTGGGGGACAGACATCAGGCATGGCATGAGGCACTCAACACTTGGCTACCCAGTAACCCTCCTTGTCACAGTGGAAATTTCTGGTAGAGCTCAGGTGTGGTTTTCCCATTTTGATAGAGGGCACACCCCCTCTTCCCCCAGTGTGAGGTCTTTGCCTCTCAGCTGGGTGATAGCTGTGAATCTCCTGTCCTGTGTGCTTGTGAAATTCCATTAGGTCAATCTCCATTCATGTGATGCTTTGTCTGTAGGGTTCATGGCACCCCTTGGGACAGGCAGGTGTTGTATAATTCCTTATTCAGTCCCTCTCTGAAGTGGGTGAACAGTGGGCACTCAGGCCAGTCCCTTAGTGACTGGCAAGTTGAGAGAAGTTGATAGATGTACTCTTATATGGTTATTTCCCCTGTTTCAAATCACCGGTGTGGGATTTGCATGAAGGGCTGCCAGAGGATCCTCAAAACATTCTCATAAGGGTTGCATAAAGGCATTGAGGTCAATCAGCTCTAGAGCATCCTTGTCATGCAGGGACACCAGCCATTCCAAGGGGGAATCCTCCAGGTTGACAGCGATTGGATGGATCCATGTCACATCATCTGGGTACAACACTCTGTAGCACTCCATGTAGTGTCAAGCCTGAACCAAGAAGTGGGTTAGTGGTTTGGGTACCCATTGAGGTGAATCACAAAGGGGTGGGTGGGTGGGTGGCTTTTAGCATTCCCTTTGTATTAGATATTCTATGGTTTATTCTAATATTTTTTTAAAATCCTGGTCTAAAGCTTTTATTTTTCTAAAATAATGTTTTTATTTTATTATATTTTCATATTGTATTTTTTCCTTCTTTTTACTATAGAAACAATATTTGAGGTGAAACACTGTGATGCTTGCACATAATCCTTGGCTTTTCAAAATTGCTTTGATAGCTGATGACTTATTACAACCATGATCATAAAATAAGCTTATTCTAATTTTAGGGTCTATATAGTCTCTCTCTCTCCCCCACTCTCCCCTTTTCAGGCTGTTCAAAGCAGACCAGCATACAAAATGTATATTGGCTGGATGGCATGCCTACAAATCTCCACCAGTGGGCAATAAAGACTTGCTTTACCTATTTTGAGTTTAGAAATTCTAAATATGTAACTGCAATAGGAAAGAAATGATGGAATTACTGCTATAGTTTCCTCCCAGCTTTATAATCAATTGCTTGTATAAACTGTTATCAAAATGAGTCTTCTTTCCCACCAGATTTCCTTTTCACAGAGAGGTTCACTCCTCCTTATAATCAAGCAATTGCTTTAATATGTATCTCTTCTTTCCTCCTTCATTTCCACCCATGGAAGAAAGACATGGGGAATACCATTTGAATGTTTTGATTGTCAACATGAGTATTCTTTTCTGGAGAGTAATTGCATGACAAGATCCAATAGACAATGCATATGGTTAAAGGTTTTAGCAAAGGTAGTTGTAGAGGTGTGAAATGAAATATTAAGAGAATATTGCATTCTAGACAAGGAGCTGAAATTCAGCTTTGATTGTATTGTGGAGCTGAACACAAGAAGAATCCATAGAAATAAAGAAACCTTTTGGTGAGAATTGCTTGTAATCAGGCAGAAATGTGTGAATGCTGCCTCTGTATAAATGCTCCTGTAGTTTCACAGGTGTAAGGTCAGTCTGTTTTCAATGAAATAAAAACTATCCAACATGGTACAGAAGTAGAGTAGGGGTGGAAGTTGAAGCTATGAAACAGATTATGGTTCCCTACATAAAATCCTAAAAATCATGTGAATGGCTAGGAATATAATTCTTAGAAATATTTGGTGACACTCATGGAAGAGAAATTCTATTAATGGTGTCATTAAGATCAGGGATATATCACTGATAGAGCATGGAGGAAAGGGGGTGGGGACATGATCGAATAAGGTTTTAGAAGGTGGTATTTTCAATATTAAGCAAAAATCAAGAACATGGGAGCATAAGTTCAAACTGACAGAAGGGAAGTTCAAAAGTAATGTTACAAACTATTACTTCACAGAAAGAGTAGTGGGAGCTTGGTATCAACTTCCAGCCGAGGTAGAAGGTCAATCATCAGTAACTAAGTCTGAACATGCTTGGGATAAACATATGTCCATTATCTGACAAACATAATAAAATAAAAATAATATAGAATATAGAATATTAATTAAAATAATTCATTAATTATTTGAAATGAAAACAAAAAAACTCAAAGGCTAGACTCGATGGACCACTAAGTATTTTTCTGACATCAGTTTTCTATATTTTCATGTTTCTCTGACTACCGATAATCTTCCACTTATAGTTGTTTAACAACCTGTCAAAGTTATAGTGGTAATGAACTTATGACCGCTCTTGATATTAATGATATCACAATGTCATAAATATATATCATCACAATCACATGATCAAAATTCAGGCTCTTGGTAACTGGTATGTACAGCATCCCAGGATCACATGATTCCCAATTACCTCCTTCCTAAGGGACTTGCAATAAGCAAAGTCAATGGAGGAAGCTAAATTTACTTAATGGCCATTAACTTAAGAACGATTAGAACTATGATGATCCATTTGACTGTGGAAGAAATGTCATAAAATAAGCCATAATTCACTTAATGACTACCTCTCTTAGCGATGGAAGTTCTGATCCCAATTGTGGTCATAAGTTCAGGACTACCAGTATTCAGTTGTGCTTGCATTTTGGACACAATTCAGTGCAGGCAAATGTCATTTTGCTCTTTGAAGTTGAGTCCAAATAATTGCCTCAGGTTAGGCTAGTTTCCAATAATTGTGTTTGTACAGCCCACAGTCCATGACCTTTTCTAGGAAAGAAAGGAAAACAAAAAGAAGCCCTTTTCTGGTTGTGGTATGGACTATGGTACAAGTGAAATTTTCTAAACTTTGCACATGAAATAAGAGGTGTCTTTCAGGTAGGTATTCTATTGTTTCAATAGAATGCCTCATTTAAATAAAACATATTGATTGTCCTGACAATTTTTTATATATTTTGTCCAACATACAGTCCAACATTTCTCTGTTCTTTCTCTATATTTCTCTATGCTGTAGAAAGTCTGGTTTATCTTTAGAAATTACTCATATTCTTGGCATGATTTAAATGTCTTGGCATTTAATTATGCTCTGCAATTTCAAGAGGGGAGTCCTTCTGTCCATACCGCTCAATTATTCAGGTATTCATTCAGTTTCATTTTTACTCTCATTCAGAGAGTAAATGTCCAGGGACTTGTACTGTACTCATAGATTGTGCAAGTAAAATAATGCTTGGGATGTGGGAAACAAACCACCAGTGAGTTCTCTTGGCTTTTTGTGGAAAAAATTATTTACCCCTATTTAGAAACAATGGGGAAGGAGGAGCAGACAAGTGGCTAATTAACTGTTTTTACTGTAAACTGTCCAGAGTCACTTAGGCGAGAGGGCAATGTAGAAATTTGACAGACAGACAGCTATAGATAGATAGGTTGGTAAGTAGACAGCCAGCCAGCCAGCCAGATAGACAGATAGATGATAAATAGGAGATAGTTGGATGAGAGACAGACCAACAGAAAGACATATCAGCAAGGAGCTCAACATTCATCACACACGCATACACACACAAAAGAAACCCTAAAGGAAAAAGAAACCCTAAAGGAACATAGATTTATAATAGAATTGCAATTAGAAGTAACTGTAATGAAGCTTTAATGGGTTTAATATGTTTTATACAACATATTAAAAAGCAAGGCTTGGATGACAGAACAGCACAAACTGTTCTTTTGAAATAACTCCATGTTCACTGTAGAAAATATGGACAGAACCTTTCCCATCCTTTCTGTTCTCTCTGCCAACTTGCCATTTCACATTTCTCATCAAAATAAAGAACGGTATGTACTGTTTCTCCATCAGAAAATAGAACAATTTTGATACTACAAAAAACTCAACCAATAATTGTTAGAAAATAATTGTTTTATTATATATAAATGGAAGAATTATTATATAGCCACACAACTTGGCTACAGGATGGTTACATAACCATACATTCAAATAAAATGTACAGTGTATGGTCATTGTCATGCCACAACATGTAAATATTGTGCTGCTGTTGCTATAGCCCCACTTAGTGGCTGGGGATAGATAAGCTTAATTATATTGTCTGAAGCCAGACTCCATTTTCTGTCAGCCTTTGGAGAAGACAGAAGCAGCCATTTTGACCATGACACATAGACATCCAGAGACGGGATAGTGACAACTTAGTCACCCCTCTTCCCTTCAAACTACAGAGACAACACCAACCTAAAAATACAGAACAAACTGTAGCATGCTCCCTACCACAAGAATCAACAAGGGTCAAAGAGCAATTGGACCAGTCTTCTGCAGTCTTCACTGTTGCTACTTAAGAGTTTCAATTGTCACTGGAAATTCTTCTCAGAACAAAAGGAACTATGCTTTATATTATAACCATAGATGAAAACTAAATACTGCCATCTATTGGCTGAATCATTCTGCAGTTTCTGCAATATAAAATACATTCTAACATGTATTCCAACAATAATAATGCAACATGTTAAGATAAGTGAACATACAGAACTCCTTCTCCTCCTCGCTATCTGAATCTAGAGTGAGACAATGATGGAGAAGTGCTCTGGCAGTCAGAGCTAGGCTGCAAAAATCCGAATAACCAATACAGTAAATGGGTAAACAATAAAGAGATATAAATACTGTGCTATGTAAAACAAGCACTCTATACATCAACAGGTTTGCCTTAGAGATGAGTCTTGAATGTTCATCCTTCATGTCTAACAGCAACTGCTGTCCCTTTATGCCTGTGCCTGTTACACCGCCTTTGTTCTCAATGTAATGCTGAGAGCAAGGAAAGCAGCAATTCTTATCTGTGGATTGTTGCTTTATTTGATCTGATGCATCACGGCACAGTATTTCCTCTGTATTAAGGGAAACAAAGATTTTTGATCACCTGCTAAATATGTTTGCCTTTTGACCCATGCTTCCAGAATTGAAAACGTGTGATATCGATTATATGGATTGTCTCTAAATTAAACATATTTTATGGGTTAAATCTCATTTGCATCCAGAGTTTTCTGCAGATAACAGACAAGCTGAATTCTGAAACTTGGTAGATAGGGAAAAATGCACTTATCATAAAAATAAAATATGATTTAAATTTTCATAGGAAATCCAGCAATAATCAAAACAAGATGCTCAAACCAAATTTCCATAGTACTGAGAAAATGTAACCAACTGAACCAATCATGTATATAAGCATGAAATAATAGATGCTGAGAACTATAATGAATTCTTGATTTAGATAGCTTAAGCTTAGCTGATGAGATATGATCTCTAGAGAATCAGGAACTATTTTATCATATTTTTTAAAAATAGGAAATTGTTTAGGTTTTCTTGTCCATGGGGCCTAACACACCTAAACAGCGCACACCCCAAAATCAAGTTCACCATGGAAACAGAAACAAACAAACAATTACCATTCCTAGATGTACTAATCTACAAAAAAACAGATGGCACACTAGGACACACCATATACCAGAAGAAAATACACACCAACCGCTACCTCAATGCCCAATCCCACCACCACCCAGCACAGATAAATTCTGTGGCAAAAACACTAATTACTAGAACCAAACGCCTGGCAGATAAGACACACATTAAGACTGAACTATGCACCCTGACTAAAATATTGACAGCCAACGGCTTCCACAAAAGCAAAATCACCAACTTGATCCACAAAAACACACTGAGACATAATAGAGACCCAGAAGATGAACAGACCCATAGAACAGCTGTTCTGCCCTACATAAGAGGCACTACAGACAAAATTAGTAAGATTCTATACAGACACCACATCAAGACTGCCTTCAAAACAGACAGAAAAATAGCAGCCATCCTCAGGAATCCCAAAGACAAAATTGACCTGGAAAACCAAAGCATATACGAAGTCCCCTGTGCATCATGCCCGGCCACATACATTGGACAGACCAATAGAAGAATAAGCACCCGCCTGGATGAACACAAAAATGCAGTCAAAAAGCTGGAACACACTTCCTCGCTAGTCCAACACATGGAAGCCACAGGTCATAGCATCAACTTCAATGGCACCAAAACCCTAGCCACTACAGAAAATCCCAGCCACAGAATCATCAGAGAAGCCATAGAGATTGAAAAAAGACCAGAAAGCATGAACAGAAGAGATGATTCCACCAGGCTGTCAATCATTTGGAAGCCTGCACTCACAAACAAAAAAATCTCCACACCACAAGCCAGACAAACACCTGGGCACAAACAGATCCCCCCTGATACCTCCAGCTCAAAGACACCCCAACCAGGCACGCAGATGAAACCCAGCTTCCTAACTAATGATAGCCGTCCACTTACCCGAAGCCAAGCTGCACTAAAGGCCTCCAATAAAGTAACACAGTGTTGCCAGCCAATCAAGATACAAAAAGAGCCCCCCCCCGCAAAAAATTAGAAGCAGAACACAGCAAACTCCAAGACCAATAAACACAGACCAAGACTCTCAACCAATCAGGAGGAAGAAAAAACCATTCTGACACAGCAATAGGCTGCCCCAAATTTAAATCTGAAACCACTGTAAAAGTCTGACTCACAGACAAACACTATACAGAAGCCTGATGATGGCAGATGAGATTCTGCTGAAATGTTGCTACAACTTTAAAAGCACCACTACTATGACGTGCGAAAATACCCGAACAAAGCTGAATGCCAGACATGTAAGTACCCGCGAAAACTTAAGAAAACATATGTTTTCTTAAGTTTTCGCGGGTACTTACATGTATGGTATTCAGCTTTGTTTGGGTATTTTCCCATATCATTATAATTGTGCTTTTAAAGTTGTAGCAACATTTCGGCAGAATCTCATCTGCCATCATCAGGCTTCTGTATTGTGTTCCTCTGTGAGTCAGACTTTCACAGCCATTTCTGTTTTAAATTTGGGGCTAGCCTACTGCTGTGCCAGAATGGTTTTTTTTTTCTTAATCTTGATTGGTTGGGAGTCTTAGTCTGTGTTTATTGGTCTTGTAGTTTGCTGTGTTCTGCTTGATTGGTGTTTCTAATATCTTCTGTCTGTTTTGTGGCTTTTTTTGTCTTGATTGGCTGGCAACATTGTGTTCCTGTATTGGAGGCTTTTAGTGCGGCTTGGCTCTGAGTAATTAGACGGCTATCATTAGTTAGGAAGCTAGGTTTCATCTGGGTGCCTGGTTGGGGTGTGTTTGAGCTGGAGGTATCAGGGGGGATCTGTTTGTGCCCAGGTGTTTGCCTGGCTTGTGGTATGGAGATTTTGCTACAACTTTAAAAGCACAACTATAATGATGTGGGAAAATACCCGAACAAAGCTGAATACCATGTGTGTGTGTGTGTGTGTGTGTATTTTCAATGAGAACCAGGAAGAAAAAATGTGCATTGGAATAGTTTGAATAAATGTCTTTCCTGGTTTAATAATATGTACCCAGGGGTGGGATTCAGTTTTTTAAATAACCGGTTCTGTGGCCATGGCTTAGTTGGTGGGTGTGGCTTGATGGTCATGTGACTGGGTAGATGTGGTCAACTCGACATCACTCATGTCAAGGGGTGCTTCTCCTCACTTGGCCTCTCATGACAGTGGGAATGCTGCAATGGTCATAAGTGTGAAAAATGGGAATAAGTCACTTTTTTCAGTGCCATTGTAACTTTGAATGGTCACTAAATGAACTGTTGTAAGTCAAGGATTACCTGTACAAAAATACAAAAAGCTTCTTAGCTTGCAAAAAGCTGCCCAAAATACCAATCATTAGATTAAACATATCTGCAAGCCGGAGTTACAAATCAGGCAAGGTGCCAGAGCACCTTGAGGAATGAAAATAGTTAAAATGCAGTGATAACTATCAGCAGCCAACTCTTGTTCATAAAGTGAAACCCCTTAGCAGAGAGATCATTTAAGATCTCCAGAAAAAGCAGACCCAGGAAAAGCAATCCTAAGATCTATTTGCATCACTTAAAAATACCAGCTGGTCTCACTCACCCGGGGTAGGATTCAAATTTCTAAACAACCAGTTCTGTAGGTATGGCCTAATCTGTGGGTGTGGCTTGGTGATCATGTGACAGGGAGTGGCTGGCAACCTAAATTTAAGTGGTCCTTACTTAATGACCAGGTGCTCGCTTAGTGGCCAATTGCTTAGCAAGTGCTTTCTGCCAGTTTCCAAGACCTGGGGAGGCCCTGGAAGGCCCAGGCAGGTGGCATATGTGGCTGGCAACCCAAATTTAAGTGATCCTCACTTAATGACCAGGTGCTCACTTAGTGGCCAATTGCTTAGCTAGTGCTTTTTCCCAGTTTCCAAGGCCTGGGGAGGCCCAGGCAGGTGGCCATGTGGCTGGCAACGCAAATTTAAGTGGTCCTTACTTAATGACCAGGTGCTCGCTTAGTGGCCAATTGCTTAGCATTATATAAGGATGAATGCAAATTGGAAAGGAAAGACTGCAGAGATTGTGCACAAGTGATTTGTACCAACCAATACACTATGTAACTGAAGATGGTTTATGTTTTATGTTTTTGTTTATGTTTAAAAGAAATAAAACACTTTTATTTAAAAAAAATCATTTATGTATGCATGCAAATTCTTGTTACATTGATGTTGCTATATATTGATTTAAGCAGAAACAGATAATGTATAACATCAATGTAACAAGAAGTTGCCTGTCTCCCTTTTGGTAAGTTTCTTTTTTTTTATTTATGTATTTATTTATTCTGTTACTATCTGTTTTTGTTTTTATTAATCATAAAAACAAAACAGATACTAAATAAATAAATAAACACATAAATAAAAATTATTTTACTATTCATCTTGATGTTTCTTCTTTGCTTAAAGTAAAATAATTAGTAAAATAATTTTTATTTATGTGTTTATTTATTTCTTTAGTATCTGTTTTGTTTTTATGATCAATAAAAACAAAAACAGATAGTAAATAAATAAATACATAAATATAAAAAAGCAACTTACCAAAAAGGAGACAGGCAAGTTGGCTAGCTGACTATGCTGGGGTCCTCCTCAGTCTTCTAGCTTGCTGCAGCAAGGCTGCCCGGCCCAGGAGTCAGCTCTTGACCAGGCTGGCGGTGGTGGCGGCAGAAGGAGGTAGGGGACCGGCTCAGCAGGACTTGCTGCTTTGCCTCCTAACTACCAATCAGTGGTGGGAAGGAAAGGCAGCAACCCTTGGGCTGTGGCGGACAAGGAAAGGTGGCAGGCAAGTGCCGACAGCCTAGCCAAGATGGCGGCCACCATATGGGTGAGGCAGCGGCACCAGGCCTGGGAGTCGGCTCTCGGCGGTGGCGGCAAGAGGGGGTAGGGGACCAGGCCAGCAGGAGCTGCTGCTTTGCCTCCTCACTACCAATCAGTGGTGGGAAAGCAAGGCAGCAACAATAGAGTGCTGCGGGTGAGGGAAAATGGGGGGAGGGTGACTGGGACTGGCGGTGGTAGGTAGACGACCGGGTTGGAAGATCATTTTTACTGATCCATGTCTTCGGAGGCCAGTGGTGGGGTAGGCAGTCCAGGTGGGCGAGGATGGCTAGCGGCAGTGGGAGGCAGGCAGGGCAAGGCAGGCCAGCCAGGCGAAGACAATTAGTGGCAGTGGTGACTGGGGCTTGTGGCTTGCCCTCACACAGCAGGGCAGCAGAAGGCAGGCAGGGACAGACAGCTGGCTGGCTAGCCAGTTGGCTGCCTTGGCTGCTGCTGCTGTTGCTGCTGTGAGCAATGGCGCTGAGTGGGTAAATTTTTGTAATTAGTGCACCTGCGCTATAAGTAGGGGTGAGGGTGGGGCAGGCAGGGGAGAATGTGGAAGGGATTTTTGCATGTGCACAGTAAAAAAATGTCTTTTTTAAAAAAAAAACCAGTTTTTTTTACTTTGGAGCAGCGGATAGGGGTGGGGGCCGGGGCAGCGAAGGGAGGGGTAGGTGGGGGAGAATGAGGAAGGGATTTTTCATAACATTGTTTACCCTAACTGGTTTAGGTAAAATAATAAATATGTTATCATAGTTTATAAGTTAAAGTGTCTGCAATTTTAAATATAGGAATGTAATTAAGAAAGTAGTTGTGAAAGCACCATAAAAGAAGCAAGGAACGTCAGCTTGCTCTCTCTGGCTTGATGATCCCTAATTACTGGATAGACTGAAGACTGCGTTTTTCCCCTACTGAAAAGGAGAGACAAAGGACTGATTTGTAAGTGAACTGACATTGGATATTCTACACGGACTTTGCTAATTGAATATCCTTGAATGGACTGACTAAAATGATACATGACTGATGGACTGTTATTTTGACTATGCTATAATCTCTAAATGGAATAAACTATATTTTTGATAGCACAAACATATCTGTTATTTTTACTGTATGTTAACAAACATACAAACTTATCTCGCTCATTTATCTGTGTGCCTATCTGACTAACGCTGCACATTCTGTTTAGCTTGTCTCCTTAACCCTGGTTGGAGAACACAGGCTTAACACTGCACAGTAATAAAAACCGGTTTTTGGCCCATAGGGGCGGCAGAGAGGAGCGGGGCCAAGCAGGGGTTGGTTTTACCGGTTCTTAGAATTACCGGTGATGTTAACAATCAGTTCTATAGAACCAGTGCGAACTGGTAGAAACCCACCCCTGCACTCAACTCACAAGATATCCTAAGGAAATCATCCAGATTTAAGGAAAGGTCACATGCTCCCCAGAAAGGCAATAAAAAAAAAAAAATCAGTGCCAAGCTTCCATCCTGCCTCTTGGAAGTATACCCCAAAAGGACAGTGCCAGATAGTACTAAAGCAGTGAGGAAGACCCCCTCCCCAAATAGAAAAAGAAACCATGAGGCAAGAAAAAAAATCAAACACAATACAAATAATTAAATCACAACAGTAGCTGTTGCTTGTTGAAGCTGAATAGGGAAAATCATCCCATCAATAAACACAGAATTAAACTTCACCAAGCACAAAATTAACCTTCACCAAAAACCAGTTTTAGACCAAAACTCAGAAAGGGTATGTGAACTCACGTTTGAATGTCAATCTTTCTAGCTAGCCAAGAAGCCTTGGTGAATGTCCACTCATCTTGATTCCCTGTCACTAAAAGCTTTGCTTCATTATTCAATTATTTCTTTAAGGTGCTGATTGTCCAGGGAAGTATTTCTTCCCAACAGCAGTGTAAAAATCTTAAAGCAACCATTCCCCTTTAAGAAAGTTAAGCCTGAGAAGCTTCAAAGACAGGAAGTCTAGGCTGTCTGGCAAGAATGTAATAAGGATGGAAAAAAACAAAAGGAGATTGCTTCTAACTACCGGTTCTCTGAACTGCTTAGAAAGTTAACAAGGGATTCTATAGAACCTGACAGAACCGGTAGAATCCCAACCCTGTATGTATCTACTTTTGCAATAGCTATAACTTTATTTGCTTCAGTTTCTTTTAAATATTGTGGATATTTGCTATTATGATTACTATTACCACTCATGAGACCTGTGCTAATTGTACTAATCATTGTAATTAATTAATAATTATACTAATTAATTGTACCCCTGCAGATAGGGGTCTCGAACTTAAACCCTCAAAGAGCCCTTTGGACCCATTTCCCACAGAAAAGAAAACACGGAGAGCCAACTCGATGTCACTCACTCCCACGCAGTCACATGACCCCCCCAAGCCTACTCAGGTTTGTGGCTTTTGGTATTTTCTTTTCTCTGGGAAACAGGTATCTCTCTCTGTGTATGTGTCTCTATCTCTTTCCCCCCTCTCCCTCATCTCTCTCTCTGTCTCCTCTCTCGATCTCTCTCTTTCTCATCTCTCTTTTTCCCTCTGTTTCTCTCATCTCTCTTTCATCTCTCTTTCTCTCTTTTTCCCTCTCTCTTTCTCTCTCTCATCTCTCTCATCTTTCTCTCATCTCTCTTTCTCACTCATCTCTTTCTCTCTCATCTCCCTTTCATCTCTCTCATCTCCCTATTTCATCTCTCTCATCTCTCATCTCTCTCATCTCTCATCTCTCTCATTTCTCTCATCTGTCTCTCATCTTTCTCTCTCTCTCTTGTTTTTCTCTTTTTCTCCTTCTTCCTCTCTCATATCTGTCTTTTTTCCCTCTCCCTCCCTCTCATCTCTTTCTCTCTCATCTCTTTCTCATCTGTCCCTCCTCCCTCCTTCTTGTGTGTGTGTTCCCTCTTGAACCATTTCTAAAAACAGGTGAGGGTTGGAGTTTTATTTATTGCTGATGTTCTTTCTTCTTCTTTGGGTGCTTTTTACTATATGATTTAAATCAAGAGTCATTTCAGGTTCTCAGGTAAATGAAGCTCATTCATCCTCCTGCTGCAGCTTCCTGTTGGATGATCCCACCACTGGCTGGCCCCTCCTCTTGCCCTGCCTTCCCACTCTCTCCTCACCTGCCCTGAGAAGAGAAGTGTGACAGTGGCAAATGGAGACTTGCCCCATATTCTGGAGCGGGAGTGAAGCACTTGACTCTTCTTCTGACCCTTCTTGTTTTGTGCATACCTCAGCCATTTGGGGAGACACGCAAATTGCTCTCTGCCCCAAGATACTGGCCTGGTCCAGCTGCAGCCGGTGGTCCATGTCATAATGGGTTCCAGGAGGAGGAGGGGATGCCATCTCACCCATTGTGAAGCACGCTAAATTTAACTCAGCTGTGCATGATGCTGCAAGAGCAGCAAACAGACCATGGAGACAATGAGACCAGTGGCATCAGCTGCATCTGGGCCAGCCAGTGTCTTGGGGCAGAGAGCAATTTGTGCATCTCCCCAAAGAGCCGAGGTGCATGCAGCACCAACAAGGAATGGAAGAAGTATCAAGAAGATGGGCACTTTGCTCCCATTCTGGTATACGGAAAGTGTCTCCATTCACTGCCATTGCCCTTACCTTCTCAGGCCAGGCTAGCAATCGAATGGAGGGTGAGTGGTGGGGCCAGCCAGTGATGGGACAGAGAGCCACAGCAGAGGTTACAAAGAGCTGCATGTGGCTCTGGAGCTATGGGTTGCCGACACCTATACTAGGCTATTAGTTTTCTTAAGTGGTACAAGTCTGAAAATTGAGCTTAGAGAATATGTGATATGAAGTAATATATCCAGAAGCTTACATGTATGTTCATAGGATCTCTGGAAAAACTCTCCTTAGCTCACCTACTTACACCTTGTGAAAAAGCCATATTTTCCAAAAATGGAATGATCCTTTGCAATGAAATTAGCAAAAATGCTTGCTTGCTTGTATCTTTATTTATTTTCTATCAATCAAATTTAGGTATCACCCATCTCACTCTCAATATTGCTAAGTCTCTGAATTTAGTGATACAAAGCAGAACAAAAGTACAATTGCAGAAACAATTTCTACACTGTTCAACTAGCTCTTTGTACTTTCTACAACAAAGGTATTTTTTTTAAAAAAAGAATTTTTCATGATTGTGTGAATCTGAAAGGCTGCTGTTGAAGTCCATGATGAAAAAAGTCTGTCAGGCAGACACTATCATTAATCATATCCTAGAAATCCATTCTTATATAGTAGTGGCCTGAAGTGAACATTCGATTAATTCCCATCAATATGTAAATCCAACCTTTCTATAATCAGAGTATTCTATTTACCCACTTTGTCGAACTCTATTGGGGCAAAGTTGAGTTTTTGTATTCTATTTTTTCAGTAGTCAATCTTTATTCTCTGATAAACATATTCAAAGGGAATTCCTAAGTATTTAGAAGTTTACATCACTAGGGCTGCCTCATTCTAAAACTACAAAGAATCCCAACCATTAACAAGCAAGCATTATTCTTATATAACACATATCTCCTCTCAAAGTCCTGCTTTGCTCATCATGGGAAAAGATATTTATAAGATATATTGGCAAAGAATAGCAGGATTATATGCCAAGATTATATAATCTCTGCCATGTCACTGACAGACTGACAGATACCTATATTGTAGGTAGCAGTGATATAGAAAGAGACTGGAGTAGATACTTTAGTGAAATGTCAGGGCATCATTTCATACTGCATGGGAGAAGGCAATGACAAACTATTCCTATATTTTACCAAGAAATGGATATGTAATATAAAAAGATTGGCAACACAATGCCAGATGATCGGTCCCTCCAGTCAAATGGCACTCAACAAGCTACTTTAGAAGAGTTGAGGATCTTTAAAGAGCTAATGAACATGACTACATTAAAGCTTTAAGGATATCTAGTTGCTGATGTTGCCATAATGGAAAAAATGTGAAGCTGCAAAGGCAGAATTACAGTGAGAATATAGAATGTAAGAAGCATGGACACAGAAAAGCTCAACACAGCAAAATAGGAAAGGAAGCCAACTACACATTGATATCTTAGGAATCTGCATATTAAGATGGATAATATCAGCTCTGCCTGGCTCAACTGGGGCCTCACAAACATCCTGCCATGCATCAACAGAAGAAGATGGGAGGGAAGGATGAAAGGGGAAAGAATGGACTTCACATGGTCTTCAAAATTATTAATAGAAAGAAGTGGAGAAGTTCAGTGATAACAGCAAAGATGTGATTGGGGCTCAGTCTGGAGCATATAATAAACAACTCATGTGCAAGTTTCAATTTAAAGTAAGGAGGTTCTACCTTGAGTTCGTAGAATTACAAAATGATCAGTAGACAAACAGTACCTGATTTCAAGGAGATCATGGCATAAATTGAAATTTTGCACAATACAGCATCCAAGATATCTTAGAATATATTCCCTATTTACATGACCCTCTAGTATTAGAAGATGAATCAGCACTCTTGTCATTTCCAAATTGGAAGGTTGCAGAAATTTTGCAAGTAAGAGAAGAAGAATCAGTCAAAGTTCTAAACAAATAAATGGTGAAAAATCTGTAGTACAATGCAGTGGGCAACAGACTGAAAGGTCAATCTGTATTCCAATATCAAACAAATGAAACAAACCAAAAATACTTAATAGAAGGTACAAACTATTGTACAATATACTCAATTTGACAACATGTAAGTATGTTATACTTACAGTATATGTTTAGAAAAAGAAGTGGGCATCTAAGTTTAAAGATTCAAATCATCAAATCCAAACAAATGAAAAATGAACAGAGTTACTGAAATATGCCACACCTAAGTGTCACAAAGGCTATAACATTCCATTACTCTACATAAAATAAACTACGCTGGATTGTATGGAAATTGACAGAATTATTTGAAAAGTTGATTGGGATATACTTGTGTTCGTGTAGCTCATGGGAATAAACTATCAGGATATGTAATTTTAAACTATTATTAATTCACTATTATAAATTCACTATTACACATTAACTGTTGTAACTATGTATCATTCATGTGATTGCAACTATGTATCAGTGCAACTATGTATCATTCAAGCATTGCAACAATGTATCATTCACGTGTAAACATTAGATTTCTGTCTCTTCAGTGATCTTTGCCAAGCACATAGAAGGGACGGGGAGATAAACAATTTTCAATACAGAATGATATCCTAACTGACTTGAACTATTGTAAATCACACACATCCTGTTAACCTGGTATCCTAACTGACCTGAACTATTGTAAATCATGCGCATCCTGTTTAACCTGGTATCTTAACTGACCTGAACCATTGTAAATCTTGAATACCCTGTTTGACTTGGGCTCTGAAAAATTTCACCCCCCCCCTGTGAAGAAGCATAATAAAAGAGCGCGTGCCAAGACATTCGGGGCGCACTCATCCCGAGAAACCTCATCTCTTGTCGTTTCTTCCTCCTTCGCTCCCTCTCATGAGGCGCCCATCTGATGCGGGATAGCAGATACCGCAATTAACCAATATTCTTTGCCTATTGCACATCAAAATAACTAGACACAAGGATAGTTTTTCTCTCAGGCCATCACTTTGCTAAACAACTTATTCCCACAACACTGTTTTATGCCCTAGGATGTTAAACCACTTAGTAGGATTGTATTACTATTATCTTTCTCATCTTTCTTATTACCTATTTCCCTGTTATTCTATTCTATTCTATTCTATTCTACAGAATCTGAAGACACATTTGCTCACCTTGCTGAAAGACAACATTTTAGTAGACCAAGCAAAAGTTTATTTATAGATGAAAATGAAAGACAATTCCCAGCTGTTTCTCACTGTAAATACACAAGAGCATTATATCAGTAACAAAGTTGCTCTTGGATAATATCAATATCAGAGTTTTGGTAGAAAGCTATGGACCAAATATTACAGGCTTATGGCATTCTTTAAAATGTCATCCATATCACTGGAGAAAATATTAAGTGCATCTGTGAACCCTCAAAATAATCTAACAGAGACTGATGAACTTTGGTACCTGACCACAATGCAATAAGTTTGATTTTTTTTTTAAAAAAAATGGCATTATATATCATGGTTATACCATCGACTCTCAAAGCCTACATAAATGTGCAGGTAAAAGCTGTTATGAGTCCCCAAGACCATAATATGTAATATACTATAAGACATTTTAGAGTCTATTAATAATTATATCATATTTAGGCTTCATTTAGTGATTGTAGTAATCTCTTGAACACTTTAATGCAAGTGAGACTGAATTGTAGTGGACAAAACTGTGTGAACACAGAATCAGAGAAAGTGAGGACATCAAACACGTTGCTCCCATATAATAATCTAAATTTACCAGTAAACTTGTCTTATGTAGTTTTGCAATATGGCACTGATGTGATTATTATGAAAGATGATGGTGAATACTTAATAACTTTTACATCATGCTCATTTCTAGCTGCAGGAAAATAAATGCTTATACAATATGGACAACAAAGACCTGAATTTGGTAAGAGAATCTAAAAGTTTCAACACTAGTATGGAAAGAAATTAAACACGCATCACTGATGATTATAACTATCAACTGAAAACATTCTACTGAGACATTCTACTTAGAACAACCATTTCAAAACAGCTTTGGACATTGACCTTGGAGAGCACATATGAAAAACACAATTCAAAAACACACTTATCACACAAATGTGAACATAATGAATAATATATCTTTTCAAGGACTAAATATTTTTCATGCCTGGGTGTGGGAATAAACTTTGGCCTGAGCTTGAGCAATGATTTATATAATGCCTTATACATTCATGCCTGTCTAAAGGTCACTAAGATAGTACAAAGAGAAGAGAACAATAGGAACAAATACAAACAAAGAGGCAGCTTAGACAACTGCAAACAAGCCTGTACTATATATAATTATTAATCCACAATGCAATTGCTTACTATGCACAAAAATCTCAATAAAAGGAAGCACTGGAATTTTATTCTGGGCTCCCATCCCAAGTACACCAGCCTGTGTCTCATTCTTTCCATGGGAGACCACCACAAGTGGTGATCCCGACGTGATCCACTGCAGGTGGTACGTGTCCGGACCTCCGTGTTTCCTCACCTGGACTAGGTAAAGTACATATTTAACTATTGCTGGACAATAGGATTATTCAGGGAACATGGGGGAAAAACTCTCTCAGCCACAGGAATGTCATGTTAGTGAGCTGCTGAAGTTAGTCAGGACAAATTTCTTTATCTTTAAACCCTCGGGGGGGGAGCAAATAGTTCTTTCAAAAGATAATGTGAGAGAGCTGCTGCTCGAGATCTGGTGGCAATGTCCCTGGTATCCAGAGAAAGGCTCTTTAAAGTTAGACACATGGAGGAGAATTGGAACTATCCTTCATGAAGAGCCACAGGCAACAGCTGAAATTTTGATATATTGGAAGGTTGTTATGACTGCTTTAGAGACCCAGCAACAACCTCTTTTAAAAACTTTAGTAGAACCTCCTCCTTATAAAGGAATTGTATTGCACCCGCCTTCCCCAAAACTGGAGTGTGCTTTATCATTTCCACAGCCTATGCCTGTGAATGATAAAATCCAACCAAAAATGGGAAAAGTTCAAGCCATGATGCATCAGGCTTTCAATGAGGGGAAATTAGAGCCTGAAGAGATTCCCCAGATGAATTTGTTTCCAGTCAATAGGCAAGTGGATGCTCAAGGCAATCTGCAGACTGAATGGGTTCCGATTCCTTTAGAGTTCTTAGGGAAATTAAAAAAGCAGTAAAAGATTATGGTATTCAAAGTCCTTTTACAAAGGGGCTTCTGACAAGTTTGGCTACCTCACGCATGATTCCTAGTGACTGGAAAGATTTAATGAGAATGATATTGAGCTCTACTCAGTATGTGGTCTTTTGCTGAAATTGGCAGTTGAAAATGCAAATGCTGACTGCAAGCGTATTTTACAGCCTTTGGTGGCTAGAGGTGAGGTTACTCTGGCTGATCTGTTAAAGGCATGTGCAGTGGTGGGTTCTCAGGCTTACAACATGGAGACTTTGGCTATGGCATTACAAAAAGGGATGAAACCTACAAGGAATTGTTTTAATTGTGGAAAGCCCGGCCATTTTAAAGCCCAGTGCCGTGCCCCTGGGTGGGGGGGGGGATGGCATTTAACAAAAACAAAATTAAGGACATCCGTCCAAAATCGGTCTGTCCAAAATGCTAAAAAGGGTTTCATTGGGCAAATCAATGTCGCTTTGATCAGAACCAAAATCTGGGAAACTAAATTTGGGGCATGCAGCTAGCCCCGCTCCCAAGGCTGTCACAAAAGCATCGCCTGCAATTATGGGAGTGCAGGATTGGGTTTAAAAATGTTGAACTCAATTAATGTGACCTTTCCTAATCAAGTATACATTGAGGACACTCATTTGCATGGGCCACTGCCAGAAAAAACAGTGGGATTAGTATTTCCCATGTCTTCTGCATCAGAAAAAGGGTTTTTTGTTATTCCAGGAGTTATTGATCAAGATTATAAAGGGGTTATTAAGATACAATTGTACACTGATACTCCTGCATCATTAATGGCCGGTGACTCTATTGCCCAGTTATTTTTACTTCCATACATCCCTATAAATCCTTTAATTGGGATCCCACGAACTGGTGGTTTTGGGTCCACTGAAATGGCCAGTTCTCCAGTTGCTGCAGAATTGCTAGCGTTGACAAAAAATTTGACTACAGACCAACCAAAAATGACAATTGAAATTCAGGGAAAATCATTTTCTGGCCTTATAGATTCCGGAGCAGATGTCTCTGTGATACCAAAAGGAATGGCCAAATGAATGGGCGCTTGAAGACTCTCTGGCTGTTCGCGGAGTGGGTGGTATGCAGTTTGCAAGAAGTAGTGTACATTGGTTGAAGGCATTGCATAGAGAAACTGGTGAGACTGCAAGGATTCAACCTCTTGTGTTGCCCCTGCATATAAACTTGTGGGGTAGAGATTTGCTGTCACAATTTTGCACAAAAATTGTTATTGGATAATGGAAAAATTACATGATTGATGCATTCCTGATACTCCGTTTGCTTTGGCAATTTTACAAACTCCAGCCTTGCCTACTGCAGCTTTATTTCAATTACATGAAGTGCAGGTTTATATCATTGAATGGTTGCATTTGCAAAATACTCCCCGAAAAACAGTTTCTACTATGGCTATGCTTTATAGTGAGTTAATCATCAAAGGCCGAAATCGCAGTATGCATTTATATGGCATAGATATAGTTCAGCTATTTTTACCTATCTCCCTCACTCTGTGGGAAACTTGGTATAGTCAATCCATTGAATTGCAAATTGCTCTTGAAAATTGGCCAGGGAAGATTTCTTGCCATACCCCCAGTGACCCTTGTTTCCAATTGCTTCAAAACGTATCTGTAAATTTTAATTCAGTTATTACTAAGCAGCCAGTTGGGGGAGTGACCGTTTATGTGGACGGTGGTAAGACCTATGGCGCTTGTGCATGGAGATAGGAAGGGGTATGGAAAACAAAAATTACCCCTCCTCAGCAATCAGCACAAAGGGCTGAATTAGCTGCTGCTATTTTGGCCTTACAGGAATTTGCACAAGAACCACTAAATCTTATTGTGGATTCTCTTTACATTTATCAATTGATACTTAACATTGAATTTGCTTATCTTTCTCCATTTGTTGATGCTAATCTTATGAGTTTGTTTCTAGCTCTGCAAAGCTGTCTTCATTCTCACACACATTCTCTACATATCGCACACATTTGCAGCCACCAGCCACTTCCCGGGGAGCTGTAGGAAGGGAATGATGTGGCTGACGCAGCGGCCTCGGCCCTGTCCTGTCTCTCACTTTCTCCTGTTACTCCATGGGACTCACATAGCTATTTTCATCAAAATGCTAAAGCTCTTTGTAAACAATTTGGTCTCACTGCTGCAGAAGCTGCAGCTATTATTCAACAATGTCCTAGTTGCAGTGCTCAATCCACTGCTCTTCCTCAAGGAGTAAATCCTCAGGGGACATCTGCTTGTCAACTATGGCAGATGGATGTCACACAACACCCTCCCTTCAAACCATGGCACCATCTGCATGTCACCATTGATACATATTCAGGATTTATTATGGCAACACCTCAATGAGGAGAGGCTACAAAACATGTAGTCAACCATTGTCTCCGTACCTTCACACATGTAGGGCCACCAATGGAGATCAAAACCGATAATGGCCCTGCTTACATTAGCACTGCCTTTGCGGAATTTTGTCATCGATGGTCAATTATACATAAATTTGGCATTCCCTACAATTCCACTGGTCAGGCCATTGTGGAACGAGCTCATCAGACGCTAAAACAAGCACTCCTTCAAAAAAAACAAAAACGGGGGAAGTGGATGGATAGGGCTTGCCTTACATACAAAACATTCTTAATATTACCTTATACACTTTAAATTTTTTAAACATGACAGGATCTCCCGCTGCTACAGCAGCCAGTAGGCATTTTGCTTCCTCCCCTTCTGCAGGTACGCCAAGACCGAAAGTTCGGTATAAGAGACTACCAGATCCAATGTGGAAAGGACCTGTCCTGCTGATAACTTGGGGCCAAGGATACGCTGCTGTTGAAGATGAGGGGACAGTTGTTTGGGTTCCTGCTCACTGTGTGCGTCCTTATCATCAGCCAAAGGGGCAAGGGGGTGGATTTGGGGGAATGGAAAAGAAACACATTGATCCAGGACATGGAGAAGCTAGCAAACTTCCATAATAAAACTGACTGTTGGGTATGTATGCACATGCCAACTCACAAAACATCAGGGCTTCCAATGCTTGCAGTACCTCTGGCCGAAGGTGACTGGTATAAGGGACAATGCTATGGTTGTTCAGGGATGTGATCTAACAGTTGGACTACAAGTAACATAAATACCTTACACCTTGGAAGCCGGATCCAAGAGGTGGCGGGTATCTGCTGGACCCACAATGAGATGGTAGAGAATATGACTTACTTGGGAACATATCCATTTTGTAACAAAACAATTGTCATTGGCAATAAAAGTCGGGTTTATCTGGATGACATGAAAACTAAAAATCTCACTTACTTTGTACATAACATTTCTAAATTTGATATCATATCTTTGATCAATGAAAATGGGTGTCCATTTATCCCTGCCACATGTTGTCCCACCACGAGAGAAAACCAGCTGCCTAAATGTGCAAATGGGAAATACACAGCACTGCCCCTTATTTGGCTATGTTAATGGAATCCTTTGCACAATTAATCTATGCTGAGCCAAATAAGGTTGGTCATCTCCTGGGAGCAAATCTATGGTTGCTGTGTGGACAGATGGCCTATGATCGCATGCCAGCACAATGGAAAGGGGTCTGCACCTTTGGGAAAGTAATCCCATCTCATTTCATTCAAAAATCATTGGGACCGCTCATATCTGCAAAATTCTGTTTTGAATCATGACTACTGGACACAGATATCAAGGGGAGTTATTCCTCCTTTAGGAGTCATGATGAACTATAGAGATTTGCATCATTTTAACAATTGGACAGTTACTATGTTTAAAGACACCATTAAAACGCTAAAGCTGCTTGAAGAAGAGCAAGGAAAAATCCTTGACTTTGTCCTGCAAACCAGATATGCGGTGGACACTATTTTGGCAGTGCAAGGGGGAGTTTGCACTGTGATTCATACACATTGTTGCATGTATATCTCTGATTATTCTCCAAACATTACAGCTACTATACAGCATATGGAACAAACCCTGAATGAGAATCCATTACAATTGAAGGACGAGGGACTGGACATGTGGTCTGCACTTTGGTCCTGGTTGCCAGATGGTTTATGGATTCATCACCTAATTGTTGGAGCAATATTGCTTATTATATTTTCTCTCTGTGTATGCTGTTGTATTCAATGTCTCCCTGGACTTTTAGGAATGTGTTGGGTGAAGCCTACGGAAGGAGAATTGCTGTTGCAGATGGCGAAAAGCTATCGAGGCATCCGTGATCATCAAAAAACTAAAACAGGGGAGATGTGGGAATAAAATTTGGCCTGAGCTTGAGCAATGATTTATATAATGCCTTATACATTCATGCCTGTCTAAAGGTCACTAAGATAGTACAAAGAGAAGAGAACAATAGGAACAAATACAAACAAAGAGGCAGCTTAGACAACTGCAAACAAGCCTGTACTATATATAATTATTAATCCACAATGTAATTGCTTACTATGCACAAAAATCTCAATAAAAGGAAGCACTGGAATTTTATTCTGGGCTCCCATCCCAAGTACACCAGCCTGTGTCTCATTCTTTCCATGGGAGACCACCACACCTGGGTGACCCATTATTGACCACTTTGTGTATTGAGAAAAATAATTTGTAAAATATCATGCAATATTGTGACATCAGTTGGATTTGTGTGTGTGTTTGTGTGTGTGTGTGTATGGTGAGCTTTTTTGTTTTAAATTACTTTATTATGAACAAATAAAACCCTGGAACTATTCAGAACTTCCCATTATTTCCTTTTGTTCCATTGCCTCTTATAGAGAATAAATTAATGGGAAAGGAAAAGTTTATGTTGGATAAAAGTGACAGCCTACCAGTTTGGGGACTGTAGAGCCAAGCATCATATGTTGTATATTTCTGCAAACATGGCCTTGTTCACACAGTTGGAACTTGTCATAGTTCATCTAAAGTAACCTGCCATGATAGGAAAGGAGATTTCAGTTTATTTTTAAATGTTCACTGCAAAGACCTATTTTATGCATTATTATACAAAAGCACTTAGGATGAAAATAACACTTGTCCTTGTCCTTAGTTTAATTTAATTTAGATAAAGGAATACTATTAAGAACATGTTTCAAAATATTTAAATAATGCCTGGGCTTACCCAGAAAACCAGTAGCTATGTAATTAAGAAGGTTATATTACAATAGGAAAATCCTTGACTTGATTTTTACTGCTAAACAGAGTACAGAAAAAATCCTTGATTTTTCTAAGAAGCTTAAGAGATTAATATTTCTTACTTAGAGAAAGGATCTCTAAGAGATCCTCTGGAGAGATCAATCCTCTATTACATGTGATCCCACTGAACCACACCATTTTTTCCAGTCTTTGCAACTACATTCTCACCTTGAGAAATTTAGAAATAAATGGAAAATGACTTTTTAAAAGCAAAAATGGTTCAATTACATAAAATGTACATAAAACTGTACTTCTAATCTATGTGGCTCATTGATTAGTGAGTAATAAATAATGAGTTTGTTAAAAAAATCCATATAAGCCTACACAATCAGAGTCACTAATTAGATTTGTTTTGCAGAATGGTTGCTTCTTATCAGCTAAAACTCAAAACAAGGGGAAAATGGCATAGCAGTAATTTATCAAAGTGAAAGCAGAAAAATATCAGGCTTAGTATAAATTATAGAAAATATTTGGTTATCCATATCATCATCATCAATCTATCTAATTCAGGCTGTGAATTCTGATTAATCTGGAAGTGTTGCAAAGATGCCTGAAGTATATGTTTTATTTGGATTGTGGCAGTGTGATTTCAAATATAAACATGGGACCGAAACCCCACTGATCTATTGTGGAACTTAAAAGCAAGGTATGCAAACACCTTTGTCCATTTTTAATTCTTGGAAGCTTTCGGTACTGTTGACCACACTGTCCTTCTGATTACCTGAAAAGTTTGGGAGTGGGAAGTGCAGAATTACATTGGATCCACACTTACCAGAATGGGCATGACTTTCAAAAAGTTGGTAACCAAGTCCCTCAGAGCTTGATGTGTCCTCCGAGCAGCTGTAGGATCTAATTGTTATAGAAAACAGACTGGCAGTGCTTATTTTTGCTGTGCACATCTTATCCACCAAAATATTGGGAAAGGGGATTCACAAAAATTGAATGCTCATTGTCAGCAATTTTTAATTCTTTGCAGATAAGATATATCAGATTTACCTCAATTTGTATTCCAAATTAGGCAGGATATAGGGAGATACTTTGGCAAACATTTGATTAGTGCTTATAGATTCTTTTGAGTTTATAGATTTCAAGGATATGGAAATGATGTATATAGAAATGAGGGCTGCCTCTTGCTTGTTCAACTCTTGACACTTTAAGATGATTAAATCAATGAGGTTAGGACTGGCCAATGGATAAGGCAGATAATCAATTCTATTTTATATATTGGATGTGTTTCCATCTGCTTAAACGAGTTAGTTATAAGAGCTCTATTGGAAAAAAATTCTTAACTTGGACACCTTTAACAGTATTAAATATTCAATTCAATTTATTGAGAAAGAAGTGGCTTCACTGTTCCAAATGTGCATCTGGACACACTCCAGATAATGTAAATGACTTACACTAGAAACTAAATTGAAGGTAATTAACATTCTTATAATAGTCCCATCCCTACACATATTCCAGTTAATTTAACAATAATTCTTAGAAAATAATCAAACAAAAAAGAACAAAGAACATCAGTTCCAATCATTCCATTTTTTACAATCTATATTTTTATACCACTTTATGCACTACCTTGTAGAATCCCCTTTCAAATTCTCTGACTATCCATTATCTCTAGGTCTTCTAGCTATACAGCTTCTATACCTAGGTGATAACTAAAAATGATTATATTATGGTAATTTTTAATATGCGTTAAAGGGGAGTAAACTAAATAATGTATAAGATAAAAGGGTGGTGCACTCAAATGGGCAATTAAGGGGGAAATGTTTGGAATTATTAAAATTAAGGTGGAATTTACTGAATAATGAAATAAGAATATGTGATGAAATTGTAAATATGACAGACAAAAGTATAAAAGTATAAGGAATATAGATTAAGAAATAAGAATTTTAAGATATTATATAAAGAAGATAAGAGTATAATTAAAGAAAACAGAATAAGTTAAGATATGAATTAAAAATGGATAAAATAAATGTGAAAAACATAAGAATATTTGTGAAAATGTGTAGAAAATGTAAAATGTAATGATATGATAAGACAATGAATATGTAAGATAGATATGTAATTATGGTCATGTTTGTATGGAAATGTAAAAACCTGGAATTGCACTGTTCACTAAAAGAGATGTTTGTAAAAGATAAAAACAAAAACTTTTTGAAAAAAAAAACGAAACTGAAGGAATTGGACAGTGGTAATTCTCATACATCTTTTTTAGGCTTTTCATCAGGGGTGGGATATGACAGGGTTAACTACCGGTTCAGGATTTACGAGCTTACTTACCCACTGTGAGTCGCGTGCCTGTATATCGTCATCAGCACGCTGCATGCTGAGAAGTAGCCTTTGAAACAGCCCTCTTTTCTTGTTTTTTTAAACTGCAGCTATGCCTCGTTCGACAGCTGAAGTTGAAAAATCAGGAAATAAAGATCAGGTAAGAGCCCGGGTAGGCAAAAACATCAACAGACATAGAACTGGTTGCTGCTCTTCAGAGCTACCAGTTCTACAGAGGTAGACAGAACCGGTAGAAACCCACCCCTGCTTTTGATGTCATCATTTCAATTTACTTCTAAATCATTGGGTATGTTGTGGCTTGGGACTACTGTCTTGCAATGGTTCTAATTCTTCCTGTTCCCAGAAAGTGATGCTTGGAGGTTACTGTTTAAAATGTAGGTCATTGACCCATATGCTTGGAGGTTACTGTTTAAAATATAGGTCATTGACCCATACAATTCTATCCCCCACCCCCATGCTGTTTAACATCTATATGAAAAAACTGCAGGATGTCATCTGGAGGTTTATGATCCAATGCAATCAGCAAATGACACCAAGTTCCACTGCTCTTTACTATCTTAGTCCAAGGAAATATTAATACCCTTCAACATAAAGTACTTAAATCAAATCCACAGTTGAAGCATATTGTTAAGGAAAAAGCTGGACTTGGGTTTGACTAAAGGCCTTTTCAGGTATGTTGGAGACATGTTTGGCAGTGCTCTCTAATCTCTTGTTATCACGAACTTGTAGGAAGCATCTATTACAAGGAACATGTTGCCATATTTATTTATTTATTAAATTTATTCGCTGCCCACTTCGCATCGAACAACTCTGTATGCCTGACAACATGCAACTTCCTGAGTCTGTAAAGGCTAAAAATGATTATACATATATTTACTGTTAAGTTATTTCACTTATTATCTTTGATTGGTCTCATAATTATATTCCTAAAAACCATATTCTAACCAATCTCGGTTTGCCTGGCTGTGTGATATATAATATATAAGGGAGCCACTTCTCCTTAGTTAATTGTCCATTAGGGATATATCCTGTCCATTTTGCCATTGTTGCCTATCTTGTAGTTTTGGGTTTCTCAGAAAAGTTTTTCACCAAACTCAGGTGTTACATATTTGAAAAAGAAGCTGCAATTCAGTTATTCTGGGAGTAAAAACCAATAATAACACAAAGGACATTATTGTCTCAAAGTCCTGTCTTGCCATTTTTCCTGTTAAATAAATGTATCACCTTCACTTAGCCAGTCCATTGAATTTATTTTCAGATAAATATATTATGATGCCAAAGAGTTTATCTCTTTTTTTTTACTCTCATTTCTGTAGATTTTATAAGGGAACTAGTGATAAATGAGGTTTGGAATACATGACCCCCAACCCCCCCCACAGCCAACAATGGATCTTTCTAAATAAAAGGAATTAAATGTCCTGTTTTCTATGTGTAGCTGTTCTAATTTGCATTGAGTCACTGCAAATGAAAGAGAATGAAAGAGAAATTGGTTCTCTTTGCATTTGAATGTATACTACCTTAATCAGTGCAATAACTTAAATCAGTGATGGCTAACTTAATACATGCGTGTCACCCGTGACACGCCGAGGCACTTTGGCTGACACGCCTGTTGGTGTGGGGAAAACCTGCACATTTAGAGGCTGCCTGTGCTCTGCTCCAATCCCTGCTCCCTGCTTGTTGCATGGAGGCATGGTGTCACCGCTGCCGCAAGATCTTTGCAGCAGAGAACCAATTTTAACCACCATAAATTGAGGTTTGTCAGTTTCATTCCCTCAGGAACGCTACAGGAGGAAAGGAGATCCATGAGGTTCACAGCCCTGTAAGGTGGCCTTCTGATCCCCACATATTGCACCTGCAGCCCTGAGACCAGGAAGACGAGCTTCACAGCCCTGTGTGATCACCCCAGCCCAGTCCGTCATAAACCAAATTATTTATATTTCTTGAAGTGATACACGACCCTAGGAAGGCTACACTTTTTCCCGATTTTCGACCCATCACTGACTTAAATGTAGCTCTCATTTTATCCATTTAATACATGTACATTTAAATAGACATAATTTATCACTTTAAAAATGTATATTATACAAGTCTATTCAAAAGCAATATATATTACAGATAATATTGAACAAAGCCATGATAATTTAAGAGAAGTTGCAGACAAATCCCACTCTCACTAAAGTGCCTTTTGGAAAACAACTTTGAAGCTTTACATAGCCACAAATTTCTGAAGTTCAGCTGATTTAGACATAGCTACAAAACTGCAAAACTAAGGTTGATTAGTAACTCAGTAATTTACATGAGAGTAAATCAGAAATTGATGCCTACTGAATTATGTATATATATTATATACTGCACTGTGGACTCATCAATTCCTGAATAATGACAAATATATCCTTTTCAGAAGGGTATATACATGCATCTTTAAAATAATTTGAATATTTAGAAAGTGGCACAAATTTTCAAAATATAAACAGATTGTTCTACTTTTCCAAGTACTATAATAAAAGGGTTTCTGATTATAGAGGGGGAGGGGAAACTCCACCAATATCTTACAGTTATTATCATTTTTAACATTTTGTCAGCTCCTACCTACCATGTTAACATTTTTGTATATTTCAATCAGCAGTAGCTTCACCTTTAATTAAAGTCGGTATTGTGAAAGATCTAGCCCTTTTGCTACTGAGCCTTTTAATCTTATTCTGTGTCTTTTCTATCGAAGTGTGATGATTAATACTGCTACAGAAGTTATGCCAGCTTGAGTTCTCAGATGTTCTAATAACCCTTGAAGCATGAATATGCTTCCTTTTATAATCCATCAAATTGAGAATTTTAACAAATACCTTATTTTAGTCAAAGCCTTTTTCCTGGCTTTGACTACTATGTTAAAAAAAAAATCCTTTTACTAGGAAGGCATTTGGGGATTATGATTCCTCCTGGTAGCTAGAGAAAGGTAGTGGAAAGTAGTAGTGCCTGGGAAATTAAAATCAGCAAAACCTGTACTATCAGCAGCAATTCCTACAACACTGTAAAAGTGCGAGGTCTTTTTAATAGAGAAATCAGAAATAAGGAAGAATATTTTGATCTAGTAGTTAAGGCAGCAAGCTAGGACCTGAGACCCGTGATTTCTAGTCCTGTCTTAAGCACAAAAAACAGCTGGGTGATCTTTGGCCCCTCCCTCCACTCCTCTCTCCCTCTCTCTTTTCTCTCTCTCTCCCCCCTTTCTCTCCCCCCTCCCTCCCTCTCTCTCCCCCCCTCTTTTCTCTCTCCCCCTCCCTCCCGCCCTCTCTCTCACTCTTTTTCATTCTCTTCTTCTTGGAAGCAGGAGACCCTATATCTCTTAGCCCAAGCCACCTCACAGGGTTGTTATGCACATTCATTTGATGCACATTCTTTTGAGAAAATTGGGTGATGAATGATTATTGGATTATACTATATTGTATAAATATTATATGATGCTTGGATTATACTTTACTACTGTATATACTAAGTATAGTTGAAAGAGCATAGAACTTTAGCAAGATAAAAATCATAGGCACTGCTGTTTTTGATATAAACATAGCTTTGGTAAGGCATACTGAGTAACATATAGTGCAAAAAGCTAATATATTTATATTTTATTTTCCTTTGTTGGAAGAGAAGATTTGATGTTCTTTAGGAATACCCATAGCAATTAATATATACTTATATACACAAAATATTATATGGAGAAAAATACCACCGAATGCTAGCTGGAATCCACTAGTGGACATGGTTTTCTTGAAATGTGGTAAAATAAAAGAAATATTACTCCTTCCCTTCCAATTAACTCTATTGTTAGGCACACAAAATACATCTCTGCTCCAAGCCAGGTGGTAGTAGTAGTAGTAGTAGTAGTACTTTATTGTCATTGCACCTCATACAATGAAATTAAATGCCCATCTTCAGTGTACCTTATACACAAGAAAACTATAAAAATAAAACAAACACACACATCCTTCACATTCTATGCAATTGAATTGAAACCCCCTGATATTGCATTTAATATTGCACTATAGAGTAGAATTCAATAGAGTTACTGCTCTGGGATAGAAGCTGTTTTTCAGTCTATTTGTCCTTGTCTTTATTATCCTGTACTATCTGCCAGATGGTAATAGTTCAGAAAAAGGATGTGCAGGATGAGATGGATCTTTAAGAATGTTTTGAATTTTCTTAAGGCAGCAGGAGCTATAAAGTTCTTCAAAGAGGGGAGAGCACAACCAATGATCCTCTGGGCAATGATGTCAACCCTCTGGAGCGCTGTTCTATCTGCCACTGTGCAATTGGCAAATCATACTAAGGTGCAGTAAGTTAAAATACAGCAGGATGCTGCTGCTGAAGTGCTTGCAAAGTACCTGGAAGCTGTAAGGGTCTGGGGAGTGGGATTGGCTTTGACTCAACCCTGGCAAGTTGAAATGATTTTGGGTTTTTGACCCTCAAGGTCTTGATGGAATGTCATCCTTGACTCTGGATGGAATTGTAAATCCCCAGACTGAGCTGGTGCACAATTTGGACATCTCCTAGATTCATGACTCCTGCTCAAGGCAGCCATGGGTAGGAGAACCTTTTCACAGATTCTTCTTGTTAAGTCCTGGGCATGGGCGCAAGGAACGGAGACGTGACATTGATGGTGAATTCAACTCTTTATTTAACAGGAAAGAACAGAGCAAAATACCTGGGCAGCAGCAGCTCTTTTATAGAGCTGGCTGCCGTCAAAACAACCAATGAACTGAGTTTATCGCTTTCACAAGCGTCCAATCAGGGGGTCCCGTTAACAGCCAATCAGACTGGCCAAAACCGACCAATCACAACTCGCTATCCACGGGCCAATGAGAAGTGCAGGACTACAAGCCTGCTGTAATACGAAGCTGCTGAGGGTTGTATCACTGCGTTGGCTTAGTCCATAACACCCCTCCCCCCTTGGTTCCGTCTGAGGGGTGGGGTGACGTATACTCGCAAGTAGGCAGATCGCTTCACCTGTCTGCTCAACCTGCACTGTCCCACCGGATTCTATCCTGGTTCTGGCTGGTTGGTAGCCGAGTTGGATGGCGGAGATTGTGGCCCCGGGCTGCTTCCCCTGCTTACGTCAACGTTGTCTTCCGGGTTTCCTGGATCCGTTTCCGTTGTGGTGCTGTCACGTGGCGAGGCCGCTCCGTGCCTTGGTTCTCCTTCGGGTGTGAGTTTCCCCTGGTTGATTGTGTGGGCTGTTGGGTTTCGATTTCTTCTTCGTCCTCTTCAACGTTCCTTCCTCCCCCAGCTAGAGGTTCCGGTGCTAGTCTGGAATGGAGTTGGTCTATGTGGTGTTTCCACATCTTACCATCTGTCGTTTGTAGGCGGTAGGATCGGGGTCCTGTAAGTTGCGTTATTGTCGCGGGGACCCACAATGGGTCACCCGAGAAGTTTTTTGCAAACACAAAGTCACCTTCCTGGAATGCCTGGCACTTGCTGCTGGATCCCGGGGGTTGTTCCGGCGTGTAGTTTGGGTGGAGGCGATCGAGATGCGAGCGAAGTTTCCAGCCCGTCAGGAATTCAGCCGGGGTTTTGTTCGTGGTGCTGTTTGGGGTTATTTGTTGGAGTGGTGCTGTTTGGGGTTATGTGTTTATTTTGTTGTCAATGTCGCCGTGGTCCATTTTGTGCAGGGTCTGTTTTACAAATTGAACCATTCACTCAGCCCTACCATTGGCCGCAGGGTGAGATGGCGATGTTAAAGCATGGTGGATGCCCCGATCTGCCAGATACTGTTCGAATGGCAGGGCAGTGAATTGGGGGCCATTATCTGAAACCAGGACATCAGGAAGTCCGTGGGTAGCGAATAGTTTATTCAGTTTTTTAGTGACTGTGTCTGTGGTGGTGCTTTTCATCTTATGGACTTCGAGCCAGTTTGAATAGGCATCCACTATTAGGAGGAAAGTGTGTCCTCTTGTGGGTCCTGCAAAATCGATGTGGATACGGGACTAAGGACCTCGAGGCATTTCCCACTGAGTTGGGGGAGTTTTTGGAGGAGCGGAGCGAGTCTCCTGGCATTTACTGCATTTTGCTACCCAAGTCTCTATCTGTTTATCTAACCCAGGCCACCATGTGTAACTCCTGGCTAGTGCCTTCATGCGCACGATGCCTGGATGTCCATCATGCAGCATTTTTAATACCCTATATTGCAATTTCTCCAGGACTGACTCTGTCTCCCCACACTATGCAGCCTTTCTGGGAGAATAGTTCTGTTTGACGATTCCTAAATGGCTTGAACGTGTCATTGGTTGTACTGACCGGCCAACCCCGTTCTACCCAGCTGAGGACTTGTGCCAAAACAGGGTCCTTTTTTGTCTCTAAGGCTATGTCTCGAGCGGTTAGTGGTGGCGATTGGAGGGTTTCGATTTGCAATACAGTTACGGTTGGAGCAGGGTCCTCTATAATGTCTGGTAATGGAGAGCGGCACAAAGCGTCAGCATGGGGAATGGTTTTCCCCAGGCGATGTTGCAATCGGTAATCATAGGCGGCTAAAAATTCTGACCAACGTGTCATTCTCGGTGATAAGATATGGGGAGTTGGTTTGTTTCCCGCCAAAATCCCAAGTAGCGGCTTGTGGTCTGTAATTATGGTAAAGGGTCTCCCATACACATATTTATGGAAATGTTTAATTGCGGATACAATAGCGAGAGCCTCTTTATCAAGTTGACTATAGTTCCTTTTGGTTTTAGACAAAGTTCTCGAAAAGAACGCAATGGGTGCCTCATTTCCATTTGGTAGGACATGGCTTAAGATGGCTCCTACTCCAAATGGTGAGGCATCACAGGTAACTTTCAAAGGTAGAGTTTCGTTGTATTGCATTAATACGGCATCAGAGGTTAAAAGGTTTTTTATCTCTTTGAACGTTGTCTCTTCACGCCGTCCCCAGACCTAGGAAGCCTTTTTATCGAGGAGTCTATGTAGGGGCTCGGCTACAGTTGCCTTCTGGGGCAAGAAAATGTTATAAAAGTTAATGAGTCCCAGGAAGGAGGGGTCTGTCTTATTCCTTGGTCTTGGGGCTTTTTTAATTGCGGTTAGTTTTTTTTCCGGTGGGGTGGATTCCCTGTTTGTCGAGAAGGTATCCCAGGAACTCCACTCTCTCCGTACAAAGTTGACACTTGTCTCTTTTTACTTTCAGACCAGCGTCTTTGAATTTCTGAAGGACTTTTCTGAGTCATTGTACTAATAACTCCTTAATGGGGGCAGCTATTAGGACGTCGTCAAAATAAGGCACGACGCCTTTTATGCCTTGTAATAGTCTCTCCATTAAACTTTGGAAAATGCCCGGCACCACGCTTACTCCGAATTGGAGTCTATTGCACTTGAAAGCGCCTCTATGTGTAACTATTGTCTGGGCTTCTGCAGTTGCTGTGTCTACAGGTAGTTGCTGGTACGCCTGAGCTAAGTCCAATTTCGCAAATATTTTTCCGCCACCCAGGGAATGAAGAAGGTGTTGAACCACCGGTACTGGATAAGCGCTCTGTTGAAGAGCATGATTTAGGGTGGCCCGGTAATCCCCACAAATTCTTAACGAACCATCTGGCTTCGTGGGCGTTATTATCGGGGTTTCGCAGCGGGCGTGGTCAATCGGTTCCAATACGCCCTGGGCTATCAGTTTATCTAGCTGCTCGTCGATCTTCGGTTTTAAGGCAAAAGGTACTCGACGAGGCTTAAGCCGAATGGGAGCTACATCGGAGCTGAGATTAAATGATATAGGGGTCCTCTTGTACTTGCCTAATGTTCCTGTGAACACATCCTGGAACTCCTGGATGAGAGCCTCTTCCCAGTCATTGCTTCTAGTTTGGTGTATGCCGGCTAGTTCAATCCCGAGTGGGGCGAACCACTGTAACCCTAACAAGCTGGGTCGGTCACGATTGACGACAGACAAGGGAAGCATTGCTGTGCAGTCCTTAAACGTTGCTGGAACTGACAACTGGGATTCTGTTTCCCTGGTAGTCTTTCAGGATTATTCGTTGCATGCTGAGGTCCTGGTGGCAAATGGCAGGGATCAGCTGTTTGAGGGTTTTCCAGGATACCATTGACAGGGATGATCCCGAATCGACTTCCATCACGCACGGTCGATTCTCAATAGTGACCCTTACGCGGATCTTTCTTGCATCGAACGATGAAACGTGGCTGATGATAATGGTTTGGTGGGCCTCTTCTCGTCTCGTTGAAGAGGCAGGTGCTCGATTTCTGTAGTAGTAGTGGTTGTTCCATTGGTGGTTCAGACAGTCCTGGTTCTCAGGAGGTTTGCCTGTCTCCCGACAGAGGTTGTTCTCCCTTCGGCTGGGATTGGACTCTTGCTTGCTTCTGCAGACTTTTGCAATGTGGCCTCTTTTTCCACAAGTACGGCAGAGTGCATGGAGCAATTTGCAGTCCGATCACGGGTGGTTTGCCCTGCAACCAGCACATTGGCATGGACGTCTCTGGTTCCTTTGCTCTCGTTCTGAGCGGAGCCTGTTGACTTCCTCTTCCTCACTGTCTGAGGATGACTCGAGGTCTTCGTGGTGGGTAGTGGTTGCGTGCTTCTCAGTGGTGAGTGGGATCTCGTTGGCGAATTGGCGAAGCGGTCCGTTCGCTCGGCGCTTTCGAGCGGCTGACTTCCTGTGGCAGTAGCATCGGCGATGACATCTGTAAGGCTGACATCACCTTTCGCCATCAGCTTACTCTGCACATGTGGTACATTTAAACCCAGAACTATACGGTCTCTTAGGGCTTCCTCTAAGTTTGCAAAACCACAAAGGCCTCTTAGATTCCAAAGGTCGGCTATGAAATTATCAACGCTCTCGTCCTTCCGTTGGTCCTCTCTGGTAAAACTCGTGTCTTCGTATTAGTGTAGGTACTGCGGGTGCATAATGGGCTCGGAGGATCGGAGCGAGGGTATCCCAATCCATGGTCTTCACTTCCGCCGGTTTTGCTAGTGCTTTAGTCATTTTGAAAACAGCTGGGCCACAATGAGTCAGGAACACTGCTCCTTTCTTGCCAGGTGCAGCATCTTTTAAATTGTTGGTCTCCAGGAACATCTGGAAGTGATCTATATATACGAGTCCCAGTCTTTGGTTGCTGGGTCGAATGGAGCGGGTGGTACGGTGCCCCTGGTCATCTTGCCGTTTGTTGCGTACGCTCTTTTGCCACGTGCTCTGTCTTGTTTGATGCATTCTAGTCAGTTCTTTCATCTCCGCATCCCATCCTTGTCGCCAGTGTTAAGTCCTGGGCATGGGCGCAAGGAACAGAGACGAGACATCGACAGTGACTTCAACTCTTTATTTAACAGGAAAGAACAGAGCAAAATACCTGGGCAGCAGCAGCTCTTTTATAGAGCTGGCTGCTGTCAAAACAACCAATGAACTGAGTTCATTTCACAAGCGTCCAATCAGGGGGTTCCGTTAACAGCCAATCAGACTGGCCAAAACCGACCAATCACGACTCACTATCCACGGGCTAATGAGAAGTGCAGGACTACAAGCCTGCTGTAATACGAAGCTGTTGAGGGTTGTATCACTGCGTTGGCTTAGTCCATAACACTTCTTATGAACTCATTACACTTTCCTGGACTGAGAGGCCTTGTTCACAGTCAGTTATGCCTTGGTTATTTCCTGCTTGGATTACTGCAACATGTTTTACATGTTGAAGAAGTTATAAGGGTTCTGAATGCACTGATACACTTGGTATTTTTTCCTGAGGTCTGGCAGGCCTACACTCTTTTCATCTTCTGAAAGTACTTAAGATCTGATTTTCCTCAAAGGGCTGGGATTGATGGTGCTGGGAGAGGGATAATGTGAGATTGGGGAGATAAATTTAGTATGGCCTGCAGGGGAAAGTTTAGCTGCTGTGGCAAGTTTTTTTGTTTTAATAATTTTATTTTATTGTAGATAGGTATTGTTTTTATTTTGGGGTGTCAGCTGTCCAGAATTTGGTTCAAGATGAGCAGATATATAAATGTATTAAATAAAAAAATAAAGTAAAATTTCATAACTAAAACAAAGAGACATTTTAATAATATTATCCTTTAAAAAAATACTGTAAGTAAAATGAAAAATCAGACATAAACATTCTAATTGTAAAGAAATGTATTAGTTTTCCTCCCTGAAAGGAAAGGTAGAAAAATAGGTTAACATAAGTGAATGATACATAAACTATGTTTATACATAGTAATATCTAAGTAAAATATATATGAACAACCCATTATAGCTTGGATTGTTATTCTGTTCAAGGTAAACCATTGTCCCTGGAACTATATGAAACCTAGGAAGTATTTCAAACATTGTCAGTAATGTGAAGCTTATTAAATAAATGGGAAGTAACCATATTAACTACAATTTAATTTTGTCCTGGTTTCAACTATAATAACCTATAATCCTGATCCTCTCCCCCCAAAATCTTCCTCCAAACCTAATTTATGATTTATTTTTCTGCAAACCAGAAAAAACTGATCCAAACAAACAATGAAATAAGGAGTGGAACAGGTTAGTAAATATAGAAAGCTTTATTTGAATAGGCCTACACTAAATATTATTAAAACCTAATAGAATACTGTTCTGTCCCTAATTTGCATACTCGAAATCCCCGCGCTTTGATTGGCTAAAGCGCGGGGATTTCTAATTGGCCAGGCGAGCCGCGCCGATTGGCCCGTTGAAAGTCTCCTGTGATTGGCTCACTCCAAGAGCGGGAGACTTGAAATGTTGCCATTAGCCGCGGCCGCCGCGGCGAAAAGAATAAAAGCCGCGGGCTTTTTCCTTTTCGCCGGTTTGGTTCTCAACTTCAAAATAAAGAGCTTTAAATGAAGTCACCGACTCCTGGCGTCTTTTGCGGACACGACACTGGCGACGAGGATGGGATTCAGACCCTGAACCGAACCCCGTGTCCGACAAGAGCCAGACTTAGCACCGAAATGGCGAAAATCGCACTGCCCGCTCCCTTCAACCCCGCCACCGAGGACTGGGAATCGTTCTCAGACCATTTCCGCATGTACCTCGAGTGCACCGGAATGAAGGATGCCCCGGGCCCGCTAAAACGCGCCGTTTTCCTCACCCATTGCGGAACCGAAGTGTTCCAGATGGCCAAAGCATTGGCCAAGCCGGCCGACGCAACCGCCATGGATTGGGACGTCCTCGAACCTATCCTTCGGCGACATTACGCCCCGAGGTCCCCATCCTGATCCGGCGCAACGAATTCTACAGGCGGGACCAGAAACCAGGTGAGAAACTGAGCGACTTCGTCGCCGAGCTGCGGCGCCTAGGAGGGCTCTGCGAATTTGACGGCCTGAACAGCCTCCTAAGAGACCGATTCGTACTCGGCCTATGGGACCCTTCGCTCCAGAGCCGGCTTATGGCTAAGGGCGACATCAGCCTAGCAGACGCCCTCACCGCAGCCGCAGCCGCAGAAGCGACCCGCACTTCCACTGACAGCATGCGAAAACCAGACGCGAAGGGCGGAAACAACAACCTGGCAAGGTCGGCCGACCCAAAAAACGAAACAACCGCACACTACGGCGATTTCCATTCTGCATCCAGCACGTCCGAAGACGAAGAAGATATACATCGAGTCCAGACGGGGCGTGGCGACCAACGGAACCGAAGAGGTCGTAGGTCGAGGACCAACTGTGCCGGTTGCGGCGGCGACCACCCCAGATCAGAATGCCAATTTTTTGACTCTATCTGTCGGCATTGTGAAAAAAGGGGACACATCGCTCGGGTTTGCCGCCAAAAGAAGACTCGCAGTCCACCCAGATGGGACCAACACGATCGTAAAAGGGAAAGCCCACCGCCCAGGACCAGAGATCGCCAATCGGACAGCCGGTGGGACCGGATCCAGCGACCCTCGAGAGGCGGCGACAACCGACGCAAGGAAGAAACCCACCAGACGGTAACCACCGGCCACGCCATCTCCGACGGCGCCAGAAAGGTACATGTAGAGGTCCATATTGAAGGCCAACCATGCAAAATGGAGGTGGACTCCGGGTCCTACCTCTCCATGATTGCATGGCACGAGATAAAACGGTTAGTGCCCACCCTCCATAGGAGGAACATAAACGCCCAAAGACTTATTATAAAAACTACCAGGGGAACCGCGTCCCAGTAGTGGGCACCAAGAACTTTAATGTGACATATAAGGGCCGCACCGAACAACTCCCACTCACAATCGTCGATCGCGACCGCCCAAGCCTGCTGGGCCTACAATGGTTCGCCCCGCTCGACATCGCTCTCACGGGAGTCAACCACGTCACCGACGACGACTGGGAACAGCGGCTAGCCCAGGAGTTCCGGGAGGTCTTCGACGGAAGCCTGGGCAAGTACCAGGGGCCCCTTATCTCATTTGATCTAGACCCTAGCGTCCCCCCCAAGCGACTAAAACCTAGGTGGGTACCATTCGCCCTAAAACCTAAGATTGACGAGCAGATTGACAAGCTCGTCAAACAGGGGGTGTTGCAGCCAATAGACCATGCCCGATGGGAGACCCCAATAGTGACCCCGGTCAAGCCAGACGGGTCAGTGAGAATTTGTGGGGACTATAAGGCCACCCTAAATGGTGCGCTGCAACAAAGCGCCTACCCCGTCCCAATCGTGCAACACCTACTGCACTCACTGGGAGGGGGCAGGGTCTTTGCCAAGCTCGATCTCGCCCAGGCATACCAACAGTTGCCGGTCGACGAAAAAACAGCGGAAGCCCAGACCATCGTTACCCATCGGGGGGCCTTCAAGTGCAACCGACTCCAATTCGGAGTCAGCGTGGCACCAGGCATCTTTCAGAGCCTGATGGAACGTTTGCTGCAGAGCATCAAGGGGGTGGTGCCCTATTTCGATGACGTATTAGTGGCGGCGCCAAACGAAGCCGAATTAGAAAACCGACTCAGAGAGGTCTTAACAAAATTTAAAGTAACGGGACTTAAAGTAAAAAGGGAGAAATGCCAACTGTGCACGGAGCGAGTGGAATTCTTGGGCTACCTTCTAGACCGGCACGGCATTCACCCCACAAGTAAAAAAGTGAAAGCTATCAAAGAGGCCCCCACCCCTAGGTCTAAGACTGACTTACAGGCTTTCTTGGGGTTGCTGAACTTTTATAATGTTTTCCTACCCCAAAAGGCAACGGCGGCGGAGCCTTTGCATAGGCTCCTGGATAAGGCGGCAACCTGGACTTGGGGGAAACGGGAGCAAGCCGCCTTCCAAAAAACCAAAGACCTCCTCACCTCCGACGCCGTCCTGATCCAATTCAGCGAAACCTTGCCCCTGGCCGTCACTTGCGACGCATCACCTTTCGGCGTCGGCGCTGTCCTCAGCCATACCCTTCCTGACGGAAAAGAAGCACCCATCGCGTTCTTTTCCAGGACTCTAACCAAGCCAGAGCGGAACTATAGCCAACTGGACAAAGAAGCCTTGGCTATAGTTGCCGCCGTTAAGCGGTTCCACGAATACCTATACGGCCGCCCTTTTACCATTGTGACAGACCATAAGCCGTTGCTGGGCATCCTTGCAGGAAATCGAGCCACCCCGAACATTCTGTCTCCCCGGATGACAAGGTGGTCCGAGTTCCTGGCAGCCTACAGCTACGAACTGATACACAAGCCGGGTAAGAAGATTTCGCACGCGGACGCTTTAAGCCGCTCGCCATTACCAGACTCCGACCCTGACCCAGCACCAACGACAAACACCCTTAACATCAAAAACCTGCCCAACCTATCCATAACCGCGTCAGACATTGCCCGGGAGACTATTAAAGACAGGCGTCTGGCGCGGATTTTGCATTGGGTGGAAAAAGGTTGGCCAGAAAAGGACAATGACGAATCCGTTAAGACATTTAAAAACCGCCAAACCGAACTCTCGCTGCTTAAGGGGTGTATCTTATGGGGTGACAGGGTGGTCATCCCGGACAGGCTGCAAGGGAAGGTTTTAGAAATGTTGCATGAGGGGCATCCTGGCATCGTCAGAACTAAAGCTCTGGCCAGAAGTTACGCTTGGTGGCCAGGGATGGACAAGCAGATAGAGGCCTGGGTAGCTAGGTGCCAGCGATGTCAGGAGACTAGACCCAGCCCACCCGCAGCACCCATCCTAGAGTGGGAAACACCGAGGGGGCCCTGGTCCAGAATCCATTTGGACTTTGCCGGTCCCACGAATGGACATACCTTTCTAATAACAGTTGACACTTACTCCAACTGGTTGGAGGTAAGCGACATGAAATCTACCACCACGGAGGCCGTAATCAAAGAACTTTGCAAACTCTTTGCAACACACGGCCTCCCAGACGTCGTCGTCTCCGACAACGGGCCCCAGTTTACTTCCCTCGACTTCGAGAGATTCCTGGCGGAGAGGGGCATCCGCCACGCATTAACAGCACCGGCGCATCCGGCGGCGAACGGTAGGGCGGAACGGATGGTACAATTTACCAAAAAAACCATCCGGAAAATGGACCACGGGGAGATCCAAGACAAAATTAACAGACTCCTCTTTATACAACACATCACCCCGAACACCACTACCAACAAAAGCCCAGCCGAATTACTAATGGGTAGGAAGCTGAGGTCCCCATTCGACAGGTTACACTCAACATATAACCCGGAGCGGCCCCCAGACTCAAGTACAAAATACCGAACATTCGCACCCGGAGACCTCGTGTACGCGAAAAACCTGACGGGGGACCCCCTATGGATCCCAGCCGTCATCACCCAAATCACAGGCCCACGCTCATACCGGCTCCAAACCACAGATGGGCGAGCCTGGAAACGACACATTGACCAACTCAGGTCACGGTCAGCAACAGAATCCACCCCCCAAAACACAAACCAAGGGGGGAGGGAACACCCGAATAAACAAACGCAAGAAAAAATAAACCAGCAGTACTTACCGGAACGCAGCCATCGCGATCCCCCACCAGAGAAGAAACGCCAAGCCAGCTCAACCGACTCGGAAAGACCAAGCGGGAGCGGCGAGACCCGTAGCTCAACCAACCCGGAAGGCCCAGGTGGGAGCCACGGAGAAGGAACCGGCCCGATCATCCAACCGGTTCGCACAGAAGAGGGAGCAGCCAAAAACTCGACTGCTCCGGTCGAAATCCAGCTTGCAACTGAGTTGCGCAGGTCAAGTAGGACTAGACGGAGCCCCGCCTACCTACGTGACTACGCAACGTAAGGACTGTACCAAGAGGGGAGGGGTGTTCTGTCCCTAATTTGCATACTCGAAATCCCCGCGCTTTGATTGGCTAAAGCGCGGGGATTTCTATTTGGCCAGGCGGGCCGCGCCGATTGGCCCGTTGAAAGTCTCCCGTGATTGGCTCACTCCAAGAGCGGGAGACTTGAAACGCTGCCATTGGCCGCGGCCGCCGCGGCGAAAAGAATAAAAGCCGCGGGCTTTTTCCTTTTCACCGGTTCGGTTCTCAACTTCAAAATAAAGAGCTTTAAACGAAGTCACCGACTCCTGGCGTCTTTTGCGGACACGACAAATACAAATTTCTGAAATACTCTAAGGCAGTACAAAGATATAAAGTAGAAATTCTTATACAATTTTTGCTTGTTGAAAATACATTTTCTATTCATTAAGTCACTGGCTTCCCACCAGGGGAATCCTAAGTTACAGGAAATGCAGAAAACAGAATTCTCCATGGTTTAAATTGACAGTACTGAATGAATAACAGTGTTGAATTCCACTGTTGATTAGGAGATTATGTTCAAAAACAGACAGACAGCAAAATATAGTATTGTTTAGAAAAGAGTAAAGTTACAAGACCAAAGCTGTCATTTTCAACTTCTAAGAATAAACTTGAGTTTTTATCCTAAATAAAAGTAAGATTACATTGTAATAAAACTCCAATTCACTCCAAAATTAACACAGAATCTAAGAGGGCATATATTAAATTTGTTATTTAAACAAAATGAAGGTAACTAAAAAGATGGAAAAAGAAGTTATTAAGATTCAATCAGATTCAACCAAAAAACACCCTTCTTCAATTATTTAAAGTCATATACTGTGTCCCTGAAAAATATGATCTACCCCCAAAATAAGCCCTAGCCACAATTTACACACCTGCACCTAATATAAACCCTACCCCAAAATAAGCCCTAGTGAAGGGGGTGGATGTAGCCAGCATAGGAGGTGGCAAGTGCATGGATACCGATGATGTCTGGCAGCAGCTGCAGCCCATGCAGCACAGGTGAGTTGAGTACTTGTGCAAGCAGCAGGCAGAAGCAAAGGTAAAGGGGAGGCAGGTGATCTGAACACTGTGCAGGCCACAGGAAAGCTAAGTGGTGATAGGCCAGAGTGGTGAGCAGCCACTGGAGGCTCATCTTCACACAGTAACACTGGTAGTAGACAGAAGCAGAGACATGGGGAGAGAAGATAGACATGCCAAGCGGGCCACAGGAAAGCTGAGCACTGGGGGGGGGGCAGAGTGACAGCCGGCCACAGGAGGCTCATCTTGTGTCTTGGCTTGCCTGTAGCCCATGCAGTGCATCAGGATTGCATGCCTTCCACTCCATGCATCAGGACTGCCTGACTTTTGCTCCATGTCTTCTGCTTTGCGCTTATGGGCTCTTGTGTGTGCATGGGGGGCAACTATCTGGGCTGATCACCCTGAAATCATGTTTCCCCCCAAATAAGCCCTAGTCATTAGTTTGAGGCCCCAAAGAAAATAAAACCAGGTCTTATTTTTGGGGAAACAAGGTATTTAAATCAGGTCACTCTCTGTGATAACAACAGTAGAGCAAAACATTTGCAGAACTTAAGGAACAATAGATAAGCTGTACAAATAACTCATATGATACAAGTAGTAATAATTATGTATAATCAGTTGATTCCAAATGGGAAAAAAACTAAGAAAAAAAATAACAATGTTTAAGGAACATTCTGAAGAAAGAGTTACCTTTATTATTCCCTCTCCCTCCACTTTCTGCTCACTTTTCCCGTTCCCTTCTTCATGTTAGATTAGGTTTTAGATTAGTAGTGCTTTTGATGTGCTTGGATTTTCCTTTATGGATTAAGTTGTATCACTTCATTATCTAATTGATAATTTTATTTCTCTTTGTCTTTCTTATGAATACTATTTGCTATACTATAAAGTGAATAGTTAATAGGTAATATTCACAATGAAAATAGTGATGAAAATTCCCACAGTAATTCCTAGTATTTCACATGTTTATAAAATGTGGGCCAGCTGTTAATTAACATAGTTTTCTTTTCTTTAAGACTTGTCTAGCAAATGCATCCACTATTTTGTGTGTACCAAGATGTCATGGACAACACCCTAACATTTAGAGTACCCTAAACACCAATATTTTAGGGTTCTTAGAATCCTGAGAAAAATAAAAATTCTTGCAACCCAAGTACCCAGTTTGACCCTAAACAAAATCAAGAACTTTTCCTATTGTCATACAAAAAGTAAATTGAAAGACCTACAAGAGCCTTTGAATAAAAAAAGGCCTGGTCTGGTCTATTTCATATGAGGAACTGGGTAAATGTAGAGAGGAACTCATGTGGATTTTGATGTGTTTATATGGGTTTTATCGGCTGATATAACTGGCATTTCCTGCAGTCTGAAATTCATATCTAAATCATTCTAAAATAAGTTCTGCTGATGTGGAATTGTTCCACATCATGCTGAAACCACAACTGACATTGGGAGTTTCCCTCCATTTAATATTGAATTCTATCTTGTTTAAGTAATCTATTATCAAGTGCAGGAACTCAGGAGTTCAGGCAGTTCTATTGAATATAAAGATTTATTGTACTCTAAAGCTCTCAACATGAATCTGAACTACTAATGGTCAAAGCAAATTGGTGGTATATCAGATTCAATGGAATTCAAGGTGGTCTGCACTTAGATATCTTGTGGGCATGAAGGGACTCAAAATCAATGCCACATTTGATTCAGGCTCAGTCTGGTCATCTACAGCTAATTGGAGTAAAGCTTAAATAGTGTTCTAATGATCTACTAACTTGCAAATAATCAATGAAAAGTGAATGCATAAAAACAATGGTAGCACCTGGAGGAAATCATAAAAACTTGGATGTATGATCCTGAAGCTAGACGTATTATAAATTGCACTGACAACATCTATATCTCATTTGCATTATTGATTTATTTGAAGTTTCATTAGTGATTCATAAGTGGAGATGAAACAGCGATAGCTTCTTCAAAACATCTTGTTTGTTACAAACATGCATTTGTATTAATATAGCAAAATGTACAAATGCAGTTCATAGAAGAATGTTACTACAAGCTACAATGACCACTTAGCAGTGGTAAACTTTATTTACTATTGGTGATATATTGTTCCATTATACTGAAAGTACATAATGAGGTCTTTTCATGAATTTCACTTTGCAAGTGACAACTATATAATATATTGTTATTTCTGTCTTAGCTCCTTCGGAGGAAGAAAATGAATTCATTTCCTGAAATCATTATTTCTAAAAATTGAGAGAATGATATATCAAAATAATTTGATATTTAAAGGTTATCATAATGTATGGACGGATTCTTTGCAGCATGCTTTAGTCAGGAGATTGTAATAAAATGATTCTGATCAGTTAATTGAAGAAGCAAAACCAATATCTTATATAGCAAAGAATATTCTAAAAAGAATAGAAGAAGCTATCTAGGGGATGGAGTGTATTCTGAAAAAATAAAGATAAGCAAAGTATATTGTGATTAATAAATAAACTTGGGTGCTATTCAGCTAAAAGTTTCAGACCATTTTTAGAAGGAATAAACACAAGATGCCCTTGATCAAACCCAGTAGATTACTCCACTGGTAAATATAGGGATAATTTTAATTGATTTACATGAACCATTTTGACAATAGCTTGGATAAACTCTATTTAAACTGGCACATTAAGTTATGATGTTCTTATTGAGATACATTTTTATCAAACTTAACACTCTCTATTTTGTCTCAGCACTACTAAGATCTCAGATATAGTTCAGCTTTTCTTGGAAACCTCTGCAAGGAAAATATACTCTTCTCTGTATTCTGTCTACTCAATAACAGTGATGATTGTAATTGAAATTAATAATGTTAATTAATAATTAATTAATAATGAGCACACAATGGTGCCTACCGTTCCTGTCCTATTGTCCCCAATTATTTGTACCCATTTTCTGTATTTATATTTAAGTTTATTATCTTGTAAGCAATTGACAAATAAATAAATAAAAATAAATGTGTAAGCATTTCAGATCTACTGGTGAAAGAATAGGTCAATTGTTATGATAGAAAGCTTGCTTTCAGACAAAAATAATTATGATAATCTTCAGAAACCAGTATTGGAGTCTCAGGTTGTGATATAAAAAAAGGAGCTTTGATTATTCATACAAAATGTGTAGTGAATGGATATATTATGGTTATTAGGAGCAAAAATTAGTTTGCCTTTTCCAAACCAAGGGGAAAATGTATATCTTTTATTGAGTATTACAACCATAAAGCAAGTCAAGCTAGCTAATGGAATTTCCCCAAAGTCATGAGTACACAGGAGTACATAGAAAAAAGAATAGGTAATATACAAATTCATGAGTTTGAATTAAAGTTTGTGGGGAAAAAATGCAGCACTGAGAAATGGAATTATACTTTGAGAAGAAGGATAATTTATGTGTGCTTAGTGCAGCTGTGTAACCTCATGGGTTAGAAGAGCATTTAGAAGAGCCATAATTTCTTTGAAAGTTTGATCTCAAAATCTGAGAAGAATGTTTGTAGAAAACTAAAAATGGAATTAATACTTTGTTACTGAAACAAGGTAAGCACGTTCTTTCTTGTAGTCTACTTAATTGACCAACCAAAATCCATGAGAGCTCCAAAATGAGAGATTGAAGATCTCCTTTGATAATTAGTTTTCATAGCTTTGATGGTTTTGATCTATAATGTAACATTTCACCAGCATTGCTATTGGTATGTTCTTTTAATTAGCTTAATTGCCATAAACACATTACTATAACTAATCCATATTTTTTCTTATTTGTTTATGAGTTACTCTTGGAATGATCAATTCCTGTCTAAAAGCAGGTTTACTTTCTCTTTGTTTTAAAATAAAGATGAAATATTCCCTCAATATAAATCAATCAAATCAATTTTAAAATAAATATTTATATATGTATACTGATGCATTAGGATTACTTTAAAAAGCTACATATATGCCATTTTTAAATGTCAACCTGCATTTGAGATCAACCTACTATGCACTGTTCTATTTTTGAAATCTCCTTGGTATATTACATTTAATTTTTTTACATTTTACATAACTAATAATCCCAAAGTACTTTGTTCTTTTAAAGATATTAATAATTTCTAGAAAAGTTATATAAATAGAAAAGAGATTTTTTAAAAATTATAACTGAATCAAACATGGAGGAGATTTCTGTGAAGTTCTCTGCCCCTTTTCATGATTTTCCCTCTACAGCACTGTTCAGTAGCATTATGATGCTGATACGTTTAATATAATTCTGTCAATACACATATTCATTTTAATCCTAGTAGTAAAAAATGAAAAACTAAAATAAAATGTTATAATCACAAGTTATTGCATGCACAGATTTCGGAACATAATTCTTGTTAAAGTAATTTAGAAGTTTTGCTAGTAGTCCAATTTCTGCTTTATTTTCACAACACAATTTTGCAAAAAAGTGCAGATGTATATTCACAGAGTAACATAAATAGGAGGAGAATCCATCCTGATATCTCATCTTAGTGGGAAAGTCTGCAAACAAGTAACCCAAACAGGTGGCTAGTTATGCTAATTGCTGATGTGCAGCTACATAATTGGACTTTTTTTTTTTCTTATGATACTTATCTTTAAATCAGACTTGGAAACACGAGACTATCTTCCTTATAGGACATGGTTGTCAACATGGATTTCTTTGAGGGCTGGATCAGCATTGTTGTTCTCTTCTGCAGGTCAGTGGTGGGGAATGGGGGAAGTGGGGTAGGTGAGACTGATGCCTCCTGCAGCACTCTGCTAGCCAAAATGGGGCATGGGGTCTGTGCGTGGCCCCCCCCCGCACCTCATTTCTCCCTCTATGGCCTCCTGCAGCACTCTGCTGGCCAAAAATGTTTTCGGGCCATTTTTTGGTCCATTTTCAGCAGTTTTTGGCCCATTTTCCAGCCTGTTTTGAATCCATTTTTCAGCCCATTTTCAGCTTGTTTTGGGCTCAGTTTTGGGCCAGTTTTGGCTGGCAGAGTGCTGCAGGAAGCCATGGAGGGTGCAAATAAGCACGCTCCTCCGCACATGGCTGTTTTAGCCAGCAGAGGCACCACAGGCCAGTCCCTTGATATTTCCAGGCCGGCCCCATGGGCCAGATTTAAGCACCCCATAGGCCAGATCTGGCCTGCGGGACTTGAATTTGATACCCCTGTTGTATGATATCAATCACAATTTATCTCCCTATTTATTTCTATTAATATACCATTTATTTGTCTTTTTAGGCAATGTGATGTGAATAAGCAATAATATATATGTATGCTCTGCCTTTTACAACTTGTACAATGGCATTATTATTTCCTATTTTTATCTTTTTTAAGGGAACTGCATTCAATACTTGAATTATACAATAGAGATTGAATTATAAACTGATCATTTCCAATGCAAAGATTTCTTATAGTGCTAACAGGTATCAGTTCAACTATAATGTCTACATTGATGCCAGAATTCAGAAAAATACAGAAAACAAAATCTGGACACTCACAAAAAATCATTCTACTTTCTTGTGTTTTATTAAATGGCTTATGCTACTTATTTGAGCAGGTAGAGCTTCTCTTTTTCTTTCAAACAACTGAACTTTCTCAATTAAATTTCAACTTAATGAGATTAATGAGCTAACAAAACAGTGTTTCAATTATGTCAATTATGTCAGTGCACCTGGAATCCAAAATAAATAACTCAGCAACATGCCATGGGCCTAATTCTCAAAAGATGAGAAGTGTGCACCTGGACTGTACCAGTACCACAGGTTATGTTTGGATTGTACCACCCTGATTGAATGGCCCTCTTTAAAAGGAAAGAGAAAGAGTGCAGAGAAGAACAACAAAGATGTTTAGGGGACTGGAGGTGAAAACATATAAAGAATGGTTGCTGGAACTAGGTATGTCTGGTCTGATGAAAAGAAGGACTAAGGGAGACATGATAGCAGTGTTCCAATATCTCAGGGGCTGCCACAAAGAAGAGGGAGTCAATCTATTTTTCAAAACACCTGAAGGCAGGCAAGAAGCAATAGGCTGGAAACTAATCAAGAGAGAAGCAATCTAGAACTAAGGAGAAATTTACTAACAGAACAATTCAGTTGTGAGTGTCAAACACTGGAAGTTTTAAATAAGAGATTGGATAACCAATCTCTTCTTAAAAGTCTGAAGTGGTGTAGGGTTTTCTGTCTAAGCATGGGGTTGACTAGAAGACCTCCAAGGTCCCTTCCAACTCTCTTATTCTAAATTCAAAAGCCGAGTAATGTATCAGATTTCTTGAATAGATTACCCCTGTGACTATACGGAACAGACAGGAATTTGATATTGCAGCTACTACAATTGTTGGCTGAGCAGTGACAAAAATAGCCAGACAAATTATTGAAGCCTGGGAAACAGGCTCCTTGTCAGTCAATAGGAGTGCTGATTTATCACTGGCCTATCAGGTATTTAGGAGCTTAAAGCATGGTCATACAAGGAAATAATGATTAATGCCAGTCATCAGCACTCTAACAACTTCAGATACTGAAACTTCTAATTTGAAGATAAACTGTGTCTCTTTGTTACTGAATTTCAGTAGAATATAAAGAGTGATATGTGGGAGGACAGTTCTGCATCTTTTGGCATGATTTAGAGCTTATATTTCAATCTCAACTATCCATTATGTAAAAAGAAAAGGCTATGTTACCCACTTGGTAACTAATTTATAATGCAGCCCTACAGCCTTGTAGTCTTCAAACTTGTGGAGAAGGTTGAAACTAGTGTCAACAACTGCTACATTGGACCCGAAAGTATAAAAACACCCTTCTAATACATTAAGGTATAAGATGTCTTTTGTTGGTGTCAATAAGTACTAATAAAAATTCACTGCAAATGCAAATACATGCAAACACACATATGAATTGGATAGTGCTGACATATATGTGTTGTATAGTACTGTGGAGGCATGTGTGCTAACATAAATATAAGTAATTTGAGCATCAACAATATTAATTATTATTGATTGAGAAAGTAAATAACCTTCAATAACCTTCTTATGCTCTGACAACTTTGGGATGCTGAGTTGATATCTAGGCATTTCAAGAATGCCTTGTTTTCCCTCACTCTCTTTTTCTGGCAGCTAAAAAGACCAAAGGGGTATCTTTTTAGTTGACACTAACCTTAATAATTAAAAGAATAAAATTTCATTTTCCTTATGCTAAAGAGAATAATTCTCCCTCCCTCTCTCTCTCTCTCTCTCTCACACACACACAGCAGTTATCATTCACAACAGTTAGTTGATTGGAGAAGGTGGGAAATATATCCAACATACTGTAGTCAGCCAATTATTGACTACAGGCCAATGATATGAATGTAGTTCAGTCAATTTGGAAAACATCACACTGAGGAAGGCTTCAGATCACATTTCATATTCAAGAGGAACATTTATGTACCATAGAATCAGTAGAGTTGGGAAAGTCTTCAGAAGGTACTTTAGGTCTTAAACCAATATTTAATGTAGTTATTTAAATCTTAGCATCACTCAACAGACACAGGATAGGAGGAGAATTACAGCTTAGATCATGAAACAAGTTAGCAGTGCTTTGAAAAGTCTTTATCTAAGAATTAAAGTCTTATTAATTGAAATTGATGGAATCACAGAATGAACTGGAAAGGTCCTCAAGTGTCATCTAATCCAATGCCCTGCTGATGCATTAAATTTACTCTGAAGAGTAGAATCAGACATCAGAAAATCCATCCTATTAACTATCTTTCAGCTTTCAAGAAATGCTGAATATTGAAAACAAAGCATGCTGCATCATCCAAGTTGCATAATAATCTTTATACCAATCTGGGAATGGGCATAGAATAATCATTCTTATTACTACTGTATTAATGAAAGATCAGGAAGCCAGTGTGACATCATAGTTAGGACAGAGGACTAGGATCAAGGAGGCTCAGATTCAAGACCATCCTTAACCCACAGAAGACCATTGGGTGACTTTTGGGAAGCTAGCACTTGTCAGCTTAATCTGTTTTTTAAAAAACAGATTATTGTACTGTACTGTAGAAAACACTGAAAGAGGAAGTTCATGTACATCAGTTTGAGTTCTTGGAGATAAAGCGAAGTGTAAATCCATACAGCAAATAAAATCTACCCAAAGGATGACAGTGGAAGGAAAGAGTGTATATTTTTTAAAAAAATCTCCATTTCCTTATTTGTCCGAAAGGTACTTTTTTCAAGAGGCAACTGGACTTTCTGGTTTTTCTTTGAAGACGTTTAGATCAGTGGTGGGATCCAAATTTCTTAACAACCAGTTCTGTGGGTGTGGCCTAATTGGCGGCTATGTGACTTGCAAATCAAATACAAGCAGTCCTCGTTTAATGGTGGGTTGCTTAGCACGTGTTCTAATTTACGACTGACCTCCCCAGAGCTACTTGACCTGTTTTTGGAGTTTTGACAGACAGACAGACACACACACACACAGAGTCCCTTCTAACCCTGCTATTCTATGATTCTGTAAGGATCTCCTGCTGGAGCAAGGGGTTGGACTAGAAGATGACCTCTGACATCCCTTCCAGCCCTAGATTGCTATGCTGTTTCAGAGTCTTCTGAAGCCAGGGTTTGTGTCCTTCCTTCCTCTTCTTTTTTCCTCTCTCCCTCCCTTTCTCCATGTATCTATTGATTCATATATCTCATTCACTTTCTCCTCCCTCCCTCCCTCCCTCCCTCCCTCCCTCTCTTTCTTTTTCTTTCTTTGTCCCTTCCTTCCATCTCTCCCTTTCTTTCTCTGTCCCTTTTCTTCCTTTTGCTTCCTTTCTCTTTTTTGTTCTTTCTTTCTCTTTTCCTTCTCTCTCTCTTTCCCTCTCTCATTCCCTCTTTTTCTATCTTTCCCTCTCATTTTCTCTCTTTCCTTCTCTCTCTCTCTTTCTCTGTGTGTGTGTCTCTCTCTCTCTCTCTGTGTGTCTATGGCTATTTCTCCCCCCCTCTCTGTATCTCTCTCTCTCTGTGTGTGTGTTTGTGTCTCTCTCTGCCCCTCTTCCTATCTTCCCCCCTCTCTCCCCCAGGGATAGGATCCGACCAGTATAACTACTGGTTCTGTTACTCTGCATCACGTGTGCATGCATGAGTTGTGCAAGTTGCGCGAGTGCAATTTACAACCTGCTGAGCTGCCCAGACAGCTGAGCAGCGGTGCATGCAGGTTCGCAGCGGTTGGAAAAGACCTTTTTCCTGCTTTTTCAACCACAGCTGTGCTGCGCAAAGCAGCTGTGGCTGAAAAAGCAGGAAATAAAGGACAGATAAGAGCCTGGGCTAGCAGGTGGGCCACAACAGCAACTGACATAGAACCAGTTCTATGTCTGCTGCTCTTCAGAGCTACCGGTTCTACAGAGCTGGACAGAACCAGTAGAATCCCCCCCCTGCTCTCCCCCCCCTCTGTCTCTGTCTCTCTTTCTCTCTCTCTCTCTCTCTCTCTGTGTGTGTGTGCGTGTGTCTCTCTGTCTCTCTCTGTCTCTCTCTCTCTCTCTCTGTCTCTGTCTCTCTTTCTCTCTCTCTCTCTCTCTCTCTGTCTCTCTCTGTCTCTCTCTCTGTCTCTCTCTCTGTCTGTCTGTCTGTCTGTCTGTCTCTCTCTCTCTCTGTCTGTCTCTCTCTCTGTGTGTGTGTGTGTGTGTGTGTCTCTCTCTGTGTGTGAATGAAAATGATAATCAGCTATGGTGGAAGCATCCCTTTGGGAGACTCTCCTCCTCCTCCTCCTCCTCTCATGACTGGCAGCGGTGGTGGGGCTGGGAGGGTACACACACGTGGGGAGATCCTCCTCAAGTGAACATCTCCCTGCCCCACTCCATTTTTGCTGTGCTTTGGCACTCATTTGAGGAGCATCTCCCCATGTGTATGCACCCTCTCAGCCACACCATTGCCACCAGTCGTGAGAGGAGGAGGAGGAAGAGGGTCACCCAAAGGGACACTTCCATCATGGCTGGCAATCATTGTTTAGCCAGTCTGGATTCCAAAAAGAAGAAATGAAAGAAGTAGTGAAGAGTGCTAAGAAAAGCTTGCTGGCTTGGCCCAGCCATGGCTTTGAGATACAGAGAAAGAGAGAGAAAGAGAGAGACAGAGACAGAGACAGAGAGGGAGAGGGGGAGGGGGAGAGGGGGAGAGGGAGGAGAAGATAGGGACCTGGCCGCTTCACTATCCCCCGCATCACCCTTACCATCTCAGGCCAGATGAGGAAGGGGAAGGTGAGGGGCAGGACCAGCCGCTTCAAGCAAGGTGAAGTGGCAGCGACTAAGCACATTTCTCAGACAGAACCCTGGGAATGGCAGCTCCTGGCTCAGCAGTCCTGAAGGACTTTGAGGTGAATGGCCTGGAGCGGCCGAGATCCGAGTGAGCATTGCATTGTGGCGTTCACCCGTGGGTACACCTGAACACCCACTTTGTTCTGAACGAGCAGGCTCGTAATCCTGCAAACCTGATTGGTCATCAACAGCAGGCTCATAATCCTGCAATCCTGATTGGTCCGTCAACAGCGGGTCATGATTGGTCACTCCAGACTGATCCAATTGTCTAGTTAATGGGCTGCTGCGATTGGACGCTCCAAGTGTGGCAAGCTTGAATCATTGTCATTGGATGCTTTGGCAGCAGCCAGCTCTATAAAAGGAGCTGCTGCTGCCAGGCTCATTGCTCTGTTCTGAAGTCACTAATAAAGAGTTGAAGTTACTATCCGAGGTCTCGTCTCCGTTATTACGCCCATCCTCCAAGATATTACACTGGTGACAAGTATGGGATGCGGAGACGATAAAGCTGACTGAGCACTCGAAGAATTGACAGAGCACATGGCTGAATGCACACAGATATCGGCAGAATGGCCAGTAGCGCTATACCACCCGCCCCATTTGATCAGGCATGCAGAGATTTGGACTCGTATATGGACAGGTTTCAAATGTTCCTGGAATCAAATAATCTGAAGGATGTCACATCAAGCAAAAAACATGCGGTTTTCCTAACGCATTGCGGACCCGCCATTTTCAGAATGGCAAAGGCACTTGCAAAACTGGCTGAAGTCAAAACGATGGACTGGGATACCCTTGCTCCTATCCTTCAGGCTCATTATGCTCCAGCAGTTCCTACCCTTATTAGAAGACATGAATTTTACCAGAGGGACCAACGCGAAGGTGAGAACATTGGGGATTTTGTAGCTGATCTAAGAAATTTGGATGGACTGTGTGGCTTCATAAATCTAGAAGAAGCCATGAGAGATTGGATTGTCCTCGGCCTAAGAGACCCCACTGTCCAAAGCAAGATTATGGCAAAGGGAGACATCACCCTCGTAGATGCCATAGCAGATGCCACTGCAGCAGAAGCTACTCGCAAATCAGCAGCCCGAATGCGCTGAACGAATGGGGCCAGCCACCAACCCACCAGCAACATAGCAATACTCTCAGAAACACACAGCATCCGCCCACCATGAAGACATTGAGTCCTCATCGGATAGTGAGGAAGAAGAAGTCAACAGACTCAGGTCAGAGCGTGAGCAGCGGGGTCGTAAATCCAATTTCCAATGCGCCGGATGCGGGGGAAACCACCCATGATCAGACTGCAGGTTCCTAGATGCCATCTATCATTCCTGTGATAAAGGGGCCACATTGCTAAAGTGTGCCAGAACAAAAGCGGATCCAGCCCCAAGAGGAAAGAAAATAACTTCCGACAAGCATCAGGCACCCCACCAACAAACCAGGACCGCCCAAACAACCAGTGGAGCCAGTACAACAGAAACCAAATGTTTATAATCATACCAAATCAATCCTAAAAAACCCTTTATAAATATAATGTCAAATAACAAAGGCAAGTAAAACAAAATAAAGATATTCCTTATTGTCTAGCATTCTAAATATTCTATTATCGTATTTTATCATCTAGCCATTGATAAAAAAGATCCCAAATTTCATAAAATTGTTTCTCCTCTTGCTCTCTAATTTCAAATGTCAATCTACTCATCTCAGCACATTCCATTATTTTCTTAATAATTTCTTCCTGTAATGGTATTTTCTCATTCTTCCAGTTTTTAGCAAATACAATCCTAGCCGCTGTTAATACATTTACAATCAGGTATTTCAAATCTTTACTATATGTATCTGGTAAGATCCCAATAAAAAGAACTTCGGTTTCAAATCTATACGTTTCTTTGTCATTTTTTCCAACCACATGAGAATTTTAGTCCAATATTTTCGAGCATCCTCACAAGTCCACCACATATGGTAATAAGAGCCGGGTATCTGATGACATTTCCAGCATTTTTCAGATTTGTTCTTAAACATTCTTGCTATTCTTGTCGGGGGAAAGTGCCACCTGTAAAACATCTTATACAAGTTTTCTTTATATGCTGTTGACATTGTCATTTTATAATTTTGGTATGATTATATGATTTGTTACAGAATAAGCTGGTTAAAGTATTGTTATCTCATAAAGCATGAATGATTAAAAGTATAGTCAAAAATTTCTTTTTTTTAGTGATATTAGGATATATAAGTTTGGATTGACAATATGAGTTGTTATGTAACATAATTGTAATTGAGACTACAAAATGAATGCACAAAACTGATGAACCAACCAACACACTGGATGTACACATGAGAGTTGATGTTTTAATGTTTTGTTTGTCTTGTTTGTTTGTAGAAAATTAATAAAATTCTTTTCAAAAAAAAAAAAAGAAACCGAATGTTTACTGGCGCAACCAGACGGGAAGAGGCACATCAGACCATCACCATCAGCCACGCTTCATCCTTGGACGCGAAAAAAATCCAAGTAAAGGTCATCATTGAAAATCGGCCATGCATCATGGAAGTGGACTCCGGGTCTTCCCTATCCATGGTCTCCTGGAAAACCATCAAGCAGCTGATCCCTGACATCCGCAGCCAGCATCTCAGCACTCAGAGACTTATATTAAAGGACTACCAAGGCAATCGAATCCCGGTTGCTGGTTCCAGTCACATCCAGGTCTCTTTTAAGGACCACACCGCAATACTACCTCTCACTATTGTTGACAGAGACCGGCCCAGCTTATTGGGTTTGCAGTGGTTTGCGCCACTAGGAATCGAAATAGCAGGCATCAACCAGACTGTAGACGAAGACTGGGAGGCGGTCCTCGTCCATGACTTTCAAGAAGTCTTCACTGAACAATTAGGCAAGTACAAAGGGTTCCCCATCTCATTCAATCTCTGCCCTGATATCGCACCCATTCATCTAAAGCCACGCCGAGTCCCTTTTGTTCTCAAACCAAAAATTGATGAGCAATTGGACAAATTAATTGCACAAGGCGTGTTAGAACCCATCGACCACGCCCGATGGGAGACCCCAATTGTAACTCCCATAAAACCTGACGGATCTTTGAGAATCTGTGGGGATTACAAGGCTACCCTAAACCACGCGTTACAGCAGAGCGCCTATCCAGTACCTGTGGTCCAACATCTCCTTCACTCACTCAGGGGCGGAAAGGTATTTGCAAAGCTTGACCTAGCCCAAGCTTATCAACAGCTACCAGTAGATGCAGCAACCGCAGAAGCCCAAACCATAGTTATGCACAGGGGTGCATTCAAATGTAACAGACTCCAGTTCGGAGTATGCGTAGCACCTGGCATTTTTCAAAGTTTGATGGAAAGGTTGTTACAGGGCATAAAAGGGCCGTGCTCTATTTCGATGACGTATTAATAGCCGCCCCAACAAGAAGTCAGTTAGAGAAATGCCTGAGAACTGTCCTACAAAGGTTCAAAGACGCAGGCCTCAAAGTTAAGAAGTAAAAGTGCCAGTTATGCACTGAGAGGGTTGAATTTCTTGTTTTTCCCTTCTTGAAAAACAAGGGATTCACCCTACTGAAAAGAAATTGGCTGCCATTAAAAATGCCCCAAGAACAAAACAGACCTCCAAGCCTTCCTGGAACTCATTAACTTTTATAACATCTTCCTACCCCAGAAGGCGACTGTTGCTGAACCCCTGCATAAGCTCCTCGACAAGAAGGTTTCCTGGTTTTGGGGACGTTGGGAGGAGCAGGCTTTCCAATAAGTAAAAGACCTTTTAACTTCGGATGCAGTGCTCATCCAATATAACGAGACACTTCCACTGACTGTGACTTGTGACACCTCACCTTTTGGGGTAGGAGCCATCCTGAGCCATGTCCTACCAAATGGTACAGAGGCACCTATTGCATTCTTTTCAAGAACTTTGTCTAAAACAGAGAGAAACTTAGATTTCGTCACTTAGATAAAGAAGCCCTCGCTATTGTATCTGCGATTAAAAGGTTTCACGAATACGTGTACGGAAGATCCTTTTCCATCATCACAGATCATAAGCCATTGCTTGGCATCTTGGCAGGGGACAAACCAACTCCCCACATCCTATCTCCAAGGATGACATGATGGTCGGAGTTCCTAGCCGCCTATGACTACCAGTTAAGACACCAACCAGGGAAAAACCATCCCCCATGCTGACGCTTTGAGCCGCTCTCCACTACCTGAGCTCCTAGACGACCCGGCTCCCATGTTATCAACACTACAAATCGAGACACTTCCCTCACCTCCACTAACCGCACAAGACATCGCACTAGAAACAAAGAAAGACTCATGTTTGGCACGGGTCCTCAGATGGGTGGAGAGGGGATGGCCAGAAAGCGAACCCAATGACACCTTTAAACCTTTCAAGGACAGACAAACAGAACTTTTCTCCCCAAAAGGGTGTGTGTTGTGGGGAGACCGAGTGGTCATTCCAGAGAAACCACAGAAGAAAGTTCTAAAATTACTACATGATGGACACCCGAGCATTGTACGAATGAAAGCACTGGCAAGGAGTTACGCCTGGTGGCCAGGTATGGACAAACAAATTGAAGCCTTGGTTGCCACCTGTAGCAAATGTCAAGAAACATGCTCGGCCCCACCGAAAGCACCACCAGCTGAATGGGAAATGCCCAGGGGTCCATGGTCCCGCATCCACATCAATTTTGTGGGACCTACAAAGGGACATACTTTCCTGATAACAGTAGACGCCTACTCGAACTGGCTCTAGGTTAACAAGATGAAGACAAGCACCACAGAGGCAGTCATAAAAAAATTGAACAGACTGTTTGCAACTTATGGGCTACCAGATGTCTTGGTTTCCGACAATGGCCCCTAATTTACTGCCTTGGCGTTTGAACAATACCTAGCAGACCGGGGAATACGCCACGCCTTGACATCACCTGCTCACCCGGCAGCCAATGGCAGGGCTGAACGAATGGTTCAGTTCACCAAAAAAACTTTACAAAAAATGGAACAGGGAAACATCCACGACAAAGTCACCAGGATGCTCCTTCTCCAGCATATTACACCAAACAGCACCACAAACAAAAGTCCAGCCGAGCTTCTGTTGGGCAGGAAACTCAGATCGCATCTAGACTGCCTACATCCTGTATACACCTCAGAAAAGCACTTGGGTTCCAGCAGCAAACACCGTACATTCAAGGTAGAAGACCTGTAAAGAACTTTACAGGTGACCCATTGTGGATCCCTGCCAAAATAATGCAAATTATGGCCCCCCAATCCTACCAGTTAGAAACCACAGATGGGAGACTGTGGAAATGCCACATCGACCAGCTGCACTCAAGGTTGACCACAACACCCATCACAAACCCCGATCTCAAAGCCAGAGGGGGAAGGGAAACCGAGGGTTTTGAAACTGAACCAACATCTGGCTCAGATAACATAACCCCACAACTAGCACAGCAAAACCCACTATATTCACCAACTGAAGAAGAATCGTGGCAGATGGTCATCTCTCCAGGTAACAGCAGTCGTACAGGGTCAGCGAATCCAGAGAATCCAGACGACAGGAATGAAGGAAGCATTGCAGGTATCCCCGAATCACCTCCAAGGATACCCAGCATAAAAGCCAGGTCACCAATACAACCAAGTCCAGTAAGCAGCCCGTCAGAACCAGAAACCGAGCAAAGACATTTTGAACAACGCAAATCAGGTAGACAGGTGTGAAGACCCGCCTACCAGTGCGAATACATCACCCCACCCCGAGACGGAACCTAAAGGGGAGGGGTGTTTTGAACTAGCAGGCTCATAATCCTGCAAACCTGATTGGCCATCAACAGCAGGCTCGTAATCCTACAATCCTGATTGGTCCGTCAACAGCGGGTCATGATTGGTCACTCCAGACTGATCCGATTGGCTAGTTAATGGGCTGCCGTGATTGGATGCTCCAAGCACGGCAAGCTTGAATCATTGTCATTGGATGCTTTGGGAGCAGCCAGCTCTATAAAAGGAGCTGCTGCTTCCAGGCTCATTGCTCTGTTCTGAAGTCACTAATAAAGAGTTGAAGTTACTATCTGATGTCTCGTCTCCGTTGTTACGTCCATCCTCCAAGATATTACACACTTCTTTGGTGTTGGCTTTATGGAGCTGCAGGGTGAGGCCTAGGCTGATGTTTGACAGCAGCACCTTTAGCTGCGCTCGCTTGTAAGTGTCCAAATAATCTGGTGAAGTCACCGGAGGAGTCGCTCAGGTAGACCTCCCCCCTCCACAGTCCTTTGCCTACAGAAAACAACTGTCCCTGAGCTAAGAAGGTAAGGTGCTGAGGCTCAAGTCACCCAATTCGGCACGGAGAGGGCAGTTCCCCCTGGCAATCCCCCTTTCCCTTGGTGGCTCTGACTTCCCGTGGCCCACCAGCCTGAACGCCAGGTCAGACCACTAGAAGGCCACTTCCCCACTTCTCAGCAGTGGTCCTTGCCAGCCACTGGAGGACCCTCCGCCTCCTTCCCCAACTTCTCCCTCAACTTCAAAATGACTATGCCTGTTGCTGACATGGGTGAAACCGGGTGGGTGTGGTGTGGTCAACCAGGGGCAATTGTTCCAGGTTCAACAAAGGGACTGCAGGCAGGAGAGGAAAGGTGGCAGGCAAAGGGGCCATCCAGGCAGCAAAGTGGTCACCCAGGTTAGGGTGGCAGGCGGTGGCAGCAAAAGGCAAGTGAGGGTGGGAAGGTGACCAGCAGTGGCAGGTCGGTGACTGGGTCCCAGAGCTTGCAAAATCTCACTCACTCAGGGAGATCAGGTAGGGACACAGTGGCAGGAAGGCAGAAATCACTGGCCTGGCAGGTGGGCAAAAGCAGGCTGCAGGCAATGCTGCACATGCACAAGGACTAACTGGGTGGAGCGGGGAGAGGTGGGTGGAGAGGTGGCCAGTGGTGCAATTTGCCGGTACTCCAAACTTCACAGAATCATAACAACCAGTTCTATAGAACCGGACAGAACTGGTAGAATCCCACCGCTGGTTTAGATTCTCATCCAAGAAGCTTCTTCAGCTCTCATTTCCTTATTCTTCCTCTGGTAGAGACTTAGCAACTTAAGAGAGCCAATGTTTCATTCAGAGCTTTTCAACCAAGCAAATAGGATTATTCTTCCAAGGCTTTGTGTCCAAACTTCTCACTTTAAATAAAATATTTCATCTTCACTGCATAAATATTTTAGATCCGGAGCAGCTTTCCTTTTGCAAATGATAAACATTTATGGCAGTATTTACGCCAGTGCTGGCTGAAAGGTCTTTTCCCCCAATCCTTATTTCTGATATTTCTATTTCTTCCCTTGGTTGCTGTTGCACAAATCTTTAAATTAGGCTCTAGAGTTGACCATTATCTATAGTTTCTTTGACTGCTTTTGCAAATGATCTAGCAAAGAACTTTTTGGAATAAATGACTCTGCCAAGTGTTGGCAGTTTGCAGTCATAGGGGTTTTGAAAGGAATATTTCAGGCTTAATTTAGATTGTATGATCCTCTTCACACACACACACACTTTTGTCAGTTCTATCAGTTTTGAGTTGTTCCCAGTAGCTTAAGTGAAAAATATTCCCAATATTATCTTAACAAATGGTTTTCTTTGTCTTTAGAATGGCTTCTAACCCAAGGGCCCCATTATCAACCTTCTCTTGGCTGTGCAGAAGTAATTAATTTCTCTTCAGGGTCTCTTGTTAAGAGAAATGTTCAGCTGGAGATGTTTTGGTTTCAAGGCTAGGTTTCCAGGATTTGATCATTGTACAAATGGATAGAGTATAATTTTAACAGAAGATAGACAAATAAAACTGTTTCATCTATTAGTTTCCAGTTGCTGTGCCAGCATCAATTAAATATTGATTGATTGAAGAGGCTTTCATTTCCTATGGTCTATTTCATTCCAACGCACCCTGGAGCTTTCTTCTTTAGGGGGAGAGACAATGACAGCTACAACATGTTGTTATCTGCCAGCCTTACACGCATGTGGTAATTGGATTGTAACCATGAGATACTGCCAGAAGAACTCAGTCAACTCTTATAGTAGTTCATAATATACAGAGATATATATTTGATGTTTTCCAACAAATTGATTTGTTGCATCAAAATCACAGTTTTTTAAAAAAGATAAAATGACAGCACTTTGTTTATTCTAACTCCAAAACCATAATTGTCTACTGCCTAATAGCAATATTCCACTGAACGGTTCACAAGAAAATAACCTGCAGTTGCAAGCAATAACTTACAAAGAAATAAATAATAATTGACAGAGAAATTTATGTAAATGGAGGTATATATTAAAACACACTGCATATTTTGAATTCTTGAGTTGAAAAAATCTTAGAAAATGCAGAAAATACAAAGTATGTGCATTTCTCTGCAGAAAACAATTCTTAGCCAGATAGCCACCACTGAAAAGACCCTTTTACTGTTTTGCACTCCCCATATATGCTTGGTAGGAGGATTCAGAAAAAAAGCTTGTACTTCACTCTGGATTGATCTGTTCAGTGTTACATGTGTTTTTGTGCTTTTTCATGGTATTCTCAGAGATTTCTCCAAAAATCAAAGGTCAAAAGGTCAATATTTTTTTCTATTCTGTTTCTTCTAAATGGAATTTTCTCTTCCCTAGACTATTACAGGGAAAAATATTGACTGCATATATCTAATTACCAAGAGTGAAACATGGGAAGCTACATGCCTTTTCATTTCAACTTGTCACTAGGAAGTAAGGGAGGAAATGTTGACTACAAAAGGGTTAATTTGGAGAAATAAAACTTCTGCAGTTCCACAAAAGCTTGTGAAGGTCTGGACATTTTTCAAGGTCATTATCAACAGGTGTGAAGAAGAAGCCAGATGGTTCCCATAACAACGAGAACTTGTTTACAGGCTCGACATGGAAGCTTGAGGTTTGGACTGAGGAATTCATTGTTTAACACTGTGAACTGGTGCCTTAGAAATTCAAAGTTTTGCCTCATTATTACCCCGCTATGTATTCAATAAATAGTAAGCTTTTCGGAATTGAAATGATTCTTGACTTTTATTTCAATACTCAAGCTGGATGTTGACACTAAATAGATACATCCCCAAATCTCAATATCTATATTAGGATTTCCTGATTTGTATAAAGATTTTAAATGAGAACTATGTGATGTTCCGATATTCCATTTTTTGTAAGCACATTTTACAGTTTGACATAATTGAAAGGTATAATTGAAAGGTTCTATAATAATTAAGCATGTTTCTAAATCACCCAATATTTATCAGCAATAATTTTCCTATTCTTCAGCTTTTTTTAAAGCCAATTTGAATATTTGGCATCTCTTTTTCTACTGTGGGCTCTAATCTATTTTGGATAATCCTAATATTTTTAATTATCATATGAATCAAGGATCTTGTATGGTAGTTTTCACACTCTATTACGTCTCTGGCCTTTGAGATGGTTAAGTCCCCTTTCTTTGGAATTGATTCTTTTTCAAACTGTTAGCCACTATGTCATTCTCTAGTTTTACTGTCATAGCTTGGTTAACATCTCTACTCATTCTTCTTCTGTTGATCACCATATTTTTGTAGATATTCCATCAAATCCTATAGCCATAATATTTGGTAATAACTGGAATACTGATCTACTTTCATATTCTAATAGAGGCTCTACAGTACACAGTTTCACTATACTCCTTCTAACTTTGCTTATCCCCTTTCAATCAATTACTGTTTATCCAATGACATCATTAGTATACCAGTTCAAAGTTGGAGTGTTCTTCTGGGTTTTGAGATGTTGTGGATGATTATTTTTTCCATATCTATTTCCATCTTTTGTTCGTTTCATTTTCCTAAGCTGAACAGCTCAACTGCATGTTTTTGCTTGATTTTTCCAACTTTGATATTTTGATATTCTAGTTTCCATATCTTCTGTGTACCTTCTTACATGTTCTGTCAATTTCACTGATTATAAAACTTGTCAGTCTTTTTCTGCCTCAGTGGTTGGAACATAAACCTGGATAATTGTCCTGTTGGAGGGTCATCCATGAAGGTTAACTGATACTATGTGATCACTGATTGCATTGTAGCCAAGTCCTGTTCTTGCTCCCTAATTATGAAAGCAATACCATTCTTTCTTTGTTTTTATGTACTGAGTAGTATGTTTTCTAGCTGTAAATATTCAGTGCCAGTCTAATATCCAGCACTGGCTCATTTATATGTTTATATATTCTATCAATATAATTTTTGTGGCAAATATAGGACAGATTTACCATTGCCTTCTCCCATGCAGTATGACTTCTTTGCCATTGTCTCTGAAACAATCTTCAGCTTCCAGCATCTTACTATGCTGTGGCTACCCTACTTAGATGGCTTCTTGCTTTAGCAGAGCAGCTGGGATGAACTTTATCCCTTGAGTGACTGTGCTAGAATTAAATATATTGGCATATATTCCCAATGTTATTTTCCCAGGAACACTGCTGCCCTTCCATGCCAAGATGATGCAGCAATATGAGTCAGGGGAGAAGTTGTAACCTATTGCTTTATTCTTAGCTAAATACAGGGGTGGGATTCTACCAGTTCACACCTATTTGCTAGAACCAGTTGTTAACTTTCCAAGCAGTTTGGAGAACCGGTTGTTAGAGGAAATTACTGGCCTAATCCTTAAGAAAGGCAGGAAGGAAACATTCTGGTGTTGCCTACAGAAACTGCCTCTCCGTTAACCCTTATTACATTCTTGGCAGGACTAGATTTCCTGTCTCAGGAACTTCTCTGGAGTTTTTCCCCCTCCTTTGTTGGTACTTTGCTTGTGTGAAGTGACCATTCAAAGTTACAATGGCACTGAAAAATATGACTTATGACCATTTTCACACTTACGACTGTTGCAGCATCCCCACAGTCATGAGAGGCCAGGCAAGGAGATGCGTGCCTCAATGTGAGTGATATTGAGTTGGCCACACCCAGCCAATAACATGACCACCAAGCCACATCCACCCAGTCACATGACCACTAAGCCATGCCTACCAACTAAGCCACACCCACAGAATCAGTTGTTAAAAAAATTGAATCCCACCCCTAGCTAAATAGATTTTTCCGCAAAATCTTCTAAGTTCATATTTTAAAATATTAAAAGCTCCTTTCATCTAAGAAACATCATCTCTGAAAAGGTTGAAATTTAAGAATTTCTGATTCTCATGCCAGGGAAAGCTATTTTATGAATTAAAAACAGAAGGCAAACCCCTTCTAGATCAAGAAACAAGCCCTAAGATGCTCATTGACTTGAAAGGTGGAGGAAGAAGCCTAGGATTTAAACCTGACATTTTACATGTAAAGAAGGTAAAATTCTAGGGTGGTGTGAAATGGAAAACTTATTCTTTTCGTAGAGCAACTAATCCTCAGCTTTACATCTGTTTGACTTTCTGGTGTCTGCCTGCCAGGAGAGTTTAATCAATATGCTCAGTAGAAACCCTTGACACTTTTCCTGTTATGGATTAAGCCAATGCAGCGATACAACCCTAAACAGCTTTACTTTACAGCAGGCTTGTAATCCTGCAGTTCTCATTGGCCCGTAAATAGTGAGTCGTGATTGGTCATTTTTGGCCAGTCTGATTGGCTGTTAACAGGGCCCACTGATTGGACGCTTGTGGAAGCGGTAAACTCAAATCATTGGTTGTTTTGACAGCAGCCAGCTCTATAAAAGAGCTGCTGCTGCCCAAGTATTTGCTCTGTTCTTATTTTACAATAAAGAGTTGAGGTCACCATTCAATGTCTCGTCTCCGTTCCTTGCGCCCATGCTCAGGACTTAACACTGGCGACGAGGGTGGGATGCGGAGACGATAGAGCTGACTAAGTACACATTGAACAAGACAGAGCATGTGGCTGAAGAGCGCACGCAACAAATGGCAAGATGACCAGCGGCGCCATACCACCCGCTCCATTCGACCCAGCAACCAAAGACTGGGACTCGTATATAGATCACTTCCAGATGTTCCTGGAGACCAACAATTGAAAAGATGCTACGCCTGGCAAGAAACAAGCGGTGTTCCTGACTCATTGTGGCCCCGCTGTTTTCAAAATGGCTAAAGCACTGGCAAAACCAGTGGAAGTGAAGACCATGGACTGGGATACCCTCGCCCCAATCCTCCGGGCCCCTTACGCACCCGCAGTACCTACACTGATACGAAGACATGAATTTTACCAGAGGGACCAACGGAAGGACGAGAGCATTGGAAATTTCGTAGCCAACTTCCGGAACCTACGAGGCCTTTGTGGTTTTGCAAACTTAGAGGAAGCCGTAAGAAACCACATAGTTCTGGGATTAAATGCACCGCACATGCAGAGTAAACTGATGGCAAAAGACGACATCAGCCTTACAGATGTCATCGCCAACCCTACTGCCGCAGAAGCAACCAGGAAGTCAGCCGCTCGAATGCGCCGAGCGAATGCACCGCTTCGCCAACTCACTAACGATAGTCCATTCACCACTGAGAAGCACGCTACCACCACCCACCATGAAGACCTCGAGTCATCATCAGACAGTGAGGAAGAGGAGGTCAACTGGCTCCGCTCAGAATGAGAGCAAAGGATGTCCGCGCCAATGTGCTGGTTGCAGGGCAAACCATCCACGATTAGACTGCAAATTCCTCAAAGCACTCTGCCGTACTTGCAGAAAAAGAGGCCACATTGCAAAAGTCTGCAGAAGCAAGCGAGAGTCCAGTCCCTGCCGAAGGGAGAACAGGCAAACCTCCTGAGAACCAGGACCGTCTGAACCACCAATGGAACAACCACTACTACTACAGAAATCAAGCACCTGCCTCTTCAAAGAGACAAGAAGAGGCCCACCAAACCATTACTATCGGCCACGCTTCGTCATTCGATGCAAGAAAGATCCGCGTAAGGGTTACTATTGAGAATTGACCGTGCGTGATGGAAGTCGATTCGGGATCGTCCCTATCGATGTTATCCTGGAAAACCCTCAAACAGCTGATCCCTGCCATCTGCCGCCAGGACTTCAGCACGCAACAAATCATCCTGAAAGACTACCAGGGAAACAGAATTCCAGTTGTTGGTTCCAGCCATTTCCAAGTATCCTTCAAGGACCGCACAGCAACGCTTCCCCTGACTGTCGTCAATCGTGACCGACCCAGTTTGTTAGGGTTATAGTGGTTCGCTCCACTCAGGATTGAACTAACCGGCATACACCAAACCAGAAGCGACGACTGGGAAGAGGCTCTCATCCAGGAATTCTAGGACGTGTTCACAGGAACATTAGGCAAATACAAGGGGACCCCTATATCATTTAATCTCAGCCCCGATGTAGCTCCCATTCGGCTTAAGCCTCATCGGATGCCTTTTGCCCTAAAGTTGAAGATCGACAAGCAGCTGGATAAACTGAAAGCCCAGGGCTTATTGGAACCAATTGACCATGCGCGCTGGGAAACTCCAACAGTAACGCCCATGAAGCCAGATGGTTCATTAAGAATTTGTGGGGATTACTGGGCCACCCTAAATCATGCTCTTCAACAGAGCGCTTACACAGTACCGGTGGTTCAACACCTTCTTCATTCCCTGGGTGGCGGAAAAATATTTGTGAAATTGGACTTAGCTCAGGCGTACCAGCAACTACCTGTAGATGCAACAACTGCAGAAGCCCAGACAATAGTTACACATAGAGGCTCCTTCAAGTGCAATAGACTCCAATTCAGAGTAAGTGTGGCGCCTGGGATATTCCAAAGTTTAATGGAGAGACTATTACAAGGCATAAAAGGCGTTGTGCCTTATTTTGATGACATCCTAATAGCTGCCCCCACTAAAGAATTATTAGTAGAACGACTCAGAAAAGTTCTTCAGAAATTTAAAGATGCTGGTCTGAAGGTAAAAAGGGACAAGTGTCAACTTTGTACGGAGAAAGTGGAATTCCTGGGATACCTTCTCGACAGATAGGGAATTTACCCCACCGAAAAAAAACTAACTGCAATCAAAAACGCCCCGAGACCTAGGAATAAGAGAGACCTCCAAGCTTTCCTGAGACTCATTAACTTTTATAACATCTTCTTGCCCCAGAAGGCGACCGTAGCCGAGCCCCTACATAGACTTCTAGATAAAAAGGCTCCCTGGGTCTGGGGATGGCATGAAGAAAGGGCATTCCAACAAGTTAAAGACCGCTTAACCTCCGATGCTGTGTTAATGCAATACAACAAGACTCTACCTTTGACGGTTACCTGTGACGCCTCACCATTTGGAGTGGGAGCCATTTTAAGCCATGTCTTACCAAATGGAAATGAGGCACCTATTGCGTTCTTTTCGAGAACTTTATCTAAAACCGAAAGGAACTATTGTCAACTTGATAAAGAGGCTCTCACTATTGTATCCGCAATTAAACGTTTCCATGAATATGTGTATGGGAGACCCTTTGCCATAATTACAGACCACAAGCCGCTACTTGGGATTTTGGCGGGAAACAAACCAACTCCCCATATTTTATCACCGAGAATGACATGTTGGTCAGAATTTTTAGCCGCCTACGATTACTGATTGCAACACTGCCCGGGGAAAATCATTCCCCATGCTGACGCTTTGTGCCGTTCTCCATTACCAGACATTATAGAGGACCCTGCTCCAACCTCAGCTGTATTGCAAATTGAAACCCTCAAATCGCTGCCGCTGACCGCTCAAGATATCGCCTTAGAAACAAAAAAGGACCCTGTTTTGGCACGAGTCCTCAGCTGGGTAGAACCCAGTTGGCTGGTCAGCACAACCAATGACACGTTCAAGCCATTTAGGAATCGTCAAACAGAACTATTCTCCCAGAAAGGCTGCATAGTGTGGGGAGACAGAGTCATAGTTCCGGAGAAATTGCAATATAGGGTATTGAAAATGTTGCACGATGGACATCCAGGCATCATGCGAATGAAGGCATTGGCCAGGAGTTACACATGGTGGCCTGGCTTAGACAAACAGATAGAGACCTGGGTAGCAAAATGCAGCAAATGCCAGGAGACTCGCTCCACTCCTCCAAAACTCCCCCAACTCAGTGGGAAATGCCTCGAGGTCCTTGGTCCCATATCCACATCGATTTTGTGGGACCCACAAGAGGACACACTTTCCTCCTTACAGTGGATGCCTATTCAAACTGGCTCGAAGTCCACAAGATGAAAAGCACCACCACAGACACAGTCACTAAAAAGCTGAATAAGCTATTCGCTCCCCACGGATTTCTGGATGTCCTAGTCTCCGATAATGGCCCCCAATTCACTGCCCTGCCATTCGAACAGTACCTGGCAGATCGGGGCATCCGCCATGCCTTAACATCGCCATCTCACCCTGCGGCCAATGGTAGGGCTGAGCAAATGGTTCAATTTGTAAAACAGACCTTGCACAAAATGGACCACGGTGACATTGATAACAAAATAAACTGGATGCTTCTCCTCCAGCACATAACCCCAAACAGTACCACGAACAAAACCCCAGCTGATGGGCCGGAAACTTCACTCGCACCTCGATTGCCTCCACCCAAACTACACACCGGAACAGCCCCTGGGATCCAGCAGCAAGTGCCGGGCATTCCAGGAAGGTGACCTGGTGTTTGCGAAAAACTTCTTGGGCGACCCATTGTGGGTCCCCGTGACCATAACGCAACTTACGGGACCCCGATCCTATCGCCTACAAACTGCAGATGGTAAGATGTGGAAACGCCACATAGACCAACTCCATTCCAGATTAGCACCTAGTCCTATCTCAGCCCCGGAACCTCTAACTGGGGTGGGGAAGGAACATTGAGGAGGCCGAAGAAGAAATTATAATCGAAACTCAACAGCCTACACAACCAACTAGGGGATACTCACCATCAGAAGGAGAACAGAGCCAGGGAGTGGCCTCGCCGTGCGACAGTACTGCGATGGAAACAGATCCAGGGAAACTGGAAGACAGCACTGGCGTAAGCAGGGAAAGCAGCCCAGGGCCACAATTTTCACCATCCAACCCAGCCAGCAGCCCACCGGAACCAGAACCAGGACAGAAACTGGTGGAACAGTGCAGGTCAAGCAGACAGGTGAAGTGACCTGCCTATTTACGAGAATACATCACCCCTCCCCTCAGATGGAACCCAGGGGGGAGGGGTGTTATGGATTAAGCCAACGCAGCGATACAACCTGAAACAGCTTTACTTTACAGCAGGCTTGTAATCCTGCACTTCTCATTGGCCCGCAAATAGTGAGTCATGATTGGTCATTTTTGGCCAGTCTGATTGGCTGTTAACGGGGCCCCCTGATTGGATGCTTTTGGAAGCGGTAAACTCAAATCATTGGTTGTTTTGACAGCAGCCAGCTCTATAAAAGAGCTGCTGCTGCCCAAGTATTTGCTCTGTTCTTATTTTACAATAAAGAGTTGAAGTCACTGTTCGATGTCTCGTCTCCATTCCTTGCATCCATGCTCAGGACTTAACATTTCCCATGCAAATTATTGTTAAATTATATTTTCTGAGGACATGAGAAAAGTAAAAATACATTCAAGACAAGCTGAGCAATTGTGATGGCAAGTATATAATCACACCATTTTCTTGTTCTTAAGAGTGGTACAGAGGTGGCTAACTGAGACCTTCTTTTGGGATTTTTTCAAAATATTCCTGTTTTACAACATTGGTTATCAAGTTTCCATTTCAGTCTTAAAATAAATAATAGACTTTCAGATACTTAACCTTTAGTTGAGTTCTAGGCTAGATTTGGCAGATTTCTAGACACAACACAACAAGATCAGAAATTCAACTTGTAGTTCCTGTTGGTTTATTTATTGATTAAATTTATTTGCCACCTATCTCACTGTAAAGTGACTTTGGACAGCTTACAATAGGCAAGATTGGTAAGTTACTATCACCTGCCAAGAAAAAAATATCTTATTTTGATCTAATCAACTTATTATTGATATCCAGGTAACAATTTTTCTACTGGTTGTTTAGGCTCTGAAATAGACTCTGAAGAAATGCTTCATACCAATGAGAAAATACATTTTCCCTGTTGGAGTAGAAGGATCAATGTACTTCACTGAGACTCTTAACACAATGGAAAACTTCATAAGGTTCCACACAACCTTCCAAGACTTTTGTGTATATATTGCACATACTCAGAAATCTATTATCTCTAACAAAACAAAGCAACATGGCTGTTCCATTTAAAATGTAGGCATATGCTTCATAAAGATATTTAGAGGAATTCTTCATATAAACTTTCATTAAAGTTGTCATACTGCTTATATTTTTGTTCTTGGAGTTAAAAACTTAGATTAGATCTTTAATCACTTTTTTATTTGGTTATACCAATTTATTCCAGAATATTTTTGGGGCATAAAAATAAGTTCAAATCTGACAGTACTATAAGTTTTCAAGATATTTATATTTTCTCCAGAAAAGTCTGCCAGATGTTTTGCTTCTCTGTTAAATCACTTGTTGCATTGTTTTATCACTACTGGATTCTTATTTCCAGTTCTTTTCAGAGCAGCTTTATTACACATTGATTATTTTACTTCTTTAAATGATTAACTACTTTTATTCAGTTCTTTATTTAATATCACACAATAGCATTATCTTAGATTGTTTCAAGAAGGAGAAATCTCTCAAGAGCAAATAAGAAAAAAAAGGGGGGGGAGAATGACACAGGGAATTGTGCAGAGTTCTTGATGCTTTCTGAATTTGGCTGTTTGCTTGTAAACTTTTCATGAACCAACTAGGCAATATGAACGTGCCTAGTTGGGTAATGAAACACTTGTAATTCAACAACCAAGCTCAGAGAACACCAAGAACTCTAGAGTTGAACCCTAAGTGGCATATATTCTTTTCCATTCAGAGGAAATGATTTTAATGAAGTTTCTCTGCTAAAAGGACTGGGACAAGGCCAAAGACAGCACTGTTTATTATGATCGATTTACACAACAATATTGTCTTAAAAGCCATTAAAAAGGTAATCAAAATATACGTTTAGCCACATCAATTTTATGCTAGATATTATGGGTTCCAGAAACCATCGGAGGGGGAAATGGTTACCTATGATAGTTCTTTTTTTCCTTCTACTCCACAGATCCAGAGTCTGGAGATGGATGTCTTCCAGAGAAACATGGAAAATTTCATGGCTGAAAAGCACAATTTATAATTGATTGCTTTAGCTTATGAACTTTAAATAACCCCTTAAAACCACCTTCTTGATCTTTAAATAGCAGGGAAGCTTTTTGCCTGGCTTTCACTGACTGATGCATAATTCATAGTTGAGACTAGTTACAAAGAGTCAGGCAGTTATCATGCAGAAGCCTGGGGAAGTGTAAACATCTACCTAGGGAAGCCACACACTTCACACACTTGTTCCTAGACATAGAAAATTGCCCAAGTGTGGTCATCTGGGAAGCATTGCAGCATAAGATGGAGCAGAATAATAAATACAGAGATATACAGACAGCTATAAAAGAACATTTAGCAACCAGTGTTCCCTTCCCATCACATCCATGAACTTAATAAACTCATTTTATTTAAACTCATTTTCATTTGTGCTTGAAAAGATAGTCTGTGTTTGGAAGGATGTTTCATTTCCTCTATATCTATCATCTTGCAAAATCTAATCATAAGAATGTGGTGGCATAATGAAACAAAGAACTAAAATGCAGAATTAATTGATTGCCAGCCTTAGGAATGTAATAATCACCATTAAGGCAATCACAAAACATTTTAATTGTAGTCCTTTTAACAGTCTGATTTCATTATTGCTCTTATTTTAAGCTGTCTTAGAGTCACTGTTCTGTGAGATGGGGTGGCTATGTAAATGTGATAAACAGACAAATGAACATGCAGTCATACTGGCAGCTTATTTTGTTTTGTTTTTTTGTGAAGAGGAGTCAAGGATAGATGCTTAGGCACAGAAATACTTCTAATTGGAACATATGTATTACAGTACTAATTGCAAACAGCACACATAGAATATTTGCACGTTCCTAGTATTTTATAAGAACTCTGTGGTCATTTTTGTTTTATTTTTTAATATTGTTTAGACATCTGAACCCACTTAGAGCACTTAAATTGAACATAACAGCATAATACTATGTGCATTTATTTGAAGTAATTGAATTTGAGAATTTATTTTAAAAGCCTGATCTCTGGCATCCCTGTAATGACAGTTACTTTCATATGTTATTATTTTTAACTGTTAAAATGAATATGCAACATATAATTCTCTCCTATGTATTAAATCTTTTTTTTCATTTTCTCAGACTTTTTAAGATCTCTGAATATGCAGGGCAGTTGAGGATTATATAGGATAATATATTTTTCCACAACAGCTGCCCATAGGATCTAAATATTTTTTCCAATGTCAAAGATACGTATCCCAATTAGATGAGAAAAATAACTGGACAGAACTATGATTTATCTGATGAAACCTTCGATTTTTAGAGCCCTTCCAGAATTTGTTCTACTGGTGTGTTTTATAGAATCTCCACTGATGCCAGTCTTTCCAAAACATTACATTCTGTTGGCCATTAATCTCCATTTAAAAAGCTAATGAAAAAAGTATATCATAGTGTCTCTAGTTCACCTGCATTCTCATGCAGAATACAAAAATCTCTGGGCCCATAAGAGCATCTTACATAAGAATCAAACCACCTTAGCATTCATTAATATTGTTTAGACATCTGAACCCACTGAGACCACTTAAATTGAACGTAACAGCATAATACTATGTGTATTTACTTGAAGTAATTGAATTTAATGGGACATTCTGAAGTAATTGAATGGAAGTGCTAATATATAGGGATATCGCCTTAAAATAAATGTCAGCATTTTATGCATAGACATTTGTTCTCATGGGATTATCACTGAGACAATAGATTAGACTCTTAGCCTAACTTTTCAAACTGACAGATATCGGTTTTCAATTCTATACATATTTCTTAATAAAAATTGATAATTGATTTACCTATGGAATATTTTTTATCTCTTTTCAGTTCCTGCCTTGTGGAAGAGCTGCTTCAGCCCTGATAATTATAAATGAATCAACATTATTAGAATTAGTAGAGTACCAAATGTTTAATAGTACTTGGTGGAACATACCTGAAATGTTTTATTTATTTAAAAAAATATTTTGAAATTATAAATCAAAAAATTTATGCTGCTTATTCAGTCTTGAGATTGGATATCATCCAAAAAGAAATCTTGTCACACATCTTTGACTTAGAATAAAAATATTGAATATTCCATTGATCTGATTTACATTTTTTTTTTACTAATTTCAGGAAAACTGGGATTCCCTTGATGATAATTCTATATTTGCCTTGTTTTATCATGATTACAAACAGTTTCTTAGCCTTTTCCCTTACTCCCAGAATGATAATTTTGTGCAGATTCAGTAGAGATGTGTCTGGCTTGAATTGTGCCTATTTAGTTCCTATTTTAATGTAATCAATTTCTAGGAATGAGATAGTTTAGCATCAGTTTTACAATTCATCTTCTAATCATTTTATTCTCTCCTTTCCAGATTCTTATGGAAAACAGGTTCTAGGCAACCCATCTTACATATTTTTATAGATTTTTATTTAATCAGTAATTACATTTCTGGAACTGTAATAATGTTTCTCTCATATTAGAAAGAAACTTGGTTTTTTAATAATGCCCCATTTTAGTGGTTTTAGTTATTTAGTGGATTTAGATAGGAATATGGAAACAGGAATATGGAAACAGGAGTCCTGAATTTCTGATTATGCAGCATGAAAAATCCTTGTAATTGTGATATCTTCCCAGTCTGCTGTTGAATAACCTAGTGTTGTCTTTGGTTGATTTGGAAGTGGATTTCTCCTTCTCCCAACTGAAACCTTCCCAAGTGAACAATCTACGATACCTCAGCATATTACACTATGGATGATGTGGATACAGAGATTTGCTAACATATAGTTGACCCGTAATTTTTTGTGGAATGGCCTGGTTGCATGGCCCTGGGAATCTATTTTTGTTTCATCTTGATTCTGAAGGAAGTGAAACACTTACCTTGTGCAGCCTATTTCTTTGGGGAAATTTGTTTTCTCCATGGGAATATCAGTCTTATAGACTAGGAAAAACAGGGGCTCCAGAAGACTATTAATACTATATCCAAACCAAAACAACAGAAAACAGTTCTAATTCTTTAAATCAGGAAAGGTAAACCATTAAGTAGAGGACAGAATATTAATATTGGGTATATAATCCCTTTTCTTATAACATATTTGATTTATGACTGCAGTTCACGCAGTGCAATACATATTGACTTTAAACAAGAGACATGCTTCTCATTTCAGATTGGAATAGCAATGGGATAAAAGAAAATACAAATTGCCTCCTAAACAACATTTAGGCAATGAATATTTAGCTTTGAAGTTCCTGGCAAAATAGGAAGTATTGTTTCTTTCTTTTTTAACCTCTTTTATTTCTCTTTGGGATTGCAACTAATTTATTGTCAAGGAATAACACAGTACAAACAAATAAAATACATTTTTGACTGGTAGTGTTTTTGTAATTTTTATTCCGCTTAAGAATGATGATAAAGATTTTTAAAAAGTCATTTTTTTACAGACTGTAATCCAATTATTGCTATTTATTAATCTCTGAAGTATTTCCCTTATTTTCCACTGATTTTTTAATGTCAGCTGTTGTGTCCGCGAAATTATGCCAGGAGTCGATGACTTCAATTCAAGCTCTTTTATTGAAAGTTGGAACCGAACTGGCGTAAAGGAAAAAGCCCGCGGCTTTTATTCCTTTAGCCGCGGCGGCCGCGGCCAATGGCACCGCTTTGAATCTCCCGCGATCCGAATGGACCAATCACGGGAGATTCTCAGCGAGCCAATCGGCGCGGCTCGCCTGACCAATTGGAGAGCCCCGCGCTTTGGCCAATCAAAGCGCGGGGATCTCAAGAATGCTAATTAAGGACAGAACACCCCTCCCTTCTTGGTTCAGTCCTTACGTCGCGTAGTCACATAGGTAGGCGGGGCTCCGTCTGAGCCTACTGGACCTGCGCAGCTCAGTCATAGGTTGGATCCCGGCCGGTTCGGTCAGGATCTCTGCTGCTCCTGCTGCCGTCGTGGGAACCGGCTGGTGGCTCTCCGTAGTTCCCTCCTGGGCCTCCCGGGTTGGTTGAGCTGCGGGTTTCGCCGCTCCCGCTTGGTCTTTCCAGGTCAGTCGAGCTGGCCTGGCTGTCTCTTCCTGGCGAGGGGTCGTGATGGCTGCTTTCTGGTAAGTACGGCTGGTTTATTCTTCTTTGGTTTTGGTCCCCTGGGTATTCCCTCCCCCCTTGGTTTGTGTTGTGGGGGTTGGTTTCGCCTGTTTGTGCGTCGGTGGTCTCTTGGTTGGTAGTCCTCGACCTTAGTTGGTCGATGTGGCATTTCCACGCTCGTCCGTCTGCTGTTTGTAGCCGGTACGAGTGTGGGCCTGTTATTTGTGTGATGATGGCCGGTATCCATAGTGGGTCTCCCGTCAGGTTTCTCACGTATACGGGGTCGCCGGGTGCGAAGGTTTGGTGTTTGCTGTTTGAGTCTGGGGGCTTCTCCGGGTTATACGTGGGGTGTAACCTGTCGAGTGGGGACCTTAGTTTCCTGCCCATTAATAGTTTGGCTAGGCTCTTATTGGTTGTGGTATTTGGGGTTATGTGTTGGGTGAAGAGTAGTTTGTTTATTTTCTCCTGGATCTCCCCATGGTCTATTTTCCGGATGGTCTTCTTAGTGAATTGGACCATCCGTTCCGCCCTACCGTTTGCCGCCGGGTGCGCCAGTGCTGTCAGCGCGTGGCGGATGCCCCTTTCCGCTAGGAATTTTTCGAATTCCAGCGAGGTGAATTGGGACCCGTTGTCGGAAACGACGACATCTGGGAGGCCGTGTGTTGCAAAGAGTTTGCAGAGTTCCTTGATCACGGCCTCCGTGGTTGTCGTCTTCATGTTGCTTACCTCCAGCCAGTTGGAGTAAGCGTCTACCGTTATGAGGAAGGTGTGTCCTTTTGTGGGCCCGGCGAAGTCTATGTGAATCCTAGACCAAGGTCCCCTTGGGGTTTCCCACTCTAGGACGGGTGCTGTGGGTGGGCTTGGCCTAGTTTCCTGGCATCGTTGGCACCTTGCTACCCAGGCCTCTATTTGTTTGTCCATCCCTGGCCACCAAGCGTAACTTCTGGCCAGGGCTTTAGTCCTAACGATGCCAGGGTGCCCCTCGTGTAGCAGTTCCAGAACCTTCCCTTGTAGCTTTTCTGGAATGACCACCCTATCCCCCCATAGTATGCACCCTTTTAATAGCAAGAGTTCCGTTTGGCAGTTTTGGAATGTTTTGACGGACTCGTCGTTGTCCCTTTCCGGCCACCCTTTCTCTACCCAATGCAACACCCGCGCCAGACGTTTGTCTTTATTAGTCTCTCGGGCAATGTCTGACGCGGTTATGGGCAGGTTGGGTAGAGTCTCTATGCTGAGGGTGGTCATCATGGGTGCTTGGTCGGTGTCGGGTTCCGGTAGCGGCGAGCGGCTTAAGGCGTCTGCATGGCAGATCGTCTTACCCGGTCTGCGTATGAGTCCGTAGTTGTAGGCTGCCAGGAACTCGGACCACCTTGTCATTCGGGGAGACAGAATGTTCGGGGTGGCCCGGTTTCCTGCAAGGATTCCCAGCAGCGGCTTGTGGTCGGTTATGATGGTGAAGGTCCGGCCGTAGAGGTACTCGTGGAATCGTTTTACGGCGGCAACGATAGCCAGAGCCTCTTTGTCCAGCTGGCTATAGTTCCGCTCCGGTTTGGTGAGGGTCCTTGAAAAGAACGCGATGGGTGCTTCTTTTCCGTCGGGGAGGGTATGGCTGAGGACAGCACTGACGCCGAAGGGTGATGCGTCGCATGTGGCCAGAGGTAGGGTCTCGTTATATTGTATGAGGACGGCATCTGAAGTGAGGAGATCCTTTGTTCTTTGGAAGGCGGCTTGCTCGCGTTTCCCCCAAGTCCAGGTCGCCGCCTTGTCCAGGAGCCTATGCAAGGGCTCTGCCGCCGTCGCCTTTTGGGGCAGGAAAACATTGTAAAAGTTCAGTAGCCCCAGGAATGCCTGTAGTTCCATCTTGGACTTGGGTGTGGGGGCTTCTTTGATCGCCTTGATTTTTTTGTTTGTGGGGTGAATGCCGTGACGGTCTAGGAGGTAACCTAGGAATTCGACCTGTTCCGTGCATAGCTGGCATTTCTCCCTCTTGACCTTTAGCCCAGTCTCTTTAAATTTGGTTAGGACCTCCCTTAGGCGACCCTCTAGTTCGGCTTGGTTGGTTGCCGACACTAGGATGTTGTCGAAGTAAGGTACCACCCCCTTGATGCCTTGCAGTAGTCTTTCCATTAGGCTTTGGAATATTCCCGGTGCCACGCTGACTCCGAATTGGAGTCGGTTGCATTTAAATGCCCCCCGGTGGGTGACTATGATTTGCGCTTCTGCCGTTTGCTCGTCGACTGGCAACTGTTGGTAAGCCTGGGCGAGGTCGAGCTTGGCGAAAACCTTGCCCCCTCCCAGTGAGTGCAGTAGGTGTTGCACTACTGGTACAGGTTAGGCGCTTTGTTGTAGCGCGCCATTTAGGGTGGCCTTATAGTCCCCACAGATTTTCACCGACCCATCGGGCTTGATTGGGGTGACTATGGGGGACTCTCACCGGGCGTGGTCTATGGGCTGTAGTACCCCTTGCTTGACGAGCTTGTCAATTTGCTCGTCTATCTTGGGTTTAAGTGTGAATGGCACCCGCCTTGGTTTCAGGCGTTTTGGGGGGATGTTTGGGTCTAGGCTGAATGATATAAGGGGCCCTCGGTACTTGCCTAGGTTTCCTCTCTTCGCCGGTTATTGCCGCCTCACAGGGATCGTCCGTTCTGGTCCCATCTGTTGTCTGAGGGGCGATCTCTGGTGAGGGGTGGTGTGCTTTCTCTCCTCTGGTCCCATCGTGCCGGGCTGCGATTCTTCTTTAGGCGGCGGTGTGTCCCTTCTTGTTGCAATGCCAGCAGATCGATTCGAAAAACCGGCATTCCGACCTGGAGTGGTCGCCGCCGCAACCGGCACAGTTGGTCCTCGACTTACGACCCTGCCGGTTCTGTGGGTCGCGGCCTGTCTGGAGGCGATGGACGTCATCCTCGTCGTCTGAAGTGCCCGATGCCGAGTGGAAGTTGCCCTGGTGGGTGGTCGTCTCAGATTGGGCCTCGGTCGACCTCGCCAGGTTGTTGTTTCTGCTGCGGTCCCCAGTGTTCAGTCTGCGCATGCGGTCGGCGGATGTTCGGGTTGCTTCGGTGGCTGCGGCTGCGGTGAGGGTGTCTGCTAGGCTGATGTTGCCCTTGGCCATCAGCCGGCTCTGGAGGACGGGGTCCCACAAACCGAGCACGATTCTGTCTCGCAGGGCATCGTTCAGGTTGTCGAATTCGCAGAGCCCCCCTAGGCGCCGCAGCTCGGCGACGAAGTCGCTGAAACTCTCACCTGACCTCTGGTCCCGACGGTAGAATTCGTTGCGTCGGATCAGGATGGGTACCTCTGGAGCGTAGTGCCGCCGAAGTATTGGCTCGAGGACGTCCCAGTCCATCGCGGTCACATCGGCGGGTTTGGCAAGCGCCTTGGCCATCTTGAATACCTCGGTCCCGCAGTGGGTCAGGAAGACGGAGCACTTCATGGGGCCGGTGGCGTCCTTCAGGTCGCTGCACTCGAGGAACATGCGGAATCGGTCGGAGTACGATTCCCAGTCCTCGGTGGCAGGGTTGAAGGGTGCGGGTGGTGCGATTTTCGCCATCGCGGTGGTTCGTCTGGCTTCCGCCGGACATGTGGTTCGGTTCAGGGTCTGGATCCCACCTTCGTCGCCAGTGTTGTGTCCGCGAAATGATGCCAGGAGTCGGTGACTTCAATTCAAGCTCTTTTATTGAAAGTTGGAACCGAACTGGCTTAAAGGAAAAAGCCCGCGGCTTTTATTCCTTTAGCCGCCGCGGCCGCGGCCAATGGCACCACTTTGAATCTCCCGCGATCCGAATGGACCAATCGTGGGAGATTCTCAGCGAGCCAATCGGCGCGGCTCACCTGACTGATCGGAGAGACCCACGCTTTGGCCAATCAAAGCGTGGGGATCTCAAGAATGCTAATTAAGGACAGAACATCAGCGGTTTAAGCAAGGAGTAATACTTTGAGTGAAGGCCCATTTCTTTTATCTTATTATCCCAAAGGTGCTTTTCCAAAAGGCAACTGAACTTTATTAGGCTTTTTTTTCCTTGAATGAAGCTTCTTGGATGAAAGTAAAATATTTTTAAGTGGGGGGGGGGGGGGGGACTAAGAAAATCCAGTTGCCTTTCAGAAAAGCACTTTTGGGACAATCATCACCTGAATGATTGAGAATCTCCATAAACATATGACTTTCTTATTCTGATAACTGTTAGAAATAGAGGTAACACAATACTAAACCTGGGACAAAATCATAGAACTATAGAGCTGGAAGTGACCATGAGTTTTATCCAGATCCTCCATAATATTCAAGGAAATAAAACTATTGTGTAGGCAAATAAAATACCTTCTCCATATCTCCATGGGTCACATATAAGATAATAAATTACTTCACGTATACAATATTACAGGAAGGAGAATTGACAATGTTTTAAGATTCTACATAGGGAAAAAGTATATTTTTATATTAAAACAGTTAATATTTAATAATATAAAGCAAAACATACATTAAACAGATCTAGAAATGGATGCATTGTATAATGCATGACATAATGGAGAATATACTCTATGTAGCTTAGGGTGGAATTGTCAGATTCTTGGAATTCACTGAGCTTATGGCTTTATTGTCAGACCAGGCAACATTATTATTACATGATGTAATGGAATTTTCTGGCTCTTTATATGGCTGGCTTACATGATGAGAAAGGTTAGGTCCATTTATCTTTTTCCATCAAATATGTTATAAGAAAAGGGATTATATACCCAATATTAATATTCTGTCCTCTACTTAATGGTTTACCTTTCCTGATTTAAAGAATTAGAACTGTTTTCTTTTACTTGAAAAAATCATGTTTTCTTTTACTTGAACAGTTTGGAGATGAACTTATTTTAATGTATATGTTTATGGATGATTTATCTAAGTATCCTGGAATTTTCTTCCATTTTTTTTTTTTTTTTTGCATCTAGGTCCTTAGATGAAGCCAAGTAGATTGTGTTTACTAGTATTTAAATGAAATATAAGATGCTGTAGCTTGTATCCAAGATTTGTGGTCCTAGTTTCTGTGTCAGTGAAAAACAGTTCCTGATTTTCTTCCTTTGTACCTTTTATGCATATGAATATATATATATATGCATATGCATATAAAGACATAGACTGAGCTCCTGCCATTTCATACTAGTCCAAAAACCATGGTCTTGATTCCAAACGAATGTTTCCCTCTAGTTTTTTTTAAAATCTTATCTCTTCTCTCCATCATCAGACCAAGAATGTCCCATTATCTCCATTGTTTTTCAGGAGATCAACTGAAGCAGAAGCTGAAAAGCTGACATTTTCTTAGTAAGGATTATATGTGCGAAAGTGTCACTGTGTTCAATCAGAGCCCCAGATGCTAGTAAAGATCCTGTAGAAATTGCTCACTACTCTTCAGTGTACAACAAACTCAAAACAATTTACAGCACAGATAATCACCAGGGAAACACAAGAAAACAACTGGGGCCAGGATGTTCTGCTGGGTGATCAATAATAATAATAAATAAAAATTCTGTTGATTTTTCTTTCCCATATGAGGAACATCTTCAATGATACAATGAAGTACAAGAAGAAATCAAAGGATTTGTCAAGAACTTTACCATATCCACTATTTACATATATAAAAAACATTCAAACAATGCTAAATAACTTACTAAGTGCCCACTTTTCCAGGGACTAGGAACCTAAAAGTTTATAAATATTTAGGCAAAAGGTTATCAAGGAATCCAGGACTGTGAACTAGACAGAAAAACAACAATGGCAAAGTCTTCTATACTTTTGCCAAGAAAATTGTACAAGTATGTCATCTATTTATTCAATTCAATTTAAAAACCACACAACTTAAACTGACTCTGGGAAGGTTCACTATGAATTCTGCTTTGCTATAAAAGTCATTTATCTTTTAATTAAAAGCACAATGCTTTATTTCTTCTTAAGTGAAATAAGTGAGTAAGATACCTTCTGACATAGGATATGTCAAAAGAAAGTGCCTTTGGAGAACTGCAACCAGGTATCAATTGTGATGTTTCAGGAACAGTGCAAAATATGTTTAGGCTTTGATAATAAATGTAATTTAATTTGGCTGATAAACATTCCCTAGACTTACATGGACACTGAATATATTTTTACTGCAGGACTTGTGATGAATTGATGACCAGATTTCAAGTTACGGTAATATAAAAATAATCTACAGTTCACACGTAAAAGTATGATTTCCTGTTGGTGGATAAGAACCACCTTCTATGAACTTCCTATTAGCATATTCGTATAGATGTTTATTTCATTATTCATAGTTCACTTATTTTGCATTCAGGAGTTTATAATATACTGCTTTATATTCATGAATTGTAATTTGCTATTTCATCAATTCAAAGTTATGAATTGAAACTTGTTTACATAGCTTGTGGTGAATTAACTCTGTGTCATATCAAGTGCCACACTGGTGGAAACTGAGTGTCTGCTTTGATTTTAGTCAAAGTTCTCAGAGCAAATTAAATGAAGTGAAACTGTCAAAAAGCAAATTAAAACAACTAAAAGTTCTCAGAAAGTGCACATACATGTAAATATGATGAGTTTAAGGTCATGAAAAATTGGTATATTTGAAGAAGTTACAAATGCTTCCCATTTAAAATAAAAGGACATTCCATTTGATACCTTCTGTTAAAAATATAAATGTAAATACACAAACACACATGTATATATAAAGTAGGCAATGGAAAACTACTTCTGGTTTTCTGTAACATTGCCATGAGAAGTTCATAAATGCTTTTCTAAAACCTCAAGAAGTTGAATATCTATGGAGATTCTCAATCATCCAGCTGATGATTTGTCCCAAAGGTGCTTTTTCAAGAGACAACTGGTTTTCTTTGAAGATATTTCACTTCTCATCCAAGAAGCTTCTTCAGCTCTGACAGGATGGTGGAAAATGGAAGGATTTATACTCTTTGCAGGCAGGTGGTCATTTGTATTCTTTTAGCGAGTTATTGAGGCCACCTGGAAGTTTATCTGTGTTGTCAGGGCCACCTGAGTAATGCAAATGGGTGCGGAGCCTTCTTGGAATTGTTGAAAGGACTATGTTGTAGACTGGTGATAAATAATGTTGTATCCTTCCCTCTCTGTTGAGAGAGGGCTGTTCAACTTTGACACAGATGGCCTCTTTGACCCCTCTTTCAAACCACCAATCCTCTCTATCCAAAATGTGGAATTTGCTGTTTTGAAAAAAGTGGCATTTGCTTTTTAAATGTAGATGGACTGTTGGATCTAGTCCTGATGAGTTTGTTCTCCTATGTTGTGCCATGCATTTATGAAGTGGTTGCTTTGTTTACCCCATGTACATCTGCACATGGCTCACTGCATTGTACTGCATATATCATGTTGTTCATATACCATTTTGTGTCTGGATGTTTTTTCCTTGGGGTGGGTAAGCCTTGCATTTGAAGTGTGTGCATATGTTGTATTGGCTGAAGATCCTTCTGAGTTTTTCTGATATTCCTGCAATATATAGAATGACAACATTACTTTGTTTATAGTTCTCTTCATTGTCTGTATGGAGGAGCTCCTATAAGGCCTTATTTGATATTTGATGAAGATCCACTTGGGATAGCTGCATGTTCTGAGGGTTTCCTTGATGCATTTTAATTCTTTTTCTTTCCCATCTTTGCTAGCAGGTTGCTAGTAAGACTTCATCTGAGTGGTGTAGAGTTCTAATGAACTCCCATTTTGTGCTCCAGTGGGTGGTGAGAATCAAAATGTAAATATTGATCTGTGTATGTGGGTTTTCTGTAAACTTCAATGTAAAGATTTCTGTCTTCCTTAATGTGTAACTGACAAGTCTAAGAAGGCTAGACTATTTTCCTTAACATCCCCCCATGTGAATTTGATGTATCTGTCCACAGAGTTGGTAAGTTTGATGAATGCGTCCAATTCCTGTGCTTTGATCTTGACCCAAATATTATCCACAAACCTATACCAGTGAGTGGGTGGAATTCCTGTGAAGGAGTCAAGGACTTTGGTTTCTACCTCTTCCATGTAGATATTGTCCACAATGGGGGACACTGGTGAATCCATGGCACAGTTGTGCTTTTGTCTGTAGAAACCTTAATTATATTTAAAATAGGTAGTAGTCAGGCAAAAGTCCAGCATGCACATTTGTGGTCTGGATTAGGTTGGTTCTGTCACCTATGATGCTGTCTTGTAGCAGTTGTTTCTTCACTACCATGATAGTTTCAGTTATTGGAATGCAGGTGAAGAAGGAAATCACATCATAGGAAACCATGGTCTTATCTGGGTCCAGGTTTTGTTTCCAAACCTTGCAGGTGAAGTCCTCTGAATTGTTGATGTGATGGGTGGTGTTGCCAACTATAGGACCAAATAAGGCAGTTAAATGTTTTGCAATTTTGTAGGTGATAGAGTTGATGTTGCTAACCATTGGTTTAAGTGGACTTGTCTCTTTGTGGATTTTAGGGAGTCCATATATGCATGAAGTGGCTTCCCCTGGGTAAGGATAGTAATATTGTGGCTTGTCAATGGACGGTAATATTATGGTTTGTCTTCAGTGTAAGAAATCAATGACCTTTTTTCTTGTAACTGTTGGTGGGATCTCCCTTCAGAATCTCATATGTAGTAGTGTCATTCAGAATACCTTGGCCTTGTAGCTACAGAATAGTCATTTTAGCTGTTCCAAGAACATTCCATACCCAACTGCACTATTCAGGTGGCCCTGATGACATACATAAACCTCCAAGTGGCCTCAATGACTAAAAGAATCAAATGACCAGCTGTTTGCAAGGAACATAAATCCTTCTATTCCAGGGGTGAGATTCAACTGGTGTTACTACCAATTCAGTGAGTATGTTTTGTGTGTGTGTAAAACAACCTCAAGCTGTACCGTCCAGACAGCTGAAAAGCTCTGCATGCGGGTGTACAGTGTTTGAAAAGCTTCTTTTTTCCTGCTATTTCAACCTCAGCTGTTCCACGCAAAGCAGCTGAGGTTGAAAAAGCAGGAAATAAAGGACAGGTATGAACCTGGGTGGGCGGGTTGGCCAAACAGTAGCAAACAGAACTGGTTCAGTGTCTGCTGCTCTTCGGAGCTACCAGTTCTTTAGAACCAGGCAGAACCAGTAGCATCCTACCCCTATTCTATTCCCCACCTTCCAGCTAGAGCTGAAGAAGCTTCTTGGATGAAAAGAGAAATGTTTTTAAAGAAAAACCAGAAATTCCAATTGCCTCTTGAAAAAAGCATATTTGGGATTCCAGAAACTGAGCTCATCTTGAGTAGTATTTTACTTTTATGCAGCATGAAAAATAGTTAAGTCACAACCTTCCAAGATGAGAATTTGGAAAATGCATTCAGTATTTTGATATTTAAAACAAGAAAGAAAATCATAAGATAGGACTTTACTTAAATTTCTAACCATACTTTGGATAAGTGAGTATATTTCATAAATTTGAGGAATAAAATGCATTTCATTTGCAAATTAAGCTAATTAAAGTGAATTGCTCACTGTGCCTTTAATTGTTTTCTATTATATCAGAATTACAAGTTAATAATAAGATTTGGAAGGCTTTGGAAATTGCACCCAAAGGCTTGGGGTAAGTAGTCAGGTAGTAAACATAAAAAATGCCCTCTCCACTGATCAAAGTGAGAACAAGCCAAGGATCAACATTAATATGAAAAGAATGGAAGTTTAGGTGGACTATTGGAAAGAATGGTTAACCAGTGGATTCTTCTGCTAGAATAGTGATAGACTTTCCCTAAATGGAAATTGGAGCTGGAAGCCTATGGTTAAGAATGGTTTAATGGATCCCTGTGTACTAATCTGGGGTCAAATTCGATGATTCCTATTAATACATATAGGGGGTGCAATGGCTCAGTGGCTAAAGAGGCTGGGCTTGTCAAATGGAAAGCTCACAGCCTGGTTTTGAGACCCAAGCACTGCATAGCAGGACAAGCTCTTGCTACTTGCCCCGGCTCCTGCTTACCTAACAGTTTGAAAGCATGCACATTCAAGTAGATAGATAGGGGTGGGAAGGTAATAAGGTTCCATTCACCTTGATATCAGGCTGCCACATGACCATTGAAATGTCTTCAGACAACACTGACTCCCTTACTAAGAAACAGAGATGAACTCATCTCCTAGAGTCAGACATAACTGGATAGGGGAAACCTTTACCTTTTACACATATAATCTATAATTCTATAAAGTCTTCACCAGTCATTTTACTATCTTTTTACACATGCAACTATAATGATAAATCATATTATATTTGTTTATTGATTTGATTTGATTGAGGTACGACCTGACTTACAAAAGATAGTTTTTGTTTAGTGACTGTTCTCAGTTAAAACTGTGATAAAAATGTAACCTTAAAACCAATCCTCACATTTATAAGCTTTGCAGGTCTGTAAAGCAAAAGAAAACTGAAGTAAAATGATAAACATGGCTATGGTTTCATTTCATGACCACCTTACTTAACTGAGTTGTGGGTCACAATTATGGCCACTAAATTAGAACTTATATGGGAATCTCACAATATAGAAAATAAAATATAAAAATACAAAATAGATAACTAAATGGAATCTGGATATTTAATACAAAAGCAAATTCACAAAACTATCTAACAAAACTATCCAATCCGCATTACCCCAGGGTCTGGGAAAAGATCATCCAGGCCTTCTGGGAAGGTCTCAGGGTGAAAGCCACATGGATCTCACTGGAGATCTCATTCCAAAAAGGCATCACAATAAATCTGTCAGGCCTGCTGGAGGGCGGAGCTGGCATCGCGACAATATGGCATGCGATCTCAGAGATCTGAGATCGCTGCCAATATCTTTGCTCCTGGACGGTCCAAGTGGATCTAAACCATTCCGAAGAGATGGTGAATGTAAAGAGCACATCCTATTGATCCTAGGGATATCGCAAAGTCCCTGGTAGATCCAGGAGAAGCTCTTTTTGCCAGTGGCAAAGAGGCAGCCATTAAAGCTGCTGAAGTTGGGACAGCTCTGAAATGAAAGAGAACAGAAAGAGAGAATGTGCCGGTTTGGTGTGCCGGTTTTTCTTTATTTTAAGACTTGAAAGGACACCCTAAAGGAAAGAAAGAATCTGTAAAAGTTTTAACAGAAGTGATTAAGCAGCAATTTAAACAGGAATGTCAAAGTAATATTTTTATATTTTTTCTCATTGCTGGATTTTCTACACATGATCTTATATTTTGAAATTGGACTGGTTTTCTTCTCTTCTTTTTATCTATTATTTTCTCCTTTTTGACTTTATAATATTCTAAGCCAGAGATTCCCTTTTAGTTATTTTTTTTAAATATATTTTTCTTTTTTTAATTAATTCTTATTATATTTTGCTTGGAAAAGGAGGGGGAAAGTGAAAGCTAGAGAAACACTGCCAACTAGAGGCTTGGAAATATTCTATTTTTCTTTTGACTAGACAAAGCTGAGAAAGAACTGAGACTTTTTTTCAAGGACATTGCCTGTTTGATAAGATAGAGGGAAGAGCATGGAGAGTATTATTGCAGATGCTCTTCTGGGTTTCTATCAACATCTGGAGTCTGGTGTTGAAGTTTAGGAAAAGAAAAGGTGATAAGTCTTTGGAGAAGAGAATTATAACAAGAGCCTTGGATAATTAAACAAAGTGCAGTATGCTCTTTTTATTCTTTCTAAGCTGTGCTACCCCTCCTCATCAGTTTATTTATTTATTTTTTTTGTAATAGATGTTTGGATTTTTGGCTCTTTGGAACTTATCTTTGTTTTTTTTCCTTGTCTTTGGAAGTTAAATTTCTATGCCTGCTTTTTATTTTAAAGGAAAAGCTTTAATATTAATGTTTCCCTTCCTTTTCTTTTTAAGGGAGTAGCCTTTTTTTCTCTCTCCCTTCCTGGTATTTTTGTCTTTCCATCTACCTTACATATTGGGGTTTTTTTAGCCTTTTTCTTCACTTTTTCACCTTTTTTAGGATTTTACAACTTTTTCTTTTTTGTGTGTGTTTATGGTGTGTTTATGGTCTTATCCTTCATTTTTGAATTTTTACTGTCATCTAACCAACCGATTGGATTAAGGTATACAAGAACCTGAAGAAATTTTTTCTTCTTTTTTATTATTATTTCTTTCTTTTTTTTTTTTGAAAGTTTTTTTTGGGTTTTCACAAAAACAAAATACAAATAAAACATCTTTTTTGAAAATAGCATGGTCCCAGGTTATCACTTCTTCATACAAACACCAAACTCAATTTCATGCTCATTTTTATATTCTATTCCATATCTTATTACCATTTTATATTTTCTACATAGTTTTTCCCCTCTTTTAATTTTCTCAACTTTATTTTAATTATCTCATCTCAATCAAATCATTATATTTATACTTTTGTCTGTCCTGTTTCAATTATATATTATCTTTTCTTATTAAACAAATTTTTCCCTGTAGTTACCAATTGGAGTATGACACCTTTATATCTTTTAATTTTATCCATTCAAACTCTTATTTAAGCTACAATGTATACCTTTAAGATTATAGCATTCAATATAATACATAACTTCCAATCGAATTCTGCTTGGTACATTCTTAAAATACACACTATATTCTTAAAAAGAAATATATATATATATATATATATATATATATATATATATATATATATATATATATATGTAAATAAAGCACACATTCCATTCCAATTCAATTCTATCATTAATATTCATTAAAATCTTAACATCTTTAACATTTCTTTTCAATTAAATATCATACTTCCTTGGGAACACTTATAAACTTTCCATAGTTAATTCTTTTTTTTTCCATATTTCTCACTTATATTTTTATAAATCATTACTAACAATTAAAAATGTTCCTCTTTAATTCCTTCAATCATTTTAATTCATTTATTTATTACTAAACATTCAACTACATTACAGTAAATATTTTATCCATCATTTTAATCATATTTTCTAAAATTATTTCTGTTTATAATATAACAATGCCATCTTATGTACCTTTGCAGAATCCCTTTTGCAATTAAATTTTCACCCATTATCTCTAAACAAGCTTATGGTTACAATCCTTTTATCTTTTCCCTGTTTCTCTATTTCTTGTTTCTGTCTTTTACAACTTCTTTTCCTTGTCTTCTTCCCCCTCTTCTTCTCCTTCCCCTTTTTACCCCCTCATCTCTCTTCTAACTCTCTCATCTGTAATTCCCCCTTCTGTTGCTTTCTAATATTATACTTATCTTTCAAATTATTCTTCTTTTGGGTTGTTTTTTCTAGTCTTAAACCTTTCACTCTCTTTCCCCCCTTTTCTCCCCCCCCCCACTTAAAATCATTTGATCATTAAAGATGGCTTCTTCTCTGTCCCAATCTTCTTGTTCTGCAAGCGTTTCTTGTTGTTTCTTATAGTTCCAGATCTCCATTTCTAAGAATTGAAATACGAAGCCAAAAGAACCTTTCCCTTCTTGTGCATCTTCTTTCCATTTTTTAAGTTCCATTTTCAGTTCTTCTAAGAGTGATACCATTTTAAAGACTTTTAAACAACCACCCAGTTAATTTTAGTCACCCAGATGCAAAAACCAAAAATCACCAAGTAATCCAAATAATCCAAGGCTGTTTCTTTCTGCTTCTTTTTTCCACATTCTCGTCCTGGGGTTCTATTATTTTGTTACCAAGTTTCCATTAAAATGTATCTTTGAGGAATCTTGTTGAAATTTCACTGTAAGTTCCTTTTAGTTACAGTTCCATTCCTTAGTTCCAGGCAGTCTCCTCCATTTTTCCAGATCCTGCCCTTTTATTCTTTTTTTCCCCTCCTTTCCTGCTTTTAAAAACTTTTAAATATCCAGAAATCTTTATTATCCCTTTGACTTTTATTTTCAGCTTAGATACCTATTAATGTCAAAGTGGATTTTTTTCAATTTCTTGCTTAAGTCTCTTAGATGTCAGTATAAGGAAAGGAAGAAAAAAAAACCTAATCCTTTTCCTTCTCTCCCTCCTTCGCAGCTTCAAAATCTTCTTTGGGAACAATGTTATTTAATTTAAATTCTAGGATACCTTATGTTGTTGCTTTTGCTGTTTGACCCAGTCAGCCAAAACTTTCTCTTCTTATCTTCCTCCTGAACATTCTTTTCTGGTCGAGTTCTTCTTTGTTGTGGCCATTTCTGACCACTGTTACAACCGCCTTCAGGAAAGGGAGTAATGGACAGCTGGGGAGGAGAGATGTGGCTCTCCTCAACCCTGCAGGCAGTCTCCCCCTTCTTCACTACCTCTATGGGGTGGCTTAGCCCCAAAACTGGCCAGCTCAGGGCGCTCCAGCGGTGAGCACGGATCGAAGCCTTGCAGAGCCAAGGTTTCGGTCTGTTGCCGAAGAAGCTCAAACCGGAAGTCCCTTTTTTATTATTATTTCTATTTGGCTTCTTTTTTCCTACTATTTTTATTTGGAACTGCAATTGGTTATTTCACAATTGGATTAAGGTTTAGAAGAACCTGAAGACTTTGAATTGCTCAAAATGAGTAGGAAATTAACAGCTCCTGGTTCTTCAACTTCTACTTCTTCCTCTCCACCATCTGGAGGACAATGTTCAATGCAGACAATGTTAAGGCAAGAAAAAGAACAAGAAAAAGTGACCCTGCAGATGATTATGCAAGGAATTCAAAATATTCAAACAAGATCAGAGAATATTGAAAAGAGAATAGAGAACATTGAACAAAGAACAGGGAAAAACCGATGAAAAAGTGGAAAACATCCACCAAATGATGATGAAGTATGATGAGAGATTCAAAAAAATTGAAGAAGATAAACAAAGAGACAAGATTGGAGACATCGATAACAGATTAACTGTGGTTGAACAAGATAAAAGTGATATGCTGAGATGGGAGATGGACAGATCAGAATTTTATCTTAGATTCCAAAACATAGAGGGAGAAAAAGGACAAAATCTAGCTGAGATAATGATAGAAATATTGGCTGAAGCTTTGGAAATAACTGAAGAGAAGATGATGGATGGAATAGATGAGGTTTATCGAGTCTTCACAAGATATGCGATGAGAAATAGCTTACCAAGAGAAGTTCACATCAGATTTACAAAGAAAGCCATTAAAATGCAAATATTGCAAGTAGGGGAGAAGGCAGAGCTTCGTTTCAGCGATACAGCTGCGATCTCGGGGCTCTGAGATTGCAGCCGATATTTTCGCCCCTGGTCGGTCCTAACGGACCTAAACCGTCCCGTAGAGACGGTGATTGTGAAGGGCACTGTTCCAGGATCCCAGAGATATTGCAAAATCTCTGGTTTGATCCGGAAGAAGCCCTTTCGCTGGCGGCGGAGAGGCAGCCCCCATAGCTGCTGAAGTCGGGACAGCTACGGAAAGAAAGTGATTGGAGTGAAAGTGTGTCGGCTGGGTGAGAAAAACTTTTTTGTGTTGTAAATTCGCTGAGGTTGGAAAGTTCATCCGGAATAAGAAGAAAGCTGTGAGATTTTTTTTTTTGACTGAAATTGTTTGAGCGGCGTTTTTTAAAGTGATGTCAAATTGAGGCTTGGGTTTTTTTTTTTTCTTTTCTTTATATTTTTTGGGAAAGATTTTACTGTGACTTTGTAGGTAACCGGATTGAATTTTCTATTATATATATTTTTATGCTCCCTTTGATTTTTTAACTTTCTTTAGGATAGAGGCTCCCTTTGGCTATCTTTTCTTTTTTCTTTTTGTATATATTATTCCTTTTTTCCGGCTGGGGGGGAGGAAGAGCATTAAGAAACTTTGTAACACTGCCAACTAGAGGCTTGAAAGTATTTTATTTGAATTGGAGAGAATTGCAAAAAGACCTCTTCTCAAGGACATTTTAACGTGATAAGATAGAGGGAGAGCACAGCAAAATATTATTGCAGGTGCTTTCCTGGACTGTTATCAAGAACACTTGAGGTTTGGCTTTGAAGCTGCTGGAGAAGAGAGTCATAACAAGAGCCTTGGATAAATAAATAAAGTGCAGTGTGCTTTCTTATACCCCACACGCTAGCCCTTTTTTTTTAATTTTAATTCTAGTAATATTTTTATTTTTGTTTGTTATTTTTTTTTAAAGGGAAAGCCTCAGGGTTTGTTTTTTTTTTTTTTTTTCTTTTCTTTTTTATTGGGACTTTTTTGCTTTTCCTATCTATGTTCTTGGACCACTTTGTTGTTGTTTCTTTTTATTATTATTATTATTATTGAGACTTTTCAACTGGATTAAGGTGTGAAGAATCTGGGAACTTTTTGTTTTTCTTTTTTTTTTGCTCTTAATCAATATTATTATTTTTGGATTTGTTTTTCTTCTTTCTACTTTTTTTTTCTTTTTTTATGGTGGACTATTTCATAATTGGATTAGGGTCTAGAAGAACCTGAAGATCTTTCTTCTTCCTTTTTTGCTGTTTCTTCCTTGGTTTCGTGTTTTTGACTATCGGAGTTTTCCATTTTGGATTATAATTGGCTGCTTTACCACTTGGATTAAAAGTTAAGAAGAATTTGAAGCATTGGAAGCATTGAAATGAGCAGGAAACCAATATCAACTGGCATTTCTGCTTCTACCTCTGCTTCCCCACCAGCTGGAGGACAACGCTTAATCCAGACAATGTTGAAGCAAGATAAGGAACAAGAAAGAGTAACTTTACAGACGATTATGCAAGGAATCCAAGATCTCAAGATAAAATCAGACATCATTGAACAAAGAACAGAAAATATTGAACAAAGAATAGAGAAGACTGATGAAAAAGTGGAAGACATCAAACAAATGATGGTTAAGTATGAGGAGAGATTTCAAAAAATTGAGAAAGAAGGAAAACAAAGAGAGAAGAAGATTGGAAATATTGAAAGCAGATTAACAGCGGTTGAACAAGAAAAAGGTGGGATACTGAGGTGGGAGATGGAAAGGTCAGAATTTTACCTTAGATTTCAAAATATAGAAGAGGAAAAAGGAGAAAACTTGGTAGCGCTAATGATAGAAATTTTGGCAGATGCTTTGGAAATTACAGAGGAAAAGATGATGGATGGAATAGATGAGGTATATCGAGTTTATACAAGATATGCGATGAGGAATAAATTACCCAAGGAAGTCCATATTAGATTTACCAAAAGATCCATTAAAACACAAATATTACAAGTGGTAAGAGAGAAAACATTGAAATACAAAGGTAAAGAGATTGTGGTTTTAAAACAAATACCCAGAAGAGTGAGAGAGATGAGAAGAGAATATCGATTTCTGACCAAAATGCTACTGGAAAACGAAGTGAATTATAGATGGCTGATTCCAGAAGGATTAATGTTTACGTGGCAAGAGCAGAGACATAGAATTGATTCAATTGAAAAAGCAGAACTTTTCCATGTAGAATTTTTTGGAAGAAGAAGAGAGGAGGCAGAGAAAGAGGTCTCATTAATTGAGTTTCAAGAGGAACAACTGGAGACTGAAAAAGAGAAAGGAGCTGTAAGTGGACAGGTGGACAATAAAGAACAGCGTGAAGTGAGATCCACGAGAGCTGTTAGACCTAAATATAAAGCATAATCATGGAAGAAAGAAAACTGATTACAATGAATATAAATGGACTTAATTCAGCTGTTAAAAGAAGGAAAACTTTTCATAAATTAATGAAATTAAAATTTGATATAATTTGTCTACAAGAAGTTCATATTAAAAAACAACATGAACAATTGTTAGTACAGCCAAAATTGGGGAAAATATTTACTTCTTTGACTCAATGTAAGAAAAGAGGAGTAGTTCTATACATTAAAGAGGCTATCCCAGCAAAATTGATTTACACAGATGAAGATGGAAGAATATTAATAGTAGAAATAATGGACAATAATATAAAAATACTCTTGATTGCAATTTAAGCTCCGAATGATAAACAAGAAGAGTTTTATAAAAAGCTACATATGAAAATAATTGGACTGGACTATGTTAATGTAATTATGATGGGAGATTTTAATGGAATTGTGGACAATAAATTGGACTATATAGCAACAACAACAAAGCAAAATAGAAAGGCTCTCCCAAGGTCTTTTTTTAAAATGACAGATGAATTAACTTTAAAAGATATTTGGAGAGAAAGAAATGTTAAAGCTAAACAATATACTTTTTATTCAAATAGACATTTATCATGGTCCAGATTAGATATGATTTGGATCTCAACAGAATTAATATCCAATATTAAAGAAACAAATATTGAAACAAGTACTTGGGCAGATCATAGCCCAATGACAATTAAATGGAAGGGGAAAAAAATGCAAATATTGCAAGTGGCAAGAGAGAAAACATTGAAATACAAAGATAAGGAGATTGTGGTCTTGAAACAAGTACTCAGAAGAGTGAGAGAGAAGAGAAGAGAAGAGAATACCGATTCTTGACCAAATTCCTACTTTAAAAAGAGGTGAATTATAGATGGCTGATTCCAGAAGGTTTAATGTTCACATGGCAAGAACAGAGATATAGAATTGATTCAGTTGAGAAAGCTGAATCATTTTACACAGAATTTTTCAGAGGGGAGGAATAGGCAGAAAAAGAAATTTCACTAATTGAATTCCAAGAGGACTCCCAAATGACGACTGAAAAAGAAGAAGATGCAGTAGGTGGAAAGGAGGAAGCCAAAGAACAATGTGAACCAAGATCCATGAGAGCTGTCAAACCTAACTACAAAATATAACCATGGAAGAGAAAAAAATGATTACAATTAATATAAATGGACTTAACTCAGTTGTTAAAAGAAGGAAAACTTTCCATAAATTAGAGAAATTAAAATTTGATATAATCTGCCTACAAGAAGTAGATATTAAAAAATAATATGGACAATTGTTTATTGCAGCCAAAATTAGGGAAAATATTTACTTCCTTGACACAATGTAAGAAAAGAGGAATGGTTTTATATATTAAAGAGACCATCCCAGCGAAATTGATTTATACTGATGATGACAGAAGAATACTAATGGTGGAAATAATGGACAATAATATGAAAACACTCCTGATTGCAATCTATGCCCCAAATGACAATCAAGAATTCTATAAAAAATTACATATGAAAATAATTGAACTAGACTATGTTAATACAGTTATGATGGGAGATTTTAATGGAATTGTAGACAATAAACTGGACTATACAGCACAGAAAATAATAAAGCAAAACAGAAAGACTCTTCCCTAAATCTTTTTTTAAAATGGTAGATGAAATAAACTTAAAAGATACATGGAGAGAAAGAAATGCTAAAACTAAACAATACACCTTCTACTCAAATAGACACTTATCATGGTCCAGAATACATATGAAATGAATGTCAACAGAATTGTTAACTAATTTTCAAGAAATAAATATTGAAACAGGTACTTGGGCAGATCACAATCCAATGACAATTAAATGGAAAAGACAAAGAAGAAGATCTAGATGGACGTTAAATAATACTATTTTAAAGGAAAAAGACTTCACACAGTGGATGGAGAAAGAACTGGTTTTTTTCTTTAGAGAAAACAAAAAAGAAGATACATCAATGCAGAATGTATGGGGTACAATGAAGGTATATGCCAGAGGCTTGATAATATACTATACAAGGAAAAGAAATACCATAAAAAGATTAGCCTCTAAGGCATTAGAAGATGAGTATAAAGGACTTGCCACAAAAAAGGACATTAAGTTAAAAATGGATATAACCAAACATAAAATGGCTCTAATAGAAAAAGCATTAGCACAAAAAATTAGAGGTGCTAAACAGACCTACTTTGAAGATGCAAATAAACCAGATAGATGGTTAGCATATAAATTGAGAAAGGAAAAAGAATCAAGGAAAATATTGCAATTAATAGATGACCAAGGCCAAGTTTGCTATGGTAGTAAAGAGAAGAAGGAAATCATTGGAAACTGTTATGGGAAACTATACACACAAGAGAATATTGATGAGGAAAGAATTAAACAGTATTTACAGAATGCTAATTTACCCCAAATACCAAGAGATTGAAACAATGTTAGAAAGCAATATAACGGTGATGGAGTTAACTGAAGCACGCAAGAAGCAAAATAATGGAAAGGCACCAGGCCCAGATGGACTTCTGGCAGAATTTTACAAAACATTACAAGAATCATTGAACTTTCCATTGCTAGAAGTTATGAATGAAGTTATGTTAAAGAAGAGGACACCTAAATCATGATCAGAAGCTTACATCACACTTGTTCCAAAAAAGGAGACCGATCCATTACAAATCAAGAACTATAGACCTATTTCCCTACTAAACACAGATTATAAAATCTTTGCTTCAATATTGGTAGAAAGACTTAAAAAAAACTTAAATAATTTTATCCATCCTGATCAAAATGGATTTCTGCCAAAGAGACAAATTAAAGACAATATGAGAGTAATCTTGGACACTTTGGAATACTACGAGGCACATCCTGAAAAAAAAAATGGCTCTGATATTTCTAGAGGCACAGAAGGCATTTGACAATGTGAATTGGTGATTCATGTTATTACTGCTGGAACAGATGGGCTTTGCTAGAAAATTTATTCAAGCAATAGACGCTATATATCATAAGCAGACGGCAAAGGTAATGATAGAGGGAGAACTGACAGACTCTATTGATATAAGAAAAGGGACAAGACAAGAGTGCCCACTATCACCTCTGTTGTTTGTGTTAACTTTGGAAGTGCTAAATAGAAATATTAGAGATGAAAAGAATATAAAAGAGATGAAAATTAAAAAGGAAGAATTTAAGTTGCAAGCATTTGCAGATGATCTGGTTTTTATCTTAGAAGACCCACTCGAAACAGCATCAAAATTGATAGAAAAGATAGAGACATATGGAAAGGTGGCTGGTTTGAAAATAAATAAAGATAAGACAAAGATCTTGACAAAGAATATGCTATCAAGACAAATGGAAGAACTGACAGATCTATTGAAAATTCAGGTCACGAATAAGATCAAGTACTTGGGAATATACTTGACAGCAAGATGCAGTACACTAAAAGAGAATAATAATATCAAACTTAAACAGCAGATAGCGCTAGATTTGGTGAAATGGGAAAATTTACAACTGTGATTAATAGGGAGAATATCAACAATCAAGATGAATATATTACCCAGAATTTTATATTTGTTTCAAACAATTCCAATTAGGCTTGGGAAAGACTACTTTGAAGATTTAAATAAAATTGTGTTGAAATATATATGGCAAGGTAAGAAAGCGAGAATAAAGTTAAAACTTTTGCAAGATGCTAGAATAGGAGGAGGATTTGGTTTGCCTAATTGGGAGTTGTATTACCAAGCTACAAATTTGATGTGGTTTAAGGAATGGATAACATTAAGAAATACTAGATTGTTGACATTAGAAGAACATGATCTGTTGTTGGGGTGGCATGCTTTTTTATGGTATAAAGGAACTAAAACACATACTTTAGAAGACATTATGTACGGGAGTGTCTGTGGTTAAACCGGGAGAAGATTAAAAGACAATGTTATCTGAAAATTCCAGTCTGGCTATCGACTATTGAAGCATTTTCTTATCCTATAATATACAAAAAGGAACAAACAGTTAGATATGATGAAATATTGAATGAAAAGGGTGAACTTAAAACTATACAAAAACTAGAGGAACAAGGTATAAAGATGAGTTGGTTTTCATATGCACAAATACATTCAAGGTATGATAAAGATTCTAAAACAGAAGGTTTCTATGATAAACTGACTGACTTAGATGAGATTTTGACAGGTACTGATGAAAAGGTGATTAAAAAATTGTATGGATATTTATTAGAAATTAAACTAGAAGAAGAACAAGTTAAAGAAACTATGATTGCTTGGGGGAAGAATTTTGGATATGGGATTGATCTAGAGAAATGGCAAATATTGTGGTCTCAAAATTATAAAATGACAATGTAAACAGCTTATAAAGAAAATTTGTATAAGAAGTTTTACAGGTGGCATTTCCCCCCGACAAGAATAGCAAGAATGTTCAAGAGTAAATCCGAAAAATGTTGGAAATGTCATCAGATACCTGGCTCATATTACCATATGTGGTGGACTTGTGCGGATGCTAAAAAATACTGGACCAAAATCCACACGTGGTTGGGAAAAATGACAAAAAAACCATATAGATTTGAAAGCAGATATATTTTTATTGGGAATTTTACCTGAAATATATGGTAAAGATTTGAAATACCTGATTGTAAATGTATTAACAGTGGCTAGGACTGTATTTTCTAAAAACTGGAAAAATGAGAAAATACCATCACAGGAGAAACCATTAAGGAAATATTGGAATGTGCTGAAATGAGTAGGTTGACATTTGAAATTAGAGAACAAGATGATAAACAATTTTATAAAATTTGGGATCTATTCTATCAATGGTTAGAAAATAAAATATAGTAATGAAATATTTAGATTTTTAGAAAATAATAAATATATAAAGATGTATTCTTTTCTTATTATATCTACAAAATGATTCTAGCATAGATCTGGGATGATAATATGAATTGACATAAAACAAATTAAGTAAAATATGATTGTTTTGTAAAACATGAATGAATAAAAGTATAGTCAAATGATTGATGAATAAAGATATTAATGTATTTAATATTTGATTGAAAATACAAGATTATATTCAATGTAATTATAATTGAAGACTATGAAATGGAAGCACAAAACAATTTGTAAACCAACCAGCTCACTGTATGTACATGTATGGAAGATGACTTGATGTTTTTATGTTTTTATGTTTTGTTTGTTTATGTTTGTTTTAAAAATCAATAAAAATGTAAAAATAATAATAATAAATCTGTCAGGCCTGCCTCCATTCAAAACCCAAGAAAGAAACCCCCCACTCCATTGAGATAGATAGGAGGTATTTTGACTGAGTTTGAAATGATAGCATTGAAAGCAAGGCAAGATCTGATTCAAAACACATGAAAGTTACAGATTGAAAGTTTCCCCAAATTCCTCCCCCCAGGGTTCAGTGCTGAGGGTCCAATCAATGTCCAGTATGATGTTGTGTGAGACTCATCTTCAGGTATTTCACCCATCTGGAGTCCTAGGTTGGTTGGCCTTGACGGGGTGTAAATGACTCCATTCAGCAATGCAATAATTCTTGAGACCAAACCTTTCAGTTCACATTGGACTTCACCTCACCAGCTCACTTCCCCAAACCAAATGCCATTGCCCCTCCCCCATTTATGATGGCATCCAATAGCAAGCATGCAGCAAAGTTGAACCTCATGCTGGAGATCCGGCTGACAGAATTTGTAAAATCTGCATATGACAATCTATATATAGAGTGGCATCTATAGATGAGATGGTGGGGTGATGTGGGATTCACAGGAAGAGAAAGCTGGCTGTATTTCCAATCTTTTTTAAAATGACTATGTGAATGGAAGAGTAGAATGTAATAATTGGTTTCCATACATCAAAATTCAGTATCCTGTTCCATACCCAAAATTCGGTATCCTGTTCCATACACAAGTTGCTAGTAAAAAGTTTAATTTGCTTAGCAGATTATTGATAGACTTTAAGAAAATATCTCTCTATCATACCTACCCCAATCCGATCCCTTAGGAAAGAAAAGTCTTTGATGCCATTTGGTTAGAGCAAAGTGTTCTTTTACTAAGAATGTTGGTTGCAGCAAAGCAAAGGCAGCTCTGAAATTATCGCACTTGCTGGATACAAAAATAAAGTGTAGATTTCGCCCCAGCCCATCCCTCCCATGGTGACCAGTCTGTTTCCAGCCAACCAGAACTAGCCAAAATGTTTTGAAAACTCTGAAATGTTTGGGGTAATCCATACTTTTCTCAGGATGCCTGGCTATGGGATGCTGGTACAAACTGGATCCAGCTGCTCTGGTCCTTCTCACCTGTCATTCTCCTCTTCTGATTTCCTATCACAAACGCAAAGCTTTATTGCCCTTCCTTCCTTCCTTCTGTTATTCTTCCCTCTTCTTCCCCCTTTCATTCTCCCCCCTTCTTTTTATGGCAGGATACCTGTGAACCCCTCGCAGCTCCCAACTGAGCCAAACTGATCTGATATTCTGCTCCCCTTGACAGAGACATTATTCCTGCAAAAGAAAAAGAGAGAGGGGAGGGAGAGATACACAACATTTCCCAATTAGTATACAGTTCAATGCAGCTTAGCTAGGTATTGGTCATATAATTTTTAAAAGCAGTTTGGGGGCTTTAATATATTGGGAGTTGATCCATTCAGTTTCTGAGAGGAAAAAGTATTTCCAGGATACCAAATTCTGAGTTTTTCCCTGATATATGTGAGAGTCCAAAATGTCTTTGACTTCAAAGTGCTGCTCTCCCTCGATCATAATGGGGACAGGGGCTGGTTGCAATTTAGGACACAGGGAAGATGTGATTTCTGGTTTCAATAGACTACAATAAAATAATAAGTGTACAGTGACGTCTGAACATTTTTGGCAGCTCAAATTTTACAGTTTCTGGGTTAATAATCCTCTTGATAGGGAAAGGTCCAAAGTATTTCATCCCAAATTTCTTTGATGATTATCTAGTTTGTAGGACTTTGGTAGAAAGATAGACTTTGTCTCCCACCTTAAGGTCCTTTGGTTTGATATGGTTTTTAACAGCCTGCTTTTTATATGCTTCCCTAGTTTAATCCAAAGCTTTTCTCACCACTGAGTAGGAGGTGTTCTGTAACTGGGCAACCCAATCTTTCAGTGATGAAGTCAATGGGGTGGTCTCAGGAAATTCAGGGAAAGTTACAAAGTCTTGTCCTGTTGCCACTTTAAATGGAGTGAATCTGATGCTACTGCGCACTGAGTTATTGTAGGTGACCTTTGCAAAAGGGAGGAGGCCTGTCCAATTGTCCTATTGGTAATGTAGCATCTGAGGTGTTGTGTTCGCGAAATGATGCCAGGAGTCGGTGACTTCAAATCATGATCTTTTATTTAAAGTTGGAACCGAACTGGCGCAAAGGAAAAAGGTTCGCGGCTTTTATTCCTTTAGCCGCGGTGGCCACAGCCAATGGCACCGCTTTGAATCTCCCACGATTCGAATGGACCAATCGTGGGAGATTCTTAGCGAGCCAATTGGCGCGGCTTGCCTGACCAATCAGAGTGCCCCGCGCTTTGGCCAATCAAAGCGCGGGGATCTCAAGAATGCTAATTAGGGACAGAACACCCCTCCCCTCTTGGTTCAGTCCTTACGTCACGTAGTCACGTAGGTAGGCGGGGCTCCATCTGAGCCTACTGGACCTGCGCAGCTCAGTCGTAGGTTGGATCCTGGCCGGTTCGGTCGGGATCCCTGTTACTCCTGATGCCGTCGTGGGAACCGGCTGGTCGGTCAGGCCAGGCCGCTCTCTGTAGGTCCCTCCTGGGCCTCCCGGGTTGGTTGAGCTGCGGGTTTCGCCGCTCCCACTCGGTCTTTCCGGGTCGGTGGAGCCGGCCTGGCTGTCTCTTCCTGGCGAGGGGTCGTGATGGCTGCTTTCCGGTAAGTATGGCTGGTTTATTCTTCTTTGGTTTTGGTCCCCTGGGTATTCCCTCCCCCCTTGGTTTGTGTTGTGGGGGTTGGTTTCGCCTGTTTGTGCGTCGGTGGTCTCTTGGTTGGCAGTCCTCGACCTTAATTGGTCAATGTGGCATTTCCACGCTCGTCCGTCTGCTGTTTGTAGCCGGTACGAGTGTGGGCCTGTTATTTGTGTGATGACGGCCGGTATCCATAGTGGGTCTCCCGTCAGGTTTCTTGCGTATACGGGGTCGCCGGGTGCAAAAGTTCGGTGTTTGCTGTTTGAGTCTGGGGGCTTCTCCGGGTTATACGTGGGGTGTAACCTGTCGAGTGGGGACCTTAATTTCCTCCCCATTAATAGTTCGGCTGGGCTCTTATTTGTTGTGGTATTTGGGGTTATGTGTTGGGTGAAGAGTAGTTTGTTTATTTTCTCCTGGATCTCCCCGTGGTCTATTTTCCGGATGATTTTCTTAGTGAATTGCACCATCCGTTCCACCCTACCGTTCGCTGCCGGGTGCGCCAGTGCTGTCAGTGCGTGGCGGATGCCCCTTTCCGCTAGGAATTTTTCGAATTCCAGCGAGGTGAATTGGGGCCCGTTGTCGGAAACAACGATGTCTGGGAGGCCGTGGGTCGCAAAGAGTTTGCAGAGTTCCTTGATCACGGCCTCCGTAGTTGTTGTCTTCATGTTGCTTACCTCCAGCCAGTTGGAGTAAACGTCTACTGTTATGAGGAAGGTGTGTCCTTTTGTGGGCCCGGCGAAGTCTATGTGGATCCTAGACCAAGGTCCCCTTGGGGTTTCCCACTCTAGGACGGGTGCTGTGGGCTTGGCCTAGTTTCCTGGCATTGTTGGCACCTTGCTACCCAGGTCTCAATTTGTTTGTCCATCCCTGGCCACCAAGCGTAACTTCTGGCCAGGGCTTTAGTCCTAATGATGCCAGGGTGCCCCTCGTGTAGCAGTTCCAGAACCTTCCCTTGTAGCTTTTCTGGAATAACCACCCTATCCCCCCATAGTATGCACCATTTTAATAACGAGAGTTCCATTTGGCGGTTTCAGAACGTTTTGACAGACTCGTCATTGTCCCTTTCCGGCCACCCTTTCTCTACCCAATGCAACACCCACGCCAGATGTTTGTCTTTATTAGTCTCTCGGGCAATGTCTGACGCGGTTATGGGCAGGTTGGGTAGAGTCTCTATGCTGAGGGTGGTCGTCGTGGGTGCTGGGTTGGTGTCAGGTTCCGGTAGCGGCGAGCGGCTTAAGGCGTCTGCATGGGAGATCGTCTTACCTGGTCTGTGTATGAGTCCGTAGTTGTAGGTTGCCAGGAACTCGGACCACCTTGTCATTCGGGGAGACAGAATGTTCGGGGTGGCCCGGTTTCCTGCAAGGATTCCCAGCAGCGGCTTGTGATCGGTTATGATGGTGAATGTCCGGCCGTAGAGATACTCGTGGAATCTTTTTACGGCAGCAACGATAGCCAGAGCCTCTTTGTCCAGCTGGCTATAGTTCCGCTCCGGTTTGGTGAAGGTCCTTGAAAAGAACGCGATGGGCGCTTCTTTTCCGTCGGGGAGGGTATGGCTGAGGACAGCGCCGACGCCGAAGTGTGATGCGTCACATGTGACGGCCAGAGGTAGGGTCTCGTTATACTGTATAAGGATGACGTCCGAAGTGAGGAGGTCCTTTGTTCTTTGGAAGGCGACTTGCTCGTGTTTCCCCCAAGTCCAGGTCGCCGCCTTGTCCAGGAGCCTATGAAAGGGCTCCACTACCGTTGCCTTTTGGGGCAGGAAGACATTGTAAAAGTTAAGTAGCCCCAGGAATGCCTGTAGTTCCGTCTTCGACTTGGGTGTGGGGGCTTCTTTGATGGCCTTGATTTTTTGGTTTGTGGGGTGAATGCCGTGACGGTCTAGGAGGTATCCCAGGAATTCTACCCGTTCTGTGTATAGTTGGCATTTCTCCCTCTTGACTTTGAGCCCAGTCTCTTTGAATTTGGTTAGGACCTCCCTTAGGCGACCCTCTAGTTCGGCTTGGTTGGTTGCCGACACTAGGATGTCGTCGAAGTAAGGTACCACCCCCTTGATGCCTTGCAATAGTCTTTTCATTAAGCTTTGGAATATTCCCGGTGCCACGCTGACTCCGAATTGGAGTCGGTTGCATTTGAATCCCCCCCAGTGGGTGACTATGGTTTGCGCTTCTGCCGTTTGCTCGTCGACTGGCAACTGTTGGTAAGCCTGGGCGAGGTCAAGCTTGGCGAAAACCTTGCCCCCTCACAGTGAGTGCAGTAGGTGTTGCACTACTGGGACGGGGAAGGCGCTTTGTTGTAGCACGCCATTTAGGGTGGCCTTATAGTCCCCACAGATCCTCACCGACCCATCGGTCTTGATCGGGGTGACTATGGGGGTCTCCCACTGGGCGTGGTCTATGGGCTGTAGGACCCCTTGCTTGACGAGCTTGTCAATTTGGTCGTCTATCTTGGGTTTAAGTGCGAATGGCACCCGCCTTGGTTTCAGGCGTTTTGGGGGGACGTTTGGGTCTAGGCTGAATGATATAAGGGGCCTTCGGTACTTGCCTAGGGTTCCGTCGAAGACCTCTTGGAATTCCCGGGCCAGTTGCTGCTCCCAGCTGTCGTCAGTGACGTGGTCGACTCCCGTGACTGCGATGCCGAGCGGGGCGAACCATTGCAGTCCCAGTAGGCTTGGGTGGTCGCGGTCGACGATTGTCAGGGGAAGCTTTTCGGTGTGCCCTTTATATGTGATGTTGAAGTGTTTGGCTCTGACTACCGGGATGCGGTTTCCCTGGTAGTCCCTTACGATTAGTCTCTGGCTGTCTAGGTTCCTCCTTTGGATGGTAGGCACCAAGCGCTTTATTTCATGCCATCCTATCATGGAGAGGTAGGACCTGGAGTCCACCTCCATTTTGCATGGCTGGCCCTCGATGCCTATCTCCACGTGGACCTTCCGGGCGTCATTGGTTATGGCGTGGCCGATGGTGACCGTCTGATGGGTCTCCTCTCTTTGCCGGTTTTCGCCGCCTCGCAGGGATCGTCCGTTCCGGTCCCATCTGTTGTCCGAGGGGCGATCTCTGGTCCGGGGTGGTGTGCTCTCTTTCCTCCAGTCGCTCTGGTTCCATCGTGCCGGGCTGCGGTTCTTTTTTAGATGGCAGACACGGGCGATGTGTCCCTTCTTGTCGCAATGCCGGCAGATCGATTTGAAAAACCGGCATTCCAACCTGGGGTGGTCGCTGCCACAACCGGCACAGTTGGTCCTCGACTTACGACCCCACCGGTTCCGTGGGTCGCGGCCTGTCTGGAGGCGATGGATGTCCTCCTCATCATCGGAAGTGCCCGATGCCGAGTGGAAGTCGTCCTGGTGGGTGGTCGTCTCGGGTTGGGCCTCAGTCGACCTCGCAGGGTTGTTGTTTCCGCTGCGGTCCCCAGTGTTCGGTCTGCGCATGCGGTCGGCGGATGTTCGGGTTGCTTCGGCGGCTGCGGCTGCGGTAAGGGTGTCTGCTAGGCTGATGTTGCCCTTGGCCATCAGCCGGCTCTGGAGGATGGGGTCCCACAAACCGAGCACGATTCTGTCTCGCAGGGCGTCATTCAGGTTGTCGAATTCGCAGAGCCCCCCTAGGTGCCGTAGCTCGGCGACGAAGTCGCTGAAGCTCTCACCTGACCGTTGGTCACGACGGTAGAATTCGTTGCGTCGGATCAGGATGGTTACCTCTGGAGCGTAGTGCCACCGAAGTATAGGCTCGAGGACATCCCAGTCCATCGCGGTCGCATCGGCGGGTTTGGCAAGCGCCTTGGCCATCTTGAATACCTCGGTCCCGCAGTGGGTCAGGAAGACGGAGCACTTCATGGGGCCGGTGGCGTCCTTCAGGTCGCTGCACTCGAGGAACATGCAGAATCGGTCGGAGTACGATTCCCAGTCCTCGGTGGCGGGGTTGAAGGGTGCGGGGGGTGCGATTTTCGCCATCGTGGTGGTTTGTCTGGCTTCCGTCGGACACGTGGTTCAATTCAGGGTCTGGGTCCCACCTTCGTCACCAGTGTTGTATCCGCGAAATGATGCCAGGAGTCGGTGACTTCAAATCATGCTCTTTTATTTAAAGTTGGAACCGAACTGGCGCAAAGGAAAAAGTTTGCGGCTTTTATTCCTTTAGCCGTGGCGGCCGCGGCCAATGACACCGCTTTGAATCTCCCACGATTTGAATGGACCAATCGCGGGAGATTCTTAGCGAGCCAATCGGCGCGGCTCGCCTCACCAATCAGAGTGCCCCGCGCTTTGGCCAATCAAAGCGCGGGGATCTCAAGAATGCTAATTAGGGACAGAACATGAGGTACTGGCTTTCTCACACACACTGCTCATTAGTAGCCAGATGATGTAGGAATTTGCACCAGCTTGCACCAGCTTCTAGTCCTTTTGCTCCAGCTCATCTGCACTTAATTCTTCCTCCAGTTCCTGCAGCTCCACTCAGGTCTCTCACCAGCAGCTAACATGCCCCCCATCGGTGAATGTCACTTTCATGGATTTCTCTTCCCATTTTTCCTTTTTCTCAATCCTGGGGAACTATTGGGGTCTTGATGGATCATCCTTTTCCAATCATCTGAATAGATTCAGCCCTCCAGGAGGGTTTTTTGAGGATTCTCCCCCTCCCCCAGGCCTTAGTCTCTTCCTGGTTTGTATAGTCCCTATGATAGAGGCAATTTCTCTCCAGGTTGACCAGAACTGCAGAGTTGGCTTAATATCAGACCTGCCCCAATCTAATCCCTTAGGAAAGAAAAGCCTTCAATTCCATTTGGTTAAAGCAAAGGGTTCTTTTATTAAGAGTGGTGGTTGCAGTAAAGTCAAGCCAGCTCTGAAAGTGCCATGCTCACTGGATCCAAAAATAAGATGTAGGTTTTCCCATCAGCCCATCCCTCCCCACATGACCAGTCTGTTTCTAGCCAATTGGAGCTCATCAAGATGTTTTGAGAAGTCTGAGTTGTTTGGCATGTAATCCACATATTTCTCAGGGTGCCTAACTGTGGGATGCTGGCACAAATAGGATCCGGCTGCTATGGTCTTTACACCTGTAATTTCCCCTTCTCAATTTCCTATCATGTACTCACAAAGCTTTATTGCACTCTCATCATTCCTCCCCGCTTCTTCTTTTTATGGTAGGATTTCTGTGAGGCAACCTAAGCCAAGCCAGGCAGATCTGACAGTCTCTACCTTAATGTTAGATTGATTCTACTTGATATACTTCAACCCTTTCTTCTCAATAAATCTTATTAAATAGAATTATGAAAGAATGGTGTTTGGAACTGTGTTTTAATTTTAGGCATATGAATCTGACACAGAGGCTAGTGCTGCTCCATTTTCAAGAGACTATCTCATGTTCACTGTTAGCTCATTACTTAGATGTGTCGTGTAATGTACAAGGGCCAGTGAGAAAGGATTCTCCTCAGGGGTGGGATTCAAATTTTTAACAATCAGTTTTGTAGGCGTGGCTTAGGTGGTGGTCATGGCTTGGTGGTCATGTGACTGGGTGGACGTGGCTTGATGGTCATTGTTATGTATGTAAATAGTTGAATAAAGGCAAGCTTGGGGTAAAGTGCAGGGTTCTGGCCCTGCACTTCTGATTGGGTGTTAAGCGGCTAGATCGGATTGGTCGGGTTCTGAGAATCTGATTGGCCCTTAACGAAGGACTCTTATTGGTACTGGAGCTAGCATTTCACAAGCTCCTATTGGTTATTTAACATTAGCATTACCTATATAAGTAGAGTTGTTTTTATACAAGTTAGAAGTCACTATGCAATAAAGAGTTGAAAGTTCACCAACTAAGACTGTCTCCATTCATTCTACCCATGCCTGAATCTATGACACTGGCGACGAGGATGGGATTTGGAGACATCTGATCTTAAGGAACTTGGAAGAAAAAACAGAGCACGTGTAAAAAACGGCGCCACCAACGGAAGCCATGTCCGGCGGCATCGTTCCACCCGCTCCGTACGATCCATCCCAAGAGGATTGGGAATCTTACATGGATCGCTTTCAGATGTTCCTTGAAACGAACAACTTGAAGGACGCCACACCAGCCAAAAAGCGGCCCGGCTGTCTTTAAAATGGCTAAAGCCCTCGCAAAGCCTCGAGAAGTGAAAGCAATAAGCTGGGACGACCTCGAACCTCTCCTGAGAGACCATTACGCGCCAACCGTACCCACACTCGTGAGACGCCACGAGTTCTATCAACGAAGCCAACGAAAAGGAGAAAGTGTGGCTGACTTCGTGGCAGACCTCTGGCACTTGGGAGGCCTCTGCGGGTTCGCAGACTTAGATGAAGCATTGAGAGACTGCCTAATTCTGGGATTAGATGCACCAAACATGCAGAGCAAGATAATGGCAAAGGGCGACATCGGCCTTGTTGATGCCATCGCCGAAGTCACCGCCACTGAGGCAACAAAAAAGTCAGTGGCACAGCAGGGTTTCCGGTTTCGCGTAGCTTCGGGGCAGCAGGAATTCGTGACAGCTCGCGATTCCTGCTGTGCTAGCCGTCGAGGTACCCCCGATCCAGATGGGTTAGGGGGATATGGCTGCCCTGTAGGGACAGCTGAAGAGAGAGGGGAGTCGGATAGGGGGGTGGGGGTGTCGCAGACCCCCCCCTTCGCTGGAAAAACCCCTTTTTCCCAAGGCGGTGGAGCGGCGGTCAGCAATGGCCGCCACGAAGAAGCCAGCAACCGGGTAAGATTGTGCTGGAGGAGAAGAGTGAAAGTGATGTCTGAGCCGGGTCAAGTAACATCCTTTAAATTGCCTCGAACTGAGCTGTTTGAATTGCTGGAGGATACATTGTATCCCTAAGAAGAGCGAAAGCGGCGGAGAAGCTGTTCAAGGGAACTTTTTTTTTTCTTCACTCTCCCACCCCATGGAAACAGCAGAAATGTTTGGATATATTGGACATTGAAAGTGAATTGTTTTGAGAGTTGAAGCTAAGGGACAAAAGGATTTTTGGACATTGAAAAATTTAAGAAATTGGAAAACCCTTGTTGGAGGTATGGATTTCTGATTATTTAAAATTGATATCGCAAGTGGGAAGGGAGAGGAGAAAAAATTGGAGCAGAAGCTGAAAAGGGAGGAGATTGCCTAGAATCCCAAAGAAAGATATATGGTAATTGGACCTCTTTGATTAAACATTAACCCCAGAAAGAGAAAGAGAAGAAGGAAGAAAAGTATTAATTTTTGGAACTTTTTTTTGAATTGTTTTTGATTAAAAATACTTGTGGTTGTTTTGGGAAAAGTTTCTCTTTTCATAATGGCATCGCTTGTGGATGAACATCGCTTGTGGAATGAAAACTTCCGGTTTCGCGTGGCTTCGGGGCAGCAGGAATTCGCGACAGCTCGCGATTCCTGCTGTGCTAGCCGTCGAGGTACCCCCGATCCAGATGGGTCAGGGGGATATGGCTACCCTGTAGGGACAGCTGAAGAGAGAGGGGAGTCGGATAGGGAGGTGGGGGTGTCGCAGACCCCCCCCTTCTCCGGAAAAACCCCTTTTTCCCAAGGCGGTGGAGCGGCGGTCAGCAATGGCCGCCACGAAGAAGCCAGCAACCGGGTAAGAACTGTGCTGGAGGAAGTGTGAAGAGTGAAAGTTCTGTCTGAGCCGGGTCAAGTAACATCTTTTAAATTGCCTGGAATTGAGCTGTTTGAATTGCTGGAGGATACATTGTATCCCTAAGAAGAGCGAAAAGCGGCAGAGAAGCTGTTAAAGGGAACATTTTTTTTTACTCTCCCACCCCACGGAAACAGCAGAAATAATTGGATATATTAGACATTGAAAGTGGATTGCTTTGAAAGTTGAAGCTAAGAGACAAAAGGATTTTTGGACATTGAAAAATTTCAGAAATTGGAAAATCTTTGTTGGAGGTATGGATTTCTGATTATTTAAAATTGCCATTGCAAGTGGGAAGGGAGAAAAAAAATTGGAGCAGAAGCTGAAAAAGGAGGAGATTGCCTAGAATGTCTTTGTGGATCCCAAAGGAAGATATATGGTAATTGGACCTCTTTGATTAAAAATTAACCCTAGAAAGAGAAAGAGAAGAAGGAAAAAAAAAGTATTAACTTTTGGAACTTTTTTTTTTAATTGCTTTTGATTGTTTTTGATTAAAAATACTTGTGGTTGTTTTGGAAAAAGTTTCACTTTTTATAATGGCATCGTCTGTGGATGAACTAGAGATTGAATATCAAAAATATAAAAAAGAAGATACTTTGGGCACTTTGTTTCAATTCTTAGAAATGGCGTTATGTACTTATGAAAAGTTGATTACGCAGCAGAAGGACTGGGACAAGGAAGAAGAGGAAGAAGGAGCCATCTTTGATGAACAATGGGTCCCTTCCGGAGAGGAGGAGAAAAAGGATAAGAAAAAGGGGATTTTAAGAATTATAAAAACAACCAAAAGAGAGAAAAATGAGCGAAAAGATGGAGGCAAGGTTAGAAAGCAAAGGAAAAGGAGCAAGAAAAGCGAAGAGAAAAAGCAAAGGGGTAGAAAGGGCAAGGAGAAGAATAAGCAAGAGAGAAAGGGGGGGAGGAGAAGCCTTAATGGGGGGAAGCAAGACCTAAAGAAAAAAAGTTTATTTAGAGACAATGGGTGAATTTAATTTAGATTAAAAGAGGGATTCTGGAGGGTATATAAGATTGTGTTTTTATATGTGTATTTAGAATATAAAATTTATTATGTAATCTTAGAATCTTTTAAACAGAATCCCAAGAAAAATTGCTATATGCAGTATTTCTAAGTTAGGGTAATGAGTTATAGATGTTACTCCAATTGATGTACAGGAGAAGTATAGTAAAAGGAAAAAAAAAAAGATGAATGGATAATTGGAAATAGAACAGACAAAGAATGTTGTGGAAAATGGTAATAAGATATGGAAGGATATATATGCTTTTTTTTGGATTTTGTATATTGATAAAAGGCAATAAAATTTTAATTAATAAATAATTTGGATGGAAAGGAGAAGTAGGGATAAGATATGAAGTTAATACTATATGAAGTATTGATATTATAATCTGGAAATGTTATGCCTTATTGGTCTTTTATTATTATTTTTTCCTAGAAAAGAATTTATAAGCTGTTATGCCTTGATTCTTTGTGCATTGTTTTTATAAAACTGATAAAAATGGTTTTTCTATATATATATAAAAAAGAAAATGATAATAAGATATGGAAGGATATATGGGATGAATATGATGTTTGAATTTGTGTCTGTGTGAAGAGTTTTAACCCGGGAACAGACAACCTTCAGAAAAGATCTTTTAGCTTTGTCTATGTTTTGTGTTTGTATGTTTGTGTATTGTGTTTTTGGTAAAACTAACAAAATTTGTTTTTTATAAAAAAAAGGAAAAAAGAATCAATAAAACCTTGGAGGAATGTTAGACGAGAATAATTTAAACAAGCCAGAAATGAATATGATGATTATAAAATGGATAAATATGGGAGAGAAATGAAATTGAATAGGAGTAAAGAGAAATAATGAGAAATTTGCTGAAAGATATTTGTGTGTCCATATGGAGATGGGATAAATTGGAATTATGTTGTACAAAAATAATGTTTTGTTCGACTTGTAAGGATTTATAATGTTAAGAGGTTTTATGTGTTTATGTATTTAATGGTTAATGATGTGTTGTTTTATCTTTAAAATTAATAAAAATTTGTTTCAAAAAAAAAATATAAAAAGGAAGATACTTTGGGCGCTTTGTTTCAATTTTTAGAAATGGCGTTATGTACTTATGAAAAGTTGATTACGCAGCAGAAGGACTGGGACAAGGAAGAAGAGGAAGAAGAAGCCATCTTTGATGAACAATGGGTCCTTTCCGGAGAGGAGGAGAAAAAGGATAAGAAAAAGGGGATTTTAAGAATTATAAAAACAACCAAAGAAGAGAAAAATGAGCGAAAAGGTGGAGGCAAGGTTAGAAAGCAAAGGAAAAGGAGTAAGAAAAGGGAGGAGGAAAAACAAAGGGGTAAAAAGGGCAAGGAGAAGAATAAGCAAGAGAGAAAGGGGGGGAGGAGAAGCCTCAATGGGGGGAAGCAAGATCTAAAGAAAAAAAGTTTATTTAGAGACTGTTAGGGATAACATTGTTTTACCCTAACTGGTTTAGGTAAATAATAATATGTAATCATAGTTTGTATGTTAAAGTGTCTGCAACTTTAACTGTGGAACAGTAATTAGGGGAGTGGTTGTGAAAGCACTTTAAAAGAAGCAAGGCTGCAGCTTGCTCTCTCTCTGGCTTTGATGATCCCTGATTACTGCAAGGAAACAAGTCTGCATTGCTTGAACGGGAGAGAAAACAAAGGACAGACTTGTAAGTGAATTGACAAAGGATATTCAAAATGGACTTTGCTAACTGAATATCCCTGAATGGACTGACTAAATGATACATGACTATTGGACTGTTATTTTGACTATGCTATGAACTCATAATGGAATAAACTATATATTTGATAGCACAAGCGTATCTGTCATTTTTACTGTATGTTAATAAACATACAAGCTTAGCTCACTCATTTATCTGTGTGCCTATCTGACTAAGCTGCACATTCTGTTGAGCTTGTCTCCCTAACCCTGGTTGGGGAAACCAGGCTTAACACTGGTTATGGGCCCAGAGGCTGCAAAGTCAGTTTAACTAGGATAAAACAGATTTATGTAAAAGTGAGAGTTTGTGTTGTTATACATTACAGTAAACGGACAGCTGTGTTTTATTAATTATAGTTTTATATCCATATAAGAAAAAATGGCACAAGTCAATCTACAAAGTTTGTCCCTTATATCCAAGTTGGATGGAACAAACTATGTATCATGGTCGATGAAATGTAGTCTGCTTCTACGAAGAGAAGGTTTGTGGAACATAATTGAAAATCCACCAAACGTAGAAGAATGGGATCCAGAGGATGATGAAGATAAACTAAAGATAGAAGAATTTATGCATAAAAATCAACAAGCTATTTGCATTATTGCTTTCACCTTAACTGATAAGCAACTTGTTTATATCCATGGAGAACAAACAGCTGTTGGGTGTTGGCAGAAGCTGAAGAGGATTTATGTTCGAGATTACGTTGGTGCTCACATAAATCTAACATGGAAACTTTTCAGTACACATCTCCATAAGAATGGTGATATGCTGAGTCATTTAAAAACTATGCAAAGCATTTTTCAAGAACTGCACGAGAAAGAGCTTATTTTCTCTGAACTACACCAAGTCTACATAATTCTATCTTCCCTTGATGAAAGCTATGATAACTACGTAACTTCCCTTGAAATATTGCCAAAGGAAAGTCTAACTTTAACTGATATAACTGGCAGATTGATTGAAGAAGCCAGAAGAAGGCTTGAAAGAGACGAATTAAGGAGGCAGCAACCTCAAAAAGAAGATAATGAAACTCCTACTGCATACGCAATTAAAAAGTGTTTTAATTGTGGAGGAAGAGGACATTTGGCAAGATTTTGTAAAAAACAAAACGCCAGAACGCTGGCCAGAATACTAAAAGTCATCAAAAGATAAATAAAAATTTAGAGTTAGCCATGTATACTAACGGAGCTGTAAAAAATAATTTATGGGTGGTTGATAGTGGAGCATCACATTGTATAACAAATGATAAGAAAAATTTTATTAAAATGTCCCAGAGTACACAGCAGATATCGTTAGCCAATGGCTGGAAACTGAAAGCTAAAGGTCAAGGTATAGCATATTGTTCTTTTATAAAAGAGAATGTAAAAATGTTTTATGTACCACAACTTAAGTTTAATTTAATTTCAGTTAGAATTTTGGTTAAACTAGGATGTGTAGTTACTTTTAAAGGAGATAACTGCATAATTGAGAAAGAAAATAAGAAAATTACTGCATCTTTAAGAGGTGAATTATATGTGTTAAATGATGATGGTTTAAAAGTGGCTAACACAGTTTATGAAAATAAGAAACCTCATGATGAATGTATTCACTTGTTACATCGAAGGCTAGGGCATTTAAATTTTAAAATGCTTAAGAAAACTGTTGAATTATCTAAGGCAATAAGTTTGAAACCTTGTCATAAGTATTTGCAATGTAATGCCTGTAATCAAAGTAAGGCCAGGGTCACACCGGCTAATAGAGTTGATGGATTTAATACTAAAGAGCCTTTAGAAGTAGTATTTGCAGATTTAATAGGTCCTAAAAAACCAAGTGTAGGAGGAGCTCGTTACATATTAAGTATAATGGACCATTATTCTAGATATGGGTTTTGCTATTTAATGAAGAGCAAAACTGAAACGTATCAAAATCTCTTTAATTGGATAAAATTTGCAGAAAGGAAAACTAAAAAGAAATTAGTAACTCTTATAACAGATAATGGTACAGAGTTTACAAATAATAAATTCCAGAACAGACTAAGAATGTTAGGTATTCAACATAAAAAGTCTGCACCATATAGGCCACAACATAATGCCTTTATAGAGAGAAGAGGCCAAACATTACAATCAATGGCACGAACTATGATGTCTGATTCAGGATTACCTGATAATTTGTGGGGAGAAGCAATAATGTGTGGTAATCATATATTAAATAATGTTGTTAATTCAACAACAGGTGAATTACCATTCACACTGTGGCATGGTACAAAACCTGATTTAAGTTACATGCACACATTTGGAGCAACAGCATGGGTGCATATCCCTGCACAACTTAGACACAAAGGACAACATAGAGCTAAAAGATTATATTTTGTAGGATATACATCTAATCATAGATCTTATAGATTCTGGGAACCAGGTACATCTAGAGTTTACACTAGTGCTAGTGCTAAATTCCTAGAACATGTAGGATGGAATAGATTAGAGCAAGATTTAAATAATGAAGTAATTATTGAGCCCTACAAAAGGCAGAAAGATCAGACTAGTTATAAGAAGAGTCCAATTAAAGAAGAACTCCATGAAGAGCAAATAGGACCAGAACAAGAGGAAACAGATGATCAGGAAGAGTTAGATAATCAAGAAGAGTTAATAAATGAAAGTCCACCTGTAAGTCCTGTAATACCTAGACGTACTACACGTGTAACTAGACCACCTGATAGGTATCAAGCAAGTATAGTTTGCCAAGTAACTAAAGTTCCAACTAGTGTAGATGAACTTAGGATGTATCCTGCTAAGGATCAGGAGAATTGGCAAAAGGCAATGAAAAAGGAACTAAATTCATTAAAGGTAATGAAAGTTTATGAAAATGCTAAATTACCTCCAGGAGAAAAATCCATTGGGTGCAAATGGATATTTAAAGTAAAAACTGGAAATGATGGGACTGTTACCCATAAAGCTAGGTTAGTAGCTCAAGGATTTAATCAAACTGCATCTGATTATGATGAAGTTTTTGCACCAAGTCTTAAAGCAACATCTTTAAGAGCAGCATTAGTGTGGGCAGCTAAGAAAAACTATGTCATTAACCATTTAGATGTAGAAACTGCTTATCTGCATGCACCATTGCAGCACACTATATATTTAAGAAAACCAGTAGGTATAAAAGACAATAAAGTAAATAGTAATGATTGTTGGAAACTCAAAAAGAGTCTTTATGGGTTGAAACAATCTGGGTTTGAGTGGAACCAATATATTGTGAAAGAGTTAAACAATATAGGTTTTAAATCTGGTTTAGCAGATCCATGTGTGTTTAAAAGAGAAAATAATGGAACGGTGTCATTATTGTTATTATTTACAGATGATATTGCTTTGATAACTAAGACTAATAATGAAGCTAATGAGATTATATCATTATTAGCCAAAAAGATAAAATTAAAGCATTTAGGTGAAATTAAAAAGTATCTAGGATTGACAATTAACAAAACAAAAAATGGTTTTAAGATATCTCAAGAAGATAAAATTTGCCAATTAATTAAAACGTTTAAAATGGAACTTTGTAAACCGGCAAAGACTCCAATGAGTCAGGAAGTTTGCCAAACTGATGATCAAAGTCCCAAATTTGATAAGTCCATATATCAATCTTTGATTGGCAGCTTATCATATATAAGCAATTGGTCTAGGCCTGATATAGCTTATAGTGTAAATCAGCTAGCACGTTTTAATTCAGATCCACATCAATGTCATTGGCAATCATTAAAGAGAATTTTAAGATATCTTAAAGGAACACTGAACCATGCATTGTATATAGAACCAAAGGGTGATTTGAGTCTTAGTGCCTATGCAGATGCAAGTTTTGCAACTGATATAAACACAAGAAAATCAACATCTGGGATGGCTATATTATTTGGTAAGACACTAATAGGGTGGAGGTCAATCAGACAACAGCATATCAGCTTGTCCACGATGGAAGCGGAATTTTCATGTCTGTCATTATTATGCACTGACTTAATTTTGTACAAACAGTTATTATTAGACATGGGTGTAACTGTAAAAGATTCCATTATTGTGTACGAGGATAATCAAGCAGCTATAAAATTAGCTACTAGTATTGCTGTTAAAACTAGATCAAAGCATACTGATTTAAGATACTTAAATGTTAGAGAATCTGTAAAGAATGGGCTAATTAAATTGGAATACTGCATGACGGAAGAAAACATTGCAGACCAATTTACAAAAGCTCAAGGAATAACTAAGTTTCAAGAAAGTTGTAACAAATATGATTTAAAGATGTAAATAGTTATATTTATTATTATTTCCAAAAAGGGGAGAATGTTAGGGATAACATTGTTTTACCCTAACTGGTTTAGGTAAATAATAATATGTAATCATAGTTTGTATGTTAAAGTGTCTGCAACTTTAACTGTGGAACAGTAATTAGGGGAGTGGTTGTGAAAGCACTTTAAAAGAAGCAAGGCTGCAGCTTGCTATCTCTCTGGCTTTGATGATCCCTGATTACTGCAAGGAAACAAGTCTGCATTGCTTGAACGGGAGAGAAAACAAAGGACAGACTTGTAAGTGAATTGACAAAGGATATTCAAAACGGACTTTGCTAACTGAATATCCCTGAATGGACTGACTAAATGATACATGACTATTGGACTGTTATTTTGACTATGCTATGAACTCATAATGGAATAAACTATATATTTGATAGCACAAGCGTATCTGTCATTTTTACTGTATGTTAATAAACATACAAGCTTAGCTCACTCATTTATCTGTGTGCCTATCTGACTAAGCTGCACATTCTGTTTAGCTTGTCTCCCTAACCCTGGTTGGGGAAACCAGGCTTAACAGAGACAATGGGTGAATTTAATTTAGGATAAAAGAGGGATTCTGGAGGGTATATAAGATTGTGTTTTTATATGTGTATTTAGAGTATAAAATTTATTATGTAATTTTAGAATCTTTTAAACAGAATCCCAAGAAAAATTGTTATACGAAGTACTTTTAAGTTAGGGTAATGAGTTATAGACGTTACTCCAATTGGTGTATAGGAGAAGTATAGTAAAAGAAAAAAGATGAATGGATAGTTGGAAATAGAACAGACAAAGAATGTTATTGAAAATGGTAATAAGATATGAAAGGATATATAAAGGTTTTGTTATGGTTTTTTTTTTTTTTGGATTTTGTATATTGATAAAAGGCAATAAAATTTTAATTAATAAGAAATAATTTGGATGAAAAGGAGAAGTAGGGATAAGATATGAAGTTAAATAGAAAAAGTATTGATACTATAATTTGGAATTGTTATGTTCTATTGGTTTATTATTATTATTATTATTATTATTATTATTATTATTATTATTAATAATAATAATAATAATTTCCTAGAAAAGAATTTATAAGCTGTTATGCCTTGATTTTTTGTGCATTGTTTTTATAAAATTGATAAAAATGGTTTATATATATATATAAAAAAATGAAAATGATAATAAGATATGGAAGGATATACAAAGTGAATATGATGTTTGAATTTGTGTCTGTGTGAAGAGTTTTAACCCGGGATCAGACAAACTTCAGAAAAGATCTTTTAGTTTTGTTTATGTTTTGTGTTTTGTATGTTTGTGTATTGTGTTTTCTGTAAAAAATTAATAAAATTTGTTTTTTTTTTTTAAAAAAGTCAGCGGCACAGCTACGGCGAAGCCGGAACCCCACAAACCCACTGACAGGCGACATCTCACCCAGCTCAGAAGGGCAGTTGGCAACAACGCACTACGAGGACCTCTCTTCGTCGTCAGACAGCGACGAAGAAGGGGTCCATCGACTGCGTTCCGACCGGGACCCTCGTCCCAAAACCTCACGCCCTTGCGCTGGCTGCGGGGCAAACCATCCCAGGGCAGACTGCAAATTCCGCGACGCACTCTGCCACGAGTGCGGGAAACGAGGCCACATCAGTTGAGTCTGTCGCAGTTTACCGGGACCAAGCCCGGCCTCAAAGGGAACCAACTTTCGCCAATTGGCAGGAAACCGTCCTGTAAGGCGAGACCCAGCAAACCACTCCTACAGATACCGAGCATTGCAGAAAGAAGAGGCTCACCATGCTATCACTATAGGTCAGGCCTCGGCCCTGGACGCTAAGAAGATTCGAGTTACAGTATCCATAGAGAACCAACCCTGCCACATGGAGGTCGATTCGGGATCGTCCCTCTCGATGGTGTCATGGAAGACATTAAAGCAGCTCATTCCTACCATCCAACGCCAATACCTTATCCTTAAAGATTACCAAGGGAATCGGATCCCTGTGGTCGGGTCTTGTCGAGTCCGCGTCTCGTTTAAAAAGCATACGGCATACTTACCTATAACGATCATCGATAGGGACAGGCCTAGTTTGTTGGGCCTCCAATGGTTTGCGCCACTCAGCATCGAGTTAGCCGGCGTGAACCGAGTCGGTGATTGCGAGTGGGAGGAGGATCTAATGTCTGAATTCAGCGATGTCTTCGCAGATCGTTTGGGCGAGTATAAGGGGACCCCAATTTCATTCAGCCTCAACCCTAAGGTCGCCCCGATCCGTTTAAAGCCCCGTCGAGTTCCGTTCGTCCTTAAGGCCAAGATAGATGAACAACTTTACAAACTAATTAAACAAGGGGTACTGCAACCCATTGATCATTCCCCATGGGAAACTCCTATTGTAACCCCCATTAAACCAGATGGGTCAATCCGAATCTGTGGGGACTACCGGGCCACTCTAAACCACGCCCTCCAACAAAACGCGTATCCAGTGCCGGTGGTGCAGCACCTCCTTCATTCCCTGGGAGGTGGAAAGGTTTTCGCTAAGCTAGATTTAGCTCAAGCCTATCAACAATTGCCCGTGGATGATAAAACAGCCCAAGCCCAAACGATAGTAACGCACAGAGGTGCTTTTAAATGTACCCGTTTGCAGTTCGGGGTGAGTGTGGCCCCGAGAATATTCCAAAGTTTAATGGAAAGATTGTTACAGGAAATCAAGGGCGTGGTTCCGTATTTTGATGACGTATTGATTGCAGCTCCTAGTAAAAAAATTCTGCAGAATCGTTTAAAATGTGTGCGTAAAAAATTCCAAGAAGCGGGATTGAAAGTAAAAAGGGATAAATGTTATCTGCATACCAACAGTGTGGAATTTCTAGGTTATCGCATTGATAGTCAGGGTATTCACCCAACTGAGAGTAAATTAAGGGCAATTAGGAATGCTCCCAGACCTCGTAACAAAACTGATCTTCAAGCATTTTTAGGCCTTATCAATTTCTACAATGTGTTTTTACCGCATAAGGCGACTGTGGCTGAACCATTACACCGGTTATTAGATAAGAAAGCATTATGGGTTTGGGGTTACCGAGAAGGAAAAGCGTTTAGAAATGTAAAAGATTTACTTACATCTGATTCTGTACTTATGCAATATAATGAAACATTACCCTTGGTTATAACTTGTGATGCCTCACCGTTTGGGGTGGGCGCTATTTTGAGCCATGTGCTACCTAATGGAAATGAGGCTCCCGTTGCATACTTTTCGAAGACTCTATCCCAGGCAGAACGTAACTATGGACAAATAGACAAGGAGGCTCTGGCAATTGTGTCAGCCATAAAAAAATTCCATGAGTATGTATATGGAAGGACATTTACAATTGTAACCGACCACAAACCTTTATTGGGGATAATCGCTGGGGACAAACCAACTCCCTATATATTGTCCCCAAGAATGACTCGCTGGTCAGAGTTCCTAGCTGCTTATAATTATCGATTGTTACATCGACCGGGGAAAGCCATTCCCCATGCCGACGCACTCAGCAGAGCACCGCTACCAGAGACCCTCGACAATCCGGCACCAACAGTATCGGCGTTACAAATCGAAACGCTCAACTCACCTCCTATGACCGCTCGAGATATCGCAAGGGAGACCAGACGAGACCACACCCTAGCACGAGTCCTAGGCTGGATAGAGCGTGGATGGCCATTGGACCAGATCCCAGATGACTTCGCACCATTTAAAACAAGACAAACTGAACTTTTTTCTCAAAAAGGCTGCGTTATCTGGGGCGATAGAGTTGTCGTCCCAGAACGACTCCAAAAAATGCTGTTACAAATCCTGCACGAAGGACATCCCGGGATCGTACGAATGAAGGCTCTTGCACGGAGCTACGCATGGTGGCCAGGCATGGACCGACACATCGAGCAATGGGTCAAGGCCTGCACCAAGTGCCAACAAACCAGCAACGCACCGCCAAAAGCTGCACTGACCGAATGGGAGACGCCACGTGGACCCTGGTCCAGAATCCACCTAGATTTCGCAGGGCCGATCAAAGGACAGACATTGCTATTGACTGTCGATGCATACTCTAATTGGTTAGAAATTCATCGGATGGCCAATACAACCTCCGAGGCAGTCATTAAAGTCCTCAATAGACTCTTTGCAACTCATGGATTGCCGGACGTCCTAGTGTCCGATAACGGACCACAGTTTACAGCGCTAATGTTTGAACAGTACCTTGCTGACAACGGCATCCGCCATGCGCTCTCCTCGCCGGCGCATCCTGCTACCAACGGCCGAGCGGAACGCATGGTACAATTTGTAAAAAAGACTTTACAAAAGATGGACTATGATAATCTTGACAAAAAAATAAACCGCATTCTACTTCTACAACACATCACTCCGCACAGCGAAACCGGCAGAACTCCCACTGAACTTCTCATGGGGCGAAAACTCCGTTCCCGCCTCGACCGACTGCACCCTGCTTACGAGCCAGAGAAGCCTCCAGGATCCAGCGGACGCTACCGTACCTTCAAGGTAGGCGACCCCGTTTATGCAAGGAATTTATCGGGCGACCCAGTTTGGATTGAAGCAACGATAATACGCGAGACTGGGCCCAGATCCTATATTGTAAAATGTATTGATGAGAGACTATGGAAAAGACATATTGACCAATTACGGTCACGACTTATAACTGCTAGCCAACACCTTCCCAACAACCAAACTGAGGGGGGGGAAGGAAGAGAAGATGACGATATGCCAGGAAACCTATTCCAGGAAAGCGATGAATCAAGTGAAACCCCAGAAATGGAGCAGGAAGAAGAATCGTACGCTCCAAGGGAAATCACACCAGAACAAGAAGCTGAGCCACTACAAAACAACACCCTACCTCAACGGGACTGCACGCAGCCAGTCCAAAGAAAATCTGACAGACCCAAGAGACAACCGTCCTATTTAAAGGACTACATAGTCACAAACTAATTGTGAAGCCAGGGGGAAGGGGTGTTATGTATGTAAATAGTTGAATAAAGGCAAGCTTGGGGTAAAGTGCAGGGTTCTGGCCCTGCACTTCTGATTGGGTGTTAAGCGGCTAGATCGGATTGGTCGGGTTCTGAGAATCTGATTGGCCCTTAACGAAGGACTCTTATTGGTACTGGAGCTAGCATTTCACAAGCTCCTATTGGTTATTTAACATTAGCATTACCTATATAAGTAGAGTTGTTGTTATACAAGTTAGAAGTCACTATGCAATAAAGAGTTGAAAGTTCACCAACTAAGACTGTCTCCATTCATTCTACCCATGCCTGAATCTATGACAGTCATATTATTGGCTGGGTGTGGCCAACTCAATATCACTCACATCGAGGCAAGCATCTCCTCGCCTGGCCTCTCATGACTGTGGGGATGCTGCAACAGTCGTAAGTGTGAAATATGGTCATAAGTCACTTTTTTCAGTGCCATTGTAACTTTGAATGGTCACTCCACACAAGCAAAGTACCAGCAAAGGAGGGGGAAAAAACTCCAGATTCATTACTGAGACAGGAAGTCTAGTCCTGCCAAGAATGTAATAAGGGTTAACGGAGAGGAAGTTTCTGTAAGCAACACCAAAATGTTTCCTTCCTACCTTCCTTACAGGATTAGGCCAGTAATTTCTTTTAACAACCAGTTCTCCAAACATCTTAGAATGTTAACAACAGGTTCTAGCAAATAGGTGTGAACTGGTAGAATCTCCTCGTCCTCCTTCTTTGCTGCTGGAAGTTTGAAAGGGAGGTGAGAAGGGGAAGATCATGCTATGGACACAGAGTTTCACATACACATATACACGCACACACTTTCCAGCAAGTTATTTATATAATTATAAAAATGTATAATTATATTATCTTTTAAGCCAGTTTTATATAATGGGGTTTATAACTACAAATTCTTACAGCTTTGTAGAGTCAGAAAAGCAACAGATTTCATACAATTGCTTTTTATGAACCACCATTTGTAGCATTAGAAATGATAGAGCATTTTAGAAGCGAGATATTTCTATGGATATCGTTATGTGCAAAGAATAATAATTCAGGAGTATGTTCAGATAGCAGAAAGTCTACCAAAGTGAACAGTTGGCATAAATGTCGCCAGTTCACTTTACTGAGCTAAACGATCCTGCAAATTGCTACATCTTGATTCTTGTTTTGCTTTTTGTACAATTGCTGACAATCAAATACATCAAACACAAAATTATAGAAATGACATGTTGTGCTATCTTACATATAATCAAAGGATAATGTTACAGTTTTACCATAATGCAATGCAAGTTATTGTTTTAGGTGCTACAGGCACAAGGACTTTAGCATTTAAATGGAAAATGAGCAAATCTACATCCTGACAGTCAAGTTAGTGCTATTAGCTCATTCTTCAATTGTTTTGAGTACATTATTTATTTATTTGTTTGTTTATTAATTCATTTAATATGCATCCCATCTTGTGATCCAAAATGACTCTGGGTGGCTTAAAATGCAATAAAAAATATAAAAACAATTCTAAATATAAATTTAAAATTACAAGAATTAAATTCAAACTGAAAATTAAAGGCTGATGCAAAATGGAGTGGTGTCTTCTAAATCACTGCACTAACATCTTCAACCTGGCATGTTTCCATTAGGCCCCAAGCCAACCAGCAGAGCCAGGTGTTAAGGCCCTTTTGGACGGCCAGAAAGCTGTGGGAGGATCTCACCTCTGGCAACAAGATATTCCAAAGAATGGGTCAACACTTTCAATGGGACCTGGAAGTAGATCAGTAACCAGTGCAGCTCACATAATAGTGGTGTTACATGTGTGTTGTAACTATGTATCATTGCAACTATGTATCATTCATGTGTTTGCAACATTGTATCATTGCAACTATGTATCATTCATGTGTTTGCAACATTGTATCATTCACGTGTAATCATTAACTTCTGTCTCTTCAGTGACCTTTGCAAGGCACGTACAAGGGACAAGGAGCTAGACGGTTGTTAATAAGCTTATCCGCATTGTAAATAATATGTCCGGTATGCAGCTTTGTAAACATGCACATCCTGATGAGATTACCATGTTTGACTTGAGCTTTGATTAAATCATTTTCTTTTAAAAAAGCACAATAAAAGAGCGTGTGCCAAGACATTCGGGGCGCGCTCATCCAGAGGAAACCTCGCTTCCTGTCGTTTCTCTCCCCTTCGCTCCCTATCATGAGCCGCCCATCTGATGCGGGATAGCAGATACCGCACATGTGCCACTCTATGGACCTCCAGATCTGTCCAGCCTGCTGCATTCTGAACCAAATGTAGGTTCTGAATACTCTTCAAAAGTTGCCTTATGTAGAGCATATTGCAGGACTCCAAATGAAAGATGACCAGGTTATGAATAGAATAGAATTCTTTTTTGGCAAAGTGTGATTGGACACCCAAGGAATTTGTCTTAGTGCAAATGTTCTCAGTGTACATAAAAGAAAAGATACATTCATCAAGAGTCAAGAATGATAAGGTACCACACTTAATGATATAAATCATAAGAATACAAGCCACAAAGTTACAGTGATACAGTCACAAGTGGGAGGGGATGGGTGATAAGGAATGATGAGAAGATTAACAGTAATAGTAGTGCAGATTTTGTAAATAGTTGGACAGTGTTGAGGGAATGATTTGTTCAGCAGAGTGATAGCATTCAGGAAAAACTGTCATTGTGTCTAGTTGTTCTGGTGTGCAGTGCTCCATAGCATCGTTTTGAGGAAATGAATTAAAACAGTTTATGTCCAGGATGTGAGTGACTGAGTGCATGTCCTCATGATATAGAAAAGGGTGTGACTATTGCACATCATGAAATTGTGCAAAGGCTTTCCATGACTGCCACCTGCTCTTTGAGCAGGAGTTGCAAGTCTAGGAGAAGCCCCAAGTTGCACACCTGATCTCTCTGGGACACTGCAACCCCATTCATAACTAAAGATTATAAACCTCTAGATCCTGAAGTTCCATGCACTCACAGCCACGTGCATTACTGGGGTTCAGTTGTAGTGTGTTATGCTCCATCCAGACCCCCCACAGTCTCCAGGCACTGAAAAAGGGCAGTCACAGCATCACATGGATCATCCAGAATAGAAATGTAAAATTGATACCTCATTCTGTAGAGTCAGATGATTTCATTCAATGATTTTATATTGACATTAAAAAGAAGTGGAGAGAATACTGAATCTTGTGGTACTCTTCTTCTAATGCTGGCATTTATAAATATTATACTTTTTAATACAATTGTATATTGACCAATGTAATTGACCAATGGATTTTATATTGATCAATGTAAAAATAATATTTCATAATCCATAGCAATTTATGTAACAACTTTATCTTTTCTAATGCCACCCCACTGTTGGGTTGGTAGGATATTACCAAGTAAAATCCAGGAATTAATATTTAGTTTATATATGGAGGACAGCAGGGAAAAAATGATAAGGAAACCATTTATTTTTCTGTAAAATTGTTCCTCCAGAAAAAAAAAATGGTTATCTTTATGTTTTACACTAAGTCATGGATACTGGAATTCCCACAATAATGGCTCGGTTTAGAGAAACATTATAAACCAGAGTCAAAGAAATTATAAGGTTTGGCAGGTGTAGCAACCCTAAAACAAGACAAAATGGCTAGTGATCTGACACCTCATCATAAAATCCCAGCATCACCATGTGTACAAAAGGGGAATTGATATGGATTACAATATCTTGCCTATAGAGACTTGATTATGATTTCTTGTATAAACCCTGCAGTTAAAACAACTTTAATATTATTTGATTGATACATAGTTTTATTAATGATTATTGCTACTATACACTGTTTGTTTTCTTTTCTTTTCGTGAGGTTGATTTGGCTTAGATTTTTGTTTGTTTGTTTCTGTCTTGCTTTATTTGCAAAGGTGACATATCCTGTTCTTCATATAATAGACATAAATGAGCTCTATTCTAATCCTTTCCATATTTTAAATGTGGTAAAATCAATGAAAATCATGGAATAAATTGTTTTGTATTGGTAAAACAATAATTTGCTAAGCCAAAAATTATAATGTGAATGTTTCAAGTGAATGAAGGTAATTCATCAAAAGAAAATGGATGGAAGCAGGATCCAGATCTGTGATAGGTAATTGAATCAAAAAAGAAAAAAAAACAATGATCTAGATATGGATATGGATCAGAACAAATTATTTTAAGAACATTGGGTAGTGTTTAGAAAGTCATTTGGCTTTTATTCCAGCAATTATTTATTCCAGCAATTATTCCAGATTTGCATATATAAAAGTGCTCAACAATCTGTGACTTGACCCATCCTTACTAGAAGGGAAGGCAGTGGGGCTCGCCAGTACCAGAGGGCTCAACAACCATCCTTGCAGGGCAGTGAGATGGTGAGATTCATCCCATCCTTGCAGGGCAGTGAGCACTGGGAGCTGTGAGTCAGTTTTCAGATGTTTGCAGCCAGGGTGTGAAACAGACTGCTTACCCCTGCTGCCCTCCTTCCTTCTTCCCTCTTCACCAAATTGCTAATCCAGACTTCCTCTTTAAAAGGACAGTAGCTTTGGACTTTCAATAAGTAGGGAAGTATTGTTATAACTGAACTGCTGTGAAGATTGGAAGCAATTTTATTTCCTGGGATAGAAGCAGAAGTATATTGAAGCCAGGAGCGAATGCTCAATACAAATCTGAGTCTATATAGTAAAAGTATAAACTGTTCAAATTGCCAGTGCAAGACTATCTTTTTTTCTCTTTCTCTTAAAAGCAACAAACTTTAAATTAACTAGGAGGGGCAAGAAATCCCATTCATCAAACAAAACAAAAAGTTTCCTTTTGCCTCCCAGTGAATTGTTCTGTTTATCTCTGCTGAAGAAGGGGCCAGAGATCCTCCTTTCAACATCTTTCCATCTTTACTATCTCAAAAACTCAAACTACAAAACAAGAGAGTGTAAACCCTTGCTCATTGATTGTTTTCAAACAGCCCAGGAAAAGAGACCTCATGCCAGTTTATCAAGGGTTATAAACTTATTATCTATCTATCTATCTATCTATCTATCTATCTATCTATCTATCTATCTATCTATCTATCTATCTCAGCAACAGCTAAGCAAAACAAAGCAAAGCAGTAACCCTTTACTTGCCAACTCTCAATATTACTTCATACTACTTCATTACTTTCATTATCTCAAAAAAATCAATTTCTTTAAAATAATTAATTTTTATCAAATGATCAATTGATTTATTGTTTGTATTGATTAGTATGATTGAGTGTTTAGTGCATATGGTGTAATTACTGAATATCTGATTAGTAAAATCAATGATTTAGTGAATTTAATTGACCAGTATGTTTAGTAATTACTGTAATAAATTAGGCTGTTTGTTGCTTAGAAAAATTATTTGATTAGAGTGATTTGAATAACCAATTGATTGATTGATTTTTAGTAATAAGCAACCTTACTTTTTTTTTTAAAACAAATTTTATTAATTTTACAGAAAACACAATACACAATCCAGGCATACCAACTTGAAAAGTCTTTTCTAAAAGAAAAACTAATAATAATTGTTAAACCTGGTTTCCCCAACCAGGGTTAGGGAGACAAGCTAAACAGAATGTGCAGCTTAGTCAGATAGGCACACAGATAAATGAGTGAGCTAAGCTTGTATGTTTATTAACATACAGTAAAAATGACAGATACGCTTGTGCTATCAAAAATATAGTTTATTCCATTATGAGTTCATAGCATAGTCAAAATAACAATCCAATAGTCATGTATCATTTAGTCAGTCCATTCAGGGATATTCAGTTAGCAAAGTCCGTGTAGAAATATCCTATGTCAATTCACTTACAAGTCAGTCCTTTGTTTTCTCTCCCGTTCGAGCAATGCAGACTTGTTTTCCTTGCAGTAATCAGGGATCATCAAAGCCAGAGAGAGAGCAAGCTGCAGCCTTGCTTCTTTTAAAGTGCTTTCACAACCACTCCCTTAATTACTATCCCACAGTTAAAGTTGCAGACACTTTAACTTACAAATTATGATTACATATTATTATTTACCTAAACCAGTTAGGGTAAAACAATGTTATCCCTAACATTCTCCCCTTTTAGGAAATAATAATATAACTATTTACATCTTTAAATCATATTTGTTACAACTCTCTTTAAACTTAGTTACTCCTTGAGCTTTTGTAAATTGGTCTGCAATGTTTTCTTCTGTCATGCAGTATTCCAATTTAATTAGCCCATTCTTTACAGATTCTCTAACATTTAAGTATCTTAAATCAGTATGCTTTGATCTAGTTTTAACAGCAATACTAGTAGCTAACTGTATAGCTGCTTGGTTATCCTCGTACACAATAATGGAATCTTTTACAGTTATACCCATGTCTAATAATAACTGTTTGTACAAAATCAAATCAGTGCATAGTAATGACAGACATGAAAATTCCGCTTCCATTGTGGACAAGCTGATATGCTGTTGTCTGATTGACCTCCACCCTATTAGTGTCTTACCAAATAATATAGCCATCCCAGATGTTGATTTTCTTGTGTTTATATCAGTTGCAAAACTTGCATCTGCATAGGCACTAAGACTCAAATCACCCTTTGGTTCTATATACAATGCATGGTTCATTGTTCCTTTAAGATATCTTAAAATTCTCTTTAATGATTGCCAATGACATTGATGTGGATCTGAATTAAAACGTGCTAGCTGATTTACACTATAAGCTATATCTGGCCTTGACCAATTGCTTATATATGATAAGCTACCAATCAAAGATTGATATATGGACTTATCAAATTTGGGACTTTGATCATCAGTTTGGCAAACTTCCTGATTCATTGGAGTCTTTGCCGGTTTACAAAGTTCCATTTTATACGTTTTAATTAATTGGCAAATTTTATCTTCTTGAGATATCTTAAAACCATTTTTTGTTTTGTTAATTGTCAATCCTAGATACTTTTTAATTTCACCTAAATGCTTTAATTTTATCTTTTTGGCTAATAATGATATAATCTCATTAGCTTCATTATTAGTCTTAGTTATCAAAGCAATATCATCTGTAAATAATAACAATAATGACACCGTTCCATTATTTTCTCTTTTAAACACACATGGATCTGCTAAACCAGATTTAAAACCTATATTGTTTAACTCTTTCACAATATATTGGTTCCACTCAAACCCAGATTGTTTCAACCCGTAAAGACTCTTTTTGAGTTTCCAACAATCATTACTATTTACTTTATTGTCTTTTATACCAACTGGTTTTCTTAAATATATAGTGTGCTGCAATGGTGCATGTAGATAGGCAGTTTCTACATCTAAATGGTTAATTACATAGTTTTTCTTAGCTGCCCACACTAATGCTGCTCTTAAAGATGTTGCTTTAAGACTTGGTGCAAAAACTTCATCATAATCAGATGCAGTTTGATTAAATCCTTGAGCTACTAACCTAGCCTTATGGGTAACAGTCCCATCATTTCCTGTTTTTACTTTAAATATCCATTTGCACCCAATGGATTTTTCTCCTGGAGGTAATTTAGCATCTTCATAAACTTTCATTACTTTTAATGAATTTAATTCTTTTTCCATTGCCTTTTGCCAATTCTCCTGATCCTTAGCAGGATACATCTTAAGTTCATCTACACTACTTGGAACTTTAGTTACTTGGCAAACTATATTTGCTTGATACCTATCAGGTGGTCTAGTTATACGTGTAGTACGTCTAGGTATTACAGGACTTACAGGTGGACTTTCATTAACTAACTCTTCTTGATTATCTAATTCTTCCTGATTATCTGTTTCCTCTTGTTCTGGTCCTATTTGCTCTTCGTGGACTTCTTCTTTAATTGGACTCTTCTTATAACTAATCTGATCTTTCTGCCTTTTGTAGGGTTCAACAATTACTTCATTATTTAAATCTTGCTCTAATCTATTCCATCCTACATGTTCTAGGAATTTTGCACTAGCACTGGTGTAAACTCTAGATGTACCTGGTTCCCAGAATCTATAAGATCTATGATTAGATGTATATCCTACAAAATATAATCTTTTAGCTCTATGTTGTCCTTTGTGTCTAAGTTGTGTAGGGATATGCACCCATGCTGGTGCTTCAAATGTGTGCATGTAACTTAAATCATGTTTTGTACCATGCCACAGTGTGAATGGTAATTCACCTGTTGTTGAATTAACAACATTATTTAATATATGATTACCACACATTATTGCTTCTCCCCATAAATTGTCAGGTAATCCTGAATCAGACATCATAGTTCGTGTCATTGATTGTAATGTTTGGCCTCTTCTCTCTATAAAGGCATTATGTTGTGGCCTATATGGTGCAGACTTTTTATGTTGAATTCCTAACATTCTTAGTCTGTTCTGGAATTTATTATTTGTAAATTCTGTACCATTATCTGTTATAAGAGTTACTAATTTCTTTTTAGTTTTCCTTTCTGCAAATTTTATCCAATTAAAGAGATTTTGATATGTTTCAGTTTTGCTCTTCATTAAATAGCAAAACCCATATCTAGAATAGTGGTCCATTATACTTAATATGTAACGAGCTCCTCCTACACTTGGTTTTTTCGGACCTATTAAATCTGCAAATACTACTTCTAAAGGTTCTTTGGTAGTAAATCCATCAACTCTATTAGCCGGTGTAACCCTGGCCTTACTTTGATTACAGGCATTACATTGCAAATACTTATTACAAGGTTTCAAACTTATTCCCTTAGATAATTCAACAGTTTTCTTAAGCATTTTAAAATTTAAATGCCCTAGCCTTCGATGTAACAAGTGAATACATTCATCATGAGGTTTCTTATTTTCATAAACTGTGTTAGCCACCTTTAAACCATCATCGTTTAACACATATAATTCACCTCTTAAAGATGCAGTAATTTTCTTATTTTCTTTCTCAATTATGCAGTTATCTCCTTTAAATGTAACTACATATCCTAGTTTAACCAAAATTCTTACTGAAATTAAATTAAACTTAAGTTGTGGTACATATAACATTTTTACATTCTCTTTTATAAAAGAACAATATGCTATACCTTGACCTTTAGCTTTCAGTTTCCAGCCATTGGCTAACAATATCTGCTGTGTACTCTTGGACATTTTAATAAAATGTTTCTTATCATTTGTTATACAATGTGATGCTCCACTATCAACCACCCATAAATTATTTTTTACAGCTCCGTTAGTATACATGGCTAACTCTAAATTTTTATTTATCTTTTGATGACTTTTAGTATTCTGGCCAGCGTTCTGGTGCTTTGCCTTTTTACAAAATCTTGCCAAATGTCCTCTTCCTCCACAATTAAAACACTTTTTAATTGCGTATGCAGTAGGAGTTTCATTAACTTCTTTTTGAGGTTGCTGCCTCCTTAACTCGTCTCTTTCAAGCCTTCTTCTGGCTTCTTCAATCAATCTGCCAGTTATATCAGTTAAAGTTAGGCTTTCCTTTGGCAAAATTTCAAGTGAAGTTACGTAGTTATCATAGCTTTCGTCAAGGGAAGATAGAATTATGTAGACTTGGTGTAGTTCAGAGAAAATAAGCTCTTTCTCGTGCAGTTCTTGAAAAATGCTTTGCATAGTTTTCAAATGACTCAGCATATCACCATTCTTATGGAGATGTGTACTGAAAAGTTTCCGTGTTAGATTTATGTGAGCACCAACGTTATCTCGAACATAAATCCTCTTCAGCTTCTGCCAACACCCAACAGCCGTATTCTCTCCTTGGATATAAACAAGTTGCTTATCAGTTAAGGTTAAAGCAATAATGCAAATAGCTTGTTGATTTTTATGCATAAATTCTTCTATCTTTAATTTATCTTCCTCATCCTCTGGATCCCATTCTTCTACGTTTGGTGGATTTTCAATTATGTTCCACAAACCTTCTCTTCGTAGAAGCAGACTACATTTCATAGACCATGATACATAGTTTGTTCCATCCAGCTTGGATATAAGGGACAAACTTTGTTGATTGACTTGTGCCATGTTTTCTTATATGGATATAAAACTATAATTAATAAAACACAGCTGTCTGTTTACTGTAATGTATAACAACACAAACTCTCACTTTTACATAAATCTGTTTTATCCTAGTTAAACTGACTTTGCAGCCTCTGGGCCCATAACCAGTGTTAAGCCTGGTTTCCCCAACCAGGGTTAGGGAGACAAGCTAAACAGAATGTGCAGCTTAGTCAGATAGGCACACAGATAAATGAGTGAGCTAAGCTTGTATGTTTATTAACATACAGTAAAAATAACAGATACGCTTGTGCTATCAAAAATATAGTTTATTCCATTATGAGTTCATAGCATAGTCAAAATAACAATCCAATAGTCATGTATCATTTAGTCAGTCCATTCAGGGATATTCAGTTAGCAAAGTCCGTGTAGAAATATCCTATGTCAATTCACTTACAAGTCAGTCCTTTGTTTTCTCTCCCGTTCGAGCAATGCAGACTTGTTTTCCTTGCAGTAATCAGGGATCATCAAAGCCAAAGAGAGAGCAAGCTGCAGCCTTGCTTCTTTTAAAGTGCTTTCACAACCACTCCCTTAATTACTATCCCACAGTTAAAGTTGCAGACACTTTAACTTACAAATTATGATTACATATTATTATTTACCTAAACCAGTTAGGGTAAAACAATGTTATCCCTAACAATAATTAAAGAAGGAAGCCAATAGAACATATAAAATAATTTCAAATTGTAATATCAATATTTATATTATCTATTTAACTTTATATCTTATCCAGACTTCTCCTTTTATCCAAATTATATTTCTTGCTTAATAAAATTTTATTGCCTTTCATAAACATACAAAACACAAAACATAAACAAAACTAAAAGATCTTTTCTGAAGGCTGTCTGATCCCAGGTTGAAACTCTTCACACAGATACAAATTCAAACATCATATTCACTTTATATATCCTTCCATATATTATTATTATTATTATTATTATTATTATTATTATTATTATTATTATTATTATTATTATTATTTATAAACCAATTTTATCAATTTTATAAAAACAATGCACAAAGAATCAAGGCATAACAGCTTATAAATTCTTTTCTAAGAAAAAATAATAAAAGAAGAAAACCAATAGAACATAATAATTCCAAATTATAGAATCAATACTTTATCTATTTAACTTCATATCTTATCCCAGCTTCTCCTTTTCATCCAAATTATTTCTTGTTAATTAAAATTTTATTGCCTTTTATCAATATACAAAACCCAAAAAGACATAACAAAACCTTTATATATCCTTCCATATCTTATTACCATTTTCAATAACATTCTTTGTCTGTTCTATTTCCAACTATCCATTCATCTTTTTTCTTTTACTATACTTCTCCTATACACCAATTGGAGTAACGTCTTTAACTCATTACCCTAACTTAAAAGTACTTCATATAACAATTTTTCTTGGAATTCTGTTTAATAGATTCTAAAATTACACAATGAATTTTATACTCTAAATACACATATAAAAACACAATCTTATGTACCCTCCAGAATCCCTCTTTTATCCTAAATTAAATTCATCCATTGTCTCTGAATAAACTTTTTTTCTTTAGATCTTGCTTCCCACTATTGAGGCTTCTCCTCCCCCCCTTTCTCTCTTGCTTATTCTTCTCCTTGCCCTTTTTACCCCTTTGTCTCTCCTCCTCCCTTTTCTTACTCCCTTTCCTTTGCTTTCTAACCTTGCCTCCACCTTTCCGCTCATTTTTCTCTTTTTTGGTTGTTTTTTCAATTCTTAAAATCCCCTTTTTCTTATCCTTTTTCTCCTCCTCCCCGGAAAGAACCCATTGTTCATCAAAGATGGCTTCTTCTTCCCCTTCTTCTTTGTCCCAGTCCTTCTGCTGCGTAATCAACTTTTCATAAGTACATAACGCCATTTCTAAAAATTGAAACAAAGTGCCCAAAGTATCTTCCTTTTTATATTTTTGATATTCAGTCTTTAGTTCATCCACAAGCGATGCCATCATGAAAAGAGAAACTTTCCCCAAAACAACCACAAGTATTTTTAATCAAAAATAATTCAAAAAAAGTTCCAAAAATTAATCCTTTTCTTCCTTCTTCTCTTTCTCTTTCTGGGGTTAATCTTTAATCAAAGAGGTCCAATTACCATATACCTTTCTTTGGGATTCTAGGCAATCTCCTCCTTTTTCAGCTTCTGCTCCAATATTTTTTCCTCTCCCTTCCCACTTGCAACATCAATTTTAAATAATCAGAAATCCATACCTCTAATAAGGGTTTTCCAATTTCTTAAGTTTTTCAATGTCCAGGAACCCTTTTGTCCCTTAGCTTCAACTTTCAGAATAATTCACCTTCAATGTCCAAACATATTTCATATCTGCTGTTTCCATGGGGTGGGAGAGTGAAGAAGAAAAAAAAAGTTCCCTTTAACAGCTTCTCCGCCGCTTTCGATCTTCTTAGGGATACAATGTGTCCTCCAGCAATTCAAACAGCTCAGTTCCAACAAATTTGAAAGATGTTGATTGACCCGGCTCAGACAGCACTTTCACTCTTCTTGCTTCCTCCAGCACAATCTTACCCGGTTGCTGGCTTCTTCGTGGCGGCCATTGCTGACTGCCGCTCCACCGCCTTGGGAAAAAGGGGTTTTTCAGGACAAGGAGGGGTTCTGCGACACTCCCAACCCCCTGTCTGGCTCCCCTCTCTCTTCAGCTGTCCCTACAGGGCAGCCATATCCCCCTGACACATCTGGATCAGGGGTACCTCGGCGGCTAGCACAGCAGGAATCGCGAGCGGTCGCGAATTCCTGCTGTCCCGAAGCCACGTGAAACCGGAAACCTTATAAGCAACCTTACTTTTGATTTGTTCTCCAACATATCAATTAACATTTATTAATTACCAACATTCATTAAGTAACTGTCTACCTTTCACATTAATTAGCTATTGTAATTGATTACTGTACTATTGCCATTGACCATGCCAGCCAAAAACTCCAAAACAAAACAAAATAAAAATATCTCTACCAATGACCTCCCAGACTCCTGCACATGTTTCAAATGTCTTGAAACCATCAATGAAAGTGAAATTTACATCAAATGCCACCTATGCAATAATCTAGTCCACCCTGCCTACTTAACCGCAAACAAAAGCCTAGCTGATATGGTTGAAAATTCAGATACATTATTTTATCAATGTCCATCATGCTCTCCTAAGCTAAACAAACTGAGTATCCTACCTGACAGAGTTGAAAGCATAGAATCACTCATTCGCTCAATAGAAGAATGCTTAGCAACACATTTTGAAACAACTACAACATACCTAATTTCTCTTGAAAAAAAAATACACCACAGATAAGTGAGCACCTATCAGCTCAAAATCAAATCCCACAACAACTACAACCACTACCTTAACGACAATCACAACTACAACCAAAAATAACCACCAAACCACAGCCACAAACAATTACAATCCCTTCAAATAATTCCACAAATAATATCTCCTTACTCATCAGAGACACCATGGAACATGAACAGAAATGTCCAAATGCCATCATATTTGGTCTCGAAGACACCAATGAATCAGATGACATCACCAAAATTCGTGATATCATAAGCAACTCAAATACAACAAGCATCTCTCCTGAAGATATCATTGAAATAACCAGAGATGGCCATGGGTACAAATACAATGATGGCTTTGTGGCCCCAAGATTTTGTAGAGTTGTATGCAAAAATGAGTCAAGCAAACACATATTCATTCATACAATAAATGCCATTGCAAAAAACATTCCCAACCACAAAAAACTTCACTCAAGACCAGACTTATCCATACTGCAAAGAATCCGCTCCCATAAACTTCGCGCAGAACTCAAAAGCCGTCTAAACAATGGAGAAAAGGACCTATACATTGACTACAGAGCTGATTGCATCGAAAGAAAGTCACATAACCCACAACTCCATATCCAACCCCACCCCATCCAATCCAAAATCACTCAAAACTAGGCATGCATGCCCCTAATTACCTCTATTCCAACCACAACTGGCCTTAAATGCAAGCTACTCAATGCAAGAAGCCTTGTAAATAAAATACCTGAATTTCATCTCTTACTAAATATGGCTAAATTCGACATTACATTTGTCTGTGAAACATGGCTCAATGCATCTCTCCCTGACTCCATTACCACAGTAAGACTATCATGTTTACTGATCAGATCGTGAAATCTGTAGAGGAGGTGGTGTTGCTATCTTCTATAAAAAGTCCCTATATCTAAAAAAACATCCAAGTTACCCAGGAGCTTACTATTCCTGAGACCATTGTCTGGGAACTGTCCTTAAATATCACATTTTGGTTCTTACTATGTTACAGAGCGCCTAATTATGACATCAAACATGCAAACAAACTAAATACACTACTAATATGGGCAGCATCCTGCCCACACGCTTTTATCTTTCTTGGTGACTTCAGTCTACCTCGTATTAACTGGACCCTTAACGAATGTACAACTGAACCCACACATGCAACTTTCTACAATGCAGTAACAAATCTGGGACTAGAAAAAAAAAACTAGTAACGAACAACACTAGACTAAACAACTGTCTTGATCTCATCTTCTGCAATAGTTTGAATTCAATTTATGGAATAAAAATTAAAAAACCCTTTTTCAACAGTGACCACAACATGATTGACTTTTGTCTCAACATACGTCCACACAAAAATCATAACAACGATGGAATCCCCAATTATAACTTCAAAAAAGGCAACCATGATCTTATAAATCTCTCATCCCTTGATTGGCAATTTCTCTGGATGCAATACTGTAGAAGACCAGTATTTTTACTTGAAGTCAAAAGAGTCGTCAAACTCTTTTTTACTTGACTTCAAAAGAGTCATCAAACTATATGTATCATTAACAACTCCCAAACCAGAAAAAACAAATTGCTGAAAACAATAAGGAAACTTCAATCCAAAAAGAAATTACTTTGGCAGAAAAACAAATCTGGTCACGTTGCCAACTTCAAAAGCCGATACAAAAATTTATGCCACCAGAAAAAACTGAATGCACCAATTATCACATTAAAAAGAGGAAAACCTTCTATGCACCAATTCTACTCGTGCTTCTTACAATTTTGTAAACAACAAATTAAAAGACTCAAGGTCCATCCTACCCCTGAAAGGACCTAATGGTAAAGACTGCAGCGACGACACTGTTAAAGCCAACCTCTTTAATACATTCTTTGGCTCAGTATTTGTAATAGCAATGGATCATGTCCAGTATTTGCTAGTCGAACCACAGCCAACTACAATGATCTAATACAGGGGTCTCCAACCTTGGCTCCTGGAAGCCTGGCGGACTTCAACTCCCAGAATTCCACAGCCAGCTGGCTGTGGAACTCTGGGAGTTGAAGTCCGCCAGGCTTCCAGGAGCCAAGGTTGGAGACCCCTGATCTAATACATATCAATTTTACAGAAGACAATCTTGAAAAAGCACTATGCAATCTAAAACCATCTCTATCTGTTGGACCGGATGGAATATGTGCCTACTTTTTAAAAAAGCTACCCACTGCAATAGCCGAACCTCTAAGCATAATCTTTGAAAAATCTTTCAGGACCAGCTCCTTGCCTAACCTATGGTCACAAGCCACGGTCATCCCCATCTTCAAAAAGGGAGACCTCAGCCTAGTTGAAAATTACAGACCAATCTCTTTATGCTGCATCACCTGTAAAGCCATGGAATCAATTATTATCCATTAGCCTCCACTTAAAAACAAACAACGTACTCTCTAATAAACAATTTTGTTTCAGAAAAAAATTCCTGCAATCTGCAACTCTTACACTGCAAAAATATATGGACTACACAACTCGATCAGGGCAAAGCAATAGATGCAATCTACATTGACTTCTGTAAAGCCTTTGATTTAGTGGTACACGACAAACTACTCCTAAAACTAAAATCTTACAGTATCTCTGGACACCTGCATAGCTGGATAGAAGCATTTCTGTCAAACAGACAACAAATGGTCAAAATTGGGAGTGTCCTAACAAATTCTGTACCTGTCAACAGTGGTGTCCCCGAAGGCGGTATTCTAGGACCAGCTCTTTTCATACTCTACATAAATGACCTCTGTGATCATATCAAGAGCAACTGCATTCTCTTCGCTGATGATGTAAACACTACAGACAATACCGCTACCCTTCAAAAAGACCTTGACTATGTATCAGAATGGTCAAACAAATGGCAACTTCAAATCTCAACAAATAAACGTTCTGTCTTACATATTGGCAAAAAAAAATCAGAAAATAAAATACAGGCTGAATAGTCAAGACCTTGTTGATGATCCAAACTCTGTCAAAGATCTTGGAGTACTCATCTCAAATAACCTAAGTGCTAGAGCCCACTGTAACTACATAGCCAAAAAGGCATTAAGAGTTGTTAACCTAATATTACGTAGCTCTTTCTCTGCTAATATTACACTGATAACTAGAGCATACAAAACATTTGCTAGACCAATATTCGAATACAGCTCATCAATCTGGAACCCACATTACATATCTGATATTAACACAGTTGAGAAAGTCCAGAAATATTTCACAAGAAGAGTTCTCCACTCCTCTACTCATTGCAGATTACCTTATGCCACCAGACTCGAAATTCTAGATCTAGAAAACTAGAACTACAGTCCGATCTAAGTATAGTATATAAAATCATACATTGCAATGTCCTACCAGTCAATGAATACTTCAGCTTCAACCATAACAATACAAGAGCAAACAATAGATACAAACTCAAGGTTAATTGCACCAAACTTGATTGCAGGAAATACGACTTCAGCAACACAGTGGTCAATGTCTGGAATACTCTATCTGACTCTGGGGTTTTTTCCCCAAACCCCAAAAACTTTAACCTTAGACTTCTACTGTTGACCTCACCCCTTTCCTAAGAGGTCTGTAGGGGGCGTACATAAGTGCACCAACGTGGCTACTGTCTCTGTCCTATTGTTTCTTTTATATATATTTTTATTTTATATATTTTTATTTTTCTTATATGTATCAATGTATTCATAACTATGTTTTTACTTATACCTATTATCTTGTAAGCAATTGACAAATAAAAACTAAATAAATAAATATTAAGTAATATATGAAGATTGTATCTAAATTATTGCTTTTTTGGCCATTTTGTCATTCGTTAATAATCACCCTTCACATTTGGATAGCATGTTATGAATACATCTCATTAAGTTTTTCACTTGGTTCAGGCCTTTTTCTTTTTCTTTCTGATGGAAGCTATAAATCATTCTGAGTTATGTCACTAAAGACCAGCAACATGCAGTACAAAGACCTATATCCTGGCTGATGTCAGCTCTAAATAGATTCTGTGTGAATTTTTATTCTGTTATGAATAACTATTGCCAATCTCACCTTAGTTCTTTTTAATATATCTCAATAAAAATAAAGAGTTTTTAAGTGCTTAATGTAAAAAGACTAGGTGTTGATTTTTTTCCACTAATAAATTTTCCTAAGAGATCCCTTTCAAAAATATTACTCATGAATATCATAAATACTATTGCTGACATTGGGACTTCAAAGTATGTTTTACCAGCCATTTGAAACATTATTTCAGATAGTCGCTAAATATGTTTTTGTACTTTCAAAAACATGAATTGCAAAGCATATAGAAAGCTGGGTTAGATGAAGGGTTAATTTCTAAAGCTCTTAATTGCCTGCAGTTGTGTTTAAATCATTGTTCTTTCTCCCATCTATGGAAAGGAATAGCTTGCCTTGCACATGTTGCAAGAATGAAATTCAAACAGATCAATACCAGAATAAATTAGAAGGCTACTTTTAATTGTCAGGCAAACAAATCATGAGTTCAGGAATTCTGAAATCTATCAGTGGTAGATCCATTTGGAACAATAATGGTGTTACTTATCCAGATTTTGTCTTTGCATTTGGTATGCTAAAAATACTGTAAGACCAAAATTCCTTTTTGAATATTGGGAAAATAATTGCTACACTAGGCTGTGAACATTAGGGAGGAAGAACTAAGCCTCCAGGAGAAAAGACAGAAAAAGTGAAAAGGTGAATAGTTTTTGAAAATGGATTTGAAGGTGATGTTAGGAAAGTAGTCTTAAGAAAAGGGCTACATGTGGAAATAGAAAAAGAAATAATAGATGGAGTGGAGTTTTCAGACTATAGAGAAGGCAGTGCAGATTTCAATGGTGAAGTCTATAAAGACAAGCTTACAGAAAAGGTCCACTCTTGAAGTTACTTCAAATAAGGTTTCCAGAAAATCCAGATGTTACCTAGTCTCAAGAGGCTATCACCTTCACCTACAAAGGATTAATCTGGAAGGAAAGTTCTCTTTATTTCCCCAAAGAGAATAAGGAGGAAAAGGGGCAAGGATTTTTTTCATTTTTGGCGGTGGGGCAGAAGCAAAAATATTTGTATTTTTGGACATGTCTTTCTCAATTACAAATATTTTTAAAGAGAAAATCCCATCCAGTTTTGGAAAATAGATCCTCTAGAAAATTCAGTGTCTTACTAAAGCCAGTATGGTGTAGTGATTAAGGCTACAGGCTAGAAACCTGGTTGGATGACCTTAGAACTCTCTCTCGGCCCAACTGACCTCACAGGATTGTTGTTGTGATGGAAATATAAAGAGAAACAAGAAGAACAATTAAAAAAAAAACCTTCTTGAATCTACTTGGAAAAAGGAAAAAGGAATGACATTGCTCTAAGTGTATACTACAGCATACATAGTATACCAAACCAAATTGATAAGTTTCTGTGCTTTTAACCGAAATCACGAAATCCACTGCACACAACATAATGAAGAATGCTAATAACATGAGCTTTGGTGGCACAGTGGTTAAAGTGCAGTACAGCAGGCTACTTCTGCTTGACTGTCGGCTGCCTGCAATTTGTCAGTTCAAATCCCACCAGGCTCAAGGTTGGCTCAACTTTCCATCCTTCAGAGGTCGGTAAAATGAGGATCCAGATTGTTGGGGGCAATATGATGACTCTGTAAACTGCTTAGGGAGGGCTGTAAAGCACCGTGAAGTGGTATATAAATCTAAGTGTTATTGCTCTTTTTTGCATTTTTTTCCTCAATATCTTTTTTGTAATGTGGTGACTAAAACTGGATGCAATATTCCAGTGAGGCCTTTATAAAGTGATACTAATAGTTATGTAATTTTGATTCTATGCCTCTGTTTATACAACCAAGGATTGCATTAGCTTTTTTGGCTGCTGCCACATATTCCTGGCTGATATTTAAATGATCATCCACTTGAACTCTACAGTTCCTCTCACAGTTACTGTTTTTGAGCCAGGTATCATCTAATCTGTACTTGTAGTTTTGGTTTTTCCTGCCTAGGTGTAAAACCTTGTTTTCCTCCATAATACATTTCATTTGTTTGATAGTGCCCATTGTTCAAGTCTGTCTAGTCTGTCTTTTACAGTTATGCTTTTGGTAGGTTAGGCTATAGTTTCTTTCTGCGTGAAGACTGATGCAAAGAATAAGTTAAACTGCCTTTTCTCTGCTCCCTGTTACTTCCTTGCCATCTTATCCTTATATATATTATAAATGGAACTACTGTGTTTCTCCAACAATACACCCCCCCAATAGGAAGACCCAGCATGTTTTTTAGGCATAAAATGAAATTACCCCCACCCCCAAATTTAGGCCTAGTTTAAAACATGTTAAATTGGGGGGGGAAGGTGGGGGGGAACTTGTCATTAAGAGTGCCCCGCAGACAGCTACGCCTCATCATCAGCCTCTCCTAACACCATGGTGGAGGGTCAGCAGGCACAGAGGGTCAGCAGGCGGGCAGTGTCGGCATGGATGTCCAGCAGTGTTTTAGCCGCTTCTCAGGCCTCCATAGCTTCCATGGTTCCCACCGGTGCTGGCGCCTTTCTTGCCAGCACCATCTCCAACAACAGCATCTGAGTCACTCCCGCTTTCCCCCCGTCCCTGTAACAACAGGAACAAAAAGATTTTGTGGTATCTGGGAGCACTGCATGCTGTGTTTTGGTTTAATCCTGAGTGGCTGGGTGGGCGTGAGAAGAGCCGAGCGAGCATCTCTGCTGCTGCTACCCTTGGTGCTCCAGCCTCAGGCTCTGCAAGTTTGCAAAAGTCCTAGTGCATAGCCTGTTCCTGCATTCCAAGTGCCCAGGCTGAACTCTCTTGCCAGCGCCATCTCCAATAACAGTGGCAGCAGCGGCGGGAACCGTGGAGGTTATGGAGGCAGCTTCCCCCACCCAAGACATGGCTAAAACGCTTCCATGGTTCCTGCTGCTGCTGCCACTGTTATTGGAAATGGCACTGGTGAGAGAGGGACAGCTGCAGCTCAGCCTGGGTACTTGGAATGCAGGAACGGGCTGCGCACCGGGACTTTTGCAAACTTGCAGAGCCCGAGGCTGGAGCACCAAGGGTAGCAGCAGCAGAGACGCTCTCTCAGCTCTTCTCACGCCCATCCAGCTCAGGATTAAACCAAAACGCAGCACGCGGCACTCCCAGGTACCTCAAAATCATTTTTTTTCCTGTTGTTATGGGGATGGGGGAAAAGCGGGAGAGACTCAGATGCTGTTGTTGGAGATGGCACTGGTGCACGGGGGGGGGGAGAAATTAATTCACGCCCGAAAAGACATCCTAACCATTTTTGGGGGGGCTCAAAAAGAAAATAAGGCCCGGCCTTATTTTGTGAGAAACACAGTACTATTTCCTTGACTTTTTTGGGGGTTATTTATATATTGAAAGAAACTGTTGTTATTATCTTTGACTTTTGTTGCAAGTCGTTGTTCATTCTGAGCCTTTGCTTTCCTGGCTTCATCTTTGCAAATTTGGACTATCTGCTGGTACACTCTGCCTTAGTTATGTGTCTCTCTTTCCATTTTTTTATACTAGTCATTTTTGTATTTCAGTTATCAGAGAGATGCAACCAGGCTGGTTTCTTCTTGGATTTCTTGTTTTTCTTTTTCAGTGGTATTGTGCTGGACTGGGCTTTTATAATCATATTTTTCAGAGTTTCCCATGCTTCTTGAGTTGTTTTCCCCTTTAGGATTTTCATTCATTGAATTGTTCTTAAGGCTCTCTTTTGTTAAAATCAGCTCGTTTGAAATTTAAGACACTGGCTGGATTATGTTCTGCTCTTTGTGTTTGCATTATATTGAATTCCAATATGATGTGGTCACTCTCACCCGAAGTTCCGGCAAGTTCAACTCCCTCTATCGCTTCTTCTCTATTAATAAGAATAACGTCCACTACAGATTTTCCTCTAGTTCCTTCCTCTACCTTTTGAATGAAAAGTTGTCAGCTAGGTTGATTAGGAATCTGTCTGATCGAAGACATGCATTTAATCACAAACTATATAGAGAAATTAAAACATTAAAAGAATGAAGGAGTTATCGTAACAAGGCAGATTATGTCAATGATAAAGGTAAAGAAAAAAAATTAACCATTGCTCAATATATGCTGTAAAATGTATGTGTGTATATGTGTGTGTGTGTGTGTGTGTGTGTGTATGTATGTATGTATGTATGTATGTATGTATGTATGTATGTAAGTATGGTATTCAGCTTTGTTCGGGTATTTTCCCATGTCATTATAGTTGTGCTTTTAAAGTTGTAGTAACATTTCGGCAGAATGTCATCTTATCTCCCACTTGCTGCAGAGTCTGTCTCCCAGTTGATATCAAGGTAGTTAAAGTCTCCCATTACTACTATGGTATATATCCTACATACATTTGTTAATTGTTTTACAAAAAAGTTCATCTATTTCTTCTGCTTGGTTGGGTGGCATATAGTATAAACCTACAGCAATTCCCCACCCCCCACCTTTAATATTGACCCATATGGACTCTAGGGTAGGAGGTTTTCATCCTTGGTTTTGGGAATTTCTGTAGAGGTGTAATTATCTTTTATATATAATGCTACTTCACTTCCTCTTTTGTTTGATGTTCACTTCCTCTTCTTGTTCTTCTGAATAGTTGGTATCCTTCCATCAGTACATTCCAGTCATGAATTTCATCCATGAATTTGAGCATTTGTGTATAGGCATTTGAGTCTTTTATGGGTCTTGGATATGTTTCTTATATCTTCCATTTTGTATTTGGGTTTTCCCTTCTTTCCATCACTCTTACTTTATTGTGTTTTTCCTCCTCCTCCTCCTCCTCCTCCTCCTCCTCCTCCTCCTCCTCCTCCTCCTCCTCCTCCTCCTCCTCCTCCTCCTCCTCTTCTTCTTCTTCTTCTTCTTCTTCTTCTTCTTCTTCTTCTTCTTCTTCTTCTTCTTCTTCTTCTTCTTCTTTCCCCTCTTTACTCTCTACCTCCTTATCTAATTGGTTATTAGTGGTAGGAATTAGTTTCTAAAGGTCTTGAAGATTGCACCCACTTTCTCCTCTATTTTAATTTAAACTTCTTCTGATAAGATAAGCCAGTAGTTTTCCAAATATATTCTTCCAGTTCTTGTGAGGTTCACTCCATCCCTTGCAAGTTCGTCCTTCATATAGGTAATGCAGATCATGGTCTAGGAAACTGAAGTTCTCTTGATGACACGTTTTTAAGCTAGTGGTTAATTTCTAAAATCCTTTGTTTCTCATTGGATGTTGGACATTTGTTGGAAGTATAGATGAAAACACCACTTGAGCTCCTAATTATTTAACTTTCTTCCCTAGCTGTTTGTAATCTCTTGTTATTGTTTTTAGATTCATTGTTGTGCATTGGTCCCCCTATGTAGGAGAAGAAAGGGGGTAATCTCTGGGGTTGATTATTTTAGTAAGATTCTCAGTTACATCTTTGATTTTTGCTCCAGGGAGACAAAATACCTTCCTACATTGACTGTTCGGTCTGAAGACTGCAGTTTCTATTCCCTAAAGAATAAAATCTATCACCAATATTCACCTTTTTTCCTAGGGGATACTGGAATACTATTTTTCCTGTTATAGCAATGCTGGGTTGTGTTTTTTAAAAACTATTGGTGACTGCTCTTTTATAGATATCTGTATATTTTCTTCCAGGTAGAGGGTTCTCCCAGAAAATCATTCTCTCCCTCCCTCCCTCCCTCTCTCCCTCCCCTCTCTCTCTTAGAAGTAACTAGAGAAAGAGAAAGAGAGAGACTGACCCTTTCAATAATTCTTAAAAATGCCTGTCTAGATGAAAATTGCATGTAAGGTTGAGGGTGTCTCCATGGAATAAAGACACAAAGATTGTTACTGCTATTGTGGCAAAATATTGGCATATGAAATTTGATTATAGGAGTGGTTGAACTTTCTATCAAGTTTGAACATCTTTGAATGAAAAGAAGTGCTTAAATCATAAATGCCTCTGCTAAAGGATTTGATGGAACTGACAAGGTGTCTAATCTGTAAATTCTTTTAAGACTGACTTCATGACTTACAAAATATACAGAAAATGAAGGTTGAACATGAAGGTTGAAACATGAAACATTGAAACATGAAGGTTGAAACATGACAATGATTTCAACATTGTCTGTGAATGTCTGATCATTTTCTGTATATTTTGTAAGTCATGAAGTCAGTCTTAAAAGAATTTACAGATTAGACACCTTGTCAGTTCCATCAAATCCTTTAGCAGAGGCATTTATGATTTAAGCACTTCTTTTCATTCAAAGATGCTTCAAGGTGCACTGTTCATTTTGATGTAGACAGTTCCCAATTTCTCCAGAGTTAAGGTCATTCTTTTCTATTGTATTTCAGTTTGTAGTTTTTCAAAGAATAGCAAGCATATTCATGTATCTCTATTCTATATTATACAATGTTATATACAAGCTTTCCAAACATATGAATTTTTGTGCACACACTATATTTTTTTGTCAGATTTTTGTCAGATTTTTACCCCTCTGCAACATCACAGACTCTTAGCAGTTAAAAATATAATATAAACCCAATGCAAAAAGTTAAAATACAAAATTAAAGAAAAGAATTAATATTACATAATGCTAAACAGAACTAGGCATAAAAGAAAGAACCAGGTCTTCAATATTTTCTTAGGGTGGTCAAGGTAGGAACATATCAAGCAGGAGCCATTTCAAAGGGTTGGTGCCATGACTGAAAATAATGCTTCTGAGTATCAGCCCCTTGGTTTTTCCAAAATGGGAGATAATCTGTTGCTTCTCCCATGTCATAAAGATTGGACTAAGTTTTTGTCGAGAAATGTTAGTATATTGTCACAAAGCCATAAAAGGCTGATATCCCTTTAAAGCAAATAGGGAATGAGGGCTTACAGAAAGAACTGAAGAAACTTCTTGGATGAGAAGTGAAATGTCTTCAAGGAAAAACAAAATCCAGTTGCCTTTTGAAAAAACATTTATGGGATAACCATTACCTGCATGACTGAGAATCTCGAAAGACATTTGGCTTACAGAAAAGTGTCATATGCTTCTAGTGATAACTGATTATGAGTCCTGGGCTGTGCATTCTGTACTAATTCGTGGTTCCAGATGGTTTTTAAAAGCAACTCCATGTAGAATGCATTAGTAGTCTAGATGGAAGCAGAGGCAGTCATGAATCATTATTACAAGGTTTTTTCTTCTAGGAAAGCCTGCAATTCATGCAGAAGCTGAAGCTAGGCAAAAGTCTACATGACTACTGCCTTCACTTTCTGCATTAGAAGGAGCCTTGAATCTAATAGACCTTCCATCAATCAAGTTGTGGACCTGCTCATGCATGGATAGTATGTCTCCATCCAGAATAATTTCAGGAATAAAACTCTGATGTACAAATGTCAACCCATATTTCTAGGGTTCCTTTTCAACCTGTTTTATTCCATCCCATTTACCTCCAGGCAGTCAGACAGGACTTTAATAGCATCCAATAACCTAGAGTTGTGATATTAAATTAAATTTAGATATTCAATCGCAGAGAGGAAACAACTGACTCTTGGGGTACCCCATAAGGTAGCAATCATTATGACAATCTCTCCTTTCCTACCAGCACTGACTGCAATTGTTTGCTAAGAAAGGAGTGGGTCAGCTGCAAATCTGGCAAAGCCCACAGTAGCCCAGAAAGATACCATAGTCAATAGTATCAAATACCAACAAGTGGTCCCAAAAGACTAGGACAGACTTCATCTAGCTCATGACAAAAGTCATATACCAGAGCAACCAACTCCACCTCAGTCCTGTTTTAGGGACTGAACCCTGATGGATATGGGTCCAGAAAATCCATTTTTCTAGTGTTCTGTCACTAGTCTTGAACCAGTGACTCAACATTTACTAAAAAATAAAGTTTGGATATCAGCTCTAGATTCAGGAAAGGGTCTTTGAATATTTTCCCACCAAAACCCCTTTCTCCCCTTACTCACACTTTTTCTACTTTGTGGTTCCAGTTATGAATCCTGTCTCCCGTAATAGCTTCTGCCATTCCTGTGGTATAAAAATGGCTGTCAATGGCTTTGACCAATTCCCTTAATGAAAAGGAAAATGATCTCTCTATCACAATAAACAAATCTGGACATAGTATACTGGACCAAATTGATAGGATTCAATGTTTTTACCTAGGAAATCCACTGTGGACAGCATAATGAAGAATGCTAATAACATGAGCTTTGGTGGCATAGTGGTTAGAGTGCAGTACTGCAGGCTACTTCTGCTGGTTGTTGGCTGCCTGTAATTTGGCAGTTCAAATCTCACCAGGCTCAGCCTTCCGACCTTCTGAAGTCTGTAAAATGATTTTTGGGGGCAATATGCTGACTCTGTAAACTGCTTAGAGAGGGCTGTAAAGCATTGTAAAGTGGCATATAAGTCTTTAGTGCTATTACCATTGCCATTTATTGTGCTATGATATATATCACTTCTTTGTAACTATGTATATAAGAAAGCATGAAGAAAATGTTTTAACGGTACATATGGTGTGAAGTGGAAGGAAAAATGATTCAATTCTCAATTTTCTGAGTGGAAAGCAAATTCACCTCTAAGTCACTGTGCTGCTCAGATATAAATAAGTGAATACATAAAATAAATATTTCCATTATGATTGAACTAAATAATAATTTCCTCATTTCCACATGACAGTCACTTAGATTGCACTCTAGAATTCAGGCTGTCAAATCAATATCTTCAATGGACAGTGGGAGGAGGATATATCTTGATTTCCTAGCCATGAATAATTTCTTAGTGTAACCCTCACTATTCATTATAATTCTCCATGAAGGAGAAATAATTGAGCAATTGCAGCCATTCTTGAATGGAGTTATGTCTTTCTGTAGGAACTTATCAGTTAATTATGATTTCTGCCTTTAGCTCACAGAAAGGAACCCTTTGGTTACAATGATCCCACCATTCGGTAGCAATTCGTGCAGCGAAGGAAGCGTAACTGAAATAAAACAGTGAAAATATCTCATTGGAAAAAGGATCAATAAGAGAAAATCTTGGTGCTAGGATCATAAAAGAAGTGATGGCTTAAAGTCCCTGCTTTGAGTGAATTAACAAGTCAGAACAACATAGTACAAGTTAGTAAATGAGTAAATAAATAATTAAATTGCAGTGTTTTATCTCAGATCTAAGGGCTTTGAGATGAGAAAAATTCCTGTGAAAAATCCATTTTTAAAAACTTTGGTATGTCTCTGTTAGAATAAAAACTGTCTTATTCTATTTTTGTGGAATCTTACCATCAGCTGTTTTGGACAGCTGGACTTGGACCAGATTGATGAAAACTGAACAAATATTTATTTACTTATCAACAAAGATAATGATTCCATAGTCACTAAACAGATAAACAGCTCAACAAGTTTTATTTCCAAGATCATCCAATTCAAGTGACTGTATTACTATTACTACTACTACTACTACTACTACTACTACTACTACTACTACTATTATTATTATATAGCTGCCCATCTCATTTTTATATTATTTTAAGCAGTTTACAATAAATCACAAAAATCCACAAAAAATACAAAACACAAAATAAAAAATAAATTAAAAATGCAGTAAGGACATCAAAGGCTGGGACCATACTCAGGGGTGGGATTCTGCCGGTTTGGACTAGTTTGGGTGAACCCCTCGATCCGATCATCAGCTGGCTCTGAACTGGTTCGCTATGACGATCACGTGACCCCACCCACCCATCCCTGCGCTGTACTCACCCATATCTGCTCAGCTGATTCACACAGCAGTGTGGATTGCTGCACCTCAGATATTACTCAGAAGTAATATAGAAGGTAAGTAACTTTGAAAGCTGTGTGCATATGCAGCCTGTGTACCCATGTGAAGCACGTAATTAGCAAACCAGTTGTTACATTGGCAGCATCCCACTACTGGCCATACTATATATACAAGAGCATACAGTCTCCAGTGTGTTTTTCCATATACAAGGTCCTATCATTTTCACTCCATTTCATTCTGTCTCCCATATATATTGTGTAACTTTCAAATGGACTCTGTCTGTTCACTCTTAATTTCCTTAAAGGGTTATGTTGTGTTCGGAAGGAACTACTAGGTTTCTGCAGGCAAAGCAAAATATAAAACTAGCAATAAATAAAGTCAAATTCCAAATCTATTTTAAAACAATCTCATTTTGTCCCTGGCAGAAACTTCAAAAATAGTTTTTCAAGGAGGTTTAGTGGAGGTTAATTGCAGCACAGTCATGGCAATCATCATAAAAGAATTCCAGTAGATGCTTTGTATCAAATATGATCTCAATTTACACAGAGATTCTTGCAATCTTTTCTCAATCCTTTTTATGTAAAAAGCTAGAATCTGTTTTCCTCTGGATGAAAATTTTCCACTAGATTATTATAACAGATTGCAGATTGTTTACTTTGGCTACATGAAAACCGACTCTTACCCAGCAACTTGGTAATCAGCTTTTGAATTGTGCTATCGAAGATTGATATTTTTGTATAAAATCTGTGGTAATAATTTAGTGAATAAAATTTCAGACCATTTCAGGTATGCTGTGTATAACAACATAAAACAGCATTTAATTCAATTCAATTCACTGTAATTTAATTTTGTTGGTCAATGACAGGAATGAAAAGACTTGACTTGAATAATCTATCCCTTATTAGATAGAATTCCATGTATGCTTATTGCAGATTGGAGAGGGATAACTTTTATAACTAATGAATCCCCACTCTCTTTCTTTCTCTTTCCCTCCTTCTCTCTCTCCTCTCTCCCTCCCTCCCTCTGCCTCTCTCTCTCTCTCTGTGTGCATCTCTCTCATGCCACATGAACTAAAGAATAACAAATATAAGAGAGAAGGCGGAGCTTCGTTATGGCAATACAGCTGAAATCTCGGGGCTCCGAGATCGCAGCTGATATATTCGCCCCTGGTCGGTCCCAATGGACCTAAACCATCCCCTAGAGACGGTGATCATGAAGGGCACACTCTCTGGAACCCAGGGACATCGCAAAGTCCCTGGTTGATCCAGGAGAAGTCCTTTTGCCAACGGTGGAGAGGCAGCCTCCATAGCTGCTGAAGTCGGAACAGCTCTGGAAAGGAAGAGCCTGAAAGTGAAAGTGTGTCGCCTGGGTGAGAAATTTCTTTTTTTTGCTAACTTGCTGAAATTTGAAAGGACACTCTGAATATGAGAAGAAACCTGTGAGATTTTTTGAAAAAACTGTATAAGCGGCGTTTTTTAAACGGACGTCAAATTGAGGCTTGGATTTTTTTTTCTTTTTTTTACTGGACTTTAGCGTGATTTGGTAGTTAACCAGACTGAATTTTCTCTTTATGTATATGTGTGTGTGTGTGTGTGTGTGTGTATATATATACTTCTTATGCTCCTTTTTGATTTTATAATTTTCTTTTAGGACAGAGGCTCCCTTTGGTTAGTATTTTAGTCAGGGTGCATAGTTCAGTCTTAATGTGTGTCTTATCTGCCAGGCGTTTGGTTCTAGTAATTAGTGTTTTAGCCACGGAGTTTATCTGTGCTGGGTGGTGGTGGGATTGGGCGTTGAGGTAGCGGTTGGTGTGTGTTTTCTTCTAGTATATGGTGTGTCCTAGTGTGCCATCTGTTTTTTTGTAGATTAGTACATCTAGGAATGGTAGTTGTTTGTTTGTTTCTGTTTCCATGGTGAACTTGATTTTGGGGTGTGCGCTGTTTAGGTGTGTTCGGAAATTGTTTAGGTTTTCTTGTCCATGGGGCCAAATCACGAATGTGTCATCGATATATCTTAACCATAGTTTGGGTTTGAGGATGGCATTGGCCAGGGCTCTGGATTCGAATTCCTCCATGAACAGGTTTGCAATGACAGGTGACAGTGGTGATCCCATGGGGGCTCCTTCAATTTGTTTGTATCTTTGTCCTTTGTATATTAAATATGTGTTGGTTAAGCAGTGTTCTGTTAGTTCCATGAGGTGTTTAGCTGGTTGGTATTTATTTTTGATGATTTCGAGGGTCTCTTTTATCGGGACTTGAGTGAATAGTGAAACCACGTCAAAACTTACAAGCAGATCTTCTTGTTCCACGTGTAGATCTTTGATCATTTCCAAGAAGTGGTATGAGTTTTGTACATGAGAAGCTGCTGTTTCAGCATGGGGCTGTAGTTCTTTTGCTAGGTGTTTAGCTAGGTTTTGTAGTGGTGCTCCTCTGGATCATCCTCTGGATTCATGCTCTGGATGAAGAATAAGCACCCGCCTGGATGAACACAAAAATGCAGTCAAAAAGCTAGAACACACTTCCTCACTAGTCCAACACATGGAAGCCACAGGTCATAACATGAACTTCAATGGCACCAAAACCCTAGCCACTATAGAAAATCCCAGCCACAGAATCATCAGAGAAGCCATAGAGATTGAAAAAAGACCAGAAAGCATGAACAGAAGAGATGATTCCACCAGGCTGTCAATCATTTGGAAGCCTGCACTCACAAACAAAAAAATCTCCACACCACAAGCCAGGCAAACACCTGGGCACAAACAGATCCCCCCTGATACCTCCAGCTCAAACACACCCCAACCAGGCACCCAGATGAAACCCAGCTTCCTAACTAATGAGAGCCGTCCATTTACCCGAAGCCAAGCTGCACTAACGGCCTCCAATAAAGTAACACAATGTTGCCAGCCAATCAAGATACAAAAAGAGCCCCCCCAAAAAATAAACCAGACAGAAGATATTAGTAGCAGAACACAGCAAACTTCAAGACCAATAAACACAGACCAAGACTCTCAACCAATGAGGAGGAAGAAAAAACCATTCTGACACAGCAATAGGCTGCCCAAATTTAAATCTGAAACCACTGTAAAAGTCTGACTCATAGACAAACACTGTACAGAAGCCTTTCTGGCTGTGGGGAGGGGAGTGTATTAAGAAATTTTGTAACACTGCCAACTAGAGGCTTGAAAATATTTTATTTGAATTGGAGAGAACTGTGAAAAGACTCCTTCTCAAGGACATTTTAATTTGATAAGATAGAGGGAAGACCACAGCAGAATATTATTACAGGTGCTTTCCTGGACTCTTATCAACATTTTAACACTTGAGGCTTGGCTTTGAAGCTTGTGGAGAAGAGAGTCATAATAAGAGCCTTGGACAACTAAACAAAGTGCAGTGTGTTTTCTTATCTCTTTTCAGTTGTGGTACTCCTCCTTACCAGCTTCTCTGTAAATTTTAATTTTAGTAATATTCTTATTTTTGCTTTTTATTTTAAAGGGAAAGCCTCAGAATTTTTTCTTTATTTTTCTTTCCTTTTCCTTCTTTTTACTGGGATTTTTTGCTTTTTCCATCCATGTTTTTGGACCATTCTGCCTTTTCCTTTTTATGATTGAGGTTTCCTAATTGGATTAAGGTCTGAAGAACCTGAAGGAATTTTTTCTTTGTTTTCCTTATTTTTGTTCTTTTTTTATTATTATCATTATCTTTGGGCTTTTTTCTTCTTTCTATTTTTCATTTTTTATTGTGGACTACTTCATAATTGGATTAGGGTCTAGAAGAACCTGAAGATTTTTCTTCTTCTCTTTCTCCTTTTTGCCATCAGGCTTTTTACTATTGGATCTTTCCATTTTGGATTATAATTGGCTATTCTACCAGTTGGATTAAAACTTAAAAAGAATTTGAAGGTCTTGAAGCATCTAAAATGAGCAGGAAACCCATACCTTCTGGCTTTTCTACCTCTACCTCTGCCTCCCCACCAACTGGAGGACAACATTTAATTCAGACAATGTTGAAGCAAGATAAAGAACAAGAAAAAGTGACCTTACAGATGATTATGCAAGGAATCCAAGATCTGAAGATAAAAACAGATACTATTGAACAAAGAACAGAGAAGACTGATGAAAAAGTGGAAAATATTCAACAAATGATGGTGAAGTATGATGAGAGATTCCAAAAAATTGAAGAAGAAGGTAAACAAAGAGAGGAGAAGATTGGAAATATTGACAGCAGATTAACAGTGGTTGAACAGGTTAAAAGTGGGATGTTGAGGTGGGAGATGGAGAGGTCAGAATTCTATCTCAGATTTCAAAATATAGAAGAAGAAAAAGGACAAAACTTGACTGCAATAATGATAGAATTGTTGGCGGATGCTTTGGAAATTACAAGGAAAAGATGATGGATGGAGTAGATGAGGTATACCGAGTTTTTACAAGATATGCGATGAGAAATAAATTACCAAGAGAAGTCCATATCAGATTTACCAAAAAATCCATCAAAACACAAATATTACAAGCTGTAAGAGAGAAGACATTGAAATACAAAGGCAAAGAAATTGTGGTTTTAAAACAAATACCCAGAAGAGTGAGAGAGATGAGAAGAGAATATCGATTCCTGACCAAAATGCTATTGAAAAAGGAAGTGAATAATAGATGGCTGATTCCAGAAGGATTAATGTTTACGTGGCAAGAACAGAGACATAGAATTGATTCAATTGAGAAAGCAGAATTATTCCACGCAGAATTTTTTGGAAGGAGAGAAGAAGAGGCAGAGAAAGAGATCTCATTAATTGAGTTTCAAGAGGAACAACTGGAGACTGAAAAAGAGGAAGGTGCAGTAGGTGGACAGGTGGACAGTAAAGAACAGCGTGAAGTAAGATCCACGAGAGCTGTTAGACCTAAATATAAAGCATAAACATGGAAGAAAAAACATTGATTACAATGAATATGAATGGACTCAATTCAGCTGTTAAAAGAAAGAAAACCTTTCATAAATTAGAGAAATTAAAATTTGATATAATTTGTCTACAAGAAGTACATATTAAAAAACAACATGAACAATTGTTACTACAGCCAAAATTAGGGAAAATATTTACTTCTTTGACTCAGTGTAAGAAAAGAGGAGTGGTTCTATACATTAAAGAGGCCATCCCAGCAAAATTGATTTATACTGATGAAGATGGAAGAGTATTAATGGTGGAAATAATGGACAACAATATAAAAATAGTTTTGATTGCAATTTACGCTCTGAATGATAAACAAGAAGAATTCTATAAAAAATTACACATGAAAATAAATGGACTGGACTATGTTAATATAATGATGATGGGAGACTTCAATGGAATTGTGGACAATAAACTGGACTATATAGCAACAACAACAAAGCAAAATAGAAAGAGTCTCCCTAAATCCTTTTTTAAAATGACAGGCGAATTAACCTTAAAAGATATTTGGAGAGAAAGAAATGTTAAAACTAAACAATACACTTTCTATTCAAATAGACATTTATCATGGTCCAGATTGGATATGATTTGGATCTCAACAGAATTAATATCGAATATTCAAGAAACAAATTTTGAAATAAGTACTTGGGCAGATCATAGCCCAATGACAATTAAATGGAAGGGACAAAAAAATGATCGAGATGGACATTAAACAACACTATTTTAAAGGAAAAAGATTTTACACAATGGATGGAGAAAGAATTGGCCTTCTTTTTTAGAGAAAATAAAAAAGAAGATACTTCAACACAGAATGTTTGGGATACAATGGAGGCATATGCTAGAGGTTTGATAATAGATTATATAAGAAAAAAGAATATTAGGAAAAGGCAAGCCCCTAAGGCCTTGGAAGATGAGTATAAAAGACTTGAAAAAGAATTACAGAAAACGCCACAGAAAAAGGATATTAAATTGAAGTTGGACATAACTAAACATAAAATGGAATTAATAGAGAAAGAAGAATTGGCACAGAAAATTAGAAATGCTAAACCGAATTATTTTGAAGATGCAAATAAACCAGGTAGATGGCTAGCATACAAATAGAGAAAGGAGAAAGAATCAAGAAAAATATTGAAGTTAATAGATGACCAAGGCCAAGTTTGTTATGGCAATAAGGAGAAAAAGGAAATTATTCGAGACTTCTATGGGCAACTATATAAACAAGAGAATATTGATGAGGAAAAAGTCAAACAGTATCTACAAAATGCTAACCTACCTAAGATATCTAAAGAGACTGAAGAAATGCTAGAAAGCAACATAACAATGATGGAACTAATTGAAGCACTTAAGAAACAAAATAATGGGAAAGCACCAGGTCCAGATGGGCTTCCGGCAGAATTCTATAAAACATTACAAGAATCATTGAGCATTCCATTGCTAGAAGTTATGAATGAAGCTATGTCAAAGAAGATGATACCCAAAACATGGTCAGAGGCTTATGTTACACTTATTCCAAAAGAAGAGGATGATCCACTGCAAATTAAGAACTATTGTCCTATTTCTTTATTAAATGCAGACTATAAAATCTTTGCTTCAATTTTAGCAGAAAGACTTAAAAATACTTAAATAATTCCATTCATCCAGATCAAAATGGATTTCTGCCAAAGAGACAAATAAGGGACAGTATGAGAATAATCCTGGATACTTTGGAATACTATGAGGCACATCCTGAAAAGCAAATGGCTTTGATATTCCTAGATGCTCAAAAGGCATTTGATAATGTGAATTGGAGATTTATATTATTACTATTGGAACAGATGGGTTTTGCCAGAAAATTTATTCAAGCAATAGAAGCCATATACAATAAGCAGACAGCAAAGGTAATGATGGAGGGAGAACTTACAGACTTTATTAATACAAGAAAAGGCACAAGACAAGGATGTCTCCTATCTCCTTTGCTATTTGTATTGACTTTGGAAGTGTTGAATAGAAATATTAGAGATGATAAAAGCATAAAAGGAATGAAAATTAAAAAGGAAGAATTTAAACTGCAAGCCTTTGCTGATGACTTAGCCTTTATTTTGGAAGATCCGTTAGAAACAGCTCCAAAGCTATTGGAAAAGATAGAGATATATGGTGAGGTGGCTGGTTTGAAAATAAATAAAGACAAAACAAAGATTTTGACAAAGAACATGCTACTAAGACAAAGAGAAGAATTGGCAGACCTGCTGAAAATCCAAGTTACAAATAAGGTCAAGTATCTGGGATATACTTGACAGCAAGATGTAGCACATTAAAAGAGAATAATTATATTAAACTTAAACAACAGATAGCTTTAGATTTGAAGAAATGGGAAAATTTACAATTGTCATTAATAGGGAGAATTTCAACAATCAAGATGAATATTTTACCCAGAATCCTATTTTTGTTTCAAACAATACCAATTAGGCTCGGAAAAGACTATTTTGAAGATTTAAATAAAATTATGCTGAAGTATATATGGCAAGGTAAGAAAGCGAGAATAAAGCTAAAGCTTTTGCAAGACGCTAGAATTAGAGGAGGTTTTGGCCTGCCCAATTGGGAATTGTACTACCAAGCTGCAAATTTGATGTGGGTAAAGGAATGGATAATATTAAGAAAGGCTAGATTGTTGACACTAGAAGGTCATGATTTGCTGTTGGGTTGGCATGCTTTTTTTTGGTATAAGGGAACTAAAACACAGGGTTATTTTAGAAGACATTATATACGGGAGTCTTTGTGATTAAACTGGGAGAAGATAAAAAGACAATGTTATTTGAAAATTCCAGTTTGGTTATCGACTATTGAAGCATTTTCCTATCCTATAATTTATAAGAAAGAACAAACAGTTAGATATGGGAACTATTGGATGAAAAAGGTGAACTTAAATCGATACAAAATTTAAAGGAACAAGGTATAAAGATGAATTGGTTTTCGTATTCGCAAATACATTCAAGGTATGATAAAGATTCTAAAACAGAGGGATTTTGTGATAAACAGACTGATCTAGATAAGATCTTGACAGGTACTGATGAGAAGGTAATTAAAAAATTATATGGTTATTTATTGGGAATTAAGTTAGAGGAAGAACAAGTTAAAGAAACTATGATTGTTTGGGGGAAGAATTTTGGATATGGGATTGATTTAGAGAAATGGCAAAAATTGTGGTCTCAAAATTATAAAATGACAATGCCAACAGCATATAAAGAAAATTTGTATAAGATGTTTTACTGGTGGCACTTTCCCCTGACAAGAATAGCAAGAATGTTCAAGAATAAATCTGAAAAATGCTGGAAATGTCATCAGGTACCTGGCTCATATTACCATATGTGGTGGACTTGTGAGGACACTAGAAAATATTGGACTAAAATTCGCATGTGGTTGGAAAAAAATAGATCTAGCCATCACTCTTCACACTGCTCTGACTCATCTAGAACAGCGGGAGGGCTATGTGAGGATGCTTTTTGTGGATTTTAGTTCTGCGTTTAACACAATTCTTCCACATAGACTACTGTCTAAACTTCTGGACCTTGGGCTTTCTAATTTAATCTGCCTTTGGATTATGGATTTCCTTTCTGGCCACTCACAGGGGGTCATACCTCTTCAGCCCTTATTCTTAACACTGGTACACCACAGGGTTGCATGTTGAGTCCCTTACACTATATTCTTTATGTGCATGACTGCATTCCCACTCACGCTAGTAATACTATTGCTAAATTTGCAGATGATACAACAGTGGTGGGACTTATCTCCGGGGGGCGGGATGAGTCTGCCTACTGAGATGAGGTGGAATGGTTGCTTTCATGGTGTGGAGACAACTTGGTCCTCAACACCAATAAGACCAAGGAGCTTATAGTGGATTATAGAAGGAACAGATAATGCATCCAGCCCTTGCTTATCAATGGAGACCGAGTGGAGCAAGTGGCCAGTTTTAAGTTTCTGGATGTTACCCTAAAAGAGGACCTGACCTAGGGTGCCCACATTGCAGCCCTGGTCAAAAAGGCCCAGCAGAGATTATACTACCTGAGGCTTCTCAGAAAACAACAACTGAATGAGAAACTGCTGGTGACCTACAGCTGCACAATAGAGACCATTTTAACATACTGCACCTCTGTATGGTTTGCCAATTGCACAGTGGCAGATAGGAAAGCACTCCAGAGGGTTAATGTCATTGTCCAGAAAATCATTGGTTGCCTTCTCCCCTCTTTGGAAGAGCTTTATAGCTCCCGCTGCCTTAAGAAAGTTCAAAACATTCTCAAAGATCTATCTCATCCTGGGAACCCTTTTTTTTTTTTTAACTATTATCATCTGGCAGACAGTACAGAATAATAAAAACAAGGACAAATAGGCTGAAAAACAGCTTCTATCCCAAGGCAGTAGCTCTTTTGAATTCTGCTGTATAGTGCAGTATTGGTGTGGTGTTGGGGGTTTCTGGTTCAATGTCTGAAGGGTGAAGGATGTGTGTTTGTGTTTATATTCATGGTCATGGTCATGATGTGCACTGAAGATGGTGTTTGATTTCATTGTACAAGGTGCAATGACTATAAAGTAAACTAAACTAAACTCTTGGACATATGTGTTCACAGGAAAATAATGGGTGGCTGGAGTGATGAGACTTGCATTGTTAGGTTGCAGTGTAAATCCTGAGTTATGTACTTTTCCCCACTCACTGGGAGACAAAAGCAACACTGCAGTTTTTTATTGTCTTAATGTGCATTTCATCATTTTTTCATCATCAAAATAAGTATATTTCTGCCTAGGAACTACACCTCCCAATAGACAAGTTGTAACAGGTATATCTGGCATGGAAAAAAGAATGAGTGAGAATAGAAAATGAGCAAGAAGGAGAAAATATGGAAAATCTGACAGCGAAAGAAAAATTACAGTTTGGGTCTATAGAGATCTCTGAATTTAGAATGAAATGTCTTGAATAAGTTGGAAACATGATATAAGTGGGATTATTTGAATAAAGGGTAGAGTGGAGGGTCTAGTTTTGCATTTGTTTAGCTTTTGTTCAGAAAGCAGTCAAAGAAACCTGGATAGTCTTGATTTGTTTATTTCTGGGCACATGATTATATGAGGACTTAACACACACACCAGGATTAGATGTAGAGTTTAATGTCTGTTCAGCATGTGTTTTCAGTCTGAACTGCAGAAGCACAAGACATATTGATCTTCTAACTGTTTTATTTTTAAAAGAATCATCAAGAGGTAACAGGAAGGTAAGATGAAAATTATTTGGGGACTTGTCCCTGTGAGAAGGTTAAACATAATTCTTACCATGTTTTTAAAAATTCTGAGTTTCAACCATGAAAGGTAGGTTGAAAAATATCAATAAATTGATACTTTCTGTTTCAATCTATCTAGGGTAAGCATTATCTACTGTAAAAAGTTAGCACCCACCTGTCTCCTAGAAGAATGAAATATTATAGTAAATATTAAAAAGGCAGAATATTATATTTCCCTGGATAAAGGAGAAACCTGTTTTTAAAGACAAAGAAGCTCCCTGCAGCTCCAGGCTGATGGTTTTAAGACATGGCCTCAGGACATGATAGGATTAGCCCTCTATCCATCTAATAGCAGGGCTCATTGCATTGCGAAATCACTTGGGGATATTACATCAGCCAACAGTTCAATCAGACCAGTGCTGCCATTTTACCAGTTCGGCCTTGTTCGACCAAGCTGGTAGTGGCGATGAGCAGCGGAGACTGAACTGATTCTGTTGGGTCTGCCTGCCTGGGCTCCCATACTAACCTTTATGTCCTGCTTTTGAAGCGTAGCTGTTTTGCACGGCACAACGGATTGCACACAGCAGCTGCTGAAGTGACAGGGAGAGTGCAGGCTTGCAGGAGGGAGTTGGAAAGCCTCTGCACCTGTGAAAAGTGCATGTTTGGCACACGCACACGTGCAAAATGTGTGCACATGTGCAAAGCATGCCCACCAAGCCACACCCACTGAACTAGTGATAAAAGTTTTTGAAACAAACCACTGAACCAGACTTATCTCAGACAAACTCCCAGGATTTGCACATAACTCCTACAGCAGCCAGTAGGCTATCTGCCCTTGCCACAGGAACAGGAATTCAAAGCCCAAGAGAGGCTCTCTCTCTCTCTCTCTCTCTCTCTCTCTCTCTCCCTCCCTCCCTCCCTCCCTCCCCCCATGTGGTCATCTACCCAGAATCACACATGCTTGCTGGTTCTACTCCACCATTGAATCAACCTTCTAAGCAGCCTCCATATTTCCAGTGTCTTTCTTCCCATTTGGAACTCAACCCAGATGGACATTTCTTCCAACAATTTGAATCAAATTTTAGCTAGAATATTTTCTTTTGGAACTATGGGTGTTATAGGAGTTGAAATCTCATATTAATGGAGGGCAGAAGTTTGAGAAAGATGGTTGTACAAAGAAAAATAACTCATTCTGAAAAGTTCAGTATGGATGCATCCAGACACAATTGCCAAAACTGCTTAGTTGCTAGGAACTCAGTATGCTGGTAGAGATGCTGTCATTACCCCCTTTTTTTCTTCCTTATAAGTCTGAAGTTAATTTCTCAAGGTGTACGATATTAGCATACTCCGAAACCCTCGCAACCGATTGGTCTGGACCGGCGAAGACCTGATTGGTCGAAGGCTCGGCCATGATTGGAGCACTGGGAATCTACTGCAATTGGCTGTGCCGATCACGGGAGATTCAAAGTGCTGCCATTGGCCGCCAAGCCGCGAGCCAGCCCTATATGAAGGGCTGCCGTGGCTTGCATTCCCAGACTATTCTCCCACCTAATAAAGAGCTGAATCACTTGAATGGTCTTGCGTCTCTGTTAAACCGATCTGCCTCAGATCTAACACTGGCGACGAGGATGGGATCGTGAGACAAGGAGATCATCCAGCACCTGATGAGGTGGCACGCAGCAGCAAGCAGAATGGCCGGAATCAACTCACCGCCCGCTCCCTTCAACCCTGCTACCGAGGACTGGGAATCCTATACCGATTGGCTCCAAATGTTCCTCGAGAGTAGCAATCTTAAAGATGCCAACGGCCACAAGAAACAAGCTGTGTTTCTCACGCACTGCGGGGCTGCAGTGTTTAAAATGGCCAAAGCCCTGGCCAAACCAGAGGACATCAAGATGATGGAGTGGGATGATCTCGAGCCCCTGCTGCAGAACCACTACGCCCCCGTCGTGCCCATCCTTATCCGGCAGCACGAGTTCTATAGGCGGGATCAACGCGAGGGCAAGGGGCTTGGCGATTTCATAATGGCACTATGAGACCTGGGCGGTCTGTGCGAGTTCGCTAACCTAGATGAGGCACTGTGAGACTATGTCGTCCTAGGACTCTGAGACCCCATCCTCCAGAGCCACATCATGGCAAAGGGGAACATCTCCCTCGCCGATGCCCTCACCGAGGCCGTAGCAGCTGAAGCGGCCAAGAAATCAGCGGCTTGGATGCAGCAATCGAGCATCATGCGACGACCGACAGCCGGAGAAACAACATCAACCCCCCAGAGGTGACCAGAAACCGACCATCAAGACACAACCATGCACCACAGCGACATCGACTCCTCGGAAACCGAGAACGAGGAGGAGGAAATCCACCACCTCCAATCAGTGCAGGAGCCATGTGGCTCCCGAGGTCGTAAGTCAAGGTTCCAGTGTGCTGGCTGCGGCGGCGATCATCCTCGGGCAGACTGCCATTTTCTCGATGCCATTTGCTGGCATTGCAAGAAATGGGGGCACATCGCCAAGGTATGCCGGAACAAAAGACACTACAGCCCGCGATGACGAGAAGACAGCCCTCGATGGAGAGAGAGCACCCCCACCAGAAACTGTGATCACCAGATGGAGAATCGATGGAGCCGAGAAGGTCGGAACAGGTGACTCCAGGAGACAAGACAAAGGGAGGAAACACACCAAACCGTCATCATCGGCCACTCCTCCACAAGCAACGCCAGGAAGGTATACGTGATGGTGGGAATAGACCAACCATGCGAAATGGAGGTGGACTCCGGGTCCTACCTCTCCATGGTTTCCTGGCACACACTCCAGCATCTGGTTCCTGCCATCCACCACCATGAACTGGAGGACCAAACACTAACCCTCAAAGATTACCAAGGGAACCGAATCCCTGTAGTCGGCAGGGGCCATTTTAAGGTCACCTTCAAGGGCCACACAAAAGTGCTACCTCTGACAATCGTCGACCGAGATCGGCCAAGCCTGATGGGACTCCAGTGGTTCGCACCCCTGGGCATCGAAGTAACCGGCATACACCACATCGGAGAGGCGGACTGGGAAACGGCGCTCGTGAGGGACTTCTGGGAAGTCTTTGATGACAGCCTAGGCAAGTACCAGGGGTTCCCTATCTCATTTAATATAGACCCGAGTATCGCGCCAATCCGCCTTAAGCCCAGGCGAGTGCCATTTGCACTCAAGCCCAAGATCGATGAGCAGCTTGACAAGCTCATCGCGCAAGGGGTGCTGGAACTGATCAATCATGCCCAGTGGGAGACCCCAATTGTCACCCCCATCAAGCCAGATGGGTCAGTGAGGATTTGTGGTGACTACAAGGCCACCCTAAATCATGCGCTCCAACAAAGCACCTACCCCATCCCAGTAGTCCAGCATCTTCTGCACTCACTGGGGGGAGGCCGGATCTTCGTAAAGCTTGACCTGGCACAAGCCTACCAGCAACTGCTGGTCGACGCCACAACAGCAGAAGCCCAAACCATCGTAATGCACCAAGGGGCTTTCCGCTGCAACCGGCTCCAATTTGGAGTCAGCGTGGCACCCGGGGTCTTTCAAAGCCTTATGGAAAGACTCCTCCAGGGAATAGAAGGGGTTGTGCCCTACTTTGACGATGTCTTGGTGGCCGCGAAAAATGAGAAACAACTAGAAGCCAGGTTGAGGGAGGTACTGCAGAAATTCAGAGACTCGGGACTTAAAGTCAAGAAAGGGAAGTGCCAGCTACGGGCTGAAAGGGTCGAATTTCTAGGGTACCTCCTAGACAAACAAGGGATTCACCCCACAGAAAAGAAACTGAGAGCCATAAGGGAAGCACCGCGACCAAAAAACAAAACGGAATTACAGGCTTTCTTGGGACTGTTAAACTTTTACAATGTCTTCCTACCTCAAAAGGCGACCGTGGCGGAACCGCTACCTTGGCTGTTAGATAAAACAGCCACCTGGACCAGGGGAGCATGGGAGGAGAGCGCCTTCAGCAACACAAAGAACCTGCTAACATCCGACGCGGTACTAATCCAGTACAGCGAGACCCTGCCATTGACAGTAACTTGCGACGCGGCGCCATTTGGGATCGGCGCCATCCTCAGCCACCAGCTACCAGGTGGGAGGGAAGCACCCATCGCTTTCTCATCAAGGACACTTTCAAAGCCAGAGCGGAACTACAGCCAGCTCGACAAAGAGGCCCTAGCAGTCGTCGCCGGCGTCAAGAAATTTCATGAATACCTTTACAGTAGGACTTTTACAATCATCATGGATCACAAGCCACTGCTAGGAATCCTGGCAGGAAACAGGGCCACACCAAACATTCTATCGCCAAGAATGACCAGGTGGTCTGAATTCCTAGCAGCATACAATTACCAGCTGATACACCGACCCGGCAAGGACATCGCCCATGCAGACGCCCTGAGCCGGTCACCCTTACCGGACTGGGAAGATGACCCGGCACCCACAACAGAGGTACTCCAAATAGAGACAATATCCAACCCACTCGTGACCGTGCCAAACATTGCCAGAGAAACAAATAAAGACAAATGGCTGGCGCGAGTCTTGAGCTGTGTGGGAAAAGGGTGGCCGGAAGGGGACATAGACAAACTATTCAGACCCTTCCGGAACAGACAAACTGAACTCTTTACCGAAAAGGGCTGCATACTTTGGGGGGACAGAGTGGTAATTCCGGAAAAATTACAGGAAAAGGTATTGGGAATGTTGCATGAGGGGCACCCGGGGAGGGTTAAGATGAAAAGCCTGGCCAGAAGCTATGCATGGTGGCCAGGAATGGATAAACAGATCGAAACCTGGGTTGCCAAATGCAAACAATGCCAAGAATTCAGATCCAATCCGCCCACCGCCCCAACCCAAGAATGGGAAAAACCAAGAGGTCCATGGTCTAGGATTCATATAGATTTTGCGGGGCCAACCAAGGGACATATGTACCTTATTACAGTAGATGCTTACTCCAATTGGAGTCAACCATGACGGAGGCAGTGATAAGGAAAATGAGTAAACTTTTCACTATGCACGGCCTGCCAGACGGCCCCAGTTCACTGCACTAGCATTTGAACAATTTCTGGCAGGCCAAGGGATACGCCATGCATTAACCGCACCGGCAAACCCGGCGGCGAATGGGCGGGCGGAATGCATGGTCCAATACACTAAGAAAGCCATAAAAAATAAAATAAAAACAGCCAATATACAGGACAAAATCAATAAAATGCTCCTCATTCAACACATTACACCTAGCACAACCACAAATAAAGGCCCGGCGGAACTAATGATGGGCAGGAAACTACGTTCAACACTAGACAGAATGCACCCAACATATAACCCAGACAAACCCCCAGGCTCCTCCAGCAAACACAGAAAATTTAACATAGGGGATCTAGTATATGCCAAAAATCTCACAGGAGAACCACTCTGGGTGTCAGCAACAATCACCCAGATAACTGGGCCCCTATCATACCGATTGGAAACAAGCGACGGGAAAAACTGGAAACGGCACATAAACCAACTCAAGAATAGCTGTCACCACCAGCCAGACACCTGAACAAGAAACTAGAAGAGGGGGGAATCAGCAAGCGATAGAGAAAGGACCGAAGGGAACCAACTAACACAAGCAGAACACCCCCCACCTAGAATAGATAAACCAATAAACTGATGCTACTCACCTGTAGACGCAGGACCAATGGAACACGAAACCCCAGAATCTTCACCTGAAAGGAGCAGCCAAACCAGCTCACCCAGCCAGGAAAAACCTGGCGGGAGCAGAAGCGGCAGCTCAACCAGCCCAGATAGATAGAGGGAGCTACCAAGAAAGGCCCAGCTCAACGTTCCAGGCGGTTCCATCCCAAGGAACCGGAACAACAGAGAAGGCATCCGAACCGGTCAATGACCACACCAGAACTGAACCACGCAGGTCAAGTAGGCAGGTGAGAAGCCCCGCCTATCTACATGACTACATCACTACGCACCGCCGGACGAAACCAAGAGGGGAGGGGTGTACAATATTAGCATACTCTGAAACCCTTGCAACCGATTGGTCTGGACCGGCGAAGACCTGATTGGTCGAAGGCTCGGCCGTGATTGGAGCACTGGGAATCTACCACGATTGGCTGTGCTGATCGCGGGAGATTCAAAGTGCTGCCATTAGCCACCAAGCCACGAGCCAGCCCTATATGAAAGGCTGCCATGGCTCACATTCCCAGACTATTCTCCTACCTAATAAAGAGTTGCAATCACTTGAATGGTCTTGCGTCTCTGTCGAACCGATCCGCCTCAGATCTAACACAAGGTATTGTTAACATTGTGGCTATGGGGCAGTATTATTATTTTTTAAAAAAAACAATTAAACTCAGCTTCTTAGGGTTGTTTTAAATAAGGACCACTCAGATTCAAGGTTTCCATTATAATGACTAAAGTCCCAAGATATATTTTTTGTTTTACAAGACAGCCCAAATTTCACAAATGTTTATGAAGATAAATAAAGATTGCATCTAAAATCCAAGCAAACTGAATCTCAGTCTCTCCAGTGTGGTTAACGTGATGTTTTTGGCATAATTATTTATACACTTTAGTGCTTTTGGCACAAAATTCAAGCATCCAGCTTTTGGCACTAAATCTGAAAGATTAAAAATATATTTAGACATAAAGACATCTGCAGGATGCTGGATTAAAATATTTCAAAAGATGGCTAGTAAAATTATTCTGAACACTTTTACAGTTAATAGTAAGCAGATTTGATATTTCAAAAGATAGCTAGTAAAATTATTCTGAACACTTTTACAGTTAATAGTAAGCAGATTTGATAGCATGTACCTTGTCCCTATTCCTTTTTAGCACTGAGCTCTTTGGTTCCTGCAGAGAAAAACATATTAGCCTAAGTCTCACAAAGCAGATTTGCATCTCAATTATATTTTGTAGCCAGATGTGTGAATGACTCAGGCATCTGGAGGAGTGATGTATTTCTGACAAATGCACATTGGATTTGGGGGAAGCAGTCAGAAAATAACTTCAAAATATCTGAAACCTTTCCCAAGATATTTCATTGCAATGTTTAAAAGTTAGAAGATAGAGGATTTCCGGTTGACAACGCAGCGTGACCAGCGCAGGGGAATGGGGCTCCGCATCCCCATGCCAAATCCTCTTCAATGGAGCGCCCCCAGGGGTTAAAGTCATCTTATAGAGGTCACAAACAAGGAGGGCACCCTTTTGGTCCAGGGTTTTTCCCTCTTTGCTGAAGACAGAGGTGACACAACCAACAAGGCCACCATGAACCTGGGGCAGCTGAAGCAACTCAAGAACGTGCTGGAATGGTGAGAGTGGATAGTAATCAGAACTGGGTGAGTTCTGTGAGTGAGTTTTAACTTTTGTAAAGAATTTTCCCACAAGAAATTTAATCCATGAAAGTGACTCCTTGGAATACTTTTAAGTGGTGATCAAAGAGGGATAGAGGAAATTATACCCTAAAGCTACAGAACACAGAAAAACAGGATGTATAAATATTACTGACAGGACTTTGAATAGGCACTTCAAAGAGTGGATGTTTGTCTGTTTATTGGATATTTTGTCTGAATTAATGAGAAAGAAACTTAATCTGGACTTTTACTGTTTAATGATTTTTAAGCTGAAGGCGCCATCTACTGGTGAATGGATGTATATTCAGCCATACTCCAGGAAAGTGATGTTGGACAGTTTTTGATAAAGGGAAATAGCATCTGGAGATCTGCTTTGCTTCATGATTTACTGTTCCATACATATCTATTCTATGGTGACTAGAGGCCAACCTTGCAAAACCTGGAGGATATCTAATGGAACCACTTTTGAATACTGGAACTATTTAATAAACTAAAATATGGATTTAAAGAACTACTTAGAAAATCCCTGGACTGTATATATGAAACCTATTGACTAATTATGGGATACAAAGAACTTTAACCATGACATTTCCTGATGAACAATATTAAGACTAAGTAATCTGCTGGCTTTGGGAAGTCAAAAAGAAGGGACCCTGGAGTGATAACAGATTATTGACAGAACATTGAATACTACTTGGATGTTTTAAAATAAGGCAAGATGGCTCATCAGTAAGAGCTGGAGACACACATAAAAAATATGAGGCAACTTCAAAATATTTAAGATATAATGATGGGGAATACTAACGAAATAAAGGACATATTACATGATATAACTGGAAAGACTCACAAACAGAACAAGAAGAAAAGAAAAAGGAGATTATAAAGTTGTATTAAAAATTAGAATAGATATAAAAGTTAGAAATGGGGGACAATGTTATACATACCTTTATTATCTATATCTATATCTATATCTATATCTATATCTATATCTATATCTATATCTATCTATCTATATTATATTCATCATATATAATGAATATTAAAGATTAAGATCAGAATTTGAAAAAGTATGCTACTAGGTATGCTCAAAAATAAAAGTTATTACTACTAGAAGAATGTAGCAAATATTAATATTTGAAAAATGAAGGACTAAGTGCTGATACAGTTATGTATAACAACATTAGACAAAATTAGCTAGACTAATTTAGTAATGTTTTCTGTATTATTATTGCTTTTGTATCAAAATGATGACATTCGGATACTACACTGTTCACAAAATGATATTGATGTATGTTTTTTAAAAAATAAAAAAAACTTTACAACACAAAAAAATAAAAGTTAGAAGATAATTCATTCTTCTCCCCTCTATTTGGGAGAGTTCCCTATGGTAAGACAGGTGGTTAATAAATTTAATAAATAAATAAAATAAAGATAACTGCAAGGAGTAATCTAGGCAGTCACCAGGAATCAAGACTGATAGATAACATACTACTTACAATGATTTTTTTTTAGTTCAGTGCATTGCTTTATGGATTATCATTTAATTATTATAGATTCTGTATGCATGAGTTCCAACTTGCATATTCACTGGATTTACAGTTACCAACTGCCATCTTGGAGAGTTTTACAAAGAAAATGAGAAGATACACATTCATTGGCAGTTCCTTATTGACTATGAGAATTTGCTCCGCTTGAATCTCAGTCCAAATATTGAAGCATTAAACTATTACATCTATTATCTGTTGTTGCTAAGGATTATTGAAAGGCACTGGCATGATGAAGCTTACTGGGTAGGTACGAAGGGTGTCAAAAAGTTAAATGAAATGCTGTTGTGCTAAAGCTGCTCTTAAGTGAACGCATTGGGAGTTAAGATCCAAATCAACAGGCATCTGATGTGAAATATAAAAGTCATACAAAGAAGAAAAATTGAATTAATTGACTTACTACAGTAGTGCATCAGTAATATTAACAGTCTTGTCATAGAGGAAAAGTAAAGTGATTCCCTGAATGTAGAATTACTATACTATTTGGCACTTGAGTTTATAATGTCAAAGATAATTGGCACTTGATGGTGCTATAGCTCTATGCACTCTTTAAACTACCTTTCCTGAATTGCCATATTTAGAAGAAAGTTATTAATCTCTTGACAAGCAGATCTTAGGAGCTGAGGCTATTGCATCAACGTTCTATATGGCCTAATTCAGCTTAATTAAGCAAGGATTTTCCAGTCTTCAATATTGGCTTAAAATCAGAAACTATTGCAAAGGTATTTCACAAATGATGGATTAGCAAGCAAAGCACAGCATTTCTACATGTAGTGGATCAGATATTTTTAAATCTGCTGTGATCAGACTGCAATACAAGTTTTAAGACATGCAGGTACAATGGGATGAGGTCATATAGATGTCAGTCTGCTGTTACAGAAATGTAAGGCTGATGTTTAGATTAAACCTCTAAACTGCATTTTTATTTCTTTTCCTAGTAGAAAATTTTCAAAGATAGTCATCTCAGAAAGTGTTAGGGACTGAGATATCATTAAGAGAGAGCATTGGGTCTAAACTTCTTCAAGCTCAAGCCATACACCCAAAGCCAATTGGTTTCCTTTATTCACAGTGATACTTTGGGAGTGAAAAGGAACAACAGCAACAATAATAATAAAAGTACATTTTGGTAAGTTTTGAAAGGCAACAAAATATTGTTTATTACTCCTTCCAAAATGTTTTAGTGCAATTTTTGTATTTTTACTGTGATTTGATAGCACTTTAGAATTCCACTAAATTCAGTTGCAAGCATCCAAGGGTCTCCATGTTGTGGCAAGTTTATCTTGTGAAATTGACAATATACAGTATATAATAAATATCATACATAGTAATACCTTTCCCTTCAAAGCTGAAGTCTATCCCTCCCTCCAATTTTTTTATTGGTTCAGAGAAACAGAGATATATAACAATGTGGTTAAAATGATAGTTCACAGAAATATACTGAAGGTTCACATTCAAGATTCAATGCAGTGTTTAAATTGAAATAATATATTCTAAAATGTGTACTGCAAGAATTAAGATGATAAGAGAATGTTTAAAAATGAAAACCAAGTGAAGCCAAGCATCCGTCCATTGCAGGTAGTCCTCAACTTACAACAACTCATTTAGTGACTGTTTGAAATTATATCAATGTTTGTACTGACTTGTGACCATTTTTCACACTTATGCAGCATCCACATGGTAATTTGACCAAGATTTGGATGCTTGGCACCTGATTGCAGTGCTCCCAGATCATGTGAACAGCTTTTGCAACCTTTTGACAAGCAAAGTGAAAGGGTAAGCCAGATTCAATTAACAACTAGGTTATTAGCTTAACAACTTCATTGATTCACTTAACAACTTATGGCAAGAAAAGTTGTAAAATGGGGCAAAACTCACTTTTAGGCTCAGTTATAGTCATAAGTTAAGGACTACTTATATAGCCTTAACTTATAACATATTTAAATATATTCTGTTGACTTCATAACAATATTTGATGCTAAGTCTCTTCCATTGCAAAGAGATGCTGTCTACAAGGATTACATTACATTGATATGCTAACACACAACTACATAAATGTCCAACTGAAAGGAGGCTATTATGATAGAAGAAACATTGTTATAAATACACAACACCTCCAGGACAACTCTCTTTATAGTATTTCATTTTATTATAAACTAAGCACCTAGGTCCAGACATTGCAAAATTATATGGTCCACTAATTCCTAACTCTACTTACTAACATGCTCAGCATAATATCTTTGTATTTAAATAAGCATTCATTGGCAGAATTCCAAGGTCACATCTAAAACCAGAGTGTAGTTGGAACTAAAACATCAATGGCGTTTTGCTTATTATAAATTTCTTTGGATACATATATTTATCAAAATAACAGTACTGCCATGTAATATTCCTGGTTTGGACATAAGGAATGTAAATGTTTATTGTTAGAAAAGATGCTAAGCATACATTCAGTTTAATTTTTTTGTGAGGTATACATCGCAGCCAGATTGCCTATCAGTATAATACATGTTTCTTTGAGTTGGCGAAATGAATGGAGGCAGCACATTCATAGATTAAAGTTTGCAGCCTGCATAGAATAGAAAGAACATGTTTTGGGTAAAACTATTTTATGGCACTTGTGATTTACTGGTCAAAATGTGCCAAAGTTGACTGTAACTCTGTTACTATTACTTTATATTTATGTTAGGAAGCAGGAACAAAAGTATCAATGAACTTTGAACTTTGGTGTTGGAGAAGAGTCCTGAAAATATCATGGATGATATTCAAACCAACCTTTGAATGAATCAGTTCAAAGTTCCCACATTTGTAATTTGATTAGACTCAGATTATTGTATTTTGGACACATTATGTGCAGGCCAGGATATTTCAATAAATCTACTAGGAATGTAGAAGGAAAAAGAAGAGAACAACTGGCAGCAAAGTAGATGAATTTGATGAGTACTTCATTGGAAAATCTGAAGGGCCAGCTTGGGACAGATTGTGCAGGAAGAAGCATCTATGTTTTTGTTTTATGTCTATGATTTTGTAAGAGTCAAGATCAGGGGTGGGATTCTACCAGTTCGCACCTATTTGCTAGAACAGGTTGTTAACATTCTAAGCAGTTTGGAGAACCCGTTGTTAGAAGAAATTACTGGCCTAATCCTGTAAGGAAGGCAGGAAGGAAACATCCTGGTGTTGCTTACAGAAACTGCCTTTCCATTAACCCTTATTACATGCTTGGCAGGACTAGATTTCCTGTTTCAGGAACTTCTCTGGAGGATTTTTTTCCTCCTTTGCTGGTACTTTGTGTTGAGTGACCATTCAAAGTTAGAATGGCACTGAAAAAGTGATTTATGACTATTTTTCACACTTACGACTGTTGCAGCATCCCCACAGTCATGAGAGGCCGGGAGAGGAGATGCGTGCCTCAATGTGAGTGATGTTGAGTTGGCCACACCCAGCCAGTCACATGACCACCAAGCCATGCCTACCAACTAAGCCACACCCACAGAACCAGTTGTTAAAAAAATTGAATCCCACCCCTGGTCAAGACTGACTTGTTGCCACATAACCAAGAGATCTGATCTTGCAGAATGAAATGTACAGCTATATAAGGGTAGAACTGTTTTGTAAATTAATATTTATTAGATTTGGAGGTAGCTAAACTCCAAAATGATACTAATCAGATTACAATTAAAGAAGAAAACAGCAAAAACAAAAACTGAAGTATCTTATCAGCAATCTCTCTATATGAAAATATTATTTTTTTGAGGGTAAAATGTAAATGTAGTTTTAGTTCAATATCTGCCTTTCTAGATTGAAAATGTTTCTATCTATGTATGTATTACAACTACTGGTCAAGTACATTAGTCCACATTTTGAAAATGTATTTTAATTACAATCAAAATATATACTGAAATGTGTATTATAAATTACGTAAATGTAAAAATGGCCTTTTAGGCTATGCAGTAATTATAAGCATGATGTGAAGAAAAATATGCAAACATGAAACTTCCTTTCAGGTATTTCAAGAACCTGGATGGTACAGTACATGTTATACTGTGATTTTATGCAAAATAAACATTTACTAACATGTGCCAGACTTTAACATAAATAATTCATTTACAAGTTTCTTTTTATATTGTTTATTGAATTTATCTAGATGCCCATGTAACATGCATGTTGCCATGAAAATCCACGAACTCATGCATGAATAAAAAGTGATAGCTGTGATGGAAGAAAATGATCCAACCACCAGAGAAGCTACATTTGAATGAAAATTAAGAAAGCTTTCAACAATTTAGCTTTAAAGGAAAAATGATATGACTTCAGTTTAGAGCAAGAGCTCTTCATTCCTCCCTAGACATTGTCAGTTTGATGAATCATGACTTTTGTGTCTTGCCTGGTTATGTTAGCAGAATAGCAAGCTGTCCATCTCTCTCTCCCTCTGTGTGTAGGCAGGATGGAGTATCTGTTACACGACTGTTCACTGGAGTTAAGCAATAAGACCTCAAACCCACAAAACATGTGTTATAAACTGAGGAGCCTGCTGGAATAAACAAATTTAGCTACTAAAGCTTTTGAAGGAACAGAACAAAAGGTCACTGTAATGTTGTGGGAATGACAAGTGCTTTATTTTTATTTATAAACTTAACTAACAGGAGGTGTAAGGAACACTTAGTACACTTTTTTTTCTTTCTCACTTTGAATCATTCCTGGGCTTAATGATATTGCTTGTACTGCTGCACAATGTGAATACTTGATAATGGGCTAAATACACATACAGACAAACACACACACATGACTTTAGAGAAAAAGCTCTTCATTAAAATTTGCTCGCTTCAATGTACAGTTATATTCTCAGCACATGCTTATTAGAATTTCTGATGCCATCAAAATTTGGAATTAGCTTGTTAGTAAGTTAATATTTTTAGCTATAATGAAACCTGACCAATCCAACTAAGTTTAAGAATTCTGCTTATAAATCCATTGGGTTTTTTTGATTTAAATTTTAAAAAATTCTGGAGAATATTCAGCATTCAAATATTTAAAAACATTTTGAATAGACATTTTCATGAAAGGATTATAATACTGTTCTTATAAAGTAAGGAATTGTTGAAAGAAAAATCCACCTGGTTCAGTTCGAAGCTGGGAGAAAGACACTGGAAACATGGAGGCTAATTGGAAAGAAAAGTTTATTGATGAAGCAGAACCACATGTGATTCTGGGCAGCTGACAAAATGGAGTTGAGAGTGGGTGGATTTTTATATCTTCTTTGGGCTTTGTATTTGAGTTTCCAATTTCTGTGCAAGAACATGTCCTTTAATATTCTATTGGCTGTTGTCAGATTCCTATGGGGTCATGTAGATGGTCATAGCTCTATAAGCAAAACAAGAAATGCAAATCCAAGGTGCTTGTCTGAGTTAATCTGGTCAACCCCTGGTTTATTGTTTATCTGAGCTCCCAGGTTTCTGTGACTTTGAAGTTTGGACTGCAATGAAAGGGGTTGTGTTCTGAAAGGATGTTTGTTGTTTTAGTTCTGAAGTCATGTCTGACTCATCGCAATCCCATGGACAATGTGCTGGGCAATTCCTATTGTGATCAATGGCTTTTTCCTTTGTTGGATCTTGGGTGAAGGGCTGCTTTCTAATCCTACCATTCTGCCAAGGAGTTTTGAAGTATTCTGTTTTGAATAGATTACCAAATCTGCATTTCTAAAAGCTGTCCTCCTCAGCTTCTGTTTGGGGGCAGGGAAACCGGGGCTGATTTAAGAGTATGTTTCGTATTTCTCCCTTTGGGGAAATATCTTGCATTTTTAATATTGTTCAAATATTTAATTCTTCTAGGAGTAGGGACTTCCCACATATTATTATCTGGCATACCTGGATTTGTCTTTTAAACTATTAAAATCATGAATCAGGGTCCTCAGTGCTTTCTGAGTTTGGTTGCTTTGTTGCAGACATTTCATTATCCAAACATGCAGTGATGAGATTACCTAGTTTGGGTAATGAAAATGTGCAGCAAAACAACTAAGCTCAGAGAGCACCAAAGACCCATCATTTCAACCCTCAGTTGCAAATATTCTCCTTTATTGGTAATCACGAGTTCAGCTACTGTAGTTGTAAAAAGCTGGTCAGTTTAAATTAATCATTTAAATCAAACATTTGAGTGATGGACCCATATTATGAATCGATCTGTCTCCTGAGTTGCAGATAGATACCACTTTGTTGGCTTTTCACAAAGCATTCAAACCTTAGAGTAAACCTAGACAATTAGTGCAATGTTATTGTAACTCAACTGTACTCAGCCATTTTTTGCTGTTTTCGTATGTGAGCTGGAATAGATGGAGCTGATAACATTATAGCTGGAAAAATCCTGGCTCAGATAAGATAGTGGCTTGGACTAAATATAATTCTGTATAGGAAGATAGTAACCCTAAGAATTAAGGGGATAAAAAGCAAAGAACTCTGTTTTTTAGTTAATCTTAACATTAACTTAACTTGTCAACTGAATTTATATTTCATTCAGACAAAGATTATCATTGTAATAATTCTTTAGAACACATTATCATGATTAACACACACAAAGATATTAAGAATTATACATTATTTTATTTTACCACATTTTTTTTAATTTGTATCTTTTAAAGTAGTTATCAGATTTTAGTAATATATAATGAAACAGTTGCTTTCTTCCAAGTGCCCAATTTAAGTGCATTTTGTAGTTTAATTAAAATAAAAATTCATAAGTGGGGAAGCATGTACTAATTAAAAATATTTGCAAGCTGGATAAAATAAATTGAACATGAGAGTGCGCACATATCTACATGTATTTTAGATGTAATTGTCCAGTATGTGTCTTGTTCATATTGATGTTTTGTAGTTGCTGATTTCCTTATCTTTGATTTTCTGCTCACTTTTGATATCAGCCAACTCCATTGCAAGAGAAGGGTGCCATATGAACAATGATCAAAGTGTAAATTTTATGCAAATGCAATGCTTCACCTTAATTACAGTGCTAACACTTGTCAGCAGTCTTTTCCTTGGTTTCACTGATTAGCAAGCTATCACAAATAATTATTATTTCATCTGCAATTAAAATTATGCTGCAAGCTGGCTTGTTGCCCAGTCCCTGTATTGCAAACTTATTCTTCTCTTGGCTTCTCTAGAGTTATGTCACATTGCACATCATAAATTAGCACTTTGATTTTATTTCATCGTTTTCCATAAGTCCCTGAACTTTATTATCCTGCAAGGCAGGTACACTTTCTCACTGTCTAGAGGTATGATTACTATATAAAAATATTAAACATGGAAACACAAAGAGAACAGTTTCATTTTCTGCATTTTATTCCAACAGTTTACCAGAACACAGATTTTTCTTCAATTGCTGCAACATGTTATTTGATTATTAAACTGTGCATATTTTTTGCTTAAATTATTGACCACAGTGGTTATTGCTTGCAATAGGTTTGTAATGTAGTATTTGAATCCCATGAAAGATTGAAAATGGCTTTATTGAGAGCAAAATTAGACAAACTATTGATTTCCCTTGGTTGGATTATATATCCCAGTCAAATGGTCAGGGATTGAAAGACCTGTAGTCCAATACATATGACTCTGTATGTCATCATTTGTTTATTGCATGCTTAAATATCAGAAGAATCCATCTGCCACATTATACTACTTTTGTTCCTCTACCTCTCCATGAAATGGATTGACAAATATTTCTATCTCATGTAAGCCAATTTTATCTGAAATGCAACCAAGTCCAATAATAAAACCAGAGCACAGAGCTAGTTAACAACATTGATTAGCATAGGACAAAGAGGATCTGTTTCTTGATATAACTTATAATTAATTTGAAGAAATACCACCATTTCCTCTCTATCAATGGTCATTAATACTGAAAGGAAAGAAGGACATTACAAAAAAAAATATCCATCAATGGCTACTAGTTATAATGTCCATATGCAACCTGCAGGCTTCATAGGTCACATGTCATAAAGGGAAAATAATGGAACATTAATTCTTTGAGTCTGTGCCTTTGCTAGTGTACATGGCCTGATTTGTCACATGATACCAATCACAGACCAGCAGAAAGCTTATACAAGACTCTGAAGTGTTCTTTACTCATTGCTCTTGAAAAAAACCTACTTCTTTACTTTATTCAATTATGAAACCCACATTTTGGTAAACTGACCATAGGAGCAGATGTGCATTTATCTTTTCTTTGCATGCTTCCTTCTTCATTTTCTCCCAGCTTGAATGAAAACTGTTGAATGCTGGTGTATAACACTATTTAGGATTTCCTAGGAAAGTACTTCAGCTGTTTTGTTCTTGAAGAAATGAAAGCTTTCAATGCACAGCTTCTCTGTACATTTGCTAATACCTTGCTCAAAAAAAATAAAGGGAACACAAAAATAAGACATCCTAGATCTGAATGAATGAAATATTCTTATTAAATACTTTGTTCATTATATAGCTGAATGTGCTAACAATAAAATCACACAAAAATTATCAATGGAAATCAAACTTAGCAACCCATGGAGGTCTGGATTTGGAGTTACACTCAAAATTAAAGTGGAAAAAAACACTACAGGCTGATCCAACTTTGATGTAATGTCCTTAAAACAAGTCAAAATGAGGCTGAGTAGTGTGTGTGGCCTCCATGTGCCTATATGACCTCCCTACAATGCCTGACCAAACTCCTGATGAGGTGGCGGATGGTCTCCTAAGGGATCCCCTCCCACACCTGGACTAAAGCATCTCCAACTCCTGGACAGTCTGTGGTGCAATGTGGCGTTGGTGAATGGAGCGAGACATGATGTCCCAGATGTGCTCAGTTGGATTCAGGTCTGGGGAACAGGTGGGCCAGTCCATAGCATCAATGCCTTCATCTTGCAGGAACTGCTACACACTCCAGCCACATGAGGTCTAGCATTGTCTTGCATTAGGAGGAACCCAGGGCCAACCGTACCAGCATAGGGTCTCACAAGGGGTCTGAGGATCTCATCTCGGTACCTAATGGCAGTCAGGCTACTTCTGGCGAGCACATGGACAGCTGTGCAGCCCCCTAAAGAAATGCCACCCCACACCATTACTGACCCACTGACAACTGGTCATGCTGGAGGATGTTGCAGGCAGCAGAATGTTCTCCACAGCATCTCCAGATACTGTCACCTCTGTCACATGTGTTCAGTGTGAACCTGTTTCATCTGTGAAGAGCACAGGGCATCAGTGGCGAATTTGCCAATCTTGGTGTTCTCTGGCAAATGCCAAATGTCCTGCATGGTATTGGACTGTAAGCACAACCCCCACCTGTGGACGTCGGGCTCTTATACCACGCTCATGGAGTTTCTGACCGTTTGAGCATCCACATGCACATTTGTGGCCTGCTGGAGGTCATTTTGCAGGGCTCTGGCAGTGCTCCTCCTGTCCTTCCTTGCACAAAGGTGGAGGTAGAGGTCTTGATGCTGGGTTATTGCACTCCTATGGCTTCCTCCATGTCTCCTGGCCTGTCTGTACTGGCCTGTCTTCTGGTAGTGCCTCCATCCTCTGGACACTATGCTGACAGACACAGCAAACCTTCTTGCCACAGCTCGCATTGATGAATGAGAGCCATCCTGGATAAGCTGCACTACCTGAGCCACTTGTGTGGGTTGTAGATTCCGTCTCATGCTGCCACTAGAATCAAAGCACCACCAGCATTCAAAAGTGACCAAACCATCAGCCAGAAAGCATAGGAACTGAGAAGCGGTCTGTGGTCACCACCTGCAGAACCACTCCTTTATTGGGGATGTCTTGCTAACTGCCTATGCTTTCCACCTATTGTCTATTCCATTTTCAAAACAGCATGTGAAATTGATTGTCAATCAGTGTTGCTACTTAGGTGGACAGTTTGATTTCACAGAAGTGTGATTGACTTGGAGTTACATTGTGTTGTTTAAGTGTTCCCTTTATTTTTTTGAGCAGTGTATTTTCAACTGTCCTTCTAACTGCACCCCAGAATCTAATCAGACCAGAGGTGGTGTTCAGCAGTTTCTGACCAGTTCTGGACAATCGGTAGTGGAAATTTTGAGTAGTTCATAGAACTGGCAAATACCATCTCTGACTGGAGATTTTACAGTATCCTTTCCCTGCCACACCCACCAAGCCATGCCCACAAAACCGATAGTAAAAAAAAAAATTGAATCCCACCATTGAATCAGACATTTTCAAAACCAACAGACAAATGTATGAAAATATATATTGCCAAATTTATGGGCCCTTTTGGGGGGAAGGGAAGGGAAGGGAAGAAAGGGATTTGTTTCTTTTTTTATAAAGAAAGAAGAGTCCTCTTTGTGTTAACTTACAGAACACTGGAAAATCCAAGGACAATATAATTGTAGAAGCATGAAAAAAAGGCCCTTAGTTCTATTCTTGATACTCCACTATTACACGGTAGAACCAAACGTGCTTTCTGCAGGTTCCAAACCCAAAAACACAGGTAGCAAAAGATATAAAAATAGTACAGGTAGTTCTCAATCAACAACCTCACTTGGGACTGGCTGCTCGTCTTTAAGCAAAGCTGTTACAAATGAAACCACAGCTGTGCTTATATGATTGTACTGCAAAGGCTATAAATGTGAGGACTGGTCATAAAGTTACTTTTTTTTATCACTGTCATAACTATGAATGGTCACTAAATCAAGCAGTTGTTAAATGTTTGCCTGTGTTTGCAGACAGTGAGAACAAAATAAAGGATAACAGTTTTGTTTTATTCACAAGGTTTGAAAATTATTTGCAAATGAGAGGCTTATAAGGGGCATATCCAACTGTGAGAATTTGGTTGCACATAACATACCAAGATATGTTTAATCTGTAAGAATTCTTCATCTATGCCTTCCTCTCTTCCTTCTCCTCTTTTTTTCTTTTTTTTATATGAATTGAAGCAGGCAAGCTTCCTCACTATCAGTAGTGGTTCTGTCTCCCTGGTGTGTGTGTGTGTGTGTGTGTGTGTGTAATTTTCTTTATATATCTACATCTACATTTATACCTACATCTATTTCAATATAATTATATCTTCCTTGGTCATAATTTAAGATGTTCCTTAGCAGAACTTTCAACCTAATCTTATCTCCCAAATTAAGACTTCTCATATCTAGCCTATGCAACTTCTCCATCTTTGACCAATGAATAACTTGCCTATGAAACAATATAAACACATAATTAAAGTAAGAACATTTTAGTTACAGAAGACATCATTAGGACTCAGATATCCAGAAATAGCCATTTATCACTTTGTTGGCAATATAAATTATGCTAATTCTGAAGATTCTCCAGTAGAATTAAAGATATTTCAGGCTTATCCATTGGGATATCAAGGTTTTCCATCTAGCATACAAATAACACTAAAAATAGCTGTATTTAAGCTTTTAATACATGCAATCAGAAAATTAGCATATGTTTATTAAATACATGAATGGCTATACATATTTACTTTCTACACTTTTTACTAAATGCATGCGTAGCTACATGTTGTGAATGAATAAATGTGTTAATAAAGTTATCAAGAGATTGAAGTCAAGTGCAGGGTTCTGGCCCTGCACTTCTGATTGGCCATTAATGGCGACATCAGATTGGTCCATTCAGGTGAATCTGATTGGCCATTAACGAGCCTCTCCCATTGGTTAATGGAGCTAGCGCTCCCAAGTTTTCATTAGTTGAATAGTTAATAAGTTGCCTATATAAGGAGGCCTGTTTCAGCCATTGAGCTGAGCTGAGCTGTCACACCATGTTAATAAAGAGTTTTGAAGTTCACTATTTCACCAGCTCGTCTCCATTCTTCGCGCCACGCTCAGTACTTAACACTACACATCTTTCCTACTTCAGCAAGTAGGACAGAGAAAAATATTTTATTGTCATCCAGATGTTTTTTTCTGTTCAAATCTAATATGGTCACATATTAGAACAGTGAATTTTGGTTTCCATAGGTCTTTCCTGTGTTCAAGTATATTTATTTGATTTCAATCCCAGTTCAAAGAAGTTCTTCATAAATACTATTCTCTTCATTTTTCCTCACAACAATAGCCCTGTGGTTGTCTCAAAATAACCCTCAAAGTTTTGAGGACTAAAATGCATCTTCTAATTCACCGCATTGCCGCTTTATGTCTATGGAGATTCTCAGTTATCCAGGTCATTGTTATCCCAAAGGTGCTTTTTCAGGAGGCAACTGGACTTTTTTTTTTTTTGAAAATTTTATTTGGGTTTTCACAAAAAAACCATAATACAAATAAAACATTTTTTTTAAAATATCATGGTCCCAGGTTACACTTCTTCATACAGACACAAATTCAATTTCATGCTCATTTTTGTATACTATTCCATATCTTATTACTGTTTTACATTTTCTACATAGTTTTTCCCCTCTTTTAATTTTCTCAACTTTATTTTGATTTTCTCATCTCAATTCAAATCATTATATTTATACTTTTGTCTGTCCTGTTTCAATTTCATATTATTTTTTCTCATTAAACAAATTTTCTCCTGTAGTTACTAATTGGAGTATGACGCCTTTATATCTTTTAATTTTATCCTTTCAACTCTTATTTAAGCTTCAATGTATACCTTTAAGATTATAACATTCAATATAATACATAACTTCCAATCAAATTCTGCTTTGTACATTCTTAAAATACACACTATATTCTTTTAAAAAGATTTTATATATATATATGTAAATGAAACACTTATTCTATTCCAATTCAATTCTATCATTTATATTCATTAACATCTTAACATCTTTAACATTTCTTTTCAATTAAATATCATACTTCCTTGGGAACTCTTATAAACTTTCTATAATTTTTTTTTTCCATATTTCTCTTCACTTATATTTTATAAATCATTAATAATAATTAAAATGTTTCCACCCTTTCCTAATTTAATTCTCTCATTCCCTTTATTTCATTTGTTTGTTAACAAGCATTCCACTAGATTACAATAAATATTTTATCCATCATTTTAAGCATATTTTTAAAGATTATTTCTATTTGTAATATAACAATACTATCTTATGTACCTTAGCAGAATCCCTTTTACAATTAAGTTGTCACCCATTATCTCTAAACAGGCTTATACTTTCAATTCTTATACCTTTGCCCTGTTTCTCTATATCTTGTTTCTGTCCTTTATAACTTCTTTTCCTTTCCTTCTTCCCTCTGTTCTTCTCCCTCCCCTTTTTACCCCCTTGTCTCTCTACTTCTAATTCTCTCTTCTGTAATCCCCTCTTCTGTTACTTTCTAATACTTATTTTTCTAATACTTATACTTATTTTTCAAACTATTCTTCTTCTTCTTTTAGTTGTTTTTTCAAATCTTAAACTTTTTATTCTCTTCTTCCCCCCTTTCCTTCCCCCCCCCACATAAAATTGCTTGATCATTAAAGATGGCTTCTTCTTTGTCCCAATCTTCTTGTTCTGCAAGCGTTTCTTGTTGTTTCTCATAGTTCCAGATCTCCATTTCTAAGAGTTGAAATATGAAGCCAAAAGAACCTCTCCCTTCTTGTGCATCTTCTTTGTATTTTTTAAGTCCCATTTTCAGTTATTCTAAAAGTGGTGCCATTTTAAACACTTTTAAACAACCACCTGATTGATTTTAGTCATGTAAATGCAGTAACCCAAAATCCAGAGATCACCAAGTAATCCAAATAATCCCAAACTGTTTCTTCTTGCTTCTTTTTTCAACTTTCTCTTCCTGGGGTTCTACTATTTTGTTGCCAAGTTTCAGTTAAAATGTATCTTTCAGGAATTTTGTTGAGGTTTTCGTTCCAGGCAGTCTCCTCCATTTTTCTAGATCCTGTCCTTTTATTCTTTTTCTCAGGACTTTTTTGTTTTTCTTTGAAGATGTTTCGTTTCTCATCCAAGAAGCTTCTTCAGCTCTGAAGAAGTAAAACATCTTCCAAAAAAAAACACCCCCAAGAAAGACCAGTTGCCGCTTGAAAAAGCACTTTTGGGACATTACCACTGTAGTAACCTGGCATTCTTATGTTGGGCTGTCCTTGTTCTTTGCTGTAGAAAAAAGACCAATGGATTACTTGCTCCAATCTTTTCCTTTCTCACATTGTCAAAGTTAACAACTTTATGTCACATGCAACTTGGGAAATTCAATAGGATGCAATTGATTTTATTATAATGGTTAAAAATTTGATAATAAAATGTCAGATATTTCATTAGAAATCTTGTAGCTAAATATATTAGTATGTCAATTAGCTACCTCAGCAAAGGCAAGTTGATTGTGCATAAATTAGGGCTTGCCAGCAGAACAGCAATGATTAAAATATAAGGCATCTGCAGAGAATGTTTGTCAATAGAAGAAACCATTAAAGGACTGCCTCAGTGGTTTAACGTTTGGAAGTAATAATGAACAGCACATTACAGGCTAGTAAATTTTGGAAACAGGATGCAAACTTTAGACATAAAAATATTGTTCATATCAGCAACTCAGAAATACCGCGGTAGAAAACAGATTTAAAAACTTAATTTAGAAAAAGAAGAATAAATGTGGAAGCAAGGGTACGTGGTAACTACAGTCTAATCCATTTTTAAGTGATTTCTATAGTAATAAAAGTATCAAAAAGTCTATAATATAATGGTTATTAGGTCTAAACTTTTTTTCCTATTGCTCCCAGTTTGAGAAAGAATATCAGGATTTATATATTTTATTTAAAGAAAAAGCTAATCTATTCATTCTGAGAAATATTGAGTTTAGTAAATTATCTTTCTAATGAATAGTGTAGTCAAATGTAAACATTTTTACATACTACAGAAATTGCTCCTAAAGATGGGAAGTGTGTTCAAACTCCTATTAGATTATCTATAATAGCCCTTAACATTATTATTATGGTTGGTCAGAAAATAGCCAGATATTTAGACTGGATTTGGCATTTTTGTCTAAGAGTCAAGATCTTCTCCAGCACTTGGGATAGGCAAATGTTGTTGTTTGATGGTGTTAATGGTATCATTGAAGGATGTAAGTTGTTTCAAGTAAAACTGCCTTTTGCAATTGACTAATGGGGATTTTTTCAATGCTGATGGTGTTCAAGTGGTGCCCAGTTGTTTTGGGAGTGCATCCAAGATCCCTATCATTTTTATTACTATTCATATTGCCTCACATATCACTTGCACATGACTCTGGGTATGTGCATAGTTAAAAACAAATAAAATAATAAATTACATTTACTATTGGGCGTTGACGCACAAAAAAGGAAAGTCATTCATTTTGTAAATCGAGAGACCTATGATAAAATGAAAATGGAAATTACTTCATGAACATGGACAATATTTATTTATTTATTTATTTGTCGAACATGTACAAGATAACAAATATAAGTATGAACATAAACAAGAACAAAGGAAGTAAATGCAGATAAATGGGGGACAGGGATGGTAGGCATGGTGATGCACTTATGCATGGCCCCTTTAAGGACCTCTTAAGAATGGGGTAAGGTCCACAGTAGACAGTTTGAGGTTGAAGCTGTGAGGGGTTGAGGCTGTAACAATGGAGTCTGGTAGGGCATTCCAGGCATTGATCATTCTGTTGCTAAAGTCATATTTCTGCAATCAAGTTTGGGGCAGTTTATCTTGAGCTTGTATCGGTTGTTTTCCCGTGTATTGTGATTGAGGCTGAAGAAGTCATTGACAGATAAGACATTGTAACAGACAATTTTGTGAACTGGGCTTAGATTTGACCACAGATGGCACAGTTACAGATTGTCCAGGCCCTATTCCTGGAGGAATAGGGAATTCTGTTGTGAGTGGAGGAGTGGAGTACTTTTCTCTAGAAATACCTCTGAACTCACCCAATTGTGTTAATGTCTGATATACAGTGTGGGTTCCAGGCAGACAAGCTGTATTCGAGAATTGGTCTGGTAAAGGTTTTGTATGCCCTTGCTAACAGTTCAGTGTTGCTAGAGAAGAAGCTTCACAAAATAAGATTAACAATTCTTGGGCCTTTTTGGCAATGCTGTTACAATGAGCTCTGGGGTTTAGAATGTTTGAGATAAGTACTCCTAAGTCCTTGATAGAGTGAGGGTCGTCTATGAGATTGCCTCTTCCTAACTTGAATTTGGTGTTCTGGGTTTTTTTGCCAATGTGTAGGACAGAGATTTGTTAGTTGAAATTTGGAGTTGCCAATTGCGTGACCATTCTCATTCTAGTAACCTTCCTTATAGACCTTTGGGCATAAAATAAAATGCAGAACCCAATTGGCTGTTTCATGTTTTAACCCACCTGAGAAATCCATAACAAATTATGTCCACAATTTTAATTCCTATTACCGCTGAAGTCATGAAATGTCTTTTTCTGTTCAATAAATCTTACTAGATGGCAAAGAACTAATAGTTTCAATGTGTAGCTGAGTGAACTGCATTTCTGAAGAAAAATATTGACAAAAATATCTAGTACATAAAATAATGATTGTATTTTAACCTTTAGGTTAAAACTGTTCAAGGAAATCATTTTTGCAAATAGTTGCAAAATGGTGCTTAATGTTTGAAAATTACAGTGTTAAAAATTAAAGCATAAAAATGCTGATTATTATAAATAGGCAACAATATATGTAAAAACTGTTTTTCATATGGAGCTTGTTCCTTATACAAATCTAATTCAAGTATGCATAAGACTGAAGGTGAACAGCAGTTGATGTGTTGGGGGCTATAATTAAGTTATTCAGTCTTCTGGAAAACTTCAGGAGGTCACTCAATAATCTGCTGAAATTTCAGTTAAATTTTTAGTTAAAGTTTTTCAGACTTCCTTTCCTCTTCTGATTTTACAAGAGTGATAGATTTTAGGAGGAAATATATTCACTTCCAACTTCGAAAACCTTTTCCTACCTTGAAAATGGCTGAATTTTCCTTTTTTTCTCCCTGCATTGATTCAGCTGTTTGAGGCAGGATGAGGAAATAAAAGTTATTTTCCTACATCTATTTATCAAATTAATCCTATCACAAATTTATAAGCCTAAAATAATAATTTTGGCATTTGGTAGAGAGATTCAGAATAGGAAATGCAATAAGTTCCCTGTTTCTAGTCTGATCCTTAATTTTGTTAAAAGATTGGATTGATTGACTGATTCATTCATTCATTTTGTTTATGTGACCCATCTTAAATTAATGACTCTGAGCAGCAAGCAATCATAACATCAATTAAAAACCAAATTACAATCACAATGCTGAAAAATTAAATATATACTGTAAAATATTGTAATTAATAGATATTAACATAACCATGAACTAGGGCTCTTCATACATTTGGACACAGGTCTGAACACATAATCAGGTCTTCAAGGCCTTACAAAACGTCAACAATATTGGGGTCATTCTTATATTCAGAGGTAGGTGCTATAGCTAGAAAAGCATGCCTCTTGGATCACGAGGACTTGAGTGACAGTTTCTCAAACAGTGCTATCTCAGGATGCTGGAAACCTCCATGTAGGCTTTAGGCCACAGGTTTCCTACTCTTGCACCAAACTGGATTATGTGTATGTGGGGTGGGGTGGGGGGTGTTGGTCCTTCTATCATTTGGAACCTATTTCAAGAAAGAAACTATCATTATTTTATTTTTGAAACAAATCACAATTTGAGACAACAATATGTTTTTATTAACTTCTATTCATAGTTCCTCATAACCTCTAACACTAGAATCCTCACTTATTCATGCTTAGTTTTATATTCAACCCATTCTAGCTGGGTAAGAAATGAAAATAGCAACTGGCTAAGCACTCTATGATTGCTTATTTGTCCAAAGGAATATTTCTGGCATGTTCTTAAGTTGATCAATAAACAGTGATTACAGCAAATCCTGGTTTCCTGTTAAGTGTCTTCTTCCATTCTGAGTGTTGTGAAAAATATATAACACAATTTAAATATTGAAATAACACTCAATTATTTTTCACAGTGTATAGTTTAATCTTATGCTAGGATTCCTTTCCTAGGAAAACTAAGAATTACAACACCAAGTGGAAAATACTAGACTGGGAAGGATAATGAAAAGAATTATATATATTTTTTAAAAAATCAGACAGCACCATTGGTGGTGTTGTGGAGCGGCGGTTACAAAGAGAGACGGAGCCAGGCTAAAGGCTAACAACTTTATTCTTGCGAATAAAGGGTCGCCGCGGCTGCCAAGGCTATCTGACAGCCAGCTGGTGGCAACAGCTGATGCCGTTTGACAGCTCCCTTTTATAGCCGGCTGTCAAACGGCATCAACCAATGGGACCGATCGGCGCTCCCGCGTTGGTGGCGGACCGAAGGGAGGACTGCTGCTAGTCTTTGAACACAACACTCCTTCCCCCTGGCCACGAGCATGCGTAGTCCTGTAGCCATGATGGCCGCTTTCACTCGCGGCCCGATCTTCGAAGTTCCTGAGGCTTGTCGGCGGCTGGTGCATCTTGTTCCTCCCGGGCGGTGACTGGAACCTGAAGAGGGTCGCTGGCCATCCCTGGACTGCTTTCTGGCGACTGCTCGGGTGAGTCTTCCCGCGGCGGTCGGCTGGTTGCATTGTCGGGTGGCAGGTAGACCGGGTCCTTCAATGGGTTGGCTGGCGGTGAGTAGACCGGGTCGTCCGGCGGCGGGTAGACCAGGATTTTGGTGGCAGTCTTGTTCCAACGCCTCCTCAGCTGGTCTACGTGCCTTCTCCAAATCTGGCCATCTTCCAGAAGGACTCTATATGATCTGGGTCCTGCAACAAAGACTATCTGCCCTGGCAGCCATAAGGGGTGCCCCACATAGTTCCTGGCGTACACCTGGTCTTGCAGGGCAAATTCCCTGGCATGGCTGTCAGAGGCTAGTGATGTGCTGGGAGCGTAGTGGGGGTGCAACCTGTCCAGGGTGGTCCTGAGGCGCCTGTCCATTAACAGTTCAGCAGGGGACTTGTTGGTGGAAGGGCACGGGGTGACATGTTGTGTGAGTAGGTAAGTTGACAGTTTGGCATGCCAGTCTGCCTGGCCCAGCTTGGCCAGAACTTCCTTGGCAGACCTGACAGCCCTTTCTGCCATTCCATTACTTGCTGGGTGAAAGGGGACTGTGAGAGCGTGTCTGATGCCCAGATTAGCTGTGAAGATGGCAAACTTGTTAGAACTGAATTGGGGGCCATTATCTGAAACTAATGTGTCAGGAAGTCCATGAGTAGCAAACAGTCTGGTCAAGGCCCTTGTGACAGCCAACGTTGTGGTGGAGGGTAACAAGGCTACTTCAGTCCATTTGGAGAATGAATCTACAACCACCAGGAATGTCCTCCCTTGTATGGGACCAGCCAGGTCTACATGCAGCCTGGCCCAAGGGGCCCCCAAATCTTCCCACTTGGTTGGGGCAGCTGCTGGTGGGGCTGCTCCTGTTGCCTGGCAGGGCTGGCACGTGTTAACCTAGTTGGCAATCTGGGCATCTAATCCTGGCCACCAGATGTAGCTGCAGGCCAAGGCCTTCATCCTTACGACGCCAGGGTGACCCTCGTGCAGTGCCCTTAAAACTGGTCCTTGCAAGGTGGGTGGTATGACCACCCTTGTCCCACATAACAGGCAGCCCTGTAGTGAAGAAAGCTCCTGCCTGCGGGTCTTAAATGGCATGAATTCAGGGGCGAACTGAATGTCAGGCCACCCCCTCCCTACCCAGTCCAGGACTTGGGAAATAACACGGTCCCTCTTGGAGTGTGCAGCAATATCCCCAGCTGAGACTGGTAGGTTAAGTTCATTGCAGTCGAAGATTGCATGGATGGGAGCTGGGTCCTCAACTGGTGATGGCAAGGGGCATCTGCTGAGGGCATCAGCATGGCACAGGGTCTTCCCGGGGCGATGTACCAGTGTGTAAGAGTAGGCGGCCAGAAATAGAGTCCATCTGGTCATTCTCGGGGATAACACCTGTGGGGTTTGCTTATCCCCAGTTAGCAGTCCTAATAGAGGTTTGTGATCTGTTACAAGTTCAAAACTATGGCCATAAAGGAACTCATGGAATTTTTTTACAGCGGCTACAGCTGCTAAGGCCTCCTTATCAATCTGACTATAGTTCCTCTCTGCAGCGGAGAAAGTTCTTGAAAAATAGGCAATGGGTGCCTCTGATCCATTTGAGAGCCTATGGCTTAATACAGCTCCTATACTAAAGGGTGAGGCATCAGAGGCTAACACTAGGGGCAGGTTTGGGTTAAACTGAACTAACACAGAGTTTGAAGTTAAGAGAGATTTCACTGCTTGGAAGGCGTGGGCTTCCCTTTGTCCCCATTGCCATGGGGCTTTCTTATCTAGGAGCCTATGTAGGGGTTCAGCTACAGAAGCTTTGTGAGGCAAAAAGGAAGCATAAAAATTAAGGAGTCCCAAAAAAGCCTGCAATTCAGTTTTGTTAGAGGGAGTGGGAGCCTCATGAATAGCCCTAACTTTACTCTCTATGGGGTGAATTCCAGATGCATCAATTCAATAACCCAGGAAGTCTACCTGTTTGGTGGCAATGGTGCATTTGTCTTTTTTCAATTTAAGCCCGTTTTGCCTAAACCTGTCAAGGACAGATCTCACTCTGAGTAAAAGTTGTGTTTTGTTGGTGGCAGAAACTAAAATGTCATCGGAGGATGGAACCACCCCAGGTAGGCCCTGGAGGATTCTTTCCATGAGTGATTGGAAAATGCCAGGGGCTACGCTAACTCCAAATTGCAAACGTTTACATCTAAATGCGCCCCTGTTGGTAACTATAGTTTGTAGGTCAGCAGTGTGTTGGTCAACAGGAAATTGCTGGCATGCCTGGGACATGTCTAACTTTGCAAAAATTATGCCTGGCTCAAAAGAGTGGAGTAGGTGTTGGATTACAGGTACTGGGTATGCGCTAATTTGTAGGAAACGGCTGAGGGATGTCTTATAGTCAACGCAAATTCTCATGCTGCCATCTTTTTTAAAAGGGGTGACTATGGGGGTTTCCCACTTGGCGAAGTCTATCTGTTCTAGCACCTCCTGTTTGATAAGTTTATCTAATTCAGCATCTAACTTAGGTCTAATGGCGAAAGGTACCCTCCGAGGTTTCAAACGAATTGGGGTGGCTTGTGGACTCACATCAAAAGATATGGGGGTGCCTGAATAGCAGCCTAGTTCACTACTGAAAACATCAGAGTTGTCCCTAAAAAGGGCATCTACATCAGAATTTTCCACAGAGTGAATTCCCGTAACATTGAGGCCTAGGGCAGGAAACCAATCTAATCCTAGCAAGCTAGGAAGGGCACCATCCACAACCACCAGTGGCAAGTGACCCCTAAAGTTTTGGAATTGAATGAGGAATTTTCCCTTACCCAGGACTGGAATGGTCTTCCCCTGGTAGTCCCGAAGAGTCAGGTGGCAGTTGGTCAGCTTTTTTTTTGAGAGCGAAGGCAGCAACTTCTTCAGGGAGGCCCACGAAATGATGGAGAGGGTTGACCCGGTGTCTACTTCCATTCGGCAGGGCTTATCTTCTATAAAAAGAGAAATGCTTAATTTGTTAGGCCTAGAGGTGGTGTTGTTCACGTGGTAACAAGTGTAACAATGTTCCACTTGCCTTTGGTAGGAGGCAGAAACTTGAGGTTTTTGTATGGAGGCCTGCTCAGCTTGGCAAACCCTGGCTATGTGCCCTCTCTTTTGGCAGTTCAGACAGATAACGTTTCTGAATCTGCAGGTTGATCTATGGTGGTTGCCCCCGCAGCTTATACAAGGGGTTTGCTGTTTGGCTGTCTGATTGTTGTATTTCCTAGGTGGCCCTGGGGGGGGGGTCTTGGACGCGTGAGGCGGTTTACCTCCAGAGGTTCTTCTTCCACTTCTTGGGAGACCTCATCATAGTGGACTGTAGCCTGCCCTTGCTTAGGGGTGTTCCCCTGAATTTCAGCTGCTGATAATTCTGACAATTCAGCAGCCTGAGCTTCCTCAATAGCTGAGGCTAGAGTTAAGTCTTTTTTAGCCAGTAACCGCCTTTGCAGCTTTAGGTCCCTTACTCCTCCCACAATTTGATCGAGCAGCATGTCCTCAAGATAGTCCCTAAAACCGCAGTGTATGGCAGCAGATCTCAATGCTGCCATGTACTGACTCACAGTCTCCCCTTCAGCCTGAATTCTTCTTCTAAAAGCCAGTCTCTGGCTTTCTTAGAGGGTCTGGGGGAGTAGTGATTTGACAAGATTTCTCTCAACTCATCCCAGGGAATAGCCTTTATAGAACGTGGGGACACTAGCGCAGAGGCTGTGTCAAAAACTGTGGCCCCACAGAAACTTAAAAAATAGGCGCTTTTCCTTAGATCTGTGGCTTCAGTTAGATCAATGGCATCTAAAAAACATTCAAATCTATTCATATATGATTCCCATGTTTCTGCCCCCAGTTGGAAGTGCGGGAATGTCAGATTAGAGGCCATTAGAGTTGCAGCGTTTGTTGTGTCCGCGAAATGATGCCAGGAGTCGGTGACTTCAAATCATGCTCTTTTATCTAAAGTTGGAACCGAACTGGGGCAAAGGAAAAAACTCGCAACTTTTATTCCTTTAGCCACGGCGGCCGCGGCCAATGGCAGCGCTTTGAATCTCCCGCGATTCGAATGGACCAATCGCGGGAGATTCTTAGCGAGCCAATCGGCGCGGCTCGCCTGACCAATCAGAGTGCCCCGCGCTTTGGCCAATCAAAGCGCGGGGATCTCAAGAATGCTAATTAGGGACAGAACACCCCTCCCCTCTTGGTTCAGTCCTTACGTCGCATAGTCACGTAGGTAGGCGGGGCTCTGTCTGAGCCTACTGGACCTGCGCAGCTCAGTCGTAGGTTGGATCCTGGCCGGTTCGGTCGGGATCTCTGCTGCTCCTGATGCCGTCGTGGGAACCGGCTGGTCGGTCGGGCCGGTCCGCTCTCCGTAGCTCCCTCCTGGGCCTCCCGGGTTGGTTGAGCTGCGGGTTTCGCCGCTCCCACTCGGTCTTTCCGGGTCGGTCGAGTTGGCCTGGCTGTCTCTTCCTGGCGAGGGGTCATGATGGCTGCTTTCCGGTAAGTATGGCTGGTTTATTCTTCTTTGGTTTTGGTCCCCTGGGTATTCCCTCCCCCCTTGGTTTGTGTTGTGGGGATTGGTTTCGCCTGTTTGTGCGTCGGTGGTCTCTTGGTTGGCAGTCCTTGACCTTAATTGGTCGATGTGGCGTTTCCACACTCGTCCGTCTGCTGTTTGTAGCCGGTACGAGTGTGGGCCTGTTATTTGTGTGATGACGGCCGGTATCCATAGTGGGTCGCGGCCTGTCTGGAGGCGATGGATGTCCTCCTCGTCATCAGAAGTCCCCGATGCCGAGTGGAAGTCGCCCTGATGGGTGGTCGTCTCGGGTTGGGCCTCGGTCCACCTCGCAGGGTTGTTGTTTTCGCTGCGGTCCCCAGTGTTCGGTCTGCGCATGCGGTCGGCGGATATTCGGGTTGCTTCGGCGGCTGCGGCTGCAGTGAGGGTGTCTGCTAGGCTGATGTTACCCTTGGCCATCAGTCGGCTCTGGAGGACAGGGTCCCACAAACCGAGCACGATTCTGTCTCGCAGGGCATCGTTCAGGTTGTCGAATTTGCAGAGCCCCCCTAGGCGCCGTAGCTTGGCGACGAAGTCATTGAAGCTCTCACCCGACCGTTGGTCCCAACGGTAGAATTCATTGCGTCGGATCAGGATGGGTACCTCTGGAGCGTAGTGCCGCCGAAGTATTGGCTCGAGGACGTCCCAGTCCATCGCGGTCGCATCGGCGGGTTTGGCAAGCACCTTGGCCATCTTGAAGACCTCGGTCCCACAGTGGGTCCGGAAGACGGCGCGCTTCATGGGCCCGGTGGCGTCCTTCAGGTCGCTGCACTTGAGGAACATGCGGAATCGGTCAGAGTACGATTCCCAGTCCTCGGTGATGGGGTTGAAGGGTGCGGGGGGTGCGATTTTTGCCATCGTGGTGGTTCGTCTGGCTTCTGTTGGGCACGTGGTTCGGTTCAGGGTCTGGATCCCACCTTCGTCGCCAGTGTTGTGTGCGCGAAATGATGCCAGGAGTCGGTGACTTCAAATCATGCTCTTTTATTTAAAGTTGGAACCGAACTGGGGCAAAGGAAAAAACTCGTGGCTTTTATTCCTTTAGCCACGGCGGCCGCGGCCAATGGCACCGCTTTGAATCTCCCGCAATTCGAATGAACCAATCACGGGAGATTCTTAGCAAGCCAATTGGCGCGGCTCGCCTGACCAATCAGAGTGCCCCGCGCTTTGGCCAATCAAAGCGCGGGGATCTCAAGAATGCTAATTAGGGACAGAACAGCGTTGGTTTCCTCAGCTGAGGAAAAATAGAGTTTTCACTTTTAGAAAAGCGTTTCTGGCTGCGCCTGTCAGTGGCGTTCGGCTCCTCAGCTGAGAGGGCTTTTAAATTTCGCGCTCTTTGGAGAGCGTCAGTGGCGGTGACTCGCTCAGCTCGTAGCGGCTTCGGCTCTTTCTTGTTGTGACTTCGGCTCGATTTCCTGCCTGGTCATCTTAGCTGTATCCCGCCCTCGTCGCCAGTGTTGTGGAGCGGCGGTTACAAAGAGAGACAGAGCCAGGCTAAAGGCTAACAACTTTATTCTTGCTAATAAAGGGTCACCGCGGCTGCCGAGGCTATCTGACAGCCAGCTGGTGGCAACAGCTGATGCCATTTGACAGCTCCCTTTTATAGCCGGCTGTCAAATGGCATCAACCAATGGGAGCGATCGGCGCTCCCGTGTTGGTGGCGGACCGGAGGGAGGACTGCTGCTAGTCTTTGAACACAGCAGGTGGGCTTCAATTTTTTTTACTACTGGTTCTGTGGATGTGGCTTGGTGGGCAAGCAGGGGAAGGATACTGTAAAATATCCAGTCAGAGGTGGTATTTGCAAAAAAAAAATTAACAGCAAGCCTGTAGCTCGGAATATAAATATTTTAGTACACATAATGCTGTATGAAAAAGTGCATGGTTTTCTGTCTAATTTGGCAGTTGAGAACATTTTAACAGGAACATGTATAATAGCAGTTTTATGTATGTTCAAATTCTGCTGTCTTAACACAGAAATAACAATGTTCTGTCCTTGCTACATGATACTCTGTTACTTGATATGCAGCTAAACCCAACTATCCTCCCCAAAAAACAAACTATGTGCATAGATCTGGATGCTTTATTGAAGGAACAGGATGGTGAAACTGGAAAAATAGAAATACATACAATAAGAACCCAAATGCAAAATAAGCAGTGCTGAGATGCTGGTGAGCATAACAATTAACAAATACAGATAAATCTAAATCTCGCCAGCAATGCTGTGTGTATGGGATGTGGATTTTTGTCCTCAGAAGAACAAATTGGGCTAGATTTTTCCTGGTGCTTCTGTTTCCTTCCAAATGCTAAAGGAAATGGAGTCTGGCTTCCTAGCATGCACTTGTTTTGGGAGTGAGGTTGATTGATAAAATTTTCAAACAATACTGTTTAGTATTTGGCTCTGGCCACTAGATGGGGCTAGAGAGCAACAATATACACACAAATTATATGCTGGGGCATGACATTCCCTGCTTGGTATCAACTGATACTACTATTTGACTTCAGAAATGGTAGCATTAGATGAGCTGCCATTACATTTTGCTGAGACTGTGTTTCTTCAAAAAAAGGACTTATCTTGAAAACAGTCCTAGTCCAATTTACACGCCTGTGCCTATCCCAAAATAAGCCCTACCCCCAAAATAAGCCCTAGTGAAGGGGATAGGCATAGCCAACATAGAAGGTGGTGAGCATGCACAGGCTGACGGTGTCCAGCAGCAGCTGCACTCCACACAGCACAGGTAAGTTGAGTACCTGTGCAGATCATTTTAAGATTTATTTCAGGTTAATTTATGTTTATTGTTCTGATTTGTTTTGCATGCTTAGCAGATTTGATTCTGAGCCATTTAACTATTAAGTCTATCTCTTCACTACATGATAGAACTAAGCCTCTGATGGCATTTTGGAAAGAAGATCACCAGGCTCTATAGCTTTCAGGATAATTATTAAACTTTTCAAGTCTTTGTGTGACTAATTCATACTATGCAATTCATAGTATGATTAATATAATTCATATTAGCTGATTGTGTATTACTTTGATGAAAAGGTGTTGTGTAGCATTAATACCTTTTAAGATTCTCTGGTTTCAGAGAATGGTCCTTTCTATGCTGCTCTGGCATGAAAGCTGATCCTGTAGGATAATCTGGAGGGTCAGATACTTTGGGTGTGTGGGATCTGCTATCAGAAATGGAGCTTTGTTTTGAGCTTTCTCATTTGTAGGCTTGAGGTTTGTTGCTGGCTTGTAGTGGTGCTGTGTAGCATCTCTGGCTTGCTTCTTGAAGGTTGCCTTTTCTATCTAGGTGAGCACTGCAGCTTGGCCTGGAGTGCTGATAGATGTACTCTGAAGTGTGTGGCAGATGATCTTGGAGTTCAACTTCTGGCCCAAGCATGTTGCTGTGTTTACTGCATTTGTTATCAGAATATACAGCTCTTTCTACGTCTTTGGCTTCTATGGCAACTGCTACTTCATTCTCTATGGCAAGCCTCTCTAAATTCACTTCTAACATGGCTTTTTGCATTTGCAGAGATGCCTCTAACCATGCTCTCTCTCTTTTTTCATTTCTATTTTTTGTTCAGCAAAGGCTGCTCATATTTTTCTGCTTCAGCCTTTGCATTGGCAATGGCAAGTGCATTACTTGCTGATAACTGTTTGGAAGAATTAGAGATGTGTGACTTTGCCTGAAGATGCCCAGCTCTGTGACATGATGCCTTCTGGGGAAATGTTCTCTTCACATAAAAATACTAAAGAGATTACACTAGGGGCGTAATTCAACTGGTGTAACAACTGGTTTGGTGAGCGAGTGCTTCATGCGTGTGCCTGCCAAAAGTGTGCTTTGCATGCGCGCAGAGCGTTTGATACCGATCTTCTCCAGCAACCTCTCTGTGTTAAACAGCTGATGTGCAGCAATCTGCCATGCCTCATGAATCAGCTAAGCTTGAAAACCAGGATATAAATCACAAACTAGAGCTGGGGCAGGCAGGTGGTCCCAACAGCTGATCATTGGAGAGAACGGTTTGCTCACAGCTGATCCTTGGAGATACTGGTTCACCTGAATGGGCCCGAACCAATAGAATCCCATCCCTTGGACTACACTCAGTTTCAGTATAGGAAACAGCTGAAAAATAAAACAGGATGAGCAAGCATTAAGGTATAATGGCTAATTTATTGGACTGACACCAGAGAAATTTATTCCATCTGCAGCCACAGCAGCTTATTTGGTGACTTTCAGTGCAATCTACTTCACAGAGTTGTGAAGAAATATAGTAGGATGAAAAACTATGTATGTGCCTTGAATTCTTGAACAGAAAGATGATATAAATACATTGCATTCCAGGGCAGGGACACATAAAGCAATAAAAACAAGTAAGCCTTTTTCATGCATCTTAAAGTTGTTGCTTCTTTAAAAGTCACTTGTTGAGTCAATTCCTTGCTGCTAGGGTGAGGGTGAGAGGAAGTGAGGGATTTCAAGACTGGCAGGGAAACTGTCACAGAACATTCAAAATGACCATGATGAGACTGTAGCAGCAACCAGAAGCAGTTACAATTTTCCCCAAATTTCATTTTCCCAGGAGTCATTTATTTATTTTTTATTATTAAATTTTTGTACTGCCCATTTCCCCTATAAAGTGACTCTGAGTGGCATGAGTCCTGGATTTGGGATGCATTCTGTAAATTATCCCTTTTGAGGTACCTTGATTCAAAAATTGATGCATCATTTTTCCAAGTTAAAGGTCACGACAATGAGAGTTTTAGAACTATACAGATATAGATTTTAGATGCTATCACCTTTAAAGCCATTTATGGCACAGGACCTAGTTTTTTATAAGACCATCTATTATTCATAGATTCTCCTAAACAGATACAATTAAATAATGTGGGCACTGTTGCTTTTTCAAGATCATTAGAGTTTTCTATTTATGTTTATTGTTCTTTTTAGTATACACTATCCAGAGTCATTATAGAATTTGGTGGCCTTATAATTTTAATTCATTAATTAGGCTTAGAATGTCTCTGTTTTCACATTAATCATAGTGTTAAAAAACACTGAGAATCCCATATACATACAGTAGTTTATCATGTAGTAAAGTAAAATCTATTCTATCATAAACATAGTCCTTGCATAAAGAATGGAATGGAATAGAATAGAATAGAAAATATAATAGAAAATTATATTGAAGGAGAATATTCCCCATTATCTGGTTTTTGACCGGAGACCACATGTGCTTGAGTGAGCAGGAAAGAATACAAGGTTCTCATTATATAAGGATATAAACGACCTTTATATAATTGTATAATAAATATTGACAAGTTATTTATTTAGTTATTTCATTTCTATATCCATCCATATCAATGAGTGACTATGGAAGTGTAGTGTACATCATAAAAGCATTCAACAAGTAAGCAGACAGACAGACAGAGACAGAGACAGAGACAGATATAGATATATAAACTACATATGCCAAAAACAATATGGATATGACTATGAAGTTGTAGGCTTTCATCATTTTCTGCTTTGTGCTTGTTTTCTGCTGTTCTTGATTAAGGTATTTATTCAAATAGAAAACAATACTCTAATTAAGAAACTACCAAGAGAAAAAGCATGCTCCCACCAACACTGGGAGGACAAGCTTCTCCATATAAGCAGGGAGTAAACTTCACACTGACTCATATTTATATTACTTAGTGGGGTATTGAAACATTTGCAAACAAACCACAAAGATCAGGCAGCACCTAGGACGTCACAATAGTAACTATGTATGATCTGTTCTTTCATTATATTATTAGTATTTTAAAAGCTTATTAGTTTTGCAGTGTGTTTTGAAGAATCTCATTGGGATTATAAAAATACAGGTTGCCTAGCATCTCTTTGGCTATATAACATGGGTATAAAGGCAACTTCATTGAAGCATACCAGTTGTGCTTTCTGTGTGAACCTACAAATGAGTAGGAAAAACATAAATTAAAAGGATCTGTTTATATTTTACATTACATATTTTGCCTTTGATTAAATATCTTTTTCCTTATTTTTCTAATTAACAATGATGGTTTCATAGTTACACTGTAATATATTTTATCACTATAGCTGTGAACAATTTAAATCTGCATTAAAAATGCTTTGTGATGAGCCATCTATGAACATCACCAACGACAATGGTTATTTTAATTTATCTGTGCCAGAAAATGGAGTTGTTTATGGCCTTCAGCTCCTGGTTTACACTCCTTTTGCTGCTTTTGAGATTGCTTGAATGAGATGATTAAACAACTTCATACTGCCGATAACAAGATGAGTTACACTGCTGCATCACAGCCATTATGAAAAAAAAATGTTTCTGTCATTTTGCTCTGGAAGACACAATAAAAAGTGGGGCATGCTGACATTTGTACTAAAACTGCCTTCCTTAATTAAGATAATAATAATAATAATAATAATAATAATAATAATAATAATAATAATAATAATAATACCACCTAGGATAATAGCACCAACCCGTTTCAACCATCAGTGCCAATTAATAATATTTGCGATACATTTTTAAATGTTCAGTTGACTGAGTTCATCTTTCATGAATATTAAAAGTGGTTGAAAATGAGCAGGCAAAACTCCTGTGGGACTTCCAAATATAGACTGATAAAGTTTTGGAACACAATACCCCAGATATCACAATTGTGGAGAAGAAAAAATTGTGAATCATCGACATTGCCATACCTGGTGACAACAGAATCGACGAAAAACTACTTGAAAAAGTCACCAGATATCAGGACTTGAAAATCGAACCTCAGAGACTCTGGCATAAACCAATGCAGGTGGTTCCAGTGGTACTCAGCACACTGGGTGCTGTGCCTTAAGGCCTCGGCAAGCACTTAAAAACAATTGGCTCTGACAAGATCAGCATTGGTCAGCTGCAGAAAGGCACCTTACTGGGATCTGCTCGCATAATCCGCCGATACATCATGCAGTCCTAAACGCTTGGGAAGTGTTTGACTCGTGATTTGTAATACGAAACCCAGCATAGTTATCTCATTTGCTGTGTACACTGTCATTTTTTGTGTCTAACAACAACAACAATAATAAGGCTACCTTGATATAACTTCCAGAAGCTGGCACAGAAAATGAAGGCTAAGCAATAAAGACTGTGTTTCAGTATATTTGGATGCCTCTGTTGATTTACTAGGTACATTAGTTACCAGTTAGTTTTTCAGTGCAGTTCAAGATCCTGGTTGTCCACTTTGAAGTCCTGTAGCTTTATGGCTCCAAAACTGGTTATTTGAAATACTATCTCCTCCTTTTTTTTTGTCTATTAAACTGATCCAATGGGGTCAACTTCTTCAAAGTTCTCTTCTTATAGAACTATAGAGAAGACTCTGGAGGTGTCTATCCAGTGATGGGATTCAAAAAATTTTATTACTGGTTCTGTAGGCATGGCTTGGTGGGCATGGCTATATGGTTATGTGACTGGGTGGGTGTGGCTATGTGGTCATGTGACTGAGTGGGTCAAAAAAGAGAAACTCACTTTAACAATGGAGCAGCGGTTGGACTAGAATCTCCAGACCCTTCAGACCTGGATTGCTATGCTGCTTCAAAGCATCCTCTGAAGCTGTGTCTAGTGCCAGGGTTAGGGTCCTTACTTCCTGTCCTTTTTCTCTCCCTCCCTCCCTCTAGCCATCTATCCATCCATCCATATCTCATTCACTTTCCCTTCCCTTCCCTTTTTCTCCCTTCCCTCCCTCCCTCCCTCTTTCTTTCTTTCTTTCTTTCTTTCTTTCTTTCTTTCTTTCTTTCTTTCTTTCTTTCTTTCTTTCTTTCTTTCTTTCTTTCTTTCTTTCTTTCTTTTTTCCTTCCTTCCTTCCTTCCTTCCTTCCTTTCTCCCTTCCCTCCCTCCCTCTTTCCTTCCTTCCTTCCTTCCTTCCTTCCTTCCTTCCTTCCTTCCTTCCCTCCCTCCCTCCCTCCCTCCCTCCCTCCCTCCCTCCCTCCCTCCCTCCTTTCTTTCTTTCTTTCTTTCTTTCTTTCTTTCTTTCTTTCTTTCTTTCTTTCTTTCTTTCTTTCTCCCTTCCCTTTCTTTCTTACTTTCTTTCTCCCTTCCCTTTCTTTCTTTCTTTCTTTCTTTCTTTCTTTCTTTCTTTCTTTCATTTTTTGCCACACCCCCCATGCCCCATTTTGAGCCTAGCAAGCCTCCCTGGAGCCTCCTGGGAGCCAAAATGGGGCACAGAGGGCACCGCATCCCCCCATGCCTTGTTTTGGGCCTAGGAGGTTTCCCTGCACTTACCTGGGAGCCAGAACCAGATGCGTTGGGACTCCTGGGAGGGATGGGGTGGGGTGGGTGGGACCAGCTGGTCTTCAGAACTACTGGTTTGCCGAACTGGATGTAAAATTAACATCTGGTTCACTTGAACTGGCCTGAACCAGCTGAATCCCACCCCTGTTGTCACCCTCATTTTTATGAACTCCCTAAACTGGGGATTCAGTCAGCTGTTCAAGAAGACATATACTTTGAGAAAGCTTTGAATATTTATCTGTTCTATTTTGCAGAAAAGAATAATGCTATTTGAACCAAAATTGAGATTACTAGTCATTTTATATTTGTTGGTGGATTCTGTTTTGATTTTTATATTGAAATAGCCATTTATTGGGATATTTTTATATTGTTAGTGGTATAGAGTCTGTGGTTTGGATATGGTTTATTCCCCCTTATTCTTACCCAGTTCCAACCTGGATTTTATTGTAAGGCCAGACAGCGCTTAGGTGAGAAGAATGAATAAATAAAATGATAAATATATTACTACATTGCAAAAGAAGAAAAGAAAGAAAATGCAAAAACAATCAGATGAAAGAAGCAAAAAATACCCATTAAACTGCATGCAAGAAATCATTCGATCTGGTTTTTAAACAAATCATTACACTTGTTAAGTCTGGAGCGTGGGCGCAAAGAATGGAGACGAGGCATCGAATAGTGACTCCAACTCTTTATTAGTGACTTCAGGACAGAGCAAAATACTGGGGCAGCAGCAACTCCTTTTATAGAGCTGGCTGCTGTCACAATAACCAATGATTTGAATTTACCGCTCTAACAAGCGTCCAATCAGAGAGACCCGCTATCAGCCAATCAGATCAGCCAGAAACAACCAATCACAATCCGCTGTTCACGGGCCAACCAGAAGTGCAGGATTACGAGCCTGCTGTGGAAGCAAAACTATTAGGATTTTAAACTAATGCGTTTGCTTAGTTCGTAACACCCCTCCCCCCTAGGTTCCATCTGAGGGGTGGGGTGATGTATTCTCACAGGTAGGCAGGTCGTTTCACCTGTCTTCCTGATCTGCATTACTCCACCAGTCCTTGCCCTGACTTTGGTCCCGGTGGGCTGCTCGCTGAGCTCGACGGCAAAGATGGTCCAACCTCTCCATTGGGTGACTCGGGGTTGTCATCTCTGCTACTGTCAAGGCTGTCATCCAGATCCCTCAGATATGCTGCTGTCTCAGTGCTGCTCTGTGGTGAGGCGATCATCTGGCCCAGCTCTCCTTCAGAAGGTGAATATCCCAAGGTTGGTTGTGCTGGTTTTCACATACTGGGTCGTATGTGTTAAGCCTGTGTTCCCCAACCAGGGTTAAGGAGACAAGCTAAACAGAATGTGCGGCGTTAGTCAGATAGGCATACAGATAAATGAGTGAGATAAGCTTGTATGTTTGTTAACATACAGTAAAAATAACAGATATGCTTGTGCTATCAAAAATATAGTTTATTCCATTTAGAATTTATAGCATAGTCAAAATAACAATCCATTAGTCATGTATCATTTAGTCAGTCCATTCAAGGATATTCAGTTAGCAAAGTCCGTGTAGAATATCCAATGTCAGTTCACTTACAATAAATCAACAGTCCTTTCTTTCTCCCGTTCAAGTAAGGAAAAAATGCAGTCTTCATCCAGTAATTAGGGATCATAAAGCCAGAGAGAGCAAGCTGCAGTGCCTTGCTTCTTTTATGGTGCTTTTTACAACCACTCCCTTAATTACATTCCTACAGTTAAAGTTGCAGACACTTTAACTAATAAACCATGATAACATATTTATTATTTTTACCTAAACCAGTTAGGGTAAACAATGTTATCCCTAACAATATGCTAGTTCTTTTCCAGCCCCCTCGATTTCCCTTCCCCACCAGGTTTGAGGTTTGGGGTTTGTGACGGGGGTAGGTGCCAGCCTGGAATGCAGTTGGTCGATGTGGCACTTCCACATTTTCCCATCAGCAGTTTGTAAACGGTAGGAACGTGGACCCGTAAGTTGAGTTATGGTAGCAGGGACCCACAATGGGTCACTGGAAAAGTTTTTTGCAAAAACTGGGTCACCCACCTTGAAGGTGCGATACCTGCTGCTGGACCCCAAGGGCTTTTCTGGTGTGTAGGCAGGGTGCACACAGTCAAGATGTGAGCGAAGTTTCCAGCCCATCAGGAGTTTCGCCGGGATTCTGTTTGTGGTGCTGTTTGGGGTAATATGTTGGAGGAGAAGCATCCTGGTCACCTTGTCGTCGATGTCCCCTTGTGTAAAGTTTTCTTTATGAATTGGACCATTCGCTCAGCCCTGCCATTGGCCGCAAGGTGAGCTGGTGATGTCAAAGCATGGCATATCTCCTGATCTGCTAGGTACTGTTCAAATGCCAGAGCGGTGAATTGGGGGCCATTATCTGAAACCAGGACATCTGACAACCCGTAGTGAATAGTCTATTTAGTTTTTTAACGACGGCTTCTATGGTGGTGCTCTTCATTTTGTGGACCTCCAGCCAATTGGAGTAGGCATCCACTGTTATAAGAAATGTATGCCCTTGGTAGGTCCCACAAAATCGATGTGGATACGGGACCAGGGACCTCAAGGTGCTTCCCATTCAGTTGGTAGTGCTTTTGGTGGAGCTGAATGAGTTTCCTGACACTTGCTGCAAGTGGCCACCCAGGTTTCTATTTGCTTATCTATACCTGGCCATCAAGCGTAGCTCCTCTCTAGTGCCTTTATTCGCACGATGCCCGGATGTCCATCATGCAATAGTTTTAGAACTTTATGCTGTAGTCTCTCTGGGATGACGACTCTGTCTCCCCACAAGTCGCATCCCCTTTGGGAGAAAAGTTCTGTCTGCCGGTTTTTGAAGGGCTTAAAGGTGTCATTTAGTTCGTTGTCAGGCCAACCTCTTTCCACCCAGCTGAGGACTCATGCCAAACAAGGATCCTTCCTTGTTTCTGAGGCGATGTCTTGTGCAGTCAGTGGTGGTGAAGGAAGAATTTCGATTTGTAGCTTAGCTAGGGTTGGAGCTGGGTCGTCTATGATTTCTGGTAACGGAGAGCATCTCAAAGCGTCAGTGTGGGGAATGGCTTTCCCCGGGCGGTGTAGCAGTTAGTAATCGTATGCGGCTAGAAACTCTGACCAACGTGTCATTCTTGGTGATAAGATGTGGGGAGTTGGTTTGTTTCCCGCTAAAATGCCAAGTAATGGTTTGTGGTCGGTAATTATGGAGAAGGATCTTCCATATATGTACTCATGGAATCGTTTGATCGCAGACACAATACCGAGAGCCTCTTTATCAAGTTGGCTATAGTTTCTCTCAGTTTTAGATAAAGTTCTTGAAAAAAATGCAATAGGTGCCTCAGTGCCGTTTGATAGGATGTGCCTTAGGATTGCTTCCACTCCAAACGGTGAGGCGTCGCAGGTGACAGTTAAGGGCAAAGTCTCATTATATTGTATCAATACAACATCTGAAGTTAACAGGTCTTTTACTTGCTGAAAAGCTCGCTCTTCGTGATGTCCCCAGACCCAGGAAGCCTTCTTATCGAGGAGCCTATGCAGGGGTTCAGGAACAGTCGCCTTCTGGGGCAAGAAGATGTTATAAAAGTTAATGAGTCCCAGGAAGGCTTGGAGATCTGTTTTATTCCTAGGTCTTGGGGCATTTTTTATTGCAGTCAGTTTTTTCTCCGTAGGGTGAATTCCCTGTTTGTCAAGACGGTACCCAAGGAATTCAACCCTCTCAGTACATAGTTGGCACTTGTCTTTCTTGACCTTCAGGCCAGCATCATTAAATTTCTGGAGAACCATTCTGAGTCATTTTTCTAGTAGGCTTCTAGTGGGGGCAGCTATTAAGACATCATCGAAATAGGGCACAACCCCTTTTATGCCTTGAAGCAATCTTTCCATCAGACTTTGGAAGATGCCAGGTGCTACACTCACTCCGAATTGGAGTCTATTACACTTGAATGCACCTCTGTGCGGGACTATAGTTTGGGCTTCTGCAGTCTCTGCATCTACGGGCAACTGCTGGTACGCCTGGGCTAGGTCCAATTCTGTGAATATTTTCCCACCTCCCAGGGAATGAAGAAGATGTTGGACCACAGGTACAGGGTAAGAGCTCTGTTGAAGCGCATGATTTAGGGTGTCCCAGTAATCCCCACAAATTCTCAAAGATCCATCAGGTTTTATGGGGGTTACAATTGGAGTCTCCCATCGGGTGTGGTCAATCAGTTCCAACACGCTATTAATTTGTCCAATTGTTCATCAATCTTTGGCTTGAGTGCAAAGGGTACTCGACAAGGCTTAAGGCAAATGGGCGCAACATCAGGGCTGAGATTAAACGATATGGGGGATCCCTTGTACTTGCCTAGCTTCTCGGTGAAAATGTCCTGGAATTCCTGGACGAGGGCCGCTTCCGAGTCATCGCTTCCGGTCTGGTTGATGCCCGCTAGTTCAGGTGTTGTTGTGAGTTGTTGGGGGTTTTCTTGTCATATTCTAATTTCTTTAATTTTTTCAAGAGTTTTTCCTGTTTGTAAGTGGTTTCAGATTCAGCTGTTGCCAAGACCAATAAACACAGACCAAGACTCCCAACCAATCAGGATGAAGAAAAAACCATTCTGGCACAGCAATAAGCTGCTCCAAATTTAAATCTGAAACCACTGTAAAAGTCTGACTCACAGATGAACACTATACAGAAGCCTGATGATGGCAGATGAGATTCTGCTGAAACGTTGCTACAACTTTAAAAGAACAACTACAATGACATGGGAAAATACCCGAACAAAGCTGAATGCCATACATGTAAGTACCCGCGAAAACTTAAGATATATATATATATATATATATATATATATATATATATATATATATATATATGTGTGTGTGTGTGTGTGTGTGTGTGTGTGTGTGTGTGTGTGTGTGTGTGTATTTTCCCACGTCATAGTAGTGGTGCTTTTAAAGTTGTAGCAATGTTTCAGCAGAATCTCATCTGCCATCATCAGGCTTCTGTATAGTGTTTGTCTGTGAGTTAGACTTTTACAGTGGTTTCAGATTTAAATTTGGGGCAGCCTATTGTTGTGACAGAATGGTTTTTTCTTCATCCTGATTGGTTGAGAGTCTTGGTCTGTGTTTATTGGTCTTGGAGTTTGCTGTGTTCTGCTTCTAATATCTTCTGTCTGTTTTTTTGGCTCTTTTTGTATCTTGATTGGCTGGCAACATTGTGTTACTTTATTGGAGGCCTTTAGTGCAGCTTGGCTTCGGGTAAATGGACGGCTATCATTGGTTAGGAAGCTGGGTTTAATCGGGGTGCCTGGTTGGGGTGTGTTTGAGATGGAGGTATCAGGGGGGATCTGTTTGTGCCCAGGTGTTTGCCTGGCTTGTGGTGTGGAGATTTTTTTGTTTGTGAGTGGGAAAATACCCGAACAAAGCTGAATGCCAGACATACACACACACACACACACACACACACACGTTAGATCAGGATAAGATTGGGATCGATATTACTTTCAATTCCTCCATATTTCCCCCATTTTTATATCACAGTGGCAAGCTTTACAATGAGAGCTAATAGCAGGCAGAATTATTCATCTGTTCTTTGTTCCAGAAGTCAGTTAGAAATTATGCCCCTAGAAAAGAAAAATCAGATCTGACAATTGGTAGCACAGTAAAAGCTCTTAAGCTTTTCTCTATCATTATATTATTGCCCCTCTAGAAAAAAAGGAAAAAAATTGCTCTGATCATTCAATTTAATTTTGCTATTTATGAGTAAAATAGAAAAACTGGAAGGTTCACCTGTTCTGACATTCATTGTTCTTCCTGGTGCTTTCTCCTCAGTTTTTCGAACAATCTGAGAAAGGCTAGGATTGGACCTCAGAATAAGCATAACAACATTCAATCCCACTTTCTCCACTTCATTACCTAACAGACAGAAGAAACTTCTCCAAAGAGATAAGGTCAGGGCATGACTTATTTATGATCCCACTTAAAGAGCTAACAAAAGAGCAGAGATTGATTATGGTTTGTATCCCAAAGCACTGGAATACATTTAATAAATTTTCAAGAAATGAGCAGAATGTAAAAATATTCTATGTCACATTTACTAATTTACAGCTTTGAGGATGCATTATTAAACCTGAAAACATGCACAATTATCAGGGAATTCTAGAAGCTGTAAACCCAGACCATATGCAGGACATCAGTTTATGGAAAACTACTTTCCATGAAGACCAGAAATTAAAAGCAAATGCAATAATGCTAAGTTAATTTTTATACAGTTCTTTATAAATAAATGGAATTATATATTAGCTGTCAGAAAACAGCTAATATGTAATGATTATTTAATAACCAGATATATTTTAATAACCAGATGTAAAGAATGAATCACTATTCAGAATTACAGCACAAGCTTTGAAAATTTTCTTTGCTAAATCAGTTCATTGCTCTTTCCAGCATTTAACTGACCCTATCACAGCCTAGGGCTAAAAGCTCATCCTGAACAATACAATTTATCATGATGTAATTTGTTAGTCAGAATTAATGATTCAGACTCAGCATTGGATGTATTCTTTACTTATGACTAAAACAATATTTGAGAATAAATTGGATGTATATATGAATGAACCATCAGAACAACTATTATAGAATGACATTTTATATTATTGGCATAATCATAGAAGTTATAAAACTATAAAAGCTATAAAACTGGTGTGGGTCTCTCAAAGTTTTCAGATTAAAAAGTGACGAATTGTCATCTATTGGTTAGACCAGATGAGGAAATCAATTGCACACAAAAGCTAAACCTATGTTATTAAGACTGGGTATAATAATGGAATCTTGCAGTCTAATTATATTGTGCCTCCTCTGCTACTTACAGTATAGTTCCATGAATTAAGGAGCTCTCTGTCTTATCCCAGCATATTAAAAAGCAGAGACATCAGAGACAATACACAAAAATGTGTATAGTCAACACTATGCTTGTTAAGTTCTGCGCATGGGTGCAAGAAACAGAGACGAGGCAGTGAACAGTGAACTTCAACTCTTTATTAATCATTCTGAACAGAGCAAAACCCTAGGGCAGCAGCAGCCCTTTTATAGGGTAGGCTGCTGACCTATTAGCCAATGAGAAACATGGAAGTGTTAAACCCTTGAACCAATGAGAGTGGCTCATTAACAGCCAATCAGATTCCCCAGAACGGACCAATCCGATATCGCTATTATTGGTCAATCAGAAGTGCAGGATTAGAACCCTGCTTTTCTTAAGGTTTGTTAAAACTTTATTTAAGTGCCTTTATTAGTTCATAACACCCCTTCCCCCTGGGTTCCGTTTGAGGGGTGTGATGAGGTAATCCCTAAGATATGTAGGTTGTTTTAACTGTCTATTAGATTTGCGCTGTCCCACCAGTTCCTGTCTGTAGTCCGGTTTCGGCGGGACGTTTTTGGGCATATCTGGTACAGGCGGTTCCGCATCCTCACTGGACGACTCGGTGCCGCTAATTCTGTCGTTGTTGTCCTCCGATCTTTGCAGGCTTGCCTCCGTTGAGGTATTCATCTGTGGCGAGGCCAATCCCCTCCCTGATTCTTCTTCATGTATCACGCCCGATTGTTGACTTCCTTCGCTTCTGCTTTCCACCATCTAGAATTCGGTTTCTTCGACATCCCCTCTCCCCTCAGTTTGGGAGTCACAGGAGTCACGGGAACTGGGTTGTAGCCTAGAGCGAAACTGATCTATATGGCGTTTCCATATTTTTCCATCCCAGGTTTGCACACGGTATGATCTGGGCCTGGTGGTTTGAATTATGGTTGCTTTGACCCATAATGGTTCGCCGGAGAGGTTTTTAGTAAAAACTAAGTCGCCTACCTTGAACTCACGGTATTTTCCGCTAGATCCACAGGGTTTCTCTGGCTCGTAGAACAGGTGGAGCCGGTCGAGGTGGGAGCGGAGCTTGCGTCCCATCAACAGTTCAGCTGGAGTCTTGTTGGTGACACTGTGCAGATTGATGTGTTGGAGTAGGAATATTCTGTTTAGTTTGTTGTCAATGTCCCCATACTCCATTTTGTGGAGAGTTTTTTAACAAATTGTACCATGTGCTCGACCCTGCCTTTAGCCACAGGGTGCGCTGGCGAAGTTAGCGCATGGCGGATACCCCGGTCTGCTAAGTATTGTTCAAACGCCAGGGCAGTGAACTGGGGTCCGTTGTCGGAGACTAGGACATCTGGCAGCCCATGCGTTGCGAATAGCCTATTCAATTTTCGGATGATGGACTCAGTTGTAGTATTCGTTATTTCGTGGATTTCGAGCCAGTTGGAATAGGCATCCACTGTTAGGAGGAACGTATGTCCCTTAGTAGGTCCCGCAAAGTCAACGTGGATGCAGGACCACGGCCCCCAGGGGGTTTCCTACTTTGTTGGAGTTGCTCTAGGTGGGGCACTGCTGACTTCTTGGCACTTTAGACAAGTCTTTACCCAGGCTTCGATCTGCTTGTCGATGCCCGGCCACCACGCGTAGGTTCGTGCGAGCGCTTTCACACGCACGATGCCGGGGTGACCGTCATGCAATGTTTTCAATACTGCTCGTTGCAACCACTCTGGGATGACGACTCTATCTCTCCATAGGATGCAGCTTTTTTGTGAAAAAAGTTCTGCTTGCCAGTTTCTGAAAGGGGTGAAGTCATCAGGGGTTTGTTCTACTGGCCATCCTTGTTCGACCCAGCTAAGAACTCGCACCAGGACAGGATCTCGGTTTTTTTTTATCGCAATGTCTCTGGCTATTAGTGGAAGTGAATGTAGCGTTTCAATCTGGAGTGTTGTAAGGGTTGGAGCTGGGTCGTCAACGGTTTCTGGAAGTGGGGCATGGCTCAATGCATCAGTGTGGGGAATGGCTTTCCCCGGGCGGTGTTGTAATTTATAGTTGTACGCAGCTAAGAACTCCGACCAGCAAGTCATTCTTGGTGACAATATATAGGGGGTTGGCTTGTCTTCTGCTATAATCCCTAGCAAAGTTTTGTGATTGGTAACAATAGTAAAAACTCATCCATATACATATTCATGAAACCATTTCACAGCAGATACAACAGCAAGAGCCTCTTTGTCGATTTGGCTATAGTTACGTTCAGCCTTTGATAGGGTCCTTGAAAAATAGGCAATAGGGGCCTCACTACCATTCGGTAACACATGACTCAAAATGGCTCCTACTCCAAATGGTGACGCATCACATGTAATTGTTAAAGGCAAAGTCTCGTTATACTGCATTAAAACAGCATCTGAGGTTAATAAGTTTTTCACTTGTCGGAATGCATGCTCCTCTCGGTGTCCCCAGACCCAGGTTGCTTTTTTGTCGAGAAGCCTATGTAGGGGCTCAGCTACAGTCGCTTTCTGGGGCAAGAAGATGTTGTAGAAGTTAATGAACCCCAGGAAAGCTTGGAGGTCAGTCTTATTTTTGGGTCTTGGGGTGTTTTTGATTGCTTTTAGTTTGCTATTAGTGGGGTGAATGCCTTGTTTATCGATTAGGTACCCCAGGAACTCTACTTTATCTGTACATAGTTGACATTTATTTTTTTTAACCTTAAGGCCAGAGTCTTTAAATTTCTGGAGAACCAATTTAAGATGCTTTTCTAGTATTTCTCTATTCGGGGCAGCAATTAAAACATCATCAAAGTATGGCACGACCCCCTTGATCCCTTGTAAGAGTCCCTCCATCAAACTTTGAAAAATCCCTGGGGCTATGCTCACTCCAAATTGGAGTCGTTTGCATTTAAAGGTGCCTCAGTGTGTAACGATCATCTGTGCCTCTGTGGTTTTTTTATCTACAGGCAGTTGTTGGTACGCCTGCACTAAATCCAATTTAGCGAAGACTTTTCTGCCCCCCAGGGAATGGAGAAGGTGTTGTACCACCGGCACCAGGTAAGCGTTCTGTTGAAGGGCATGATTAAGGGTGGCCCGGTAGTCCCCACAAATCCTTAATGATCCATCCAGTTTGATGAGTGTTACGATTGGGATTTCCCAACGAGCGTGGTCAGTTGGTTCTAAAACACCCTGGGCTATTAATTTATCGAGCTGCTCATCAATCTTTGGTTTAAGGGCAAAAGGTACCCAACGAGGCTTAAGGCAGATGGGGGCTACTTCAGGTTAAGGTTAAATGATATCGGGGTCCCCTTGTACTCGCCTAGTTTGTCTGCAAAAACATCCTGGAATTCCTGGATGAGGGCCTCCTCCCAGTCGTCGCTTCTGGTTTGGTGAATGCCGGCTACCTCGATCCCAAGTGGGGCAAACCATTGAAGGCCTAACAAGCTAGGCCGGTCACAGTCGACAACGGTCAGTGGTAATGATGCAGTACAATTTTTGAATGAGACCTGGACTTGGCTGGATCCAATGACTGGAATTCGGTTCCCCTGATAATCTTTGAGTATGATTCTTTGGGCTCTGAGGTCTTGACGCCTGACGGCAGGGATTAATTGTTTAAGGGTCTTCCAGGAAACCATCGAGAGGGACGATCCTGAATCGACTTCCATCACACAAGGCTGGTTTTCGATGGCGACCTTCACTCGGATCTTCTTTGCATCTAGCGATGAGGTGTGACCGATTGTAATGGGTTGTGTTAAGCCTGTGTTCCCCAACCAGGGTTAAGGAAACAAGCTAAACAGAATGTGCAGCGTTAGTCAGATAGGCACACAGATAAATGAGTGAGCTAAGCTTGTATGTTTGTTAACATACAGAAAAAATAACAGATACACTTGTGCTATCAAAAATATAGTTTATTCCATTTAGAGATTATAGCATTGTCAAAATAACAGTCCATTAGTCATGTATCGTTTTAGACAGTCCATTCAAGGATATTCAATTAACAAAGTCCGTGTAGAATATCCAATGTCAGTTCACTTACAAATAAATCAGTCCTTTCTCACTCCCGTTCCAGTAGGGAAAAATGCAGTCTTGAATCCATCCAGTAATTAGGGATCATTAAGCCAGAGAGAGCAAGCTGCCGTTGTCTTGCTTCTTTTATGGTGCTATTTCAACCACTCCCTTAATTACATTCCTACAGTTAAAGTTGCAGACACTTTAACTAACAAACCATGATTACATCTTTATTATTTTACCTAAACCAGTTAGGATAAACAATGTTATCCCTAACATTCTCCCTTTTTAGGTTAATAATAATAATATAACTATTTACACTTTTAAATTATAGTAGTTACAACTTTCTTTAAACTTAATTACTCCTTGAGCTTTTGTAAATTGGTCTGCAATGTTTTCTTCTGTCATGCAGTATTCCAATTTAATTAGCCCATTCTTTACAGATTCTCTAACATTTAAGTATCTTAAATCAGTATGCTTTGATCTAGTTTTTACAGCTATATTAGTAGCTAACTTTATGGCTGCTTGGTTGTCCTTGTACACAATAATGGATTCTTTAACAGTTATACCCATGTCTAATAATAACTGTTTGTACAGAATTAAGTCAGTGCATAGTAATGACAGACATGAAAATTCTGCTTCCATCGTGGACAAGCTGATATGCTGTTGTCTGATTGACCTCCACCCTATTAGTGTCTTACCAAATAATATAGCCATCCCATTTATGTCAGTTGCAAAACTTGCATCTGCATAGGCACTAAGACTCAAATCATCCTTTGGTTCTATATACAATGCATGGTTCATTGTTCCTTTAAGATATCTTAAAATTCTTTTTAATGATTGCCAATGACATTGATGTGGATCTGAATTAAAATGTGCCAGCTGATTAACACTGTAAGCTATATCTGGCCTTGACCAATTGCTTAAATATGATAAGCTACCAGTCAAAGATTGATACATGGACTTATCAAATTTGGGACTTTGATCATCAGTTTGGCAAACTTCCTGACTCACTGGAGTCTTTGCCATTTTACAAAGTTCCATTTTATATGTTTTAATTAATTGGCAAATTTTATCTTCTTGAGATATCTTAAATCCATTTTTTGTTTTGTTAATTGTCAATCCTAGATACTTTTTAATTTCACCTAAATGTTTTAATTTTATCTTTTTAGCTAATAATGATATAATCTCATTAGCTTCATTATTGGTCTTAGTTATCAAAGCAATATCATCTGTAAATAATAACAATAATGACACCGTTCCATTATTTTCTCTTTTAAACACACATGGATCTGCTAAACCAACTTTAAAACCTATATTGTTTAATTCTTTCACAATATATTGGTTCCACTCAAAGCCAGATTATTTCAACCCATAAAGACTCTTTTTGAGTTTCCAACAATCATTACTATTTACTTTATTGTCTTTTATAATAACTGGCTTTTTCAAATATATAGTGTGCTGCAATGGTGAATGCAAATAAGCAGTTAATGACATAGTTTTTCTTAGCTGCCCATACTAAAGCTGCTCTCAAAGATGTTGCTTTAAGACTTGGTGCAAAAACTTCATCGTAATCAGATGCAGTTTGATTAAATCCTTGAGCTACCAACCTAGCTTTATGGGAAACAGTCCCATCATTGCCAGTTTTTACTTCAAATATCCATTTGCACCCAATGGATTTTTCTCCTGGAGGTAATTTAGCATCATCATATACTTTCATTACCTTTAATGAATTTAGTTCTTTTTCCATTGCCTTTTGCCAATTCTCCTGATCCTTAGCAGGATACATCCTAAGTTCATCTACACTAGTTGGAACTTTAGTTACTTGGCAAACTATACATGCTTGATACCTATCAGGTGGTCTAGTTACACGTGTAGTACGTCTAGGTATTACAGGACTTACAGGTGGACTTTCATTTATTAACTGTTCTTGATTATCTAACTCTTCCTGATCAACTGTTTCTTCTTGTTCTGATCCTATTTGTTCTTCGTGGACTTCTTCTTTAATTGGACTCTTCTTATAACTAGTCTGTTCTTTCTGCCTTTTGTAGGGTTCAATAATTACTTCATTATTTAAATCTTGCTCTAATCTATTCCATCCTACATGTTCTAGGAATTTAGCACTAGCACTGGTGTAAACTCTAGGTGTACCTGGTTCCCAGAATCTATAAGATCTGTGATTAGATTCATATCCTACAAAAAATAATCTTTTAGCTCTATGCTGTCCTTTGTGTCTAAGTTGTGAAGGGATATGCACCCATACTGGTGCTCCAAATGTGTGCATGTAACTTAAATCAGGTTTCGTAGCATGCCACAGTGTGAATGGTAATTCACCTGTTGTTGAATTAACAACATTATTTAATATATAATTACCACACATTATTGCTTCTCCCCACAAATTGTCAGGTAATCCTGAATCAGACAACATAGTACGTGTTATTGATTGCAGTGTTTGGCCTCGTCTCTCTATAAAGGCATTATGTTGTGGCCTATATGGTGCAGACGTTTTATGTTGAATACCTAACATTCTAAGTCTATTCTGGAATTTATTATTTGTAAATTCCGCACCATTATCTGTTATAAGAGTTACTAATTTCTTTTTAGTTTTTCTTTCTGTAAATTTTATCCAATTAAAAGATATTTAGATACTTTTCAGTTTTGCTCTTCATTAAATAGCAAAACCGATATCTAGAATAGTGGTCCATTATACTTAGTATGTATTGAGCTCCTCCTACACTTGGTTTAGACCTATTATATTGGCAAATACTACTTCTAAAGGCTCTTTGGTAGTGAATCCATCAACTCTATTTGCCGGTATGACCTTGCTTTGATTGCAAGCATAACATTGCAAATACTTATTACAAGGTTTCAAACTTATTCCTTTAGATAGTTGAACAGTTCTCTTAAGCATTTTAAAATTTAAATGCCCTAGCTGTCGGTGTAACAAGTGAATACATTCATCATGAGGTTTCTTATTATTATAAACCGTGTTAGCCACCTCTAAATCATTATCATTTAACACATATAATTCACCTCTTAAAGATGCAGTAATTTTCTTATCTTCTTTTTCAATTATGCAGTTATCTCCTTTAAAGATAACTACATATCCTAGTTTAACCAAAATTCTTACTGAAATTAAATTAAACTTAAGTTGTGGTACATATAACATTTTTACATTCTCTTTTATGAAAGAACAATATGCTATACCTTGACCTTTAGCTTTCAGTTTCCAGCCATTGGCTAACGATATCTGCTGTGTACTCTTGGACATTTTAATAAAATTTCTGTTATCATTTGTTATACAGTGGGATGCTCCACTGTCAACCACCCATAAATTATTTTTTACAGCTCTGTTAACATACATGGCTAACTCTAAATTTTTATTTATCTTTTGATCACTTTTAGTATTCTGGCCAGCGTTCTGGCGCTTTGCTGTTTTACAAAATCTTGCCAAATGTCCTCTTCCTCCACAATTAAAACACTTTTTAATTGTGTATGCAGTAGGAGAGTCATTATCTTCTTTTTGAGGTTGCTCCCTCCTTAACTGATCTCTTTCAAGTCTTCTTCTGGCCTCTTCAATCAATATGCCAATTATATTAGTTAAAGTTAGACTTTCCTTAGGCAAAATTTCAAGGGAAGTGACGTAGTTATCATAACTTTCATTTAGTGATGATAGAATTATGTAGACTTGGTGTAGTTCAGAGAAAATAAGCTCTTTCTCGTGCAGTTCTTGAAAAATGCTTTGCATAGTTTTCAAATGACTCAGCATATCACCATTCGTCTGGAGATAAGTCCTGAAAAGCTTCCGTGTTAGATTTATGTGAGCACCAATGTTATCTCGGACATAAATCTTCTTCAGCTTCTGCCAACACCCAACAGCCGTTTGCTCTCCATGTATATGAACAAGGTGCTGGTCAGTTAATGTTAATCCTATTATGCAAATAGCTTGTTCATTCTTCTGTTTAAATTCTTTTATTTTTTGTTTATCTTCCTCAACCTCTGGATCCCATTCCTCTACGTTTGGTGGGTTTTCAATTATGTTCCACAGACCTTCTCTTCGTAGAAGTAGATTACATTTCATAGACCATGATACATAGTTTGTTCCATCCAGCTTGGAATGTAAATTGACTTGTGCCATGTTTTCTTATATGGATATAAAACTATAATTAATAAAACACAGCTGTCTGTTTACTGTAACGTTTAACAACACAAACTCTCACTTTTACATAAATCTGTTTTATCCTAGTTAAACTGACTTTGCAGCCTCTGGGCCCATAACCAGTGTTAAGCCTGTGTTCCCCAACCAGGGTGAAGGAGACAAGCTAAACAGAATGTGCAGCATTAGTCAGATAGACACACAGATAAATGAGTGAGATAAGTTTGTATGTTTGTTAACATACAGTAAAAATAACAGATACGCTTGTGCCATCAAAAATATAGTTTATTCCATTTAGAGATTATAGCATAGTCAAAATAACAGTCCATTAATCATGTATCGTTTTAGTCAGTCCATTCAAGGATATTCAATTAGCAAAGTCCATGTAGAATATCCAATGTCAGTTCACTTACAAATAAATCAGTCCTTTCTCACTCCCGTTCCAGTAGGGAAAAATGCAGTCTTGAATCCATCCAGTAACTAGGGATCATTAAGCCAGAGAGAGCAAGCTGCCGTTGTCTTGCTTCTTTTATGGTGCTATTTCAACCACTCCCTTAATTACATTCCTATAGTTAAAGTTGCAGACACTTTAACTAACAAACCATGATTACATATTTATTATTTTACCTAAAGCAGTTAGGGTAAACAATGTTATCCCTAACAGTTTGGTGTGCCTCTTCTCGTCTCGTTGAAGTGGCCAATGTTTTATTTCTGTGGGAGTGGTTGTTCCATTGGTGGTTCAAATGTTCCCGACTCACAGGACGATTCCCTGTGGTCTGGCGGTAGTTGTTTCCCCTCTGAAGTGGGCTGGATCCTTGCTTGCTTCTACAGACCTTCCCGATGTGGCCTCTTTTCCCACAGAAATGGCAGAGCACGTCGAGGAATTTGCAGTCTGATCGCTGGTGGTTTGCCCCACAACCCGCACATTGGTGCAGTAGTCTTTGGTTCTGCTGGTGGCGTTGGACACATTCAGACCGGAGCCGGTTGACCTCCTCCTCGTCACTTTCTGATGGTGCTTCGAGGTCCTCATGGTGGGTCGCTGTTGCGTGCCGCTCTATACAAGGTTAGGTATCGCTGGCGAGTTGACAGAGCGGTGCGTTGGTGCGGCGCATTCGGTCGGCCGACTTCCTGGTTCTGCTGCAGTAGTGTCCTTGATGACATCAGCAAGGTTGATGTCCCCTTTGGCCATGATTTTGCTCTGCATAGTGTGGTCATCTAATCCCAGAATTATTCGGTCTCTCAGAGCTTCTTCGAGGTCTGTAAACCCACAGAGGCCTCTCAGGTTCCGGAGATCCGCGATGAAATCTACAACGCTCTCTCCTTTCCGCTGGTCCCTCTGGTAAAATTCATGTCTTCGGACAAGCGTTGGTACGGCAGGTGCATAGTGGGCCCGTAGAAGGGGCGCGAGGACGTCCCAGTCCATGATTTTCACCTCAGCTGGTTTCGCTAGTGCCTTGGCCATCTTAAAGACGGCAGGCCCGCAATGAGTCAGGAACACTGCTCTCTTTTTCCCCGTAGTGGCATCCTTCAAGTTGTTGGTCTCCAGAAACATCTGGAACTGGTCTATGTACGAGTCCCAGTCTTCTTGTGCCGGGTCAGATGGAGCGGGTGGTATGGCACCGCCGGACATGGTTTCCGTTGTCGATGCGCCTTCAGCCACATGCTCTGTTTGGTGCTCTGTAGTGTTCAGTCAGCTCTGATGTCTCCACATCTCATGCTCGTCGCCAGTGTTATGTTCTGCGCATGGGTGCAAGGAACGGAGACGAGGCAGTGAACAGTGAACTTCAACTCTTTATTAATCATTCTGAACAGAGCAAAACCCTAGAGCAGCAGCAGCCCTTTTATAGGGTAGGCTGCTGACCTATTAGCCAATGAGAAACATGGAAGTGTTAAACCCTTGAACCAATGAGAGTGGCTCGTTAACAGCCAATCAGATTCCCCAGAACGGACCAATCCGGTATCGCTATTATCGGCCAATCAGAAGTGCAGGATTAGAACCCTGCTTTTCTTCAGGTTTGTTAAAACTTTATTTAAGCACCTTTATTAGTTCATAACAATGCTTTTCCCAGTTGCAATGTATGGCTGTGAAAGTTGGACCATAAGGAAGTCTGAGTGCCAAAGAATTGAGGCCTTTGAACTTTGAACTTTGAATAGGAGGTGTGCATAAGTGCACCAACGTGCCTATCATCCCTGTCCTATTGTTTCTTTTATTTTTCTTATATGTATCCATGTATTCATAACTGTGTTTTTACTTATATCTATTATCTTGTAAGCAATTGACAAACCAAAAAAAATAACAAAAAATAAAAAATCAATGGTGCTGGAGAAGACTCCTGCAAGTCTCTTGGACTGCAAGGTGATCGAACTGGTCAGTCCTGGAGGAGATCAACCTGGACTGCTCTTTAGAAGGCCAGATCCTGAAGATGAAACTCAAATATTTTGACCACTTAATGAGAAGAGTCTAATGCTAGGAATGATTGAGGACAAAAGAAGAAGAAGGGGACAGCAGAGAATGAGGTGACTGGATTGAGTCACTGAAGCAGTCAGCATGAGCTTAAATGGACACCAGAGGATAGTAGAGGACAATGGGTGGACACAACTTTGTAACTAACAACAACTGTCTTATCCATATTATCTATTTTTGTAAATTTAAAATATTTTTCACCCCTCTTCACCTTAGCAACAGATCCTGCATACTGTATCTCTCCTTACTGTAATCTTCCTTACTGTCTACATAAATTCAGCAAGACTTGTCAGTTTAGCAGTCTATCTGAAAGTTTACTCCATGTTTTGTTGATGCTTGGATTGCAAAACTTTAAGCATTATTTTTCAAGCATATGAGTAAATGCAATTGCTCAATAGTTTGCACATTCTTTATACTGTCCCTTTTAGCATTGGAATCTAAATTTATCTTTTCCAGCCTATTGGCCACTGCTATATTTTTTACAGCAGCTTATGAAGTGCACAAAGCACTTCAACTGTACCAACTTGTACAGTTTTAAATGGTTCTGCTGGTACATCACTGACTGCTGAACCTTTGTATAATTCTGGCTTTAGTTCAATGATCAAACGTTCATACATATCACTGTTGGCACTGATGCATGGAAACAACATTCTGAGATATATTTGGTTATGATTAATCTCTAGGCTCATTCCCAGTGCACTAAAGGAAGTTCCTGTGCCCCATGTCCTTCATCAGTAGGCTCTAGAATTCTCACAATAATCAAGTAACTCAGAGCTATACCCAGGCAAATATTTAGGATAACTGAAACAACTGGCCTTGATTCTTCTTACCTATGTACCATTGTTTAGTTCGAAACCCCTAAAACCATGGCCATGAGATTAAATCTCTCATTTTATCATCTGTTACACTAGGTCAAAGAGAGACAAGCTTTTATTAAGCTTCAGGGAAAAGAGAAATGGAGAACAGTCATTTTAAATGGCTTGCTGGTTCTTCTCTCCCCAGAAGGTAGACAGTTTCTCATTATTTAATAGGCCTGTGTGAGGCAGCTAGCTGCAATTCAACTACTGTAGGTAAGCCCTTTGAAGTAACAAGCTCCACTGCCATTTCTTTTTATTTATTGCTTTTAAAATAATAACAAAAAGGAGAAAGAATAAAAAACAAAGATAACTATAACATACATTGCCAAAAAAAATAAAAAGTGAAAATTGCTATACCATTTTAACAGTTAATAGTTGCAATTCTATATATATTTATCTAATGCAAATATATTCACCTCCATATATATTTCTACTAAATTCTCATAACTATCATTTTTTTACTTACTGTTTTTGTATAAACAAGTCCCACATTTCTTTATACTTGTCCATATAAAATCTCTATCTATAGGCATTCTGCTCATGAGTGCAGTATTAGTCTTAGCAGTATTTAGTAAGTCTTTGGCCATAGTAAGGGCACAAAAAAATCCATTTATGTTATCCAGTGGTCAAATTCCATTTATTAGTTATGTACTTCACGGAAATATTATTTTTAGAAGATAATATCCTTTTGAACTACATAAAATCATATTTATATAACCCATTACTTTCTCCTAAATCATAATAAATATATGACATTGTAAAAAATATGTGTTTGAAGAAACATTAAAGAAGCAACCATCTCAGAGTTGTTGTGGGGAAAATAGTTGGAGGAAAGAATATTAGTATCTTTGTTGCCTTCAGTTAATTATAAAATAATAAATATGGGATAAAATCTATTAATAATTATCCTTATTACCTCACCCACAGAATTATTTTAGACAGTTCATATGAATTTCAAAAATATTATTTATTGTATATATTTTAAGCTGAAGTCAATTTACACTCTGGCTATAAAAGTTAAAATAGTCTTCCATTATATAGGTAGTTTAGCAACCTCTAATTTTTTTATTCCATTCATTTCTTAGCATCTGCATATAAGTGGATTATTGATAATAAATCATCACCATCTTCATCATCATTTTAGCCATTGTCAATCCACTGCAGGAGGAAGACTTCTTGCACATGTTTCCAACAAATATGGTCCTGAAGCTTTCTTTGACATTGGGCCCATATCACTTGCTGATGCCACTCCATCTTGCTTTAGGTCTCTTTTGTGGATGCTTTTTATCAAGTGGGATCCATTCTATGACTGCCTTGGACTATCTGCCACCAGTTCTTCTTGCTATGTGGCCAGCACATTTCTATTTCAAGCCTTTTACTCTCTTGATGATATTGTATAGTTATGCTTGTTCTCTAATCCATATGCAGGTCTTTCCATGATGCTTGTCTTGTAATGTCAAGCATGTATCTTTCCATGGCTCTTTGCACCAGCTCTTAGCTTTTTTATCGATTGTGAAGTTAGTGTCCATGTTTCGCTGGCATATGTTAGAGTATGTAGCACACACTGATCAACAACTTCTCTCTTTAAGCATAGGGGGAAGTTGTTTTTGAAGTTGTTTCAGATGCCTGCCAACCACATTTAACATGCCATTCAATTTCCTTTATGATATCATCTTCCATTGAGATCCATTGGCCACAGTATATGTTGTGGTCCACTACATCTAGTTCCTCAGTAAAAAAAAATATTTATTTGATGAATTCATTAAACATAACCTGGCTCTTTTTCAGATTTATTTTTAAACCAAATTGTTCTCCTACTTTGTGAAGGGCTTATATGTGTCTTTGTTGCTCTTCTGGGCCTTGGGAGAAGAGAACAACATCATCCGCAAATCTTAAATGATGTATAGGTGCCATTGAATTTTATTCCATCTTTTGCCCAGTCTAGTTTGTGAAATATTTTTTCAAGACAGGCTGAGAAAAGAATAGGTGATATTATATTGCTTTTTTGTACATTTCATTCTATGTTGATTTCCACTTTAAGATAATTAAAGCAAATTGTCACCATTGTTTTTTCATATATTGATTGTAGTTAAGTAATCAGTGTCTATGCTTTGGTTCAGTGATGGATTAATTATTGCTTGCTGGAATATTGAGTCAAACGCCTTTTCGTAGTTAATAAAAGCCATGCACAGAGGCATAATGTATTCATTTTGCCTTTCAATGACTTGCTGAACAACCTGGATGTGATCCATTGTGCTGTAGCCACTGAATACTGCTGCTCCTTTGGCTCTGCATCATTTAATGTTCTCAACATTCTTTTTGCTATTGTCTTGGTAAAAACCAGTAGATATTTATTATCATTTAGGTTTTCAACAAGATGATAATAAATACCTATGGAAATTAAAAGTACAGTTTTTAGTTTTAAAAAACTTAACAAATTGTTTTAATATCTGAGGTGTCTCAGAAGCTGAAAATATTGCTGGTTGAAACAAGTTGTAAACAAATATTGAACTTGTAACTATAGTATTGGTTATATTTATCTCTTAACATATGTTAAAATTCATTTTCATTATCTATCAATTGGCTCAAAGTCAATTATCACTTTTATTATATTACCATATTCTCCCCAATTTTTAAAGTTGGGTTTCCCTATAAAGTCAATTTGTCATATGAAGAATGTTTAAATTTATTTCATTAGATATTATATTTTATAACTTTGACACAATTATTTCCAGAGATAATAGAGTTTTAATGTACTTAGATCCTAATAGTGTCCATCAAAGCAAAGGTGCTATATGTGCATACCCAAAGTTGCCCATATCAGAATATTAACATCAATTGTTGCTCTCCTGTATTTAATATTTGAAAGTAGGTAAGCATTATGATAGACATAAGCTTAAATGGACTCCAGGAGATGGTAGAGGACAGGAAAGTCTGGAAAAACATTGTCCATGGGGTTGCAATGGGTCGGACGTGACTTCGCAATTAACAACACCAACAAAAGCATAATGATGTAGCTCCAGATTTGGAAAACTGAATACTCCCACATTAACTGGTAATTGCATTTTCTGTAAAGATATTCTCAGGATTTAAGAATCTGATAAATATTTTCTAGTTTAAGGTTTTTTTTATAAAAAAATTATGGTTATAAGAACTGGAATTTCCCTCAGAATATAAATTAAGCAGGGAACAATATTCATTTTAAGAATGTTTATTCTGCCTCAAAGTGTAAGGTTTAATGACTCCATCTATTGATATCTGAAGAAACTCTCTCTGTATTTTATTTATATTACATACCAATACGACTAACTGAGTTATATATTTTGGTATACACATACTTAAATATTTAATGGATTTGGTACAAATACAGAAATATTTCTTAAATGACAGCAATTCCAATTTGGGCTAGTTAATAGAATATCCTGCTATTTTACTAAAGGCATCTATCATTTGCATCAACACTAGAATAGTAATGTGAGGTTTATACATAAGTTAAAGAAATGTTGTTTGAAAATAAAACCAATTTGCACTCGACAAAGTTATGTACTATTCTGTAGAGCTGTAGAGTATGTTGTCCAACAGAACAAGCCAAGGATGAAAGTAAATATTGTCTAATTCCTCTAAATAGTGGTAAAATAAGAGAAAACTTGCCATTAACCTTTACTACTGTGAGAACTCATATAATATCTTCATCCATTTTATAAATTCCAAAGGGAATCTGAGCCTGATTAGGATACCAAACACATACTGTTTACATATATTGTCAAAAACTTTTTCAGAATCTAATGATAAAATTGATCTTTATCTTTGTTTAAATCTGTTAGATCTACAACTAACCTAATTTCTACTGCTTACCTAGTTTTTATAAACCCCACTTGATCATTCCTAATAATGAATTATATCACTTGCTGCAATCTATTTGCTAACACTGCTGTTAATAAATTTGAATCAAAATTAATCAATGAGATTGGTTAATGATTAGTACACTGACTGTGATCTTTAGTGCTTTGGACACTTGTGTGAATGGAAGACAGAAAGCAAAGAATGCATGCATGTTTTATTCTTCTTTCAGCAATTACATCAGAGCAGAGGTGGTATTCAGCAGGTTCTGACAAGTTCTAGAGAACTAGTAGCAGAAATTTTGAGTAGTTCAGAGAACCGGCAAGTATCACCTCTGACTGGCCCCATCCCCATCTATTCTCTGCCTCCTGAGTTCCAGCTAATCAGCTGGGTCTTCTTTTGTTGCCCTGCACAGGAGAATGGAGCTGGAAAGGAGGTTAGTGGGATGGGGAGGGAATGGGATTTTGCTGTATCCTTCCCCTGCCATGCCCACCAAGCCATGGCCACATAATTGGTAGTAAAAAAAATTTGAATCACAGCTTTTAGATATAGTCTCCAGTGTTTAATCATACAAGTGCTGCTTCTACAAGTGATTCTATTTTATCCACAGGACTCTGATTTCTTTTCATTTAAATCTGAGGAACCTTGATGTAAATATGTAAATATGGTATATACAAGAAATACATGGCATGTAGAAGACTGTCTTGTGCATTTTTAATTTTTAGTTTTCTACCAGTACAACTTGCAAATATACCTTACAATTGATCATAAAACTCAACTATCCTTTCTCTAGATTAATATTAATGAAAAATCTATAGAAGGCCCTACCTCTTTCATGTATGTTTAGACAATTATCCTCAGGAAAAATATTGACTAGCTTTCAGTCCCAAATAAAGTAAACCAGCAGAAAATCAAGTGCTTAGACAGAAGTAACCTCAAGGGATGGAGGTTTTTTTTTTTTTTTTTTTTGGTCTTACTATAAACTAACCAAGCCATATAGTCTGCTACAGTGGTACAGTATATCTTACATGACTTTATAGATACACAAAGAATCAGTTCTTCCACAAATGCCTTTCACCACAATTGCTGTGCATCAATGAAAGGAAATCAAAAACACCTTAATCCTATCTTAAGGTCATTACAATTATTTGGAACCATTGTTTTTTTTTTTTTTCTTCCTTTCTTTCAAGATACGTTTTATCTATCTCATTCTCTGTGGAATGATCACAGGTAATCTAGCTTCATGTTTAAAACATGATGATTTTACAATGATACATCAGTTCTTAGTTTTCAAAGCTTTTTTTTTAACTAAATGGAAAAAGAATCTTATTTATAACTAGGGTTGGAAGTGTGTTACTTGCTCAATATAAATCATTTCTGGCTAGGCCAGCAGAAGTTGCTAGAAAATTCAATTCTGTCATATCTTGAGGGGCAAAGGCCAATTCTGGCTTTAGGGAGGACAAACAGGAAATAATAACATCTTCAGTATTTATGGATAGCTGTTTAAAAACTTCTTCCATACCCTGATTTAGAATAAAAGAAAATTGTCAGTTGTGACATTCCAGCTATTTTAAGCATCATCTGAAAATGAAATAATTTCATAGTCATCTCCCAAAGCCTTTCATAGAAAGGACATCAATTCTTCAATTCTGACTTAGTGTGAAGGAAAACTTTGCTCAAAATTACAATTGAGAAATGTAAACTGTTTTCTGAAGTAATATTCAGGGAATATTAAATTTAAACTGTTTTAAATTTGAATTATCCTGTGCAATACATAATCTGAGGTGGTTATGCAAATCTTCTCATTTTCCTTACTAATTGAAAAATTCCATTGTCTCTCAGTGAAATTTATTATCATTTGATTAAGAAAACCTAAAAGAATATTAATATTTTGGCCTATGAACTTTTACATTATTAGTTCCAAAACAGATAAGTTTGTAGCTTTGACCAGTTGGGTGTCATGGGTGTTTTGGTTAAATTCCCAGATTGGATACTGGGAAACTCTTGAGTCTACCACCGTGTTTCTCACAAAATAAGGCTGGGCCTTGTTTTTTTTTTTTTTTTCAGCCCCGAAAAAATGGCTAAGATGTCTTTTCGGGGGTGAATTAATTTCTCCCTCCCCCCACGCACCAGCGCCGTCTCCAATAACAGTGTCTGAGTTGCTCCTGCTTTCCCCCCGTCCCTGTAACAACAGGAAAAAAAAGATTTTGAGGTACCTGGGAGCACCACGCACTGTGTTTTGGTTTAATCCCGAGCCTCTGGGTGGGCATGAGAAGGGCCGAGTGAGCATCTCTGCTGCTGCTACCCTTGGTGCTCCAGCCTCAGGCTCTGCAAATTTGCAAAAGTCCTGGAGTGCAGCCCTTTCCTGCATTCCAAGTGCCCAGGCTGAGCTGCAGCTGTCCCTCTTGTTAGGTCTGGAGCATGGGTGCGAATGATGGAAACGAGCCGGTAGAAACAGTGAACTTCAAACTCTTTATTTACATATTGTGACAGCTCAACTGGAGGGCTGCTACAGCCTTCCTTATATAGGCAACTTATTAACTATTCAACCAATAGCAAACCTGGAGCGCTAGCTCTGTTAACCAATGGGAATGGCCTGTTAATGGCCAATCAGATGCTCCTGAATGGACCAATCCGATCCTGCCATTAACAGCCAATCAGAAGTGCAGGGCCAGAACCCTGCACTTGACTTCAAGCTCAAGATAACTTTATTGGTATTATTCATTCACAACACCCCTTTCCCCCAACTTCTGCCCACGGGGCGCGGTTACATAGTCCTTAAGGTAGGACGGCTGTTTTGTTAGTCTTTTCGATTTTCACAAAGTGCCTGGCGGTTGGCTGCACTTCTGCTGAGGTAGATCGTTGTTTATCGGTAGGGATGCCTCTGGTTCCGAGTTCGCATTCCCGTCGTCACCAATATCACTGGCCACTCCCTGAGGTGAACTCACTCTGGTCTCTGTTTCCTGTTCCTGCGTTTCAGTCCCATTATCGGTTTTGTCAAAAAGGTTTTCCTCTAATTGCAATTCACTTTCCTCTGTATCTCCCCCCCCCTCAGTTTGGTCATAAGGGAGTTTGGAAGTGCGCGACGGTAGCCGTGATCATAGTTGATCAATGTGGTGCTTCCAAAGTCTGTCGTCAGCGCACTGAACGAGGTATGATCTTGGGCCGGTTACACGGATTACGGTCGCTTCTACCCACAGCGGATCGCCCGATAAGTTTTTAGCGAATACTAAATCGGCCGCTGGATCCGAGTGGTTTTTCCAGTTCGTAGGCTGGGTATAACCGATCGAGGTGGGAGCGGAGCTTTCGTCCCATTAGCAGCTCGGCGGCAGTTTTGTTGGTGACGCTGTGAGGTGTGATGTGCTGTAGGAAAAGGATTCGGTTAATTTTCTCGTTGATGTTGTCGTAGTCAATCTTTTGGAGAGTCTTTTTGATGAATTGTACCATGCGCTCAGCCCTACCGTTGGCAGCAGGGTGTGCAGGTGAAGTGAGCGCATGTCGGATACCGCGGTCAGCCAGGTACTGCTCAAAAGACAGCGCGGTAAACTGGGGCCCGTTGTTGGATACCAGAACGTCTGGTAATCTGTGGGTTGCAAACAGTTTTTCCAGTCTTTTGATGACCGCATCAGTGGTCGTGTTGCTCATTTGGTGAATCTTGAGCCAATTCGAGTAGGCGTCGATGGTTAGTAAAAACGTGTGGCCTTTGGTCGGCCTGGCAAAGTCCAGATGGATGCGGGACCAGGGTCCCCGCGGCGTTTCCCATTTGGTTGGGGTTGCCTTTGGTGGAGCGTTGCTTACTTCTTGGCATCTCCTGCAAGTTTTAACCCATGATTCGATTTGTCTGTTGATGCCTGGCCACCATGCGTAGCTTTGTGCGAGGCCCTTCATGCACACGATGCCAGGGTGGCCATTGTGCAAGGTTCTTAGCAATGTCTGTTGGAGTCATTCTGGGACAATGACTCTATCACCCCAGATGACACAGCCCTCCGGCTTAATTGGTGTCACAATCGGCGTTTCCCATGGGGAGTGGTCAGTTGGCTTTAACACTCCCTGGGCAATCAACTTATCAAGTTGCTCGTCGATTTTTGGCTTTAGAGCAAACGGAACTCAACGAGGCTTAAGGCGGATGGGAGCTATCTTTGGATTAAGGCTAAAGGATATCGGGGTCCCCTTGTACTTGCCTAGCTTTTCCTCGAAGACGTCCCTGAATTCATGGGCGAGGTCTTCCTCCCAGTAACTGTCGCCGATTCGGTTAATGCCTGCCACTTCAATGCCGAGTGGTGCGAACCATTGCAGGCCTAACAGACTAGGCCGGTCCTTATCGATCACCATCAGGGGTAAGTACGCCGTGCAGTTCTTGAATGCAACCTGGACTCTACTGGATCCTGCAACTGGAATTCGGTTCCCCTGGTAGTCCTTTAACACGAGCCGTTGGAATTGAAGGTCTTGGCGCCAGATTGTGGGGATGAGTTGCTTGAGGGTCTTCCATGAGACCATTGAAAGAGACGATCCCGAGTCAACTTCCATTTGGCAGGGCCGATTTTCAATGTTCATGTTGACCCGAATTTTCTTAGTGTCTAGTGAAGCGGCATGGCCAATAGTGAGTGTTTGGTGGGCCTCTTCCCGTCTCGCTAGACGATTCACGGGCCGGTTTCTGTAGGAGTGGTTTACTGGTTCTCACCTTACAGGTCAATTCCCTGTCGATTGGCGGAGGTTGGTTCCTTCTAAGGTCTGGCTGGGTCCGAGGAGGCGTCTGCAGACCCGTCCGATGTGGCCTCGTTTCCCGCACTTATGGCAGAGCGCATTGCGGAATTTGCAGTCAGAGCGGTAATGGTTGGCCCCGTAGCCAGCGCACGGTTGCTGGGACTTCGGGTAACGGTCCCGATCGGACCGCAGGCAATGGACCTCTTCTTCATCGCTGTCTGATGATGAAGAGAGGTCCTCATGGTGGGCCGTCTGCAGCTGCCCTTCTGCGTTAGGTGAAACTTCGCCGGCCGGTGGGTATGCTGGAGCACGATTTCGGTGTAGTTGGGCAGCCGACTTCTTGGTCACCTCTGCTGCTGTAGCTTCAGCTATGGCGTCTTTAAAGGTGATGTCGCCCTTTGCCATTATTTTGTTCTGTATGTTTAGAGCGTCTAGCCCGAGGACTACTCGGTCTCTCAAGGCCTCTTCTAGGTCGGTGAAATCGCAAAGGCCTCCCAAGTTCCAGAGGTCTGCAATGAAATCGGTGATGCTTTCTCCTTTCCGCTGGTTTCTTTGATAGAACTCATATCGTCTTCTGAGCATTGGAACGGTTGGTGCATAGTGGGCCCTTAGTAGTGGTTCGAGGACATCCCAGTCCATGGCCTTCGCTTCCGCCAGTTTCGCTAATGCCTTAGCCATTTTGAATACCGTCAGCCCGCAGTGCGTTAGGAATACCGCCCATTTCTTCCCGGGTGTGGCATCCTTCAGATTATTCATTTCCAAAAACATTTTAAAACGATCCATGTAGGACTCCCAGTCCTCTTGAGCTGGATCGAACAGAACGGGTGGTACTACACCACTGGACATGGTTCCGTCGTTGTGCGCTTCAGCCACGTGCTTAGTTGTCTTAGTTGGCTCTGATGTCATCCAATCCCACCTTCATCGCCAGTGTTAGGTCTGGAGCATGGGTGCGAATGATGGAGATGAGCCAGTAGAAACAGTGAACTTCAAACTCTTTATTTACATGGTGTGAAAGCTCAAACTGGATGGCTGCTATAGCCTTCCTTATATAGGCAACTTATTAACTATTCAACCAATAGCAATCCGGGAGCGCTAGCTCTGTTAACCAATAAGAATGGCCTGTTAATGGCCAATCAGATGTCAGAAATCAGTAGTTTTTTTACATTATGGAATGCCTGCTCTTCTCTGTGACCCCATACCCAAATTGCTTTTTTGTCTAGTAGGCGATGTAAAGGTTCAGCAACTGTCGCCTTGTGCGGCAAGAATACATTATAGAAATTGATGAGGCCTAAAAATGCCTGGAGGTCGGCCTTGTTCCGGGGTCTGGGAGCATTTTTTATTGCTCTCAATTTGCTATCGGTAGGGTGAATACCCTGACTGTCAATCAAGTACCCCAAGAATTCAACACGATCTGTACACAGCTTGCACTTATTTTTCTTCACCTTCAGGCCTGCTTCTTGGAATTTTCATAAAACCAGTCTTAAATGCTCCCATAAAATTTTTGGAGTGGGGGCAGCAATCAGCACATCGTCAAAGTAGGGGACAACGCCTTTGATCCCCTGCAAGAGTCTCTCCATTAGGCTCTGAAAGATCCCCGGGGCTACACTGACTCCAAATTGGAACCGTGCACACTTAAAGGCACTTCGGTGTGTTACGTTAGTCTGTGCCTGTGCCATTTTTTCATCAACCGGCAGTTTCTTATAAGCCTGAGCTAAGTCTAGTTTAGCGAAGACTTTTCCGCCCCCCAGGGAATGGAGGAGGTGTTGCACCACCGGCACCAGATATGGATTTTGTTGCAGGGCGTGGTTTAGGGTGGCTCGATAGTCCCCACAAATTCTAATGGAGCCATCCGGCTTAATTGGTGTCACGATTGGGGTTTCCCATGGGGAGTGGTTGGTTGGCTTTAAAACTCCCTGGGCTATCAACTTATCAAGCTGTTCATCGATTTTCAGCTTTAGTGCGAACGGAACTCGACGAGGCTTAAGGCGGATGGGAGCTCTCTTTGGATTAAGGCAAAAGGATATCGGGGTCCCCTTGTACTCGCCTAGCTTTTCCGCGAAGACTTCCTTGAACTTGTGGGCAAGGTCCTCCTCCCAGTCACTGCCGCCGATTCAGTTAATGCCTGCCACTTTAATGCCGAGTGGTGCGAACCATTGCAGTCCTAACAGGCTAAGCCAGTCCTTGTCGATCACCGTCACGGGTAAGTACGCTGTGCGGTTCTTGAACGCGACCCAGACTCAACTGGATCCTACGACTGAAATCCAGTTCCCCTGGTAGTCCTTTAACATGAGCCGTTGGAATTGAAGGTCTTGGCGCCGGATAGTGGGGATGAGTTGCTTGAGAGTCTTCCAGGAGACCATTGAAAGTGATGATCCCAAGTCAACTTCCATTTGGCAAGGCTGATTTTCGATGTCCACTTTGACTCAAATTTTCTTGGCATCCAGTGAAGAGGCGTGGCCGATAGTGAGTGTTTGGTGAGCCTCTTCCCATCTCGTTAGACGATTCACGGGTTGGTTTCTGTAGGAGTGGTTTGCTGGTTCTCACCTTACAGGATGGTTTCCTGTCAATTGACGGAGATTGGTACCCTTCGAGGTCTGGCTGGGTCCGAGGAGACTTTTGCAGACCCGTCCGATATGGCCTGGTTTCCCACACTCGTGGCAGAGCACGTCGCGGAATTTGCAATCGGAACGGTAATGGTTGGCCCTGCAGCCAGCGCTCAGTTGCTGGGATTTCAGGTAACGTTCCCCATCGGACCGCAGGTGATGGACCTCTTCTTCATCACTGTCTGATGACGAAGAGAGGTCCTCATGGTGGGCTGTTGAAAGCTGTCCTTCCAACTTAGGTGAAAGTTTGCCGGCTGGTTGGTGTGCTGGAGCATGATTCCGGCGTAGTTGGGCAGCCGACTTCTTGGTCGCCTCCGCTGCCGTAGCCTCAGCGATGGCATCAGCAAGGCTAATGTCGCCCTTAGCCATTATTTTGCTCTGCACGTTTAGAGCGTCTAAACCTAGAACTACTTGGTCTCTCAAGGCCTCCTCTAGGTCGGCGAAATCGCAAAGGCCTCCCAAGTTTTGGAGGTCTGCAACAAAATCTGCAACACTTTCTCCTTTCCGCTGGTTTCTTTGGTAGAACTCGTGTCGTCTTACGAGCGTTGGAATGGTCGGTGCACAGTGGGCCCTTAGTAGTGGTTCGAGGATGTCCCAGTCCATGGCCTTCACTTCAGCCAGTTTCGCTAATGCCTTAGCCATTTTGAATACCGTTGGCCCGCAGTGCGTTAGGAATACCGCCCGTTTCTTCCCGGTTGTGGCATCCTTCAGATTATTCGTTTCCAAAAACATTTGGAAACGGTCCATGTAGGATTCCCAGTCCTCTTGAGCTGGGTCAAACGGAGCGGGTGGTACTACGCTGCCAGACATGGTTCCGCCGTTGTGCGTTTCAGCCATGTGCTTGGTTGTCTTTGTCATTGCCGGTAGAAACAGTGAACTTCAAACTCTTTATTTACATGGTGTGACAGCTCAAACTGGATGGCTGCTATAGCCTTCCTTATATAGGCAACTTATTAACTATTCAATCAATAGCAATCCGGGAGTGCTAGCTCCATTAACCAATGAGAATGGCCTGTTAATGGCGAATCAGATGCTCCTGAACGGACCAATCCGATCTTGCCATTAACAGCCAATCAGAAGTGCAGGGCTAGAACCCTGCACTTGACTTCAAGCTCAAGATAACTTTATTTACCATTTATTCATTCACAACACCTTATATGGTGGAAGGCTAACTATTTTGCTATCATATCAGTCCATGTTCATTCTCTAAATATATAGAGATCTAGTGCCAGTAGTCCAGGACTTATTGCATTTCTTGGGCTGGGGCAAGATTTTGGACCTAGCACAGGCAAACGAACAATTGCCTGTGGATGCAGCTACCACCAAAGCCCAAATGATCATGACCCACAGGGGCACATTCAAGTGCAACCGGCTGCAATTTGGGGTTAGCATAGTTCCTGGCCTATTCCAAAGCATAATGGAAAGGATGTAAAAATGAAAATAGTAAAAATGAAGGCCCTAGCAAGGAATTACATCTGATGGCTGGGGATAGACAGAGACATTGAGACCTGGCTCACCACATGCTCACCATGCTGGGATCTGCCCCCCAGCACCCCCCTCAAGTGGAAGAGGCCCTCAGCACCATGGAGTCTTATACACATAGACTTTGCAGGACCCTGCCAGGGGCAAACATTTCTAATCGTGGTCTATGCCTACTCTAAGTGATTGAAGGTGGTAATCATGAAATCCACAATAGCCGAGGTAACGACCAGATCATTGCAGAAATTATTCACCACCCACGGCCTATCCAATGTGCTGGTTTTGAACAATGGCCCATAATTCACAGCACAACAATTCAAAAGCTTCCTTACCCAACTAGGGATCCAACATGCCCTATTAGCGCTGGCACACTTGGCCTCAAACAGGCAAGTGAAGAGAATGGTCCAAATGACCAAAGAATTACTAAAAAAATTAGGCCCTGGAGATTGGCAAGAAAAAATCAACAAATTGCCGCTAACCCAACACATAACGCCCAGCGCAGCAACAAACAGAAGCCCAGCAGAAATGCTCATGAACAGAAAATTAAGGTCCGCCCTGGACAGGGTCCATCCAAACTACACAAATGACACCCCTCTAGACTCTACAGGGAAGTGCACGACATTTGCACCTGGAGACACAGTGCATGCACGCAACTATATGGGAGGGGAAATAATTGAAAGTACTGGACCCAGATCATACAGATTGGAGGTAAAAGGAGGAAAGACATGGAACAGGCACATAGACCAACTGCGGGGCCACATAGTTCAACCCCCACATGAAGCCAATCAACACAATACACCTCCGGCAACAATGACTCCTTGGAAATTTGAAACCCCACAAAGGCACATAATAGTAAGGTGAACCCCGAACAGGATAGCGGAGGACTTATCTGGAGGAGTCCAGCATAGTACTTCTGAGGCCTTTGGCTCAACAGAAACTGCCACACCTCTGAAAACTTTCAAGGCACTTCCAAGGGCAGAGTCTGGAGCAGCGGCAGACCTGTCCACTCAGGCTGCTGCTTCAGGAACAACTGAACTGTGCAGGCCCAATTGCACCCGCAGAAGCCCTGCCTACCTGAAGAACTACATCTGCCACATATGCGGTGATTGGTCGGTCTGAACTAAGAGGGGAGGGGTGTTAAATATGCATGACACTGTATTTGCATGTGTTTACGTGATATGCAAAGTGGAGTCTGATGTCAGACTCCATTCATTGGTTCAGCCGCTGGCGCGAAGATTTGAATCCCATCAGTGGCTGAAGTGTTGGACAGCACCGGCTATAAAAGCCGGCGCTTACTACATTTGTTCGCTTTTGGATCCTGGTTTTAAAATAAAGAGTTCCTTTGCACTCCTGAGCCCTTTTCCATGTCCTTATCCATGTTCATTTAACAACTTTAGCCACTAAAATATGGCCTTTGAATTGTCAGCCATATTTGTATATGCCACCCTTCAAACTTTTATGAGAATATATTACTGTATACATGAACAACTTCCCACTGAAGAGGTCAGAGGAGATATTGTTATTTGCTATTAAGGTGTGGCTGAAAGACAGATATAATTTGGAAACAATGTTTTTTTTAATATTCTGCTAAGAGTCTTTATGGCCACCTACAGTTTAATATAACACAGTTCTTTTATCAGACAGCTGACAATCAAACAGGCTCTGCAAGTTTCCAAAAATGTCCTTAAAAGGAGGCAGGGGTGGTGTTCCATATTAGCAGGCTTGAAACCCTGCGTTCCTATTGGTCCTGACAAGCCGGATCATGATTGGACGGCTTGAACGCTCCTGATTGGCTCATACAGAGTTTGCCGTGATTGGCTAAAACCAAGCGGAGCAAACTCAAAGAATTGTCATTGGCTGTCTAGCCGCGGCCAGCTCTATAAGAAGAGCTGCCGCACGCTGGGGTTTTGTCTCAGATTCTATTAAATAAAGAGCTGTCATTCACTATCCATGCTTTGCCTATCCTTGGGACCCACTGACCAAACTTAACACTGGCGACGAAGGTGGGATTCTGAGACAACGAGACTAACCAGCACACGGCAAACGGCGCCAAGACGACCAGCGAAATAGCCAGCAGCACCACGCTGCCCACACCATTTAACCCAGCCAGCGAGGACTGGGAGTCCTACATTGATCATTTCCAAATGTTTTTGGAATCCAACAACTTGAAAGACGCCACTGGCAGCAAGAAACAGGCAGTATTTCTGATGCACTGCGGGCCCGCCGTTTTTAAAATGGCCAAGGCACTAGCAAAGCCCACAGACGTCAAAACAATGGATTGGGACAACCTAGCTCCCATCCTCCGAAACCACTATGCTCCGGCCATACCAACTCTATTCCAAAGACATGACTTTTACCAAAGAGACCAGTGTGAGGGCGAAAGCATCGGTGAATTCGTGGCCGACCTGAGGGACCATGGAGGCTTGTGCGGATTCGCCAACCTGGATGAGGCATGCGAGACCGGGTCGTTCTCGGTTTGAAAGACCCAGCACTCCAAAGCAGACTAATGGCCAAGGGTGACATCTCCCTCGCCGATGCCATAGCCAAAGCAACGGCAGCCAAGGCTACCTGCAAATCAGCAGCCTGAATGTGGCATTCAAATGGAACCGATCGCCAATCGACTAGCGAGGCAACTATCACACCAGAAAAACTCGCAGCCACCACCCACCATGGTGACATCGAATCCCCCTCTGACAGCGAAGAAGAAGAAATTCACCGACTTCAGTCAGAACACGATCGGTGAGACCGGCGCGGTTGTAAGTCGGGGTACCAGTGTGCCGGCTGTGGAGGAAATCACCCGCATTCCGAATGCAATTTCCTAGATGCAGTTTGCCGACATTGCGAGAAGAGGGGGCATATTGCTAAAATATGCCGCAATAAAAGAAACTTCAGCCCCCGGCATCAAGGCAACAGCCTGAGGAGACTAGATGGCACCCCCACCAAAAACTGGGACCGCCAGACTGACAGCCGATGGAGCCGGGACAGCAGAAACAAAAGGTTTAACGAGGCATCACGAAGATAAGAAACACACCAAACAGTTATCATCGCCCATTCCTCGCCAATAGATGCATGGAAGGTATGCATCGAGGTTGGTGTCGAAAACCAACCATGTACCATGGAGGTAGATTCTGGCTCCTACCTCTCCATGGTCTCCTGGCACACCATAAAATGTCTAATTCCCAACATATGATGCCAAGAACTAAGTGACCAGAAATTGATCTTGAAGGATTACCAAGGGAACCATATCCCAGTGGCTGGCATTGGGCATTTCAAGATCACCTTTAAAAACTGCACCAACATCCTACCACTTGCAATTGTGGAAAAAGACCACCCCAGCTTACCCGGTCTGCAATGGTTCTCGCTGCTGGGGATCGAGATGGCAGGCATCAATCTCACCAACGAAGAAGACTGGGAGGCAACGCTCATACGAGACTTCCAAGAGGTCCTCGATGACACTTTAGGCAAGTACAAGGGGTCCCCAATCTCCTTCAGTCTTAGCCCAGACATCGCTCCCATCCGCCTCAAGCCGCGCCGAGTGCCATTTGCACTCAAGCCTAAGATAGACGAGCAACTAAGTAGGCTCACAGCACAAGGCGTATTAGAACCTATCGACCATGCCTGCTGGGAAACACCCATTGTCACCCCCATCAAACCAGATGGCTGCCTGAGAATTTGTGGAGACTACAAGGCCACCCTCAACCATGCACTGCAGCAGAGTGCCTACCCCGTGCCAGTGGTCCAACATCTCCTACACTCACTGTAAGTGTAATATAAGCCTCTGACCATGTTTGGGGATCATCTTCTTTGACATAGCTTCATTCATAACTTCTAACAATGGGATGCTCAATGATTCTTGAAATGTTTTATAGAATTCTGCCAGAAGCCCATCTGGACCTGGTGCTTTCCCATTATTTTGTTTCTTAAGTGCTTCATTTAATTCCATCATTGTTATATTGCTTTCTAGCATTTTTTCAGTCTCTTTAGATATCTTCAGTAAGTTAGCATTCTGTGGATACTGTTTGACTTTTTCCTCATCAATATTCTCTTGTTTATATAGTTGCTCATAAAAATCTCGAATAATTTCCTTTTTCTCCTTATTACCATAACAAACTTGGCCTTGATCATCTATTTAGATGCATTTTCTTTTTATACCCAGCTATTAAAGAGGTAGGTGTCTTGTCCTTTGGAACTGGCTATCTGAAACAGTGAATCCTGAATGTTTTATGAATTCATGGTTTCACCTTATTACAATTCTTTTTGGTTGGATAATAGCTGTAGAGGAAAGACATGGCATTACCAAGGCAACAAAGCCTAGTAATAGTTAGAAATGATAGAGGCTACTCCTTTGTTTTGTTTCATTTGAAAGAGGCATCGTTACTAGCTGTGATGGATGACCTCCTAAAAGAGGCGTGAAAGATTTAGCTGTATGTGCACAAAGAAAAATAACAATATAATAAGGCCATGGAGGAAAACAAAGTGGAATCCTACTGGCCTGTTAAAAGAGCTCCTATTCTTATTCTGAGCAGGTTGATTCAGTGGTAAAATTCATGTATCTCAGTAAAACTTATTAACCAAGTCTTTGGGTTAAATACTAGGAAATAATAAAAAAGAAATCAACCATTCCAAACAAAAGGAATTTTAAGAAATTACTAATCTTCTAAACATAAATCTAAGACTTGAAAAACAGAATAGGCCAATAGTTTAATAAGAAGCTATTGTGTAGTATTAAAAACAATTGCATTTTTAAAAAACAGAAGAATCAAAAAGATTTGTAGACCCCTTTTAATGGTATTGTAGAAACTGACAGGAAATTTAAGCAATAGCAGACATATTTGGTGCAGCATTTACTCTGTTCATATGGTAATTGAGGCTGAAATATAATACGGGAATAACAATGCAGGGAAGAGTGGAACAGGAATCACCAATATCTTCACATCAGCTTTAAGTCCAGTATAGGTTAAAAGTCAAGCACTTTCCTACTTCTCCTTTCTTATTCTGGCAATGACTAGAAAAAAGGATGGATTTCTTATCCTTTGTTTCCATTACATTTTAAAAATTATATATGAAGGAATTATGGGAGCAGATTTGGCCCAAGTTCTCATGAAATTGTTTTATATTTGAGCAAAGTGAAACTTTGAACAAGTTATGACCGATGCAGAGAATGGTGACAAAGAAGGTATGGGATCATGCCCTCTGACAAAAGTTCAAGGAATTCAGATTTTAAATCTCTAGAAAATACTTTGGGAGATATGATATTCAGATAATGGATATAACGGGGGGAAAAAAGAGAAAATAGTTACTATTTTCCATTACCACAGGATAAATTAGATCTAGATGTAGTAGATATAGTTAAAGATTACCTGGGTTTTAACTCTGTGGGAAAAATTTTTAACAGTAACAGTGAAATATATGCCTATGGAGGTTGTGCATTCTCCATCTCTGGAGGTTTTTAAGAAGAAAAGGGACTGACCCTTCTCTATGATTCTTTAATTATTTTTTCCTTAACAGAAGATTGAACTAGATGATTCATGTGGTTATTTCCCACTCCATAATTCCATGATTTTATGATTCCCTGAGAATTAAATGCAACTTTTCACATTCTGACTAGTAATCTCGCTTATAACATAAAAGGGTATGAAGAATTCCATGAATCTTCATACAGTGATTCTTCTTTGCAGTCAGGAAGAGAAGAGATTTTGAACCTTAGAAAAAATATTGTTGGAATGCCAACTTTCCATTTTGGTCTATTTTATTTAAATTCCTGTATATTATTATTCCAAATCTAAGAATCTGGCAATATCCCGTGCTGTCCTACTCACACACATACCACAGGTATAAGGAGTCTTTATTAAGACTTCCTAGCCTGAATTGGTATTCCCCAGAAAGTCCCTGTGATGCCACCCGATGATCTCCAAGGGCTACTCAAATGAAACCAGCACTAGTCATCAGCACAAAGGCAAATCTAGTCCATTACACACAAGCAAGTTCCCAAGGCAAAGGCAAGTTCTAAGACAAAGGCAAATCCAAAGGCAAAGCAAAGGCAAAAGCTGACAAGACATAATCCAAAGTTCAAGGCGAGAACACACAGCAGCAAAATGAACACATTCCCAGCATCATTTCCATCTGTCTACCATGCTAAATAGCCACTCTGGGCGCAGCCCATCAAGAGGGAGAAAGCTGCCTCTTCATGAGTAATCTGGCTGATTTTAGCTGCTACTGCCTTTTCTCTGCCCTGTATGTGCTTGGATCAGCTGCAGAAGGCGGTTCCTCTGTCTCATTGCTGACCAGCTTCAGCAGTGGTTGCAGCTGCATGCTTCCCCACCTGAAGCCTCAGGGCTGTTCTGTTGCAGCTGTGCTTCAGCCAAATCACTTTCAGATGAGCAAACTCCCCTCCTGATATGCCCAGAACTAGTTCATCCTCCTCTGAGCTGACATCTGGAGAGGTATCTGAGAAAACATCTGAGAGAGTCATTTTACATCCATTATGACTGGCTGTGCCATGAGTGAAGTAGAACTAAGGGCAAATTCCCAAATATTCACTATTAAGACTCATCAAGCCAATATTATTCAAAAGACAATTTAAAAGTGGTATAATTTTATTTTAGTAAAACTAACCCTGATGATATAAAGAGAATTAGTTTGATTGAATATATTGATGAACGGATCTTCACATCTTATACAAAAAACAAATCAACACAATAATAAGCAGGCATGACGATAAACCTCTTGTGTTTATAAAAAGTGTTTTAAACTTATTACCATTCATCTCTTATTCAAGTGCTGTGCCCACTGACTAGCTAGGAAGGTGATAATTACCTCCCCATGTAAGCAGGAGCTAATTTATATATCTATCCAAGGGGAAACAAGATGGCTGTTAATGAATAAGAAAACCACTCCTGTGGTTTTAGAAACTTTTCTTAGCATTTTTAAAGTGGCAAAACAAAAGCAAAAGCTGGTTCCTAAGTAATTATTTTACATTTGCTCATTCTTACCCCATGGCTGTAAATATGGATGGAACTGATATATTGAAGCCCTCTGAATTATATTACATTTCTAAATGGCTTGCTTGTTTTTTTTGGAACAATAGAAATTAAATTTCTCATGTTGAGATAGTTTGGTTCACATATTCTGTTTTACATACATTTGGGTGGTATGGTAAGGAGAATAATCTAAAAACCAGAAAGAAAGCGATTAAATAACAGTTTCTTTATTCTCCTTGAGCTTCTCATTATTACAACCATTAGAATCAATCTTAAAAATTGTAAAGTTGCATCCTTTGAATTTGCTATGCGCAATTTTTATCATTAAAATCAGACTGTCTTTACTTATCTGAAGCAAGCAATAAGACTTTTTCGTCAATACACATGCTTAATCAGAAAAAAGTAAAAAAAGTAGATTGTTTAGTACATGTAATTCTGGGAATAAATATTAAATTGTATGTTTGTTGTACTTATTGTGATGACCCAGGGCATGGCACAAAGGCAACACAGTCAATTAAGCAATAAGAGTCCCTTTATTATCTCCAACTTTGCCCCCAATGTCCAGGTTACCTTCAGCTGGAAAAACTCTTCCAGGAACAGCCTTTAACTGTAGAAAATTCAGTCCAAAACAAGATACATACAAACTGTAACTAAAAATCCAAACAAACCAAGCTGAAGTAATTAGCTTGACATGGCAGGAGAAGGAATTTCAAACTTGAGGACGTGGCAAAACTCACACAGTTGGGAAGACACCAGGAACACAGATAAGCCACAACAATACAAAATAAATTCACATTTGCTACCAATAGCTTGCTGCAAGCAGCTTCCTTTTTTATACACTGTGTTTCCAGCTGCAGCTAATGAAGGGAATCAGAGCCTTTCTTCCTCGTAAGCCATGCAACTCACATTGCTCCCTTCTCTGTTCCCTCCCTGTATGCCCTAGGATGAAGAGGGGGTGGGTTTGGGTCTTCCTTTGAATCCCCTCTCCCTTGCTCTACCTCTCTCCTGCTCTGCCCAACAGGACTTTGCCCTTCCCCAGTTTCTTCCACAGCCAACGGAGACATACTCCCACTCCCTGTCAGCTGTTTGGCTTCCCCCTCTGAGTCAGATTCTGACAAGGCATGACACTTATTTTCAATAAACATAATTCTTCTTAGATCTTGGAATGTCAGTAACAATCATTTAATTTTCATAGCTTTACAATTATACTGATCCACAATATTTTTCAAAGCAAAAATATCTGGATACAGTACATCATTTTAAATGGTTACAGGATTCCATGTTATATGCATCAGACTTCTTTTTTCACCTTGCAATGATATTTCTTCAGCAGGATATGTAATGAAAAGAGAGAATTGAACATGCATGCAAATATAAAATTGTTAATAATGTAATAATAATGAGAAGTGTTGTGCACTGATATGCATGCAAATTGATAAATGCTTTTGCATTGAAATGGTAATGGGCTGTTATTAATTTCTGAAAGTTCTCAGGAAAAGGTTTGCTGCTATAGATAAAAGGTATAAAATATAACAGTGTGATCATCCTTCTTCTGATCATAGAAAATATAATTTAGAAACATTTAATATGCTGCACATGTTTCACAATGAAATAATAGGGAAGAAGATTTGTTATGCTCTATAAATACTGGGACTGAATGATGTCAGACCTGCAAACTAATGCCTGAACATACATATTGAGATTTGGTTAACTAATTTAAGCTTCCTATAATACTGCATTCTCAATATTTGAAATATATTCTGTTATGTTCTGTGCATGGGCGCTAAGGAGGAGACGAGCCGGTGAACAGTGAACTTCAAACTCTTTATTTACATGTGTAACAGCTCAGCTCTATGGCCGCAACGGCCCCCTTTATATAGGCAAGCTCTTGAGTATTTAACCAATGAAAACACAGGGAGCGCTAGCTCCCAATAGGAGAGACTCGTTAATTAACCAATAGGAGAGACTCGTTAATAGCCAATCAGATTCTCCTGAATGGACCAATTCGATGTTGACACTTGTTTTTTTTTAACTTTGAGACCTGAGGCTTTAAATCTCTGGAGAACCAACCCTAGGCGATTCTTTCGTATTTTCCGAGTCGGAGCAGCGATTAATATATCATCCAAATATGGGACAATGCCTTTTATCCCTTGTAATAGTCTTTCCATCAAACTTTGAAAGATTCCCGGGGCTTCGCTTACTCCGAACTGGAGTCGGTTACATTTAAATGCACCTCGGTGCGTAACAATCATTTGGGCCTCTGCCGTTTTTTTGTCTACAGGCAGTTGTTGGTATGCCTGGGCTAAGTCTAGTTTAGCAAAGACTTTCCGCCCCCCAGGGAATGGAGGAGGTGTTGCACCACCGGTACCGGGTAAGCGTTTTGTTGAAGGGCGTGGTTCAGGGTGGCTCGGTAGTCCCCACAAATTCTTATCGATCCATCCGGCTTGATGGGTGTCACGATTGGGGTTTCCCAGGAAGAGTGATTGGTTAGTTCTAACACACCCTGGGCTATTAATTTATCAAGCTGCTCGTCAATCTTTGGTTTAAGGGCAAATGGAACTTGACGAGGCTTAAGATGGATGGGAGCTTTTTCGGGATTGAGGTTAAATGATATCGGGGTCCCCTTGTACTCACCTAGTTTTTCTGCAAAGACGTCCTGGAATTCTTGGACGAAGTCCTCTTCCCAGTCACTGCTGCAGGTTCAGTGAATGTCAGCTACTTCAATTCCGAGTGGAGCGAACCATTGGAGGCCTAACAAACTAGGCCGATCCCTGTCAATTACAGTCAGGGGTAGGAATGCTGTACGGTTTTTAAACGATACCCGGACTCGGCTGGATCCAATGACCGGAATTCGATTTCCTTGATAGTCTTTGAGTATGAGTCTTTGGAATCTGAGGTCTTGCCTCCGGATAGTGAGGATGAGCTGCTTGAGGGTCTTCCAGGAAACCATTGAGAGGGACGATCCTGAATCGACTTCCATCAGGCAGGGCTGGTTTTCGATGGCCACTTTCACTCGGATCTTCTTGGCATCAAGAGATGAGGCATGACCGATTGTGATAGTTTGGTGAGCCTCTTCTCATTTTGTTGAGTGGTTTAGGGGTTTTTTTCTGTAGGAGTGGTTGTTCCATTGGTGGTTCACGGGTTCTTGCTTTACAGGACGACTTCCTGTTGATTGGCGATAGTTAGCCCCCCTCGAGGGCTGGCTGGGTACTGGCTTGCTTCTACAGACCCGTCCGATATGGCCTCTTTTCCTGCATACATGGCAGAGTGCGTCGAGGAATTTGCATTCTGATCAGGGTGGCTTGCTCCACAATCAGTGCATTGGTACTACGATCTCTGGCGTTGGTCTCGTTCGGACCGAAGTCGGTGGACCTCTTCTTCATCGCTTTCTGATGATGATTTGATGTTAAGCCTGTGTTCCCCAACCAGGGTTAAGGAGACAAGCTAAACAGAATGTGCAGCGTTAGTCAGATAGGCACACAGATAAATGAGTGAGATAAGTTTGTATGTTTATTAACATACAGTAAAAATAACAGATACACTTGTGCTATCAAAAATATAGTTTATTCCATTTAGAATTATAGCATAGTCAAAATAACAGTCCATTAGTCATGTATCATTTTAGTCAGTCCATTCAAGGACATTCAATTAGCAAAGTCTGTGTAGAATATCCAATGTCAGTTCACTTACAATAAATCAACAGTCCTTTCTCTTTCCCGTTCGAGTAAGGAAAAAACGCAGTCTTCATCCAGTAATTAGGGATCATCAAGCCAGAGAGAGCAAGCTGCAGTGCCTTGCTTCTTTTATGGTGCTTTTTACAACCACTCCCTTAATTACAATCCTACAGTTAAAGTTGCAGGCACTTTAACTAACAAACTATGATAACATATTTATTATTTTACCTAAACCAGTTAGGGTAAACAATTTTATCCCTAACAGTCCTCGTGGTGGGCTGTTGTAGGTTGTCCTTCTGATTGGGTGAAACTTCGTGGGTGAGTTGGCGAAGCGGGGCCTGGGTGCGGCGCATTTGGGCAGCCGACTTCCTGGTTGCTTCTGCTGCAGTAGCTTCAGCGATGGCATCTTTAAGGCTAATGTTGCCTTTCGCCATCAGCTTACTCTGTGTGCCTGGAGCATCTAATCCCAGAACTATTCGGTCTCTCAGGGCTTCTTCTAGGTCGACAAACTCACATAGGCCTCCCAGATTCCAGAGATCTGCTCTGAAATCAGCAACACTTTTGCCCTTCCGCTGACTTCTCTGGTAAAATTCATGCCTTTTAATGAGCGTTGGCACAGTCGGTGCATAGTGGGCCCTCAGCAGGGGTTCGAGGATGTCCCAGTCCATAGACTTTACTTCTGCCGGTTTCGCTAGTGCCTTGGCCATCTTGAATACAGTCGGCCCACAATGAGTTAGGAATACCGCCCGTTTCTTTCCGGTAGTGGCATCCTTCAAATTGTTGGTCTCCAGAAATATCTGGAAATGATCCATATATGAGTCCCAGTCTTCTTGCGCCGGGTCGAATGGAGAGGGTGGTATGACGCCGCTGGACATGGTTCCGCCATTGGTGCTTTTCAGCCACGTGCTCTGTTATCGTTCTTTGTCGTTCAGTCAGCTCTGATGTCTTCAAATCCCATCCTCGTCACCAGTGTTATGTTCTGTGCATGGGTGCTAAGGAAGAGACGAGCCGGTGAACAGTGAACTTCAAACTCTTTATTTACATGTGTAACAGCTCAGCTCTATGGCTGCAATGGCCCCCTTTATATAGGCAAGGTCTTGAGTATTTAACCAATGAAAACACAGGGAGTGCTAGCTCCGTTAACCAATGGGAGAGGCTCGTTAATAGCCAAATGGATTCTCCTGAACGGACCGATCCGATGTCGCTATTATCGGCCAATCAGAAGTGCAGGGCCAGAACCCTGCACTTTACTTCAAGCTCTTAATAATCTTTATTCCAGTACTTTTATTAATTCACAACATATTCTGTTACATACATTGCAAAAATAAATCTTTTTTCTAATTGGTTATTTATGCACAGATCAATCTGCTTTACAACACCTAAAGTTATCATGGTATATAACTATACTATATATAAGAGCCACAGTGGCACAGTGGTTTCAATGAAGTACTGCAGGCTACTTCTGCTGACTGCCAGCTGACTGCAGTTTGGGAGTTCAAATCTCACCAGGCTCATGGTTGACTCAGCCTTCCATGCTTCCAAGGTTGGTAAAATGGGGATCCAGATTGTTGGAGGCAATATGCTGACTCTATAAATGACTTAGAGAGGGCTGTAAAGCACTGTGAAGTAGTATGTAAATCTGCTATTGCTATATTTCTACAACAAATGAACAGTTTGAGATAATTCTACACTGGAAAAAGAGATATATGTACAATCATGATTGCTGTGCTTGTCACAGAAGATAGGGCACCTTAATCAAGCTGTTTGTGTACCAAAACACTTTATTATTCAAATCATGGAATAAAGTCTTTCAAAGTTCTTTCTCAACAAGGAAATTAGGAGTCTAACATAACACTAAATGATTAAATGGTAAACTTGATGAATGAATCTTATTTTTTAATATCTTAACTGGTTTATTTTCATTTCGTTTCCAAGAGTCTCATCTTAGATATTCTTAAAGAACTTAATTCTTTCCATTCAATCCATTCAATTCAAAAGGCGAGCCGGGTTTACATGCAAAAGAGTCTCCATTGTGTAAAACAAAGCAGGCACAACCTGTCACTCCCAGAGCACCTTCAAAAGAATCAGGCAGCCAGTAATATTTAATGTAACAAAACTATTAAATTATTAAATACATAGAGAATACCCATATTAATCCCTGGTTCTCTGCTGCAATAATCGGTATGCATAGATATTCTGCCCTGTGCATGTAGAGCTTACATGCTTTGATCATATAGATCAAGCTACTATGTACTTCAAACAAAAGCTAAGGATTGACTATATAAAAGTATATTTGGTGCTTCTCATGTTTCCATTAATATAGTTGGTGTTTTTGACATATGCTCATAGCTCAGGAGATTTGGGGGAATGGACACTGAATGATGAAATATGCTCTCTTAAAGTGGAATTGTTAACTAGCCAAGGACTCTCCTTTCTTCCCTATATTATTTTTAGGGGTGTAATATGTTTTCGCTTCTCTTTCTGCATTAGGTTACCTCTTTTATTCCCAGCTATTTCTCTTGTGAAAGAGAAATTATTCATTATCTTGCTTTGTTACAATGCTGTATATTATTGATCTTTCTGTTAGTTAAATTATGTATCTGAATAGATGAACTCTACAGCCTTTCATTCCTTTTTACTTCTCCCATCTTTCTTCAAAATTTCAGAAAAGTTGAAAGGAAGATGAGAGTCTTCTGTGAACAGGTTTGAAAGAATAAATTTCAGACTAGATTGTTTCCTCAATTTGATAACTTCCACATGTGCGGACTTAACTCCCAGAATTTTTGCTGACAATTTTGGAAGTTTAAGTCAAAACAACTGAAGTTTCCAAGATACATATCAGGCAGGATATACTTTCACCCTTAAAGGTGTGCATTGAGAAGAAAATTTGTGCTTTATTATTTGCAACTATTGCAAGCATAGGATCAATTGTAGTAAGCATAAGAAGCTTCTGGCAGCATCTTCAGAGTTTTTACATATAATGAGGGACCAAGTTGTTGATATTCCCCCTCCTATTCAGATAGTAGCATAATTAAAAATAAGTTTGCCAGTTATCTGCAAATCACTCATTCCTGAGCAAGCAAGGTAGATGAGGTAGGTCACTTTACACCACTGGCTTCAATGATACGTCAAAGGTACAAGATTACTAAAGAACACAGAATGAGTGAGAGAATATGGAAGATGCCAGCAACAGATGAGCAACTCTTCAATCTGATTGCACATGGCTTCAGAGTATACCATCTGGAGAATAATACATTTGCAATATCTATGATTATCTGCAATAAAGTTACTGAGTACGAAGTCCTCTCATAAAAGCAATCCTTCCAATAATTAGTATAGAATATTACCAACAAGCAGCAATTCTGGGAGGTTACATGAAACTGAGACAATTTATATTCCTTGCAGACAGCTGGTCATTTGCATCCTTTTAGAGCATGGGTGTTAAAGTTGCAGCATCACATTGCCATCACGTGACATTTCATGATGTTTTTCCTCTTTGTGGAGCTGGGGAGGCTGTGGCCTGCTCGTGACACATCCAGCCTGCTGGCCGCCAGTTTGATACCCCTGTTTTAGAGGGTTGTTGAAGCACTTGGAGGTTTATCTATGTCCTCAGAGTCCCCTGACTAGTGGTCCTAGTTCCTGTAGTCTGCATTTTTTTTTCTGGAAATCCATTCCTATTCCCACACCTTTCAAAGGGTGTTGATCCCAAATTGTATGGCTAAAAGTCTGTAGAGATTGTCAGTCATGAATGGTGTGGGAATAGGAATGGATTTCTAGAAGAAAAAGGATTGCAGACTACATGAACCAGGAACACTACTCAGGTGACCCTGAGGACATAGATAAACCTCTAAGTGCTTCAACGATCTTCTTCTTTTTTTTGTAAATTTTATTTGAGTTTTCACAAAGAGAAAAAAAATACAAATAAAACATCTTTTTTGAAAGTAGCGTAATCCCGGGTTACATTTCTTCGTACAGATACAAATTCAGGTTCATACTCATTTTTATATTCTATTCCATATCTTATTACTATTTTACATTTTCTGCATAGCTTCTTAGATCATTGTATTTATATTTTTTGTCTGTCCTGTTTCAATTATCTATTATCTTTTCTCATTAAACAAAATTTCTCCTCTAGTTACTGATTGGGGTATGATGCCTTTTATCTTTTCCCTAAAGTTGTAACATTCAATATAATACATAACTTCTGTGGGAACTATGATTCTTTGTTCTTTGTGTACGTGCTAGGACAACGGGCCTTCTGGTGGTTGACTGGAACACAGAGCAAGGAGCAAGGACAAATTGTTGCCATTTCTTAACCAGAACTGTAGCAAACTTAAACTTTGCAGCCTTATATGCTTATGCGAATGATCAGTGCATTTTGTGTGATGTAATGCGTTTGTGATAGGACGCTAACAAAAATTGCTACGTTAACAAAGATTGCTTCCAATAAAAGAGGGTTTCGGAGTTTGCTCTGGGCTCTCATCCCGAGACAACCTTGCATTGTGTCTTCTTTCCATGAGAGACCACCACAAGTGGTGACCCTGATGTGATCTGCTGTGGGCAGATACAGGTTCTGCTCTTCTGTACTTATCACCTGGAAGAGGCAAAAGTGCACACCATAATCGATAACTGTCGCAGGCGACGATTATCTTCGTAAGTATGGGAGGAAAACTGTCACAACATCAGGAGAAGCATATTACAGAGTTGTTGAAGTTAGTCAGAACCAATTTCTTTATCTTTAGTTGTTCTGGTAAGGAAAAAAATTGTCACGATCCAATGTTAAATTGTTAATGCATACTGTATGGATACAGTGTCCATGGTACCCAGAACGAGGTTCCTTAAAATTGGAAACGTGGAGACAGATTGGCAATGTTCTCCACGATGAGCCTTGGGCTGATTCAGAAGTTTTAATTTATTGAAAGATGGTTATTATTGCTTTAAAAGCTCAGCAACAGCCGTTATTGAAACCATTATTGGATCCACCTCCGTATCAAATTAAGGTAGTTTTGTGTCCGCCTGTCTCGAGATTGGAAAATGTGGTATCTCCCCCGACAGCTCCTAAAAATCCATCAGGAGATGTCAAGGTGGAAAATCCTAAAATAAATACACCCCATGCTGGGAGAGTTCAAGCAGCTATGCAAGCAGCTTTTCAAGCAGGACAGCTGGAGGAGGAGGTGATTGACTCCATGCAATTGTTTCCCATTCAGAGGCAAGTTGATAATGCAGGAAATTTACAGGCTGTCTGGAATCCACTGCCTTTATCTCTTTTACGGGACGTAAAGAAATCTGTGAAGGAGTTTGGCATACAAAGTCCATATGTCCAGGGTTTGCTTCACAGTTTGGGGCAAGCTCAAAAGATGATTCCGCAAGATTGGAAAGACTTAATGAGAATGATTCTGAATGGGACATAATACGTGGTATTTAATGCAGAATATCAAAGAGAAGCAATTAACAGAGGAAATAATTCAGGGGATTTGTATATACCTGATCAAATCTATGGGGCAGGGCAGTTTGCAACTGTGGAGCAGCAGGCAACAAATTTGCCTGATCACTGCTTCCCGGTTGTTACGACTGCTGTTATGCTCTGAGCTCTCATCCTGAGACTTGTGTTGTGTCTTCTTTCCATGAGAGACCACCACAAACTTCAATTCGGATTCTGCTTGGTACATTCTTAAAATACACACTGTATTCTTAAAAAAAATAAAAAAAAATATAAATGTATATAATTAAAACAACATTCCATTCCAATTCAATTCTATCATTAATATTAATATTCATTTGAGTCTTAACATCTTTAACATTACTTTTCAATTAAATATCATACTTCTATGGGAACAATTATAAGCTTTCCATAGTTAATTCTCCCCTCTTCACTTATATTTTATAAAACAATAACTAATTAAAATGTTCCCATTCCTTCCTAATTCAATTTTCTCATTTATTTTATTTCATTTATTTTATTCACAAACATTTCACTAAATTACACTATTTTATCCCTCATTTTAATCATACGTTGTGTCCAATTTTCTAAAGTTATTTCTATTACTACAATACAATCTTATGTACCTTTACAGAAACCCTTTTTCAGTTAGATTTTCACCCATTATCTCTAAATAGGTCCTGTTTCTCCAGTCCTTTGTAACTTCTTTTCCTTTCCTTCTTCCCTCTCCCCTTTTTACCCCCTTGTCTCTCTACCTCTATTTCTCTCTTCTGTATTCCCCTTTTCTGTTGTTTTCCAATATTATACTTATTTTTCGAATTATTTTTCTTTTTTTGGTTGTTTTTTAAGTCTTAAATTCTCCATTCTCTTCCCCCCCCTTTTCTTTTTCTTCCCCACATAAAATTGCTTGTTCATTAAAGATGACTTCTTCTTTGTCCCAGTCTTCTTGTTTTGCAGTCATTTCTTGTTGTTTCTCATAGTTCCAAATCTCCATTTCTAAGAATTGAAAAACGAAGCCAAAATAACCCTTCCCTTCTTATGCATCTTCTTTGTACTTTTAAAGTTCCATTTTCAATTCACCCAGAAGTGGTGCCATTCAACGATCTTCTAAAAGGATGCAAATGACCAGCTGTCTGCAAGGAATATAAACCATTCCATTCCCTACTATCCTGTTAGAACTGAAGAAGCTTCCAGTTGCCTCCTGAAAAAGCACCTTTGGGGCAACCATGACCTGGATGACTGAGAATCTATATGGACAATGAGAAGGGCCTTTTTAGAAGTATGTGGTCTATGTACACTTGTTTAATAAATAAATAAAACATCCCTGGCACTCCACAAAACCCATTGATTAGATAATGGTGAAGAATACCACCACATATGGGTAAATCAGTAGTCATGCTTACATGTCATGTCTAGCCTGCCAGCCAAGACAAGTTTTTGAAAAATACTATTCATGTATTAGCTGAATCTCAAATGTCTTATTTGAATAAGATCCAGGCTGAACCATGTAAGTTTCATCTTTCATTCAGGACTAAGCACATCAAGTGAATATTTAAGAAAGCTGCCAAGTCTGTATCCAAGCATCTGAAATGTAATCGTGTAAGGAAGCTTCTATAAAGCCAGTAAGCCTCAGTGGTAATGATGTATCTTTGTAGGGGAATTGCTTTAAATGAAAAACTAAGACTTCATATTCTGTGATTTCCTGTAGAAGTGAAATCCTTATTTTCATTCAAAGTCTGATTCCCTGACTGACATATTTCAGTGTCTATTCCAGTCTTAGCTATCTGAATTATTGAGATCCTTATCAGCTGATCTTTTCCTAACTAATATCTATGGAATCAGAATTTTTTTGGTAAAAATTATCTAATCAGTTAGAGCAAAACTTCTGAAATTCTTTTTAATTCCTTTTTCAGAAGGAGATATGGGAGACACTTGTCTTATGTGTAAGGAAATAACATATTTCATCTCTCTTTGTTCTAGTCTGTTGTGTTTGTGTCTATGTGAGAAATGGAAAACACTAGGTAAGTCACATAGATTCCTGCTCAGTGTCTAATGATTGGGACAGTCCAAGGCTTAGAGTAAAATAATCAATAAAATTTGGAGCCACTTCCAATAACTTCTTGTAAAGGGATACATTGGGGTAGGGGGATGTCTTCAGATTTTTTCCATACAAAATTCGGTCCTGTTCTGTCTCATTTTGCTATACCAGATTGTAACCATGCAGCACAACAGCATTAGTATCAGTACAAGGCACCATTTTCTATATGTGTAAATCAAACCACACATTTATGTGAATCTTTAATAAGTACACATTTGAACTAATAATGATTATGTTTAAGATGTGCAAAGTAACATCTGAATTATGCAAATAGTGATTTTGCACTTACACTATTTTCAGTAACATCTTTTCTGCTATTGTAACACAGCTTTAAAAAATTGTATCAACTAATCACAAAATAAAAGTTATTTTTAGAAGTAAAGCTGCCATAATAAAATCATTGGAAATCTTTGTTTTGTAACAATGCCTTTTCAACAATGCTTTTATAAATGCACTTTCTGTAAATATTTCACCTATAAAGATAATCAAATTATTCAATGAAATGCTTTCCATAGATTATTTTCCTTTATTTCCTAGTGACAAAAGTAAAGCAATTGCTTTGTGAATGATACATTTATTTGAAGGAATCTTCATTTCAGTCTTATAATAATCAACTTTTATATATTTTTACCTCATGAATTGGATAATGCCATTAAGTCCCTTCTTTATTCTTTCTAATTGTTGGAATGCTAGAAAGATGACGTAAATGACCTAGGGCCTCACTCTATCCAGCCATCAAGCTAAGTGTCAAAAATACAAACATTAACATGGATACTTTGTAGTAAATCCTAAAAAAACAGTCTGATGGTTTTTAATCCTAGATGAACCTGTAGAAGCTGATGCCAAGATGGGGGTAATTTGGTTTCATTTAGTTCATATAAACTGGAATGAGAAATGGAGAGGACACCCAGAGCTGGTATTTCTTTATGTTTTACCAAGAAAATAAGTTGATATTGCTTTTGTAGAAAGTTATGAAGAAGAAAGGGATAGATCTATCAAATTTAATGTCCTTACTGTCAGTTATGGTATTTTTAAAGGATTTTTAGTCTGATTCATTCATTATAATAAGCCCAGCCTATCTATATGATAAGCCTTTCTATTTTCTCTCTCTCCCTCTCCCTCCCTCCCTCTCCTTCAAACAGGGTATTTTGGCCATTTTGGCCAGCAGGAGGCTGTCCAGGGTGAAAACGGGGCACATGTAGGCTGCCCACAGTCCCCTGTGGCCCATTTCAGACATCCAGGCTGAAAATGGAGCAACTGGAGGCGCGCATGGCATCCCCACAGACTATTTTGGCACAGCAAGGTGCTGCAGGAGGCCGTCCATCCCATTTCCCCCACAGCTGACCCAGGGAAGACAACTCCATGGCCCTTCAAGAAATCCAGTTTGACACCTCTGCTCTACAGTTTCTCCACATTTTTTCCTTTTAAAACCATATCAGTAGTAGGTTTGCTCCATGTCACCTGCCCATCTACCTAGAGCAGGTGAACTCCTTTATACCTAATCTTCTATTTTTCCATCAAACTGCTAAATCAATTACATTGTGATAGGCTGAACTGGAACACAGTCACAGTGGAAAAATTGAACATGTACGTAATTGAATTAGAAACAAGCTTAGTCTCATGTTTGGGAAAGGCTGTATTTTCCCTACAAATATTTGTAGATTTGATCCAGTGTATGTGTACTTAACTCAAGACTAATCCTGATAGTTTCTCTTTTTTAATAAAAATATTAATAATGTGCTTATATTGCATAGTCAAGTTCAAAACATCCAACAGATCAGCCTGTCAACATGATGGAAATAAGGCCTTTGGGCAGGGATAGATGTTTTGCAAAATCAACATGGAAATTGATTGGCCAAGGTACAGAATTTGGTCATCTTTCAGATGACAATAAAAATATCTAATAAGATTTTAACTGCTTATTAAATTTAATTACTCTCAACCACCTTGAACAATATTTTCAGATGGCTTATTCCTTACATCAGACAATTAAATCATATTAGGAACATTAGAGAAATGTTTGAAACATTTAACATTTGTGATTAATTCAGTCTCAAAACTGTAAGTGTTAAAAGAGGTTTAAAAAATAAAAAACCTGTTTTTTTTTTAAAGAAAACTTGAGAAATAAATATTCATTGATATTGGGTAGGAGGTAGGATGGAATCAGGGGTGGGATTCTACCAGTTTGCACCTATTTGCTAGAACCGGTTGTTAACATTCTAAGCAGTTTGGAGAACCAGTTGTTAGAAAAAATTACTGGAGTAAATCCTGTAAGGAAGGCAAGAAGGAAACATTATGGTGTTGCTTACAGAAACTGCCTCTCCGTTAACTCTTATTACATTCTTGGCAGGACTAGACTTCCTGTCTCAGGAACATCTCTGGAGTTTTTTTCCTTTCCTTTGCTGGTACTTTGCTTGTGTGGAGTGACCATTCAAAGTTACAATGGCACTGAAAAAAGTGACTTATGACCATTTTTCACATTTACGACTGTTGCAGCATTCCCACAGTCATGAGAAACCAGGCAAGGAGATGCGTGCCTCAATGTGAGTGATATTGAGTTGGCTGCACCCAGCCAATAACATGACCACCAAGCCATGTCCCCCCAGTCACATGACCACCAAGCCATGCCCACCACCTAAGCCACACCCACAGAACCGGTTGTTAAAAAAATTGAATCCCATCCCTGAATGGAGTATAATAGTCTAGATTCCCAGGGTGGAGGGGGTGCATTCCAGAGGAATAAAAAACAGCTCAGTCAAGGTATTTTGTGTGAGAGAAAGAGGTGAAGACAACCACTTCTAATACTAGTTGTTTTCAGAGGATAATAGTTTTCAGAGTATATGCTTGATGTCAATCCTAGTGTCCCAGGGAACAACCCCTTCAGTATGAGCCAGTAATCTTCTGCAGCTGCCAAGAAAAACAACAAAGATGATTAGGGGCCTGGAGCATAAAGCTTATGATGCAAGGTTTCAAGAACTGGATGTCTATTCTAATGATGAGAAGGGCTAAGGGAACATGATAGCAATTTCCAAATATTTCAGGGGCTATCACAGAGAAAAGGGGGTTGATCTATTCACCAAAGACCTGAGGGCAGGACAAGAGGCAATAATAGTTGGAAGCTTAGCAAAGAGAGATCCAACTTAGAATTAAGGAGAAATTTCCTGACAGTGAGAACAATTAATCAAGTAGAAGAGATTGCTTCCAGAATGTCCATCGCTGGTAGTTTTTAAGAAGAGATTGAACAGCCATGTGTCTGGAATGATGTAGGGTCTCCTGTCTGAGAGGGGGTTAAACTCCAAGGTCCCTTATAACTCTGTTATTCTGTGACTTCTGTTGATAATAGAGTGCTTTAGTTTAGAAAGTTTCTGTCTATAGGTTTCTGAATAAAGAAATCTGCTTGGAAAAATTATCAGATGTCTTTCTTCATTTTGGGGTCTGGCGGTGTGAAATACATGTTTAGATTTAAAGTTATATATTATATTGCCTATAACAATTGCACATTGTTCAAATAGTTACATTTCTATTATGTTTTCTGTCTTTTGTCATTTCTTAATAGGCGTATGGATGGACTCAAAGTCAGATATCTTAAGGTACTTTCATGGGCCCCAGTAAATACAACTATATATCATATCATCTAGCTATGGTCTATGAATAAAAATGAGGATGTGAAAACAATTTGAATTTATGTACATCTAGTTCCGCAAAATGCTTGAAAAACTGTTTTGTTCTTTTATTCCACATTCAAGTAGACATATACTAGTGAATATTTTTTTAGACACAAATGAACCAAAGTTCCTTTAGTAGCATTTTATGTAATATGAAATTGATTGACAATATACTCCCAAATGATATTGTTGACTCTTTTATATTTCTGGTCATAGTTCCAGTATAGGAATTCCAAGCTCTAAATGATTTATTATTAAGTCTACTCTTCTACTCCCACCTCTTTTATCTGTACATATACTAAGACCTCCATTGTGTTTACAAGACATGATGTTTGCTTTGAATAAGATGCTGTTGTAAACATTGTATTTTGATTGTGACTAGGATACTCTTCTGCCCTGTTTTATTGTTTGTTAGAAATGCCTGAGGAGGTACATTAACATCAAGGACTTTACTATTAGAGTATCAGATATTTCTTTTCTACTGGGAATGCTCCAGAAATAGCATCTCAAAGTCAACAAATGAAATTTATTGCCTCAGGTGCAGTATACACAATATTCAGCTTTTTTGATTGAATGTTCTTATTAAACTTCATTTGCTTTTTAAGAATAATCATGCCGTAGGTTCAGGACAGCTTTCTGCAAAACAATGATCTTTATTTTTCATTGGCGTCTGTGACATAGTGTTGCCAGATACATAACAATATTTGGACAAATACATTCATTTTTGCCATGACTATACATATCTGAATTTAACACTTTGTTTTCTTTCTTTGTTTCTCTACAGGGTAATTGCATTTCAAAGAAAAAGTTATTTGAAGGATTGGTTTAAAGTAGCAACTACTTTAAAGCAGAGGTGGTATTCAGCAGGTTCTGACCAGTTCTGGAGAATTGGTAGTGGAAATTTGGAGTAGTTCAGAAAACCAGCAAATGCCATTCTGAGTGGAGATTTTATCCTTCCCCTGCCATGCCCACCAAGCCACACCCACAGAACCATTATTAAAAAAATTTGAATCCCACCACTGCTTTAAAGTAAGGAAGTTTCAATATAGGTTTCAATATATATTCAACAGTTGATGAATTTAGCATTCTGCTAAAGCTAGTGAAATTTCTTTGAGAGTAGTGCATCTCCTAAATTGTTTCTGGGGATTACATAATGCAACATACAGAGCAAATGTGGGGAATCTCATTTGGGAAAGAGAGAGAATTATATTCAATTATAGTATGCAAGAATAAATACCATAAAAAGCACTATGAATTCTCCATATGTATCTCAAATTTTATCTAGAAGCTTATGAGACACACTGGAGAAGATTTAAAGAACATACAGGCAATGCACAAGGAAATACATTAAAGAGAATCTGTTATGTCCAGCACGGCAAGGAGACCAGGACTCAGTGATTTGGTTCAGCTCATTTATTGGTCCGGAAACGGCTCAGGTTCCGGGGGGAAAACTGCGGCTTTTTATTCCCCAAGCTGCGGCAGCCACAACCAATGGCACCGCTTTGAATCTCCCGCGATTAGTTTCCACCAATCGCGGGAGATCTGCAGCGGGCCAATCAGAGCAGCTCGCTCGACCAATCGGATCCCTGCGTGCTTTGACCAATCATAGTGCGGCATCTACAAGAATGTAAATGACCGTACAGAACACCCCACCCCTCTTGGTTCGGTCCTACGTGACGTAGTCCCATAAGTAGGCGGGGCTCCGTACTTACCTACTGGACCTGCGCAGGTCAGTTGTTGTTTGGCTCCCAGCCAGTTCAGTCGGGTTCTCTGTTGCTCTCGGCCTTGTCGATGGAACTGCCTGGAAGGTCTCGCCGGGCTTCTTGTAGCAGCTCCCTCCTGGTCTACCCGGGCTGGTTGAGCTGCGGTTTCCACTGCTCCCGCCTAGTCTTTCTGGGCTGGTTGAGCTGGCCTGGCTGCTTCTTCCTGGTGAGGCTTCGAGCTGGCTGTCAGTCTGTCAGTGTTGCTGGTTTCTTTCTATTGGGTTCTGGTTCCCGGGGTATTCCCTCCCCTCTTGGCTTGTATTAGGGGGGTTGTCTGTGTTTGGTTGCGTGTCGGTTGTGTTTGCTGTGATTGTTCTCGATCTTAGTTGATCGATGTGGCGTTTCCAGGCTCATCCGTCAGTTGTTTTCAGCCGGTACGAGCGGGGGCCTGTCAGTTGGGTGATGGTTGCTGGTACTCATAGTGGGTCTCCGGTTAGGTTCTTTGCATAGACGGCGTCACCTGGTGCAAAGGACCGGTGCTTGCTAGAGGAGTTGGGGGGTTTCTCCGGGTTGTATGTGGGGTGCAGCCTGTCTAGTGGGGACATTATTTTCCTTCCCATTAGTAACTCTGCCGGGCTTTTGTTCATTGTTGTGTTCGGGGTTATATGTTGTATGAAGAGCATTTTATTTATTTTTTCTTGGATTTCCCCGTGTTCGATTTTTTGGATGGTTTTTTTCATAAATTGAACCATCCATTCCGCCCTTCCGTTCACCGCTGGATGTACCGGAGCTGTCAATGCGTGTCGTATGCCCCATTCCGCTAGGAATTTTTCAAATTCTAGCGAGGTGAATTGGGGCCCGTTGTCCGACACGATGATGTCTGGGAGGCCGTGGGTTGTGAATAGCTTGCTAAGTTCCTTGGTCACGGGCTCTGTGGTGGTGGTTTTCACATTGCTTACCTCCAACCAGTTGGAGTAAGCATCTACCGTTACAAGGAATGTATGTCCCTTAGTGGGCCCGGCAAAATCTATGTGGATCCTGGACCATGGTCCCCTGGGGGTTTCCCATTCCAGGATCGGTGCCGCGGGAGGGCTCGGTCTGGTTTCTTGGCAGCGTTCACATCTTGCCACCCAGGCCTCGATTTGCTTGTCCATCCCTGGCCACCAAGCGTAACTTCTGGCCAGGGCTTTCGTTCTAACTATGCCCGGGTGCCCCTCTGTAACAACCCCAATACCTTCCCTTGTAGTTTTTCCGTAATAACAACCCGATCCCCCCACAGTACACACCCTTTTAGTAGCGAGAGTTCTGTTTGCCGGTTCCGGAATGTCTTGAATGCTTCGTCGTCGTCTTTTTCCGGCCACCCTTTTTCTACCCAATGTAACACCCACGGCAGACGTTTGTCTTTATCAGTTTCTCGGGCAATGTCTGACGCGGTTATGGGTAGATCAGGCAGAGTCTCTATGCTGAGGGTGCTCGTCGTGGGTGCTGGGTCAATGTCTTGGTCGGGTAACAGCAAGCGGCTCAAGGCGTCTGCGTGGGTGATAGTCTTACCGGGTTGGTGTGTGAGTCGGTGGCTGTAGGCAGCAAGGAATTCAGACCACCTTGTCATTCTGGGAGATAGGATGTTCGGGGTGGCCCGGTTCCCTGCCAGGATGCCCAGCAGCGGCTTGTGGTCTGTGATAATGGTGAACGTGCGGCCGTAGAAGAACTCATGGAACCTCTTCACTGCTGCGACGATGGCTAGGTCCTCCTTGTCCAGCTGGCTATAGTTTCTCTCTGGTTTGGTGAGTGTCCTCGAGAAGAAAGCGATGGGTGCTTCTCTTCCATCCGGGAGTGTGTGGCTGAGGACGGCGCCAACACTGAAGGGTGAGGCATCGCATGTGATGGCAAGTGGTAGGGTCTCATTGTATTGGATGAGGATGGCATCCGAGGTGAGCAGGTCCTTGGTTTTCCTGAAGGTGGCTTTCTTGCATTTCCCCCAAGTCCAGGTGGCCGCCTTGTCCAAAAGCCTATGCAAAGGCTCCGCTACGGTTGCCTTTTGGGGCAGGAAAACATTAAAAATTAAGCAGTCCCAGAAATGCCTGCAGTTCCATTTTATTCCTGAGTGTGGGGGCCTCCTTAATGGCTCTGATTTTGTTTGTGGTTGGGTGGATGCCATGCCAGTCTAAGAGGTACCCCAGGAACTCAACCCGCTCTGTGTAAAGCTGGCATTTTTCTCTTTTCACTTTTAGCCCGGTTTCCTTGAATTTCGTTAACACCTCCCTCTAGTTCTAGCTGGTTGGTTGCCGACACCAGCACGTCATCAAAGTAGGGCACCACCCCCTTAATTCCTTGCAAAAGCCTCTCCATGAGGCTCTGGAAAATTCCAGGCGCCATGCTGACTCCAAACTGGAGTCAGTTACAGCGAAACGCTCCCCAATGGGTGACTATGGTTTGCGCCTCAGCAGTTTCTGCATCGACCGGCAACTGTTGGTATGCTTGTGCCAGGTTGAACTTCGCAAAAACCTTGCCTCCTCCCAGTGAGTGTAGAAGGTGCTGCACTACTGGGATGGAGTAGGCGCTTTGTTGTAAGGTGCAATTTAGGGTGGCCTTATAGTCTCCGCAGATTCTTACCGACCCATTGGGCTTGACTGGGGTGACTATTGGGGTCTCCCACTGGGTGTGGTCAATTGGTTGTTGGACCCCTTGTTTGACGAGCTTGTCAATTTGCTCGTCTATTTTTGGCCTGAGTGCGAAGGGTACCCGCCTTGGGTTTTAGGTATATTGGGGGAATGTTGGGGTCTAGGCTGTAAGAGATGGGGGCCCCTCGGTACTTGCCTAGGGTGCTGTCAAACACTTCCTGGAAGTCCCGTGCCAGTTGCTATTCCCAATCGGTCTCGGCGGTGTGGTTGATGCCCGTGACTTCGATGCCGAGCAGTGCGAACCATTGCAGTCCCAAAAGGCTGGGTCGGTCTCGGTCCATGATCGTCAGGGGAAGCTTTGCAGTGCGGCCCTTGAATGTTATCTTTAATTGTCCGGTTCCGATTACCGGGATGTGGTTTCCCTGGTAGTCCTTGATTATTAGTCTCTGGTTCTCCAGTCCCTTCTTGTGGATGGTAGGCACCAAGCATTTGATTTCTTGCCAGGCGACCATGGAGAGGTAGGACTCAGAGTCCACCTCCATTTTGCATGGCTCGCCTTTGATGCCTACCTCCACGTAGACTTTTCGGGCGTCGGTGGTTGATGCGTGGCCAATGATGACCATCTGGTGTGTTTCCTCCTTCCACTGGGTTTCGCCACCTCGTCGGTTCTGTCCGCTCCAGTCCCATCAGCTGTCGGCTTGGCAATCTCTGGTTCTGGGGGAGGGGTGCTGTCCCGTCTCCACTCGCTGTGGTCCCACCGTCTGGGGCTGTAGGCCTTCCTCAATTGGCAGACTCGGGCGATGTGACCCTTTTTGTTGCAGTGCTGGCAGACTGCATCGAGGAAACGGCACTCTGCTTGAGTGTGGTCACCTCCGCACCTGGCACATGCGGTCCCTGACTTACAATCCCACCGATTTCGCTGGTCACATCCCATCTGGAGCCAGTGGATCTCCTCCTCCTCATCCGTGGTGTTGGAGGCGGAGTGGAATTCGCCATGATGGGTGGTGGTCTCGCGGTGACTTGCTTCCGGGTAGGCCTCGGTTGCCCGTCCTGAGTCGGTGGTCACGTGTGGTCTCCAGTATCTGGTCTCTGCATGCGGTTCGCCGATTTCCGGGTTGCCTCGGCTGCGGTGGCTTCTGCAATGGCGTCGGCGAGGGCGATGTCTCCTTTAGCCATCAGTTGGCTCTGTAGGACTGGGTCTCAGAGTCCGAGTACGACGCGGTCCCGTAAGGCCTCATCCATGTCCAAGAACTCGCACATGCCCCCTAGACTTCGTAGCTCAGCCACAAAATCGCTGATGCTCTCACCCGTTCTCTGGTCCCACCGGTAGAAATCGTGCTGCCTGATGAGGGTGGGCACAGCGGGGACATAGTGGTTCCAGAGCAATGGTTCGAGGTCGGCCCAGTCCATCTCCTTGACGTCCACGGGTTTCGCTAGAGCTTTTGCCATCTTGAACACTGCCAGCCCGCAGTGTGTCAGGAAGATGGCTCTTTTTTTCGGCCCGGCGGCATCCTTCATGTTGCTATATTCGAGGAACATGAGGAATCTGTCTGTGTATGATTTCCAGTCCTCGGTAGCGGGATTGAAGGGCGCGGGTGGTGCGATGCTGGCCATCTCATCAGTCTCGCTTCCTCCGGACACGTGTTGGTGGGGAATTAGCCTTGGAATCCCACCTTCATCGCCAGTGTTATGTCCGGTGCGGCAAGGAGACCAGGACTCAGTGACTTGGTTCAGCTCATTTATTGGTCCAGGAATGGCTCGGGTTCCGGGGGAAAAACTGCGGCTTTTTATTCCCCAAGCTGCGGCGGCCACAGCCAATGGCACCGCTTTGAATCTCCCGTGATTAGTTTTCACCAATCGTGGGAGATCCGCAGCAGGCCAATCAGAGCGGCTCGCTCGACCAATCGGATCCCTGCGCGCTTTGACCAATCACAGCGCGGCGTCTACAAGAATGTAAATGACCATACAGAGCAGAATCCTTCATATAATGATGGTTATAGCCAGAAAATCAAAAACAGGATCATTGAATCACATGGAGAAAGATTCTCCTCCATAGCGATAGCTGTTTGGGAATATGTATAATCTAAATTAAAATGTGTACTGCATTTAGTGAAAGAGATTACTTATAAAATCACTGTTAATGAATCAATGATCAGTTCACACATGTTACTAAATCATACAGTGTCTTGCAACATTTTAGCTTGACACAATGCTTCTGTTTTGCTGACTGTAGTTTGGTTATGACTTTTGGTCTTATGTACACACTAAGTCAAGATATGGCAAAAATTTCACAGATGCTACAATACAAGAACGAAGCCATACAAAATAGGTAATTGCCCAGTGTCAGTGTAAGGGTACAGGTAGCTATTACACCAAAGGTTGATCAAATCTGTGGCCTTTTTTTCCTATGATTCAACAGATTTTTTGTGCAGTTCTCAGTGGTCCCGGACCTAAATGCTCGATGAATGTTTTCACAACTGCCAACATTGGGTTGAGAACTTTGTGTTGGTTCTCATTTTATTTCTTATGCAGCATAGGAATTAGCCTGGGAGTTCATCAAGTATGTATTTATGGCTTAGTACCAGAGATTTGAAAAAAGTGTCATGAAAAGCTATCCAATTGGTTTGTCTGTGCCAGAAGCAAAATATGCTAGTTAGTTAGCTGTTAGCCATATAGGGCTCTTTTGTCCTAGGCAGATGTAGTTTGATGATGGGTGGGGAAGAAAGCCAAGGAAAATGGCAGTTGAAGGAAAGAAAAGGACTAGAAAAGTTGGGAAGTGGTTGGCCTGGTTGAATGTCTAATACTAACAATTATAGAGGAGAGAAAGAGGGTGAGGCACATCAGCCTTGTCCTATTGTGCCATCCAGAATTTGCTTCATCCTAAATCTGGATCAACCAAAGCATTCTGATTTCAGTTCTGTGAAACCGTGGTTCTGAAGTATGATATTCAAGGTTCAAAACATAACATTTAACTTACTACTACCCATGCTTAATCTGATGTGTGAAGTGGTTGCTATGGCTGGTCTACAGACTTTGGTTTGTAAATACATGACTTGGTATATATGAAGTCAGTATTGTTTCTCAAACTAAAGAAACTTCCAAGGTTTTTATGAACCTAAATTGTCAATCAGACCCTTAAATAAAGGATGTGATGCAAATAAAATGAATATGCAGAGAATCAGTCTGTGTCATAATATATGAAATAAGGCATATAAGAAAAGTATGAGTTTTGTGATATAGGGAATTTCAGACTGTGGCAATTGAATGTTCCATGAATAGTGTCATTCTCAAGATGAATCATCAAATGATGAGGTGTTATTTTCTCTATTGTGTTGATTGTTCTTTTGCAAATCTTGCTTGAGGTTGAAAAGGGAAGGTCATTTGTTTCTTGCCCTGTTAAATTGACATGCAACTGAAGTAAACAAGCAAGAAGACTGATAACCATATTACACATTCTTTCCATGGTATCTATTTATCATTCATCTGACAGACATATATATATATATATATATATATATATATATATATATATATATATATATATATATATATATATATATATATTCTTAACTTCTCATATGTGCCCCAGTGAAACTATTGTGTATCTTAGTTTATTAAATTGAAAGAATTAATGAGAGCTGAGATAAAATTGCTAAGCAACCTTTGTTGATAGACTATTTCCATTTTCAACATATATTACATAGTCATAAAAATGCATGTTTGCTGTTTTTTGACAGTTACTTAGTAACTTATTTACTTGTTTTATTCTACCTCCACCATTAGGGTAAATTCTTTAAAATTATCATTTATATATGAAGGTTGAACTATAGGAGAGAGCTAATGTTTTTTCTTGGTTAGTATATACCGTGATTTATTAATTTAGCTAAATAACATATAATGAAATCTTGATTTAGAAGGCTGACCCAGCAAATTTGCTTCAGTCTATGTCTTCATTACCTGATTGTAGCCTGATCTTTATTTCTGATCTAGGTTAGGAGTGGGGAACATTTATCTGCAGAAGACCAACATCTACCATGTGGGTTCAGCAAGATAGATTGCTATAGCTTCATCCAGAGATTCTGACAGAATTCCTGGGTATTCAGAGAAAATATCTGAGGGCTGAATGAAAAACTTTCATGCATACTTTATCATCTGACTTCATACTAATCGTGCAGCTTTCCCAGAGTGCTTTGTCCTAGCATATGTTTTATTTAGTCTTCTGCTCTTGGTATGCTTTATTTATTTAACTAATGGCAAATACATGGACTTATAGTGGTTCAAATATTAATGTCCAGTCCAAGGACAGGGTGGTCTATTTTGAAAAAAAGCAGACATTGGGCCGGTGTAAGCTCTTGATGGACAGTCAGACACAGTGTAATGGATATTTTGTCGAGGAGCACCACAGTCACACTGAGGGATAGAGACAAGACCTCACTTAAACAATAAGTTCTGGAAGACACCATATTGGATACGGGTCCTGTTCAAAGTTGACCAATGCTGGGTATGGTAACTTGCATGCATGTGTGGGTATGTAAAATGTTAGCACATGTAAACATTAGGTGATATTTTTAGACATGTGGTAATCTTCACAGGTCAAGAGTGGACAGGAAATGGGATTACTCTGACCAGCATCATTCTGAAAAAAGATATAGCTGTTCTGAAGAAGTCATGCAGTTCTCCTTCCATACTTTCTGAAGCATTTGTTTTGAAACTTTTTCAAAATCAGCCAACTGTAATTGAAACATTCTTTAGACCTTATCACTAAATTCAGAAAATATCTTTCCAGTCCCTGTTAAGTACTTGGACATGGGTCAGAGTAAATGGAGACAGCCTCTGAATAGTGACTTTCAGCTCTTTATTAGCATAGTGACTTCTCAAAACAACAACAGTGAACTCTGTCTTATATAGGCAACTCTTGTAAGAATTGTCCAATAGTGAGCTATGAACGCTAGCTCTTTTAACCAATAAGAATCCTCTGTTAAGGGCCAATCGGATTCCTCAGAACTAACCAATCCGATCTGGCCGCCTAACAGCCAATCAGAAGTGCAGGGCCAGAACCCTGCACTTTACCTCAAGCTCATACTTTATTAACTATGGTACATACACAACACTCCTTCCCCCTGGCTTCTTAATTACGGTGTAGTTATATAGTCCTTTAAATAGGACGGTTGTCTTTTAAGTCTTTCGGATTTTCGTTGGACTGGTTGGTTGCAATCCTGTTGAGGTAGATTGTTGTTTGGCAGTGGATCTGCTACTTGCTCAGGTGCAATTTCTTGCGGTGCAAACGATTCTCCTTCCTGCTCCATTTCCTGAGTATCACTTAGTTCGTCGCTCCCTTCGAGCAGGTTCCCTGGAACGTCATCTTCTTCTGTACCTCCCCCCCCTTGGTTTGGTCATGGGGGAGTTGTTGACTGGCCATTGTGAATCATGACCGTAATTGGTCGATATGCCGTTTCCACAGTCTATTGTCACAGCATTTCACTACGTAGGATTTGGGGCCGGTCACTCGTACTACTGTTGCCTCTATCCATAATGGATCGCCTGATAAGTTTCATGCGTAAACTAGGTCTCCTACCTGGAAGGTGCGACAGCGGCCACTGGATCCTATTGGCTTTTCCAGTTCGTAAGCAGGGTGCAACCGGTCGAGGTGGGAGCGGAGTCTTCGTCCCATCAGTAGTTCGGCGGGAGTTCTGCCGGTGACGCTATGTGAAGTTATGTGTTGCAAAAAGAGAATTTGATTGACCTTGTCACCGATATTGTCATAGTCCACTTTTTGCAAAGTCTTTTTAACAAATTGGACCATGTGTTCTGCTCAGCCATTGGTCGCAGGGTGTGCAGGCGAGGTGAGCACATGGCGGATGCCGCGGTCAGCGAGGTATTGCTCGAACATTAGTGCTGTAAACTGTGGCCCGTTATTGGACACCAGGATGTCAGGCAATCCGTGGGTTGCAAAGAGTCTGTTTAGGATCTTGATGACTGCCTCGGAAGTTGTAGCCGTCATATGATGAATTTCTAACCAATTGGAGTATGCATCGACTGTCAGCAGGAAAGTATAGCCCTTGGTTGGCCCCGCGAAATCCAGGTGGATTCTGGACCAGGGTCCATGTGGCATCTCCCTTTCAGTAGGCATGGCTTTTGGTGGGGCGTTGCTGACTTGTTGGCAATTGGCACACGCTTTGACCCACTGCTCGATTTGCCGGTCCATGCCGGCCACCATGAGTAGCTTCGTGCAAGCGCTTTCATCCGCACGATGCCGGGGTGGCCCTCGTGCAGAACTCATAGCAGCGTCTTCTGGAGTCGTTCTGGGACAACGACTCTATCGCCCCAGATGATACAGTCTTTTTGGGAAAAAAGTTCAGTCTGTCGAGATTTAAATGGTGCGAAGTCATCTGGTACTTGGTCCAATGGCCATCCGCGTTCTACCCAGCCTAGGACTCCAGCTAGGGTGTGGTCTCGTTTGGTTTCTCTCGCGATTTCTCGGGCGGTCATAGGCGGCGAGTTGAGTGTTTCGATCTGCAATGTAGTTGCCGTTGGTGCCGGATCATCGAGAGTCTCTGGAAGCGGTGTTCGGCTTAATGCGTCGGCGTGGGGAATGGCTTTCCCCGGGCGATATTGCAGGCGATAATTATAAGCAGCTAGGAATTCTGACCATCGGGTCATTCTAGGTGATAATATGTAGGGGGTTGGCTTGTCCCCGGCTATTATCCCTAGCAACAGTTTGTGGTCAGTTATAATGGTAAAGGTCCTTCCATACACATATTCATGAAATTTCTTTACAGCTGAAACGATTGCGAGAGCTTCTTTATCAATTTGTCCAAAGTTCCGCTCTGCTTGTGAAAGAGTCTTTGAAAAGTATGCAACAGGGGCTTCGTTCCCATTAGGCAGTACGTGGCTCAAAATGGCGCCTACCCCGAAAGGCAATGCATCGCAGGTTATAACTAACGGCAAAGTCTCGTTATACTGCATAAGCACAGTCAGATGTGAGCAGTTTTTTAACATTCCGGAATGCTTGCTCTTCCCGGTAACCCCATACCCACAATGCTTTCTTGTCTAATAATTGGTTTAACGGTTCAGCGACAGTTGCTTTGTGCGGTAAAAACACATTATAGAAATTAATGAGGCCTAAGAACGCCTGGAGATCGGCCTTGTTGCGTGGTCTGGGAGCGTTTTTGATCGCTTTTAATTTACTCTCAGTAGGATGAATGCCCTGGCTATCAATTCGGTATCCTAGAAACTCAACATTGTCAGTATATAAGTGACATTTATTTTTTTTCACCTTAAGTCCAGCCTCTTGGAATTTTTTAAGAACACATTTCAAACGATCCTGCAAGAGTTTTTTGGTAGGGGCTGCAATTAATACGTCATCAAAATACGGAACCACGCCCTTGATTCCCTGTAATAACCTTTCCATAAGGCTCTGGAAGATCCCCGGGGTTACACTAATTCCAAATTGCAATCGGGTACATTTAAAGGCACCTCTGTGTGTTACAATTGTTTGGGCTTGGGCCATTTTTTCATCCACTGGTAGTTGTTGATAAGCTTGAGCTAAATCTAATTTAGCGAAAACCTTTCCGCCCCCCCAAGGAATGGAGGAGGTGCTGCACCACCGGAACTGGATACGCATTCTGCTGTAGGGCGTGGTTTAAAATGGCCCGGTAGTCCCCACAAATTCGGATTGACCCGTCTAGCATAATGGGTGTTACAATAGGGGTTTCCCATGTAGAGTGATCGATGGGCTTCAACACCCCTTGAGCAATTAGCTTGTCGAGTTGTTCGTCGATCTTTGCTTTAAGAGTGAATGGAACTCGATGGGGCTTCAAGCGAATGGGGGCTACCTTTCAATCTAGACTGAATGAGATTGGGGTCCCCTTATACTCGCCTAAGCTGTCCGCGAAGACGTCGCTGAACTCAGAGATAAGGTCTTCCTCCCACTCACAATCACCGACTCAGTTCATGCCGGCCACTTCAATGCCGAGTGGCGCAAACCATTGGAGGCCTAATAGACTAGGCCTATCTCTATCGATGATCATTAAAGGTAAGTACGCTGTATGCTTCTTGAAGGAGACTTGGACTCGGCAGGACCCGACAACGGGATTCGATTTCCTTGGTAGTCCTTGAGGATGAGGCGTTGAAATTGGAGGTCTTGGCGTTGAATTGTGGGGATGAGCTGCTTGAGTGTCTTCCAAGACACCATCGAGAGGGACGATCCCGAGTTGACCTCCATGTGGCAAGGCTGGTTCTCGATGGCTACCGTGACTCAGATTTTCTCAGTGTCCAAAACTGAGGCGTGACCTATAGTGATAGTATGGTGAGCCTCTACTTTTTGCAAAGCTTGATTTCTGTAGGAGTGGTTTACTGGCTCTCGCCTTACAGGATGGTTTCCTGTCGATTGGTGATAGTTAGCTCCTTTTGAGGCCTGGCTGGGTCCTGGTAAGCTGCGGCAGACCTGGCTGATGTGGCCTCGTTTCCCGCACTCATGGCAGAGTGCGTCACGGAATTTGCATTCGGCCCTGGCATGGTTTGCTCCACAGCCAGCGCAAGGGCGTAAGGGCTTCGGGCGAGGGTCCCGGTCGGACCGCAGTCGATGGACCCCTTCTTCGTCGCTGTCTGACAACAAAGAGAGGTCCTCGTGGTGCGTTGTCGAGAGCTGCCCTTCTGAGTTGGGTAAGATTTCACTGGTCAGTGGTGTTACCGGAATGCAGCTTCGCCGTAGTTGTGCAGCCGACTTTTTAGTCGCCTTTGCAGCCGTGGCTTCAGCGATGGCGTCAGCAAGGCTGATGTCACCTTTCACCATCAGCTTGCTTTGCAAGCCTAGTGCATCTAATCCCAGAATTACTCGATCTCTTAGTGCCTCTTCTAAATCTGCGAACCCGCAGAGACCCCCTAAATTTCGGAGGTCTGCCATGAAATTGGCCACGCTCTCTCCTTTTCGTTGGTTTCTCTGATAAAACTCGTGGTGTCTCACGAGTGTAGGCACGGTTGGTGCGTAATAGTCTCTCAGGATGGGTTCGAGGTCGTCCCAGCTCATGGCTTTCACTTCTCGAGGTTTGGCGAGTGCTTTAGCCATCTTAAATACAGCTGGGCCGCAATGCATCAGGAACAGTGCCCGCTTCTTTGCTGGTGTGGCGTCCTTCAAGTTATTCGTCTTGAGAAACATTTGGAAGTGATCCATGTAGGATTCCCAATCCTCTTGGTTCAGATCGAATGGAGCGGGTGGTACGATGCCGCCAGACATGGTTCCGTTGTTGGCGTCGTCTTATCACATGCTCGGTATCGCTTCCTGGCTTCTTATGAACGCTAGCTCTTTTAACCAATAAGAATCCTCTGTTAAGGGCCAATCGGATTCCTCAGAACTAACCAATCCGATCTGGCCGCCTAACAGCCAATCAGAAGTGCAGGGCCAGAACCCTGCACTTTACCTCAAGCTCATACTTTATTAACTATGGTACATACACAACAGTCCCAATTACCATTGTTAAGTGAGAACTACCAAGAGGGAGTATTGATAATTCAATTCAATGTTTGATAGCAATTCTTGGTGTACTTGTCAGTTCGCAAAATAGGCAGAGGTGGGATTCAACCGATGTTACTACTGGTTTGGTGACTATGTTTTGCACGCGCAAGGGCTAGACATTCCTTCTCTTTCACTTTCTTTCCAAGTTCAGTGTTTGTCTTGTCAACTATTCTCTTGCTAACTTATTTCACTTTGTGAAATTATTTAAAAAAATTTTTTCCTTGAGACCTATTTTCAGTCCATGCCAATGGTTGTTATATCAGAATATTTTTGAGAAACTGTTCCATCTTTTCAAATACCATAAGAATTGTATCATATAGAAATATATAAAAAGGCCTTTCTAATATTTCAAATGTTACTTGTTGTTATAAACCCAGAAACTACACACACACACACATACAAAAATAAAAGAGATTTAGAGCTTGTATTGTCATATATAAGGGACATGCATAAGTGCATAATTGTGCCTACCGTCCCTGTCCTATTGTCCCCATTTATTTGGACCTATTTCCTGTATTCTTACTCATGTTTATACTTATACCTATTATCTTGTAAGCAATTGACAAATCAAATAAATAAAAATAAAATAAATACATTCTCCTTGCTAAAAAACATTTTGCTCTCACATACTCTATGGCCATATATATCTACCCCAACCTAATCCAGCAACTAGGCTAAATTTGAAGTAAAGAAGAAAGAAGCCAGAAAGTTCATCAGAGAATCAATTCCCTGCAAAACTCCCAAGCACCATAATTCCAGTTTTCTGTTGTACCTTCTGATAAAGTCTAACCAGTTCCAGCTTAGAGTTCTTCCCATATTTTTGATACTTTTTCACTTGTCTAATTCAGGTGACATGGGAGCCATTTCGTTGTCTGACAATCTGTTTACATTTTAAGAACTGTATCTTTCTGAAACTTTGTTAAAAAGATTTTCTCTTCTGTATTTCATAAACTGAGATCTTCTAGAACAAAACACGTGTCCCTATAGCTTGCCTATGGGTTCTCTGCACTCCATACTCCACAGATGACCTCACATCACCACACCAGCATATGGTATAAAGCTAAAAATCCATGTTAGCTATAGAGAAATGCTCTGAAATGGTATGTTATGTTCTGTGCATGGGCGCTAAGGATGGAGATGAGCCAGTGAACAGTGAACTCCAAACTCTTTATTTACATTTGTAACAGCTCAGCTCAATGGCTGCAACGGGCCCCTTTATATAGGCAAACTCTTAACTATTTAACAAATGAAACACGGGGAACGCTAGCTCCGTTAACCAATGGGAGAGGCTCATTAATAGCCAATCAGATTCTCCTGAATGGACCAATCTGATGTCGCTATTATCGGCCAATCAGAAGTGCAGGGCCAGAACCTTGCACTTTGCTTCATACTCTTAATAATCTTTATTCAAGTACTTTTATTGATTCACAACACCCCTTCCCCCCGGGTTCCGTTTAAGGGGTGCGGTCACGTAGTCTTTGAGGTAGGCAGGTTGTTTTGATTGTCTATTTGATTTGCGTTGTTCTCCTGGTATTTGGCTACAGTCTTGTTGGGGTAGGACGTTATCTGGTGAAGAGGGTGCCTCCCATTCTGTATTCAAATTTTCGTTGCCACTAATGTTCTCGACATCTCCTCGAGGCGAGCTCACCCCCATTCCCGATCCTTCACGTGTTGCCTCTGAGCAGTCATTACTTTCGCTTAAACTTTCTACCACTTCAAATTCAGCTTCCTCGGTATCTCCTCCCCCCTCGGTTTAGAAGTCAGCGGACTCGGAGATCCCCGACTGTAGCCTTGAATGCAGCTGATCAATATGGTGCTTCCATATTCTATCGTTGCAACATTTCACGCGGTATGATCTAGGGCTGGTTACTTAGACTACAGTTGCCTCGAACCACAACGTATCGCCCGAAAAGTTCCTAGCGAAAACCAAGTCGCCTACCTGGAAGTTACGGCATTTCCCGCTGGAACAGTGTGGTTTTTCAGGTTCATATGATGGATGCAGATGGTCGAGGTGGGAGCGGAGCTTCCGCTCCATTAATAACTCAGTGGGAGTTTTATTGGTGACGCTGTGCGGAGTGATATACTGTAAAAGGAGTATCCGGTTAATCTTGTCTTCTATATCGCCATAGTCCATTTTATGCAAGGTTTTCTTGACGAATTGTACCATGCGCTCGGCCCTTCCGTTGGCCACAGGATGCGCCGGCGAAGTCAGCGCATGGCGAATACCGCGGTCCGCCAGGTACTGTTCAAAGGACAGCGCGGTAAATTGGGGCCCGTTGTCGGATACTAGAATGTCTGGTAATCCGTGTGTTGCAAAGAGTCTGTCTAGTTTCCTGATGACTGATTCGGTTGTTGTATTCCTCATCTCATGGATTTCAAGCCAGTTCGAGTAGGCATCCACCGTTAATAAAAATGTGTGTCCCTTGGTAGGTCCCGCAAAGTCCAGATGAATACAGGACCATGGTCCCCTCGGTGTTTCCCATTCAGTCGGGGTTGCTTTTGGAGGGGCGTTGCTTACTTCTTGGCATTTGTAACAAGCTTTTACCCATGTCTCAATCTGCTTGTCGATACCTGGCTACCTCACGTAGCTTCGTGTGAGGGCTTTCATGCGCACGATGCCAGGGTGGCCATTGTGCAAGGTCCTTAGTATCGCTGGTCGTAACCGCTCTAGGACAACAACTCTATCACCCCAGATAATGCAGCCCTTCTGGGAAAATAGTTCTGTTTGTCAGTTCTTGAATGGGACGTAGTCATCAGGTATCTGGTCCAATGGCCATCCGCACTCGACCCAACTGAGGACTCGTGCTAAAATGGGGTCGCGTTTCATTTCCATCGCAATATTTCGGGCTGTTAATGGCGGTGTTCGAAGTGTCTCAATCTGCAGTGTTGTAACTGTCAGAGCAGGGTCATCAATGGTCTCCGGAAGTGGTGTGCGGCTCAATGCGTCGGCATGGGGAATGGCCTTTCCCGGGTGATGTTGCAACTTGTAATTATATGGCACCAAGAATTCTGACTAGCGAGTCATTCTGGGAGATAATATATAAGGTGTTGGCCTATCTCCCGCTATTATTCCCAGCAAAGGTTTGTGGTCAGTCACTACAGTAAAGGCTCGGCCACACACATATTCATGAAATCTCTTAACAGCAGACACAATAGCAAGGGCCTCTTTATCAATTTGACTGAAATTGCGTTCTGCTTTTGATAACGTCTTTGAGAAATAGGCAACAGGGGCTTCACTACCGTTTGGCAAAACGTGGCTCAAAATGGCGCCTACTCCAAATGGTGATGCATCACACGTGATCATTAAAGGCAAAGTCTCGTTATACTGCATTAAAACAGCATCAGAAGTCAATAATTTTTTCACATGTCGAAATGCCCATGTGCTCCCATACCCAGGTTGCTTTTTTGTCCAACAAACGATGTAGGGGTTCGGCTACGGTTGCTTTGTGAGGCAGGAAAATGTTATAAAAATTGATAAGGCCTAGAAAAGCCTGGAGCTCTGCCTTATTTCGGGGTTTTGGGGCGTTTTTGATTGTCCTAAATTTGCTATCGGTGGGGTGAATGCCTTGACTATCAATTAAATATCCTAAAAATTCTACACCATCCGTACATAATTGACACTTGTTTTTTTTAACTTTGAGACCTGAGTCTTTAAATCTCTGGAGAACCAACCTCAGGTGATCCTTTAGTATTTTCCGAGTCGGGGCAGCGATTAACACATCATCAAAATATGGGACAACGCCTTTTATCCCTTGTAATAGTCTTTCCATCAAACTTTCAAAGATTCCCGGGGCTACGCTCACTCCGAACTGGAGTCAGTTACATTTAAAAGCACCTCGGTGCGTAATGATCATTTGGGCTCTGCCATTTTTTTGTCAACAGGCAGTTTTTGGTATGCCTGGGCTAAGTCTAGTTTAGCGAAGACTTTTCTGCCCCCCAGGGAATGGAGGAGGTGTTGCACCACCGGTACCAGGTAAGCGTTTTGTTGAAGGGCGTGGTTCAGGGTGGCTCGGTAGTCCCCACAAATTCTTATCGATCCATCCGGCTTGATGGGTGTCACGATTGGGGTTTCCCAGGGAGAGTGATTGGTTGGTTCTAACACACCCTGGGCTATTAATTTATTAAGCTGCTCGTCAATCTTTGGTTTAAGGGCAAATGGAACTCGACGAGGCTTAAGGCGGATGGGGGCTATTTCAGGAATGAGGTTAAATGATATCGGGGTCCCCTTGTACTCACCTAGTTTTTCTGCAAAGACGTCCTGGAATTCTTGGACGAAGTCCTCTTCCCAGTCACTGCTGCAGGTTCGGTGAATGCCGGCTACTTCAATTCCGAGTGGGGCGAATCATTGGAGGCCTAACAAACTAGGCCGATCCCTGTCGATTACAGTCAGGGGTAGGAATGCTGTACGGTTCTTAAACGATACCCGGACTTGGCTGGATCCAACGACTGGGATTCGATTTCCTTGATAGTCTTTGAGTATGAGTCTTTGGAATCTGAGGTTTTGCCACCGGATAGTAGGGATGAGCTGCTTGAGGGTCTTCCAGGAAACCATTGAGAGGGACAATCCTGAATCGACTTCCATCAGGCAGGGCTGGTTTTCGATGGCCACTTTTACTCGGATCTTTTTGGCATCAAGAGATGAGGCATGACCAATTGTGATTGTTTGGTGAGCCTCTTCTCGCTTCGTTGGGTGGTTTAGGGTTTTGTTTCTGTAGGAGTGGTTATTCCATTGGTGGTTCACGGGTTCTCGCTTTACGGGACGACTTCCCGTTGGTTGGCGATAGTTAGCCCCCCTCGAGGGCTGGCTGGGTCCTAGCTTGCTTCTACAGACCCGTCCAATATGGCCTCTTTTCCCGCACACATGGCAGAGCACGTTGAGGAATTTGCATTCTGACCAGGGGTGGCTTGCTCCACACCCGGCGCATTGGTACTGTGATCTCTGGCATTGGTCTTGTTCAGACCGAAGTCGGTGGACCTCTTCTTCATCGCTTTCTGACGACGATTTGAGGTCCTCATGGTGGGCTGTTTCCAGCTGACCTTCTGACTGAGGTGAAATTTCGCGGGCGCGTTGGTGAATTGGGGCGTGGGTGCGGCGCATTTGGGCAGCCGACTTCCTGGTTGCTTCTGCTGCAGTAGCTTCAGCGATGGCATCTTTAAGGCTAATGTCGCCTTTCGCCATCAGCTTACTCTGAGTGCCTGGCGCATCTAATCCCAGAATTATTCGATCTCTTAGGGCTTCTTCTAGATTGGCAAACTTGCATAGGCCTCCCAGATTCCGGAGATCCGCTATGAAATCAGCAACACTTTCGCCCTTCTGCTGACTTCTCTGGTAAAATTCATGCCTTCTAACGAGCGTTGGCACAGTCAGTGCATAGTGAGCCTTCAGCAGGGGTTCGAGGACATCCCAGTCCATAGACTTTACTTCTGTTGGTTTTGCTAGTGCCTTGGCCATCTTGAATACGGTCAGCCCGCAATGAGTTAGGAATACCACTCGTTTCTTTCTGGTAGTGGCATCCTTCAAATTGTTGGTCTCCAGAAACATCTGAAAGCGATCCATATATGAGTCCCAGTCTTCTTGTGCTGGGTCGAATGGAGCGGGTGGTATGACACCGCCGGACATGGTTCCGCCATTGGTGCATTTCAGCCACGTGCTCTGTTATAGTTCTTCGTTGTTCAGTAAGCTCTGACGTTTCCACATCCCATCCTCGTCGCCAGTGTTATGTTCTGTGCATGGGCGCTAAGGATGGAGATGAGTCGGTGAACAGTGAACTTCAAACTCTTTATTTACATTTGTAACAGCTCAGCTCAATGGCCGCAACTGGCCCCTTTATATAGGCAAACTCTTGACTATTTAACCAATGAAACACGGGGAGCGCTAGCTCCGTTAACCAATGGGAGAGGCTCGTTAATAGCCAATCAGATTCTCCTGAACGGACCAATCCGATGTCGCTATTATCGGCCAATCAGAAGTGCAGGGCCAGAACCCTGCACTTTGCTTCAAGCTCTTAATAATCTTTATTCAAGTACTTTTATTGATTCACAACAGTATAAGATAAGGTATAGGATCTTTAGGTAACCACCATTGTGTTGACTTATTTGGAAGAAATATCCTTCTGGGTTCAGTTCCAAATGGGGAAAAAGACACTGGAAACATGGGGGCTGTTTGGAAAGATGGTTTAATGGTGGACAGGACCACATGGCTTAGATCTCCAAAGTGAAAAGGATGATTACATGCTTCAAGATGTTGGGTGTAGGAAAAGAAGGAAGGGCTGAGATGCTGAGAGACCCTTATATACCCTTTATTTCTGCCCCCTTAGTGTTTCCTGTTCATGTGCAAAAACTATATCCCATTGGCTGTCAGACTACTAGGGGCGGAAGTCTTAGCTAACTTTGTAGGCTTTGTCTGGACTACATGGCTTCATCTGAGCATTGGCTGATGCAATCGTCCCAGGCCAGGTGGTGGAATGGGCAGAGGCCTTTATTATGCAGAATACTCTGGCCTAGACCTTAATGGCCCACCCATTAACAAAGGTGGGGGTGAGATTAACAAAGGTCAGGGTGAACTTCTCCTTCTGAGGTGAGTTTCTGCTTCTGAGTTTCTACTCTTTTTAGGGGAAATATTCTGCCTTTTTAATATTTCCTAAAATATTTCATTTTCCTAGGAGATGGGTGGGTTTTAGCTTCCAACAACATTATAGAAGTTTGGTGTAGTCATAAATATATCAGGCTAAAAACTAGGAGATGATGAGTTCTAGTCCTACCTTAACCAGGTGGATAACTGCGGGCCTGTCACTCTCTCTCAACCTTAGGAAGGAGGCAATAATAAACCATTTCTGAAAAACCTTCTGAAAAACCTGAAAAAATTTCAGAAAATTGTCCAGGCAGTCTCCAAATATCAGATGGAAAAAGAGAGAGAGAGAGAGAGGGAGAGAGAGAGAAACACTACAATTGATCCTATCTACTAAAAGTAAGTTTCAATACTTAATAAATTTCATTATCCAAGTGAAGTCATTTTCCTTCTCTCTCACTTTCTTTCCAAGTTTAGCGTTTGTCTCGTCAACTATTCTCTTGCCAACTATGTTTACTCAGAAATATTTTTGTACTTTAGAGAGATTCAGTGCCTCTCTTCTAACATATATATGTTGATGGTAGCTGATACAGGTTGGCAGAGATCTATCTGCCCAAATTTTACATGACTCACATGCTTCTTTTTTTTTTAAACAAATTTTATTAATTTTAAAGACAAACAAACCATCATCAACCATTGAGTACATATTCTTTCTATTATAAATTTTTACAAGTCGGATAAAACACCATTTTACACAAACACAATTCTATTTTACCTCATTTCCACATGGACACACAAATATCCTTAAACAAATCTCTCATTATTTCTCTTTACTCTTATTCAATTTCATTATTATTATTATTATTATTATTATTATTATTATTATTATTATTATTATTTTCCCCATATTTATCCATTTTATAGTCATCATCTTCATTTCTCTCTGACTTGTTTACCGTTATTCTCATCTAACATTCCTCCAAGGAATGTTTATTAATTCCATTTTATTAATTCTCAAACAAACATAAACACACAAAACACAAAAACATGAAATTTCTTTTTAGAAAGTAGCTTGGCCCCAGATTACCTCTCTTTATATGGACTTGAATTAAATTCATGCTCATCTTATATATCATTACCTATCTTATTTACCATTCTATATCTTCTATATAGCTTCTCCTCGCTTTACACTCTTCTTAATTCTATTTTATTTATTTCATTTTAATTTAAATCATTATACTTGTATCTTTTGTCCATTCTTTTCAAATTATCCATTTATCTCATTCCCTATAGTAAAAAAAATATTTCACCTGAAATCACTAATCAAAGTATGATGCCTTTCTATCTATCGTCCCCCTAAATTAACATTTAAAATATCTCCTAGGTCCCAATCTAATACTTCTTAGTACATTCTACCTACTAAATTTTAAAAAGAAGAAAAAATAGTAAATCTAAAATGATTAAATACATAATTAGATAATAAATCTAAATATTAAATCTTATAACATTCCAATTATCTATTTCAAAAACAAATGCTGCAATAATAAGTTTATAATAACATCAACACAATAGTCAATTTAACTCTATAATTAAACTCAATATTTTAGACATTCCCTTTAATATTTTTTTAAAGTTTAAAACTATCATTACTAAACATTTTAATATTTTAATCTTTTATTAATTCTTATATACCATCTTATGTACCTTGCAGAATCTTCTTTTTTTTTAAAAAAAAGATTATACATTACCCTTTATCCCTAAAAAAAAATTCCCCCTTTCCCATCTTGTTTCATACCTTTGTGGCTTTTTCCCCCCTTTTCCCTTCCTTTCTTAACCCACCTGGCCTTTTTACCCCCCCTTCTCCTAACCTCCACCTTTTTAGCTCCCCCTCTCTGTTGTATTCCTTTTTCCTTTTGCTTTCTAACATTATGTTGATTTTGCATCTTATTTTTCTCTTTCTTGGTGTTTTTTTAAATCTTAAGTCCTTCATTTTCCTTCCTTTCCTTCTCCTTTCTTTCTTGATCAATCTTTTAGATTCATTAAAGATGGCTTCTTCTTCTTCTTCTTCTTCTTCTTCTTCTTCTTCTTCTTCTTCTTCTTCTTCTTCTTCTTCTTCTTCTTCTTCCTCCTCCATCTGTTGTTGTGTTTGCTGACAAATAGCAAGCGCCATTTCTAAGAAATGAAAGGTTTCTTCCACAGCGTCCTTGGCTTCTTTCTTTATTTTTCCATATTCCTTTCTAAGTTCTTCATCAGGTAAAGCCATTATAAACTTTTTTTCCCCCATCTCTTCTTCTTCTTCATAAAACAACCAAAATGTTTCAGAAGTTAAAACAGTTCCCCAAAGTCCCAGAGTAATCAATCAGTCCAAACAGAGCACAAAGTTCTCACTTTCTCTTCCTGGGGTAGTATCAGTTAAAAAGAAAGAAAAGGAGCCCAGTCTGTATTTTAAAGCCTCATTACAATTAATTTCTAATCTCAAAATCTTCAAGGCATCTCCTCCAACAAGATCTTAATATATTTTTTTTGTCCTCTCCCTTCCCACTTGTAACAAAGAGCCAAATTTTAACCTTCTATAAAAAGACAGGTTTCTCAATGTTCATTTGTTAATTCCATCAGGAAGGAGAGTAAACTTTCCCTTTCAGCACTTCAAATTCGCCACTTTGAAAATCTCCTCTGGAAACAAAGTGTCGTTCAAAAAGTCATAGTTTTCAGGATGGTGATAATATCTTAAAGGCCTGGTTCAGCCAAAAAAACCTTTCTCTTCAAAACTTTCTCCCTCTTCCTCCTGCGCAATCTTACCCAGCTGCCGGCTTCTTTGTGGCGGCCATTGAAGACCTCCGCTCCACTGCCTTGAGAGAAGGGGGTTTTGCCGGCTGGGGAGGGGGTCTGCAATACTCCCAAACTCCTCTTCGGATCCCCCCTGTCTTTGGCTGCCTCTATAAGGCAGCCTTAGCCTCCAGACCCGTCGGGATCGGAGGCACCAAGATAGCTAGCGCAACAGGGATCGCGCAGGAATGCAAATCCCTGCCACCGCCAAAGCCTGGCAAACCGGAAGTCCACTCACATGCTTCTTTATGGGCCATCTGCATGACACATGTTAGAATAGAATAGGATAGAATAGAATACTTTATTGGCCAAGTGTGATTGGACACACAAGGGATTTGTCTTGGTGAAAATACTCTCAGTATACATAAAGAAAAGGTACATTCATTAAGAATCAAGAATCATAATGTACAACACTTAATGATAGTCATAGGGTACAATCAACAATCAAATCATACTAGGAAACAGTCAATAGAAATTGTAAGGATACAAGCAACAAAGTTACAGTCCTACAATCACAAGTGGGAGGGGATGGGTGATAAGGAGTGATGAGAAGATTAACAGTAATAGTAGTGTACACTTTGTAAATAGTTGAATAGTGTTGAGGGAATTATTTGTTTAGCAAAGTGATGGCTTTCAGGAAAAAACTGTTCTTGTGTCTAGTTGTTCTGGGGTGCAGTGCTCTATAGTGTCATTTTGAGGGAAGGAGTTGAAACAGTTTATGTCCGGGATGTGAGGGGTCTGTAAATATTTTCACAGCCCTCTTTTTGACTCGTGCAGTATACAGGTCCTCGACTGGAGGCAGGTGGGTAGTAATTGTTTTTTCTGCCATCCTAATTATCCTCTGAAGTCTGTGTCTGTCCTGTTGGGTTGCAGAACCAAACCAGACAGTTATAGAGGTGCAGATGATAGACTCAATAATTCCTCGGTAGAACTGGATCAGCAGCTCCTTGGGCAGTTTGAGCTTTCTGAATTGGCACAGAAAGAACATTCTTTGTTGTGCTTTTTTGATGTTAGGTGTCCATTTTAGGTCATGTGATATAGTAGAACCTAGAAATTTGAAGGTCTCCACTGTTGATACTGTGTTGTCTAATATTGTAAGAGGTGGTAGTATGGGAGGGTGTATAAATGAGAAATGCAACAAGAGGAACGGACTCAAATATCTTAATTCAGAAGAAGTTATTTGATGCTCATCATTAAAGACATTTCTGTCTCCAGTTCCTTTTTCAGTTGTCTTTTACTTTTATGTACATTTTCCTCTAAGTGCTGTTCTTTGTGTACAGCTGTTAAAGCTATTTTTAGATATAGAAAAAGATTGCCTGGAGCACTGAGTAAATGAATCTGTCACATTGAAAATCAGCAGTGGCAGACATATAACAGAGTGAATTCGAGGGCATTTTAAGGTTTGTCTGTACCAGTTCATTTTTGGGTGATTTGTGAAATCTAATGTCAGGACCTGATACAACCTGCCATTAATGTCTTTTATAATTAATTGTCTTTACATAGTGTTTTACATCTTCATTTGTTTCTTTAAGATGTTAGCTTCCCTATGCTTAGAAATGCACAAAATAGTCAGGAGTAGTTTTGTTCACTTCTATCCTTTCTCAGTGTTAAATTCATTCTATTTCTTTTCTCTCTTTTTAAGAATTTCAATGAAAATATTTGTGTTATGTCCGCGTGGAAAGAAGCCAGGAGTCGGTGACTGTGTTTCAAGCTCTTTTTATTAGTCAGGAACCGAACTGAGGCTAAAGGAAAACTTCGTGGCTTTTTATTACCAAGCCGTGACGGCCGCAACCAATGGCACCGCTTTGAATCTCTCGCGATTCGAATTGACCAATTGCGGGAGATTCTCAGTGAGCCAATCGGTGTGGCTCGCCTAGCCCATCCGAGCGCCCCACGCTTTGGCCAATCAAAACGCGGGGATCTCAAGAATTCAAATGAGGGGACAGAACACCCCTCCCCTCTTGGTTCAGTCCTTACGTTGCGTAGTCCCGTAGGTAGGCGGGGCTCCGTCTCTGCCTACTGGACCTGCGCAGGTCAGTCGTCGGTTGGATCCCGGCCGGTTCGGTTGGAGTCTCTGTTTCTCTGGACTCTGTCGTGGGAACCGCCTGGTCTGTCTGGCCGGGCCGCTCTCCGCAGCGGTTGAGCTGCGGGTTTCACCGCTCCCGCTTGGTCTTCCCAGGTTGGTTGAGCTGGCCTGGCTGTCTCTTCCTGGCAAGGTTTCGTGCTGGCTGCTTTCAGGTGAGTATGGCTGGTTTATTTTTTCTGGGTTTTGGTTCCCTGGGTATCCCCTCCCCTCTGGTTTGTGTTGCGGGAGTTGGTTTTGCTTGTTTGCGCGTCGGTGGACTCTGGTGTGGTCATCCTTGATCTTAACTGGTCGATGTGGCGTTTCCACGCTCGTCCATTGGTTGTTTGTAGCCAGTACGAGTGTGGGCCTGTTAGTTGTGTTATGATGGCTGGTACCCATAATGGGTCCCCGGTCAGGTTCTTCGCATAGACGGCGTCACCTGGTGCGAAGGTTCGGTGTTTGCTGGTAGAGTCTGGGGTTTTTTCTGGGTTGTACGTGGGGTGTAATCTATCGAGTGGGGACCTTATTTTCCTCCCCATTAACAGTTCTGCTGGGCTTTTATTTGTTGTGGTGTTTGGGGTTATGTGCTGTATGAAAAGTAATTTATTTATTTTGTCCTGGATCTCCCCGTGGTCTATTTTCTGGATGGTTTTCTTGGTGAATTGAACCATCCGTTCCTCCCTACCATTTGCCGCCGGATGCGCCGGGGCTGTCAACACGTGTCGTATGCCCCTCTCCGCTAGGAATTTTTCGAATTCTAACGAGGTGAATTGGGGCCCATTGTCGGAAACGAGGACGTCTGGGAGGCCGTGTGTTGCGAAAAGTTTGCAGAGTTCTTTGGTCACGGCCTCCGTGGTGGTTCTCATGTTGCTTATCTCCAGCCAGTTGGAGTAAGCGTCTACGGTTATTAAGAAAGTGTGTCTTTTTGTGGGCCCGGCGAAATCTATGTGGATCCTAGACCACAGTCCCCTAGGGGTTTCCCACTCTAGGATGGGTGCTGCGGATGGGCTTGGCCTAGTTTCCTGGTATCGTTGACACCTTGCTACCCAGGCCTCGATCTGTTTGTCCATCCCTGGCCACCAAGCGTAACTTCTGGCCAGGGCTTTCATTCTAACGATGCCCGGGTGCCCCTCGTGTAACAGTTCCAAAACCTTCCCTTGTAGTTTTTCCGGGATGACCACCCTATCCCCCCATAGTATGCATCCTTTTAGTAATGAGAGTTCTGTTTGCCGGTTCCGGAATGTCCTGATGGACTTGTCGTTGTCTTGGGTGTGGGGGCTTCCTTGATGGCTTTAATTTTCTTGTTGGTGGGGTGAATGCCGTGTCGGTCTAGGAGGTATCCTAGGAATTCGACCCGCTCTGTGTACAACTGGCATTTTTCCCTCTTTACTTTAAGCCCGGTTTCTTTGAACCTCGTTAGCACCTCCCGTAGGCGACTCTCTAGTTCGGCCTGGTTGGTTGCCGATACTAGTACATCATCGAAGTATGGGACCACCCCCTTGATGCCCTGTAAAAGTCTTTCCATGAGGCTCTGGAAAATTCCAGGTGCCACGCTGACTCCAAATTGGAGGCAGTTGCATCTAAAGGCTCCCCGGTGGGTGACTATGGTTTGTGCCTCGGCAGTTTCCTCATCGACTGGCAGTTGCTGGTATGCTCGGGCCAGGTCGAGTTTCGCGAAAACTTTGCCCCCGCCCAGTGAGTGTAGGAGATGCTGCACTACTGGGACGGGGTAAGCGCTTTGCTACAAGGCGCCATTTAGGGTGGCCTTATAGTCCCCGCAGATTCTCACTGACCCATCAGGCTTAATCGGGGTGACTATGGGGGTCTCCCACCGGGCGTGGTCTATGGGTTGTAATACCCCTTGCTTGACGAGCTTGTCAATTTGCTCGTCTATCTTCGGTTTGAGTGTGAACGGTACCCACCTTGGTTTTAAGCATTTCGGGGGAACATTGGGGTCTAGGCTGAAGGATATAGGAGGCCCTCGGTACTTGCCTAGGGTGGCGTCGAACACTTCCTGGAAATCCTGGGCCAGTTGCTGCTCCCAGTCGGCTTCGGCGATGTGGTCGATGCCCGTGACTGCGATGCCTAGCGGTGCGAACCATTGCAGTCCCAGTAGGCTAGGTCGGTCTCGATCGATGATGGTTAAGGGATGTCTTTCGGTGTGTCCCTTGTAGGTCACTGTAAACTGTCCTGTTCCGACTACAGGGATGCGGTTTCCCTGGTAGTCCTTGAGGATTAGTCTCTGGTTTTCTAGTTGCTTTCTCTGGATGGTAGGCACCAAGCATTTAATTTCTTGCCAGGCTACCATTGAGAGGTAGGACCCGGAGTCCACCTCCATTTTACAGGGTTCGCCTTCGATGCCTACCTCCACGTAGACCTTTCTGGCATCTGTGGTTGTGGCGTGGCCGATGGTGACCATCTGATGTGTCTCTTCTCTCCGCCTGGCCTCGCCGCTTCGTTGGGCTCGTCCATTTCGCTCCCAGCGGTTGTCTGTTGGCCGGTCTCTGGTGCTGGGGGGTGTGCTCTCTCATCTCCGCTCGCTCGGGTCCCATCGCCTGGGGCTGTGGGTCTTCTTGAGGTGGCAAACGCATGCGATGTGGCCCTTCTTGTCGCAGTGCCGGCAAACAGAGTCGAAGAACCGGCATTCGGATCTGGGGTGGTTGCCTCCGCAACCGGCACACGCGGTCCTCGACTTACAACTCCGCCAGCTGCGCTGGTCGCGGCCTGCCTGGAGACGGTGGATGTCTTCCTCCTCGTCAGACATGCCCGAGGTCGAGTGGAGTTCGTCCTGGTGGGTGGTGGTTTCAGGTTGGGCCTCAGTCGACCTTGCAGGGTTGTTGTTTGCGGTGCGGTCCTCAGTGTTCGGTCTCTGCATGCGGTCTGCTGACTGTCGGGTTGCTTCGGCGGCCGTGGTTTCGGAGATGGCGTCGGCGACAGCGATGTTGCCCTTAGCCATCAACCGACTTTGGAGAATGGGGTCCCAAAGGCTGAGCACGATTCGGTCCCGAAGGGCCTCGTTCATATTGGAGAAGTCGCATAATCCTCCCAGGCGCCGCAGCTCTGCAACGAAATCACTGAGATTCTCGCCCGGCCACTGGTCCCACCGATAAAATTCGTGCCGTCGGATGAGGATGGGCACGGCTGGAGCATAGTGGTTCCGGAGCAATGGTTCGAGGTCCTTCCAATCCATCGTGGTAACGTTGGCGGGCTTGGCTAGCGCTTTTGCCATCTTAAACACGGGCCCGCAGTGTGTTAGGAAGATGGCTCGTTTCTTCAGTCCCGTGGCATCCTTCAGATCGTTGCATTCGAGGAACATGTGGAATCTGTCCGTGTAAGATTCCCAGTCCTCAGTAACGGGGTTGAAGGGGGTTGGTGGCGCGATGCTGGCCATCTCATCGGTTGGCTGGCTTCCGTCGGACACGTGCTTCGGTTCAGGATGAGGATCCCATCCTCGTCGCCGGTGTTATGTCCGCGTGGAAAGAAGCCAGGAATCGGTGACTGTGTTTCAAGCTCTTTTTATTAGTCAGGAACCGAACTGAGGCTAAAGGAAAACTTCGCGGCTTTTTATTTCCAGGCCGCGGCCAATGACACCACTTTGAATCTCCTGCGATTCGAATTGACCAATCGCGGGAGATTCTCAGCGAGCCAATCGGCGCGGCTCGCCTAGCCCATCCGAGCGCCCCACGCTTTGGCCAATCAAAGCGCGGGGATCTCAAGAATTCAAATGAGGGCACAGAACAATTTGTGTGTTTGGGAGTTAGATGCATGGTTATATAATGATTTTGTTACCTACTTTGGGTATGCTCTACTACAAAATGCAGAAAATTGGTAGATTTACATGTATGCTCCAAAATCCATAACTAAATTCATCATATTGAGTCAATAGAATTTTGAACTTTCCAGATTTTTTCCATTAAGGTCTTTAAAACCAAACAAACAAGGAAGTCTATAAATTGGGCTAGATCCTTAGCTATGAGGTTAGCAGTTTAAATTTTATGTTAAGATGATCATTGGGGACTAAATAAAGACTTGAGTTTTGGATGTAATTTGATAGCTGATAACACTCATTAGTAGGGAAAAAGAAAATTGTTATTTCCTTCAGTTCTAAAAACACTAAGACATCTAGTCCAATATCTATCTTAGGTAGCATAAATAAACTGAAAAGATTTTATATCAACAAGACTTGAGAATTTTTGTGTTGTTGCATTCTATAAAGTCAATTAAGTCAAATTGTTTATTGGTACTTTATAAGAAGGTATTGTATATTGGAAAAAAAACATGGTTAAAAAAAACAATATGCAATAGCACAACTGAAGGAATCAGAAATCTAACTGAAGATTTCTATCCCAAATGAACAAAAGCATTTGAAGTATCATAACATGAAAGAGTGTTCTTTGGAAGCAGAGCAATGAAGTGCACCTCGAGACCACTTTGAATTTGGATCGGGATTCATAAAGAGCGTTATTATATGTTTCTGGCCTCTGAGAACATGACATGCCCATTCTAGTGAAAGAGCAATGAATGTAATCTCTGGTTCAGCATCTTTTTCTCGTTATTCTCATAGGATATACAGTTTTTATTGCTCTGAGCTCCTTAAACATCTAGTGGAGGGGAAAACTTTGCTCTATGAATATTCAGAAATATTTCTCAGCCAATTGCATCATAACATACTCTTGTTGAAAGCACAAGTTGCTTCTGGGTTGAAAGGATTAGCTGGTGACTCACAGTTTGAAGCTCCTTTCATGTCCTCAGCAGGAGCTGGAGTGAAATACAAGAGTCCATCTGCCCACAGCAGCATTCAGGTTTTGAATGTAGGCTTGCTAACCTCCAATCCAGCATCCTAACCAGGTGAGCCACCATGTTCCTTCTCAACCAGTTACAATAATAGAATGTAATGGCTTCAGTGGAAACAATGACAATAGCTTGTGTCTGTGGAGATTCTTAGTCATCCAGTCATGGTTGTCACAAAGGTGCTTTTTTTTATTTTTTGCATGGCACAACATAGGAGAACAAACCTATCAGAACTAGATTCAGCAGCCCATCTGCATTAAAAAGACAAAGGCCTCTCTTCTGAAGAGAGAAAAGTCCACATGTTGGATAGAGAGAACCACTGGTTTGAAAGAAAGGTCAAAGAGGCCATCTATGTCAAAATTGATCAGCCCTCTCTCAACAGAGGGGGAGGAATACAACACCATCTATCTCCAGTCTACAACACAGTCCTTTGAGCAGTTCCAAGAAGGCTCCACCCCCATTTACATTACTCAGGTCACCCCGATGACACAGATAAACCTCCAGATGGCCTGCCACAGAGGTGTAGTGGTTACAATGCAGTACTGCAGGCTACTTCTGCTGACTGCAAGCTGCCTGCAATTTTACAGATCTAAACTCACCAGGCTCAAGGTTGATTCAGCCTTCTATCCTTCCAATGAGGACCCAGCTTGTTGGAAGCAATATGCTGATTCTGTAAAATCACTTAGACAGGGCTGTAAAAGCACTGTGAAGCAATATATAAGTCTAAGTGCTATTGCTAAATGCTATTGCTAATGACTCTCAATTTTTGATGGGAGATAACCATTGGAATGACATAGTTGATCCATTGATTTTATTTGGCACTTTGAAAAGGGATATATTTGGGATGTAGCTACATGACTACTGAACTTCTAACATTTTTCTTTTATGAAAAAGTTATTTTGACTTTCAGTAAATCTGTAATATTGTTCAGTACTGTAATGGGAATAGTTTGGTACTATACTAGCTGCTTTAGACATTAAATTCAGAGCACTATAATGGCATGATAATAGGAGACAATTGACAGAGTTCTCCCATTACACAGTACAAGTTAGTAGTCTTTTAATTCCATATACCGTATATACTCGAGTATAAGTCGAGTTTTTCAGCCCATTTTTTGTGCTGAAAAAACCGCCCTCGACTTATACTCGAGTCAGATTCCCCTCTGAAAAAAAAATGGTGTGGAGCTCCGAAGCTGGGCAGCCGCTTCCCTGCTTCCGTGTTTCCTTTGCAACTTTTAAGCATGGGAGGGGGAGGCTTTTCTGAGCTTTAGGCTGAGAAAGCAACGCAAGTGGAGGTCGCTCCACTCAGTTTCATTTCCTCAGCTCCAGCTGCTTTCAGTCCACTCGGGAGGAGGGGGAGGGGGAGGAGGAGGGGGAGGCTTTTCTGAGCTTTAGGCTGAAAAAGCAACGCGAGTGGAGGTCGCTCCACTCAGTTTCATTTCCTCAGCTCCAGCTGCTTTCAGTCCACTCGGGAGGAGGGGGAGGGGGAGGAGGAGGGGGAGGCTTTTCTGAGCTTTAGGCTGAGAAAGCAACGCAAGTGGAGGTCGCTCCACTCAGTTTCATTTCCTCAGCTCCAGCTGCTTTCAGTCCACTCGGGAGGAGGGGGAGGAGGGGGGGAGAGAGAGAGAGAGATATCATAAGAACGGCTCTTGGTTTTTTCTTGCAAGGGAGAGAGTGACTCCTGCCTACCACTGTCATCATCATCATCTTTTGGGTTAGTGAATCAATCAAACCTTTCATGATAGTGAGATCGTTTCCCAAATTTCCCTTAAATCAGGGAAGAAATCAGAAACAAACCTTTGGGCTGAGAATAAGCTTGTTCCTATGATGCCATTTTTGTTCACTTCAGTGTGAAAAGTGTGAAAAAACACACTTCTTTTTCTTCATCTTCTTGTTCCCTATTTACTGGTCTCTTTCAAAGAGGAAATTGTGAACATCAAACTTATTCTCAACTGTCCTAGTGAAAGTTTTTATTGGCATCTATTTTTATTTTTGAAATTTACCAGTAGCTGCTGCATTTCCCACCCTCGACTTATACTCGAGTCAATAAGTTTTCCCAGTTTTTTGTGGTAAAATTGGGTGCCTCGACTTATATTCGGGTCGACTTATACTCGAGTATATACGGTAAATGAAGCAAGAGAAGCTTTATTTTATCTTAAACTTCAGAAAGCATGAATTTATTTTTCCATTGCCTTAGAGTGAAGAATAGCTAAGTGCTTCTGAAACCCCAAGGTGAGAAGTTTAGTTTTCTACTTTCAAGATTAATTTGTTGGAGTAACAGTGGCATCATATCAAGGGATCCTATCAAGGAACAAATAAGGGGTTATTTTCTCTAAAATGTACTAGCAGCTGGAAATTCAAAGTGTAGAGTTAATTAAATAGCTCTGTATTCACATTGCTTAGCAACTAGATGGAACCAAGGAAAACTCTAACATGTTTTATTGTTGGTGAGAACTGTTTCAATACCTTTAAATTTGTTCAGCTTATTTTAGTTTTGAATTAACTAAGATTTCAGTTTCATAACTCATTGGATTCAGCCTGCTTATTCTGATGCTCTAACATAATATTGTAATCATGAAATATAAATAAAAAGCAATCAAAACCTTGATGTATTTGAGAATGAGGCAAATCAATGAGTTTTACATCTAGGAAAATAAGCAAAAGACTGGAACGAAACATAACTTGCAGAAAAGTGCTATGTTGATGTACACAGGCTTATCCAATTTACTTGCAACAAGTATTTAGATACAGTGTGAAACCTACTTTTGTGTAGGAGGACAACTATGCCTCTAGTGCCATGTCATAAGGACAACAAAGTCTGAAATATGAAATGGGATACTGCTTACATTTTCTTGAAGGTAGGCAAACATCTTTATGTATGTAAGGGTAATCAGGACAAAGCACCTTCTTTATTCTGAGCAAATAGTTTCAGATAAGCCACTTCTTATGTTGGAAAATACTGAATACCAAAATTGAATGCTCTTTTAATTTCCTACAGAGCTCAAGAACAGCATTAGGTTGATGAATTCAAGAATCTCACTGGGTCACATTTGTTTCATTAGAAACATACTATGCTTTGAATTAGAAAGTGGACTGAATCTATCGGTGCCATTGTTTCCAAATATTCTGTTTGTTCCTTGTGGGAATGCAGATCAACGTGATCTGTCTGTGTTTAATTGAAATTATTTAATAGTATCTTTCTTTTTAAATGCCAGGGCAATATAAACATGCAATAATAAAATGTGCAAGGAAACATTTAAAATGCTGTATGAATTACAAAAATAGATGGTGTGAAAATTAATGTGTAACTAATCAGCTTGGACTCCAATAAAGGGAAAGAGACAGACAGACTGCCCTAACTAGATTCCTTAATTCATATGGAAATGCCAGTTTCTTTTAAAAATCAATAGTAGTAGTCAAGTTGTCGTCATCTTCTTCTTTTTTCAGTTTAAGCATATTTGATTTGAATAGTATCAGAGGTGGTATTCAGCAGGTTCTCCAGTTCTGGAGAAGTGGTAGTGGAAATTTTGAGTAGTTTGGAAAACCAGCAAATACCACCCCTGACTGGAGATTTTATAGTGTCTTTCCTCTGCCATGCCCACCAAGCCACGCCCACAGAACCGGGAGTAAAAAATTTGAATCCCACCACTGAATAGTATATTATTTATTACAGTTTAGGAGCAGGCAAAACTGTACTCTTTTCAGTGAATACTGATACTATTCAATTAATTAGATGTATTCAGCTGAGATGTTTAGCAAAGAATACCCAATTTCTTACACATTCAACTGCCCTAATCTGAAATTTAGTAAAGCTTAATTAAACTTTATCTATTTGGTTAACTTGATAGGAAATTTCTGATTTGTGTCTCTAAATGGGTTTGAATTATCTCATGCATGAACTGAAGCAGTCTTGGTTATATGGATCTTAAAGATTATTGTGTTTTCTATTATTTTTATAAAATCAATTCAACAAAATGATCTTTTTCATAGCAAGTGGATAGTGGGAGACTATTTTCAAAGAATTGCCAGCCCCATTATGTTAGAATTGTAACATCGGTGAAGGAACACAAAGTCAGTGGAGTTTTCCTGTTATTTTGGTTTGGTTGTTATGGGATTATAAAAGTCAATATGGCTTAAAGATATGAATACATTTTTAAATTGTACACCAACCATTTGGAAATCATTACTATATTAATAATTATGGATTTTAAGATTCTGGGGAACAGTTTATTAAAAATATTTTTAGGGTTTGAAAGGTATAAATCACCAATACCCACTTGCTTTCTGTTTATGAGATGATTGTGTGTTGTTATATTGGAAAGTCTAGTCAGTATTATTCTGTGTAGTCAAGACTTAACATATCTAAAACTCAGACCAAAATTGTACTATATTAGCATACTCCAAAACCCTTGCACCCTATTGGTTCGGACCAGCGAAGACCTGATTGGCCAACAAGTCGGCCATGATTGGAGCACTAGGAATCTACCGCGATTGGCTGTGCTGATCGCGGGAAATTTAAAGTGCTGTCATTGGCTGCCGAGCCGCGAGCCAGCCCTATATGAAGGGCTGCCGTGGCTTGCATCCCCAGACCTTTACCTATACCTAATAAAGAGCTGAACTCATGAAATGGTCTCGCATTTCTGTCGAACCGATCCGCCTCCGATCTAACACTGGCGACGAAGGTGGGATCGTGAGACAAAGAGACCATCCAGCACGTGGCGAGGTGGCATGCAGCAACCAGCAACATGGCCGGAATCAACTCGCCACCTGCTCCCTTCAACCCTGCTACTGAGGACTGGGAATCCTATACCGATAGGTTCCAAATGTTCCTTGAGAATAGCTGGAGCCGGGAAGGTTAGAACCGGCGGCTCCAGGAGATGAGACGGAGAGAGGAAACGCACCAGACTGTTGTCATCGGCCATTCCTCCACCAGCGATGCCAGGAAGGTATATGTGATGGTCGGGATAGAAGACCAGGAATGCGACATGGAGGTGGACTCAGGGTCTTTCCTCTCAATGGTCTCCTGGCGCACACTCAGGCGCCTGATCCCCACCATCCACCGCCAAGAACTGGGAGACCAAACACTAACCCTCAAAGACTATCAGGGAAACCGGATCCCTGTAGACGGTAGAGGCCATTTTAAAGTCACCTTCAAGGGCCACACAGAAGTGCTACCCCTGACAATCATCAACTGAGATCGGCCGAGCCTGTTGGGACTGCAGTGGTTCGCACCCCTGGGCATCAAAGTAACAGGCATACACCACATCGGAGAAGCAGACTGGGAAGCGGCGCTCGTGAGGGACTTCCGGGAAGTCTTCGATGACCATTTAGGCAAGTACCGGGGGTCCCCTATTTCATTTAACGTAGACCCAAGCATTGCGCCAATCCGCCTTAAGCCCAGGCGAGTGCCATTTGCACTCAAGCCCAAGATCGATGAGCAACTCGATAAGCTCATAGTGCAAGGGGTACTGGAACTGATCGATCATGCCTGGTGGGAGACCCCAATTGTCACCCCCATCAAGCCAGATGGGTCAGTGAGAATTTGTGGTGACTACAAGGCCACACTAAACCATGCGCTCCAACAAAGTGCATACCCCGTCCAAGTAGTCCAGCATCTCCTGCACTCACTGGGGGGAGGCCGGATCTTCGCAAAGCTCGACCTGGCTCAAGCCTACCAGCAACTGCCGGTCGACGCCACGACAGCAGAAGCCCAGACCATCGTAACGCACCGAGGGGCCTTCCGCTGCAACCGGCTGCAGTTTGGAGTCAGCGTGGTACCTGGGGTCTTCCAAAGCCTTATGGAAAGATTCCTCCAGGGAATAGAAAGGGTAGTGCCCTACTTTGATGATGTCTTGGTGGCCACAAAAAATGAGAAACAAGTAGAAGCCAGGTTGAGGGAGGTACTGCAGAAGTTCAGAGACTCGGGACTTAAAGTCAAAAAAGAGAGGTGCCAGCTACGGGCCAAAACGGTCGAATTTCTGGGGTACCTCCTAGACAGACAAGGGATTCACCCCACAGAAAAGAAACTGAGAGCCATAAGGGAAGCACCGCGACCAAAAAAACAAAACGGAATTACAGGCTTTCTTGGGACTGTTAAACTTTTACAATGTCTTCCTACCTCAAAAGGCGACCATGGCGAAACTGCTACATAGGCTGTTAGATAAAACAGCCACCTGGACCTGGGGAGCACGGGAGGAGAGCGCCAACAACACAAAGAACCTGCTAACATCCGACGCGGTACTAATCCAGAACAGCGAGACTCTACCATTGACAGTAACTTGCGATGCATCACCATTTGGAATCAGCGCCATCCTCAGCCACCAGCTACCAGACGGGAAGGAAGCACCCATCGCCTTCTCATCAAGGACACTCTCAAAGCCAGAGCGGAACTACAGCCAGCTCGACAAAGAGGCCCTAGCAGTCGTCGCCGGCATCAAGAAATTTCACGAATACCTCTACGGTAGGACTTTTACAATCATTATGGATCACAAACCACTGCTAGGAATCCTGGCGGGAAACCGGGCCACACCGAACATTCTATCACCAAGAATGACGAGGTGGTCTGAATTCCTAGCAGCATACAACTACCAGCTGATACACCGACCTGGCAAGGACATCGCACATGCAGATGCCCTAAGCCGGTCACCCTTACCGGACCAGGAAGATGACCCAGCACCCACAACAGAGGTACTCCAAATAGAGACAATAGCCAACCCACTCGTGACCACGCCAGAAATTGCCAGAGAAACTAATAAAAAATGGCTGGCACGGGTCTTGAGCTGGGTGGTAAAAGGGTGGCCGGAAGGGGACATAGATGAACTATTCAGACCCTTCCGGAACAGACAAACCGAACTCTTTACCAAAAAGGGCTGCATACTTTGGTGGGGACAGAGTGGTAATTCCTGAAAAATTACAGGAAAAGGTATTGGCAATGAGGGGCACCCGGGCATGAGGGGCACCCGGGGATGGTTAAGATGAAAAGCCTGGCCAGAAGCTACGCATGGTGGCCAGGTATGGACAAACAGATAGAAACCTGGGTTGCCAAATGTAAAAAATGCTAAGAGTCCAGATCCAATCCACCCGCCACCCCAACCCAAGAATGGGAAAAACCAAGAGGTCTGTGGTCCAGAATTCATATAGATTTCGCGGGGCCAACCAAAGGACATATGTACCTTATCACAGTAGATGCTTACTCCAACTGGCTGGAGGTAAGCACTATGAAGTCAACCACGATGGAGGCGGTGATAAGGAAACTGAGCAAACTTTTCACTATGCATGGCCTGCCAGATGTAATAGTGTCAGACAACGGGCCCCAATTTACCGCACTAGCGTTTGAACAATTTCTGGCAGGCCAAGGGATACGCCATGCATTAACCGCACCGGCAAACCCGGCGGCGAACGGGCGAGCGGAACGCATGGTCCAATATACCAAGAAAACAATCCAAAAAATAGAAACTGCCAATGTACAGGAAAAAATCAACAAAATGCTCCTCATTCAACACATTACACCTAGCTCAACCACAAATAAAAGCCCGGCGGAACTAATGATGGGCCGGAAACTACGCTCCACACTAGACAGAATGCACCCGACATATAACCCAGACAAACCCCCAGGTTCCTCCGGCAAACACAGAACATTTAACATAGGGGACCCAGTATACGCAAAAAACCTCACTGGAGAACCACTCTGGGTGCCAGCAACAATCACCCAGATAACCGGGTCCCTATCATACCGATTGGAAACCAGTGACGGGAAAAACTGGAAAAGGCACATAAACCAACTTAGGTCAAGAATAGCCACCACAACCAGCCAAACACCTGAACAAGAAACTAGAAGGGGGGGGGGAATCGGTAAGCGATAGAGAAGGAACCGAAGAAAACCAGCTAATGCAAGCCGAACACCCCCCACCTAGAATAAATGAACCCATAAACCGATGCTACTCACCTGTAGACGCAGGACCAATGGAGCACGAAACCCCGGGGTCTTCACCTGGAAGGAGCAGCCAAAACAGCTCACCCGGCCAGGAGAAACCAAGCGGGAGCAGAAGCGGCAGCTCAACCAGCCCAGGAGAACCGGGAGGGAGCGACCAGGAAAGGCCCAGCTCAACGTTCCAGGCAGTTCCATCCCAAGGAACCAGAGCAACAGAAGAAGCATCCAAACCAGTCGACGACCACACCAGAACTGAGCCGCACAGGTCAAGAAGGCAGGGAAAAAGCCCCGCCTACCTACGCGACTACATCACTATGCACTGCAGGACGAAACCAAGAGGGGAGGGGTGTACGATATTAGCATACTCCAAAACCCTCGCACCCTATTGGTTCGGACCAGCGAAGACCTGATTGGCCAACAAGTCAGCCGTGATTGGAGCACTAGGAATCTACCGCGATTGGCTGTGCCGATTGCAGGAGATTCAAAGTGCTGCCATTGGCTGCCGAGCCGCGAGCCAGCCCTATATGAAGGGCTGCCACGGCTCGCATTCGGAGACCTTTTACATTTACCAATAAAGAGCTGAACTCACACAATTGGTCTCGCGTCTCTGTCGAACCGATCCGCCTCCGATCTAACAAAAATATTTTCTTTTTAAAAAAAAAAAAAAAAATTACATATTCATTGCTTTTATATATAAAAATGCAAAAGAAAAGTGTGAAGGAGGAAAAGAAGAGGAAAAACATAAGAAGAAGAAAAGGAAATGTTAGGGATAACATTGTTTACCCTAACTGGTTTAGGTAAAATAATAAATATGTTATCATGGTTTATAAGTTAAAGTGTCTGCAACTTTAAATATAGGAATGTAATTAAGGGAGTGGTTGTGAAAGCACCATAAAAGAAGCAAGGAACGTCAGCTTGCTCTCTCTGGCTTTATGATCCCTAATTATTGGATGGATTCAAGACTGCATTTTTCCCTACTGGAAAAGGAGAGAGAAAGGACTGATTTGTAAGTGAACTGACATTGGATATTCTACACGGACTTTGCTAACTGAATATCCTTGAATGGACTGACAAAATTACTTTGACTATGCTATAAACCCTAAATGGAATAAACTATATTTTGATAGCACACGCGTATCTGTTATTTTTACTGTATGTTAACAAACATACAAACTTATCTCACTCATTTATCTGTGTGCCTATCTGACTAACGCTGCACATTCTGTTTAGCTTGTCTCCTTAACCCTGGTTGGGGAACACAGGCTTAACAGGAAATACATTTTGTTATAGTTTTTCTTTTTGAATTGCAGTGGTGGGATTCAATTTTTTTTTACTACTGGTTCTGTGGACATGGCTTGGTGGACGTGGCAGGGGAAGGATACTATAAAATCTCCAGTCAGAGGTGGTATTTGCAGGTTCTTTGAACAATTCTAAATTTCCGCTACCAATTCTCCAGAGCTGGTCAGAACCTGCTGAATACCACCTCTGTTGAATTGGATTCATGATTTATATTAGTTTATACTTTTGGGATCCTCTTTTTTATAGTTTCTTAAGACTGGGACAATTCCTCTGTCTATATGACCAGCCACCCATAGATTATGCAGGAAGGTTCAGCTAGAGCAGTGTTTCTCAACCCTAATAATTTTAAAATATGTGGATTTCAAGTCCCAGAATTTCCTTAGCTATCATGCACCAGTACATCGAGAAAGATAAAAATGAAAGGTATCTTTGGAAATCACTGGATAACTCAAAATAGAAAAGGTAAGAAATTTGCCCTCTGAATAAGTTATATTTTCTGGCAGCCTTGGCAGTCATTTTATGAATGCCCACAACTTGCTTTGAAAGTTTGCAAGTAAGGTTGCTGGGTAAATACTTGCTACTTCAGTTTAATGAATTAGGTAAACTGGGAAAAAATTGAAGTGTGTCTTAATGTATAACTCACTCATTATTATTGCTTATTATGAAAAAGGGTTGGTATATACTCTAGGGCAGCAATTTTGGCTTGTCAAGGAGAAATTCATTACCATACCAACTATACATATGATACTATACCAACTATACATATGATACTATGGAAAGATATAATCCTGTTATGTCTTAGTTTTATATTAACATTCCCTCGAACAATTAAATATCTTATGCCCTAGAAATTACAATAACATAATTTGTTTGGTATTCTATACTTAATTGAAAATTAAATATGGTAACATAAGGATAAATGTTGGGGTTGAAAGGTTAAAAAAATGTCTTGGCTGTCATTTGTATGAAATAATCATTAAAGTCTCTTTGGGGAGGAAATCAACTGCAATTTACAGTCCATTGCATACATTAGGGATGGCTAGTTATTAATCTTATAACCCTTTCCAATTAACAGAGTAAACTCTGAAATGAATGCAAAGTGAATATGTCTAAAGACAAAATAAAGCTACAGTAGCTTCTTTAAAATACAGTTTTATGTTTGACAAAAATTATTAGACTGTTACATGAAGAAACTATCTGGATATCTAGAAGGAGCTGGATTTAAGCCTTCAGTTACTTCATGCTAAATTCATGTTGGCCTAAAGTGATATGTTAGCTAATATTCTTCTAAAGTATGCTCTATGACTGTCTTGCTTCAGACTTCAGCCACACACACAAACCCCCCCCCCCCCCCCAATATCTTGGGAAATTAGCAGTTTTAATTCAAAGCTTAAGAGTTAACAATAAAGCAAGGAATTTCAACAAAGCAAAAGTTTGTTTTGAAACGGAAGCTCACAGAAGATGCATGAAAGTCAGTCCAAATTCCAAAAAAGTGTCAGTAGAATTCAAAATTAGAAGTCATATATATAAGCCAGATGTCAGACATGGTTTCCAACAAAGAGATCAGCAGAGAACAGTTGCTTATTTAAGGCTCCAACTAGCTGTATCCAATTATATTTACTTCTTTGCTTGCAATATTCTGTTCTGAATTCCTCCATACTAGTTGGGTGCCTGGACTGAGAAGTCTTATGTCATCCTCCTCTGAGTTTTCCTGCTGGGTTTGATCAGCTGCATGTGGTTCTGACTTTGTCCTTACTGAGGAAGCAGCTTCTTCCGCATCATATTCAGACTCAGAGTTTGTTCAACCAATTTGATTGTTTATAGTATTTTTTTAAAATTACTGTTAGAGTGATATAAAAACTAATACAAACTAAAAATAAGTGCAGAAAAGAAAAATAAAATAAGAAAAATAGAAAGGAAAAAAAACATAGGAACGTATTACAAAAAAGAAAATAGATCAAGAAATGACTTTCTGAAGCTAAAAAAAAACCCTCCTTTTCCCAAATCCCATTTCTATCTATAAACAAATCCTTAAAATGTAATCATTTCATGTAAAAGTCCATTTAGGATTATTGGTATCTATTACCTTGACCAAACAAACCAATTTTACATTCTTTCCTTTTATTTTTAACAAGCTTGATCTTTAATCGTTTCAAATAATGTCCTAAAACATGATAAATTTTCTTTTTTTCTTTTTGTTCTTTTCACAAAGCTCTTCAAAACCTCCTTTTAAAAATATAATATAGAAAAATTACCATGATGTTCTCCTGGTTTGATATTTCCATATGTCTTTTAATTATAATGCGAGTTTCTTCTGTAGTGTATGTGTCATTTTTTTTCATATCATTTTTGTAGCTTGTCATTTTAAAATACACTTTCAGATCAGTCTCAATCTTCTCTAGTATAACTTGTTCCATTTCTATAATGTCTTTTAAACACAGTGTATAGAGGCAGACACTCTTAAAAGTTATATCTAATTCCATTGTTTAAAAGTATCCTTTAATATGTCCAATGTAAAAATATTTTTCTCCATTATGTATTAATAAGTCAAATTTAAATGTTCTTCTCATTAAATTGCAATCTTTAGTTCCTTCTAGCTCCCTCTAGTGCCTTATCTTCAAAGTCCCATCTTATTATTATTATTTTTTTAAGAATTGAAACATAAGCATTTTCTCCCAGGAAGGTTTTTTAAAATTAGTTCCAAAAGTGTGAAATCAGAAAGTCATAGTTTTAATCACTTCTTTGCTCCTTCTTAAAGTCCTTAAATTTAAAAATTTAAAAAATTCTTTTGTTAAAAGTTTAAGGAAACTCATCCCGTGTTTTCACATTTATTGAGCCAAAGGTTTCTAATAACTGAAAAGCAGTTAACAAGCAATTTCTGAAAGCGTTCAGGAAAGGAAGCATGCAAACCCAGTGTTCTTTTAACTTATAGAGAAGCAATTATCTGAAACAATCACAAGTCCTCTCCTTGCTGGAGAGTAACTATAAGGAGCCTGTCTGCTCAATGGCTTTTCATTCCTTGGCTCTGCTTTTAAAGGAGTTGTCTTCATTTCTTTTCCAGGAGAGTTTAACCAATCTGATTAATAAACCATAGCTTAGTGCAGGGATAAGCACCAATTAAAACAGGGAAATCTAGGTTCGGTAGGTTTAAAAAATTACAAAACAATGTAGGGAAGTGGCAAGGGACATTCTCAACAGGTCTGTTTATGGTGATTATCATGATGTGGTCTCAAAATTCTAAATCTGGCCTCCAGACTAAAAAATTGCATTTCTCTGATTTATTTGATATGTGACCCCGTATCAGAAAAATCATAGGATGTAGTGATTCTATAGTAGGAATTCTGCATGAAATACCAGTTTATTTTCTAATTAATAATGTGTGCATTGAAGCATGTTTTAGTATCTATATCTATATATTATTTTTCTTGGTGCAGGGCACATTTATACTTGACTGAAGATAGTTTTCCAGTTGACAAATATTTAGCTGATGCCCTTGTTACATGCAAAATATTATGTCATCCCTAATTGATTAAAGAAAATAATTGTCCATTTGGGGAAGAAAGTCACAGCTGATTCATCAGTGCATGGCTTTGGAAAATACAAGCTATCAGATTAATAAATCAGGTACAATATTTTAAATATAATTATCTGCTTTATATACTTTCAGATATAAAGGCTTAAAATGAAAATGACATGATCAAAAGAGAGTCATACTAAATTTAAGTACAAGACTTTCTAAAATAGATACTGAATTGCCAGCCCCTTTCTTCATTGAAGGCCAATCAGATTTTGCACAGCAGATACATTTCTTCTAAATATAAATCCACAAAGTAGTAAAAAGCACAGAATGGAAAAGAATTTAGGAAATCATTTAACCAAACCTTCTATCCAATGCAGAAGTCTGTTATTGCAGCATCCCTGATAGATGGCTATCCAGTCTTTGTCAAATACAATGGAGAGCCTACCACCTCCCAAGGCATTACTTAACAGCAATTCCCTGAGGAAATATTTTCTTGATGGCTAAATGAAATTCACTCCTCTATAAATTACTTCCATTATTTCTGGTCTTGTCTTATGAAAAAGCTAAAAACTGAACAATACCAAGTTTCAGCAATGGCTATTAAATCTTACTATCTTCCTGTATTAAGACATACTGTACTGCTTGTTCCCTATCCTTTGTGTACTTATGTAAAGATACTAAATTCTTGCATCTGCACACTGATAATGTAATTATATACATAGCCTCCCCAGCCATGTTCCATTTGGTAATCCAACCCATACCAATCCAATCTAAATCTTTTCACTCTGTTCTCCCTCATACACAGGATTCCACTGGATCAGGTCTGAAAGGTCCTTTCCAAATACAAGATATTCTAAATTTTTCTTCCAGATGTTATGATATGCAGTATTATAGGAGTCCCTTATCTCAGAAATGCATTGTATTATTGAAGGATTCAAACTATTTTCATTGTTAGTCTGAAAATAGACTGTTTCATTGATCTATTGCACCAAAACTAGTAAACAAACATGAAGCTCTTTAAAGCTCACCGTGAAAAGAACTGAATACTACTGGCTGTCACTTATAGCTCACAGCTCAAACCAGTCAATGCATTTTTAATCAGTTACTGTCAATAATGACACTGCAGTTTCTTAGGCTGTGGGCAGCAATCCCATATTTGAATGCAGACAATCACCAAGTGTAAGTAGACCTGCAACAAATACAGATATTTTCTTTGCCTTCACATTTATACCATCAGTATGATCTCATGCTTCCGAATGTATACACCCAAGATTAGAGGCACCTTAATATGCTCTTCTTCTAATAGAATATCAATATATGCCATTGCCAGCAACATTCCTCTGTATTCTACTTTGTGGAAAAGAATTAATAGAATATAAATTTTATATTAGTATATAGAAAAAAGATGTAGTTCAGAGCATTTCAACTTCCCAGAAAGTTAAACTCTCCATGGCAGATTTCAAAATGTCTGCTTTGAAAAAGTGGGACTCTAACAGAGACATTGAGTGAGATATTTTGCACTTACAAACATCAAAACTGTTCATGCAAATTCAAAAAGTCTCAAGAAACAGAAGAAGTTTATAACACTATTTTTCAATGCTTTCAAGTTAGTCTTGACTCCTAATCAGCATTTTCCTGGCAGCATTTTCAGAAGTAGTTTGGTATTGCCTTCATAGAGTGAAACAGAGTTTGGTTTCATGCCCAAGGCAGGATTAGAACTCATGGTCTTCTGAGTTCTAATCTTTATCTCAGTACCTTTAAACACTACACCAAGCTAATTCTTCTTAATTCATAAGATAATTGTAATTTGCCTATCATTTAATATGTATCTGCATTCTCCTTCTCTGGCCTCACACCAATTTAAATCCTACCTCAATCTAGGCAATCTATGCACCTAACGAAGAAAGTTGTTTATTCTTTTAATAAAATGTGTTAGTCAGAAAAAGTGCTACCAAACTCCTTTTTGTATTTTACCATGGTAGAATAACACAGCTTCTTTTGAACAATGTCTACAATTCACACAGTATCTTCATATATGAGTTTTCTTCCAACTGGTAAATTCCAGATGTGTTGGACTTCAAGTTGAAACACACCTTCTGGAATCTGAAAGCAATGCATCTACAAGATATACTAAAATGACCAGAACTTCTCAAACTAAAGTTACATTAATTGGTGTATTTCAATGCATTTCTCTTAGAAATACATTTTCCCTTTTCTTAAATTTCCCTCCTCCTCCTGCTTCTCCTCCTCCTGCTTCTTCCTAAAGCATGAGATATCAAGTTGTTTCCAATTCTTTGTCAGACACAATGGATATTATATACATGTAACTATTTATCTATCTATCTGAGCTGTGGTGGCACAGTGGTTAGATTGCAGTACTGCAGACTATTTCTGCTGACTGCCAGCTGCTTGCAGTTTGGCAATTAGAATCTCACTGGCTCAAGCCTTCCATCCTTCTGAGATTAGTAAAATCAGGACTCAGATTTTTTGGGGAAATAGGATGATGCTGTAAACTGCTTTGAGGGCTTTAAAGCACTGTGAAGTAGTATATAAATCTAAGTGCTATTCCTAAGTGCTGTCCATCCAATTCCATTCTCAGCCTATTGCACAATAGTTGTGCAACAAGATGAGTGGATAGAAGTCAGCAATTATGACAGCTGATACTTTGGTGTATTTCTGTTTCTGCCCAAGGATAAATTGGGAAATATTTGCAGAAATGCAAATCTATAACAATCCTTGAATTAGAAGTCAAAAGACTGGTTATTGTTCAACTGATGAGAGATATAAAAACATTATACAGAATAAGCAAAGGTGCTCCAATAAATTGACAGGAGAGGAATTCTGCATAGAGAAAATAAAATAAAGAAAAAAAAATCAAATAAAGCATGTTGTCATCATGTGACATATCACAGCTTTTCCCCCTTTGCTAAACTGGGGGTGGGTATGGCCACTGCATGACACATCCAATCTGTGGGCTGTAAGTTCCACACCTCTGAAGTAAAGCAACAAATCTGTACCAAAGTTATATAAACACTGAAATTCAATAAAGGAACAATTCTAAAAAAAAAAAACATCTGGTATCTCTAGAGTTTAGAAAAAGCTTCCAGTTCTTGCAAAGGTATGGGTTCACAATCTTCATTTGTAAAAAAAAAAATGTTGAAGAACCAGAGACTGGATAGTAAATAAGCACAGAGTGAATGTAATTGAATTAAAATTATTGTGACAGTATATGAGAAATTAAGACAACTTTACATGAGAAAAAAAACATTAATTATTAGCTTGTGGTGTATGTTACACTGCAAAAGTACAGATTAGTTATGTCAAAACAACTTCCAAGATTTTAAAATCTTCAGATAATCATACCTCCTGTTAACCCAGGGATAAATAATACTTTAAAAAATAGCAATAACTATATTATTGTCAGTTGTGAAGAACTAGGAAGGAAAATGAATATCCATAGGGCATGGGTGTCAAACTTGCCATGTCAAGTTACTGTCACATGATGTTTCGTTATGTTTTTCCCATTAATGGAGCTGAGGTAGGTGTGGCTTCAAGGTCAGGGAAAATTATGACATCATGATATAAAGGACATAACTTATTGCTATGCTTTTGGTGGATTGTTATGAGCTGCCTAGACCCATCACATGAGATAGGAAGTCATATAAAACCTGTAAGTAAGTAAGTAAGTAAGTAAGTAAGTAAGTAAGTAAGTAAGTAAGTAAATCTTATGAACTTCCATGGCACATCATGACTCCTTCAACAATAATATCATTTGCACAATGACATGATATACATGCCATCATTTTAAAAACATTGTGACTTATTCTGAATGCTGGACACTCACCTTTTTCCAGCATCATGGAAAAAAATTCAGAAAAAAAAAAGACAAATACAGCAAGTGAAACTCTGCTTAAGATATCATTTCTAAATCCAGTGTTGGAGTTATTGATGATGTATTGCCCTTACAAAAACTACCAAAAATATGTTCCACCAGAAATTGTATCTTTCATCAGGCTATAAATGGAATCCTATATAGGTTTTGAGATAAATATCCTGAAATAAGGACTTCAGATAACCTCTGCATAATGGAAGAAAATAGCAATGTTGCCTTTTAAATCATTCAAGTAAGCATCAGGAAGAAAAATAACTCAAAGTTCATGGCCTTCATGGACTATACACTGATGCTCAAAGTACAAGAAATAAATAAAATAACTCTTATCTTATTTAAATTTTACAAAGAGGAAGGCAATTTGGTTTATTAAGTGTAGCACAAATCTGATGGAAAGAGCCCCGTATAGCAAGTGAAGCAGTGATGGGATTCAATTTTTTTTTTTACCAGTTCTGTGGGCGTGGCTTGGTGGGCGTGGCGGGGGAAGGATACTGTAAAATCTTTAGTCTGAGGTGGTATTTGCTGATTCTCTGAGCTACTCAAAATTTCCGCTACCGGTTCTCCAGAACTGGTCAGAACCTGCTGAATACCACCTCTGAAGTGAAGAATAAAATTTATTGATAAAGTCACTAAATTAGTAGACCAGCAAAATACTGTGGACATAGTATACCTAGCAGTAAGGCATTTGATAAAATAAACCACAATGTTTTCTTGGTAAACTAGAAAAATGTGGAATAAACCAGGAGTTACCAACCTTTCAGACCTCAGGGACCACTAAATTCATAATTTTAAATCCCATGGACCACTTATGAATCCAGCATGCCACTCGCTGAAGCACATGGACTCCCAATGATGGGATGGGGTCCTTCAGGCACTTAGCTTGGCCACCTATTTCTCAACCTTAAACACTCGAAGAGCCATTTGGATCTCTCACCACCATCATCATCATTCTCTCTCTCTCTCTCCCTCTCTTCCTCCCTCCTTCCCTTTCTGTCTCTCTCTCTTCTAATAAGAGAGAACCAACCTGGAATTAAGGAGAAACGTCCTAACAGTGAGGACAATTTATCAGTGGAACAACTTGCTGGAGGTTTTTAAGAAGAGACTTGACAATTATTTGTTTGAAATGGTATAGGTTCCCCTGCTTGACCTGGGGTCTGGACTAGAAGACCCCAATATCCCTTCCAGTTCCTGTTCTGTTCTGTTCTCTTCTATTTCTGGATTCTTCTTGATGCTTCTGTTTCCTCCAAATACTAAAGGAAATGGGTCTGGCTAACCAGGATGCACTTGTTTTTGGAATGTGTGATGCTTAAAGGGCTGGGTAAGCTTCCAATCAATACAGTTTTGTATTTGGCCCTACTCACTAGATGGGGCCAGAGAACAACGGTAAGTACACAAATTTATGCTGGGGCATGACAGTTAGGATGATGCTTTCTAAAAGTCAAACTGAGATATTTTAAAATGTCACAGCCACAATTATGGGGATTTTAATTATCCCAATATCTCTAGGGAGACAAATTGTCTTGTCTTATCTTGCTGATGACATTATCCTTCTGAAGGCAGAGAAACACAAAAGAGGATCAACTATTCTTGGTATGATACAGGGAAAACTTAACTGAAAAAGAAACAGAAGCATTGAGGAAATGTTCTCATGTGGTGCTTAAATTCTTGATTTGCCAGAAGTATTAGAACTGTTATTAAATAATTATTAAAACTATAATTCACCAGTAGCTATTGTTCTCTAGAGACGTAATTATTACATTATTGCTAATGACACATATTTTTCCTGTTTCTTGAAAGGTCCTGCTTATGAACTGCAGGAAATAAGAACATAATAGATTGACTATTTACAGTACATTATAATTGAAGGGGGCATTTTTGAATTCAAGTAATCAAATCAAATGAAACAAAGGTGCTTTATTCTTGAAAAAACTAGGAGAAGTTTGTGGATATGGATAATCTGGAAAGGGACTGTTTACTATAATGTCAAGAGTGAATTATACAGTTAGTATGATGTTCTTGGGATAGGAAATTGTCAGCTTGCCCCTCAAGAAAAGTCCACAAAGCAGATGTCATGGCAACCAGATATGCAAGATAAAATAAAGACTTAAGTTCAAGGATCAGATTATCAAGCACATTCTTTAAAAGTTCTGAGAAAGATATACTGGTAGCTGTAAATACAACATTTCTGTTCTAGCATCATCCAGTTAGCATCATTACTGAATGATGAAGCAGGGACAATATGACTCATTAGCATCACTTTTTAATATTATTGACAAGAAAAAAAATTAAAACTTACTTTCTGATTCTTGTGTACCACAGTTCATGTAGTAACAAAAATACCCATCTCCACTCCAAGCAAAATAAACAAAAATTACTTACATTCCAACCCATGTCTTAACATCATGTTTATTTAGTTGTTTGCTATAAGAATCCAAGTGAGGAAAAAAACAAAACTATCAAGTTATATTTCATTATGAAAAATCTTTTAACATTTATTTACATTTAAACATTTAACATTTACAGTTAAACATTTAACATTTAACAAGCTGAAGATTATATGGCCTCTGCAGAAAAAATATACAGCTGCATTGTACACCCAAAGATAATACTAGTTTCAGGAAATACTATATCTTTGATGAGATGCAAACAGAGTCCAGGGGTGGTGTGAAGAACTTAGTGTTACATTTTTACAATAAATTCAGCCCCCCCAAAGTTTCACTGTATTGTTTTCATTGTTCAATTGTGTTTATTTTGGAGTTTAGATTTTTAGGGGAGGTGAATGGATAAAGGTTACATTAAAGGGTGTGTTTGATGGCAAAATATTTGGGAATTCCTGTTGTAGGTGAACTAGGAATACATTAGCTCAGCAACTAAACAACAGGAAAATGTTGAATAACAGTTCTAATTGGTGGGATGAGAACACAGATTATCCCTAAAGTAGTTTCAACATCCCTTACAATGTTAACGACTGGCTGGCTGGCTACAGAAAGTATAACCCCTTCCATTCCCCCCAGTTAGTTAGCAATGAAGAAATTTCTTGGATGAAAAGCAAAGTCTTAAAGAAAAATCAGAAAGTCCAGTGGCCTTTAAAATAAAAGCACTGATTGAATAAGAACCTCCATAGACAACTTTAAACAGTGCAAATAAAAAAAGGTACAAAACATTAAAAAATCTATTTTATAGAAGAATAGAAGAATGTGGCCAAAAAAGTAATTTCAATGTGAAATCTCTCTAGTTGGATAGCAGCACAGTAATTTAATTGTCTATGTCAGTTTAAAAATCTTTGCTAGTATAGTTGTAAATCACACTTTTCAATCTTAAAATTCCTTCTGAACTACCTGTACTTCAGACATCCTAATGTCCAATATCTGAATATTTTGCAGCATGCTTATCAGAGATCAAGTTATAGTTTGATACTGCAGACTGGACTTTATAGTTTGATACTGCAGACTGGACTTTATTCGAAATACAATGAGGAAAATAATCACTTCTTCCCTTCTAAAATCATTGCAGAAAGACAACATCGATATGGCCAAAGTATATATACAGATGGGTTATATATATGTTTTCTGTATTGAATTATTACTAAGAGGCATGAAAAAAACTTAACTTTGAAGCAGATCCTCCATTAGTTTAAATTATTTTATTTAAATCTAAATTATGGGGTTTTCTGTAGCCTGTAAATGGTGCAACTTTAGCTCCATAATGTTTGCAAACCTCAGTAGCAAAGTTGAATGTTGTTTTCTGTTTAAAAATCAATATTTTCAGTTCTTGACTTTTATAATAAATGGTGCAAGATTATAATCTACCAAGAAGCATTGGAAGTAAATATTTTTGCAACAATACATAATTAGTCATTATTATTCCCATTGCAGGGAAAAAGGACAGAGAGAGACGCACTCTTCCTGGGGGAAAATGAATACTCTACTGCAATAATAGAATAATGAAAGCATTTATTTTGTCCAAAAATAACTCCCAAATTTTCAAAATATAAGAAAAAGTACTCTGTCTACCACCTATTCTTTTGTAAGAAAACTCTCCTTTGAGGTACATTAATTCTGCAACATTCCTGTTCTATCAAACTGACAATGACAAAAGGGAACCCTTCTTTTCAAGCATGCAAATTCAGATAAATCATCTTTAACTTTTTTATGGTTCTTTAAGAATTTGAAACCTGCAGACATATGCACAAAAGCTATTTCTAGGGCATTCTGATTACAGAGAACTCAATGTTTCTGACATGCTGAGCACAAAGTTGTGAGAATAAATCCTCTTCAAATGCTCGCTGAATCTTTGCAATCCATATATGCATTTAAAGATATCGAACAATTTATTGATGGCTACATCAGTGTGAATGATTTCCCACATCAGCTGCAAACATGTAGGAGAAAATTGCATGATGAAGCAGTGAAGAAGAAAAATGTATGAAAGAGAAAAACACAGTAGTAGTCTATCTGAAGACTTCTGCACTATAGATTATTAAAATGACAAAGGGCTACAATGCTGCTTCATTACTACAGTTGTAAAACACAATGCCCTTTCCTTTGTACCTTACTAAGATTTTTGTAAGTTGTTTACAGCTGTAGGCTGCTTTCAGGTGAAAGCTTTCTACTGATTGCAGGAGCAACTTAATTTGAGATTTCTGCAAAAATAAAAAAATCAAGGTGGCAGCTACAATCACACAATTGAAGCTCCACCTTTTTAATGTATGTTTCATGTCTGTAATGCATGTAAAAGGCAATGGGCCCAAAATGATGCAATGATGTATTTTTTAAGTTGGATTTTCATTGTTGTAAGCAACCCGGAATCACTGAGAATGAATTGGGTGCCCGTATAAATTTAATTAACAAACAAACATACATACATGCAAATAAATAAATGTTAACATCTTTGATACCCCCTTTGATTACCCCTGAGTAGGATTATCCCCATGCTATACATACAACTAAAGGACCACCATTACTAGTTTCACAAAAATGTTCAGATATGGTTCTTTAACTAGTTTCCTGAATGAATAAAATTTTTCTGGATTTGTCTGCATAAGAACCCAGAAGCTAATTATTTGGTTTTCAAATGTATTTATCTAAACATCAAAAAGGTGGGGGAAGATGGAGGAAGAGGAGATATCTGACCTACAGTACAAAAGATTGATTTTTCACTGCTTTCTTAACAAATGACTTGAACAAAATGTTGGAATTAGACTCATAAACAGAAATGTGTGTGTATTTGTGTGTTGAGAGGTAGAGAGAGAAAGATCATTCTTTTTGCACAGACTAGAAATAAGTGATAATATTTTTAATAGTTCCTAATAGTTCTTTTTAAAAGAAAGATATTTTTGTCAATCTATTCAAAAAGCAATTAATCTAATCTAGATCTGGAAACCACTAGATTAAGACATCATATCTACTTCAATCCTTGTTTTTTTTCCAGTTAGTAGGAAATTTAGCTTGTTATCAGATGTGGTTTCTACTTACCAATTGTTAATTATAATCAATAATAATAGACTGGTCTCTTGCTAAAAATGAAGGTGATGAAACTTTATATGTATTCATGGCAGCATAGCATACATATGTACCACTGATGCCAGTGTATTAGTTTAAGAGTTTTTGACACATTTATGACAATTAACTTCAGTTAGGAACAACAGATGTACATGAATGTTGAAACAGAGTCAACATATCCATGTGTTATATCTCTCAACATTAGAAATGATTTTCATTCAAGGAAATTAGTAGAACTTGTAGACAGTGATTATCTTTGGGAAAGCATCAGTGACACTAGGTAAGTGTCATGGTTTGACAATTGTTAAATGAGTCAATACACTGCTGAACTTTCAAATGAATCCTGACATGTACATGCTATTTTTTGTTAAGATAATTAATAATGCATCAGAAATTAAGCAGTTTCACCATCTTAATCCCCAAGTTCTTCACTGCTACCTTTGAAAAAAAAAAAGCAACTGCAAATCTATTGCTCAAGGCAGAGTGAAACTCATTCCACAATAGGTATATTATCCTGAAATTTGAAGTAACAATTTTCTATTTAATTGCAGTCTATTTTTTCTTAACTAGCCCAGAGAAGCACTATGTCTCTGGAGAAGTCATAGTACCCCAAATTCACAAGAAACAAAAACTTCAAAAAATTAGTATTATTAAGTAGTTAACAGCACATTGATGAAGATTAGCTCCAAAACTGTCAATGATCTCTGCAATTTCTCAGGACAATTCCACAGTGTAGGCTAAACTGCTTTTTTCTGCTGCTGCTGCTGCCGCCGCAGCCATCTGCTTCTTGAGCAACTTCAGAAATTCTATTCTGGATTGTAGTGGTTTAGTAACAGGCTGGGTTGATGCTCAGTTTGGAGTAGGACCACTGCAATACTTTGTCATTCTTCTTATCCTTCCTATTAGAGTAATCTGGTTTTTCGACTCCTGTAAGTCCATGGCAATTCTGTAACTAGGAAGAACTGACAGCTCTTCTTTAGAACAAAGCAGCATCATTTCTATGATACAATTTAAATATTATAAAAAATCAAGGGAAGAGGAGCTTTGCAGTAGGAGATGGGAAAGCAGTAAAGCATGCTTCACCCCTCCTGGGCATAAATTAAAAAGGAGCCCACTAGCATATGTAATGACTAAATAGTTCATAAACTGGGATAGTTTACTGACTTCATGAGCTAATGTTGGATAATGTTTCATGAAGATGATGATGATTTTATGATGTTGATTAAAATTGTAACGGAACTTACCAATCCAATAAGTCAGAATTAAAACACTGTCAGAAAAGCAACAAACTGATGGAGGGGAAAACACGTACCAAGCCTGTGGATAACCAGAACTGGGTCTTCTGCTAGAACAGAATGAAGCACTGGATATTAGCCAGTCTGAAAGGCTTAAGATGGCTTAGGTCAGAAAAAAAATGCATTTTGAATTTAGGGGGGAAAATATGGTTATAGAGTACATTTTTAAGACTTAGCAAACAGTGAGTGTCCTATTGGGGATGATTCAAAGAAAAAGTATGGAACTGCCCATAGAGAATTTAAATAGTATCTTCTATTATGCAGCAAATGAAAACATATGAAACGTTATTTTTGTCATCAGCATATTGTCATTTCATTTATTCTGTAAATGTATTCAATGTAAGTGTAAATAGATTAAATTATGAGATAATGAACAATATTATATACTTAGAAATTCATTAGGTTTTATGTTTACTGAATGAATTTTTCCTTATGCATAAAGGAAGAAAATCTTATAAAGTAAAGAAACTCCTTTAATTGTATATCCAACAAAAACAAGACTGACATTTTCCTTCTTTGGTGCCAAAAAAATAATTGATGTTGAAAGGATATAAATAATTAATGAAGTTATAACCAGCTTTTCAATCATGTACACTAGTATTTGAAATAATCTGTATATAAATATTCAAAACATCCAAAATCAGCAGAATTGGAATATTCGTATGGGATAAGTGAGTAAGTAGGGAATGCAAACTACTTTTGGTCTCACAAATCATTTTAAGATCACATTCTTAAGTAATGTGGCTTTGAAAAAATATGGTTTCATTTTGGTTTTGTTTATGATATTTCCTTTGGTTTTATTGGCTCTAGACGTGAATTAGTTCTGCTTGTTATAGACAATTTTGGACTACTGATAAAATCAAATTGATAGAGAATTATGATTATTGTTATAGAACCTCCTAAGTACACATTATTAAAGGAACCTTAGTTTATAGGATTAAAGTATTTTGGAAATTCATGTAGTAAAGACAAATTCTGTAATATCCTCAGTGTCACTTTAATTTGATGAAACTGCTAATAACTAGTTCTGGAATAAAAGATACCTATTATGAGAATCAAGTTAATATCCTTTCAAATTCAATTGACAGCTTTTATTTAGTAAATTATACTGTGCTTACTTACTAGGCAGCTCTGGATGGTATATAATAGCCTCCATAAAAAGCAACTCTAAATCTTAAAAGGTATAAATCACAAATGCTGAACAAGGAACATTAAAAAGTTTTGGAAAATATGTTTTTTTTTTTTTTTGGTAAAAGTTTTATTGATTTTAACAACAAACAACAAACACATAAGATATAAAACATAACATTAAAAAAATTATATATCATTCTTCATAAATTTACAGTGTATCGGTTGGTTTACCACTCCCTTTTGTGCATCCATTTCATAGTCATAAAAATAATTCTATTACATAATAACTCACATTATCAATCATCAGTAAAATATCCCAATATCATTATTGAACAATCATTTGAGTATAATTTTAACAATTCATATTTAAGTGAGAAAACTATAATTAAGTTAAATTATTTTATAACAAATCATAGAATCATCCCAAATCTATCTTAATAAGATATTCTAAAAAATTATCAAAACCAAGAAAAATTATATATTCATTATTTCCTAAATTTCTAAATATTCTATTATTATATTGTATTATCTAACCATTGATAAAAAAGATCCCAAACTTCATAAAATTGTTTATCTTCTTGTTCTCTAATTTCAAATGTCAATCTGCTCATTTCAGCACATTCCAATATTTTCTTAATAATTTCTTCCTCTAATGGTATTTTCTCACTCTTCCAATGTTTAGCAAATACAATCCTAGCCGCTGTTAATACATTTACAATCAAATACTTTAAATTTTTATTATATATATCAGGTACGATTCCCAATAAAAAAATCTCTGGTTTCAAATCTATGTGTTTCTTTGTCATTTTTTCCAACCATATGCGAATTCTAGTCCAGTATTTCCTGGCCTCCTCACAAGTCCACCACATATGGTAATATGAGCCAGGTATTTGATGACATTTCCAGCACTTTTCAGATTTATTCTTGAACATTCTTGCTATTCTTGTCGGGGGAAAGTGCCACCTGTAAAACATCTCATACAAATTTTCTTTATATGCTGTTGACATTGTCATTTTATAATTTTGTGACCACAATTTTTGCCATTTCTCTAAATCAATCCCATATCCAAAATTCTTCCCCCAAGCAGTCATTGTTTCTTTAACTTGTTCTTCCTCTAATTTAATTTCCAACAAATAACTATATAATTTTTTAATCACTTTTTCATCAGTACCTGTCAAAATCCTATCTAAGTCAATCAATTTATCATAAAATCCTTCTATTTTAGAATCTTTAAGATACCTTGCATGTATTTGCACATATGAAAACCAATTCATCTTTATACCTTGTTCTTCTAAATTTTGCATCGTTTTAAGTTCACCCTTTTCATCCAAATTTCCCCATATCTAACTGTTTGTTCCTTCTTATAAGTTATAGGATACAAAAAAGCTTCAATAGTTGATAACCAAACTGGAATTTTCAAATAACATTGTTTCTTAATTTTCTCCCAATTCAACCATAACGATTCCCGTATATAATGCCTTCTAAAATAACCCTGTGATTTAGTTCCCTTATACCATAAAAAAGCATGCCAACCCAATAATAAATCATGACCTTCTAATGTCAACAATCTAGTCTTTCTTAACGTTATCCATTCTTTAACCCACATTAAGTTTGCAGCTTGATAATACAACTCCCAATTAGGAAGGCCAAATCCTCCTCTAATTCTAGCATCCTGTAAAAGTTTTAATTTTATTCTCGCTTTCTTGCCTTGCCATATATACTTCAACACAATTTTATTTAGTTCTTTAAAGTAATCCTTACTTAACCTAATTGGTATTGTTTGGAACAAATATAAAATTCTGGGTAAAATATTCATCTTAATTGTTGAAATTCTACCTATCAATGACAATTGTAGGTTTTCCCATTTTTTCAGGTCAGATGCTATCTGCTGTTTAAGTTTAATATAGTTATTATCTTTCAGTGTAGTCCATCTTGACGTCAAATATATCCCCAAATATTTAACTTTGTTCATAACTTGAATTTTCAATAAATCTGCCAGCTCTTCTCTTTGTCTTAATAACATGTTCTTTGTCAGAATCTTTGTTTTGTCTTTATTTATTTTTAAACCAGCCATCTCACCATACGTCTCTATCTTTTCCAATACTTTTAAAGCTGTCTCTAAAGGGTCTTCCAAAATAAAGACCAAGTCATCCACAAAGGCTTGCAATTTAAATTCCTCCTTTTTGACTTTCATTCCTTTTATGTTGATATCCTCTCTAATATTTCTATTTAAGACTTCCAAGGTCAATACAAATAACAAAGGAGATAATGGGCATCCTTGTCTTGTACCTTTTTTAATATTAATAGAGTCTGTGAATTCTCCATCTATCATTACTTTTGCCATTTGCTTATAATATACGGCTTCTATTGCTTGGATAAATTTTCTAGCAAAGCCCATCTGTTCCAATAGTAGTAACATAAATCTCCAGTTCACATTATCAAATGGCATCTAAAAATATCAAAGCCATTTGTTTTTCCAGGTGCGCCTCATATTCCAATGTGTCCAGGATTACCCTCATATTGTCTTTAATCTGTCTCTTTGGTAAAAAATCCATTCTGATCAGAGTGAATAAAGTTATTTAGGTATTTTTTAAGCCTTTCCACTAAGATTGAAGCAAAGATTTTATAGTCTGCATTCAATAAGGAAATAGGTCTATAGTTCTTAATTTGTAATGGGTCAACCCCTTCTTTTGGAATAAGTGTAATATAAGCTTCTGACCATGTTTTAGGTATTTTCTTATTTATCATAACTTCATTCATGACTTCTAACAGTGGAATGCTCAACGATTCTTGTAATGTTTTATAAAATTCTGCCTGGAAACCATCTGGTCCTGGTGCTTTTCCATTGTTCTTTCTGTTAAGTGCTTCAGTTAATTCCATCATTGTTATAGCACTTTCTAACATTTTCCGAGTTTCATCAGGTATCTTAGGTAAGTTAGCATTTTGTAAATACTGTTTAATTTTTTCCTCATCAAGATCCTCCTGTTTATATTATTGTCCATAAAAATCTTGAATGATTGCCTTTTTCTCCTTATTACCATAACAAATTTGACCATGATCATCTATTAACTGTGATATTTTCCTTGATTCTTTCTCTTTTCTCAACTTATATGCTAACCATCCACCTGGCCTATTTGCATCTTCAAAATAGTTTTGTTTAGCACTTCTAATTTTTTGTGCCAGTTCTTCTTTCTCTGCTTGATCCATTTTATGTTTAATTATGTCCATTTTAAGTTTGATATTTTTTTTCTGTGGCATCTTCTGTAATTCTTTTTCCAGTTTTTTATGGTCATCTTCTAGAGCTTTAATCATTTGCCTCTTCCTAATGTTCTTTTTCTTTGTATAGTCAGCCGATACACTTCTTTCTATCCCATTCTTCCGGAGCTGTCCCAGCTTCAGCAGCCTAATGGCTGCCTCTCCGCTGTTGGCAAAGGGGCTTCTTCTGGATCGACCAGGGACTTGCAATGTCCCCGGAATCTACAGAACGCGCCCCTTACTGTCACCGTCCCTACGAGATGGTTTAGGTCCGTTGGGACCGACCAGGGGCAAAGATATCAGCTGTGATCTTGGAGCCCCGAGATCGCAGCTGTGTTGTGGCGACGAAGCTCCGCCTTCTCCAGAAAATATGTTTTGATTCCCTTCTAACTGTAACACAGAAGTGGTTCATTCAAAAAGACAATTTGTTCTCTAGTATGAGCCCTACTGATCAAAATTAAACATGAAATCTCTCATAGAACTCCCAAGCGATGGTTGTCAGCAGCATGAAAGACCAGGATAATTTTCAAAGAGTCAAAACAGAAATCTTATAATGTCTCTATCTTAAAGTGCTTAGACCTTGTGTTAGTGCCCAGAATCAATGGGAATAAAAATTGTTAATTTTGTTAATAGTGTTATGCATCATATTTGAACATACTTTGTATTCCAATCAAAACAAATTGCTTTGTTATAGACATAGAATAAATCTATGATTTATTCAAGTAAAAACAGAATCCTCCAAAGCAATGACATTTGAAACAGGATTTGGTTTTTTTTTAACTTATTTAATGTTCATATTATTTAATGTTCACTCTTTGTTAAGGAGCAAGTTCAGGAAATTGTTACCAGGATGATAAGGAATCAGGAAACCAAGTTCTATGAGGAAGACTTGATGGAAATGTATATGCCTATCTTACTGAAGAGATCGCATACCATTTTCAAATATCAGAAGGATTTCAAAGAAACAGCTTATTCTTTATTGCCCCAAAGGGCAGTACCAGAAATTCACCACATGTCAAGAAAAGTTTCCTGAATGTACAAACTGTCAGTCAGTACTACAGACTGTTGCATGAAGGTTTTTGCTGGAGGCCTACAATATCTCCTGGAGATATTATAGTGAAACCTGTAATGAGCAGGGATTTGAATAAGGTAACCTCTAAAGTAACTTATAACCTATGATTCTAGCAGAGATATTTGTATTTCTAATGTCATGGAATGGATTTTCCATATATAGTAAGATGGTGTGTTTCAGTTGTTTCTGAAGCATAGTTTTTCTTCAACATTAAATAGAAAGGCAGAAGGAAAAGAAATAACTACCTTTTACAAAGAAATGAAAAGTCTAACTACTGGCCACAGGGAATGGTATATTATAATCACAATACTTTGGAGCTCTCTATATAGTGAATACAAGAGCCTTTTGATAATACCATAATTTTAGGGTGGGTAAATTTGGGGGGGGATGGGTGGCAGGTAGTTTTTCCATACCGTGTTCCTCATGAAATAGGGCCAGGTCTTATTTTTTTTGAGCCCCGAAAAAACGGCTAGGCCATCTTTTCGGGAGTGACTTAATTCCCCCCTTTGCATTCTCACCTAGAGCACCCCATGGGCAGTCATGCCTCACTACCAGCTGCTCCTAATGGGCGATCATGGCAGAAGGCGGAGAGCTCCATACTCCTGCCAAGCCCCTTTGCTGCAGACTCGAGACCTTCGGCACACGCCACTGTTGCTTTCCCTTCTGCCCATGCCACCGCTGCATTTAGAGCTGCCGCTTCTGCATTTGGAGTACCACCACCATTTGGAACACAATCACCATGTTTGGAGCTGCTGCCGTGTTTGGAATGCCACCGCCATTTGGAGCACCACCACTACATTTGGAGCTTCCATTTTTGTATTTGGAACTGCCGCCACTTTGGAGCGCTGCTGCCATTTGGAGCGCTGCTGCTGCTCCAAATGCACTCCAAACAGCAGCGGCACTCCAAACATGGAAGCAGCACCTCCAAACATGGCAGTGGAATGGGCAGAAGGGAAAGCAACAGCGGCAGGCACAGAAGGTCTCAAGTCTGCAGCAAAGGTGCTTGGCAGGAGTAGGGAGCTCTCCATGCTCCGCCAAGATTGCCCGTTAGGAGCAGCTGGTGGCAAGGCATAGCTGCCCATGGGGCAATCCTAACAACAAGGAAAAGAGTTGGCCACCACTGCTACTTTCTACATCAATTTCTTTTCAGTCATTCATTATGGCACTTTTAATATTTCAATTGTTGTCATTCTTTGTTTTGAAAATTCAGCCACCAAAAGACAATATCATATTGTATGCAGTGAACTCCAACCTAAAGTGATGATCCATTATTATGTGTGTGTATATGTGTGTATATGGATATGGTGCACATTAAATATAACTGTGTAGTCCTGAATAGCTGTGAGATAATTAAATAGCAATTTTAGACAAATATTGTAGAAGTATATAATCCATGCTCAATTCTACATGCAACTGACAAGAAAGAAGTGCAGGTACATTTATGATAGTTATTTAATTGATTTGGTATACTATATATAAACAAACAAATGAGATTTCTAACTTCTCAGCTCTAGGCAATGGCAAACCGATCTTGCCAAGAAACCTCAGGGACTGGTCTAGGCAATTGCTAGGAATGAATGCTAACTCCGAAGCATATAAAAAGTCATTAGTCAGAGGTTGGTATCATCTAGCTTTAGTAAGATTGACATATCCATATATGAGCAGCATAGTCATAGTCAAATGTTTGTATGTGCTAAGCTTTTTTAGAAAGTGACGCATCATTGTGACTTTTCCTGCCTCTGTCATTTTTCACCTCTTTTTCTCACAAAGTAGTTGGGCTGCACTAGAAAAGCAATTCAACCAGCTGCATCACATAACCAAGTATTATAAGTCAGGTAGGTTTGAAATATAAGGAAATTTCTGCTCCATTCTCAGTTGTTGCAATAAGAAAAAACCTACCACTCTCATTCTTTACAAATGAATTATAACAAAAGGAAAAACAAAAAAATCTGGTACTGAAAATCATTGACTGTCCCAGGCCTGTGCTGATAGATTTCTAGTCAGTTTCACCATTTCCGATTCTACCAAGGCTACTCTGAAGAAGTTTGTCATCTTAGTGGCTGGGGACACAAAAAGACAAACCTCTCTGCAATGGGTTAACCCAGAAACAAGGGAGGGAGAGATGGAGGGAAGGAAGAGAGGGAGGAAGGAAGGGAGGAGGGAGAGAGGGAGGGAGGGAGGGAAGGAAGGGAGGCTTACATACCATAATAGGGATAAATCAGGTCAGTTTCCAGTCCTGCTAAAGTTGTGAAACTTCTTTCAGTGAGGAACAGGATCTGGAAATGTCCTCTAAAATTGCAAATAATTCTGAATAATCTATTTGACCTTTATGATACTACAGGAATATTTTGGAAAAGAACTGAGAGTAAAAGTTTATTTAAGGGAAAATGTGGTAGTTCTTAATATTATCATTTACATGTTTGGCAAGCTGGTATGTAATAAAAAAATGACCCCAGAAATAAGTTTTTACTAAGTGTCAGTTAGAAATATAATTAGTTTCTTCTCTTTTAATTTCAGCTGGGAGGGTTTATGGAGATAATTTTTTGAGTTAGGTTATTTGGGAACTGGAAATAGTCCTTGGGATTGTTAGCACTTCTACATGCCTTAATGGTTGGTAAAGGAGATGGCACATGGATGGGTCCAGATATGATTAATAACTTACTGTAGGTAGAAGTGATGCCACCTGCCTCAAAGGAGAAGATGGCATGCTCCCTTCTTTTTTTTTTTTTAATAAAAGTTTTATTTAAGTTTTCACAAAACATACAAATACAAATAAAATATCTTTTTTTGAGAACAGCGTGGCCCCAGGTTATCACTTCTCCATACAGACATAAACTCAATACATATTTATTTTATACATTCTAATCCATATCTTATAACTATTTTCACAATTTTTTCAATAGCTTTTTCCTTTCTTTACTTCCTATAACTTTATTTTAAATTATCTCATTCCTTTCTTAATTCAATTACATAACTTTTTCTAATTTTTAAAATCTTTCTAATCAATGTTTTTATACTTTCGTCTGTCCTGTTTACAGTTTCATATTATCTTTTCTCATGAAACAAATTTTCCCCTGTAATTACTAGACTGGAGTGTAACGCCTGTGAATCTTTTTTCAAATCTTATTTAAAAATTTAAGTTACATCTTTATAATTATAACATTCATTTTCTAACCTCTATTTTTTAACACATACCTATTTTCACTCGAATTCTGCTTGGTACATTCCCTTAAAATACACACTAAATTCTTAAGAGAAAAAAGTATATATATCTGTGTATATATGTATAACAATAGTAAATGGGATAATTATTCTATTCAAGTACAACTCTGCCATTAATATTAATAACAATCTTTTACATTTCTATTTATTTTAACAAACATTACCTAGTAATATCAGTTGTCATTCACTTTAATCATCTATATTTCATATTTTACTTATTACTGTCTTTAAATAAAAAACCAAACAATAATTATTAACAGTAATCAATAAAGTTATTATTCTTATTCAAGTTCATCTTGTCAACTGATAAAAAACTTCCATGTTTCTTTTCAGTTTTTTTTTTTAAATGTTCTTTTTAAATCATTGAGAGCCTTATTCTCTTTACAAACATTCCACTACACATCAATATAATTTTTTTCTATTACTGGCATGCTCCCTTCTTAAAGAGGCCATTTTTTGATCCACCTGTGCTGGATAACTTTTGTCTAGTCTTTAAGAAGATGATTAATCCACAACTTTAGAAACCCTTAGATGAACTGGATTATTTAGACCTATTCCAGTCAGGTCAGCCATTGTGAACAGCAGCTGGAGGGTTCAGAATGGGGGCAGGGCACCTTGCCTTTTTCATCTCTTTATGGCTTTCAAGATAATTGTCCACAGCATTCTTCTAGACTTGCTGCAGGGGATGGAGTTGGATGCATTATTTTGAAGTAGTTCTCCTTCCTCTATTGCCAGTTCTAGTTGGTATTGATGAGGGACAGAGGTTTATTTTATTTTTATTTATTTATTTTGTCAAGCAATTATAAGATAACAGATATAAGTATAAACATAGTTATGGATACATGAAATGGATACATATAAGAAAAATAAAAAAGAAACAATAGGACAGGGACGGTAGGCACGTTGGTGCGCTTATACATGCCCCCTACAGACCTCTTAGGAAAGGGGTGAGGTCAATAGTAGACAGTCTAAGGTTAAAGTTTTTGGGGTTTGAGGAAGAAACCACAGAGTCAGGTAGAGTATTTCAGATATTTACCACTCTGTTGCTGAAGTCGTATTTCCTGCCATCAAGTTTTGTGCGGTTTACCTTGAGTTTGTATCTATTGTGTGCTCTTGTCTTGTTATAGTTGAAGCTGAAGTATTCATTGACAGGTAGGATATTGCAATGTATAATTTTATATACTAAGATCAGACCGAAGGCGGCTTAGTTTTCTAGGTCTAGAATTTCAAGTCTGGTGGCATAAGGTATTCTGCAACAAGTAGAGGAGTGGAGAACTCTTCTTGTGAAATATTTCTGGACTTTCTCAACTGTGTTAATATCAAATACATAATGCAGGTTCTAGACTAATGTGGAGAACCAGATAGTTTGACCCTCTTTTCATTCTTCTTTAAGATCTATATTAAATTGTTGCAGAGATTATCTGACAGCATGGGATGTAGTTTCATTATTATATAGTATATATTCCCATACCTTGCTGGCCAGGTGATGCTGCTCCGGTATTGATCTAATGCCTGAAAGTTGTAAGAAACCAACTTTGATACAACCCTAGCAATGGTTGATGGAATGGCTCTTGGTTTTTGGTTTTGCTGGAATCATCTTTGCCTCTTGCCAAAGTTCTACAAAGTTGAACAGGAAGTATATATGGTCAAGGAGCTTTGAACAGATTTATCTTATTTGCCAGTTGAATCCATTCTGGAAGCAGGGACCATTGCTCACGATCACACCATTGTCACTTCCCAGTTGTATTACTGCTGTGTGTTATACACGGAACTACCCTTGAGAACCATTCACAAATATAAATTAATTCAGAATGCAATGATGCATGCAGCTCGGGGCACTCCATGGCTTGACACATTACAATGGTACTGCATGTTCTGCACTGACTTCCAATTTATTTTTGAGTGTTGTCTCCCTTAAAGCATGGGTGGCATTGATATAAGCTCGGGATGGGACTCCTTCTTTCAGAGGATATCTGCCTGTTCCACCAGTCAGTCAGGGTGGGCACATTCTATGTCCCTTTTCTTAAATGTTGTTATCTGGTGGCACCTAGGAAGCATGGTTTATGAATATCAATCCCTGCCTTGTGGAAGACTCTCCTCTTGACACCCCTACATTACTAGACTTCAGGAATGCTTTATTTAAGGCTTTCTCCCTAGGCTTGGGTAAGGTTGAGGCTGGAGACCTAAAGATTTATAAATTAAGGCACTGAGATTTTTATTTTTTTATAATTTTATTACTGTTGCATGATAATTAGATGGGTGGTCATAAGTAAAATGATAGATGGATAGATAGATAGATAGATAGATAGATAGATAGATAGATAGACAGACAGACAGACAGACAGTGATAGACAAGGGGGGAGGGGGGAGGGAGAGAGGGAGAGAAAGATCATAGACAGATAATAGACAGATGATAGATCCATGATGGAGATACATAACATTCTTTCCAGCCTTGAGTCTTATACTTTTACAACAGTTCAAGGTGTGTATGTATATAAATGAAAAAGGGAATTTTTTTTTTTTAAGATAGACTATTCATAGTTTCATTTTAGTCCTAACCTTCCAAATACTTGATAGCCAGAAACATAAATCTTTGTTTCTGTGATAACTATAACAAATTTAAATTGATAGTTAACAAGCAAAATGCCAGAGTGAATGGATTATAGTATCTATTGGAAGAAAAAAAAAGTATGACAAGCCTTCTTCCATAACTCCTATCTGTAATTAATGTTAACAGCTAATATACATTTTAGAAAATCTTAATTTACTACTGGCCAAACTCTGTTGTTTAAAATAATTTCTCTTCATGACCCAATTAATTTTTTGGCATACAGAATGATGATTACAAACAAATTGCTTGACCTATATAATTGAAGGTCTTTTTCAAAATTTATGTCAATAATATATTCCATAATTCTTTCAAGAGCATGCCACTTAGTATAATTTCTTATAAATGTAAGCTACAATCCACAGTACATTTATTCTAGATCAGTGCTATTTCCACCAATGTTACTGTGTTATACTGTGTGGATTGTAAACAGAGTTGTTTGGTTCTACCTTGTCATTATCTGCCTATATATTAAAGGATAGCCTCTAGCTCACTTTCTACTTTCTCCACATACAGCACAGTCATTAACACCACATAATGTTACAGATTCTGATTTTAAAAACAAAACAAAGGAGAGATGCAATTAATTTCTCTAAATTCAAAAGACTAAATGGAAAAATACACTGAGAGTTCTCAGTGAATATTCATGTAGGTGTATATATATTTGATAATATAAAAATCCTAGTTCACACTGAGAGTTTACTTCTAATAACAACTCTCCTTTTATTATTAATTCATCTCAAATTTTTATCAAAAAGTGATGGATGGCAAGAGTTGTATTAGTAAGATGAAGACCACCTAAGGCAATGTACACAGAGGTGTAATCAACTTAAATGCCTACAAAAAGCTTCTTTAATTTTGTGATTGGTATAGCAAGGAGGGAGACCACATTAATTAAAAAATAAAGAATGTATTGTTCTCTGGTATGTTCCAATGCTGATTTATTTAAAGCCAAAAGGGGTGGTGGTGTAATCTTCTTGCACATTCCCATACGTACAGTTGTTTAAATTTTGGGGAAACACTTTTGTCATTGTCATGAATTTCCAGAAAAGGCAGAAGGCCATCTAGCTTCCAGGGTCATCATCTCATGACAGTTTTTCATTGAAAGATAATCAAACAGGATTGTTCTTCCACTGCATATATCTAATTACTTCTGAAAGGACCAGCATTCATTTTTGGCAATCATCTGAATGAAGATGGCTGGAACATCAAGGTGGTCCTTCAGCAAAGTAATGTTTCTTAAAAGTGTGATGAATGATGAGCTGGCAATGAATTGCTGCACTTTTAATATGTGGTTGATGGAGAGGTTCTAGGTTTGATTCCTTATTCTTCACAATCTCACTAGAATTTTAAAGTAACCCAGACAAGGACATTAATCAAATGTTGCCAATCTATTATCTATGATTGATTTTTGCAAAGTCATTGTCAAATGGCAATAGATGCAGTGTTAGTTTTCTTAACCCCTATTACAATTCTTTAAAAATTTTTGGAAATAATGAAAGTGACTGCAAACTATTAATATAAAGAAAACAGCTTTACAAATTTTTATTATTATCATGAAGCAAAAAAAAATCTTGGCTTAACACAGGGATGTAAAACTCGTGGTCTGTGGGCTGGATGCATTATACACTGGCCACGCCCAGTTTAGCAAAAGGGAGGAAAGTTGCAATACAACGTGATGTGTCATCGCAAGTTTGACACCCCTGGTTTAACACAATACTGATAATTCAAATAATTATTTTCTAGAATACTCAAAGGTGACCTTAAAATATTGTTTTCTTACCAAACTCTCTTAAATTAAATATATTACTCCAGCACAACTAAATTGCTTGCATATAAAGTGGTTGCTACTAACTCTTGGATTGTTTGCTTGTATTTATTTTAGTACTATAATATTTTGATTTATGATAAAAAATAGAAGAGGCTATATTATTATAGAACAAATTGTATAATCAAACAAGTAGTGTACATTCAACTTACTAATGCTGAATTATAAATATTTTATAATGCCTTCTAAACCCATAACTAAACCTTATGGGTATGCTTTTTTAAAAAATGATGGAAGCAAGATTTAGATTAATTATCAATATTAGTTAGCTATATATACCTTCTCAGCACGTAAACTTTAGCACATATCATTATCAAGGCAAAAGAAAGAAAGATATTCAGAATATTTAGAGAAATTCTCAATATCTGCAGAATGATGATAAAAACTGCTCATGAAAATGGAGCATGTTCAAGGCTTACTACAAAAGTCTCCAAACGTGGCAATTTTAAGACTTGTGGACTTCAGCTTTGTTGAAGTTGAAGTCCACAATTGCTAAGTTTGGAGACCCCTAGTTTAGTACATGACATCAAACTGTAGGGATGGACTTTCTACTTTTGCAACAGAATAGGGGCACCTCCATGCTATATTCTTCTGATTGCACTGTATAATAATTTATTTTTCTATGCTTTTAAAAAGATAAGCGAATGTTTTTTTCTTAGCTTTGTTAACTCAGTGGGAAATACTTATTCTTCAAATTAGAAGAATAGAAACGCATAGACATAGCATAGCATCTTTTTTATCTCATGACTTTTATCATGTTTTATCAATGTATACAGTACAAAGAAAAATTTAAAAAAAAAAGGAAATTAAGGGAAGGAAAAAGAGAGGAAAAAAGAAAATATGAGGTACAAGGGAAGAAAAAAAAAGTGTTGACTTCAATTCTCTTTAGCATACTACAAGCTAACATTACAACTTCAACTTTCTACTTTTTACATAGTAGCATATAACTAACATTTCCATAGCAACAAATCCATCTAATAGCAAAACCAAAGTCAAAGTTTCATTTTTTTTAAAATCACAAGCACAAAATCCAGAAGTGATATCTCCCCAGTTGACAGCAGAATGGTTAAAATAAGATCTGCTGCCATTTATTTATAAGACGTGAAAAAAAGTCCTCTACCTCTCTAAAGATAAAGGTTCCCCTCGCACACACATGCTAGTCTTTCTCAACTCTAGGGGATAGTGTTTGTTGTAACTATGTATCATTCATGTGATTGCAACTATGTATCAGTGCAACTATGCATCATTCAAGCATTGCAATAATGTATCATTCTCGTGTAAACATTAGACTTCTGTCTCTTCAGTGATCTTTGCCAGGCACGTAGAAGGGACGGGGAGATAAGCATCTGTCAATACAGAATTATATCCTAGCTGACTTGAACTGTTGTAAATCACACACATCCTGTTAACCTGGTATCCTAACTGACCTAAACTGTTATAAATCACATACATCCTGTTTAACCTGGTATCTTAACTGACCTGAACTATTGTAAATCATGTATATCCTGTTGACCTAAACTATTGTAACTCATGTATATCCTGTTTACCTTGGGCTCTGAAAAATTTCACCCTCCTGTGAAAAAGCATAATAAAAGAGCGTGTGCCAAGACATTCGGGGCGCACTCATCCCGAGAAACCTCATCTCTTGTCGTTTCTTCCTCCTTCGCTCCCTCTCATGAGGCGCCCATCTGATGCGGGATAGCAGATACCGCATTCTGGTGACCCCGACGTGATTCCCTAAGGGGGATACTCAGCGGCGCGCCCATATCTTATCAGCTCAGTGGGAGCTGTGCATCGCCAGGTGCCTGAGCGAATTGCACATCATCGGATCTGAAAGACGGTCTCGACTTTAGTAAGTATGGGTGGAGGCTTTTCTCAACAGCAGATGCAGCATCTGAAGGAATTGAGAGAGCTAGTCGCTTCTTCTTCTAAACACTCTGCTAATTTAAAGGGCTCTCCCATAAAAAAAAAAACCTATTGCTACATTATTGGCTTATGTGTGGCAACATTGTCCCAATTATCCAGAGAGAGGGTCCTTAAAAATTTCCAATTGGCAAAATATTGGTGAATATCTCCATAATCCTCCTCGTGCACCTATTGGCATTTTGGTCACTTGGAGGAAAATTATGGAGGCTTTAAAAGTCCATTATAAAATAGAAGCAGGGAGTGTGTTTGAATCTCCCCCGCCAAGTTATGATAACTTTTCTATCCTTCAACCTTCCGCTCCCGATGATCATAAATCAGTACGGGAGCCTCCTTCCATTCAATCCACTTCCTTAAATGTAGAGCCTCCGTGTCCTCCACCCCCCCCCCGAAGTGGGGTGTGTGTTGTAAAAGCCATTCAACAAGCCTTTTATGAAGGAGAAATAGATGAGGACACCCTTGCAGCTGCCTCCCTTTATCCTATCATACAAGCCGGCAATCCTCCAGCTCCTCAGTATACCCCAATGCCGTACAAAATAATTAAGGATTTAAAAGCAGCTTGTAAGGAAAATGGTATTCAATCTCACTATGTACAGGGTCTTTTAGGATCAATAGCCCAACCAGGTGCTGACTTGATAAATGCTGATTGGCGTACATTATTTAACATGATCCTCACGCCTTCACAATTTTTGGTCTGGGAGTCAGAATTTCTTAAACGTACCGCAGCCGCAGCCGCTAGAGGCTTGCCGGCAGCTGTCACTTTAGATATGCTTAACGGTACTGGCACCATGTTTGCCATTGCCCAGCAGATTGCCACAGACCCAGCTGCTTTCCCTATAATACAGGAGTGTGCTTTGGCCGCTGCTCGAAAGGTTGATAATGCGGGATGCGTGCCCAACTCTTTCTCTAAAGTTATAGTCCATGAGCCAAGACCTGAATTTTCACATATTGGTACCACCCGAGGTGACTAATAATCTTAGGTGTTTTTGGCTTCTTTTATGTCTCTAGTTTATGTTTTGATGTGATAGCCCTTGTTAACTCGTAGCTTAATCGAGGTTATCACTCTTAGAATAGATGCACCCTATGTACACGGAAAGAAAGGGTGAACACATACTTTGACAATATTCTCTATTCTGAACATCACCACGTTTATGCTAATGACCAAATATACTATCCAAAATATCTCCAGAACCCTTTCATTGTTAGTATGCATGAACAGTCTAGTCATGGGCGTCCGGAGGGAGGGTGGGGGGCAAGGGGGGTCATTTGCCACCCCCCCCACGTGGAAAATGAAAAAAATAATAAAAAGAAATACAAGATTTAAAAAAAAGATATGGACGATAATAAAAATTTATAAAATTTTTATCAATAATCAATATTCTCCGATGCAGCTGATGTAATTGAGCTTCTCCCTTTGATTGGTGAAATAATAACACCATTTTATTCTCAAAGCCACCTTCAAAGTCTAATTACAATCTCTAGAACAGCTAAATTCTACCTTTCAAATATGTGTTTACCGTGCTTAGAAAACGCACATTTCCTTCGCTCCATTGCACATATCCTCCAGTCCAACACCCAAAATATTTTTTTTGCCCCCCCCTGCATTTTTTTCTCAGGACGCCCATGACTCTAGTACAGTCATGTTCAATACCATACAAAGCAGCGTTCAGGCACTTTCAACAGTAAAAGTAATGTTCATATTACTTGCAATGGAAGTTCCAATTACATGTAGGGTTGATCTAGCTAATTTTTTTGGTTTAGGCCTACTTTTGTTTGATAATTCAATTTAATGTTAGCTGAAGAGCAGATTCGATTTGTATTAGCTACAGTGTTCCACAAGAATAACAGATCCTGAAATCAATACACTATAGCATACATACGTTATTCCCCACCATCATCTTGGTCAACATCAGAGTCTGTTAGTTCTGCTTGTGCCTCTTTGTCAGTTGCCTGGTTGCTGCAGGTTTGTAGTCTACACATGTCAGTGCACTTGAGACCATTGCTGAGGCAAGTGCACACTGGAAGTTTACATGAGCGCACACACTTGCAGGAGAGGAGCTGTAGCACAACATCAGGGGCAGGGGAGCCACGCATCCACTCAACAACGAGATTCCCATCTTCATCAGTTGTCCAGCCACAGTCCTTTGGGTTTGGGACAGATGGCAAAGGCTCAAGACATCTCCACCAGATGGCAGCCTGATAGTTTGCACGTAGCATATGCATGGACAGGCAGTCCTTGCAAGGAGGAAGTTGGCTTGAGTCCACTTCTCCACGCCTGGCACAGAAGATCTGGTAACGGAGCTTGTTCACCTCTGTTGTGTGAGTGGAAGGATGGTACAGCTGACAGGTGATCTCTTGCAGTTTCTCTGACAGCTCTTCAGATACGTTCCATGAACGCCCGAGTTCGGCGAAGGCTTCTTGTTGAGACCTGTCAGACTTCATCTGCTTTAGAGCCGTCATCTTGCCGCGACCAGCGAATGCACTGATAGTGTCACAACCCGTGAAAGCATGCATACCAATCAGGGCCCTGCAGACACTTAACCCCAGTGCATTGCTGAGTTTGGTGATGTCAAGGAACCTTGTCCGGGCCTTTGTTCCACACTTCTGGTACATGTGGCAAGGTATTTTGTTGCACATCCCCAGGCACAGAACTAGGACATCTGTGTCCTCTGCTGTGACAACAACAGACTCATAGCCAGACTCTGCTGCATGGAGAGCATGGAGAAGTAACCTGGTGTCAGCTTCTTCCTGTGATGATCTCAATTCTGAGACCTCTTCCCAGTGTTCTTTGGTGATCTTGAAGCACAGATGCTCACAGGTAACAAAGAGAACCTTGTCTCGGAGCTTCTCCCTCAGCTGTGGATCCTTCCACTGCTCCACAAGAAACTTGATCAAGGCTGTCTTGTTAGCTGGACTGCATAGGATCTTCCGCCACTGCTGAATCTTGTGCCCAGGTGCAATGTCCTTGAACTGGATTCCTGTGCCTGCACCCCTGTTGGCTCGTTCGACATCTTTGATGGACATCTCCTTGTAGACGTCAAAGACAATATCTACACGATGGCTCTTAGAACCTTCATGGATGACATGGGACAAGGCTGATTCTGCCAGCTGCAAGAAGGTTTGGTCATTCCCTTTCAGCTTCTGGACCAGGCTCATCCCATCAATGATGGTCGCTGATGGCTCTGGGATCACTTCAGCTGGGGCGACATTCTTTTCCAACTCTCTTGCAAGGGCCGCTTTGTTGGTCTTGCGGAGTGACCCATCACCATTGGCCAGTGCCCACGGTAAAGGTCCCAGTGGATGGGCCAAGACTTCACCCATCTGCAGCTTTCTGGTCTCAGCAATCAGAACCATCTGGCCAAAGAGGTTTCTGTCAGCCTTTAGCACCAACTCTTTGCCACGGCCAAATTTGGTGTTCGTCTTCTTCCTGATGTCAGAGAAAGTGTGCAGCTTCTTCTTTTTCATCCTGTCATGGAACTGTGTAGATGGGATATCTTCTTGCAAGCGCTCTTGCTTGAAGGTTTCGTACGCTTCCTCTCCAATCTTGTAGGCTTCAAGAAGATCCCAGAGTTGGCAGCCCTTGCTTCGTGGAGTTCTTTCCCTAGTCTGTAGGCATGCTTGACAAGCTCATCAAATGACAAGCTCTCTGGATATATGAGAAGCTTCCCTTTCTCATCAGAAACGAAGCAAAGCGATCCTCCTATCTCACTTTCAAGTTTACGACGGACATGTTTCTTGGTTGATGGTCTGATCTGAGAAATTCCGCGAGAGTGCATGGCTTTCTCAAGTCTAGCTGTCAGATCTGTCATAGGCAGCACCTCAGGGTTGAGAATGAGTTCATTCCTGATATATAGGAATAGCTCTTCATAGGATTGTTTCTCGGCTTCCTCGTATACTGCCTGCTCAGACTGCTCCTGCTCATCGCATGCACCAGAACTGGTGGATGCCCCTTCCTTTGTATACACTTTGTAGCACGACTTGTGGTAGTGCCCCTCTGCGGCAACAAGGTCTCTGCTTAACAACGCGAGGATTCGCTGGTCCATTTTTTGGGTTGCTGCACTGCGGATTCTGTCATCTGCACGTAACTCAACACACTGGATGATAGGTTCCCTTGTCTGTCTTCCTTTCAGGTACTTGCTTGACTTGCAGCAGAAGATGCATGTCTTGTCATACACTCTTGATGTACTCGGTGCATCCCTAGATGATCTTCTGACACCATGGACACCAGTCTGTTCTTCTGCACTCGGCCTGTCTTTAGAAAGGATGGAGTCGAGAGTCTTCTTCATGGTAAAGATGCTGCGACATTTGCGATGATACTGGATCTGCGGTATTTGGCCTTCTTCCAAGTCTTTTGCAATGTCCAGAAGTGGAGCATGTTGTCTAATCTCTGCTGCTCTTAGCAGTGTCTTCCATGAGTCCAAGTCTTTTAGTAACACGAAGGTAGACGTGTCTTCACCAGAACAGTGAATAATGCAGCCTGGCCGCACTCCTTTCTTTGGCAATGCAGTGGCCTTGTCTCCACTTGAATCCATCATGTGGGCCTTAGTAGTTTGTCACAATATAACAGAGAACTGCAATTATTCAACAGTAGTCCGCATTGAGAAATTGAGTTCAAAACTCTTTGTAACGATGTTGGAAGAGAAAAAAAAAACATATTAGCAATTTACGAAATACATTTTAATTTGCTATGATGCTCTACATTTACCACAAAAAGTCTCTGCACATGATTTTAATAAATTATCAACATCAATTAGGTTTAATTCTAATGATTTACAGCTTCATTTCGCAAATATATGTGTTATCATGTGATATCACAAGGCCGCTATTCAGTCAAATTGATGGTTTCTTAAAAAACATACAAAGCTATATATCTGAAAAGGCTATCACATCTTAATGTACTTGGTATGGACCCATAAACATTTTAGTACCATTAAGATTTGGTCACCCAAGATGGTACCGATATCTGGCCTGGCCCATGGACTATTATTCAAGGACCTTCTGAGCCTTTTTCCTCCTTTATAAACCGTCTCACAGAAGCCTTAGAGAGACAAATTGATAATAGGGAGGCTTGTAATGAATTACAAATGAAACTTGCTTATGAAAACGCAAATGCTGATTGTCAGAAAGTTTTGCAACCATTAATTAATAAGAAAAATGTTACCATGGCAGATTATCTTACAGCCTGCCGAATCATAGGAACCACATCCCATTCCATGTCTACGCTGGCTACAGCCATTACTGAAGGCATGCAGCAGAATATGGGCTCTCTTCTTCCCATTTCCCAACAAAATACTCGCAAAATGGGCAATTGTTTTAATTGCGGCAAGCCAGGTCACTTTAAGAGCCAATGCAGGGTCCTGGGCAGGGGAGCAAATATGTCAAGAAACCAGGTAGCTCGCCCAATGACACCATGCCCTCGATGCCAAAAGGGCTATCACTGGGCTAGTCAGTGCAGAGTCCAAAAGAATGGACAGCAGAATAGCCCTGCAATCACTCAAAAACCTTTTTTGAATCAGGGAAACTAGAAACGGGGCAGGCAGCCAGCCCCACAACAAAGGCTGCTGAAACTTGCAACTTTTCTTCTTTCGCTTACGATCTTGTTGCTAATGAAACTGTTACTTATTTTCCTGGTGTCGCTGACTTTCTCTTTGTACATCCTGTTCAGCCTTTTCATATGCCCCCCGATATTCCAGTGCTAGTCTTTCCTGTAAGGGATTTAGCTGAACAAGGTATTCTTGCCTCTCCTTTTCTGCATGACCCCACTGTATTGTCTGATGTTTGTCTGTCTATACTAGCTAATACAGAAGTTACTATAAATGAGGGGGATGTTATGGCAAAAATGATTGTGCTCTTAGACCAACAACAAGAACAACTTTATGCAATTGAAAGACCAATTAGTCAACCGAAACCTACGGTGATATTCTTATTGAATGGTCGATCCTTTCTTGGTCTTTTAGATACTGGAGTGGATATTTCCATCATCCGAACCGCTGAGTGGCCGGACACCTGGCCTGCAGATGTGGCACCAGCGGTGAGAGGAGTGGGGGGACTTCAGGAGACTCGCATTAGCAGAAACTGGGTAAAAGCCCATTCCCCTGAGTCTCAATGTGTTGCTTATATTAAACCAGCTGTAATTCCTCTGTATACTAATTTGTGGGGAAGAGACCTTATGTCACAGTTTAATGCGCAACTTACTCTCCACTAACCATGCTTCGCCTATATTTGACTAACAATAACCCTGTGTGGATTGATCAGTGGCCTCTCCCTTCTATAAAACTTGAAGCCTTACATTCTCTTGTTCAAGAACAATTAGATAAAGGTCATCTAGAACCCTCATTGAGTCCATATAATACCCCAGTTTTTGTTATCAAAAAGAAAAACGGCGCTTGGCGCCTACTTCAGGATTTAAGGGCTGTGAATTCGGTCCTCCTTCCAATGGGACCCCTGCAATGTGGTCTTCCAAATCCTAACATAATTCCTCAAGAGTATGACCTTATCATTATCGATTTAAAAGACTGTTTTTTCTCCATTCCATTACACCAGTTAGATAGAAAATTATTTGCTTTTACAGTACCAACCTTAAATAATCAGAGACCTACCAAACGATATCAATGGAAAGTCTTACCGCAAGGCATGTTAAACAGTCCAACTATGTGTCAATTTTTTGTGGATTTAGTCTTGCAATCATACAGGGACAAATACCCTCATTTTTTAGTCTATCATTATATGGATGATATATTGGTATCTGCACCTGGTCCAAAGAGCACGGTATTAAAGACTCTGCCGTGCCTGAACTCCATTTTAGGTAAAGCAGGTCTCACTATAGCCCCAGAAAAAGTTCAATCCAAACCACCCTTTTTCTATTTAGGTCACAAGTTACTTGCTTCGGCTGCTGTTCCTTCCCTTCCCCTCCCAACACTTCCCCCGAAACCAACACTTGTGATTTTACAGCAGTTCCTGGGAACCTTAAATTGGGCACATCCTTATTTGGGTTTGACTACAGCTACATTAGCTCCTCTCTTTAATGCTCTCACGCAAGGTAAAGCCCCGTCCGATGTTATCATTTTAAATAAAGAGCAGTTGCAGGCATTGAAAGACATTTCCCATTCAATGGCTACTAGATGGGTGGATCGGGCTATAGAAAATTGTCCTTTATCAATTGCTTTACTAAATACTGTTCAGAGACCAACAGCTGTCATTATGCAAATTCATCAGACACAGGTTCTGATTTTAGAATGGCTGCATTTGTCTCACACCCCACGGACCACAATTACTAATAAAGCCTCTGCATATTTTCAGTTGATCTTTAAAGGTCGACAAAGATGTAAACAACTTATGGGATTTGAGCCTGTTTTTATATTCACTCCTTGTTCATTGACTACTTGGGAAATGCTATGGTGTAATTCAGAAGAACTGCAATATGCTTTAGAAGAGTGGCCAGGGCAAATTTCTTGCCATTTACCAGCTGATCCACGGTTCACTTTTCTTAAAACTCTCCCTTTTGAATGGCATTCCCCCCTCTCAATATCTCCATTAGTAGATGCACCTACGCTTTATGCCGATGGGGGGAAAATGTATGGTGCTTGTGCATGGTACCAGGAGGGGGAGTGGAAAACTAAAATTACCCCTCCGCAATCTTCTGCTCAACAGGCAGAACTTGCTGCATCTCTTATTGCGTTTCAACAGTTTCAAAAGACTCCTTTTAATTTAATAGTAGATTCCTTATATGTTTCTCAGATTTTGAAAAATATATATCAAGCCTATTTATCTCCTAGCATATCTGTTTCTTTGTTAAAGTTATTGCTTTCTCTACAGCAATGTATCAACAATCGCACACATCCATTTTTTGTAACACATATCAGGAGCCATCAACCTCTTCCTGGTATATTACAGGAGGGAAACAAGGTGGCCGACGCAGCTGCAGCAGCTGCATCAGGTAAATCAATTTGTAATCTGACAGCATCACAAAGTCATGACTATTTCCATCAAAATAGAAAAGCATTACAAAAACAATTTTCCTTAACTCAGGCAGAAGCTACCACAACCATTCAACAATGCCCCACATGTAGCAAGCAAGCACATTCCATTCCCATAGGGGTAAACCCTAGAGGATTAAAAGCTTGTGAAATTTGGCAAATGGATGTAACTCAGTATCCACCTTTTGCCCCATGGAAATATTTACACGTTTCAATAGATACATATTCAGGATTTATTCTGGCTACTCCTCAAGGGGGAGAAGCTGTAAAACATGTCATCAATCATTCAATTCATACCTTTGCTTCGCTGGGACGTCCAAAAGAAATAAAAACAGACAATGGACCTCCCTATACAAGTTCTGCTTTTCAGGACTTCTGTAACAGATGGGATGTAATCCACAAGTTTGGGATCCCTTACAACAGTCAAGGGCAAGCTATTGTAGAACAGGCTCATTTATCTCTGAAAAGTGCTCTTGATAGATATTCATTGCGGGAAAAAACCCCGAACCTCCCAGCATTGCAAAATTCTCTTAACATTTGTCTTTACATTCTAAACTTTCTCAATCTGACTGGCATTCCTCCTACTTCTGCTGCTTCTCGTCACTTTTCCTCCCCCTCACCCCCTCCTAACAGACCTCTGGTATATTATTGCAGATTGCCAGATCCTGCCTGGCAGGGTCCCGCTGAGCTTCTCACTTGGGGGAGAGGATACGCTGCGATCTTACTGCCAGACAAAACCACTTGCTGGATCCCTGGTTGGGTGGTAAGACCCTATCATGGGAATTCCTCCGATACATCTGCATCTTAAACTCTTCCTGATATTCTTGCCTATATCCTCCTTGCAATTTCTACCCTATTCATATCCTACTTATACCTTTGTTCAACATGGTCATTGGACCACATTAGAATTTCGCTTTATTAATTATGATAGTGACTGTCCTATTGTTTGTTGGCATGATAATCTTCCCGTAAATCTATCTCCTTATATTCACACATATTTCAACAAAACACATGCTTCCTGTCAAAAGATTATTCGTGTTAAAGCCACTTCTTTAACAGAAGGCTATTATACTTGTTCCATGAGGGTACGTCATGAAAATGCTACCCGTAGCTTTCACTCTGTCACTTCTGTTTTGTTTACAGAACACTCTACCACTCGCTCTTTTGTTCCTTCTTTACTCTTCCTATGGAAAGGAACCTTAAAATCTTTTCCTCTTTTCAATCTAAACATAGGGGGACCTAAATGTCCTTATATTGTATCATGGGTTTCCCCACCCCAATTAACGTCCTTGATGAATGACCAAATTAATCTTCATTGTCATTATTGTGATTATTATCCTTTTTCTACTAATTGTATTCCCTCATATCGTAAATGTTCCACAACTAACTTATCCATCGCCCTTTCTCCTACCTGTCATGCTTTTATATACCCTAACTCTGATCCTGTCAACAAACGACGCTTCAAAAGAACTGCCTATGACGATCCGCAGAAGCCTCATAGAAGATATAATATTACTTGGACTATAACTGACTTTCAAGGCGTTCGTTTAAACTTTACAACCAATTTTTCTCACATAGAAGACTTTTACCCACCGCTTCAATTCGATTTGGTAGAGATGCTTGTAGGCTCCACCGCTAACAACTCACCTTCTCATCCAACGGAGCCTAATCATAGATTTGTGAATGAACATAGGTTTTATGTATGTCCCGGACAGCCCGTTTCCGACACTCAGTCCCCTGCCCAACGATTTCTAGACTGCGGGGGGTTGTCAGGTTACTTTTGCAAAGACTGGTCGTGTGTTTCAACTGGACATATTTATTGGGATCCGGGCACTAAGGGTGATCTCATTACTGCCACTCGCACCACATGGGATATTCCATGTGGTGGTAAAAAATTGCCCAAATGCAACCCAGTAACCATAAGGTTCACAGACAAAGGCAAGAAAAGTACTCTATGGGACACTGGCTTGAAATGGGGTGCTCGCTTAAAAATAGCTTGGCCAGGAGAGCATTATGGAAATATTTTTTACATTCAACGTCACATTGAACTCCCTCGCTCTGACCCGGTGGGACCACATGAAAAGGTTATTAAATCCCCTTTCTTGCAACCCATAACACAGGAAGTTAACCCATTGATTCCATTGATCAAAGCTTCCTATGCCTTGTTGAACTCCTCAAACTCATCAATTGCCTCCACATGTTGGCTTTGTGTTTCTGCCTCTCCACCTTTTTACGAAGCCATCGCTTCCCAAGAACCCATTGTTAATTCCACATCAGATGAACGTTGCCGTTGGAGGAACTCCACTATTACTGTCTCTTCCATCACTGGGGTTGGTTGTTGCTTGGGAAATATTCCATCCAATTACTCACAATATTGTCATAATGTTTCTAATGGCTATCATTGTGATTTATATCTTCCTAAGCACCGCCTTGGCCGCTACCACACCGTCGGAGGATATTCTCCAGTCTACACCTCTTCAGGAGGAAATTTAGCATCACGCCTAAAAGGAATGTATTTTATCCCTGGAAAAAATTCTGTCTGGGCTTGTAACACTGGTCTCACGGCATGTGTCCATGGGGATGAACTTGTCAAATCCAAATCATTTTGTATTCAAGTATGGCTTGTACCAAAAATTAATGTGTATAACTCTGATGATTTTATATCCCTACAGGCACCCATGGAATACCCCCTCAGAGTAAAACGGGAAATTATTAGTACTCTCACTTTAGGTCTACTGCTTGCTCTGGGCACCACGGGCGCAGCCACGGGCATTGCAGGACTAGCTGTTTCTGACAAAAGAATTACAGCTCTGGGTTCAGCCATTGATGATGATTTATTACGAATTGAAAAATCAATTGTAGCTTTGCAAAACTCCATGACGTCCCTTTCAGAAGTAGTCTTGCAAAATCGTAGAGGTTTAGATCTGTTATTTTTAAAAACAAGGGGGATTGTGTGCTGCGCTTAAAGAAGAATGTTGTTTTTATGCTGATAGCAGGGGGGTCGTGTTGGATTCTATGAATGAATTAGAAAAACGCTTAAAAGATAGAGAAAAAGAAAGGTTAAACATGTATAATTGGTATCAAGGTTCGTTTTCTATTTCACCATGGCTTACAACCTTTTTAACTGCATTGGCAGGACCATTAATAATCATTATATTGATATGTATTATAGGACCTTGTTGTTTTAATAGAATATTGAAATTTTTGAAAAATCAATTATCTTCCATAACTGCTGATGTTAATGTGTTATTGCAAGCTCATGATATGTCTTTAACACCGGATGAAAAAATGTCATTGCTGAGTTACCGCTCCTTGGACAACCCTGACGCTGACGGGTCGCACGCCTGCCTAGATGACGGGGACGGAGAACATTTCAGAAAAATAGTTCCTGTTTTCTTGGACAAGGAAGAAGACTCGTCATAAATAATAAAAACAGAGGAGATGTTGTAACTATGTATCATCCATGTGATTGCAACTATGTATCAGTGCAACTATGCATCATTCAAGCATTGCAATAATGTATCATTCTCGTGTAAACATTAGACTTCTGTCTCTTCAGTGATCTTTGCCAGGCACGTAGAAGGGACGGGGAGATAAGCATCTGTCAATACAGAATTATATCCTAGCTGACTTGAACTGTTGTAAATCACACACATACTGTTAACCTGGTATCCTAACTGACCTGAACTGTTATAAATCACATACATCCTGTTTAACCTGGTATCTTAACTGACCTGAACTATTGTAAATCATGTATATCCTGTTGACCTAAACTATTGTAACTCATGTATATCCTGTTTACCTTGGGCTCTGAAAAATTTCACCCCCCTGTGAAAAAGCATAATAAAAGAGCGTGTGCCAAGACATTCGGGGCGCGCTCATCCTGAGAAACCTCATCTCTTGTCGTTTCTTCCTCCTTCGCTCCCTCTCATGAGGCGCCCATCTGATGCGGGATAGCAGATACCGCAAGTGTTCATCTTCGTTTCTAAGCCAAAGAGCCAGCACTGTCTGATGATGATTCCATAACAATTCCATTTCATGAGGCTGGCATGATTTTACATCTAACCAAAAAGTCCCTTTCTAAAAATGATAGGTGAAGCCAGACATTAAATCAACTCCAACACATCTGGTACAGTACTTTCCTAGCTACTATTGATTCAGATCGGATGTTCCTCCAATTCTTTTCCATCTAATTCTGGCAGTGGTCATGAGAAAATTATGGAAATACATAGAGGCCAGGTGGAATTGTGGGAATTATTTTCATGGCTGAAATCAACAACATGAAGTTGTCCTATCACTATGGAGACTTTGAAACAACAAACAACAAAGTACACTGAATATTTTTAAACAAACCAGCAATACAAGAATGCCTTTTTCTTAGACCACATATTCAAGTATATAGAGGTTTTGAAACTTAAAAAAAAACTCTTTATGTTCTATTGGTATCTATTTTCCAGCAAGAAATATTATAAGGGTAAAGTAATTCCATAAATGATTTCATGTTTTTAAAATAGATTCAATTTCTTTTAAATAAATACTTTTTTTTATTCTTGTTAGACATAAGAGTAACAAGTCATGGTATAGAAGACCACAAAGCGGTTTTAAATGTCTACTGCATCTATTCACTACAAACAGCAGGAAAGCACTTAGAGTTCTAGCAAGAAGAGTAAACAAACACCTAGCATTCAGTGTATCCCATGGTTAAATGAAGCAAGGAAATGAAGCTGAATGAACACCCTACTTTGCAATGGCATTATAAATCTATAAACTATTGTCATGCAATTGCTTTGTAATACCAAAGCTTTGTCATATCAAATGTGTTTTTGTATTTTTTTTTAGCACAATGTGCTAAACATAACCCTAACCCTAACAACTGAAAAAGCAAATAACAAAAAGAGAAGTATACTGAACAGACATACACTAAAAAGGGGAAAGGAAATGTATTGGACTTTTGAAAAGAAAAATGATGTTTGATGTCCAACACAAAATGCAAAATTATTATATTATTTGTAGTTCTTTGATTATTGTTACAAATAGATCTCTGATCTGGTTAATTTTCTTTGGGTTATACTTTAGTTTTTCCACTCAAATGCCATCCTCTGGTAACCACCATGTCCAGATGTTCTCAGCTTTGATCAGTTCCAGCAGATTGAAGAGAAGCGGGGAGAGGGAGGAACAATATTTGGGAGTATAAGTGTCCCAGCTCTTACAATAGCTTATGGCCTTTAGAATAAGATTTTCTGATTCTCAAAATATTTCCTTCACCTTTAAAAATCTCTATTTTTTGATTTAGGATGCTCTGGAAATACTATTTGGATGTCAAAGATGATGTAGTATGTACAATAACATATTTTTCCTGAATGTATTTGCAATCTTTTAAATTCCTGACCAGCCTCTTTTTCACAGATACTGTTTAAGCGATTTATAAGATATTTACCACTTCTTCATTAATCCTTTCAATCTGTCTATATAGTGCTTCAAACCAATTCAGCAGTTGGTTTTAATTCTTCAAGTAGGCAAAGTCAGAAACAAACCCCAAAAGTACTGTTGGAACTCTACTGTTATAGAGTTATAGTAACTGAATCTTGAAAGTCTGATTTTCCATTCTCTCCTGTTCTTCTAAAGAGAATCCAGGTGATTTTTTTCTTACCTTGTCTTCTTTCAAAATTATTGTTTACTTAACCACTTTTTCATTTGTTCTACAAAATTAACTCCATAATTCTTTACAATCAGAATCTGTTATTGATTGATTGATTGATTGATCATACTAGTTAAATGTATTTGCTGTGGAGCTACTCTGAGTGGCTTACAAAACAGAGAAAAAATGATAAAACAAAATGTAAATATAACAATAGCAAAACTATTAATAAAAGTACAATAATATGAATTAAAATATGGATGGAGGGGGAGGAGAGATGTGTGGGGTCAACTAATGATAAAATGCACCACACTGGAGGTGCATCCTATTATGTCTCCAGGCCAAGAAGCAGTGCCAGATCTTCAGCCCCTTGATGAAGAATCGAAGGATGGGTCAAATCTCATCCTGGGGACAGAATGTTCTAGAAGGCTGATGGTACAGCAGAGACTCATTCTTGGAACATTCACACAATCGGAACTTTCCTATTTCCACAACTAATTCAACAATTTGTAGAAGATATTGTATAAGATATTGATAAGTGTATAAGATATTGACTTTCTTCAATTTGAATAATAACTATTGATATACATAGTCTTATTTAATCTTTTCTATTTTACAATCTTTTTTTATAATACACTTTTTCAATGACACAGGTCTAGTTTACAGACATAGTTATAGTTTTGTAGATTACATAAATCCCTTTAAAATTCAGAATAATCATACTAAGATTGATACAAGTATTCTAAGTGTTATGGATTAAACCATTGCAGCGATACAACCGAAACAGCTAGGTCTTACAACAGGCTTGTAATCCTGCAATTCTCATTGGCCCGTGAATAGCGAGTCGTGATTGGTCAGGTTTGGCCAGTCTGATTGGCTGTTAACAGAAACCCCTGATTGGACGCTTGTGAAAGTGATAGACTCAGTTCATTGGTTGTTTAACAGAAGCAAGCTCTATAAAAGAGCTACTGCTGCCCAGGTTTTGAGCTCCAGTCTTTCTTGTTAAATAAAGAGTTGAAGTCACAGTCCGATGTCTTGTCTCCATTCTTGCGCCCATGCCCAGGACATAACACTGGCGACGAGGATGGGATACAGAGATGATAGAGCTGACTAGAACATATTGGACAAAGAAAGAGCACGTGGCGAAAGAGCGCACGAAACAGATGGCAAGCTGACTAGTGGCACCATACCACCCGCTCCATTCGACCCAGCAACCGAAGACTGGGACTCGTTTATAGACTGCTTCTAGATGTTCCTGGAGACCAACAATTTAAAAGATGCTATGTCTGGCAAGAAACGAGCGGTGTTCCTGACTCATTGTGGCCCTGCCGTTTTCAAAATGGCTAAAGCATTAGCAAAACCGGCAGAAGTGAAGACCATGGATTGGGACACCCTCGCTCCAATCCTCGGGGCCCATTACACACCCGCAGTACCTACACTGATATGAAGACATGAATTTTACCAGAGGGACCAATGGAAGGACAAGAGCATTGGTAATTTCGTAGCTGACCTCCGGAACCTTGGAGGCCTTTGTGGTTTTGCAAACTTAGAGGAAGCCCTAAGAGACCAAATAGTTCTGGGATTAAATGCACCACACGTGCAGAGTAAGCTGATGGCGAAAGGCGACATCAGCCTTACATATGTCATTGCCGAAGCTACTGCAGCAGAAGCAACCAGGAAGTCAGCCGCTCGAATGCGCCGAGCGAACGCATTGCTTCGCCAACTCACCAATGAGACACCACTCGCCACTGAGAAGCACGCTACCGCTACCCACCATGAAGACCTCGAGTCATCCTCAGACAGTGATGAAGAGATCAACCGGCTCTGCTTGGAATGAGAGCAAAGGAACCAGCGACGTCCGCGCCGAATGTGTGGGTTGCGGGGCAAACCACCTGCGATCGGACTGCAAATTCCTCGACGCACTCTTCCGTAACTGCAGGAAAAAAGGCCACATCACGAAGGTCTGCAGAAGCAGACAAGAGTCCAGTCCCAGCCAAAAGGAGAACAACCTCCATCGGGAGATAAGCAAACCTCCTGAGAACCGGGACTGTCTGAACCACCAATGGAACAACCACTACTACAACAGAAACCAAGCACCTGCCTTTTCAATGAGATGAGAAGAGGCCCACCAAACCATTATCATCGGCCATGCTTCATCACTCGATGCAAGGAAAATACGAGTGAAGGTTACTATTGAGAATCGACCATGTGTGATGGAAGTCGATTTGGGATTGTCTCTGTCGATGGTATCCTGGAAAACCCTCAAACAACTGATCCCTGCCATCTTCCACCAGGACCTCAGCATGCAGCGAATCATCCTGAAAGACTATCAGGGGAACAGAATCCCAGTTGTCGGTTCCAGCAAGGTCCAAGTATCATTCAAGGACCGCACAGCAACGCTTCCCCTGTCGTCGATCGTGACCGATCCAGCTTGTTAGGGCTACACTAACCTCCGAGTGGGTTCGCCCCACTCGGAATTGAACTGGCCAGTATACACCATACCAGAAATGATGACTGGGAAGAGACTCTCATCCAGGAATTCCAGGATGTGTTCACAGGAACATTAGGCAAGTACAAGGGGACCCCCATATCGTTTAATCTCAGCCTCGATGTAGCTCCAATTCTGCTTAAACCCCATCGAGTACTTTTGCCTTAAAACCTAAAATCAACGAGCAGCTAGATAAACTGAAAGCCCAGGGTGTATTGGAACCGATTGACCACACCCGTTGGGAAACCCCGATAGTAACAACCATGAAGCCAGATGGTTTGTTAAGAATTTGCGGGGACTATCAGGCCACCCTAAATCATGCTCTTCAACAGAGCGCTTATCCAGTACCAGTGGTTCAACACCTTCATTCCCTGGGTGGCAGAAAAATATTTGCGAAATTGGACTTAGCTCAGGCGTACCAGCAACTCCCTGTGGATGCAGCAACTGCAGAAGCCCAGACAACACTTACACATAGAGGTGCTTTTAAGTGCAATAGACTCCAATTTGGAGTAAGCGTGGCGCCGGGCATTTTCCATAGTTTAATGGAGAGATTATTACAAGGCATAACAGGCATCGTGCCTTATTTTGATGACGTCCTAATAGCTGCGCCCGCTAAGGAATTATTAGTACAACGGCTCAGAAAAGTTCTGCAGAAATTCAAAGATGCGGGTCTAAAGATAAAATGAGACAAGTGCCAACTTTGTACGGAGAGTTCCTGGGATACCTTCTCGACAGAAAGGGAATCCACCCCACCGAAAAAAAAACTAATCGCAATAAAAAAGCCCCGAGACCTAGGAATAAGACAGACCTTCAAGCCTTCCTGGGACTCATTAATTTTTATAACATTTTCTTGCCCCAGAAAGCAACCGTAGCTGAACTCCTACATAGACTTCTCGATAAAAAGGCTCCTTGGGTTTGGGGACGGCGTGAAGAGATAGCGTTCAAAGAGATAAAAGACCTTTTAACCTCCGATACCGTATTCATGCAGTACAATGAGACTCTCCCTTTGACGGTTACCTGTGATGCCTCACCATTTGGAGTAGGAGCCATCCTAAGCCATGTCCTCCCAAATGGAAATGAGGCACCCATTGCGTTCTTTTCGAGAACTTTGTCTAAAACCGAAAGGAACTACCATCAACTTGATTAACAGGCCCTCGCTATTGTATCCGCAATTAAACGCTTCCATGAATATGTATATGGAAGACCCTTTATCATAATTACAGACCACAAGCCGCTACTTGGGATTTTGCCGGGAAACAAACAAACTCCACATATATTATCACCAAGAATGACACATTGGTCAAAATTTTTAGCCGCCTACGATTACTGATTGCAACATCGCCCAGGGAAAACCATTCCCCACGCTGATGCTTTGAGCCGCTTGCCACTACCAGACATTATAGAGGACCCTGCTCCAACCGTTAACGTACTACAAATAGAAACCCTAAAATCACCGCTATTAACTGCCCGAGACATAGCCTTAGAGACAAAAAAGGACCCTGTTTTGGCACGAGTCCTCAGCTGGGTAGAACACGGTTGGCCGATCAGTAAAACTGATGACACGTTCAAGCCATTTAAAAATCGTCAAACGGAACTGTTCTCCCAGAAAGGTTGCAGAGTATGGGGAGACAGAGTCATAGTCCCGGAGAAGTTACAATATAGGATATTGAAAATGCTGCACGAGGGACATCCAGGCATCATGTGGATGAAGGCATTGTCCAGGAGTTACGCATGGTGGCCTGGTTTAGATAGACAAATAGAAACGTGGGTAGCAAAATGCAGTAAATGCCAGGAGACTCGCCCTGCTCCTCCAAAGACTTCCCCAACTCAGTGGGAAACGCCTCGAGGTCCGTGGTCCCATATCCACATCGATTTTGCAGGACCCACAAGAGGACACACTTTCCTCTTAACGGTGGATGCCTATTCAAATTGGCTTGAAGTCCAAAAAATGAAAAGCACCACCACAGACGCAGTCACACAAAAACTGAATAAACTTTTCGCTACCCACAGACTTCCTGATGTTCTCATCTCAGATAATGGCCCCCAATTCACTGCTCTGCCATTCGAACAATACCTGGCAGATCGGGGAATGCTTTAATATCGCCAGGTCACCCTGCAGCCAATGGTAGGGCTGAGCGAATGGTTCAATTTGTTAAACAGACCCTGCATAAAATGGACCAGAGAGACATTGAAGACAAAATAAACCGAATGCTTTTTATCCAACACATAACCCCAAACAGCACCACGAACAAAACCCCAGCAGAACTCCTGATGGGCCAGAAACTTCACTCGCATCTTGATCGCCTCCACCCAAACTACACGCCAGAACAACCCCCGGGATCCAGCAGTAAGTGTTGGGCATTCCAGGAACGTGATCTTGTGTTTGCGAAAAACTTCTCAGGCGACCCATTGTGGGTCCCCGCTACCATAATGCAACTTACAGGAGCCCGATCCTATCGTCTACAAACGGCAGACGGTAAGATGTGGAAATGCCACATAGACCAATTCCGTTCCTGATTATCGCCGGAACCTCCAGCTGGGGGGGGAAGGAACATGGAGGAGGACGAAGAAGAAATCGAAACCCAACAGCCCAGGGGATACTCACCATCCGAGGGAGAACCGGACCAGGGAACGGCCTCGCCATGTGACAACACTGCGACGGAGGCGGATCCAGGGAACCCAGAAGACAGCACCGATGAGGGCAACCCGGAACTACAGTCTTCGCTATCCAGCCCAGCGGACAGCCCACCAGAGCCAGAACCAGAACCAGAACCAGAACGGAACCCGGTGGAACAGCGCAGGTCGAGCAGACAGGTGAAGCGGCCTGCCTATCTGCAAGAATACGTCACCCCACCCCTCAGACAGAACCAAGGGGGGAGGGGTGTTATGGATTAAACCATCGCAGTGATACAACTGAAACAGCTTCATCTTACAACAGGCTTGTAATCCTGCAATTCTCATTGGCCCGTGAATAGCGAGTCGTGATTGGTCAGGTTTGGCCAGTCTGATTGGATGTTAACAGAAACACCTGATTGGACGCTTGTGAAAGTGATAGACTCAGTTCATTGGTTGTTTAACAGTAGCAAGCTCTATAAAAGAGCTACTACTGCCCAGGTTTTGAGCTCCAGTCTTTCTTGTTAAATAAAGAGTTGAAGTCACAGTCCAATGTCTCGTCTCTGTTCTTGCGCCCATGCCCAGGACATAACACTAAGAATACCATTAAACTATAAATATGACCCAAATTTTTAAATGATTTACATTTGGCAGTTAAAAAGACTGAAAACAATTAGACTTTTAGGGATAATATACAATACTTAATTCTTTAGCATGCCTCATGCTACAGCATAAAGTGATTCAATAATTTAACATTGTTAAATTAATTAGCAGTGACACTATGAGTCACTGATCTAGTAAAATACATTAATTGTCATCCTATGTTCATACTTTTCCTCTCATGAAAATAACAGAAGTGCTTGGATGAGGACAATTTCTTTGCATTTAAAACATGAGAATGGAACATTCTGTCTTTAATTTTGGACAGAAAATTTTCTTGCCCCAGCTCTTGTAAATATTTAAAACATTTCTGCAAAAGGAAGATATCATTGAAAATAATATAGTAGGAATAAACTATTTCCATCAGTTTAAGGACCATGCAAAGCTTTTTGTAGCATATGAAGCATACATTTTTGTACCTTCTAAGACTGTGGGGTGGGAATTGTTTTCTGAGTACACTTTTGGGTGGTTTAAAAAGTGTGGATGACTTATTGTCATTTATCACTTGAATTGCACCTAAATGTCCAACAAAATGAAAAACAGTTAAATTTAATTTTGACATCTAGGGGACACAGAAGGCCTGAACTTTCTATATCTCTGTAATGTAGTATAATTTAATGGAATTGGACTATAGTAGTTACATTTTTCTATTATGCCTAATAACTGATAATATTATTATCCATTATGGTTGACTCCCAATTAAAGATGTATTTATTAAATCATGTCAGTCTGGTGATATCAGTGAAGGAAGTAAAGATGTGATGAAGAATTGTTCTTCTCTTTGAATAGCAATACTAATGTAGAACACTTTGTGGTAAACTTGTCCATTTAGATTATGCAATCTGTGAAGCAGAACATCCAAATGAGCTTTGAAGCAAAGCATTCAGGCCAGCTCTTTCACCTATGTAGAAACTGAACCTCTTCTTGCAACTTCATTGTGTTAAGGGTGACTTATCTTAGAGTTTCATACTCACATCAGTGTGAAGATTCTTAGGTGATTCCACCTGCATAGGGTCCATTCCTGCTAATATTTATATTTAGAGTAGGCTAAAATATCAAAATTTTGGAGCGTGGCTTTATTATCTATTGATAGAAAGAGCGACTGGCTTTTCAAATGTCATTTAACTACAATCTCTATTCCTATTTATTGCCTCTGCTGGCTGAACTCACATGCATTTCCAGGGCTACACTTTCTCCAGTCTTGAATTAATATGTAAAGGATTGGTCATTTAGTATGCATCCAGAAACTATATTGCTCTAAAAAGGCAGGAAGAGTTTGCAGCATATGCTTAAATAAAAGTAATTGCATCTATGAACTCCATTCAGCATTTAAATGATATACTATGCTGCAATTAGTGAAACCTAGATTTGTGCCACTGGGTAGACTGATATGTGAGGCCCTAACCAAATCCAAATTTGATGATAGTTTAATTACTACTAAATTTAACAATTTGGCAATCAATTATACTTCATTGCACAGTCAGCCAGATGTTCAGGCTGGATTTGGCAATTTTATCCATCTATCAAGTTCTTCCCAAGGAACTGGGATAGACAGATGTTGATGTTTGATAGTTGATTGTGTGATGAACCAAAATAATGAGCCAGCATATTATCCCACCATGCTACACTGGAGAAAATATTACATTACAAATATAACATATTCCATATGCATTGTGGGTAAAGGAGGCAGTCTGGTTGTTTTAGAAGTCTGGTCTTGTTTCAGAGATGTCCATTTTACTCAGAAAAATTACTTGGTGAACGTGAGCAAAATTGTAATCTCACCATCACCTTCTTTTGCTGGGGCTTCAAGAATGAGTGAGTCCACATTAACACAGTTCTAGTAACTCTTACATTATTATTAAGCACAATTAATACAAATATTAAGGAAATATAGTTGCAATGTGTTCTTGTTTATTCCTAAAGAACATGAGTTCTTTACAATTCTCAGTGATAATATCAGGTTCTACATAAAGTTTTGTTTCCTCATGATTCATGATTGCAGTAACACCATTGGAGTAAGGAAGAACAGCAAGGCTGAAGCCAGGGCTTCCACAGGATATGTCCCAGTGAAAACTGGTTGGGAACAGCAAGTATTGACTTGGTGTGGTTGTGCACTGCATGGTGAATAGTTTGAAGAATTTCATGGAAGTGGCTCTCAGTTTCTGGTGTCAGTGGATTATTTTCTTCTGGGTCCTTGAAGAGGTCAAAAAGTAATGGTGGGTCATGATATGTGATATATGGCCCATGGCAGAAGCATACATGATAATCGTAGCATCCATTAGATTCTTTGGGACTGAAATTTGGAGTGAAGTAAAATATCTTCCAAATAGAGTTACCTGTAAATATGGAGGAGGCAGACAAAGTTAAAGATATGTTATGAAGATGTCCCATAATTATGATAATCAAATTCAAAACACACTCATCTTCCAAGAGTACACAGTCATTGTTTTTTTTTTTTACAATAGACTAGGACTTATATATATATATATATATTTGTTTTCTGAGGTTCTCGCGGGTATTTGTATGTGGATCTTTGGTTATTCAGGTTTTCTCCCGTGTAAGATTGGAAGTATCTAGGCAACGTTTCGATGAAGTCTCATTCATCATCTTCAGGCTTGGTCTTCAGCTCTGTGCTTCTCAGAGTGATGTGAGCTGCTTCTTCCTTTTAACTGCTAGTGGGGGTGTGACTTGATTGGGTGGGGGTGTGTTCTCATTGGTTGGGGGTTTGGCTGTGTTCTGATTGGTTGGGGGGTTGGCTGTGTTCTGATTGGCTGGAGGTGTGTTCTGTTCAGGTGGGGGCTTGATTGTGCTCAGGTTAGTCTTAGTTGTTGGAGGGTTTGAGCTGGTGAGCTGTGATCTTGCTGTTTGGCTTCGAGTTCGTGGTTGTGCTGCATCTTCATGGTGGAGGTCAGTTCGCTTAATGTATGGCTCAGAGGGGTTTGAAGTGGGTAGTGATGCAGCTGCAGTGCGGCTTCTGGTCCGTGGTCGTGTTTCATCTTCTGTGTGGGTGTGAGTCTGCTTTCTACGTGGAAGTGTGGTGGTGGCATCTTGTGTGGCTCTCAGGGGTATGGGTCTGGTGTCATTCTTCATGTTAGGTACGCGTCTGTTCATGAGGGCGGGTTTCCAAATGGCTGGTAGGCGGGAGGTATCATCTCGTTTATTCATGCTGTGTGGGCGTTTTTCTATCTCTATGGCTTCTCTGATGATTCTGCTGCTGAAGTGTTCGGTTTTGGCGATAGTTCTGGTATTTTTAAAGTCAATCTCATGTCCTGTGGCTTTGAGGTGTTGAACCAGGGAAGAGGTCGGTTCTTCCTTTTTGATTGAGTTCTTATGTTCTTCAATGCGTGCACCTATTCTTCTGTTAGTCTGTCCAATGTATGTGGTGGGGCAGGCAGTGCAAGGGATTTCGTATACTCCTTGATTTTCTAACTCGATTCTGTCCTTAGGGTTTCTTAGGATGGTGGATATCTTTCTGTTTGTGCAGAATGCTGTCTTAATGTTGTGTTTTTGGAGGATCTTGCTGATTTTGTCCGTAGTGCCTTTTATATATGGGAGGAGGGCTTTGCCATTCTCTTGTTCTTTGTCTTGGATTTTGGCTGGGGTTTCTTTTTGGATTAGGTGGGTGATTTTATTTCTTTGGAATCCACTGGCTGTCAGCACGCCGGTGAGAGTGTGTAGTTCGGTCTCTAGGTGTTGTTCGTCGGCTAAGCATTTTGTTCTGGAGATGAGTGTCTCAGCTACGGAATTGATCTGTGCTGGGTGGTGGTGTGAGAGTGCGTGTAGATAGCGGTTTGTATGTGTTTTCTTCTGGTAGATGGTGTGTCCTAGGGAGCCATTGGATTTTTTGTATACTAAGACATCTAGGAAGGGAAGTTGGTTGTTAGCTTCTGTTTCCATGGTGAATTGTATTTTGGGGTGTTGGCTGTTGTGGTGTGTGAGGAAGTTGTTCAGTTTTTCTTTCCCGTATGGCCAGATTATGAAGGTGTCATCTACGTATCTGAGCCAGAGTTTGGGTTTGTGATCATATTTTTCTAGAGCTTGTGTTTCAAAGTGTTCCATGTAGAGGTTAGCGATGACAGGTGAGAGGGGTGATCCCATGGGTGCTCCTTCTATTTGTTTGTATTTTTGTCCATTGTAGGTGAAGTATGTATTGGATAGGCAGTGGTTGGTCAGATCTAGGATGTGCTTGGGGGGTTGTATTTGTTTTGGATGGCTGTCAAGGCTTCTTTTATTGGCACTTGGGTGAAGAGGGATATGACATCGAAGCTCACTAGTAGGTCACTGGGTTGTAAGTTTTGTTTCTTTATGATCTCGATGAACTGGAATGAGTTTCTTACGTGTGAGTTGATGGATTCTGCATAGGGCTGTAGTTGTTTGGCGAGAAATTTGGCTAGGTTTTGTAGAGGTGAGCCTATGGAGCTGACTATTGGTCTAAGTGGGGTTCCTTCTTTGTGTATCTTGGGGAGACCATAAAGTTTAGGGCATCTGGATGATTTCTCTCTGGGTATGATTCTTTGCTGGATTTCTTCACTGATGGGGGAGGCTTTTATTTTGGATCTGGTGGTTTTTTTCTAGGTAGGTGGTGGGGTCTGTCTTTAGGGGTTTGTATGTGGGGTCTTGGAGTAGGTTGGTTAACTTGGATTGGTAGTCAGATGTGTTCATAACCACTGTCGTGTTTCCCTTGTCTGCTGGTAGGATCATTATGCTGGTGTCTTCTTTCAGGTTAAGTAGTGCAGTTTGTTCTTCTTTGGATAAGTTGCTTTTGGGTGGTTTGCTAGTGCAGAGGATGTTGGTGATTTTGAGTCTGATTCTATTAGCATCATCAGGGTTGGTTTTGGTCAGGCTGGTTTCAACTCCGCCTATGATGGTTTCTGTGGGGATGTGTTTGGGAGCGACAGCAAAATTGAATCCTTTAGAAAGGACCTTGGTTTTGGCTTCGGTGAGGATCTTGTCTGAGATGTTGTGCACTGTTTGTTTCATGTGTGGCTGTGAGGGGGGAGGAGTTGGTTTCTGGTGTTGTTGTAGTTTTCTGAGTTTGTTGGTATATGTGTCTGTCTTGAGGGTGGTCTGTGTTTCGGCTCTCCAGACAGCGAGCTGTTTGGATTTGTCCCAAAGTAAGGGGTGAATATTGTTGCTGAGTCTGAGGTGAAGTGTATGGAGATCTTTGTTGATTTGGTCCAGGAGAAATCTTTTTGTGTGAAGTTCATTTCTAATTAGGGCCAATTCTATTCTTTTTAGGATGCGTTTGGTGGCTGCTGTGTTGGTGTGGAATTTCAATTGGAAGCTTGTGGGAATTAAATTTTGATCTCGGCAGTTGCATAGGAATGCGAGGTCACATAAAATGGAAGCTCTTTGGACTTCAAGTTTTTCATAAGTCCTGGTCAGATGGTGACTTCAAGTTTTTCATAAGTCCTGGTCAGATGGTGGGCCATACATGAAGCGAACTGACCTCCACCATGAAGATGCAGCACGACCACGAACTTGAAGCCAAACAGCAAGATCACAGTTCACCAGCTCAAACCCTCCAGCAACTAAGACTAACCTGAGCACAATCAAGCCCCCACCTGAACAGAACACGCCTCCAGCCAATCAGAACACAGCCAACCCCCCAACCAATGAAAACACACACCCACCCAATCAAGTCACACCCCCACTAGCAGTTAAAAGGAAGAAGCAGCTGCAAGCTCACATCACTCTGAGAAGCACAGAGCTGAAGACCAAGTCTGAAGATGATGAATGAGACTTCATCGAAACGTTGCCTAGATACTTCCAATCTTACGCGGGAGAAAACCCGAATAACCAAAGATCCACATATATATATATAATACCCGAACAAAGCTGAATGCCATATATATATATATATATATATATATATATATATATATATATATATATATATATATATATATATATGTCTGACTCACAGACAAACACCATACAGAAGCCTGATGATGGCAGATGAGATTCTGCTGAAACGTTGCTACAACTTTAAAAGCACCACTATTATGACGTGGTAAAATACCCGAAGAATGCTGAATGCCAGACATGTAAGTACCTGCGAAAACTTAAGAAAACATATATACATATACATATACATATACATATACATATACATATACATATACATATACATATACATATACATATACATATACATATACATATGCATATATATATAGTAGGCTAGCCCCAAATTTAAAACAGAAATGGCTTTGAAAGTCTGACTCACAGAGGAACACAATACAACAGAAGCCTGATGATAGCAGATGAGATTCTGCCGAAATGTTGCTACAACTTTAAAAGCACAACTATAATGACGTGGGAAAATACTCGAACAAAGCTGAATACTATATATATATAGTAGACTAAGACCATATATATATAATAGACCATATATATATAATAGACTAAGACTAGTGTGAATACCATATATATATAGTAGACTAGGACCATATATATATATATAATAGACCATATATATATAATAGACGAAGACAAGTCTTAGTCTATTATATATATATGGTCTATTATGTATATATATGGTCCTAGTCTACTATATATATATGGTATTCAGCTTTGTTCGGGTATTTTCCCATGTCATTATAGTTGTGCTTTTAAAGTTGTAGCAACATTTTGGCAGAATCTCATCTGCCATCATCAGGCTTCTGTATTGTGTTCCTCTGTGAGTCAGACTTTCAAAGCCGTTTCTGTTTTAAATTTGGGGCTAGCCTACTGCTGTGCCAGAATGGTTTTTTCTTCATTCTGATTGGTTGGGAGTCTTGGTCTGTGTTTATTGGTCTTGGAGTTTGCTGTGTTCTGCTTGATTGGTGTTTCTAATATCTTTTGTCTGTTTTGTGGCTTTTTTTGTCTTGATTGTCTGGCAACATTATGTTCCTGTATTGGAGGCTTTTAGTGCGGCTTGACTCTGAGTAAATGGATGGCTATCATTTATTATGAAGCTAGGTTTCATCTGGGTGCCTGGTTGGGGTGTATTTGAGCTGGAGGTATCAGGGGGGATCTGTTTGTGCCCAGGTGTTTGCCTGGCTTGTGGTGTGGAGATTTTTTTGTTTGTGAGTGCAGGCTTCCAAATAATTGACAATCTGGTGGAATCATCTCTTCTATTTATGCTTTCAGGTCTTTTTTCAATCTCTATGGCTTCTCTGATAATTCTGTGGCTGGGGTTTTCAATAGTGACTAGGGTTTTGGTGCCACTGAAGTCGATGCTATGACCTGTTGCTTTCATATGTTGGACTAGTGAGGAAGTGTGTTCCAGCTTTTTTACTGCATTTTTGTGTTCATTCAGGTGGATACTTATTCTTCTATTGGTCTGTCCTATGTATGTGGCAGGGCATGATGCAAAGGGGACTTCATATATGCCTTGGTTTTCCAGTCAATTTTATCTTTGAGGTTTCTTAGGGTGGCTGCTATTTTTCTGTCTGTTTTGAAGGCAGTCTTGATGTGATGCCTATGTAGTATCTTACTGATTTTGTCTGTAGTACTCTTATGTAGGGCAGGACAGCTGTTCCATAGGTCTATTCATCTTCTAGGTCTCCATTATGTCTCAGTGTGTTTTGGTGGATCAAGCCGGTGATTTTGCTTTTGTGGAAGCCGTTAGCTGTCAGGACTTTAGTGAGGGTGCATAGTTCAGTCTTTATGCGTGTCTTTTTTTTTTTAAACAAATTTTATTAATTTTACATAGAACAAAACATAAACAAAACTAAAAGATCTTTTCTGAAGGTTGTCTGATCCCGGGTTGAAACTCTTCATACAGACACAAATTCAAACATCATATTCACTTTATATATCCTTCCATATCTGATTATCATTTTCTTTTTTATATTATATATATAAACCATTTTTATCAATTTTATATAAACAATGCACAAGGCATAACAGCTTATAAGTTCTTTTCTAAGAAAAAATAATAAAAGAAGAAAACCAATAGAACATAACAATCCCAAATTATAGTATCAATACTTTGTCTATTTAACTTCATATCTTATCCCAACTTCTCCTTTTCATCCAAATTATTTCTTATTAATTATTTTTTTTGCCTTTTTTCAATATACAACATCCAAAAAAGAAAAAAAAAAACATAACAAAACCTTTATATATCCTTTCATATCTTATTACCATTTTCAATAATATTCTTTGTCTGTTCTATTTCCAACTATCCATTCATCTTTTTTCTTTTATTATACTTCTCCTATACACCAATTGGAGTAACGTCTATAACTCATTACCCTAACTTAAAAGTACTTCATATAACAATTTTTCTTGGGATTCTGTTTAAAAGATTCTAAAATTACACAATGAATTTTATACTCTAAATACATATATAAAAAACACAATCTTATGTACCCTCCAGAATTCCTCTTTTATCCTAAATTAAATTCACCCATTGTCTCTGAATAAACTTTTTTTCTTTAGATCTTGCTTCCCCCCATTGAGGCTTCTCCTCCCCCCCTTTCTCTCTTGCTTATTCTTCTCCTTGCCCTTTTTACCCCTTTGTCTTTCCTCCTCCCTTTTCTTACTCCCTTTCCTTTGCTTTCTAACCTTGCCTCCACCTTTCCGCTCATTTTTCTCTTCTTTGGTTGTTTTTATAACTCTTAAAATCCCCTTTTTCTTATCCTTTTTCTCCTCCTCCCCGGAAAGAGGAGTGTTCATCAAAGATGGCTTCTTCTTCCTCTTCTTCTTTGTCCCAGTCCTTCTGCTGCGTAGTCAACTTTTCATAAGTACATAACGCCATTTCTAAGAATTGAAACAAAGTGCCCAAAGTATCTTCTTTTTTATATTTTTGATATTCAGTCTTTAGTTCATCCACAAGCGATGCCATTATGAAAAAAGAAACTTTTCCCAAAACAACCACAAATATTTTTAATCAAGAATAATTCAAAAAAAAAATTCCAAAAATTAATACTTTTCTTCCTTCTTCTCTTTCTCTTTCTGGGGTTAATGTTTAATCAAAGAGGTTCAATTACCACATACCTTTCTTTGGGATTCTAGGCAATCTCCTCCTTTTTCAGCTTCTGCTCCAATTTTTTTTCCTCTCCCTTCCCACTTGCAATATCAATTTTAAATAATCAGAAATCCATACCTCCAACAAGGGTTTTCCAATTTCTTAAGTTTTTCAATGTCCAAAAACCCTTTTGTCCCTTAGCTTCAACTCTCAAAACAATTCACTTTCAATGTCCAATATGTCCAAACATATCTGCTGTTTCCATGGGGTGGGAGAGTGAAGAAAAAAAAAAGTTCCCTTTAACAGCTTCTCCGCCGCTTTCGATCTTCTTAGGGATACAATGTATCCTCCAGCAATTCAAACAGCTCAGTTCCAACCAATTTGAAAGATGTTACTTGACCCGGCTCAGACAGCACTTTCACTTTTCTTACTTCCTCCAGTGCAATCTTACCCGGTTGCTGGCTTCTTCGTGGCGGCCATTGCTGACCGCCGCTCCACCGCCTTGGGAAAAAGGGGTTTTTCCGGAGGAGGAGGGGGTCTGCGACACCCCCAACCCCCTGTCCGACTCCCCTCTCTCTTCAGCTGTCCCTACAGGGCAGCCATATCCCCCTGACCCATCTGGATCGGGGGTACCTCGGCGGCTAGCACAGCAGGAATCGCGAGCTGTCGCGAATTCCTGCTGCCCCGAAGCCACGCGAAACCGGAAGCCAGTCTTTATGCGTGTCTTGTGTACCAGGTGTTTGGTTCTGGGGATTAGTGTTTTGGCCACGGAGTTTATGTGCTGGGTGGTGGTGGGATTGGGGTTGGTGTGTGTTTTCTTCTGATATATGGTGTGTCCTAGTGTGCCATCTGTTTTTTTGTAGATTAGTACATCTAGGAATGGTAGTTGTTTGTTTGTTTCCATTTCCATGGTGAACTTGATTTTGGGGTGTGTGCTATTTCGGTGTGTTAGGAAATTCATCTGGCGAACACAATACAGAAGCCTGATGATGGAAGATGAGATTCTGCCAAAACGTTACTACAACTTTAAAAGCACAACTATAATGACGTGGGAAAATACCCAAACAAAGCTGAATACCACACATGTAAGTACCCGCGAAAATTTAAGAAAACACACACACACACACACACACACACACACAAATTCATCATTCAAAAGACAAATTCCAAGTATTTGAAACATAATTCCACAATCCATCAGTACTTTACCTTCGCTTTCTCAAGAATGTGATAACACCTTATTTAAGAAGAGTAACTGTTTGACAATAGCATGGTACTGATGTTCCATTATACCTAACACATGAAAAGTACTCACAGTTTTCTGGTTTTACCCTTGTTCCTTAACTTACACCAAAATGGCCCTTTTATTTTGATAATACAATTTTATATACAGTATTTATTTCCATTAAACAAACTCTTTTTCAGGAATAATGACTCCCTGGTGTTTAGAACCAGGACAACAAATAAAGGCTATTTTTTCACAAATATCTATAGCTGTTTTACTGACTGGCATTATATTAGATTTAGTATAATTTATTGTCTATTTTCTACTGTTGTAATAGTTTGACAAATCGTGATTATCATTATGCAAACCATTATCTTCATCTTCGTATATCATCTGCATATATTGTTTGCTATTTCTGCTCCATGAGTTCCTCTGATTCAGTAGATTGTATTATTAATTGTAAAATTAAACTTTAAAGGAATTAAAATGAGCTTTGATGTATTCCACTTCTCCATTTGATCACAAAAGAGATAATCCCACTAGTATTTACCCTTGCAGCAGAATTAAAATAATAAATTTTATGCAAGAAATTTCTACAGGAAGGAATTTTTTTTTTATAGCCATATTCTGAAAACTCTATATGAAAACCTTTTTTCTTCATCTAATGATCTATTTGCAAAACATCTATTTCATTTTTATTGGCATATCATGCAAATACATGTACAAAATGTTAATATTATTGAAGGGTTGACATCTTCTCAAAAAGGCTGGATAAATTATTGAAGGATAGCCTGCTTTAGCCTTCATGTCAAAGTGACTGTTAAATCAACATCAATAAAACAGTAACTCACACAACCCATAGGATCTTTTCTGCTATAATTTAAGAACAATACATGGTGAAGGTATTTCTTTTCAAAATATTTCTTTTATATTTCTAACAAAGTAGAGACAAGATTTCCTTTCAATTTTTATATCACTCCACATTTATTTTAAAAATTATGGTGCAGTTAAATCCTTTGATTTTGGGAGATTTATTCCATTTAAAAAGGTATTCATCTGAACAAGCAGACTTTCAAGGTCCCCTCCAACTATGTTAATCTGTTCAATGGTATATCCGGGTTCACAAAATATGATTTGGTAAAACTTCACAAATTAGGAATTGATGTCATGATAGTTCTTATTTGTTGTGCCAAATACTTTCCTTAAGTAGGCATTATCTTTCGACTGCTGTTCTGACTCAACCGGGTTCCCAGAGAGAAAACATAGACAAACTCAGTAACTCAAACCTTCACAGCTTTAATCTACAAATAAACTTCTTTGTAGATAAAAGATGGCTTGCAGCCAATTAGTCTAACCAGAAAAACCTTGACAGAATTCTTCAGATAAGCCGGAGTCTCTACATACTATGCATATTATTTTGCCTTCTACAGAGCAAAAATCCTTTGAAACCAGGCTTATATTCCCTGGAAGTAGGGGCCATTACTTAGCATTCTGACTTCCGAGTCGCCTATACTGCTCCAGCTATTCTCTTCTATGAATCATCCTGCACTCACTCGCACTTAGCATAGACTCCTCGGGAACCTCCTCCTCACTGCTGCTGGCTAACCACAATAACTGCTTCCCTCAAGAATTTAGTGGTTTACCAGATTCTCCTACCTATTCTCAATAGTTTGGTTTAATACACTTGAACTAATATTTAGTAATAAAAGCATGGTATTAATCAATTAATCAATTACAAATTAAGCAACCAAGTGTAATGTACTTTCAAAATATGATTTCTGATGTCTTCAAATTCTTTTCTAAATTTAGACAATGTCATTCAATTTTTCCCCTTGATACACAGACTGTGGTCTTTCCCCATAAACATGTTTCAAATGAATAAATTATCTTTTTATTTGGGTGAAGATACATATATCTTTCTTTTACACATATATCTTTCTTTTATAGTTCATCTAAACAATATGACTCTGGGCAACATACAGTACAAAAAACAATAATAAACAACAAAAAATTCCACACCTCTCAAAACCATACAATATTAAGACATGTATAATATAAATACATTAAATACAAAAATGACTGGAATCTCATTACAGACTTTTTGAATAAAACAGGAAAAATAAATGAACTCATGATTTATCTCATTGATGATTAGACAGTATAGAAAGAATAGAGTTATGTTGTAACAATAAAGTAAGGAATAAATTTATAATTGTACTCATAACTGTTGTAAAAAAGTTTGAAAATGGCTTATTTGTATCTTTTTTTCTATTTTCTTTGGCTTTTTATCCTTTCTTGTACTGTTAACTCTCTCTTTGATTTCCTTCTTTTCTTTCTTTTTCTTACTTTATACTAGTTTCTATCATATGTAAGTATGTATGTATGATAGAAACTATATATACACACATACATACAAAATAAATATGATATAAAATATAATTACAGAACATAAATAGATAAAATATAATTACAGAGCAATCAAAAGGGGCTTCCTTCAATTAGCCCCAAATACCTGGAGTGTGCACACACACACACACACACACACAGAGAGAGAGAGAGAGAGAGAAAGAGAGAGACAGCACCCTTCTTAGGCCCTATATGATGATAAGATTTAAAATAAGGGACTGCAGCACATTTTGTTATGGGCTAAGCCAACACTTCAGTAATAAACCTAATAGCTTTACTTTAACAGCAGGCTCGTAATCCAGCACTTCTCATTGGCCCGCGAACAGCGAGTCGTGATTTGTCGTTTCTGGCCAATCTGATTGGCTGACAGCAGGTCTCTCTGATTGGACGCTTGTTAGAGCGCTAAACTCAAATCATTGGTTGTTTTGACAGCAGCCAGCTCTATAAAAGAGCTGCTGCTGCCCAAGTATTTTGCTCTGTTCTGAAGTCACGAATAAAGAGTTGAAGTCACAGTTCGATGTCTCGTCTCCGTTCCTTGCGCTGATGCTCAGGACATAACACTGACGACGAAGGTGGGATGCGGAGACAATAGAGCTGACAAAATACTCATCAAACAAGACAGAGCACGTGGCTGAGAGCACATGCAACAAATGGCAGAATGACCAGCGGCGCCATACCACCCGCTCCATTTGACCCGGCAAACGAAGACTGGGACTCGTATATAGACCATTTCCAGATGTTCCTGGAGACCAACAATCTGAAAGATGCTATGTCTGGCAAGAAACGAGCAGTGTTCCTGACCCACTGTGGCCCCACCATTTTTAAAATGGCTAAAGCACTTGCCAAACCGGCAGAAGTGAAGACGATGGATTGAGATAACCTCGCGCCGATCCCCCAGGCCCATTACACACCCGCAGTACCTACACTGATACGAAGACATGAGTTTTACCAGAGGGACCAATGGAAGAACGAGAGCATTGGGGAATTCGTAGCTGACCTCCGGAACCTGGGAGGACTCTGTGGTTTTGCAAACTTCAAGGAAGCCCTGAGAGACCGAATAGTTCTGGAATTAGATGACCACCCGTTACAGAGCAAGATCATGGCAAAAGGAGACATCAGCCTTGCAGATGTCATCGCCGACACTACTGCCACAGAAGCAACCAGGAAGTCAGCCTCTCGAATGCGCCGAGCGAACGCACCGCACCGCCAACTCGCTAGCAATAGTCTGCCTTCCTCTGAGAGGCACACTATTACCGCCCATCATGAAGACCTCGAGTCATCCTCAGACAGTGAGGAAGAGGAGGTCAACCGGCTCCGCTCAGAACGAGAGCAAAGGAACCAGAGACTTCCACGCCAATGTGCTGGTTTTGCAGGGCAAACCACCCGTGATCAGACTGCAAATTCTTCGGCGCACTCTGCCATTCCTGCGGGAAAAGAGGCCACAAAGCAAGGGTCTGCAGAAGCAAGCGAGAGTCCAATCCAAGCTGGAGAGAGAATAACCTCCGCCGGGAGACAGGCAAACCACCTGGAAATCGGGACCGCTCGAACCACCAATGGAACAACCACTACTACAGAAATCAAGCACCTGCTGCTTCAACGAGATGAGAAGAGGCACACCAAACTATCACTATCGGCCATGCATCATCACTAGATGCAAGAAAGATCCGCATAAAGGTCACTATTGAGAATCCACCATGCATGATGGAAGTCAATTCGGGGTCATCCCTATCGATGGTCTCATGGAAAACCCTCAAACAGCTGATCCCTGCTATCTGTCACCAGGACCTCAGCACTCAAAGAATCATCCTAAAAGACTACCAGGGGAACAGAATTCCTGTTGTCGGTTCCAGCCATGTCCAAGTATCCTTCAAGGACCACACCGCGACGCTTCCCCTGACTGTTGTCAATCATGACCGGCCCAGTTTGTTAGGGTTACAGTGGTTCACCCCACTTGGAATTGAACTAGCTGGCATACACCAAACTGGAAGCGATGACTGGGAAGAGGCCCTCATCCAGGAATTCCAGGACGTGTTCACAGGAACGTTAGGCAAGTACAAGGGGATCCCTATATCATTTTATCTCAGTCCTGATGTAACTCCCAATCGCCTTAAGTCTCGTCGGGTGCCTTTTGTCCTCAAGCCAAAGATCGACGAGCAACTAGACAAATTAATAGCCCAGGGTGTGATGGAACCGATTGACCATGCCCGCTGGGAAACTCCAATAGTAACACCCATAAAGCCAGATGGCTTGTTAAGAATTTGTGGGGATTACCGGGCCACCCTAAATCACACGCTTCAGCAGAGTGCTTACCCAGTACCGGTGGTCCAACACCTTCTTCACTCCCTGGGTGGCGGAAAAATATTTGCGAAATTGGACTTAGCTCAGGCATACCAACAGCTACCCGTAGATGCGACGACTGCAGAAGCCCAGAAAATAGTTACACATAGAGGTGCCTTCAAGTGCAATCGGCTCCAATTCGGAGTAAGCGTGGCGCTGGGCATTTTCCAAAGTTTGATGGAGAGACTATTACAAGGCATAAAAGGCGTCGTGCCTTATTTTGACGATGTCTTAATAGCTGCCCCTACTAAAGAGTTATTAGGACAACGACTCAGAAAAATTCTTCAAAAATTTAAAGATGCTGGCCTGAAGGTAAAAAGGGACAAGTGTCAACTTTGTACGGAGAGAGCGGAGTTCCTGGGATACCTTCTCGACAGACAGGGAATCCACCCCACTGAAAAAAAACTAACCGCAATCAAAAACGCCCTGAGACCTAGGAATAAGACAGACCTCCAAGCCTTCCTGGGACTCATTAACTTTTATAACATCTTCTTGCCTCAGAAGGCAACCCTAGCTGAGCCCCTACATAGACTTCTCAACAAAAAGGCTTCCTGGGTCTGGGGACAGTGTGAAGAACGAGCATTTCAACAAGTAAAAGACCTCTTAACTTCTGATGCTGTATTGATACAATACAACGAGACTACCCTTAACGGTTACCTGTGACGCCTCACCATTTGGAGTGGGAGCCATTTTAAGCCATGTCCTGCCAAACGGTAATGAGGCACCTTGTTAAGTATGGAGCATGGGTGCGAATAATGGAGACAAGCTGGTGGAAACAGTGAACTTCAAACTCTTTATTTACATGATGTGACAGCTCAAACTGGATGGAGGATATAGCCTTCCTTATATAGGCAACTTATTAACTTTCAACCAATAGCAACCTAGGAGTGCTAGCTCCATTAACCAATGAGAACGGCCTGTAAATGGCCAATCAGATTCTCCTGAACGGACCAATCTGATCTTGCCATTTAACAGCCAATCAGAAGTGCAGGGCCAGAACCCTGCACTTGACTTCAAGCTCAAGATAACTTTATTTGATATTTATTCATTCACAACACTCCTTCCCCCCAGCTTCTGCTTACAGGGCGTGGTCACATAGTCCTTGAGGTAGGACGGTTGTTTTGTTAGTCTTTTTGATTTTTGCAGTGCGCCCGGCATTTAGCTGCACTCTTGTTGAGGTAGGGCGTTATTTGGCGAAAGGGGTGCCTCTGGTTCAGAGTTCGCGTTTTCGTTGTCACCAAACTCTTCGGCAACACCTTGAGGTATACTCACTCCCATCCCTGGTTCCTGTTCTCGTGTTTCTGTTCCGCTATCATTTTCTTCAAAAAGGTTTTCCTCTAGTAGAGGTTCGTCTTCCTCTGTATCTCCCCCCCCCTCAGTTTGGTTATTAGGGAGCTCGGAATTGCCTGACTGCAGCCTTGATCATAGTTGATCGATATGGCACTTCCAAAGTCTATTGTCAGGGCATTGTACAAGGTATTATCTTGGGCCGGTTACACGGACTACAGTCGCTTCTACCCACAGTGGATCGCCCGATAAGTTTTTAGCGAATACTAAATCGCCTACCTGGAAGGTACGGCATCGGCCGCTAGATCCGAGTGGTTTTTCCGGTTCGTAGGCTGGGTGCAACTGGTCGAGGTGGGAGTGGAGCTTTCGTCCCATTAGCACTTGGCGGGAGTTTTGTTGGTGACGCTGTGAGGTGTGATATGCTGTAAAAAGAGGATTCGGTTTATCTTCTCTTCGATGTTGTCATAGTCCACTTTCTGTAGCATTTTCTTGACGAATTGGACCATGCGCTCAGCCCTACCATTGGCCGCAGGGTGCGCAGGCAAAGTGAGCGCATGTCGGATACCGCGGTCAGCCAGGTACTGCTCAAAAGACAGTGCGGTAAATTGGGGCCCATTGTCGGATACCAGAACATCTGGTAATCCGTGGGTTGCAAACAGTCTTTCTAGTCTTTTGATGACCGCTTCGGTGGTCGTGTTACTCATTCGGTGGATTTCGAGCCAGTTCGAGTAGGCGTCGATGGTTAACAAAAAGGTGTGGTCTTTGGTCGGCCCAGCAAAAACTAGATGGATACGGGACCATGGTCCCCGCGGTGTCTCCCATTCGGTTGGGATTGCCTTTGGTGGAGCGTTGCTTACTTCTTGGCATCTATGGCAAGTTTTTACCCACGATTCGATTTGTCTGTCGATGCCTGGCCACCACGCATAGCTTCGTGCGAGGGCCTTCATGCGCATGATGCCAGGGTGGCCATCATGCAAGGTTCTTAGTAGTGCCTGTTGGAGTCGTTCTGGGATAATGACTCTATCGCCCCAGATGATACAGCCCTTCTGAGAAAACAACTCTGTTTTCCGAGTTTTGAATAGTGCAAAGTCGTCTGATACTTGGTCCAATGGCCATCCGCGTTCCACCCACGTGAGGAGTTGTGCCAAGGTGGGGTCGCATTTTGTTTCTCTTGCGATATCACGGGCAGTTAATGGCGGTGTACGAAGTGTCTCGGTCTGTAACATTGTCATTGTTGGCGTGGGATCATTGATAGTCTCTGGAAGCAGTGCATGGCTCAACGCGTTGGTGTGGGGAATAGCTTTTCCGGGGCAGTATTGCAGTTGATAATTATAAGCAGCCAAGAATTCTGACCAACGAGTCATCCTGGGAGATAATATATAGGGGGTTGGTTTATCCCCAGTGATTATCCCCAGCAAAGGTTTGTGGTCAGTCACTATAGTAAAAGCCCGGCCGTACACGTACTCATGAAATCTTTTGACAGCGGACACAATAGCAAGGGCTTCTTTATCAATCTGGCTATAATTAGATAAGATATAAGATAACTTTATTTGATATTTATTCATTCACAACACACCTATTGCGTTCTTTTCGAGAACTTTGTCCAAAACTGAAAGGAACTATAGCCAACTTGATAAAGAGGCTCTCACCATTGTATCCACAATTAAACATTTCCATGAATATGTGTATGGGAGACCCTTTGCCATAATTACAGACCACAAGCTGCTACTTGGCATTTTAGCGGGAAACAAACCAACTCCCCACATCTTATCACCAAGAATGACAGGTTGATTGGAGTTTTTAGCTGCATACGATTACCAACTGCAACACCGCCTGGGGAAAGCCATTCCTCACGCTGACGCTTTGAGCCGCTCTCCACTACCAGACATCATAGATGACCCAGCTCCAACCCTAGACATATTGCAAATCAAAACTCTTAAATCACCGCCGCTGACCACTCGAGACATCGCCTCAGAAACGAAAAAGGACCCTTCTTTGGCACGAGTCCTCAGCTGGGTGGAACGGGGTTGGCCGGACAGCGAACCCAATGACAATTTCAGGCCGTTCAGGAATCGACAAACAGAACTTTTCTCTCAAAAAGGCTGCATCTTGTGGGGAGACAGAGTCATCATCCCGGAGAAATTGCAACATGAAGTTTTAAAAATGTTGCATGATGGTCATCCAGGCATCATGTGGATGAAGGCATTGGCAAGGAGTTATGCATGGTGGCCAAGTTTAGACAAGCAGATTGAGAACTGGGTGGCGATGGGCAGCAAGTGCCAGGAGACTCGCTCTGTTCCTCCAAAAACACCCCCAACTCAGTGGGAAACGCCTCGAGGTCCCTGGTCCCGTATTCACATTGATTTTGCGGGACCCACAAGAGGACACACTTTCCTTCTAACCTTGGATGCCTATTCTAACTGGCTCGAGGTCCACAAAATGAAAAGCACCACCACAGAGGTGGTCATTAAAAAACTGAATAAGCTATTCGCTACCCACGGATTGCCGGATGTCCTGGTCTCCGATAATGGCCCTCAATTCACTGTCCTGGCATTCAAACAGTACCTAGCAGACCGGAGCATCCGCCATGCCTTAACATCACCAGCTCACCCTGCGGCCAACGGTAGGCCTGAGCGAATGGTTCAATTTGTAAAGAACTCCTTACACAAGATGGACCAGGGTGACATTGACAACAAGATAACCCGGATGCTTCTCCTCTAACATATTACTCCAAGCAGCACCACAAACAGAACCCCAGCTAAACTCCTGATGGGCCGAAAACTTCGCTCACATCTCAATCGCCTCCACCCTGTTTACACACCTGAACAACCCCGATCATGTCGATCATTCCAGGTAGGCAACCCCGTTTTTGCGAAAAACTTCTCCGGTGACCCATTGTGGTCCCCACTATCATAATACAACTTACGGGACCCCGATCCTATCGTCTACAAACTGCAGATGGCAAAATGTGGAAGCGCCACATAGACCAGCTTCGATCCAGACTAGCACCTACTCCCATCTCATCCCCTGAATCTCAAACTGGGGGGGGAGGGACATCGAGGGGGCCGAAAAGGAAATAACAGATGACTTAACAATCGGAACCCAGCAGTCCACACAACCAACCATGAGATACTCACCGCCAGAAGGAGAACCGAGCCGGGAAGTTGCCCCGCCGCGTGACAGCACCGTGATGGAAACAGATCCAGGGAACCCGGATGATAGCATTGGCGAGAGCAGAGAGGACAGCCCAGAGCCATTCAATGAAACAGTGGGACCGTTTTCACCACCCAGCTCAGCAAGCAGCCCACTGGAACCAGAGCCAGGACAGAAACTGGTGGAACAGCGCAGATCAAGCAGACAGGTGAAGCGACCTGCCTACTTACGAAAATACGTCACCCCACCCCTCAGACAGAACCTAGGGGGGAGAGGTGTTATGGACTAAGCCAACGGTTTAGTAATAACCCTAATAGCTTTACTTTAACAGCAGGCTCATAATCCTGCACTTCTCATTGGCCCGCGAATAGCGAGTCGTGATTGGTCATTTCTGGCCAATCTGATTGGCTGACAGCGGGTCTCTCTGATTGGACGCTTGTTAGAGCGGTAAACTCAAATCATTGGTTGTTTTGACAGCAACCAGCTCTATAAAAGAGCTGCTGCTGCCCAAGTATTTTGCTCTGTTCTGAAGTCACGAATAAAGAGTTAAAGTCACAGTTCGATGTCTTGTCTCCGTTCCTTGTGCCCATGCTCAGGACATAACATTTTCCATTTGGAAGATGTGGGTGAATTGATATTATTGGAAGAAGACTACCTTATAAGTAACTTTATCCTATGCTAAATAGGACTTTAAAAGTGATAACGAGCCCTTTGAATCATATCCAAAAGCCTAATGAAAGTCAGTGCAACTCATGAAATAGCAGTGTTATACAGACATTTTGAGATGTGTCTATAACTACCCCCACTACTGAATTCTGGACATACTGAAATTTCTGGCTGGTGTCAAGAGCAATACCACGGAATGATCTAAAATTAAGAGCTGTCGAAAACATTTCACTAAAACACAAAGAACAAAAGCCACATTAGCAGCAGCAACAACAGTTGTATTATTTATCCTGCATGTTTCACCTTAAATCTCTTAATCCAGACATAATTCAACTAAGGGTTTTTATCTTTTTTTTTTAAATCATTATATTTTTATATGTGTTTTTTTTTTTATCTTCATCTTCAGTTAATTCTCATAACAATATCAGAAATTCAAATGAACATGTAAAGTTGAAATCATTCTCCATATATCTCCCATTTGATTTGATAGCAGTAAAAATCCTCACTTCATGAGGAACTGTAAGTAATTTCTTACTAAAAGCCAGGCTCCCCGGGTCTTCCACACATACACACCCCAATTAGTTGAAGCTACAGTAATTGAAGCTCAGATGGTGGGTAGCTTTTCAGAAGTTGGCTGATCCAGAAGAGAAAAAGAAGGCTACTTCTTGTTTTATAGGAATATTATCTTCCCAAAATTGGCATAAACCAGTGGTGGGATTCAATTATTTTTTACTACCAGTTCTGTGGGCGTGGCTTGGTGGGCGTGGCAGGGAAAAGATACTGTAAAATCTCCGGTCAGAGGTGGTATTTGCTGGTTCTCTGAACTATTCAAAATTTCTGCTACCGGTTCTCCAGAACTGGTCAGAACCTGCTGAATACCACCTCTGGCATAAACATATAATTAGTACCCACTTACCAGATCTCTTCCTTAACAGTCCAAAGTATTATTTCCACATCTCTCGGAAAAGCAATTATGTAATAGAAGATCTCCATTTTACTGGAAGCCTTTGTATCTCTATTCTTGATACTATTTAATCTCCCATCATAAAGGATATTTCTCTGCCACTTTAATGAAACACATTCTATTATACATGATCCAAGATTTTGAAAGCTATTCAGTAAATGGTAAACAATTGGTTTTAGATTTTTTTTAGTTGTATGCCTTAACATAAAATAATTTTCAAAGTCTGGTAGTTGAGCTTACTACAGACTAGAAAGCAACACATAACTTCTGAATGTAGTTTATATCTCTGAAAATGCATAAGATCTCTGGAACTAAAATGTTTGGTTGGACAAGGAAGTGCATTTTAAAATTCTAAGGAGCATTAACTTTAACTAGAGTTATCAGTATTCAGAGGTCTTGTGTGCTGTTAGACCAAAAAGGCTATTACCAACATTCTATATTGTTTAACCATTCTGAAGGAGTTCCCCAGGCTATTGAGCATAACGATTAACCATATAAAAAGCTAAGTGCTCACTATATCAAAGATTTGCTAGAAAAGTAGCAGGGTCAGATAATGACCTTGATGCTATGGTGAAGGGAAAACCCGGGAGCCACAGAACGTTTAACTTTCTTGGCATCTATTATAATTGATCATGCTATCTAGTAGTATCAGGAATATATTATTCACTAACATCTCCAGGGTAACATATCAAAGTTTGGCTGGTATCTTAATTTATAACTGAACTGTACAACTTAATCTATAAAATCAGACACCATCAGCCCTCAGTTATTTTAGAAATTCATTCCTCTAAATTGTTTCTCCCCATCTTGTATAATATTTAGTGGAAAGGATGTTAGAGTGCTGGTGCTATAAAAAGAAGGGGAACATGAGCCCAAAGGCAGTCCTTCCTGAACATTTAGAACACTTCCGATCCCAGAAATGCAGTTGGTCCCTTTGCTACTGCTTTCAAGAAAGCAATTAAAACAGTGTCTTGAATTTTAGCAACAGCAATAGCATTTAGACTTATCCCAGGGGTGGGATTCTACCAGTTTGCACCTATTCGCTAGAACTGGTTGTTAACATTCTTAGCAGCTCAGAAAACTGGTTGTTAGAAGAAATTACTGGCCTAAACCTGTAAGGAAGGCAGGAAGGAAACATTCTGGTGTTGCTTACAGAAACTGCCTCTCCGTTAACCCTTATTACATTCTTGGCAGGACTAGACTTCCTGTCTCTGGAATTTCTCTGGAGTCTTTTTCCCTCCTTTGCTGGTACTTTGCTTGTGTGGAATGACCATTCAAAGTTACAATGGCACTAAAAAAAGTGACTCATGACCATTTTTCACACTTACGACTGTTGCAGCATCCACACAGTCATGAAAGGCCAGGCGAGCAGATGGTGCCTCAATGTGAGTGATATTGAGTTGGCCAGGCCCAGCTAATAACATGACCACCAAGCCATGTCCACCCAGTCACATGACCACCAAGCTATGCCCACCAACTAAGCCACACCAACAGAACTGGTTGTTGAAAAAAATTGAATCCCACCCCTGATACTGCCGCATAACACTTTACAGCACTCTCTTGATGGTTTACAATGTAGAAACATTATTTCCATATTACCCTCAACAATCAGGGCCCTTATTTTACTGATCCTGGGAAAGATGGAAGGAGTCAATCTTGAGCCCCATCAAACTCCAGGTTGTAGGAAGAGTTTTGCCTGCAATACTCCATTTAACTATTGCACCACTAGGGCTTATAATTTTATTTTAATGATGCTATTTTTTGCATTTTTTGTTTTGGAGCCAGTGGTAAACATTTTCTCCTAAATATGCAAATAAATCCTATCAAATCACAGATGAGATATTGGATTTCACCCATGGATCCATCTAGCAAAGAAAGCCAGGTATCTAAGCTATTTTCTAATTAAATGGTTTCCATTTCCATAATATCCCACTTCTCTATTTCTTTCTGTCCTATCCTGAATCAGACTTCTCATTTTTAGAAAGTGAAATGATCCACTTGCTCCACACAAAATGGATCTAGAAAAAAATTGGAGATGCTGAGAAACCGTTTACTGAAACATATAACATGTACTGTATTTTCTACTGTTTAAACTATATGTCTGAACATTAAGAAATATATTGTGGCTAGCTTTGGGAGAAACTGGCTTATCAGATGTGTAGTAAGACTATCTTCTTTAACTTCTGATTTTTTTCTTCTTTCGACTTTATTCTCAAAATTTAGCCAATTATGATGTTTTTAAGGATAGCAAAAAAGAAGAATGCAATCTAATCTTTTATCTGTGGATTCAGGAGAAGCAAACAAGATTAATAGGGGTAGGTCTGAGAAGGGGGAAAAAGCTTTGGTTCCTTGGTTGTGTTATAATTCACCATTGTGTTTTTGCAAACTACTGCTACAAAGCTTGACAACAGCATAGAACCTTAATGGCTGCATTTCTAATCATTGCAGAAAAGTAAAATTCATCAAGGAAGAATAAGGTTATTCTAATAGTATTTGCAATATGCTAAATATGCTATATTTACCTCAGGCCTAACATATGGATTTCATTTGTAATACAATTGAGTATAATTTGATTTGTTCAATATGCCACTTTCCTGAGATAGATAGAGGATCACCATCCGTCAAAAAAGGCCAAGATGTGTCAAAATGGAAATCATTCTTTTTCAGAACTTAACAAATGCCATGGTTTCTGATAACACGGAGCAGAATCAATAAGCTATTGCCTGACTGTTTTTCATGCCTGTCAAGAGAAACACTTTCTGCAGAAAATAGTGTGAGTAGAAGTGTATATCAGTTGATTAACAGACATTTTTCTTAGATTCTAGTTAATAGTATGACAGTATCTGCTTAAACTAGAAGTACTCTTCTCCCCTTTGACAGTTATGTACTTTCACACTTTGCAAATAGGACATGCAAAGCATGCCACATGAATTATTTTTCTGACTACTCCACAATGACCTTTAAAATGACAATAGATATAATGAGGATGAAGGTCAGCTGCAGTCCTATGTATGTTTAATCCTCCAGCACTTTAGACAAGAAACAAAATGCTGGGGGACAAATCCAGAAGTTTGTATGATTTATGCTATCTCTAAATTTTGTTGTTGTTAAAAGTGTAGAGACAGAGAAAGAAAGAAAGAAATCTCATCCAGGATAAAGAAAACTTTTAACTGGTATAATTATTTTCTAAATAGTGCACAAACATGTCCACGACACTGTAACCAAATATTATGGAAGTTGTTTATTTCCAAATACCTTAGGGATTTATTAAATTTTCAGAAATAATAAACTTATGTGTGTATAAAAATCACATTGTGTGCATGACAATCCATGTCAGTGGCAAAATCAATAAAAGGACTTTCAAATGAAGCAGCCCATAGTTCCATCACATAAATCAGTATCAATAACTAAGTTGAAAAGAAGAAACGTGACTTTCATAGACTCACTGAATCTAGTTACTTGAAGGCAAAAACATATATGCACGTATGTGTGTGTGTATGTATGTATGTATGTATGTATATATATAAAAAGTGTGTGTGTGTGTGTGTATACACATTTTGTTTTATTTCTTTAATGTTGAGGAATTGATCTACTTGCTCTTTAGTTACTCTTTGCTCTCTATGCCATAAATCTGAAATGTTTCACATGGACATTAAAAAAAATCATAAGGTATAGTGGTTAAGGTTTGGAATATGACCAGGAAAACCAGATTCAAGGTTATCCTCAGGCCTATCTTTATGCCCAAATCAAATACCCTATGAAATATTAGAATATTTCATAGGGTATTTGACATGGGAATAAAGATAGGCCTTAAGCCTCACCTTGGAAACAAAAAATAGAATACAGTATTAATCAGTAAAACTTAAAATTTTAAAATAAAATTAATAAAATTAAAAGAATCTAATTAATGCAGTCTTGGAGTCATAATACTACAGTACCCTTAAAATACTGAATTGATTGTCAGTCCCCTTACAAATGCAAACCTTTTATGATTTTTTTTTAACTGTTCTTCCTACACTTCTCATCAAAATATATAATGAATAAAATACATAATGTAATATACAATATATAAAACTACAAAATTGGAACTGTTATTTTTTTATTCTATCTGCACTCTTACAATGCATTTCGTAGCATTCAGATTAAATGAATAAGAGTTTCTAATAAAGCACAAGTTATTATATTTCACTTGCTTTTATGGTAAAAGATAAAGTAGTGCTTGTATTGAAGAGAAGAGTCCTTTTATTTCGTTTTAATCTCATAAATGCTTGAAAGAAACTATCTTGTATCTTCATGAATTCCTTCAGCATTTTAGAAAACAATAGGCAATATATTGGCTAAAAGCTACTGATTAATGTACATGAAATCCTATGCATGTCTTTTCAGAATTCTCATTGAGGAAAAAGTGGCTTTAGAATGTCAGTTTCTGTATCTACTAAGAGTGCATATATGTGAGCAGTAAACCAGAAATTTTGACCAAAATATAAACTTTCACATAAAGATGCCAATCACAAACTTTAGACATGTAGTCAAGAGTCACCTTGGATAGTGAGAAGGATAGTATATAAATTTAATAAATAAATAAATGTAGTAAAAGTTCCTGGGAAAGTTTCAATTTTACTTATATTTTTTGAAATAAATGCATTTGACTTCAAATTAATGCAATGTCCCAGAACCTCACAGCTTTCAATATCACATATGATGTAACATGATTATGACATTGTCTAATAAGGTACTTACACACACAAACACATAAATAAATATATGTTATGGCTCCCCCTTCAGAATTCAAACAAAACCAAACCAAAAGCAGCCGTTCCAAAACTTAAATCCAACAGAAAGGAGTCTTACAAGATAACGGCTGTCATAAATTATATTCCACAGCAATAATACACGTTCTGTTCAGCAAACCAGTCCTGGCACAAATTCTCAAACCCCAGAGCCCCTGCTGAAAACCTCTTCACACAATCAGTCACTTTGTTCCTGACAAGTTTTCCAAACCCAGCTGTGTCCTTTTATACTCATTGAGGCAACGTGCTACTTTCCCTAATCAGCGTCTGGCTTGCCTCCCCCCCAACTTGACGTTTCAGACTCCTCCTAGTTCTAGTATCAAACCACGATCTGTCAGCTTCCCCACTCGACGCCTCTGATTCATTTTGTGGATCAGTTGCTGGCATGAATGAGGTCGCAGATTCTGGCTAAGAGTTTCTTCTAATAATTCAGACTCCTCATTCACAACAGGCTCCAGCCTGTCATCATCATCAGAGTCATCAGAGTCAAAACTCACAGCAGGATCGATCCTTTCAGTCACAACAGTATCCCCCACCGCAGGGCCCTTCCCCCGAGTCTGATGACCAGGATGTGGTTTTGAAGGGAATTGTGCATGATATATGCGAATAACATCCAGGGCATGCACCTTGGATATATCCTGCCAAGAGCGAATCTTCATTTCATTTTCCAGTCTTCCCACAAAGTACTTGAATCGTCCCTTTAGCCATCGTGAATCATAAATTCCGACCACTGTAGTATCCGTAACAGGTTCAGTGCTGAGCCTGGATGGAGAACCGGTAGCTTCTGAAGAACTGAGATTACACGATAGAGTGTCAGGTACCAACAAGGAGTGATGAAAAACAGGATGAAGATGCATGAAGCGCGGTATTCTTTGATGAGCACCATGGCGGGCACTGCTCAACTGGCTCCTGTGCGGCCCCGCCGCCCACCCGCCTGTCCTCCGCTCGGCTGTCCGTCGCCCTACTACCCCTCCGTCCCCGGCACCATGCTCGGGATTCCGACCGGGAAGGGGAGGCGGGCGCACCGGGCGGTGTTCCTCGGCAACAGCGATATCCTGGCCAGCGCAGACATGCCTCAGATGGTCCACACATTGTAGGCTTGGAAAAGAAATTGCGTTCTGCGCCCAAGACACCAACGGATCATGTAAACGCAACCAGGATACTCCGAGCACCAAAGGGCGATGGAGGTTCGAGGTGACATAAAAACTTATCGCCTCCTCATGATCCCCAATAACCATACGCACTGTCTGAGTGGCGAAGCGAATGGGTCCCAACTTGAGTTCACACCCATCTACGGTTTCCACCTTAATGGATGGATCCACAGTGATCAAAGGGATTCCAAAATGTTCAACAAAAGTACAGTCCATAAAGCTGGTTGTAGCTCCTGAATCCACCAGTGCAACCGCAGGAATTCCCTTCTTCTGGGACTGCAAAAAAATACGAGTGTCCAAAAGTAAATGCCGAGGAGGGCCAGGATTTACCTCAGCAAGTTGGGGTGGGGGTATAGAACGTGCCTGACCTAGGGTTCCCCCGTTTCCCGACGGGCCAAGAATGGTTATGGGCACAGGTCTGCGAGTTCCTCTCTGAGTGCAGGAATTTGCAAAATGTCCCAGACCCCGCAATAAAGACACAAGCCTTCCTGAAACCTTCTCAAACGTTCTCGCACCTTAAGCGAGGGCGGAGTGCACCTAACTCCATCGGCTCCTCAGTCTTAACCCTGGTTTGAAACACTCTCGGAGGGGTGATTAGTACACGAGAACAAGAAGGTGGTTCCATAACAAGCCGTTTGCTTCCACGTTGCTGTAAACGAGCTTCAATACGTAAGCACTGAACTATCAATGCATCCAAAGTTAAAGCCCGCTCTGCATGAACTAGCTCATCCTTGATGGCCTCAGACAATCCTTCCTGGAATGCAGCCATATGAACCAGTTCGTTCCAGTTAGAGTGCAAACATAGCAAACGAAATTCTGCAACGTATTCCTGCAGGGAACGTTTTCCTTGATTAATATCCCTTAACCGTCTGTCCACAGTTTGTATCTTAATTGGGTCCTCAAACATCACTCTCATTTGTTGGAGAAACCCCTGGAAATTGTCCAACAACGGGCTATCTTGAAATAACAAGGGAGTAGCCCAATTGGCAGCCTGCCCAGCTAACAAACTGATCATAAATCCCACCTTAGCCCAATCGGTTGGGAAGTCTTCAGGCCTCAGAGAGATAAATAATTGGCATTGACCCATAAATGCTGAAAACTTGTCCATTTGCCCAGAAAATTTTTCTGCCATGGATACCGGGCTTTTCCTCACAGGAGGGGCAGCGGTAGCAACAGCAGAGCTTTGTAAGCTGGAAACATAATTTAGCAATTGTGTTACCTGATTCTGAAGCGTCCCATTGCTTTGCAATAATTGGTTTATTTGTTGTTGTGCTACCAAACTCTGCAATTGCTTTGAATCCATCTTGCTTGAAAGATGGTTTGTTTGGGGTCAGGAACAAAAATGTTATGGCTCCCCCTTCAGAATTCAAACAAAACAAAACCAAAAGCAGCCGTTCCAAAACTTAAATCCAACAGAAAGGAGTCTTACAAGATAACGGCTGTCATAAATTATATTCCACAGCAATAATACACGTTCTGTTCAGCAAACCAGTCCTGGCACAAATTCTCAAACCCCAGAGCCCCTGCTGAAAACCTCTTCACACAATCAGTCACTTTGTTCCTGACAAGTTTTCCAAACCCAGCTGTGTCCTTTTATACTCATTGAGGCAACATGCTACTTTCCCTAATCAGCGTCTGGCTTGCCTCCCCCCCAACTTGACGTTTCAGACTCCTCCTAGTTCTAGTATCAAACCACGATCTGTCAGCTTCCCCACTCGACGCCTCTGATTCATTTTGTGGATCAGTTGCTGGCATGAATGAGGTCGCAGATTCTGGCTAAGAGTTTCTTCTAATAATTCAGACTCCTCATTCACAACAGGCTCCAGCCTGTCATCATCATCAGAGTCATCAGAGTCAAAACTCACAGCAGGATCGATCCTTTCAGTCACAACACATATATATGCATGAACACACATATATGTTCTGACCAAGGCTTCCTGAGATATTAACAAACACGTTAGTCTCAAAAACCTTTTGTTTTATTTCAACGGTTGTGAATTATAATCATTCACAGCCCATAATGAGTTTCAAACTGTGTGTAAATAGTTTCCTGAAAAGCTGCAAACAACTAAATTACCAATTAGTTGTACAAGACCAAATGGAGCACAAATTCAAACCGGTTTCAAACCGACCAGTATGAACATAGTTGCTTCCTGCAAAGGTTCATGTCCCTTTGCTCCTCCTTTATGTCTTATGGGAGGGCCAATCACCTCCAAGTCTTACTCCTAAGTCATCCCTTTTGTCTTAACTGTTCTTGCCTTCTGGCAGTTCTGCACACGCACTGGTTACAGGCTCCCCCTGTTCCTCTGCCTCACTGCTGTCAGATTCTGGAGGCTTCAGAGTCAGCACATAACTGCCAGATGGCCCTGGCCCCATCTCTGTATCAGATGCAGAACCCTCATCTGATTCCTCCCCAGACTCCCGGACTGGCCTATGTTCCTTCTCACTGTTTAATTCTGCTGCCCTCTCCGCAGGCTGCTGGTGGTAACAAAATATAGTACACATAATTTCTAGATTCCTCACTGGATCTTGTTATGGATCAGGTCTACAAGCCTTCTTGTATAGAATGCTAACCATTACTAGAAGCTGTTCCTGGAAGCTGAGGAAGATCTTTGGGAAGTTTAGGCATATGTCATGTATATGAGAAGAATTGTTATAATTAATAAATTATTTTTCCTAACTGGATGCACAAAAATAGTGCATCCAGTTTTAGTGCATTTTTTCTTGTTTGCTTCAGAAATGCAATGGTAAAATAATCTAATCAGTCATTATATTGTAGAAAGTGCTGAGCTTCTGAGCAACTGAGGAAATCAAACTTGCCACTGCAAATTTAGGTAATCACTTTTTTAAAAAACTTGCAATGTATATAGCCACTGCCAGCTGGCAGAATTTGGGTATGTCAGAAGTGTTCTGGATTTTACCAACACATTGCGAAAAGAAGGGACTCCATACCTTCATCCTTTTTTGTCCCCAAAAGTTGGAACTGCAATATATGTAAGTCAAGCACTGTAGAAGTTTCTGTAGGAACTAAATTGAGTATTTGGTTTTTAGAACATCCTTTCCTTCTGCTCTTAGTTTGGGAAATTCTCAGAATTCTGGGATGTCTTGGATTCTGCCAAGAGACTACCATATAGTCTAAAACTAAAAGGCACATTTTGTATATGTACATATGACTACTATTGTTCCACACTTTTTTCATGGTAAACTGCACTGTGCATAATGCAGAAAGGGAGTAAGAAATAGCAAAACAAATAAATAATAAAATCATTATAAGAAAAAGGAAAGATAGCTTCTGTACTGGTTGTCTTCATTCAACCATGCTTGCTTCTACCATCTCCAAATAACACTTCATATACTAGTTTTTTGTTCTTTAAACTCTTGTCTCTGTTTTTTTTTTTTTTTTTTAGGATCTTATAAGCTACATCCAACCAACATTTTTTGGACTTCCTCTGACCATAGCTCAAGACTATTCATTTTAGGTGTAACATTATTTCTTACATAATCACTATTCCCCTAATTCAATAAATGTGCATTCAACACATGCACATTCATATATTTTTCAATGAGCTTTGAAAAGTAAATAAGTAATCAGCAGATCTGCTTGACATAAATCCTAACTGCACCTCCCAAATTGTGTTTCTTTTCCTGTTTCATTCATTTACAATTAACTCCCCTTATCAATTTCCCTGCAATTTTTGCATTTGCTATCTGCTTTTTTGTACAGGAAAACAATATCAACAATCTTTCAACTGTCAGACAGTAATACAGATTTCAAAAACATGTTAAACAAGTCTCACATTTAGTCCATTAGCAGTCTGTCACATCCATATCATAACATTTCTATTACACTATTACACTATCCACATCTGCAGTCTTCTTTTGATGTTCTTATTACATTTATGACTTCCCTTTCATCCTCTTTTTTTTCTTATACTATTTATAGTATCCAGCTCCACTTATTACTATATCACTAATTTTCCCACACAAATCTCTAAATAATCCTTCCAAGTTCCAACATTTCCTCACTTCAATTTTGTCCCAAATCATTTCATCATTTTATGTTTAATTTCATTCATTTTGTTGGAGACTCTTATTTAGCACTTTCAAAAATTTTTTAAAAATTTCTCTAGAATCCTTCAACTTGAAGGACTTGGTTTTTTTTTAATTGCAAACTTTGCAACTAACTTTTTCTTTATAGACATTATACAGTATCTTTCTTTTCTTCTTTTTTTGTGTAGTTAGAATTCTCCTATATTGACTTTTTCCTATTTTCTTTCATATCACAATTCCACCATTCATCTTTTTAAACATTTTCCATTGCTACCACTCCACATATTTCTATGGTACCTTATAACAAATCTTTTTACCCTGTCCCAAGCTAATTAGTACATTATTAAATTATGCATTCCAAGTTTTATACACACAATAATCTATATAACACCAATTCATATTTTTATGTATATATTAGCTTATTCAATTAAATTACTTTTTAATTTTCAGTTAAAACTTCATCTTTACTTTCCTCCATGTATTCATCAATTCCATTCCAAAAAACCCAGCCACCTTTATTCAGATTTAGTATATCATTCCAAATAGATAAGGTAGCTTGGGTGAGGTGGGGTCAGTCCTGGATCTCCTGGACTAGAAGACCTCCAAGGTCCCTTACAACTCTGATATTCTGTTATTCTCTTGCAGCTTCACAATGAGTCAAGGCTAATTCCCTACTTGATCTTTTCTCCCTGGCTTGCTGGGCGTTTCCCAACAAAAGCCTTCCATGGCACACACTTGGCTTATTTGTGAGACTGCCTATCTCCCATACTTCTGCTTGTCCCATGAGGTCACAGAAAATAAGCTCATTCCAGGTTCCTTTTTTGAAGCAGTGTTATCCAACAGAACATAAAAAATATACCTTGTCTCTGCTTCTAGCATTGGAATAAGATTTGGATTTCTCTAGACTATTATTCTTTTGTAGACTCATTAAGACTTGACTAATCTTTTTTGGTAAAGTTTTTTTTTTACATACATCAATATATTTCATGGAGAGTAAGGGTCTCAGTATCATTCATTTTGACACAGAAGTACTATTAATACAAGTGAAAATTACCACATTAATCAAATCTTATGTAATCTAGTGTTATTATACATATCAATATCAGCACATAATCCTTCATTTTTCAATTATTCAATATTTGCTACATCCTTCTAATAGTAATAGTGTTATTTTTGAGCATACCTGATTAACATCCTTTTTCAAAATCTGGTCTTATCCTCTAACATTCACTTTAAATATGTTATGTAAAAATATGTATAATAATATTCCCCCTATTTCTAATTTTTTAATCTATTCTACTGTTTAGTACAGCCAATCTTATTTTTTTAATAAGAATCCTTCCTATCCATCATCTCTCGTCCTCTTGGAAGTTTCATTTCTAATCTTTTTGACTTGCCCCCCATCTACATTTTTCACATTCAGCCCAACCATCATTTCCATCCCCCTTATGTTTTGCTGCCAGTCCACCCATAGGTCTGCCAAATCCTGTCTTTTTTCCAAATATATCTTTCAATTTATTCATTTTCATTTCTCTAACTCCTAATATACAGTATATTATCTCAATTTTATTTCACCCAACTTTATAGTCTTCTCCTTCTTTTCTCCTTGTTTTATTTGTTATGTCATCTGTTCTATCTCATCTTCTAAGTTTACAGTTATCTTCCTTGTTTCCTGGATTTTATTCTGCCAATTGTTTCTTTCAAGAATTCCAACAGAATACCTAATAAACAGTCAGATGTTCAGCACTATAAAACGCCCATTCAGAGTCCTGTCAGTAAAATTTATACATCCAGTCTTCTATACTCTGTAGTTTTTAGGGTGCAATTTATCTCTGTCACTCTTTGATCTCCGCTTAAAGATATTCCAAAGAGTTTCTTTTCCTGGATTAATTTTCTTTTAGAGAAATCCTTAGAAAAAGTTGAAAATCACCTCACTGAGCTCCAATCACTATCCACTCTCACTGTTCCAGCACAGTTTCTTCAGCTGCCCAGTTTCATGGCATCCCTTTTGTCTGCCTAATCTTCATTTTTGGCAAAGAGTGAAGAAACCCTGGGTCCAGCAGGAGAGCCGCTGCTCTCCACAACCAGCAGGATGCACCTCCTTATGAGTCATCCCTATGGGGTGACTTTAGCCCCTTGGGGGGCCCTCTGATGAAAAGGATTCAATGTGGGGATGGAGGCCCCACTCCCCTGCAGTGATGTCAGACTGGAAGTCAAGACTTGTCTATTTTCTCACGCACTTTAGCAAGATGGTAGTGTGATGACCCAGGAATCAGCATACATGTAATAAATTTCCAAACGTAAATAAATTTCCTTTAATGCCTCCAACTTGGCCCTTCAATTATTCGCAGTTGGAGTTTAAACTCTTTCCAAAATAGTCTCCAAAAGAAAGAATTACAGTCCATCTCAAAGAACAGATAACGGAGAAATAAAGAAAACCAAAACAAACCTCACTGAAGGAATTTTCATGATAGACCAGGATAATTAATTACAAACTTCAAGAAAATAATAAGGCACAGTCCGTTGGAAGAATGCAAACCAAGATAAACCTCAGCCAGAAATAAAACACACTTTGCTTCTAGCAATGCTGTGTTTTAGACACCCCTCCTATATACTATTCCCTCCAACTGCAGCTAATGAGGGGGATCATGGCCACTTCCTCTCCCATAAGTCATGTTTTCCCTTCTCCATTCCTCCCTGCATGCCCTGGGATGAAGAGGGGATGGGCCTGGGTCTTTCTCTGACTGCTGAGCCAACCTCTGCCCTTCCACAGCCTCCTCCACAACCGCTGGAGCCACACTTCCACTTCCTGTTGGCTGTTCCTCCTCTACCTTGGAGTCAGTCTCCAACAGGGGCATGACAGGTACATGAGCCCATTCTGTTGTGAGAAAGAGCATTTGCTAAATTCAGGTTCAACTATTTTTTCTTTTTTCTTTTAATTGATATACTTTACAGAGTTTTGAATTGTGAGATGATTTTATAAATTCTCTAAATAAACATTTTTGCCAATTTATGGATGTTATATATTGATCTCTGTTCCCCTCATGCATTAAGTGAACCTGCAATTGTTTAATTGCAGATTTACTTAATGCATTTTCATAAGATAGACAATATACAGGCTAGGCTGGGAGGTTTATATTTGCCTATGCTACTCTCAGTATTCTTTGGCTGAAATAAAGACAATATTGTTCATTCTTGAGACATTCTGCTACCAGTACACAATTTCCCAATTTTAGTAGTTTAAACTATTCCACAAAACTAGTATTTCTTATATAGAGACACCAATATACTATTGCCTGATTCTCATCAACTAGAAGGTGCTATAGTCAACATTTAATGTGTTGACTACACTCAGAAAAATCTAAAACTCTTGTTGTCATGATATTTTACTGGGTAAAATGGTACATGATAAGGTAACAATTTTTGAACAAAGGAACCTCAAATGGGCTAACTCACAGTAAGTGTTCATGTGTCAAATTCAAGACCTGTGACTCATAAGGTAATTAAATTTAAGAAAGTTATGGCTGCTTCAGTTTTACTGGTTGCTGCTCTGATCCTGCTGAAGCTGCGGTCAAATTATCTTCATTTTCAATCTTCTGTGACAATTTCCCAGCCAATCTTGCAAACTTTTGCTGCTTCCCTCACCCAGCAACAGCCATTTATCTGACTATTGGGAAGGAGAGGAAGGGGAAGGGAGGGAGGTTTGCAGATGTTGCATTACCCAAATTAGGTGACATCATCAGCACTGATGATTTTACCTAATTTGGGTAATAAAATATTTGCAAAAAAAAACCAACCAAGCTCAGAGAGTACCAATGTCCACTTCAGATAGAAATATTTCTGAAACAATGACTGAATGGGACCTGGATTATCTAGTACACATTAAATGTTATTTAATCATCAATTGCTTTTCAATGACAATGTGTGCATGAATTATATGAGAACATGGATATTGAATTCTTGTCATTTTGAAATTGTGGCAAACGTATTTAACACTGTAACAGTAAATACTGATATTTAAATAAAACTGAATTAGCTTCTTTAAAACATTTGTGTTGATATATTATAATTCAGAGCTGTCAACATTATGCTCTCCTTACAGACATTCCTAATTTAGCTCAGGATGACTTTAATTCAAACAGATGCTAGAAGCAGTTTTACATACGAAGAAAAAAAGAAAACACTTCCCATCTGTGTTAAACTTTTAATCACCAAAATATGCTGTTATAATCTGGAATGGAGTAAGTGCTGAGCTTAAAATCAGCAATAAATGAATTTAAAAACATCACTAATAGAGTGTGAGAAATCTTATCTTCCATGAGATCTGCTTCATTCTATTCTTCCTGTACTTAAGATCTTCATCTTTGGATTAGTTTTCGCGGGTACTTACATGTATGGCATTCAGCTTAGTTCGGGTATTTTCCCACGTCATAATAGTTGTGCTTTTAAAGTTGTAGCAAAGTTTCAGCAGAATCTCATCTGCCATCATCAGGCTTCTGTATAGTGTTCATCTGTGAGTCAGACTTTTACAGTGGTTTCAGATTTAAATTTGGGGCAGCCTATTGCTGTGCCAGAATGGTTTTTTCTTCATCCTGATTGGTTGGGAGTCTTGGTCTGTGTTTATTGGTCTTGGAGTTTGCTGTGTTCTGCTTGATTGGTGTTTCTAATATCTTTTGTCTGTTTTGTGGCTTTTTTTGTCTTGATTGTCTGGCAACATTATGTTCCTGTATTGGAGGCTTTTAGTGCGGCTTGACTCTGAGTAAATGGATGGCTGTGACCTGTGGCTTCCATGTGTTGGACTAGTGAGGAAGTGTGTTCCAGCTTTTTGACTGCATTTTTGTGTTCATCCAGGTGGGTACTTATTCTTCTTTTGGTCTGTCCAATGTATGTGGCCAGGCATGATGCACAGGGGACTTCGTATATGCCTTGGTTTTCCAGGTCAATTTTATCTTTGGGGTTTCTAAGGATGGCTGCTATTTTTCTGTCTGTTTTGAAGGCAGTCTTGATGTGATGTCTGTGTAGTATCTTACTAATTTTGTCCGTAGTACCTCTTATGTAGGGCAGGACAGCTGTACTAATCTACAAAAAAACAGCTGGCACACTAGGATACACCGTATACCAGAAGAAAACACACACTAACCGCTACCTCAACGCCCAATCCCACCACCACCCAGCACAGATAAACTCCGTGGCTAAAACACAAATTACTAGAACCAAACGCCTGGCAGACAAGACACACATCAAGACTGAACTATGCACCCTGACTAAAGTACTGACATCCTACGGCTTCCACAAAAGCAAAATCACCGGCTTGATCCACCAAAACACACTGAGACATAATAGAGACCCAGAAGATGAACAGACCTATGGAACAGCTGTCCTGCCCTACATAAGAGGTACTACAAACAAAATTAGTAAGATACTACACAGACATCACATCAAGACTGCCTTCAAAACAGACAGAAAAATAGCAGCCATCCTTAGAAACCCCAAAGATAAAATTGACGATTGGGACAAAGAAGAAGAAGCCATCTTTGATGAACAAATGGTTCTATTTGGGGAGGAGAAAAAAGAGGAAAAGAAAAAGGGGGTTTTAAGGCTTGAAAAAACAACCAAAAAAGAGAAAAATGAGGTGAAAAGTGGATATAAGGTTAGAAAACAACAGAAAGGGGGAAAGCAGAAGAAGAAAAGGGAGGAGGAGAGACAAAGGGGTAAAAAGGGCAAGGCGAAGAATAAGCAAGAGAGAAAGGAAGGGATGAGAAGCCTTAATGGTGGGAAGCAGGATTTAAAGAAACAAAACTCATTTAGAGACAATGGGTAAATTTAATTGAAAAAAGGGATTCTGTAAGGTACATAAGATTGTATTTTTATATGTTTATTTAGAATAAAATGCTTAAGATATAAATGAGTATTAATATGTATGATTAGTTTTTTAATGGCATGGATAGTGATCTTATATGCTTTTTCTTTGTTATTGTTGTGTTTTTTCCTTTTTCATAACATCCATTGTGTAATTTTAGAATGTACTAAACAGAATCCCAATATAAGTTAAGTGTTATATTAAGTACTATTAAGCTAGGAAAAAGAGTTAAAGGCGTCATACTCCAATCAGTGTACAGGAGAAGTTTGTTTAAAGAGAAAAGATGAATGGATAGCTGGAAATAGAACAGACAAAGAATGATAAGTATTATGAATTGAACTGAGATGAGATAAATAAAATAAAACTAAGAAAGATAAAAGAGGGAAGAAGCTATATAGAAAATTGAAAATGGTAATAAGATATGGAATGGTATATAAAGTGAATATGAATTTTGAATTTGTGTCTGTACGAAGAGTTTTAACCTGGGATCAAGCAACTTTCAGAAAAGATGTTTTATGTTTTTATGTTTTGTTTGTTTGTGTATTGTTTTTGAAAAGCAAAATTTTTTTAATTAGCAAGAAATATAATTTGGATAATAGAATGAAAAAGAGAAGTTGGGATAAGATACGAAGCTGAACAGATCATGTAATTATATATATTATAATTTGGAATTATTTTGTATGTTCTATTGGTTTTTTCAGAAAAGATCTTTTATGTTATTATGACTTATTTGTATGTGTATTGTTTTGTAAAACTAATAAAATTTGTCTTAAAAAAAAAAACTATGAGATCTTGAGGTTGCTCCATTTTTGCTGTTAGCATCTAATCTCTTGAATGTTTTTTTAATTGTTTAATGACTGTTTTTTATGTTTATCACTTTGTTATAGACTACCCAAAGTTATTTTTGTGAGATGCAGCCTTATAATTTGACTATAAGACTGCATTTTACAAAGTTAATTAAACAAATATTATTTATAAGACATTAAAGTTTTTTATTTAAAGGTATCCGATATCCCTGCTGTATAAGAATAGTAACTTGGGTCAGACAGACCTATGTAACAAGAGTGAAGAGATGTAACATGACATTGCTTAGCCAAATTATCTAGAGTGTAAATAACACTGAATTGTAGGAAGAAGTATTGCAGGGATTTTTAAATATGTGTTCTCCTAATTCATTCCACAGTGTTCATAGTTAAGCAGATAAAGCTGATGGTGGATAGTTAAGGTAGAACAAAGATAATGATGTCTGACTTGCTGCCCTTCAACTTTCTTAAAGTGGTCAGTCTTTGGACAGATATTGAAGTGTCAGCTGTTGGCTTTACTGA